>OY730484.1:46275253-47658253 GCA_963422695.1 Xylophagus ater
GTAACTAAGCGTACGGCCAAAAAGTTGGTTAAGTGAAGTACCCCTAGATTGTAACCATCTACGAGACCAAAATATATTGTCAATAATTTCATGTCTTATTCATAGCTTTCTCTTTGAAACATTTAATTTCCCCGCATTAGTTAGTTAAACTGAGCAATCTTAAGTAACCTTAAGCTTTCCAAAATGTTATTACGAATCCGAGAATTGAGAGGACATTCACACAGGACGTCTTAAGTCACACATAATTACTCGCAATGTTGACAATAATCAACAAGCGTGTTTCCTTAGAGAGACACTAACCTGATAATATCCCAATTAATATACGTAACTTCTTCATGTTTCAATCGATAATAAGAATGAAATTCATGTGATACAACTTTGGCCATAAGATCTTCGATACTCCGGGTCTTTCTATGTTTTGCCAGTGTATCCTTGCTTCTTTGAAAAACATAGAAACAATAATGTTTTACACTCATTTATCCGGGAACTCGAAAATATTGAACTGTGTGCACCTAAGCAATCAATTCGTTCATATGATATGTCCTCTAAAAATCTCTTCAAAAAATTGTATTAACTTAACACTTGCTCATGGTACGTCCTCTAGACGTACGAAATCCTTGAAATTCATTATAATTAATGATTAAACATTGTTTTTAATCTATATTTATAATAGTCCCACAAAGTACCATTAAGATTTCTGGTATATACCAGAAACTTTACGAACCTTTATTACGCGTTTACGAAAAGATCTAAAGTTGTACAGGTATATTTTCTAAGTAAAAGTTTTGATTAATTATTTCAACAAATATTTCATAAAATCCATTAATATATTCAACATTAAGAAATCCTTAAAATATGTAATTATATTTGATTTAGTAGAAATTAATAGATTGTTTTTTGAAAATAATCTTGAAGATAGATTTCTCCGCGTTGTCATCTAAAATCTTAATTTTCTATTTTATCATAATATTTTATTTTAACTTAAAAACAAAAAAAATTGTATATAAATCTTTCTAAATCTTATACGCTCTCTTCTAAAAACACATTAAACATGCCTAACGATCTTAAAATTTAGATTTTCATTGGTTAGGTAAAAACCATTAAGGATTAAATGTTCGGTTTAAGTATTATCCTGTGTTATTTTTCTTTCGAAAATCAAGTCATCTCGTAATTAATCTTCGATGACAAATAGCAAAACCATAATCATAGGAAAAAACCAAAGAAAATCTTCAGCCTCAAGAAACCGGGTGGCATTTATGAACATTTTTATATAATAAATTAGATATAATTATACAATCTGTTCCAAAAAAAAAAGATTGTAGAAAAAAGGTGTTAAGAAAATTTAACAAAAATAACTTTGAAAAAAGTCCGAGGCTTAATATGATAGTACAATGTTCTCTAGGACTAATTTAAAGTTATTCTATTCAATAATAAGTACCTTATACTCTAACAAAAAACGTTCGATAGTCCAAGTCCACAGCGCTCTCATTGGCTACGTTTACACCGACAAATTTTTAGGTCTCCTAACTAAAAGTTAGGTTTGGGTCAGACGTGTTTACACCGTACTAGACCTAAGTCTAAAACAACGTCATATGTGAACATTTATAGAACTTGGATATCAAGAAATCAGCTGTTATCTGTCAAAAGTTCTTAAATCGATTTAAATTTAGGGTAAGTCTGCAATTTAAGTGACCTAACCTAAGTTACTTTGGGCGTGTTTACACCGTCATATTTAGGTCGACCTAAGCACTTAAGTCTCTTTTTAAGTCTCGGTGTAAACGTAGCCATTAATTTAAACATGGGAATATCAAACAACATTCGTTTGGGCCAAATAATATTTATCAGTTAAGTTCAAGTTATAAATACGATTGTTTCTAAAGGAGTTCTCCTGGGTTTTGTTGTCTCCTTTCGTATGAAAGGTGTTCGAAATTGAAATAGGTAAATAGTTCTATGAAATTCTGTGTGATTCGAGAAACGACAATCGTTTGCCACTTTTATATATTTCATAAAGCAATTTATAGCTTGAAGGAGAAAGCTTGCAGGCGACAGTTTCTTGAGATGTCACTTATAAATAATAGTCGTAGGCCTAAATTCACAAATCATCGCTTTTGACAATCAAAATTTTAAACACTATTACCATACAGTAGTAGCACAGTTAGTTCATTTGCTTTGGAAACACACTGTTGATAAAACGACACTAAATATTTTTCCGGAGGTGATATTAAGTCATTTTCCTCAAACAGAGAGTTTTCAAATTAAAGCAATTAATCGAGTTTTACTAATCGATAATTTAATGAATGATTTTTGTTTGTTTGTTTTTGCCTTGCATTAAATATTGGGAGTGTTTAAAATAGTGACATCCCAAACAAATAAGAAAGTTGCCTAAGTAAAGTTTTCGTTGACTTTAAAAAAAAGAAAATTTTATTGTTCCTATTTTTCTGGCCCACATAAATTAGCTGTAAAAAAAGGAAAACACATAATGGAAATATATTTCCCAAAAATTTTCTGAAAATGTTATTAGTGAAATTCAGTTGATGACAAAATTTTCGTCAAAAATTAATAAAACGAAGAAAATAGTAGGCGAAAGGGAAAAAATCAAGGGAAAATTGAAGGAAAATTGATTGCCTCATTATGGTTCCAGATATTAATAATGATATCGTTTGTCATAAAGAAATAATTACTTATGAATTTTCCTCTGTGAATGTCAATTCATGGGAAAATATATTTAATTATGAAAAGGTGCAAAAATTCATTAATTAGTTTGATTTTTAATGAGTATTGGATATCCTTTTTTTACTCTCTCTTTTTTTTTCTGGAATTAGTTAACGAGTTCAGTTAACGAGAAATTGAATTATAAGAAATTGCGATCTTGTTAATTTAGTTAGGCAGAAACTTTAAGAAGTTTTTTGAACATTAAATTAAAGTAAAGAAGTTCTTAAATGGATAATGATATTCTCGGAGGTATTGATATGTCAGTTGGTATCAGGAAAAAGAAACATTTCCTAAAATTATTGATTATATTTTCAACTCTATCAAAGTATTTTCAATTACTTAAATTTGAAAAGGTATCATTGATTGGCATTGGTTTTTAGTGTGAAATGAAAATATTCTTATCCTCTTTAGGGGTCCTTTTTATAGTTAAATACTTTCAAAATTCTAAACTTTTAGAGAACCAAATTTTATGGACGATTTTCGTAAGTTTGATCAAATTTTAAATACCAAGTTTCATGGCTGTGATTACTATTGGATGGGCCAAAAGTTGTTATGTTTTCCTGTATAAAAAAAAAACATCTTTTTTACCCTCAAAGGGTCCATTATCTCATCGACATACAGAACTTCCGGGGTTTCTGACCAAAAACTGTTACAAGTAATTTTGACAGGCTTTTTTTAAACTCAAAATTTACACTATTAAAGAAGTTCCGCATAGTTTGAAAAAAACTAAAGTCTGATCGTACAAAGTCAGATCTACACATTGAATGTATTAAAAGTTCGTAGCCAAGGTCTATAAATTATTGACGAGTAACAAAACTAGTATGTTGTCTAGCGATTTTGCATGCCGTAACCATTTCAAGTTTTCCAGGATCAAACGATGATTGTTTTTTGTATTTAAGATTTCCATACAATACCTTTGCCACCATCGTTCATCATAAATTGGAACAGAAAATTTTTTCTTTCTTAAATTTGTTTTCTTGAGAAAAAGAAAAAAACTTTCAGAACTTTCCCTTATACGTAACATATTCATCATCGAATTCCTGTAGCTCTCAATGGAGCAAAAGGTTAGTCTTGTAAGGACATATATGAAAAAAAAAAAATCTCTAAAAGTTTAAAAGTAATTAATTTTTCCATTCTTAAAATTAATCACGGATAAATGAAAGATTTTGTTCTTGTTTACTTATTAAAATTTTGAGTTTATAATCTCGTAAATTTTACCATCTGTAAAAAAATTTTTTTCTGAACTTGACATAAAAATTATTGTGAAATGAAAATTTTTATGATAAAATACCGTGAAGACGAATATTTTAAGATAATTCGAAATTAAAATATATAAAAGAAAAAATGAAAAATTTAACAACAATATAACGAATTTTCTACCATAAACAATCTAACTTGGAACCATAACTTGATATCACGAGATCTTGTTTGACTTACAAACAAGTTCGACTTATGAGGAAAATATACTAAATACCTAAGTATCTGTATCAGATTTTCTGTTAATCCGGATTTAAGATTTATACTTTTCTTTAGTTTATACATATATTGTATATATTAAGTTTGTGAATGAGTTTTTACGATTTTAACAACTATACAATATTTTCATTTCATTCAAAGTATGCTCCATCTGAAGCTACAACCGTCGCCCATCTTTCAGGTAATTTACAGATTCTCTGTCTGAAAAAATCCGGATCTGTGAGGGCAATCCAATTATCTAGCTAAAATGTTGATATTTTTATAACGAGTAAAGCACTCACTCTCTGATCACACCTAAAACAGAGCACAAACTTACTTGAATAAATGTTTCGTTTTGGCGTTGATATAGTACTGGTTGATTAGGTTTTACTTTTGCTTTCCAGCCTTTAAGATTTGCGAAGCAGATCCATTTTTCATCTCCAGTAATAATTCGATGCAAAAAGCCTTTCTTTGTTGTCTTTGAAGCAGTATTTCCCAAATGTATGTTCAAAGATAACTTTCAGCAGCTTTTTTCTTTTAATTAAAACAGAAAAGTAAATCACGCAAATGCTGTTTATTTGGCACGTAATTTTCCATTCTAAATCGAATAAAAAACAATGTTGTTTACACTTTAATCAAATAGTATGCTTTGAAACTTGACATAAGAATTTTCAAATACATGTAATTCCCAGTTCACACATATTACATATACCCCTCTATTCTGGCACTGTCATGTTGTCATGTTTATTTGAGAAATACTCTTGTAAATGTTTGACGTCATGCTATGACAGTCATAACTTTTTATGACTGCGCTCAGAATAAGGGGGATAGTATGACTTACGTTATCTAATATGAAATCGTAAAAACTTATTCACAAACCTAATATATACATATTTTCTTTTTGTCGATTTAATTTCAACAAAAAATATATATCAAAATTTTCATCGCGAGAAAAGAAAAGTATAATAACTAATAACAAAGATTTATTACTTTCTTTGGACGTCGTTGTCATGGGCTTTTCTTTTTTATGTTATATAGGTAGAGAGAACCTCATTATTACACCTCAGAAAATATTTTCTTTTTGTGCTTAGTTAAAGTTCAGCCAACCTTCAAGGTTAGATATTTTATAGATCAACTTGCTTTACTTTTGCTGTACTCATAATTTCTAGGTGAGTGGGCTTTCTTGAAGCGTTTATATATTTTAGAGAGAATTTCTTTTTTTCTTTTTTTTTTTTTATCCGTTCACAAAGCTATCCATATTCAATAAATGAATTTTTGGTCGATTAAAAATGAAAATAATAAATAAAATAAAATATTTTCAAATATGAAAAATATTTCTGAAATAACAGAAAACATTTGAGAAATTCTATTCTTTACAAACAACGAGAATTTTTTTCTTTTAAATAAAAATTCTCCTGTCTCGAAAATATTTCTAATATAATTATTAAAAAAAAAATTGAAAAATTACAAAAATTCACGTAAATTTTTTATATGAATTTCATCTAAAAATTCGTAATTGAAATTCTTGAGAACAATCTATGATATGCATCATTCCTTGTTTCTCACTTCCTTACTCCAAATTATTCAATCCCAAGTTTCGGAGATAATGATTCGCTCTTCAGCCAATAAGATATAATCATTTAACTTGGTTTTATCTCAATTAGTATTTAAAAATCTAAGTTGTTGTTACTTTCCATACATTTGACGCCAGTTTTGAGATTCTCCTCTGTCGGCCCACATTTGGCAGACAATTTATTTGTCCACTAATCCATCTCTACAACATGCACTCAAAGAAAACATTGTATAAGCCGACACTAGTCACACGGAGATTAACCTGAAGAATATGGAAGATGATTAACTAATTCCTAGCCTAATTCATCCTACTTTGACTTTGTCAGTTGTCATCGAAGCTGCAAAGTACAACTTTTTTTTTGATTTCCTCACACATTTCCCCATCCAGAAACAGGAATCTAATTACTGATCGATCTTGAATTTTTACCATATTTGATAAAAAGCAAAAGTTATTCAGTTTGAATAGCTGTCAATACGAAGCTAATCTACAGATAGACGTGGAGCTTTACACTTGTTCATAAGATAGTAGTACCGTATTAAAAATAAATAAAATTATCAGAAAAACTAACACAGTCTGTGGTAGTATCTACTATTGGGGGAAAAAAAGCTGAATTGACGGCCCAGAGTTCACAAAATACTTCAAGTATTCTTAATTATTACGAAATTCTGATTTATTATCACCTTTTAATTAAGAATACGAAGGCAATGAATTTAATTAGTACTAATGCGTCCTCGGTGTAAGGCAAATTTTCATTTCTTTTTATCATGGGTTACTTTTTGAGGTCATTAAAACATAATTAAGTAATTAAAATGTATAACTTGTATGTAAAACCGTTCCTAAGTATTGTATCACTGTTATCTATGATAGTAGAGTATTTTGTTGTTTTAATTAGCTATTCTTAAAACACTGAAATAGGGTTTTCAACATTTTAAATTGATTAATTATATTCAAGTAGTTTCTTTTCTATAATTCTCAAGAATATACATGATATAAGGTTTAAATATCTTCTATATTATATACGTGACTTTCGTTTGTATGTACTGAATTGACTCTTAAACGGGTGAACCGATTTTAATGAAACATGTCTAAAATTATTCTATGTTCCAGTGTCCTAGTTATAGGCTATATCACGCCCACTTCTAACATCCATAATTAATAAAAAACGCGACAATTTCCAAAATATTTATTGTAAAAAAATGAAACTTGGTAAGTGAGTTCATATGGTCACATGCCGACAACTACATCAAAAGTGGGCAGGATTGGACTCATGCCACGCCTACTATTGGCACAGAATAATAAACTTTTTCTTTTATGATTAAAATTTATTTTCAGCCCGAACAGGGTCGAGTATTCTGTCAGCTAAGAATATTGTTCAGTTTATTTAATGTAAACCTAAAATTGGGTTAATTTCTTCGTTTTTTTTTTGTAATTAATATAGTTTTATTATTATTTAATGTTAATTAAAGCAATTTTACAAGACAATGTTACACGCTTTAATTATATATTATATCATTATTATAATTTTGAATTATATTACTTTATTTACTGACTAACTAAACAAATAGATTTTCATAATAGATAAACTGAATATTATGAATTCAATTGAATAAGATCAAATCATATATTCATAATTTACTATTGTTTAACATAAATTCGCAAAAGGTGAATGAATTTAATTAAATTTTTATGAGCTTATTACATATTATGCATTTATCAGAGTTAAGAAGAAAAAAAATTTGTATATGAATATAGTAGCACTTTCTTTGTAATGTTTTATGACGAAAATATTATGATTTTTATTGTTTTAAATTAACATTTCATCATAACTTGTTGCTATGTACAATTTTCTCTATGCGTGAGATCATACAATCTTATAAATCCTCGACTCAATCACAATGCACCCTTTTCAAATATTTTAAGAATAGGAATATTATCGAATATACAGCATATGTGGCATCGAATTCTAGCTTAATACCACTTCGACTTAGTGTATCCAACCTCGAGTACCGAGTATTCGGATTCTCGGAAATTTAATTGATTTTTCAATTGCTCGATTACCTGGGTAATTGCATAACTTTTCGAAGATTACATTTTAAGCCATTTTCATAAATTCTTTACCGATTGCCGTGCCTTTTACTAAAGTGGAAAATAGAGAATCGAATTTTTTGAAAAAGTGTAAAAAGTGTATCAATTCACTTTTTACACTTTGTGGATGAAACTTTGATGCTACATTTAATGTGTCCCAATGCTTTTCGGTACCATGTGACAAACTATACTTTAGTATCGATACGAAAAGATATGAATACACTATGTGTGGCTCTAGTATAACAATGTATACTATTATTTTCATAGAGTATAGAACAAGCTCTAACTTCAATATTATTCAAATTTAAACATTTTCTGATTAATTAATTCTGACAACATAATTCGAATCATTAAAAAAGAAATTAACATATAGCACGCGACATAACAAAATTTGATAATAAATTTATCACTCATATAATTATTGATATTACATAATAATTATACCGGGTGTAAAAACGCTGTAATTTTTTTGTTTACTGGTCGATGTTATCAAAATTTATGGAAATGATGGTTCATAATACATAGTTAATTTTACAATTATTCGAATGGTATGTAACCGTCTTTTGCTTTAACTACCAGCTTCAATCTCCATTTAAACGATGCATACGATGCTCGCACGATGTCTTGGCTTAAACGGTTCTATTCACAAGTTAAATCTTTTTCTAAACCGGCCAGAGTTGTGTGTCTTTTTATTTACAAGCCGCTACTTTTAAAATTCCACAAATGGAATAATGCAACGGATTCATATCTGGTGAATACGGGGAATTGACTTTCCAATCAAATGAAGCGCAACAATTGAATTTAAAGTCTATTGTACAAAAAATTAGAACGCATCTTTTCACCAACAACAAATTTTTACTACTGACAGACAATATGTCAAGCAACATTCATGTCAAATTTTAGTATTGCAAGATGTGCGGTTTACATTTGACAGCGATTTTAATTAGATAGACACTTCAATTGTTGGACCCGGTATATGGCAACACTAACAAAAGATGATTTCATTATTATTCAATTACATTTTATGTGAATTATTTGGAAATTTGAGTTAATTTTAATTTCATGTGTAATGAATAAATGAAAATATTTTACATACATAAAATCGTATGTGAATTCGAGAGTATAATTATTATGCAATTTTCTCCAATTTTTGTGTGAACGATTGTGAATTATGGAAAAAGCAGTCACATAAAACATCAGTTATTTAGGCCGGGAGTAGAATTTCAGACACAATAATATAATTATTTTACATTCAAATTTGGAAAATATCTACAATTTGTGCCGGCATTAATTTATTAAGACGATTTGTTAATCCATCAGTGGAAATAATAATTGGAATATATTCTGTGAAACTTTTTTTTGCATTTGATTCAAATTGCAAATAGAAAAGTGAATTTTCCGATTGAAGGTATTTTTTTTTTTTTTTTGAATTCAATAATAATGAAAGAAATCCGAATATAATTTCTGCGCTCTGTTTAACTGGTCATATTTGAACAATGTATCTAATTCAAATCCGGATATTCACTTTAGACTGTTTTTGTCGGGAAGTCCATATTTAAATTTGAATATGTTGAAAAAGAAAATCAGAATTTCCCAATAAAAGATGTTCTTGAATACCTCTTTAAAAATAAAATATTCTGTTGGACCGCTCGAACTCGCTTCACTCAGAATTCTATAAGCTCGTTAAATCTAAAGATATCTCAAATATTCTAGATAGTTTGTAAGATAGCTATATAAAGAGTCCAACTAATCAGAACAGTAAAGTTCAGTCTCAGAATAAAACAGTGATTATCGAAGAGATTGTTTGTTGAAAGTGATTGTTTGTAGTGCGTGTTGCAATATTAGAGCGATTAAAGTACAGTTATTGTGAATTATTTGTTAGTAATTATTACAAATAGTGTTTTTCTATTGCAATTAAATGTTTTGACCATTTTTAATACCTACTTGTTCTAAAAAATATCCAAGTTGCTCCTCTAAAATTTCAGAATTTTTGAAGTGTTCCGTCGTAAGAAAGTTATTACAGATCGTAACTACATTTTAGTATGATATTTTTAATCGTACTTAATTCGTTTAATATATTTTTATTGGGAAATTATTTTAATTTATTAAAAATGGAAGTTTTTCATAAATGAAAATTTATAAAAAAAATCATTTAATGGTTCGACATATGATAAAAGAAACATTTCATTCTTGTTTGTCTTTTTATTAAAACTATATACTATGATTTTTTATACCCTATTATATTTTGATTATAATATAAGCATCCTTTCATATTAACCAAATAACGAAAGGATAGTCACGTAGCACTTTTCATTATGCACACACACCTCGTTTTCATTCATTTTATATAACATAAGAATATATCATCCACGTACATAGGTATTATTATCCAAAGATTTTCTACATACATTTTTCACTTGATGGCAATGAAAAAATGCAACCATCTATGAAGAACGTTACAATAACAATAGCAAGAACAAACAAAAAAGACGTTTCTATAGATGAGAACTTGAAGTGACCACTTTATCTACGTTTTATGAAAGACTACGTATATCATCATTGCAGGAATGAATTGATTCCGGTATAATGATTTCTCATGCAATTCTATATATTTAAATACAATATATAAAAGAATTATAATGTAATGAAAATTTTGTTTGTCATATGATTATCATAATATAAGATACAGCCGGATATTCAGGGTCTTATGTCTACATACCAATCTAATTTGCATATATAAGGTACGGTCACAATTTGACGTTTAATATGTTTTAAAAAAAATTTACTGAATCATTCGATTCTTTAATAAGTAGAACTCAAATTATTACATGTATATAAATATATATGTATCCATATAGATCCATGATAAATTTTCCATGATCGCAAACAACCTAATTTTGGTGGGTGCATCGTCAAAATTTAAAGTTAATCTGACAGGATCTCATGTTTGATGCAAATTCAAAGAATATCACACCAATTTGTATAAAAATCATTTAGTCCCATGATAAAGGAAAAATCTTAAAGCTATATTAATGAATTGTTCCAGCGGTTCATTACTCAATCCAGATTTAACACTTATTTTTGTCAGTGATATGTTTGCTATGGTTATATTGTAAGTCCGTTAATACAGGTATTCCCTTACTGTTGTATAATTGTACAATTTCCTATAGAAAAATATCGTAATGTACAAATGGGTTGGAGCTTTCTTTTGAGTTGGAAGAGAGTGGACCCAGCCTGAATATATGTATAGTCCAAATCTCATAAAAATCTGTCCGGTTTTGGTCAAATACTGGATACTTTTCTTATATTCAGCTTCCCCGTGACTCCTACTAAGAAGTGGTATACTCTATTTTTTAAGTTGGTCCATCTTGAAAATACATTTCATGAAAATCTGGTGGATATTGACCAAATTATGGACGCTTCTCCTTTTCCCTTTTTGCCATTTTTTATGATTTCCTAAACTACTGAAAAAGGACAAGGTATATCCTTTTTCAAATAATTTTTTCAAACCACCGTGCTGTATTTTTTTACCAATTTGCTGCAGCTTTTGACCAAATTGCATAAAATGAATCGACTTTTGAAGTTGACAGATGATTAAAGAGGAAGGAATCGAAAGAATACACAATAATATTTTTCGAAATGTCAAACGATACAGCGTTTTATATGTGTCAAGATTTTCTTATATCGTGGTATAAGTTATATTTTGGAATCGATAAATATGAGTCTACAGTATTAAACTATATACTATAAACACTAAAAAAAAAAATCTGATTTGTACTAAATTTATCAATTTTCAAAGAACTTTTAACAATGTGCACATACCCTTAGTTAAATAAGTAGTACATTATTAAGAACTATATACAAAAGATTTGTCTGCAAATGATGTGTGCACGTCATTCTATTCTTGACAAAAACTTCATAAAAGGAAAGAATTTCCATAATCTATTTAATAACATCTCATGTTGAACCTTTCAATTATGTGTAAAGGTATCACAGCGAACAATAATTTAGGTTTTTGTTTTTGTTCAAAAATTAAAAGAATAAGAAGAGTCTTGAGAAGTAAAAAAAAAACAACAAAAAAAGGCAGATTTGCCTTTAAGCATGCCTTCGAGGACAACTTTTTGTGTATTATTTAGAGAAGTCGTCTTTATAACAATCGTTTATTTTTATCCTATTATATATTCGATCTTAGGTTTTATTACCTTTTCATCTTTTTTTAGTTTCGGTCATAAATTGCTTTTCAATTATACAATAGAAATTCAAATAATCAATTTTTAAGAAGCATTTTGATACAAGAAATTACCTTCTTTTATTAGTTTTTGATGGATTCTTAAAGAAAAGAATTATGATTTCAGTCAAAAGAAGACTATTTGTCAATTATGTACATTTTATGCATGAATAATATGAAAAAGATGAGAGGAACTACTCCATATGTAAATCAATATCTTTTGGGGGATTAAAACATGTCATGGTCATGTACTTGGATTTTATATACTATCTTAAAAATTAATTTTCTAGTCACTAAGTGGATGATATTTATTCCCTATGGTGTAGGGTACTACCATGGTATACATTAGTTCTGTCACTACATTTGTAACACATAGAAATAAGGCACTAGAAGGCACTAGATATGTACAGAATCCAGAATTATGCATGTCCATCCATTCCTCCGTGTACAAGAAAACTCAAAAACCCGTATTCCAATTTTAATGAAATTTCCAATGTAGGTTGGTTTTTATTACATCGATTTGGTATTGCATTCCAGCACAATCGACATGAAATCGAAATGAAGAGTGAAGTTATAAAACAAAAACCAAATTGTTCCTTTTCTAAAAATGTGTACACCGATTTTGTTTAAAATATTTACATACGTTTCTTACACAAATACACGATACTATATTAAATTTCATAAAAATCGGTCCAGGGATAGTGGAGAAAGAAATAGTTGGAAGAAAAAGTAAACCTACAATAAAATACTTTAAAAACTATCGATTTCAAAGAAACTTGCAGATTTGTGCTATTAGGGCTGGACGTGTAAATTCAAACTAATTTGAAGAAGAAGAAATAAACTTATGCAGAAAATTGATTTTCTTAATTCGTGGAGCTTCTTAACTTTGTTAACTACGAGTCTAATGCCATGGGGCATCAAATAATTTGCTATAGACCGATTTTAAGTTACTATTTATTTTTTTTGTGTTCTTATTAATCGATATAAGTTTTCTTTATTTTTATTAAGACAGAATTTTTTTTATAAAATAATTAATTGATTATTTTTTGTTGGCTATTATGTTTGATGATATTCAATAAAAATTCTTTCATTTTAATTAATTACTTTATTTATAAAGTTTTTTATCAATTAGATAGAACTTAAGTTTCATTAATTTAAAATTATTTAAAACCATATTTACGCAATACCGAAATTGTAGAAATAAACAATCTCGAATTCAATTTCAAAGCGATTTGTAACTTTAGAACTTTTAAATTTCTCTAGACTAAATAATTTTAATTCGATCTAATCAGAAATTTGACTCATCGATTAAAAATGTTCCCAAATTCCTGAATAAAATAAATAATGAGGTTATTTACAATATACCCAGCTAGCAGTTTTGGTCACTGGTACATTTTTTGCCAGCTAGTGGTAAGCAAAAAAAAAACTCATTGCAAAAGATTACGAGCAGTTTTCAAAATCTATTACTTTGTTTACATGACCGGATTGAAGTCGACTTCAATCCGAATATCGAATCGACTTGAGTCAATCCGATCACAAACATTTTTCTGATCGACTTGAGATTTGCATGTAAACCCAGATCGACTTCAAATCGAATTGAAAATTTAAAATGGAGTATGAAAAGAGGGGAAACATAACCTAAAAAAAAATTTTATTGGCGGCGCTAAGAAATTGACGTTGATTTGAAGTCGATTTCAAGTCAATTTTTCAATCCGGTAAAGATAAAAAACTTGGGTTGAATTTCAAGTCGATCTCAAGTCAATTCTGAAACCGCCATGTAAACGAAGTATATGTAACGCATGTCACTCTTTTGAAATTTCTCAAATACATATATTTTTAAGAGAATATTTTCCTTTTTGTTTTTATTACGCTTTTTCTTTTTCTTTCATATAATAATTTATTTCTCTTTGTAAGCAGTAATTTTTGCTTAAAATTTTTGAGTTCTAGCTATTATCATAGGAAGGAATTAATTGGTTTAAGACCATCAATTATTCGATTATTCACTAACCTCGAAAGCTAATTAATCAACCATGCCTTAGTATCTACCATAGCGCCTGCAAATCTTGTTAATTTCTATCTTTTGAAAAATTTTTTGATTAACTAAACATAAAAGAAAATTAATTTTAATTGTAATTCATTACCAAGCTCAATTCGATAACAGTTTGAAAGCTTTTGTTTACTATTTTCTAAAAATAAAAGTGATTTTTTTTTTTTAAATCAATATTTTTAAACTTAAAACAAAAATGGTTTTTATATTGATAAAAGCCCGACAAGTAAACTTCTATGATAAAAATATTTGGTTTTTCGTCGTCTTTTTTTTTTTTTGGTTTATCATAATTGAAAATTCAACAAACGTTTTAATTCTGATAAGAAAAATTTATATTTTCCAGAACTATTTTAATTATTTTATTATTTCGATTTTAAAAGAAACGTAGAAGAAACTTCACTTAAAGAAAGTTCAGGTTTCTTGAAATTAAGTCAACTCAATCTTACAGCTTTTTTTTTTAATTAAATCCAAAAATAAAAGCCAAAAAGAAAATAAAACAAAAAGTTTTCCCATAAATTATTCTATAATATAAGTTTGACAAACAAACAACACTGACTTAAAAGTTCTTTTTTTTTTTTTGATCATTCATTCACCTGTAGAAAGTGAGTGCAAGAACACGCGTGTAAACAATATAAGTTTTTTTTTTGGTTTTTGCATATGTAAATTCGCGATACGAACGCAAGATAAGCGTCAGTAAAGGACGGTAGTGTCATACTCATCTGTAGTACATTTTAAAATAGTGATCGCGTTAACCAAAACTTATTTCACGATCACATCATTTTAAGACAACTGAGTTTACTTAACATGATAATATGTATTCTGCGTAATCTGAAGTAATGGCATCTTTCAGTGATCGCGAAATAACCTTTAACACGATCAACAGTGTAATCATTTGAACCATATTACACCGAATTGATCGTGAGATGATTCAGAAAAGCACTAATATTTTAAGATTGTTATGAAATTTATACCGTAGAAATTGCAATTTCCTAATCTTGTTAGCCATGACACGATCGTGATCTTGTTAATAACTGTTGGTTAAAAAATTTATATTCGTAAAAATCTTCAGTTTGTTCTATGAAATATAAAAAAATCAGTGATCGTGTTAACTAAGTAATTAAAAATTAAAATTGGCATGCAATTGAAGTGGCTAGGTAGTATACGTATGAACTTGAAGAAAAACACTATCATATTTAAAGCCGCGTATGAAACGATCGCACGATCGTGTTAAACGAATATCACCTGTTTAGTGTATTTCCATTAAAACTTTTCAAGTAAAATAACAAGTTAAATAAAACTTTAAGTGCAAAATTCGTTACGGCGTCTGTGAATCGTATATTCGTATATGTGCTTTTCTGGCGTCATCATTGTTTTGTTGTGCAAACCTTTATTTAGCGATTAATTTTCTGTCACAGTTCTTTTTTTTTCACCTTTTGTAATGAAATAATCATACAATATTTAAGTATGAGCTTTTTGTTTTTATTAGTTGGCAATAAACGCCTGCCATAGTAACTCCCACCCACACGTAACCGAGAGTATCGTGAAATCAGTAAAATAAAGCTCTTTTACTTGGACTTTTTTTTTCTTGTTGATATTTTCGCGTTTTATAGTTTGCGGCAGTGCAGTTTTTTTTTGCGATATTATTTTTTATTTAATTTTTATACTTTCGCGAATAATGTGTGACAGTTTTTTAGTCGCTTTACTATCCAAAACGTGTAGCGCCGCGGTTTTTGTTGTTAAACAATTTTAATTTTTAATAATTAAAAATTTCGTTCTTTTTAAGCAGAAAAACTAATATGAAGAAATAAAGTGTTTTTTGAAAGGAAATATTAAGGTTTTTTGTTTGTTTGTGTTTTAAGAATGACTTAAAAAATTCAATAAAAGTGAATTTATACACGAAAAAAAAGTGTAAATAAGTGAATTTTATAACTTAAAAAAAAAACCTAAATAAAATATAAAAATGTGGCTTCCACAAAAGAAAATTTATGAAGTAGAAAAAATATTTAAAAGAAATGAAAAGGTATTTTAATTTTAATAATTAAAATCATTAATTTAAATTTATATGTATTTGCACTAAGACGACTTATTTTTAATAAATAATGATTGGTTTTAAAATTGGTTGCTTTATTGATGAAAATTATTCTAAATACTTCATTTTACAAAATATCGAAACTCAACGACCCCGAAAAAAGGTAGTCATCTTGAAAAGTAGAACATAATAACTTATTTACTTACTAGTTGGTAGCATTTCTCTTCTAACAAATATAAAACATCTGATTTTGTCGATTATTATAAGTATTCTTAGGTCGTCATGAAATTTTCGACATTCATTTTGGAGAAAATAAATAAAAAGTAATTATCTAAAAATGTTAAACACTATTAACATACTGTTTTCTTTTTTCAAATTAACAATAGAGTGTTAATAAAAAGGCAGAAACGTAGAAAAGTTAACTCGCAATAATAATAATTAGAAAATTTAATTTGTTTTTATTTTTTTTTTGAGAAATTCATACAAAATATACCTTTTAGTAATCTTTCCTGATAATTTAGAACAATAGCACTGGGTGATTTTTACGGAAAGGTGGAGCAATACCTTTGTTTTAAGAATCCCAGCCTATCTAAAGTCATTTTGGCTACAACGGCTTTTAAATACGCTTTTCCAAAAATGAAAGACATTTCAAATTGGATAGTTTTAAGAAATTTTCTATAACTTGGACTATAAATACGTTTAAAGGTTCTATGAATGTAACTTGTGCAGTTCTAAGAAAGTGTTGCTTTAGTAAAATTCAAATTCCTAATATACCACCATTTAATATCATTTTGCCGAATCTGTGAAAAACCAATTCATGTCGGTAATATTTAAAACTTCGGCCATATAGAGTCGGTCCTTAATGGAGCACATTCTGTCAGTCCAGTTTTGGGTCTCTTTTCAAGCAATGTCGGTCATATATCACGAATGACACAATGTTGTCTTGCAAGTCGTCAATTGTTGATGGTTTATCAGCTTAAGTAACTTCACGTAACCTGATAGGAAATAACAAGAGATATCAGATCATACGATTTTGGAGGCCAATTTACTAATAACTCAATGGCATGTATGTATGTATGTATGGCACATAGCGCCACTGTTAAAACCATATCTCGCTAGGACCAATGTCATTCACATTTTCGAACAAATATTCATTGATGGTGGAAAATGAAGCCTTCCAATAATTTGAATATGGGTAAATTCAATTTCGCTTATTTCAACTAGACATCTTTAGTTAATCCTTCTAAGAAAATTGATGGTGTATTACTGTTTTGCCTAATCTTCCGCTAATTTTGAAAATTTTTGATTTTGCATTTTTTTTTTAGTATCTTCAAGCAAAATTCTAAGAATTGGAAAGACTTTTGACTTTTTTTTCGAAAATTGAATTAAAAAACCATCAAATTATGTCAAAATTTGAATATTTTTGGTTCGTCTTCAATTCAAAACAATGAAGATCATATTAAGCAATTTCTGCTTGTTTCTTTTTTCTTTTTCGAATAAAAACTAATAGTTATCATAAATTAGCATATTAAATATCGATAACTGTATATAAAGAAATATAAAATGAAGTTGTTGGTAAGAAAATAAGCACAAAACATATAAAACCCCAAAAACTTATCATTAACTTTTATACCAATTAAAATTAATTTTGTTGATTACTTAAACAAAATTTCTCAGAAATTTGTGCGAAAAAAATAAACTGGAAAAAATCAATGTTTTGTAACCCCACGACTCCATTAGACTTAACATATTTCAAGACTTTTTTTCAATCCGACTGAAATAAAAGTCCAATTTTTCGAGACTCCATCAGACTTTTTTTCAGTCTGGTAAAAACAAGTCTTGAAATAAGTCCAATGGAATCGGGAGGTAAGTTCAAAAGATTTGTGTTGTAATAAAGTTGTTTCTTTTTTTTAAAGAAGAAATTTTTAAAGCTTTCTTTTAAAACAATTAGTTTTATTTATAAACAAATACCTTATACGACATGACTTTAATCAATCATGACAAAAAAAAAACGCTTTCCAAGCTGTCTGGAGCCACATAAATGGCTTAGAAAATACCAGCTGTTTTTTTTCCAAAAATCCATAAAATCATTTAAGAAACTTGTATAGTTGAAGTGGCGGCTAAAGCCACATGACTACATCATAAAACGAATGCAAAAAAAAAAGAAATATGTTAAGGGGGAAACCCCAAATGTTGATAAAACAAATCAATATTTTTATGAGCTTTTTTTTCTAACATTGCGTAATCCGAACGATAGTCAAAAGTCATTATTGTATTCCTATGCAAATGCCTTTTCCTCCAAGCAATAATCGAAGACCGTAGGCATTCCGGAAACCGGTTCGATTCTGTCGTACTCAGTATGTACAATTTTGAATAATTCGACGAACTTTAAAGACCATGTATGATGTATTCATGTTAAGATGCATTTTGGCTAATCAGAAAAGGAAGTCAACAACACCATTCAGAATTTACCATGTTAAATTTCAGTAAAATCGGTTTTTTTTAATCCTATTTGTGCCACAAGGCATCAAAGTCGATTATACGTCTCTTAATTCCTTGCACTGAAAGCAGCTTCTAATCAGTGACCTTATTTAAATTTTAAACGACTTTATAACTATTGTTATAATGGGAAGAAATTGAGAGCTAAATATATTCTGTTCTTGAGCCGAATCGAATCTTGCCTTTTGCACGTCAGTGAAATTAATATTCTTTAATTAACAATGAATTTAATTGTATAAGAGTTATAAATAATTTCATTAAAATTAATATCTATTTTTAAGTTCTATTCAAAGTATAGTGTTACTGGAATCATGATCGCAAATCTTCACGTTTCAGAAGATTCTGATTCGCACTCTTATCCAATGTCTGTCTGTGTGTATTAAGCGATTTGAATGAAAATTGGTATAAGATATTTTTTCACATTCATTCTGTCAAAAATTGGGTTCAAGCTGCCTTAAATTTCGGGTAACTCCTGAACAAAAGTTCGTTTTTTTTTGTGTTTTTAAATAATAGGACACTATAACGGTTTTTATGGACCAATTTCAATGAAATTTGGTACACGATACTTGTTCAATGAAACGACAATTGTGCCCGAAAATAACTTGGTTAGACAGATTACTACTTCGGGTATAGTAATTCTGCACTATAGCTCGTTTTTCTTACATATTTTTTTAATATAGACATTAAACGTCAGTCAAGTCTTATTTTCCAAAAATTTAACTTATTTAATTTCCCACAAATAAAACGAAAAAGTATGAAAATTATTTATTTCAACTAAAACTTTTCGTACAAATTACGTAAAAAGCTTTTAATTGAAATTTCGATGTTATAATCATTAAAAGCATCAATGTTAATAACGTATCATAATTTTGAAATTAACTTTTTTAATACCAATTTGTATATCCTACGGTAGTATACCAGAGGCTGTATAAGTTTTGTCACTACGTTTATAACGCATAGAATTCGTCTATTCGTCCATCGGTTTGCGTCCAAGATAACTCAAAAACGTGTTTTCTGATTTTGTTGAAATTTACACATAAGTTTTCCTTAACTTGATTTGATATTGTATTTAAGCAAAATCGGCAGAGGGAAAATGAAGTTATAAAATAAAAACCAGGACAACTACCCAGTTTTATTTGATTGACCATAAAACCTGTGTTTTATTGGGAATTCTATTGGGGGCTATTTCGGATGTTGGTATTACTGATATTATTTAACGTAACAAAAGAACAAGACATCAAAGTTGTGATTTGTGCCGTCTACCATCTGGCAGATATTACTTAGTACATGTCTACTAACTATCGCTATTTTAGCGCCCGATATTATCCGGCGCTAAAAAAAACGCCTATAAAATGTATGGTAAGCGCGGATACTATTCTCAAAAAACACTGCTAAAATGTTGTTATCCTTTTATTTAGTTTTTTAGATGCAGTTCAAAC
The DNA here is from genome assembly GCA_963422695.1 of Xylophagus ater. Taxonomy (NCBI): domain Eukaryota; kingdom Metazoa; phylum Arthropoda; class Insecta; order Diptera; family Xylophagidae; genus Xylophagus; species Xylophagus ater. The sequence goes on from OY730484.1 coordinate 46,295,321, forward strand.
AAGATACATCAATTTAAATGGAATTTTCAGAAGAGATTTATGGGCTTGGGGTACCTCCAATTTAGAGGAAATTCGAAGTTCAGATATAAGCCAATTTGTTATATGATTTTAGCTTTTTTTTAAATAAACATCTGGATAAATGCGTGCGATTTTTAGCACCAACAATATTTGGGTGCTTTATTTGGTTTAAGTCGTAATTAAAGTTAAGCCGTGCGATTTTTTTTTAAGTACGAATTTTAGTTATATGAATTATTCCATTATTTTTATTGAAGAAATAATTTCAATTAACAGACTTATGAATTCTCTCAATTCAGTTCTTTCAAGGCGTTTTTAATTAAATTGTAAAAAAAAGAAAAAAAAATTACTGACGAGGTCTGCAACAATATTTTAAGAAATACAAAAATGTAGACTTTATTTTTTTTTTATGGTATAGTCCACCTTGACCTCCTATGTGGTTTCTTGATGTACTTGTTTTATGACTTCTTTGATTTTAAATGTCGGAAAAAACCAGGGATTAAAAGTTTTATGAAACTATTTTAGATAAATAACTTTGAATTACGTTTTTATTTCTGTACTTTGTGAGTTTTTTTAAGAACTAGAGACTCTTGGAAATAGGTCCCTTCACTGGACGCACGGAACAATTTCTTTTTTACTCTCCGGAGACTCATTTTTGCTTTTGTATGAATTTTAGTCTTTCAATATTTCAAGTTAGTATTAAGAGGTAAGGATTCCTTTATCAAAAATAACACGTCTATCCTTTAAGTAATATTTTAACTCCTAATATTGTAGGACATTTTTACCATCGACGTGATAAGATGCTGAACCATTTTCTGTACAAGAATTTGAAAAGTATAATTTTATTAATTTCTTTTAAACAGTATTAATTAAAAGATCCTTTCTAAAGGTTTTTAAAATAATATGTAATATATGTGAAAATTCTTTTTGTTCGAATACTTTCACATAATTTATATCTGACTCTTTTGATGTTGAATAATTCAATCGTGAAACTTTTAAAGGATTTACTAAAAGGCAAAATAGAATTTCAGTAATTTCCTTTTTGATCCTGAAACAATTCTCCATCGTAACTATAATTTCCACTTTTATTATTAAATTTTACAAAAAGCAAGTACCTATTCTCAACTATCTCTCTGCGTAATTTAAATTTTCCTTATACTATATGAAAAACATGGTAATTTTAAGGACATGTAAATTTTCAACAAAATTGAATAGAATAATAAAACTAATTACAAAGAGTTTTAATTAAATATAGTATGTTTAAGTTTTTCGAGACAAATTTCCGTTCGAATTATTTCATTTGTACAGAATAAAGGATTTCAAAGACTTTATGTTATCCTTTAGTAAAAAAAAAAACGAAAAAAACGAATATGAGTGACTGAAACAATGCCTTCTAGATATCAAGATGGATAACATATAGATAGACGGTAGTGACGTTTAAACTATTAGTCTTGGGAAACAACAAAGTCTATGGGTAGATTTAGCTAACACGTACGGTTTAAATGAGTTTCTCGAGCATAACCATTCAAAATGCGATTCTATCTTTTTTTTATCTTCTGGACTATCAATAATATTTAAGATATACTTGTAACTACTATACTGAACTAATTATTTTGTTATGTTAGAAAAAAGTTGTAAGACTTTGTTTATATCTCACAGTTAGTTAGATATCAAGGTAGACCGAGTCGGCACAATCGATAGTTACCCACCAGAAAGAGGTGGAATACTAAACGATGGCTTAGAGTGTTATAAAGACTATAAATGCATGTACACTAAAACTTTGTTACGCACTTTCAAGGAAATGGAAAAGCGAAAAAACGTTTACTACGTAAATAGACGATACAATGTTAAATTTCAATAAAATCGGTTCAAGGATCATGATGAAAAAATTGTTGAATAAAAAAGCCTTGTAAAGTTTTTTTAATGTACTTTAAAAACTAACAAATACCAATTTTAATAAAATTCCCAGAATATATTTATGATTTTACTTAGTTTTCAGTTTCAGTTTTCTGACAACCAAAATTTAGTTGCCAAAACTTGCCAAAAACTAGCCGAAGACTTCGCAATTTCTTTGGGTGTAGCTTTTTCTAAAATTTCGTTTTTCAATTACCTAAGGTAGGTGCCATAAATAAATTATGGTGATAGGGCGTTTGAAAATGCTATTTTCAAATTGAACTGTGACAACTCTCACTAATGAATCCGCACCTTGTTGTAATTCAATGACACGACCTAATAACCATTTACCTGGAGGTAATCTTTCATCTTTAACTAACAGCAAATTTCCCTTTTGTACATTTGGTTGCTCTAAGATCCATTCTGGGGGCTGTTGCAATCTAGGTAGGGATTCTGAACTGAAGTCCATCTTTTCCAAAATTCTTCTGATGATTAACCAGCGTTTAGTCAATGGTACATTTTTTAATAAATAATAAATGACTGATGTGGTAATTTAGTGATCTTTTGCTCGTAGCTGTGACATCTGCCTTAGATGAAAGCGATGAAGGTTTTCGATCACTGACAATAATAATATTATTACGAATTCAATTGAAATGGAAACATTTCTTCTAATGAAATTTAGTCATTTTATTGTTTCTTTTTTTTCTTCTTGCAGAGTTAATCAACATAAAAAATGTATAATTTTGTAATTTTTATTCTTTCTAATTTACAGATTCCAGTAACTTTATGTAATTTAGGTGTTGGAGCAACATTTGGTGAATCAATTTTACATGATTTACCGCGTGATAGTACTGTCGTTACAAAAACAACATGTGAATTATTACGTGTGGAACAACAAGATTTCCGTTTAATTTGGGAAGTGAGTAGAAAATTTTCTTTTCTCCTTTTTTTTAAAAAGAAAAATTAGAATATTTTTGGGGGTGTTTCGGATAATGGGACTTGTGGACAAAAAGAAATGGATGGGAATATATGGAATATTTCAGGACGAGTGAAAATAAACGAATAAATTACAAAGTAAAATTTTCGTGAAATGAAATAATTTCGTATTCAGGACATTTTATGCAAAAGTTAAGCACATGCTCATCTTTTAATGTATTCAAATATACACTCGAATAAGAAAAAATGAATGAAATCAAGGAATGATGGTGACATTAATAAAGAAATATATACAGAGTGTTTCAAAATTGTTCTAAATTGACATAAAAACTTGACTAGAGGTGGATTTTTTTTAAATGCTTAGTTCAAGCATCTACCCGAATTGTATAAAAACTTCTTTAAACTAACTTTGCTGATATGAAAATCAAACGCTTCAATATTAAGGTTTACTGTCCTAAGCATTCGGGAAATCATCAGTTGTTAGTAAAGACGAAATACCACTCGACCACTCTGACACTCTGATACAATGATATAAATTTTAATATTTCTAAATTTATTTAAAAAATTCTCGAATTCTGCATTCGATGCAAATCTTCTACAACTGAGCCATTTCTTCAAGTTCCGAAACTAAGCAATAGCCACACAGAAATAAATCTGGAGAATCCGTATCGAAGTTCAAGTTAAATTTCTTCACTTTGAAAGGCTGTCCAAACTTAGCTAATTAACAGACATATTTCGGATCTTTTACGTGTTCATATGATAGTAGTACCATCTTAGAAAAAAAATTACAACACTAGCAGCGACAACTTTTGATACATCTACTATTCAAACAATACAACAGTTATTTGAAATAATTATAAACCATTCAATGGCAGTTATTTGTATGACTAAACTAAACGTCTAAAAGCTCATACATTTCTTTTTTATAATATAAAATCATATTTAAGTTAAAATTTTCAACGTTTTCGTCTAGCGTCAAAATGATTTAATCGATCCGAATGAAAATAGGGTTTCTTGGGTCAGGTATTATGGATCTGATGTTTGGAGGAACAGTCCATACCTATCGATTAAGTTGACACAAACAATCCAGTACTTGTTTGAGTCATGACTAAGCCGGATATCCATGACGAGATTAAAGCGCGACGGAACGACAGTAGATTGTGAGCGAAATCTGATTTATAAAAACAATTATATCATATTGAAATCATAAGTTTTCAATACACTCGGTATAATATGAAAAACAAAAAAGAAAAATTTTATAAAGATATGAAAAATTCGATCAATTTTCATTTTCTTAAACAAAAAAAAAAAAACATATCGTTGGAAAAGTAAATATCTTTTTTATTTTATGGAAGTCATTTTCTATTAACAGAAAATATGAAAATTTAAGTTACTGACCCAAACTTGATAGGGCTTATCTTTTAGAGCTTTTTAGGATTTACATTTTTTTACGTGCCGTCTTTTTTGGCTTGATTATCAAAATTACTTTGTTATGGTTGACTCATTTTTTAGGAACAAAAAAAAAAATTTAATCGAAATTTATCAGCTTTTTACCTTTTATCCTAATATTTTATCATACGATAAACTGCTTTTAATATTTTCATTAAATTTTCGCTATCACAGTTTTGATAACGTGAAATAGTACACGATTTTAGAGAAAATGAAATGAATTCAGACCTAATTAAAATTTGACAAATATAAATAGGTGAGAGTTTAGAACTTTCAAGCCCTCCAGAACATCCTAAGCTACAACATATATGAGATTGGGTACACATTGTTCGTCCATGCCTTCTACAGGAGTAGATACCAAATTATAGTTATAAAGTTCGACGTTATATCATTCAATACACTGATGGTCAAATATGATTGTTATTACTATAAACATAGATGTTAGAGAGACAGGAAAACTGAAAAATTGAAAAGGTTACTAGGGAAGTACGAACTTAGTATACCCGATTACTAAACAATAGCATTTCTAGTTAACCTATATCGACTCCTCTTAGATAATTAATTCAGATTCGTGGTAAAAAACTCGTGAATATATGTAACATTCTATTTTAAAAGGGTTTGTTAAAAACTTCTTAAATTTTTAATAAAAAAAGCTCAAATTTTCATGAAACTTGTAATGTATATCCTGTATAAGTTAACTTAAAAGATAGGACCTACATCTACTGCCTAGGTTGTTGTTGGGGCTGCAAAAATGGGATGCAATAGAAAGACATTTCTAATTCGGCCACTAGTTTGGAGATTTTCATGATACTTGGATAATGTAGAAAAAGAAAAGTGTCTATAATTCAGGCTATACTAGCTAGTTTTTCATGAAAATTGGAGTGTACATTCTGGATAGACCAATATAAAAGATAAGATATATATGTATATCTCTAGCCGGTGACGATGCGGGAAACAAGGATAAGAAAATCATTCTTTGCTCACGAAATAGTCGGCATATTTTTGTAAAACATGGATAGGCCTCTTGCACCATATTCTAAGAATTCAAAAATTGTTTCTTCTTAAATTAATTTCTGATAAAAATTTAGGTTTTATTCATTTAAATATTTGATATTCGAATGAAGTCTTTAATTTAAATTGTTTTTTTTTTCTACATCAAAGTAATTATCGTATTTTTTCCTGTTAATGTTAATTTCAGTATTTTTAGTTTGTGTGTTTTAGTATAGCGCGAAAAAAAGGTTCCGAAACAGAGTATATGATCATTTAAACCCAGTTCAATTAAAGCAGGATAAAAGCAGTTTTTTTTTTTGTTTTACCTAATTTACTTATTCATTGTGTAAACGACTAGAGAGAGTAATCTTTTCAAATTCCCTTGGGGGTCATTTGCTATCACCCCGAAAAAAGGACAATATCCCAGAACCGAAAATATACCAAATATACCAAATAAGACCTTTCTAGGGTGGAGAGCTTTTGTATTTTGTTTGGGATTCTAACACAATTTTCACATAATCATAAAACAAAATAAAAACTCCTAAAAAAAAGTACAAAAACAAATAAAAGACATTATGTTAAATCTTTTTGACTTCTCGTATTTTGTTTGTAATTCTTTGAGGTGTAATTAATGATATATAACTACTAATAAGTAAAAAAAAATAATTAATTAAATTCGTAATTTGTAGATAAGATAGATAGATAAAAAGATTCAGTAGTAAGGTGTTCTTGTACTGCGACCTTTAAGATCTATTGTACCACATTTTCTTCAATGGAGTAGTCTAGTTAAATTCCCATTCTAGAGCACCTCCTCCAGGCCTCTCAGCTCTCTTAGGAATTTTAATATCCGAAATGGATCAAGAGCGTGTGTCTCAATTGGGTAGAAACAGTATGACCCCAGGTATTTCCTTGTTTTATGCAATAGTGCTTCGCATTCAGAAAGAATGTGCATTGGGGTATCCTCATCCTCCCCGCAGAGTTATGCTAAAGGACGTGTCTATGTCAAGAATCCGCAACTTTTTACATACTTAAGAATAAGATATAAGTCGATATAAGGCTCGCAATGTCTGAAAAAATCATCGAAAATTCGCGTAGTCTATCGTAAGATGTACGATGGTCCGGGGAAGTCATTTGAAAGATACATATTACGTTCGATTTCAAAATCTGAAATAAATATTTCATTGTATTCTAATTTAACCTCAATATATTGAGGCAAAATATGGTATACGAGATCTCTATCAACCGCATTTCAATACGACTAAAAGATTCAATAATAATAAACTTTTTCGTTTACAAATCAATTTCAAAGTGTAGAACAATCATTCGCACCATTCATTCATTTTCTATCCAGAACTCTGACTAAAAATGCAAACTTTAGTTCATGTACTAAATAATGCATATTGTTTTCTATTATCTGCATTTTCATGGCATTTGTTCATGTACCCCATATGATTCCATTTGAAAACAAAAAAACAGTCTTCAATAGCCCAACCCATATTGCAATGCCCACTATACAGGTAACCCCCGTATAGCACGGTTGTTACGTACCTTAAAAATGCTGATTAATGGGAATTCGTGTTATACAAAACAAAGAACTAGTCCAAAAAAGGAAGTTAGGTTCCATTTTCTTAGAAGATATCCTCATCCTCTGATCTTTCTTCATCCATTATCTTCCCTAATTTTGCTCTTAAAAACTTTAAGCGTTGTACGGGGATTCATCTAATTCTTAAATCGTATTAGAAGCAAACCTGTGTTCTAGGATACCGTGTTGTATGAGGATTTTCCCTAATTATTGAGCCGTGATAAAGCGAATTCGTGTTATCAAAGAGCCCGTGTTATATGGGAGTTACCTGTACTTTTTATTCATTCATTAGTTGGAACATACTTCTATAACTATTGTATAGGTCTACATGCCTAGGGAATTATTATCTATGCAGGCGTGTGGTATACATATTTTCCAATTTATAACTTTTTAGTCAATGAGGAAATTCAAATGAAATGAGAAAATTGATTTCAATGACAATACGGAAATCCAAAATGTATGTATTTTAAAATTTATTATCGCGGAAAATGTTAAATGAAAATTTTGTGAAATTATGTACATTTTTTTTATTTAATGTTTTTCACGTGGAAAACAACAAGGTTATCTCATATGTTTTAGGAACTTCCATTTTATGTCTTCTTTTATTTTTTTTTAAATAAATGGTCTCTTTATGCCCTATGGTAGCTATTACTATAAAAATATTCATCATAGAAGGGTTTCAAAGTCTGTGCAGAGAATCGAAAGTTATATAGATTTATACATATCGCTCCGTCTGTTCGTGTACAAGATAACTCAAAAACGTAATGTCCGATTTTGATTAAATTTATAATGTGAGTTCCTTAGCTCGACTCGGTATTGCATATCAGCAGAATCGATCCGAAGTTAATGAGTGACCAGAAAGTTTTGTCGTTTTTTAAAATGGTTTTTCAATCGAAAAACTTGTGAAACAATATTGTTTAAATTATTTACATGAACTAACTACATAAATAGACAATACCATGTTAAATTTCAGTTAAATTGCTCTAAGGATAGTAGAGAATGTAACAATCCTAAGAGAAAATAAAACAGTTCAGAAAGATTTTTTTGATGTACTTTAAAAACTAATATACCGATTTCAATAAAATTTGTAGAATAGATTTATGCTATTAGGTCCTAGGCTACCTGTGAATAAGAAAAAATTTGAAAAGGAGGAAACAGAGTTATAAAGAAAAAAACTTGACTGGTTTTCTGTCCCATTTTTACCATAGGGCATCAAAAAATATGGCTACAGGCCGATTTCCAGTTACTTACGATTGTTGGTAGTGATAGTTTTTTATGATCCCAATTCTTACAAGGAACTATTGCATAGAACAGTACCAAGAGAGGCGAACATTTTTGTCATATTTCATACTTAGCCCAGTCAATAGAGCGTAAAAAATGGCTCCAGCTCACAAAAGGTATAGGAAACTTTATATTTGGTACGATTGTCCAACTAGGTAAGTTATTTAAAATTCCAAGTTTTCGACCTTTGGGGCGCGTGCCGCTCGCACCCCTATACTGGCTTAAATGGTTGGAAAATCGCCTTTTCCCGATTATCTCGTTACCTGTACGAGATACGTTGATTGAGGTCCATATAAAAAATATAGAAAAAATATAACTCGAACGAACGCAAATAATCAAAATTCGGTTTCAAATTTTATTTTGAAAAAATTTGGTTTTTTTTTATTTCTTTGTGAAAAATTATTTGAAAAAAAAAAAAAAAAATTTTTTTTAAAAATATCTCGAAAACAATATTGAACACATCTCACCCTTACACTAGTCGCAAGTTAACTATCGTTGGGGGTAGATGTGTCATTTTTTAAGGGAGTTTTTTTTAAGTGAGTTTTTTTATGAGTGATTTTTGAGTAATTTTTCTTTATTCGAAATAATTTTTTTGAGTGAGTTTTTTATGAGTTTTTTTTTTTTAAACAAAGAATTCTGGAGTGGAATTGCGAATGAATTGCGATTGCTAGGCTCTCGAACGGGTATAAATAATTAAAAATGGTTGAAAATATTGAAAAAATATTTAATTTGTTTTCCACCTATGGAAAATAATACTAAAGATTTCCTTTTAGGTAAGTAACTGCTTCTGATCTTGGTATTACATTTCTTGCTACAGATTTTAATAAAGTAATGATATTTCTGTTCAAACTAAACTGCAATTATGGCAGCAACTTCTCAGAGGGTATATTAGTTTTGTCACTGCATTTCTGATTCATATAAATAATCATCGGAGAATTACCCCAAAAGGTGAATCTTAATCTCCAAAGTTTTTTCAATCCCGGGAGTCGAGATGTTTTACATTTCCTTCTTTTTATTAGCCTTTTCTAGATGAACTGAGTAAATATGGCGTATTACTCCACTTCTTGAAGATCTTTTGTATCCAATACTTGCAGAACAGTATTTGCCAAACGTTTTTTTACAGATTTCATTCCTTTTAAAATGATTTCACACTACCGGCGAAATTTTCTTTTGACCTAGCCTTATGAAATCAATTTGTTATGTTACAAAACAATTCAAATGTAATCAAGTAGTTATGCTATTACCCGGGTAATCGAGTAATCGAAAAATCAATAAAATTTCCGAATACTCGGGTATTAGCTAGTCGAGAGTAGATACACTAGTCGCAATCACACCCACTGAATGGAGACATATCGTATCTTTTCAGTTGGCCTCTCCAAAATATACACTCAAATTCTTATGAAAATTCGTTCACTATTGACTGAATTAGAAACGCGTTTCTATTCTATATTATTCGTCTTAGCTACCCAGAGGTTTCGGGTCTGGTAAATGTCTCTAAAGCTTTATGAGGAGGAATAGAAACCGTTTTTTTATCAAACTGATGGATCTTCAAACCGAAAAATGGTAGAAAACTAAAAATTGATGTAAATATTGACATAATTTGTTTTAAACTAAGTTCTATTTCTTCTAATAAATCCATTACCCAATGGATGGAATTTTAAATAACTTACCTAGTTGAACAATCGTACCAAATATAAAGTTTCCTATACTTTTTGCAAGGTAAAAGTACCCATTGACTGGGCTAACTCGTAAGTAATAACCAGAAAAGTTATCTATTCAGATTTGGTTCTCAGGAATGGGTAGTATAACAGATTTCATCAAAATTAATCAAATTTAAATTTAGCTTTTTATCTTTAAAAATATCAAATTCATTTTATCCGATTTCAACATGAATATTTTTATCTTTGCCAAAATTAAAATTCCACACATTTAGAAGGTTTTCCACTTCACCAAATAATAAAATAGGAATTTTCTCTAATTTTCTCTAAAGGTATTTTCCTAGATGATTAATCTGAATTTTTTTTTTTTGGTTTTTTTTAAAAAAAAATTATTTCAAAACGTAAATAGAAAATTCCACAAAATTGAAAAGGAAGAAAAAAGTAAAAGAATTGATCTAATATATTTCAAAAGCTTTATCGACTTGAAATTGGAAATCCCATTTTTATCAAAGGAATAAAAGCCAAAAGGAAATTACATACATATGGTCTTTATATATGAAATGGAAAATCCAATTAGAAATATTGTTTTTGTTTCTGGGTAGCTTTTTCTTGTTGCTTTTTTTTTCTGTTTGGAAGACGTCCATGAACAGATTGTATTTCATTATCACCCGTACATTTACCTTTAATCGATATTATCACCTTCAAAAGATAATATAGCAGGAAATCAATGAACCTGGAGTTTGTGTTTTATGTGTCTTTTTAGATTGGAAAAGGTATTAGAACGTATTCAAGATCATTTGTTGGGCGACTGTTTGTGACGATTGTGTGTATTGAACTTAAATATCTGTATCATTCGTCTGAAAAAGTTCGAATTTAAAACTGAAACGACTCAACTTGTTTCAAATGTATAGGAGTATTTTATTTGCCACTTACTCCAGAATCATTGTCAAACTATTTTTGTTCTGGGTTTCGATCAAAATCTTAAATAATGGTCTCATAAATTCATTCATTGAAAATCATATATAAAAACAATTTATTTTCTTGTTAATTATAAGCTTCTAAAACATGGTGAAATTGTCACGGCAGAATTTTATCCCAGGCAACTAATCAAAGTAAGGAAGGAAGGAAACTTCCTGCTGCTTTAAATAAAATCTTGGCGAGGAACTTCTTTAATTTCATCAAAGATGTCTTAAAATGTATACATTTATAAGCTTTTCAGCATAGATAAATTCTCATCGTTAATTTGATTTATATTAGAATGGCGTCAAGTCGCAACTCTCAGGAATTCTATAAAAAGTGGTTACCGTTTCTCCAGAAATTTACCGATGAAACTAAATAAAGTAAACGAAAAGTGTGTGTTATTTTTATACAATTTTACAATTTCTGCTGCTAGATTTTGATTTGATTTTCAACTAGTTCCTAACGTAATAAAAATGTCCAGATTAAGACGTTTAGAAGTCCGAAGCGCTTAAAAGATTTTGGTATTCTCGACTTAGTTAATGTTAATTCCAAATATATCACAAATCGCCCAATGCCTTGAATTCGTTGATAATTTCAGTATTAAATTTTAGTATTTTTACTTTTTCAAAGCTAGAACTGTTTTAGCTTTGACTTTTTGAAAATGAAAAAGTATGATACAAAAGTTTCATGTGATAAAAAGAGACAAAACGTATTTTGCAAAAGTGGTACTTTTTACCCAAAGTAATTTCAACTTTAGTACTTTTTTAATTTTCACATTTTCAAAGCTAGAACTGTTTTTTTTTAGCTTTGTCTTTTTGAAAATGAAATCTTCGTGCGACAAAACGTATTTAATAAAACGTGGTACCTTTTTTATTCTACCAGCATTTTTTTTTTCAAAAATTCTAGGTCATTTTTAAAGGAAGTTCACTGAGAATTCTAAAACCCTTAATACGCAATATTTTGACATTTTCTTTTGTTTTGTTCATATACCCTTACGGAATTTTTCCAAAATCAATCAATTTTCCCATTCAAAGCCACATATAAGATTACACACAATAAAACCTAAAACCTAAAACAATGAACACCTTGAAAAATTTTCATTAAAACTCATCAAATATATTTATTCGAATGGAAAAAAAAGTTTAGTTCCGGTTTTATAAATTTTCTTTTTATTTGCTATCAAAATAAAAGCTTTTCGTGTGGTTTTATTAAAACGCGTATTTCTTTTAAATTTCATTTCAATTCGAAGTGGTTAAATAAAAACTACATTAAAAAAAAGTTACCTGATAAGACAATTAAAAAAAAAATTATGCTCAAAGCTTAAAGTTTATCAGTTTTCGCAAAAAAGCTCAAATTTCTGTGTTTTGATTTTTACACCTTTATGAATAATAATAATTTTACTTATTTTTAGTATAATTTGAAATATAAAACTAAAATAAAGTTAAAAATTTGAACGGAATTTTGTGAAATTATGTAAAATTTGGTTTAAAAACCTAAAAAACAATTTGTTAAAAATAATTTCGTAATTAATTAATTTTTTTGAATTTTTTTTGGCTATTAAATATGACGATTAAAGATTGGTGGTCATTTGAGAATTGTTTTCTAATCAAATTCATATTTTGTAAAAGAAATTGTTGGTGCAATGAGAATTTATCTGAAGAATCCGAGGTGTGTGTGCATTTTGTGTCTTTGAAATTTGTAAGGTTTTATTTATTAGAAGACGATCTTTCGGTGATCTTTTCCATTGTATAATGTTTATGATCTCTCTGAGAAGTTTAAACCAGACATTAGAAAGTGTTTAAATGTTTTTATAATTCTGAATCTGAATCGATCATGTGTGAATTAGTTAAAGTATCGTGTTATAATTATCAAAATGATCGTGTTTTAATATTGCGAGCATGCCACGATCATTATTTATACATTTTCACACCATTTTACTATGTTTATTATATTTACTACAATAGTTTCTTGCTAAATTCCTTAGTTATCATTATTTATCTATGTGAACATCTTAATATATTCCCAAAGCGATTGATCGCGTTCAAAGTGTCGAAATGATCTTGTTGATCATGTTTACATTTTCATGATTCTCTCCTATGGTAGACACTGCCAGAGGGTATATTAGTTTTATCACTAGACTTTTAACTTATAGAAATAATCATCATAGATTGATCATGTCCGTCCATCAGTACGTATACAAGATAACTTAAAAACACGTTATCCAATTTTTACGAAATTTGCAATGTGAGTTGGTTATTTTTTTTTATCTAAATTCGGTATTGAATTTCATCGAAATTGACCAAGGAGGACCGAAATTATTAACCAAAAACCTGAGTGACCAGAAAGTTCTGTTTTTTTTGTTTATGCTTTTCGGATTTAATTGGAAAATTTGCACGTCAATTTTGTTTAAATTATTTACATATATAAATAGGCCCGACCTATGTTCAATTTCAGTAAAATCGGCGGTCCAAGAATAGTAGAGAAAGAAATAGTAGTAGAAGAAAATTAACCTATACCGAATCCGGTAATTAAAGTATCCGTCTAATTCAACTCGCTGTCAAATGTACGCCGCACATCTTGCAATACTAAAATTTGAATGTCAATGACATATTGTCTGACAGTAGTAAAAATTTTTTGTTGGTAAAAAGACATGTTCTTATATTTTGTACAATGGACCCTAAATGAAATTCAATTGTTGTGCGTTATTTGATTGAGGAAAGTCAAGCATCGAAATTCACCATATTCACCAGATCTGAATCCGTTGGATTATTGCATTTGCATTGCATTTTACAAGCAGCGGCTTGCAAAAAAAACACACACAACTTTGGCTGGTTTAGAAAAAGATTTGACTCGTGAATGGAACCGTTTAAACCAAGACATCGTGCAAGCATCGTGTGTATCGTCTAAAAAGAGATTGAAGCTGACGGTTAAGGCAAAAGGCGGTTACATATCATTCGAATAATTATAAAACTAGCTATGTAACAAAATTATGCAGAAAAACCTTAGTTTTGACTGTTTTTTAGTCGTATTTCTGCAATAGTTCAAAAAAGTCGGCTATAAGCCGATCTACTTTTTTTTTACTAGTATTATTATTTTGCAAAGTTTTCACAATTTAATGAAATTATCTTTTCGTTTTTTTTTCTTTGCAGAAAAATAAAGAGTTAATGAACGATATAATCACAAATTGTAAATTGAAAAATGGTAAGTTTTCTATTGTTTTTCATATTAAAATGAATAAATTACTATAATTTTTTTTTTTAACCTAATCAAAAGTAATTAAGTGTTTGTTTTTATTTCTTATTTATTTTATTAATAAATTCCAATAATTTCATTAGTAATTATTTTGAAATAGAAAAATTTCTATTTTTGGAAAATGAGAAAAAAAACATTTTTAAGATAATGAAAATCAATTCGTAACAAAAATTTATAATAATGAAGAAAAAAAAAAAACAAGAAGAAAATCTAGACTAATGATCAATTAAATGAAATGAGAAAAACGCATGTTACTAATTAATTTGAGCAAGAATTCTTTATAGTAGGACTCGTATAGAACTTCCTGAAAATTATTTATTTTTAGTATTTTCTTCGAATAACAATTCCTGTAAACAGCATGATGAGAATTGTATCAGGCGTCGTCACACAGAAAATATCATAATAAATAATCCTGTCAGATATTTACACTATAGCTTAAGTTAATTTATGTAAAACTCCTTGTAGAGAGATACTATAAATTTTAAGTATTGATCGTTTAGTAAGTTCCTCCTCGACGGTCTTGAATGTCAAACTTCTGTAAAGGGAATTATTTAAAAGATTTTAGTGGCACCACAAGAACTGCATAACTAAATTCGTAATTACTTTATTCTTAATATCGGCCTCACTGCATATAATAAACAGAACCCTCAATTTGGATTCTTATTTGGTTAATTAATTATTTTTAAATAGTAAACAAACAACTTCCAAAAAATTATGGGGAAATATTGGAAAATTTCCAGCATTTAAATCATATTTGTACCCGTGGAGACTGTCAGTCGAGTATTTTCGCCTAACGACAGTTCTCGCTTATGATTAACTCGCACATCAATCATAAATAACACGGTTTGTTTATACCCATTCGCTTGATTTAGACACGTCTTTCAGAAAGTTAAGTTCCTGATACACTTTAGCCTGCATTATGGCATTTACAGCCGGGTTATATACATTCCAATTGTATATGATTGCATAGTAAATAAGAAATTTAAACAAAATATTTAACTACTTATAAATGTTGGCCAATATTTAGCACGTAACATAATCGTTGATATAATTAAAACATTGAATTGGATTTTCCATAATTAAGTATAAGCATTATTACTGGCGTCATTAAATTATTATTTTGCGGAAATTAAGTGTTAAAATAATAAATAAAATTTCACACATTTTCAAAAATAACATACGAAAAATGTGTAGGCCTGTTGAAAGCTCTTTAATTCCGCGAAAGTAAACAAAATATTTATGTGAAAATAATATATCAAATATTTATTTGGATTTCTTCGTTTTTGAATTTATCATTAATTAATTTAATGAGGTATTTTTTGTTTTTTTAAGCATTTGCTTAAATTATCTGTCAAGTTTTGTTAATTCATCTTTTCAAATTGATTCCATTACTTTCGCTTTTTCGAAATGAATTCAAATTGTTAAAGAAAGAGTCATTTTTTTTATTTGTTTTTATTTCTTAAATAAATATAATTATAAAACAAATAAATTTGAATTAACACTTCCTGAAAAAGCTTTTTTTTATAAATTAAAATTACTAAATTTTATTTTGTTGTCTATTATTTAAGACTTGAAGGTTATTTTGTATTTTAAAAGTTTATTTAATTAAAGCTTTTTAAATTTTTTTAATGTAGATAATAATAAATTACACAACCGATTATTTTTCTTCAACTAAACTTTTTCATTGTTTCCATTAGACATATAATTATCAAGAAATTTTGCACTATATTTATACAAGAGCAATAAATTAGAATATTTCATGGTTTTTCTAGAACCATGAAATATTCTAATTTATTATACAAAAACACAACACCAAATAATCACTAACATTTCGATATGACAGTTCATTTTGGAATTTAAGTAAATTCTATAATGTTTCCATGCAGGTACAGATGTACAATGTTGAGTTCGTTATTCGTTAACTCGGTTTGGTTTTGCATTTCAGCAACGACCGAGGAAACGCGGTTAGGTTAAAAAAGTTAAATATTCCTTTTTTAGACAAATAATGAAAATAAAACAAATAATACATATTTCACGAGACGGCTATTTAAAGTATTGTTTTAACTAACTAAAACAAAAAGGAATAAAAATAATGGAAAAAAAACTGACGAAAATCAGGTATGATTTAAGATTCAAACCAATTTTCTGTTATTTTTAAATATTCCAATCGAAAAAAAAACCTTTGATTTGCGCCATCTATCATCTATCATCTGGCAGATGTGGCTTAGTACATGTTTTCTATCGATCGCTAATTTAGCGACCAATATTATACGTCGCTAAATAAGAACCTATAAAATGTATGGTAAGCGCCGATAGAATTCCCAGTAAAATACATATATGTTTATATTTTCTAAATAGTATACTATAGATTTAGTAGAGGCATTTCTTTGAGTTGTGAAGCAAGTACACTCTCTAAAATGCTGTCAACGGCATACTAATAATTATAAAATAATAATTATTTTTAATATACCAATTAATACAATAAAATTTCGTATATTACAATTTCAAGCAATATAGTATTCATTATATTTAATTATATATTCCATTAAAACGTTTTGATTTATAGTAAAATTATATTTAATTGATTTCAAATTAATTATATTAAATGATATAAATTGAATTTACATTATTTGATTGAAAACAATGAATGTGTTCCTTGTAATTCATTGTGGTTTAAAATTTCTATTCCATAGTCTTTGTAAGTTTCGAAGAACTTTTTGGCAAATACAAATTTACTCTAGCTTTTGTAATATACGAGTAAATTGATATCAACTTTCAAAAGATAGTTTATACTTTATCCCCACGCTAGATAAATACAATAGTACAAGAAGTTACGAATAGTATACAATATGTTTCATCAAGATTAAAAAGGAAGACATAAGAATTCAACAAGGCGTATTATTAATTTAAGATAAACGAAGAATTTTTTTACTTTCGATTTGTTGTGTACTGCAGAAGTATTCAAATTCACTCAACACCTTCATGCATTCTATCTCCTACTTTCGGTACGAGTGGATGAGCTCCTTTTCCAAATCGGTTTGATTGAAGGACATCAAATTGGTCAAGTCCTTTTTTAGAGTGCACAAAACCAGTGTAGGAAATTCTGGAAATGATTCCATCTAAAGAAAATATTTTCGTCACTCATTTTTCTCCAGAAGATCTTCACTTCTTATAGTCTCTGTCACAACTCTATTCTTCACGTCTTCTTTTAAGATGCTAAATTTTCTATTCTTCGTTTTTAATTTGTGAGTTATACTTAAATTCATTTGTACAAGTAATTCATTGAATATATTCGCCTAAAAGTATGCATACAATTCGCATGAAAGTATTTATTTTATTTCATTTATAAATGATTTGCGGAGAAAACTTTTTTATATAATAGAGAGATTTATGTAAGATATTTTACTATATCCTATTGTAGTATAAAAATATAAAGTCTCACATGCACCTCGCCATCTATCTGACAGAAATTAACTAATTTTACTAACTAATTTGGTAAAGGATGAAATTGATCGGAAACGAATCTAATTAGAAAAATTTTGTTTTTTTATTAACATTTTTTTCACTTGAAATCCAATTTATATTTTCGCCCTCCAAAATACTTAAAAGATTAAACTTTAGGTAACTTGCACTTTAGGCCGACCCCATACAAATTTATTTAGTCTGACATTAATTAATATATATTGGGTTTATTTTCTTGCCCAACTAACTTTTTGGTCAATTTATTCCAGACCAAAAATCGATCGATACACTTTAATCGAAAGATTGTAATAAATCTTGTCTTCATTTTGACTAAAGATAAAGATTCTGAGATGAAAAATATATGGACGTACATTATTTTCAGGTGTACCAACCATAAATATTCGAATTAAATTTTATAAATATTTAATTTATATTAATTTGATATTAAAATCTTTCAATATTCTCATAAAAAATGTTAAAATGTAATTATTAAAAAAGAATTTATTATATTAATAAACCTCAATGGTTTTTAATTAAATATATTACAAAACAATTAAATTTATCTCTATGAAAATAATATATTAATAGGGTGTCTCAAAGGAACTTAGACAGTGTCAGCAAATATAGACAACTATTTTCTTACCCAGCTACATAATGGGACTATATTGGTTAGGACAGTTGACTGGAAGCTATTTCGTGTTCAAGCTACTTCATTCTTTTTCTTAAACTTCTGTTTCTTTTATTTTAATAAAAAAATAGCTTCCATTCGCACCATTCAATAACGTGTAAGTATTTGAATACTTAATATTCAAGTACTTACACGCACTTGATAAGCGCTTTACATTTGACAACGATTAGAATTAGATGGATACTTCAATTGCCGGACCCGGTATTGGTTGAAGAGAACGATAGTTAGATACCTATTTGAATTTCGTGCATTTTTCAATACACACTTGCTATTGTAATATCTGAAAAGTTACCTCACTGGAAGACTTTTTGATAATTTTTTCAAATAAGCGGTAATTTAGTCAGTTTAGTCGATTTAGTCCACTATTTACTCATAAATACTTAATAACTTTTCATACACTCTGCAGAATTAATTAATATTTTATCATATGTTATGTTTAAGATGAAAACTACTTATTATAAGAATCTCGAAAATCTTCTTAATAATTTTATTTGAAGGTAACTATTAATATTATTTCAAGTATTAGAATTTCCACAGTAAATAAATATGAAAAAAGCCACATAAACCGCAAATTTTAAATCGTAAAACTTGATTAAAATTTTCGGGTTGGTTTTAAGAGGCATTAAAACATCGCAGAAAATTAGTATTTTTAAAATCTCTTACAACCATATACCATATTAGCATATTTAGTTACTATTCGAAGTTCACTTGCGATAATTAAAAATATTGTATACGTTGGATGATTTTCATTAGGAAATGTTTTGTTGTTGTTATATTTGAATTTTACTAATTTTTTGTAATTTATTAAATTATTTTTTTATTTTCTATTAAGGTTTTGGACCAGGAATATCACCAGCTCCACCATCACCAACTAAAAGGCCTTTAAGTCCGGATCACCCAAATCCAGCATTACCAATTACAGAGGTTAGTTAAATTTTTTTTTAGCTCTTGTTCTCCGCCCATAGATGGCCATTAGTTGCATGTTATCTTGAAAGAAAGTTATGCTATAGAGGGAACATTTTATAAAATCTTTCGATAATATAAACCGTTTCGGAAGAGTTAATTATTTGAACTCTGAATACTAAAATTCCTTATGAATAAAGGCCTGGAGGAGGTGCTCTAGAATGGATATTTAACCAAATTATTGCACTAGAGGCCCTATTCTCTAGTGCAATAATTCTCAAAGGTCACAGTACAAGAACATCTTTTAACTTAATCTTCATCTTAATCTTATTATTCGCAATAAATGTCATCAGTGAACTGTAAGGGATTAGCTTGATAAATTCAATTTCGAAAGTCATTTTAGCTAATATTTGCACTCTCCTAGTATGCCTATAGCTAGGGAATATTACCAAAGTCAGTTCTGGTTTTAATTGTTTCTCGAGAAGATTATATTTCTTATATTGGAATTGTGAATGTCATGATTCGTCTAAATTCTTGGTTATTACTTTTTACTTCCTTCTACAATATATTTTCCTCTTCAAAATATTAATACATAGTTTCGCAAGGATATCGTCTATAAAACCTAGCCCTTAAAAGAACTTTAGTTGTCTAAAACAGTTGCGTGGGAACAAGTATCTTACTATATTAAATTTCAAAAATTTTCTTACAATATAATAAACAATTTGTTTCAAATTTCTTATATTATATTTCATTTACTTTATTTCAGTCACCTAGTCCTGTTATGTCCCGAATGGGATGGGCTCTTAGAACATTACTTGTTTCAGATAACACCAGTTGTCTTAAAGATAGAAAGGTATTTTATTATTGTCATGGTTTTAATTTCCTATCAAATATATTTTATGTTCTTCATTTGTTTGCTTTGTTGTTTTTTATATATCACACTAAATAAAGGTGTCAGGAAAATTAATTAGAAAATGTGCTCCTGGTACAGAATTAGTTGATTGGCTACAAAATTTATCACCAATTGTTCATACAAGAGCTCAAGCAGCTGGTATGTGGCAGGCATTACTTGAAGAGGGTGTATTAGGACATGGTAAGGGGCATTCATTGCTTATCTTAATATAAAACTATAAAATAATTCACTATTCTATTCTTATTTTCTAGTAAATAAAGAACAACCATTCAAAGATAAATGCTTTTTATATCGATTTCGTGTGGATGAAGATGGTACTGGTGGTGGACCACCACAAGCTGATGATATAAGTGCTGCTCATGAACAAATTCGTGAAGCATTAGGTACTTTATTACATCGTGGACCAGATGCAATATTACGAATGATATTAAGAAAACCGTAAATTAATTAAAAATGATAAGAAATTCCTAAATCGAATATGATCAAATTTTGTTTTATTTTTAGATCACATGAAAGGACTCAAGAAGAATTAGAATTAGTATTTGAAGAGCTTTTACATATAGCTGCTTTATCACATCTTTCAACTAGTATTAAACGTGAATTAGCATCAATTATTGTTTTTGAATCACATGCCCAAGCTGGGACCATTCGTAAGTATTGATTTTGTATTTGGCAAAAATTTCCATTAGTTATTTCGAAAGTCAATTGATATATTCTGATAAAATCATTAAGAAATTAGTATTATCCGAACTAACTTAAGAAATAACCAATCGAACTTTAATCGGATTACTTATTTGGTGTTTACAAAAAGGTTGCTTTGTTAAAATTATTATGTTTGAGGTCGATTATAATATCAGGAGGCACTTACATATCTACTTAATTGAATATTTTAGAAAAGCCTAATGGCAATAAATATTTTGGTTAATTTACTAAGCTTATAATATTAATCTTGTTGTTATATGTCTTTAAGATATTTTGCGTTTTCTCCAATATAAAATATTATATCTTTACGTGTTTATTCTAGTAATAAGTATTTAAATAAATTCTTCATTTTTTCTTTTAATATAGTATTTAATCAAGGAGACGAAGGCAGATCGTGGTATATTCTATTGAAAGGTTCTGTTGATGTTGTTATACATGGTAAAGGAACGGTGGCAACACTAAAAGAAGGAGATGATTTTGGAAAATTGGCATTAATAAATGATGCACCAAGGTAAACTATATCATATAAAATATAAGACGGTTTTCGAAGCCAATATTAGTTGGTAAATTACAGATTAACTTATGCCAATATAACTGCTTTACTTAACTTGAAATCTAAAGTTTAGTTATATATTTTGCTAAATAATTCTCCTAAAGATAGTAATCACACCCAATCAAAAATTTGGTCACTGGTTTCGTCGAAATTTCAAAAATTTTAATTGAAAGAAAGACACAGGATTTTACGACTAATATTTTGTATTCTCAAAAAAAACATTTTATATTAGTCCATGTACTGATAAATTTTTCTCTCAAAAAAAAATTTTATATTAGTCCATGTACTGATAAATTTTTCTTTCACATATTACCTTTAATGCTATTTGGAGTCAACGCCTACTTTCCCATGGCTTTCACATGGAGGCAAACCGCCAAATAATAAAAATAAATGTTTCGATTTGTGCCATCTACATCTCAAATATAACATTGCATAACTCTGTTAAAAATAAACAAAGATTAATAACAATACTTAAATAAATGTTTATAAAATGTGTGGAACCATCCTTATGCGGGAAACAGAATGACGTATCTACAACGGATTCCGCACAGTTTTGGGTTTCAGATTGTATTAAAATTAGTCTGTCGCGGATCCGTCGTGATCTGTGTAGTCTAATAGAAAACGTATATATTTAAAGGGTTTAATACGCCGTGAATCCGTCGTGGATCTGTTATTCTGCTTGAAGCAAATATTTTTCCCAATAACACACATTCTACGAAAGATAAATTTCAAGTTCTGATGTCGTATTATATTCTCGAAATAATAGTTCACCTGAAAAATTTGCGACAATCTGTCCAAATAACATTTTCTCACTGTTCCTAGCTTATGTGCTGTGAATTAGGAATTATTTAGCATTATTGCTTCTAAGTGTTTAAGTATTGGGCGTTAAATGTATGTTGGCTTGGAAAACTCTATATTTTTTTTTTATTGGTAATTATTTTACAAAATTTATTATTGATAAGTAATTTAATAATTAATATTATTGATATTTATTTTTCTTTTTATTAAAAATTTTACTAATCTAGAAATTGATTACTTTGTTTCTTTCTTTTGCTACCTTTTTATTAATAATATTTTAATATTAAAAATTAATTACTATTAATAAATTATATTAAATTTAGAGCTGCTACAATAGTATTAAAAGAAAATAATTGCCATTTATTGAGAGTGGATAAGGAACATTTTAATCGAATATTAAGAGATGTGGAAGCAAATACATTACGTTTACAAGAGCATGGAAAAGATGTTCTAGTATTGGAACGGGTTGCAAAACAACGAGGACATTCAGCATTTAAGTATGTTGTAATGTGTTTTTCTTTATCTTTTCTTTTCATAATACCAATTTTCTTTTTTTGTTTTTCATATTATATGTTTTTCTTTTTGCACGATATTTTGTCATTAAATTCTGTTACATATATAAATGTCGTTGATAATATAAAATTGATTGTACAATATGGCACCCAAATGGAATTTATTTGAAATAATTGGTATTGCCAAGAAGGGTATATTAAAATTTAGAATTTTTTTGCTTAAAATATCATAAAAATTAAAAGTAGTTAATCCAGTAAAAATAATATTATCCGTTGCAAAAGACCCACTATGAACGTTTAATTATTTTTCAAAGCTTTTAATCCTTATGAAACCTAAAATTATTCATTAAATGCCATCAAAATTAGCTTTAAATGACAATTTTTGAAGAAACTGAATTTATTGTAGTATATCAAAGAAATAAGATAATATGATTTGTAATTAGTTTGTCACCCAGAAAACCCAGAAGTTTAACAGTAACCCTAACTTTTGAATATACCTGTCTTCAAACACCAAAGACTTCATCTAATTCCGAAAAGGATTAGCTTTTTTAAAGAGAAATGAGTTGCGATTAAAAAGACACAATACAATGTTTCGCATGAAAACGTTCTGCCATCAATAATGTTGCTAATCACTGGCTTGTGTAGACTATAAAAAAGAAGCATATCATTAGAATCGTATATCTTCATATAACGCTTTATTTTGTGTCCTTTTTTTTCTTGACTTTTGTTAAAGAATATTTCGATTTCTTATGTCTGAATTTCATTCTTGTACATTTTCATCTTATATGTTATTTGAAATTCCTTGGAGAGATCCTTTAGTTGTCCTTAGTTGAATGTTTGTGTTTTTTTTTTATTCTTCTGTAGTGTCTTTTATAACATTTATATCCTTAAAAATTATATTTTCTTTTCAGACTTGTCAGTCTTTATTTGAACAATTTTCGAAGCAAAAAAGAAAAGCATACAATGAATAAAAATTGTTTTTTTCTTTTTTCATTTTGACGAAAGCATTTTTAACACTTGTTTTGGAATTTTCTTTAAGATATCAAAAAATACAAGCTTTGTATAGTGCAAAGCTACTATTGAAACTTCTATACATACATATGTATAAAAAAAAAACCTTTTTAAAAAAAGACTCTTAAAATAAGTAAATTCAGCAACAGTTCTTTTTGTCCTTTTCATAATATCCTTTATTCGGTTCTTATCATGTCAATCCTTACTATACATTAGGGTAATAATTGCCAGTGTCTTTCGTTCGATCTTTATCGCATCAACCTTGATTCAGAATTTTCAGAAAATTGCTGCAAAACAGCGTTTTCAGCTTGACATCATTTTTAATCCTTTTGGTGCTTTCTTATAATGTCTTTCATTTGGTTCCTATCAAGCTAAACTTCATACAGAATTTTTTTAGAAAATTGTTTAGTTTTTAACTTGATACCCCGTTTTATCATTTTCTGTCTTTTTAATACTGTTACGCCCAAATCACTTGAATCCTGAGGTAAGACATCATAAAAATTATTTGACAAGTTAATTCATACAAAAAACATTTCCTGCTACAAGTCTCGTATCCTTCCTTAAATCCTGGCGTAAAACAACAGACATTTACCCCTACATATAGACAACGAACTCGATAAATTTCACTAAAATCAAGTGACATGGTTATGAATTATCCTAATCCGAAATTTTGTTCGACAGTTACCTAAAGATGTAAACGGATTCAATTGCTTTTCGGACACAATTGCTTCATTGAAAATGGATCTTGTATTAAATTTCATTGCAATCCATAAAAATCGTTATAGTGTCCTATTATTTAAAAACACAATAAGGCCGATCAAACCCAACTCCTAATAGAATGAATATGAAAAAATATAACAAACCACTTTTCATTCAAATCGCTTCATACACACAGGCAGACATTGGATAAGAGTGCGATTAAGGATCTGCTCAAACGAGGATGCCAGTAATTTATATACTTTGTATAGAAGTTTAAAATGTTTTTAAAAATATTCTACAAAATTTTCATCTTTTATCTTTAAGAATAATATCAAAAAGTTCTCGTGTTTTCTTTTTTAAATAAATGTTTTAAATAAAATTCATTTAAAGTTTTCCTGTTTTTCTTGTTGTTAGTGTTGTCTGTTATCATTATATCAGAATATTAAATTCGATTTAAATGATTCGAAAGAGCACAGGCTAATCTGATATTTGATAGAAAAATTCTTATCAAAAATCATGAATGTTCCTTATTAAAAGTTAAGAGAATATATGGATTTGTTTAAAACTTTCCAAAAAAAAGAAAGGATTATTAGTATACGTCATTAATATGATATGAAAACGAAGAGAAAAACAGAATTTCGAACGAAATTTAGTTAAATTGAAACAAAGTATTCTCAAGAGTTGACTAAAGAATTATTTTTGTCGGACAATACTCTGTTTAAGTATCCCTACGACTCCATTGGACTTATTTCAAGACATATTTTCAGTCTGACTGACGAAAAAGTCCAAATTTTAGAGTTTCCATTAGACTTTTTTTCAGTCCAACTGAAAATATGTCTTGAAATAAGTCCAATGGAGTCGTGTGGTATAACTCAAATCTTGTCGAAACACAATAACGTTACTATCATGTGGTTCTCAAAAAATGAAGACAACGATATAGCTGACAATCTTGAAAGCAAATGTACAGAATCCAGTTTCATCAGGCCATAAACTTATTCGCTAAAAGTACCTAAACAACTACTTGATCGTAGAAAATTCGAGTTGAGACTCCTAACTAGGCTATAAACTAAGTCCTGTTAACTATCATCCCAAGAAAGTTTGACAAAACTTACAATGTTATGAAAGCGCCTGAGACGTTTGTGACTTCGAAGCTTATTGGTAATTCAGAACCTTCTATCACCTAATTAAGAGCGAAACATCAATTTCGGAAAAATTTTGACTTTTACTGGAAACATGGACATATTCAAAGAACCATAAAATAGATCTCATCACGGCCTCATTTCCCTCCATTTTTGTATTCATTTACTAACACGTTACCTGGTTTTTCTTTTAAACTGAGATAAATGAACTGAATTCGTGCGGAAAAGTGAGTGAAAATTTAATACGAAAAGTATCTGAACGGAAAAAAGTTCCCCAATTCAAAAGTTTGAGTACCTGAAAAACAGAAAATTTTCTTATAAAGTTTTTCAAATATTCAAGTTCTAAAGTTGTATGTCTTTTTATAGCTTGTGTCGCAACAACTTTTCTTTTTTTTTTTTTACTTTGTATCATTCAAACACTTCGAATACAAACGGATAATACCCAATACAAGATTTGATAGCATTCTTTCTCCTATAAATATCATATATTTAAAGTTTAGAGGATGTCTATGTATACATTTCAAACTTTATTTCATTGTTAAAAATTTTAAATAATTTTTATATAATAACGCTTAAAAACACAACAAAAGAAAAACTTTTTAGATAAAATTTTCAAGATTTTCAAGAAAATTATTCCATTGAGGAAAATTTTGAAATATCAATATTTTGTTTTTCTACTCTATGGTAGAGTATATCAAATAGTATACGATCCTCATTATAAGCTAAAGTCGTCTAAGTTAAGGTGGACAAGGTGGAATCGAGGTAAGGATTATCGCCAGGCGACCTAATTCTAGCAAAATAAATAATAGATCTATTAGATGAAGAAAGATGTTAGCCGTTAGCAAGTGTTTTAACAGGACACTAATCGCTTAATTATCATCTAGAATTAATGAACTTAACAGATGATCTTTCATGCATTACTGCGGAAGACTTCCTCTGTCAATATTCAGCTTTTCCAAATTCCCGATTTTAGGCTTTTCGAGAGCACTTTGTGGGAACAAATTATATCGTTTGAAAGTTAATTGAAATCTCGAACAGGCCTAGCTTGTTCCAGAAATTGAAAACTTAAACCGAAATGTGCTCACAGGACCGAATTCGTGGTCTAAAATACCGGGAATGTCACTACCTTTATTAATATCAATGGTAATTTTTCCACCAAAAATCACGCAGGCTTTTTTGCAATTCCATCTGTTAACCTACAGAATAATTCAAAAGCCCATTGTCAGATTTTTATGAAATTTAGAACATAGATTGGTCATTCCTTAATTCGAATAGCTATTGTATTTGAGCAAAATTAGTAAAGAAGGAACGAAGTTATAGACTAGACGACTACATAGACATTTAGTAACTACGAGTCCCATTTCTAATATCAGACATTCGGTTGTAAGCCGATTTTAAGAAGTTACCATTTTTTACTCTTATGCCTATGAAAATATTATATTCTTAAATTTTAATTAGAAATTAATTACTTATTGTGTAACTTAATTGGATTAAGTTTTATTATAATATTTTCTTAAATATTCGTTATTTATTCAGTTTTTTTCATTAGTAAATGAGGAAAAATATGAAAATATAATTAGATTACTTTTCTTCAACCCTTTTCAACACTGCTAAGGAAAATTTATTCAAGATTCTGTTTTATAACAAAATTAGAAGATGTTGATTGAACTGATTTAATTCTGTTCGTTTTTGTAGGATGAGTTTTAAAGTTTTGTGCATAAAGAAAGAAAGAAATTAAGCTTCCAAAAAATGAGTACTATGTGAAAATCTTAAAGTTGAAAACATTGAAAGAATTTAGATTGATGAATTTTAAACCGGTGTCAGTCTGTCTATCAATTTACAAACCGCATCTTCAATCATTCTTGTCCTTCCTAATTTTCTTACACATAATTTTAAAGTTCATGAAAATGACCTAATTTAAATTCGAAGTATACTTTTCACCTCTTTCACATCATGGGAATACCTTCAAGTTATGATAATTTCAGCTATGTTGGAACTAACTACCCTTGGGATCATTGTTCTCCACGATGTTTTCTGACTATTACTGTCGTATGTTATCCATTTTTCATTGTTCGAGATCAATCTGCCCAGAAACGGTTCGATTTTGTTCCATTTAAGCAGCAATTTGTAACTCGAAATTCAATTTATTACATTTTTTTGTGAATTTATATGTAAATCAACTATTGTGCTGCTTTTTTTATACAGGCTTCTTAAAACGGTTGAACCAGCTTTATGGCACACGTACTGATACCACTTCATGTCCATAAGCATTACAAGTCTTTTTAGCAGTAGTCATACTGTCGAATTGTCCCCTTTTTCCTAATAAGATTTCAAAATGTATCAAATTTCTTTTCCTGTTTCGTTCATTTTCAAGATGCAATAACTTTTGAATGGATAATTAAATATATTAGAACTTTTGTTTTAATATTCTGTGATATCCACTGTCAAACATCCCCAAGTACTGCTAATTCCGACTAATATTATCAGAGTTATGCGATCGTAAAACCATCTACCAAGAGAACTACGACAGAACTTTCTTCTCCATCCAATAATTGGGGTTAGTATATATTACCCACTAATCACTAACAAATAACCTTTAATTACTAATGGATAACATTCATTTTATGTTATGAATGTGAGTTAGAATCGGATTAGTTATTACTAGTTTCACTACTTTAATCAGACGCCTGAAAAGATGAGGTAACTATAGTACGTTAAAGTAAAGAATTAAATGCCATCAAGATTCTAATTTTTATACTAATGTTAATACTAATGTTATAAATTTTTACTAAAGATATGTTTCTTATCATTACGAAAAGGAATCATAAACATCGTTTAGTGTAAATAAGAATATACTATATTTTGATTAATTTTTAACACGTACTATTTGTAAATAACATAATATTTCTACTAAAATAAAAGAATTCCCATTAAATTCGGCTTTATTAACAGAATTTCATTTCATTATAAAAAAATGATTTTTATTTTAACGCAATTGCTATAACTTTTTTATTATTATTATTATATAAAAAGAAAATCTTTTCCATTTTCTTAGATACACCGTCATGTCTGGAACACCATCAAAAATGTTAGAACATCTTTTAGAAACACGTTTAGGTGGACAAGTGGGACCAAATGATCCGTTTTTAGATGATTTTTTATTAACGCATATCGTTTTTATGCCCGGCTCACAATTAGTTGACGAATTAGCAAATTAATATCCTTTTCAAAAATGACAATTATTATATTAGTACATATATGTGTAGAATATACAAGGGATAGTCTAAAAGTTAATCTATATTTTGTAACAAGATAGTTTCATGTACAGCAAATGTGGGCAAATGAAAAATGAGATAGTTGCAAAAGAAAACTGGAATTGGAATTGAACCAGGCCATCGATAAAACTTATCACATCATAACAAGTTGTGAGAATCGCTATCGTGCTAATTGGCTCTGCATTGGTTGGAGCATAGGATAATCTGAAGGTGTAATGCCTGGATATACGACATAACTTTTTATTCATCCCTTATATATTATAAAACCAATTTGTTTCCAGATACATATTGATTGTATCAAATATTTTTCCTTAACTTTTCACACTTTTCATAGTGACGGTGATGGTTCACAAAGTCCTGAAGATAGAGAATATATTGTAACATTTAAAAAGCGTGTTGTTCAATTTGTACAAAAATGGGTGATAGCTGTACGACATGCTGTTTTTGAAGATCCAGCTGCTTGTGATTTTATTGAGGTATATAAGTTTATATTTAAAAAAATAAAACATTTATTAAATTAACAACCAAATATAAATTTCTTCTATTTTATAATTAAAGGAGCTCGCAAGTGAAGTTGAAGCTGATCCAGAATTAAGTGAAGAGGCTACTGTAATACATCATGTATTAACACAATTATCACGTTATCAAGAGGATCGAAATATGCATGCCGGACAAAAATGGAAATTACCACCGAATGGACAATCAATATGTTTATTTAGTGGTAATCCGACATCATCAAGAACTGTGATTCGACCAGATGATGATAGTATGTGTTAATATAGTTCTATTCTTTTCTCTTTTTTTTTGTTTTTATTTCATTAACCTAAGTTCGATGAAAATAGAAATGTGAATGAACTTCAGTTTAAAAACAAAAAAAAAAGTTCAATTTCAGCGTAATTTCGGTGAAATCAACCACGGTTTATAGCCTAACTCTGGAAGCTAACTAATCTTAACATATTTGGTATAGTCTCTTGAAAAATAGTATTTTTGTTCCTCTATTAGAATAACATGTTCCAAAGGGACCCTGAAAACTTCTTAAATTTGGAATTAGTCATCTTTTGAACTAATTTTCTGATAAAGACATTAGTCGAAATTTTTAAAAAATTATGATCCTTATGCAAAATATAGACTATAGTTTCTAAAACTTATCCAATTCTGGATTTTTAGTAAAAAGAGACCTTAATTCTTGAAATCAATTTATGAACTTAAAATCCTGAAATCTTAACACACTTCAAATTTATCGAACACACTTCTCTTTTTTTCTAAAAGTAAATATATTATTAAATTTTATCTTTTTACAGTCATATTCCGTGTATACTGTGCTGATCATACGTATTGTACGTTACGTTTTCCATTACATACAACCGCTGAAATTATAAAAGCCTGTGCTGCTGATAAATTACAATTAAATCGTGGACCAGAAGATTTATCATTGGTCGAAGTTAAATCAAATGGTGAAAGATCATTATTTAAGGACACTGATGTCAGTATACCGACTGGTTTGAGTTTAAATGGACGAATATTTGTATCAACTAAAGATCATCTTGATGCCCTTGTATGTATTATAAAAACAAAAATGATACATTTTTATCTTGAATATTTTAATTTAGTTAAAAGGTTCCACACAAAAAGGGTTTCTTTTTCTCTTTGGAATACACTACATTTCTTGAAATGAGAAATTACTTTCATTTATATATACTTATATATATTTTTTTATCTTTTACACAAATAGACTCCATTACCTGAACAGGAAGTTGCCTCCGAAGGTCTTGATATAGATATTGAAGTGTTGAGTACCAAAGAGTTAGCTTATCATATAACCTTATTTGACTGGGACCTATTTTGGGCCGTTCATGAATATGAATTGCTCTATCATACATTCGGACGTCATCATTTTGGTAAAGTAAGTATATTTATTTTAACATATGAATATTTTATTTTTTTGCTTTTTTATGAAGATGGGATAAAAGATTAGGATAGGATACGAATAAAGATATTATTTTCCATACTGTAATATTATATATCCCACAAAATGGAAATTGGTTAAAAGATATAAATATGATAAAGAAAATGGTGATTTTAGGGTTAGTTTTCTTTTCCTTCTTTTTTTGGATATTTAGTTAATTTACTAAAGTAGGAATTCTTCCTTTTGGGAAATGAATATAAATTCTAAAAGTGATTTTAATGAGAAACTTTAAGGTCGTATTTGTGTATCAGTTAAGAAGATTGTTGCATTAAAATAAGTTATTTAGATAATATAATATTCCATTAGTATAAAGTATTTAAATATGTTTCACATCAACTTAAACTTCTACTGAAAATGGTTATTAAAAAGTCATATTGAGATATTATTCGTATTATTCTCAGCTATCATGCTCGTCCCGTGTCATTATTGTTGTCATTTCTTCATAATATTGCTTTAGTACACATATTGAAAATTGGCGCCTGAAGAGGGATATTAAACTATTTAGATACATTTTCATAGAAAAAAAGTAATTAGATATTATCAGAATTCGATACTAATTATAAATTTCGTAAATGTCCCCTTTTAAGATGAACATCTTAAGCTTCTTTGTTATCAGATAATAGTAAATTTCAAGAGTCTTTATTAGTTCCATAAAAATTTTAAACATTATTTTCTATATAATTTCGTATTGTATCATTTCAACTTTCTTTTCTTACAGATAACAGCAAATCTTGATGTGTTTGTACGTCGTTTCAATGAAATCCAATATTGGGTAGTAACAGAAATTGTATCGACATCAAGCTTAGGTAAACGTGTTGGATTATTAAGGAAATTTATCAAATTAGCTGCCTAGTAAGTAATAAAAAAAAAATACGAAAATCGATTCATTTTTATATGAAAAATATGTATATTTTTTTTTCTTATAATAATCGGATAAGAAAACATAATCGAAAATTTTTGTTTGCTATTTTTTTTCTTCCTTGTGCCACAGTTGTAAAGAATATCAAAATTTGAACGCATTTTTTGCTGTCGTAATGGGTCTATCTAATATGGCATCATCACGTTTACAACAATCATGGGATAAATTACCATCGAAATTTCGTAAACTTTTTCAAGAATTCGAAGCATTAATCGATCCAAGCCGTAATCATCGAGCATATCGTGTATTTGTTGGTAAATTACAACCACCGGTTATACCATTTATGCCATTACTATTAAAAGATATGACATTCGCACATGAAGGGAATAAGACCAGTATTGATGGTTTGGTGAATTTCGAAAAAATGCATATGATGGCACAAACTATGAGAACTATACGATTTTGTAGATCACGACATTTAGGTAAGAATTTAATTTTCAATTTTCAGGCCTTTTTTGTAGTAGTAAAACGATATATCGATAAAAGTTAGTTTCAAAATGCTGGCATACATTTAGGCGTTAGGATAAAATGGTTTTGAGAGTGAAGCTGAATATGTTTTAATCTATTCTTATATGGAGGCAACAAGATGGTGTTATTTTACATTTTTTTATTAGACTTTTTATGACTTGGAAACTTAGTCCACGTCGCCAGGTTATTTTACATTAATAACTTGCTTCTCTCTTTGAAGCCATCGCTACACTTTTCGTAGTCACTTTATTTGTTTGTATTTAGATAAAATAAAAGTTATCTAATTGCTCGAACATTTACAAAAACTCCGAATATTGGCACTACTAATATTGATCAGTAGTTTCAATATTCAGAATAAAAATTTATCAGTGTATAGACTAATAAAAATTTGTTTAGTAGCCGATAAAGATTTCCGATAGAAACAAACCTTAATTTTAAGACAATAGATAATAGTATCAATAGTACCTTGATATCTCATCATGCCAGGATACAGATAGCGATGATGCCCATATTAGGTCTGTTTTATTTGCCATACCCTACACCGGAGCAGGGTAAGTGGCAAATAAAACGAGCAGGAGTAGAAAAAACCTTTAATTCAAATGTTTGTAGCGCTGCGTAGCAACCATATTGTAATTAAATGGGAAATTTTTAGCTAATACACTTTTTATGGTAGAAAACTGAACTAATTTCGGTGTGAGAGCTACCCCTGGTCTGAAAGTAGAGTAGGATTTGCACTTTTGTTGTTTTTGTTTTCAATGTAAAAATTTGCTCTACCGCAGAGCAAGTGGCAAATAAAACAGACCTATTATTGTTTTGTCGCATTTTTCTGTGCGAAGTTTCATTCATTTTTTAACTTGAATTTAAAGTAGAAGTTTTAGTAATAACCAATACTTGAATTAAAGACGTCATTGTCATTTATGTTGGACCTGATGAGATAACAAGAATACAGTGTCTAGATATAATATTTCTCTGAAAACGAAATATCTTCTAAGACAAAAATTCAAAATAAGATTTAAAGTGGAAAAGTACTATATTTGATTTCGTTTTTTTTTTTTAAATAGTACTGGATCCACCATCACCGAAAAGTGAAGGAGAAGTTCGCTCATATATTAGTTGTTTAAGAACAATTGATAATCAAAGGGTGCTAACAGCAATGTCACAAAAAATCGAACCAAGCCGCAAATTGTAGAATATTTCCAAGAAAAATTATATTTTAATTAAATTTTTTCCTGTTAATTTTCATAAAATGTACAAATTTTTTTTAATTTTTTATTTTTGATTTTTCTCAATTTCCTAGTAAAAATTTTTCTTTAAGAATTTTCATTAGTAATTTTTATATTTTATTTTTTCTCTAAGTTAAAAAACGAAACTATATGTTCCAAAAAACTATTATTATAATTTATTATTATTAAATTTTTTATTTTTTATTTTTCTTAAATTAAATTTATTTTATTTTGTGATATGATTTTTTTTTAAAGGAAATTATTTCTTTTTTAAACAAAACTTTATTTTATTATTTTAAAAAAACCAAGATTTATGTAAAAAGTTTATTAAAAATTTTATTTTTTCATTAAAAAAAGTAAAACAAAAAAAAAGTATTTAAAAAATAATAAAATTAATACTAATTAAAAAAAAATATAAAAACAAAGTCTTATGAAAAATTTTGAAGAAACAAAATTAAAATTAAATACGAAAACAAAAAAAAAAATATTTAATTTTAAATAATTTAAAATATTTTTGTTCACAAGATGAAGAAAAACAAAAAATAAGTTTTTAAGAAATTGCAGAAAACTTATTTAGATTTTAAGTAAAAGTAAAATAAAGTAAAGTGAAGTAAAAAAAAAAAATATTTCAAAAACAAAAAATAATAAATAAATATTTATGTGAAATTTAGTGGAATAGTAAAAAAAAAAAAAAAAAAACTAATTTTAAAAAACTGTGATTGGCTTCTAAAAACAAAATTTTGAAAAAAAAATAATAATATATTTTTTCAAAAAGAAAAGAAATACCAAAATTTATCAATTTAATTTCTGTTGTATTAGTGAAATTAAATAATATTTAATTAAAAACAATTTTTAATCATATTTAAAAATAGTGTTTGCTGTTTTAAAAGGATCATCATCATTTTCGAATGATTTTGCTTTTTCTTTGGTGACATTGCCATTACAGAAAAAAGTTAGTTCATCCTTTCTTGTTTTTTTTTAAGCATCTAATTGTCCTATTCTCATGTATTTTAGTAGAGATATCAATTCCATCGATTCCTACTTTACAATCAATTAGAAATCTGGTTTATATTTTACCTAGCCGACCCATGTGGACTGAACGAAAAAATTTTCAACAAATTTTACTATAGCAGATAGTTAAAAAGACTATAAGAAATAGTAAAACTTTTTGTAAATTAACTAACTATGAAGGTTTAAAATCATTGCCATTTTTAAAGATACTATGATTATACTATGGTTTCATTTATATTTTATCATACTAAATCATACTCAAATCATTATCTAAAATAGTTATACCAATATTTTTACTGTTAACAGATGAGAAGATAAAATCCCGAAAAATTCAAAAACTCAATTATTCTTCTATTTAATATTAGAATTATAAAAATTCCTAAAAATTTCTGAAATTCCGCAAATTTGTTCAATTTTTGCATATTTTCAGGAGTATTGAAATTATTTTTGTTCATATCAACTGATTTAGGGATTTCTCTTCGTTCATTACTATGTGAATTCACTTGAATTCATTTTAATACTCATGTGATTTATTGTTTAATAAGTAATGAGTCCGTAGAGACATTTGGATTCTCCTCATTCATATTCTCAATTTATATATACTTTATTAAACTGGAAACACTCATTCCTTTCACTATATGAAGCCCTCTTCCCTGGTGTATTGTTTCTTTACAAAATTTTTAAAACTTGGATACTCGAATGACAACAGGATACATGATCGGGAAATTAAAACGATTTAAGGAGTCCTTTAACGATTTCAAAATCATGTTAAAGTTTTCGGAATACTGGTATTTATACGGTCTTTAATAAGGAATCGTCATTAAGTTCGAAGAACAATGATATAAATTTAACTATCACTAAAATAACGAAATTCCTATTATACAAGTATATACGAATTGAATGTAGCAAAATTATTCCAATTTATAGAACTAATGACTTAGGTTTATGAGCTAACTTATGAGAGTTCTATCATTTCTGTGTGGCATCAGCTTTAAGAATGATATACATTTCTGCATATATCATAAACAATATAGTTCTATTTCTACTATTTCATATCATATTCGAAATTATTCGAATCTTCAAAAAAAAGCTATTACTTTAAATTTTAATTCAGCAAACAAAATTAACATTAAATTTAAAAAAATAAAAAAAACTTTATGGAACAAAAC
The DNA here is from genome assembly GCA_963422695.1 of Xylophagus ater. Classification (NCBI taxonomy): domain Eukaryota; kingdom Metazoa; phylum Arthropoda; class Insecta; order Diptera; family Xylophagidae; genus Xylophagus; species Xylophagus ater. The sequence goes on from OY730484.1 coordinate 46,330,748, forward strand.
AAAAAATAAATAAATAAAAATATAACACCATTTTCAAATAATAAAACTTTTCGGTTTCGAAAATATTTTTTAGTGTGAAAATAGTATTTTATTATATTATAAGAAAGAAAAAAGTTAAAATTAAAAGAAAATTTTTCAAAAAAATATTTGAAAATTAGTAACAAGATTTAAGCAAAAAAACGAAATAAATTCAAAACTGGATAAGGGACCCTAAAAACCAAAATAATATTAATAATAAAAAAAAAAATCAAATAAAACTTGAAGAATATCTTTAAAATTATTATCAAAGGAAAAAAATGTATTAGTAAAAATATTAAAATAATATTATTGAGAGATTGCATATGATTTCGACCTTTGTCCGTTAAATAAAAGTCGTAAGCTACCAACTTTACCCATACAGCAAAACGGCTATAACTCCTACAGCTCGGCTATCTGGAGAATACAGCCTCACATGACTGACCTCATGAGTCTGTAGTTCGGCACAACTACAACTAAATAGAAATCCTTTGTCTGTAATATCCCACATCTGAAATTGTAGGCAAAGAAAAAAAAAATGATGAAGAACCTAGATCTTAATTTGAACTCGAGTCTCATAAGTTTCTAAACAAACTCGACCATTCCACACTGTGAAAAGGTAAGAAAAAACGAATTCCGTGAGATAAGAAAGCCAGTTCGAATTTTGGTTTATTTCCAAATAAACAGGAGAGCCTATTCCATGGACCAGAATAAGTGGTAATCTGATAGTACTATGATAGCTTACATATAGTACTTTCATTTGTAGATGTATTATGGGCAGTTTAAACTAACTCTTAATACTATGACTGAGACCATGTCTTAGAAAAGAGCTAAATCATATGCAACCTTCCAATATATTATATATTAAATGTAAATTAAAATATTTATTTGAATTTTGAATCGTTTGTGCAATCATTTTAGTATCAAAAAAAGCGGTTGCGCAAATGATTGTCATTTGAATTGATTTCTTTTTTTCTAAATTTTATTGTGTGAATATTAATTGTATTAAGAAGTTGTGTATTATTTTATTTATTAATTAAAAAAAGAAAATTATTGATAAAGTTTGTAAATTAATCAATAAAAGAAAACGAAGTAATCAAGCAATACAAAATCAATTTTCAATAATATATTTAATATACAATATTTGGGGTAAAAATAAAACTCGAAATTTTCTATTTTATCATTCTTCAATATTCTTCCTATAGAGCAGAGCGGAGAGAGCAGTCAACATATAGAACGTTCGAAAATGGCGGTGCTAATAATAGCATTGACTAGGCTAAAACATGTCTAAACTAATGCATTCTAGATATCTCATCAGGCCAACATGTAGAAGATGGAGACGTCTTAAACCCCAGAGCGTGAAATGAGAAATAACTATTATATTAAACGAGAAGATCCTTTTGTTGGAAAATATAGTAGAGACGTGTTTCTCTTGTTTAATAGTTATTTTCATTTTACCATTGATTGGATTTAATATGTTGTGGACTTATGAGATATCTGGAAGGAATAAACGTTAACGTGCGAATCAAATCAGCTACTCAGGAAACAGTTTCTCAAACCTCTGTTTTTTGTCACCAAGATCTCAAAGTCTTGAAAGAAAATACCCACAAGCAACGGTAATGAAATATATATATAAGCTTTAAAGCAGATAAGTATAACTACAGAGAATTATTTCTGTATACGTAACTTTTTTTTACAAATACTAATAACAAAATATATTGTTTGCAGACTCAAAATCTAGTATATGGTATGCTTTTTGATATAATAAAAAAATTTTAAATTTTGAACACTTATTTGAAGTAGAAATTAAAAACCTGCTAGCAATGGACCTCAATTGGGCTTAACTAGGGGATCTTATATCTGACATCCAGATGGATCTAAGATATATACAGGTGTTATTGGGGAGGGTATATACAGACAAAGTTGTCGGATCCTCAAGACCTTAGGTAACCAATTTCTAAAAAATCGCTATACTTACCACAGGGAAACTGACAAGCGAAGATATTTATCTATTATTCGTAAAAAAAAATAGCTAAACACTTTACTTGATCATAACAATTTTGATCTGACAACCTTCGCAGGCCACTAAAATATTGTCTTAGTAAAATGGAAAAATCTGACGAGAGTTTATTGTGCCGAGAGATTTGTGACTGGGAAGCTATTGCATGACAATGGAATTTATAATAAAATAAGACCTAACTTACATTTCCTCATGAGGTGGTAAGTCTTATATCAATTCCAGAAATATGCTGAATAACTTATTATTATTTTGAGAAGAGAAAATACAAGTATATAAGATTCAGAATAGATCATTTCTGGTCAGCTTTGGAGTTTTACGGCAAGTCTTAAACAAAAAGAAACAAAGTCATGTGAACGATTTACTGGGTAGTAGACATATTAAATATAGGTACATAATATCACTTAACGGCTGGCTACGTAAACGTACTAAATGTTGATTGCTGGGACGTTGTCTAGTTTTCAATAGTCTTTAACTTTTTGTGTTTACTTTTATAAGGTACAAATCAAATGAGCTTAATTCATAAGTAATATTGTATTATTTCAATATGGAATACCATACCTCAACAATGTTTGTCTGTCTGTTAGTTCTTAAACAAAAAATTTTTCCAATTCAACAAATTAATATCTCTTAGATTTATTTCGGAACTTATCTAAGTAAACACAATATTTGAATGGGAATTTTACTCAAAATCTAAACTTCTATTCTTATAAAATGAAATTAAGTCACATCATTTCTTAAATAATTTCTTAGTAAAGTGTCCTAATTCCCACCTCTTTTAGTCTATACTACCAAGAACAGTTTAGTTAGTTGAGCCTAAAAAGGAGAACACTATAGTTGAAATATTCATATGGCAACTATAGTGTTGACCCTTTTAGGTCTCTAATCAAACTGATAGTAGAAATTAGAAAGGTTGGAGAATTAAGATATTTTTTCTTTTTCAAAATCTCAAAGAATTAAAAATTTGTAGTTTTATAATATTTAGTAATTTAATAAAAAATCAAAAAAACAAAGAAAAAAGTCCATTTTTAATATCAAAAGAAAATGATCCTTTTTCTTTTTTAATTTTAGATTAAAATGTAATTAAAATTAAATATAAATATCATAAAAAGAAAACATTTTCAAATAATTAAAATTAAAAACGATTTAATATTAAAAAATTTAGAAATAAATAAATTGAAATAAAATATCAAAATATTCAATTAGAATTTGGGAAATTATTTTAGTTCTTTAATGTCCAATTTCATCGTAATAGCTTAAGCCTCCTAATTTGACTTAAACCTCTTGACAGCATATTTGACGGATACAAAACTTAACGACGCTTTACAACACATACAGAAAAGTATGAAGTTATCGTCTTGTTGAAAGAACTGAATTTTAGTTGCGACAACTGAAAATCCATTTGTCTCAACTATTACTCAGTTGTCAAAACTAGCCAATGATTTCACAATTTTTCTGTGTGCATCATAATACATAATCGTTAAGGCGTAGTTACAGCAAGTTTCATATACGTCAAATTGGTTGCTTGAGCCAAAATTAAATTTTTGAATTCTTTGTTCGGTAAGAGAGGAGGAAAATTAAGTTTAAAGATTTCGGTTTATACTGAGAGTTTTTAATATTTGGAACTATCTAATTTCCAAAATATATCTATATGTGCTGTGTAATAATCATAAGCCGAACACAGTCCAACTTTCAAGAAGATGAATGTAAATTATGGAATTGTAGGACTGTTTGTAATATATTTTCAGCTGTATAACAGATTCACATCCTCCTAGAAAACTGACTAAAGGCATATACACACTAAGCGTTCGATCATTTACTTGTCGTTACTCAAATTTACTGATATTCGCAAACACAAGATGGGATTTGGTCCAAACTAGACGATTATTGTCAATCAGTAAAAGGGTTGCGAGAAAAGTTGGGGATAATAATAGAAAAAATTTCCCAATTCAGTCAATATCGGGCTGATTTTCATGAAGCTTTTAATGTATATTTCAGATTGACCAAGTAAACAAATGTAATATGTTTCGAAGGGTGTGGAAATCACAAAAACAAAAAACCTTTGCAATTTATCTATATCTATATCTACAAGTGTTATTGTAATACTGCAGTTTCAAGATTGTAAATAGTCATATCAATAAATGTATATTTTAGTTATAAAAATCATTGTTTTTATCACCTTCCACTAACGCAACATCACCAATCCTTTTCAGACTTACGCCAGGTACAAACCCTTAACAAGTTATTAAACGTCTTCCCATTTCCCAGAGTATATGACAAGATTGATATTCATCAATCAATTTTAAACTTTCTACATTCGACATCTCATTTACAAGAGCTTTAAAAATACTTGTTCAAAGTGAAAACACACGCAAATTCGTTGATGTTCTCACTTGTTAGGGATCATTAACAAATATACATTAGCTAGCCTGGAAAGATGTGAGAATGTGTTTCATTCTTATTCGCTGATTTAGTGTGTACAAGCCCTTAGACTAATCCTAAGACATAATCCGAATAATATATTTCTAAACTTTTCTCTAGTTTGGACGTACTGAAATTTTTAAAATTTCATTTCAATAAGAACATAATTCGTTTCTAATTAAAAACTTGGAAAAGTTTTTTTTTTGTGAACTATTAGTTTTTTAAGAAAAATATAAAAAATGAAAGTCTCGATGGTATTTTAAAATTAGTTTATATGTGATTAGAAAATGACAATCCAAGTAAAATTAAATAAAGTAGTTTCTTTCCAAAAAAAAAAACGTACTTCTTTTAGTAAATAGAAAACTTTTATTCAATTTCTTGAAGTTAAAAAAAAAATAAAGAAATACAAAATCAATGAAAAGAAAACAGGAGTTTTTTTTTACAAAAGAAAAATTAAATTAAATTTAAATTTTATTAAAATGAAATAAATAAAAACTTTTCTATAAAAACTTGTAAAAAAAAATATTTATTTTTTTTATTTTTAAGTTAAATTAAAAAAAATGTATATTTAAATTATTTAATTATTAATTTAAAATAATTTTTCAATTTAAAAAAAAAAGTGTTTTATGTTAATGAAATTGATAGCATTCCTTTTAATACAGTCACACTTCTAGTCCGAACCTAACCTAAGGGATCCGTACAGATTTTCGATCTGAAAAAGCTTTCCATCTGCAAATGCTGTATTGGTATGGAGCCAAGAACATAGCTTAAAGACAGAAAAATTATGAAATTATTGGCTAGTTTTGGCAACCGGAATGTTAGTTTTAACAACTAAATTTTAGTTGTTGCAGCACAAAACTCAATTCTCTCACAACTAAAATGGTCAACTGTCACAATTCTTTTGTCTTTTTTTACTATCCTAAAAAAGACTATGACTACATAGAAATAATTGTATTTGAGACACGGAAAAGCATATTAGAATTTTAGAGGGAACATTAAAATTTAAAGAGCAGTTTATTTTTAAAAAATAATATAATTCGAAAAATCACAGATCATAAAAAAGAACGGATAAAAATCACGGTTCTTTTACAAGAACAATAACAATCTGTTCCTGTTCTTTTGAAATCACAGTTTTGACTCATCTCTAGGGATGAGAAGTAATAGCACGATAAAATTTTATTACAGCGGTTGAATTAGTTCCATAGTAAGGCATGGTTTGATTAATTGATTAATAGGAGTAATCAAAACTTATTCAATATTTTGAATACTCAACCGAAAATTAATTAATTGTTTCATTTAAGAGAAACAAAACAAAATAAATTTGAAGAGAGAAATCTTATGAGAACCATGTCATGCCCTCATCCATAGAAATAGAATACCCCTATACGTATGCAATCTTCCCGAATGTTATCAATTTTAAAACTAAGACAAAAAAGAAAATTCACTGTAAGATCTAAAACTCCAATATTAAAATAAAAAAGGAAAATATTAATTAAAACAAAACCGAATTAAAATTAAAATATTTTTTTTGTATTCCTGTTTTTAAAAAACATTTCTATATATTAATTTATTTAAACATAAAACAATAACAAAAATAAAATAATTGCCAAAATTTCCCTAAAATAATATCAAAAAAAATTAGAAATTATTAAATTAAAAACTAATAAAAACAGAAATAAATATATATTCATTGGTTTCATTTAATAACTCTTTATATTTATGAACTTAATAAAATATAGTACGATGTTAACAGTATCATATTTTCTTTTTAAAGAATTGTTTACTTTAATTTTTATTTATAATTAACTTAAATAAAGAAAACCCTAATGAAATGCACTCTAAAATATTGATGTACTATAGTTAATTTATTTTATAAAAAAAAAGAAAAGAAAATTATGTTAAATTAACTATATTTACACTAAATACTTTCCCTATCCACTATCTCTAAATAGTTATTTATAATATATTTTTTCATAAAAATAAATATTCTGTAATTTATATAAAAATCAAGAACTCTTCGAAAATAAAGAAAAATAAACAAATTATTTAGAATTCGTATAATATAAAGATGAAAATAGAAAATCTCAAGTGTTTTTATTAATATTTTCCTAACCCCAAAAAGAAATCCTTCCTTAGATAACCAATATTTCCAGCAACTCCATCAATATCAATCCCGTAATCTATTGACTTAGCCAAAATGTCATTGCATTTACTGATAAAGACAATATAAAACAAGGAATTCATCGAATCCAATCAGAATTTAACGGCATAGGGAATCGCTCAGAATCACTGATGACTTGCCAAAAATTGAAAGAGCTCAGCTGAGTACTTTTAATCTATCCACTCTTATAATCCACCATCAAACTATCATTTATTTCCGCTTGTACAGAAACAGCGTGTTACAACACAGGCAAATAAAGTACGTGCCTAGGACACTCGTATTTAGGGGGCTTAAAATCTACCAAAAAAATACAATGAATTTATAGGAATTTTCAGTGAAGTTTTCAGAAAAGTTGCCGGTAAAGCGAAAAGCCGTATAACGAATCAATTGCCAACATAACTAAATGTATCCTACTCCGACAGCAAGCTGCGTTTTTATTATTTTTCACCAGTAATAAAATATATTGGAATATAATTTAATCCAAAAGTTTTATTTTACCATGTTTAAAACACAGTAATTTCATGAATTAATTAAGGACTAAATGCGTGAAAGTTCATGACAATTTTATATGGAAAATAGTATTGTATTATAGATATGAATCTCGATTGGAATACAAGTGGTTTTTTCAGATTATTTATAAACACGCATTACATTTATTATATGTACTTAAAGCTCAATTAATCATTTAATAGTGATCTTTATTAATCAGAAACTTTTCATAAAAAATTGAACTCTGGACGCCTTCATACTAAAGCATGAATCAATAACCCCACTTTTTCTATCAAATCTTCCTTGTCTACACTATTATATTAACCGAGTTCATAACTTAACTCCTCACATAAAAAACTCGGTCATATCTGACAATACCAATCGTCGTCCTCGATTGCATTTACACTGAACATAAATACTATATATACTCAAATGACGTTACATAATTCTTCTTAGCAGATTAAAACACATTACTACACCCACAATTATCAAACAATTAGGGTATTTCTAGATAATAATCCCACTTCTGAAATCTTTTTTTAGTCGAAAAAACTCAACAACCGAAGAAATGTGAAATTGCTATTATAATGGAGATTGCACAATATTTGAAGTAAAATAAGAAATTCTCACAGCTCTATTAAATAATTCAAAAGATTTTAGTTTCCCTCCACCCAAAAAAAAGTAACTCAAAGTGATTTTCTGATAGCAAAACAAAAAAAAAAGTTATCAAAGTTCGATTGAGGGTGTTGAACCTGAAATCGAATAAAAATAAAAACTTGAAAGCTTCTCTTACGAACAATTTCCTAATCCGGTGAAACGCATGAGGATGTCATTAGGCCTAATGGGCTATGGCTGTTATTGCTTTACTAAAATAATGAAAAGTTAATAGATGTAATTCTTTTTTAAGAATCACTGAAAATCGATTGATTTAGATTTTCTTTCCATGGCATTTTTTTTGTGTGATATTAATAACTTATTGACTATGTTTACAAATTTGTAGTTCATAAAAATATAGTACTATAATCAATGTCTGATACTGATACTATCTATTTGTTTTTTGTATGTAAATTATATATTACCGGGGTGGCCAGCTAGACGCCCTATAAATAGGCCAACAGTAGGAGGAATTATATATTAGATTTAGTGAGTACTTTAATAACAGTTTTAAATATTATTCTGTATATAATTTAACTTTAAATTATTAAACGCAAATAATTCAAATTCAAATTATATCCGCCTGTGAGTGGTACCATAAACCTATGTAACGCCATGTAATATGAAGTATTAAAAATGTCTACTATTTATATCGGAGTATATGGGTTTTATGGGAAGCTGGAGGATAAGAAGTCTCACAGTAATGAGGTTGTACTAAGTGTCGTATTTTTTCGAAAATGATGAAGGAACGCCCGTCAATGAGGCCCGCTATACGCAAATCACAATTGACTTTTTGTGGGCGGAATTGGAAGATTTTGATTTGGAAGACGCATATGGTTTCACCAAGACGGAACTTTGTGAAAAAATGAATTACTTGGCGACGTGTATTGGCCACCAAGACTGAGCGATTTAACACCGTTAGACTTCTTTTCTTTTTCCGCAAACTCATGACACGCTTAAGGACATCATCTGTTATCAGGTTATAGCCGCGATAAATCCCGAAATGATAAAGTAAGTCTATGTTATTAAAAAAAATACAAATTCATATTGCGAGTTGAATAACTCCATACTTTACTTTCGGTATCGATAAGACTATGCATGCGAGACGAAATTTCAGATTGTAACAAGATTATGAAAGTGGGTTGAACATCCGGACTAAAGCACATTTATCTCCTTTTTCTCCTATCAGTCCAATAAAACGTTCGTTCTACAACTGGAATAGTCAAAAGTTTGTGTAGATTCAATAAATTTTTCATTTTCGGACATAGCAGACTATTCAATTCACTATTGCTTCCCAACCCTTCACTATATGCCTTTACTCAGCGATATATGTTTTTTCACCAATTTTCTGAAAATATCTTCAAATGAATAAATAATATTTAACTTATCTATAAAAATGCGTGTAATATCTTTTCTTAAAAGCCCTTAATCTTTATCCTTAATAAGTAATATATATTTGCTCCTATAACATGTCCTTTGGGTCGTTTTCATCTTATCAGTTTCTTCATATACTCGAACAACTTATTTTAAAAGCTATTTTCTTGGTTGATCATATATCTAAGTACTACTATATTGTATTTCTATAGAAATTGAATTTTTTTTTTCTTGTCCTGCTCCTTAACTAATTCTAAAGAATAGAACCTGGCTACGATCTCTTTCCATTTATTGAAAATTGCTTTTTATTTTATATAAAAGAAATGAAATTCTTATAAGACTTTTTATATATTTAATAAAAAAAATCACAGTGTTTTGAAATCAATCATATTTAATCAAAGTCTATCACAGGATATGTTTCAATATTATATATATTTCTTTTTCCTTTTCATGTAAAGTCTTTTATTAAATTTTGACAACATTTAATTACAAGAAATAAATATTTGATGTAGGTTCCTAGAAAAATATGATTTATGAAATCCTTTCGGATATGATTGATGACAACATTCAGTTTCAGATTGGAAAAAATACACATAAGTTAATATTTAATAAGTTCAAACGTTATATAAATAGAACTAGACGTTTGTGTCCAGTATTGCCCCGGCTTTAAATAGATGGAGATGTGTTAGGTTGGGTCACTAAAAAATGAATTTATTGACTTGACTACCTAAACAGGAATGTTATCTTACCGTTTAAAGATATATTGCCGATATTGACCGAATTACGAACGTTTTTCTATGTTTGCCATTCCCTTGACCTCCACACTGAGTAGACACATATTCCATTTTTTAAGTTCCATCATTCAGAGTATATATTTTAAGTTCCATGAAAATCTGCCAACTATTTATCGAATTAGAGACGGTTCTACATTGACTGGACGATATATAATAAGAATTCGATTATTATATTCGTTATTTTTTCTTAAAGCTTTATCAAGACATCTTAAATTTCAACCTTTTCTCCACCAGAAGAACACTTGTTGGTTGGTTAATTAGAATAGCAAGGAAATCCTTCCATTAGGAGGGATAATCAAATATGGGTTCATTGTACGCATTTCTGTTTACAATTTAATTTAATATCCGCCTGAGAAGATTTTTTGAAAAATAAATTTCCAGGAAGTTATGAAAATTTACAATGATGAGGTTGAACATTTTGGTAATTTTCTTTCATAAATTGTGGATTAACATATTTAATTGCAAATATATAGAAGCTTTTAGATTAGTTCAGGGATCTTTAACTTGTGTTCAGCGGAACCCTTGGGTTCCTTCACATATAAATTGCTTGCACCATTGCAGCACTGCAAAGAAATCTAATTCATTATTACTGTTTGTATCAAAGACTGTAAATACATATATTTTTATATCACATATTCTTTTTTACAAATGCTATTAATGAGGTGGCATGGTTTGCAGACTGCAAATGTGACCAAATAAAAATTCAAGTTGAGAACTCGGTTTAGTGTACTCTGTGATAGTACCTGACATTGGGCATAATTACTCACCGACTATAATCATGCTACACTGAAACCAAAGGCAAAACTGGGAAGCACTCTTTCTATTTTAAAAGAAACATCGCCTACAGGCGATATAGAAATAACTTTTGATGAAGAGAAATTTTAGAAAATTTGCAAATTAAAATCCATTTTAATTCGATTTAAATGTCTAAAGAAAATAATGATCGAAATTTATTTGTTATGAATAAATGAATATAAATTCATTCAAAAGCTTTTCAAAGTATAAAATTGATTTCAAATTGTCCAAATAAATTCAAATGTAAATTATTTCATATTGAATCCAAATTTCATATACAATCATAATTCAATTTATTCATCTCTAAACTGTTGGGAAATGACAGATAATTTGATGTGGTAGTTAAATTCATTTAGAAAAATATGGACGATTACCATACATTTTATACCCGCATACTGAATTCAGTAAAATTCTAACAGTTTAGGTATTTCAACTTATCTAAAGCCGATTGGAATTTTCCTCACAATTTAATTATGGCAACACTTTTTTTTGTATTCTTCATGGAAACCCGAATTCGAAAAAAATTCAAACACTTGAAATAATCGAACTTAAAGCAGATCTGGAAAATTGTGCACCGAATTCTGATAGAGTCTAAACGGATGCCGAATGAGAGGAGTGATTTTAGGCAGTGAGGAAGTGAAGAAGCATTGCCAGATAGGCGAAGCGGAACGAGATCTAAGCGGGTTTTTAAATGAGAGGGCAATAAGACATTATCGGAAGAATTCAATAGCGGTCAGGATTGAATAGAGAAAAGTGTAAATTTTATGCTATGGTTTGCTTTGCTCATTTAAAACAAAAAAAAAACAAAAAGGACATCTTACCAAATATTATTTGTTGAAAAGAAGGATTTTATATTTCTTCAACCGTCAAAGAACATAGATAACTGAAGTTAGCTGCGTGTTCTATACAAATTCATTCAGGATACAAGATAAAGAGGTTAAACCCATACTACTATACTAATATAAATTTAAATGAGTTCATAATTAAGATAAAAGATGTTGCTATACAATTTGTGCTTTTTAGTCTTCCTTTTACATTTCCCAAGTTATTCATAATAAAATAAAATAATGCACACGTGAATAAACTATTCACCTATCTAGGACTCAAGGATTTTATAAATTCAAAAATAATTTACTTTACATAAGTCTGAATAAAATTGCATTATACATAATACAAAAATTATTACGGAGCTCTACATTTTCCATACATGCAGGCTACTTATAGACAACAAGTATATTCTGGTGGAATCTATTAAGTTACATTTTTGAAAAATGTCTAATAGTTTTCTTGTGAATCCTCCATTTCCTCTGGACATACACAATCAATATTATTTGTCTGCAACGGACTTGAGCCTAATAAGCTTTTAGAGAACATGAACGTAGGCTATCTTACACTGAAGTATGAATTGAAACATGAAAATGATTTTGGTAAGTAGCTTTGATGGATGCTTAAACTGGTAAACTTTAAATATCACTTAAATGCCAGCAGCAATATAAAGGGTAGCTTTAGTACCATCACCCAGTGATAAGAATACCAATATCAGGAGTATAGCTTAAAGCAAATATGAATCATCATAAAGCTTGGGAATAGAAAGGAAAAGCCGCTGCAAATCGGAAAAATTAAATACGTATTAAAATATTAGTAAAAGGTTTAGTTTAGTAGGTGCTCAAAAACAAAACTAGTTAAAAATGTTAGTTATTTGAAAATTTTCGCTTTCTCGAAAATCAAAAATATACTCATGCAAATAGGCCAAATAGGCGTTTCAGGGACTCTTGAATTCCGTAATTCATATAGTGAAAGGGTATATCTAGGATATTGTTTTACTTAGATTTGTGAAATAGTCTTCTGTTGTAGAAGAACTGTATGAGAATAAAATCGACAAGTCTCGAGAATTTCATGAGGAAACACAGGAATTTATATTAGCAGATTATCATTTGCTTGCCCGAGGAGCCGTAATAAGGCAAAATGTAAAAATATACTTTGGACCGATTCAATCCGATGACTGTAAATGTTGTAATACCTGGCTACAAGTTTGTTCGTTAGAATGATCATTTCTTGTATAGTCTGAATAAAAAAACCCTTCTAAAATAACTTTAGCGATTCATTTATTCTATAGTACGAGTAGATTTTTGTAAAAATCAAAAAAATAAAGAAAAAATCCATTATTTGTTTATGCAAAATTCTATTATAATATTTGTTCTCATTTTTCCTGTAGAGAGCTTCTAAAGTAATACCTTTCAAAAAGCTCCTAGCTTTTTTTACTAAATGAAGCGCATAATTCGTGTATTTCAATAGAAAGAAATGCAATCATTTTTCAACATTTTTATTATATGTACAATTTTCCAAAAGGAAAATTTTCTTGTATTATATTTTAACATGAAGATAAAAATGTTTCCCATTCAGTTCAAGGTGTTCACTACAAAAAAGAAATTTACTTTTCCGTCGTTTTATTACATTTTATAAGAAGATTTTTTTTACTTAAGAAACTAAAACCTTTTCGTTTTAATGATGATGTTTCTTGAAATTAATAACTAACAAAATTTACATTTATTTAATAGGAAACATTGGCAGGTTTTTATTTTTAGTCTGTAATTCAGATATTGGAGTATTTAGGTTTATTGTGCTTATTAAATTAATTTACACATATCTTAGGTAATATGAAATGTTTTTTTTTTTCAAAAGTTACTCCAGAGCAGAGGAGAATTTGACATTGAATACAACAACAACATACACCACCTTTTACTTGGACCAGAAGATTCCTACCGCATTTTTTCTTTGCCAATAGATGGCCCTGTTTTTTTGGTTTGAATATATGAAGAGTGTAAATTGGAAAAACTTTTAAATTCGATTAATACTTTTTACAAACTTCCATTTTCTTAAATTGTTTTCTTCTACCTTCAACTATTTTCTACACAGTTTATTTACAAATTGCGATTTTCTTTTCGTTCAACATTTAATTTTCATGTGGTTTGAATATATGCTACCAATATCTAAGTCTTTTGTTATTTTTGCTCCTTGTTTATGTTATTCACATTCTGCTTTGATCCGAAGCAGAGCAATGTGAAAAAACACACCTATTCTAACACACATATAAACAATCATCATAGAAAAGTTTCAAGGGTACAGTTGTGTGTCGGATTTTGATGAAATTTGAAATGTGAATTGACTATTCCTTAATTAATGATTGAATATTGCATTTCAGCAAATCAACTGAGGAGGAGAGTAGTTATTAAGCAAAATGCGAATTGACTAGAAAGTTTTGTGTCAAATTTTTGTGATAGGGCATCAAAATATTCCCAACAAGCCAATTTTAAGTTACTGTTATTATTTTTCTTCGCCTTTCTGAATAAGACGTCTGACATTTTGATGAAATAAATTCAATTCTATGACATTTTATTTGATTCTCATTCAATCATGGATAAAATTTATGTCGTCTCTGTCGACAAAAAATTTAATAAACATGATTGACATATAATATTAATATTATTTAAAATTTTTCAACATCAAATTTTATGCTTATTAATTAGCGAAAAATAACCCTTTGAGCCTTCAGTAATTAATGTCATCTCGAATTTCATATTTTGCTAATTTAAACCCTCCATTTTTTTCCTTTGGTGTCTTATTCAAAAATTCAAATAATATTATCCGCGATTTTTCTGCCTTAGTTCAGAGAGAATAGATAGCCGGGTTTTTTCCATCCTTCTGTATATTCTTAATTAAGGAATTTTAAAAATGGTGAATGATGAAAAATTAATCTAAAAAAGAATTTCTTAGAAAAATTAAATTTTCACAACAAAAATGAAAATTATACGCAATTTTACACTGAAGGAAATGAGAAAGGTTAGGAAAAAGCTTGACATGAAATAGATTTTAATGGTTTATAAAACTTTCATAACAATTTAATAACGTTTCGTTAAAAAAAAATTACTTTTTCTTAGATAAAGGAAGAAATTATAAATGAATTAGTAATTATTCCAAATTATGGCAGTAAAAGGGTTTTTATAAAAGCACTTAATATCCTTGATACACGCGTTTTACAATCATATATTTATTTACAATCGATTGCTTCTTCTAGTGGACTACAGCTCTTACCCAATATCCTGGTTCCTTCTAAAGGCGCATCGAAACTAAACGAGTGAACAAGACAATTCTTTGATGTTCTCATTCGCCACGAATCAACAGGAAGGCGTCCTCACCAACTGAGCACTTGCAGAAAACTTTGTTTTATTTTTGCTGCCTCATTTGGATACACCTTTAGAATGATATTTAAAGAAAAACACTCTTCTATAACAACTATCACAAAAGATAAATGTTCTAATTGCATTATCTTAAGTAAGTTCCGGTTTATAGAACAAAAAAACTAAATACATTCTACACATTTCCAACAAAACTTTAAGAAAACTATTTTTCCGCTTCAAATAACTTAATTGTGTTGTCTGGAATTTTCTTTAACGAAGATAACATCGTAACGCATTTGATATTATAGAAAAGCTATCTTTAATTAAATTCCAGAATCCATCTCCTTTGTACCATCAGCGAATCTAAGTTCTATTAGGTAAGATGTCGGAACATATCCATATAAGACAAGAGTGTAAGACGGAAGGGAGTCTATGTACGTGCTTGATATTGATTATATACGTAATCAAAATATCGTCATCGTGTCTATGTTCTCCACCACTTAAAAAAAGCATCCATATAAAGTTATTCAATTTGTGATATTTTATTCTTTCGATTTGTTATAACTACAACAACAGATCTAAAACTCATGACATGACATGAGTCGCGTCATTTATTCCTTATTTTCTAAGAAATTCGCTTTTAAGTAAATTGTTTACCGTTTCAATAAAATTAATCATTTCGATCTTAATCGGCCACTCTAGTTTAAAGAGACTTAAATTAAAATGAAGGGTTTGTTCACGATAGAATAGACTAAGATAACATGCCACCACATTACACAGGGTTTTTCAGTAAGTAGCTTTTTTTAAATTTTACATTAAACACACATTTTGAATGAATATTCTGAATTTCTTTATTGAAATATCTTGTAGAGACTCTACAATTTATGAATGGAAAAAAAGATCTGATATGTATCTACCGCGATTACCTTTGCAGACATCGACTCTTTTCACAAAATTTCCAATCATATTTCTGTATAATTGTGGCTCTATTGATTTTGAGTTCTGCAATTATTCTTGGATTATTCTTAGAAACTTCATTTTACATAGCACAAAAAAAAACAGTCGAACGCTGTTAAATCATAAGATTTGGGTGGCAAATTAACATCACCTCTACGTGAAATTAGACGTCCATTAAATTTGGTTTTCAATAAATCGATTGTTTCTTGAGCTATGTGGCACGATTTACCGTATTGATGAAACTACAAGCCGTCGACATCCACATCATCAAAAAAGGCCACAAAGAATTGGTTATCATGTTTCTGTAACACACTCCATTGACAGTAACAGCAAACCCATAAATTATATGTCAAAAAACTAAATGACACACCTGTCATCATAAGCACATACAACCCTATTGAAAAAAGCAGGTTCTTATTGGAAAACCCTATATATGTATAACCAGAAAATTAGTCTATAACACCAGAAATTTTTTTTGGGTATATGATATAAAATAATAAGAATTTTTACACATGAAATTTCGATCCTCTTTTGCATGTCTTTATTTTATAATAAAAGAGTAGTAGGTGATTTACACAATATTAGTCCAAAAATTGATAAGTATAAATTTCAATCAAACAAATAAATTGTATACCTACTTATTTTCCTTTCTTTAACAGATCTATTTCTAAAAGACATGAAACAATCCTTACATCTTAATTAACAGATTTCTAGATAGACAAACATATATACAGGTAATTATTTCTATTACATATTATTGTTATGCTGGTATTTTTCAAATTCATTCAGTAAAACAAAAAAATCGCTTTTAAATAGCGTGTGATTTTGTTTAATTAGAAAATCTCACGATTCCCATCTTTACAACATAAAATAACGTACTAGCAATATCTTTCAAAAGCTTTTTCAGTACATGCAGAATGCTTATAAGGAAGCTAGAAGTTGAAAAATAAAGAAAACTGTTCTTAAAATATTGTACAGAATTTGTTTAAATTGTGTAAATTACATCATTGCCTAAGCATAGACCAAGGGTGTCCAACCTTTTTGTTTCCCTGGGCCGCATTGGAAGAAGACATGATGTTTTGGGTCACAAGTATATTACTATGTACAAATCCATATCATAAAATGAATGATATACTTGGCATTGAAGTTGAGAAACTAAACCGTCAATATCTGGTTCGATTGACGTGGTTGCAATTCTCAGGCAGTTCTCAAGGTGTACATTCAACATGTTGGTTCTAATTTTACACTTAGTATGTTTCATTCTTCACTTAAGCCACCAGGTGACAAACAACAGAACAGTGTAGCTGAGCGAGCAACGCAAACAGAAAGAGAATTTACTACATAACGAAAGAGCTTTCTGTTCTGGTCCTGTTTCTGTTGTTTGTCACTTGGCAGCTTTAGCACAAACACACAAATCATTTCTCAGAAAAATGCACATGCCTCAGTAACTTTGAATATTTTCGGGCCGCATTGATACTTGCCTTGGGCCGCGGGTTGGACAGCCTTGGCATAGACAATCTTCTTTAAAGAACTATCCTTGGCTATGCCTATGTGTAGATAATAAGCAAATAAAACAAGCTGGAAAAACTTAAACTACTTTTGAGTTTATTTCAACAATTCTGACAAAATACTCATTTTCAACACCAGCTTTGTTTACGCCATTGTGAACAATAAATGTCTACGCATAAAGGAACAATATTAGTACTTAAACTTGTGTACATAGAGTACATGTATTTAAAGTTTTGATGCAAATGATAGAAAGAATTTTGTAGAAGTGCATCTCAAATTCTAACGACAAAAATTGAGTAAAACATTAGGCAATCTAAACACTTCTAATTGTTCCCGCAGTATATTTTGCAATTCATTTAATTCAAATTAATATAAACCTGTCTGTCTTGTTTCAAATATTTAGGGGTTGGTTCTATACTTGCTTTCCCCTTAATTTATTTATCAATTAACTTCTAATATGGGAAACTCCGGTAGATATACTTATGTGAATATGTACCTCATAATAAAACTCAATACAATTTTTTTTAGGGGTTTTCTATAACTTTCCTTTCTAAATACATAATTTAATGAAAATGTTGGGTTAATTATTCAAAGTAATCATGAAAGCATAAATTATTATTCCCGCTTTTATTAAACCAAAGTAAAGAGAATTAATTACCTAAGCACATATCCTGGATGTTAATCTAAAACACGCGGGTATATTTTTGATATGAATCTTTCTTTAACAATAATAATTCTATTAATAAGAAATAAGATAATATTGGATGAAATGATGCCACATTGAGAAATACATACACGTAGTATATTTATTATTATCGATTTCTGTCAATTTATATAAATTTCAGTGAAATTTAATTAGTGAGAAACATAAAGAAGTGCTTAGATTCTTCTCCGTTAAGCCTTCTGTAAGCAAAAAAACAAAATAAATTATGAAGAACCAAGATCTGGGATAAAAACCATAGTCTCTCATCATCAGTTTCCAGAAACGAGGTCTCAACCAACTCGATCATTATATAAATTTGTTCAAATTGTCTTTTCTATAAATTCTAAATATTATTCAAACAATACAACAGTTATTCGAAATTATTAATTATTAATATTATAATTATTTGTATTAACTAATAACTAACTAAACCAAAACGACTATAATTCCTACTTATATAAATTAATACTTGGATTGTATCCAGGTCTGAGCCATCGTGAGCCATCATGCAAGTATATGCCATTTTCACCACGGTTTATATTTATGGAACCACCTGAATTTGGTTCTATGTTTCAAAATTCTGACAATGGTGTTAAACTCAAAAAGATTATTCCCAAAAGCCCAGAATGTTTCGCGCTTCATGCTGATTAAGGGTCACAGGATTAATCAATTTTTGCACACGGAACCCAATTTTAAGTTTATTCGATATTCATATTTATTCATATTAGATTTATTCGATATTCTTGTAAAATTAAATTATAAAAGAAAAAGCACTTCATGAACGCACACAGTGTCCAGGATAATGAAACCGATTTAAATAAATAGGTAAAACGGGACGTTTAATTTTAGTTAAGTTAAGTATCAACCGTAGTACCATTCCAAGCTTTTTTTTTTGATTTAGCGCATATACTAGAAAGTTTGGTTAATACCATTGACTGGAAAATAATTTGGTATCAAGTCAAAGCTGCAGGCCACAAAAAATTGACAGTTGCTCTGCGACAGAGGCTTCTAGTTAGTATTTATTATATTTCACAAATACTACTTATAAGAGTTAGCGAATTTAAAATCATTGTAAATTCCACTACGAGTAGACACAGACACAGACACTATCAAAATAATAAAATCGTCTTTGAATGCAAAAAGAAAAACCTTTTAAAATGAAGAAAGACATATTTGAAAAGTAACAATGAGAAGAAAAACCAGTAAAAAGTATCGAAAATATTCAAAGTTTACGATCCTTAAAATCAATTGAATTTGTTAACGAAAAATACTATAGATTTGGTCCCAAAGGGACATTTTTCATTCAATATTTATTTGTTTTTTGTGGCTAGTAAAACTGAAAGGAAAAACAATAAAAGAAAAAAAAAGAAAGTGTTATTACCTTTGTAAAAACAAAAAAAAAAAAAAAAAAAATACGAGAAAAGGAAAAATCAATTTTAAGAATTTCCGTATGAATTTTCTTTTTGCTCTTTTTGTTTAACCGAATTTTTCTGATTAACGTAATTTGGACAGTTTTGCTTTTCTTTTTATTGAAAACAATAAAATCAAAAGAAAATTTATTATTTTCAAAAAGGAATTTTATTACTTTGAAAAATATTACTTTCAAATTTGATTGAAATCATATTTTTCGACCAAAAGGGAGCACAATTTTCCCAAGAAATACTTAAAAGTATCACAATGAAAATTTAACAAAAAAACCTACCACTATCTTGCAGCAGTAGCACTTGATGAAGTATTACCAAAAACCATACAATAAATAGAGTTCTCAACCTGGATTTTGATTTGGTCACATTTGCAGTCTGCAGATAAACCCAGAGAGTAAATATCAGTTGAATTGCATATTTGTTAATCGGAATTATTTGCTTTTTGGTCCTTTTTTCCGGTGTACTTTCTTAACGATTCAGGCCAAATTAAATGAGTTTCAACAAAACTGTGTAAAATAAAACTAAATCTTTGATTTCATAAATCACTATCAATCTATCACACAACACACTTTTCAGATCGGGATCTTTTCCTAATAATAACCGATAAGTTTTCCAAATATCGAATAATGCATTTGAAATGTATTGTGTAAATTTTGACATAGATAGACAGGTTGAGAGAAGAACAGGCATTTTCTTGGACACCAACAACATCAGAAGTTTGCAATTTTTTTTACCATTATAAAGTTTTTATAATGTTTCATCTGATGAAAGTAAAATCTTTAAGACTCTTTATTACCAGCTAGAAGAAATAATACATTTTATGGAAACAGTGTGAAAATTTAAACTTTTCATCTACACGGTGATGTCTATCTGAAAAAGTCAACAACATTTTCAATGATTTAAAACTACATTTTTATGTTTTCACGTCTTCACGTATCAGGTTTGAATAACAAAAGATAACAAGAAACCATGTCATGAAGATTTTAAGAAGAAAAAATTACATTCATAAAAAACTCAAGAAAAACTTTCCAGAAAGGATTTTAATGCTTTTCAAAAGTTTAGTAGACATGTTTATAGAGTATTATTAAATTTTTTCTTACTCAATTACTAATTCGGTTTTTAATATATCTTAACTAATTTCACTTAAAAAGACATATTAGCATTAATTTAACATAGTATTTCTTGATTCTTGATGATAAACTAGACTTTCTTATTAGACCATATTCTCATTAGAGAAGAGACTCAATCTGAATCAATTTAAAATTAGCTTATAAAAATCAAATCACCTTTAACAAGATACATTAGGTCATATCTTCGTGTAATCGGCCAAGGGAGATCACAATCGAACACACAGCTGAACGTTGGTTTAAGAAGTTTCGAAATGAAGATGAAGATCTTGAAAAAAGAAGAAGGTCCTGGACGGAAACGTCCCAACGAGCAATTAAACGCATTAGATGAAGCCAATCCGCGTACAACTGTCAGAGGTCTTTCTTCTGAACTAGCCATATCAACGATTACAGTTTCCAACTAGTTGCAAGCAATTGGGAAGTCAGAGAATACGACATTTTAAACCAGTACAAATAGGAAGGATACAAACCGACTCGTATACTAGTACACACTCGACTTAGTTCAAGAATAGGCACCCAGATATATAATCTAATTAATTGAATCGAAATATATTGTTTGTATCAAAGTTATCTTCAACAATATTATTTCCATCTTTTACATTTCCATAACAACAATTTTTCAATGGAAATTATTTTCACAATAACTTTCAATTACCATATCGAAAATATTTTCTTGTCTAAATCAAAACCATTAAATTTTATTTGTATTACTTGGTATTTTGTAAAACTAAATCAAAGCTATGAGAAATTGTATTTCTCTCTATTTATAATTTGTGAAAATTATTAATCAAAAAATTAAGCAAATACAAGTGAAACTTCTAATTTTTGGTTGCTTTATGAATTCAATTAACTAAAAACGTGAATATTAAATGGATCCATTTTAATACAAATGTACGTAAAAACAAAGCACCTCCAAAATGTTACTAATTTGGAAAAGCTTATATAATACTATTTCATAATATACAGAATGTTTCCGAAATATACTATATTTCTTTACTTCACTTAATAAATTATACATATAGAATGGTTTGGTTGAAGGATTTCTAATAGTGTCCATATTGCAGAAGAATATATTTTAAAATAAATCAAGAATGAAGAATAAACATGAAACATGGTGGCAGGAATTGTAATAATGAAGAAAAGTTGATTGTGAACTTATTTATTACTATTATTTTGAATTTATCTCACTTCTGACACCAATTTCTTTCTTCGTTGATTCTATTAAATCTGAACACCCAGTAGAGACAATTCTTGAATTTTATGTTATTAATTTTACATTTTTATAAAAGACACACACAGCTTTTATAATTCAATACAAATCATAAAATTTCTCCTGCAAATTTAATACCCAATTTCACAGTCAAAAGTTTAAGTCTAATTTAAGTTAAGGCAGATTTTGAATTTAGATTCTATTTAAGTTTAAGAGCGGTCTTCTCAATTTTAGTCAAATTTTAAGCAAAAATAGGTGGTGTGGGAATGGAAATATGAAAACTATGCCACAAATTTTAACAAAATTTGGTAGACACACATATCCTAGACTAAACAGAACAACTGCCTAGATTTTCACCGGAAATTGGAAGTAGTTAACTTTAGACCAAAATATAACTGTGTTCTAATGGATAGTCTGTCTGATTATAATGAAATTTAGTTACTAGATAACTTGATAACGACAACCCAATTTTCCCAGAGTTTGGTACAAAGTTAGGTCATAATCAAATGATGAGCTGGAATGGAATCGACTGAATTTTCGATTCGATTTTCTTTGGCAGGTAACCCTTAAAGCTCCTATCTCGTTTTTCGAGAAAATACTCCTAAAAAGTATGTGCTACTGGGGAATACTATTTCAAATTCATGTACTATTTGACATGTTTATAAATATTTAATTTCGAAACATTCTAATGAATTTAATTACACTTCGAAGTGTTAAGAAAGAAAAGAAATATTGTAGTAAAAGTGTTTTTTAATAAGAAAAAAAAAAAGAAAACAATAACAATTTAATCTGATTAAATAGAATTTTTGGATGTATAGATATTTTTTAATTTGGGAGACGGGCTTTTTCCAAATCCCTTTTGAGATATAAAAATCATGAAAACGTAATCAGGGAAAACTTGTGGAAATTTTTTTTTTTTTCTACCCAAAAAAAAAACTTGTTAGCTTTTCCCTTAAGAATTTTATTTTATCGTTTTTATTATTCATAAAAAATAAAGAAAGAAAATAATATATAAATACATTTATATTCTTGTAAGAAAATTATGCCTTAGATGAGTCCACGGAAAACTGATTCTCATGTCCACAAATGATTTGCTGATTCTGTTGAAGTGAAACCAATTAAAATTCAATTTGACCCTCGACTTTCATAATTGTTAAGAAAAAGAAGAAAATTCGTTTTTCTTTTTTTTCTTTCCCCCAAGATGAAATAAAATAAAAAAAACATATTTTTTTTTTTAAAGTGAGAAGAAAATTATTGTTTCATTTTTAACTTAATTTTTTTCTGAAGAAAAATTCATGGAATACAAATCAAGGTAAATGTGAATTTAGTGAAAATCAAATCATCATTATAAGACAAAAATTTTCCTTTAAGGATGAAATGAAATTCGATGAGATGTATTTTGTTGTTCATTTAATTAAATATGTTTTGAAAGTTCCAATTAAACATTCTTTTGGGGTTCTATCAAGATCAAGTTTGAAAGTAGTATAGTTGAAAATCACGAGGGGTATTATGATTTTTGAAAAAGTCAACAAAAAGTTTAATTTCGAAGAACATACAACTGTGAACAAAAGATTTCGGGACTGATTTAATAAAACACAAATTTTAACTTAATCCCCTCACACTGCGATATACCTTATGCCAACGTTTTTTCCAGTCATAGAATAACCTCTGGTAATCAATTTTTGGTATCACCCAAAAAGGAGAAACGAATTTTCTTGATAATGACCACAAAGGGAACCGGGAAAGGTCACTAGGTGACTTTTTGAATTTTTACTAAAAAATGTACAAAAAATTAACGAAGTGCGAGCTGGAGCGATATCAACCATTAAAACTTAAATAATATTCCTTATTAACAGTTTGACTACTTTTAAAAAATTCTTGATACACAACGCTGCGGTAATCAAAGTAATCCTTTAACAAGATCCTGATTTTCAACCGGCTTTTTTTCGGGTTTACTTCACCTTTGGCACGATATTCATTCGACCATTGAGCTGTTTAACTGTCGTATGCATAGATCCATGGATCCATCATCTTTGAAAAGCAAGTTCTCAGCGATATTAGTAGAATATTATTTTCCCAAAAAAATCAAGGCTTTTAGAAGAGAACTGGCAAAACTATTGTACTTTTTTCAAGAAGAAAACAACTGTTTCTTCGTAGCTTATCAAAGGTAAAGAAATGGAATATGGCGTTTTTATTTGTCAGCAAAGGATTTGTATTTGATACTATTGTAACTTTTAAGGCACGTCAAAATTTTTACGCTTCGTTTCTCAAAAAAAAAAAAGAAACCTTTCAAAGTTTTCCTTATCGTTTCTAAAAAATGTTGACCCGAAATGCAGAATTTTCGGCATCTTTTTTGTCGACAAATTGAGAACTGTTTCGTTCGATTTACGTTCAAATGTAAATTTAGAAGCCTTAAATAAATTAAATGAATCAATGAAAGCGCAAAATCCTAGCAAGGTTGCTTTTTTCATATCAGAATTTTCATGTGAGAATCCAAAACGAAAACAATAGAACAACAAAATTTTGTTTGATACTTTTCCCGTACTTAAAATTATCTAATTCCGATATTTTTTGTTCACAGTAGTACTATGTAATTATCCTTGCTAAAGAGAATTGCGTTTTTCCATACTGAAAACATAATATTTATTTAAATAATTAATTTTCAATGCAATTATTATTTATTAATAACATTGAGTGGGATCATACAAAAGTATACACTTTCCATTAATTAAAAATACTACAATAATTGAGAAACATTTCAGAACCTATCCTTTCTTGACATTTAGCATAACATTAGAGCGTAATGGTCAGTAAATAAAAACAGTTTAAAGAATGCTTTAACGATTTTTTAAGGATCATATTCAAGTTTTCGGAATAGCAACTTTTAGAGATTTGAGGCAGAATTACAAGAGTACATAATACCTTTGCTTTCCATTCACCCTACCTTAACCATTTAGTGAAAGAATTTTGTCAATAGCTTCTAGCTTCTTAACTAACCCATTTACTTTGGGTATTAAAATCTAAAATTACTCGATTACTCGATTGATTGTCTAATAGTATAGTCACAACATTTATAATGCATAGAAGTAAACATCGAAGAACAGTTTCATGGAGCTGGAGCTGTATTAGAGAATCAAAGTTAAATTGATTTATACATGTCCATCCATCCGTCCGTCTGCATGATAATTCAAAAAAGCGTTGCTCACTTTTGAAATTAAATTTGGAATCTATTGACCATTTCTTAACTCGATTTGCATATCAGCCGAGGAGAAGGGAAGCTATAAGCCAAAAATCTAGTTGGCCACAACATTTTTGGGACTTTTATTGTGCTGCAATTTTTTTAAAGTTAATTATGACCGATCCAGGGATAGTTCAGACAGAAATGGTCGTAGGAAAAACCTATCTTGGTCATAAAGTTTTATACAATTTTTGTTTAGCTTACCAGAGAACTACTTCAAAAACTGATATACCGATTTGAATAAAATTTTGCAGAATAGATTTATACTACTAGTACTTACTATAACTTATCTATTGTATAAATTAGAGCCATTTAGAAGAAGAAAAAACGAAGTTACAAAGGATAGACCTTTTCTCCTAATAGTTAATTCATTAAACTATTGATTTGCTAACTACGAGTCCCATAGGTGAATTAAAAATCTATAGGTCGATTTTAAGTTTCTACATGTTCTATAAATAGCTTAAAGCTAATAATTATCGATTGTTATTTTAGTTGATTACAAACATGGACATGTTTACCAAAATACGAATTTAGTTTTTCGTCAGAGTTAATTACAATTAGAAAAGACAAACACACAGGTCTGGTCTGGGATCGAGTTAATTAAAACTTTTCTTTGGAATAAAAAATTTACGCAAAATACTCATTTTCTATTTTTCTAGAATGGGATTCAAAATCGATACTTTATTTGTGTATTTATAGTAAACATTGTTTTTGGGTAGAAATTTTGTAAGGGAGACAAATTGAACATTCTGTAATCATCAAAATACTTCATTATATCCATTTTAAAGGGCGAAATTCAATGAAGTCTAAATAACCAATTTAAATAAAATATAAATTGATTTTTTTTTTGTTTTTCAATTAAAAAAGTTCAGGAAATGTTATATATTTCAGGAGGCTTTTATAATTATGTTTAATTACTCGATTATTTATTATCAATAAAACGTGCGATGAAAAAAAAAGCAATTAATAGTATTTGAAATGTAATTATTAGGAAAAAAAAATGTTTTGTATATTTACTTCATAAATTTGTTTAATTGATTTGTCACCTGGGAATTGGGAATGTGTTAGGTGAACAATAAAATTCGTGACATTTCTTAGTTTTGTCATTGTTAAACTTTAACGCTCTATTAAATATAGGTTTATGTATGCTTAAATGAAAGCTTCTCGAATAGAGAATTTACCTAAGGAAATTAATCATTAAATCATTTTGAAAAAGTGACATCAATATGACGGCATCAAAGTCAATTATTCGAGCTTGTTTACTTTCGGGGATGACACATTATAATCGAAAATAGTTTCAAATTTCCATCTGATTGAGATAAGGCTCTCGAAGATGCTTTCCGCTTTCCGGCAGACTACAAGAAGAGGCATCTTCGATGAGACCCAGCTGAAAGACAGCAGCGGAATTCTATGAGAGTGATTAGTAATTTTCAAAATCCACGATTTACACATAAGGCTATTACTTCGAAATTTGCCTAAACATTTTTTTAAAAGTGACATCCCAATAGTTCTCACAACAAATTAATCACATTTTCTAGAGACAAATGCATGATTACGATCATCAACTGTGGTATATTGTTTTACAGAATTCCACTTTAGTATCTAATTAAATTATAGTCAAGTTTTGCAAAAACGATACCCATTTCCATTAGCTTCGACAGCCATGGAAACCACATAGGTTAAACATGAATTGAACCCCACGGCAAACAGCAAGGGCAATCAAGGAAATGATTACTAGTATAGCTTCAGCTTGGATCTTCGACTCAACCTGCGTATTGGCCAACCATTGCCATTTGGAAGTTCCACCATAAGAACTCTATAGGTACATTTTTTAATGATTTGACATCTCCATTCCTTTCCCTGGCATTTAAAAAATAGAATGAAATATTGTTTAATCCGCTTTGTGTCTATATCCATTAATTAAAATGATACGAACTTCTTTGGTCGTTTAAAAATTATAGAAAGTTATTAACAAATCTAATTATTTTTGTAATTACAATGAACTACTACTTATGAATACACAACGACTTAAGTTTATTACTTGAAAGATTTCTATTCATGAAAAATAATACAAAACTAGATGTACTAGATTTAATCGAAAAACCAATAAAATCAAGCATCTTATTAATATTTCCCCAAAGTCTCTTCAAGTATCGATCTTCTAGCAAAAAGCAATAAAATTCAAACAAATTCTGTTTTCTTTCTGTTTTTGGGTGTATTTTTTTTTTTTTGCTGACCAAACGCACAAAGGTGTAATTATCTGAAGAACTATATATATACACTTAATTGGAATATATCCAATTAACAGGTCACCAATCTTATACATATGTATAGAATAAGATAATAAGCAAAATATCTATAGGTCTAAGAAAAGGTGTTTCACAAAATTGGATTAGAACGATACCTTACGTAGTTTGCTGCACAAGTCCAATAAGTTCCATTTCATATGTACAATATGATCAATGTTAAAGAATTTCGGTGGGAACACAAATGACTTCAGAACAGAATAATGGATACAGTTTTGATAACTTCTACAAAACATTTGGGAGCGTATGAAGGCGATGATGCTAAGTTTGTTAATACGCCAACTGCAAAAATGTTTAACAACCATATTGTAATGAAATGAGAAACGTTTAGCTAATACACTTTTTATGGTAGAAAACTTAACTAATTTCGGGTGTGATAGTTACACACCTGGTCTGAAAGGATTTGATCTTTTATTGTTTTTGTTTTCAATGTAAAAATTTGCTCTACCCCAGAGCAAGTGACAAATAAAACAGCCCTACTATGTAGAAGTATTGAATGAAACCGCCTGTATCAACATTCATGGATAGAATAAAAGTCAATGAGTGGCTCTTCAGATTTAATCCATAATAAAAACATTATACGGGTGTGTAAATCCCGAATGAAAAAAAGGTGGTCAGCAGATCAAAATTAACAAAAATAAGAAAAATAAAATACTCACTTGTGAATATAAATTCACATTTATTATGTTCTTGAAGAGGTGAGAGAAGAAACAACAATTCAAGAAGTCTAAAATAACTTTTTGCACTTTTCATTTAAAGCTTTAGCTTTATTTTTTTATATGCGCTATATTTTCATTCTTTACATTGTTGGAAAATAGGATTAGTCATATGGGATCTGAATTAAATTTTGTTTTAACTTAAACAAAAAAACCAAAAAAAAGGTGAGGAAAAGGAAAATATTTTACACCTGAGACTAAAAAGTTACACCGTAAAACTATATTATATCAAATTAAATACAGATCTTTTCAGTAAAAGTTTATTTTAATATAAAAATATGTAATATAACATAAATATCTAACTTTCTTCAAGGAAATATTTCGGATTAGATTTCATCTCTGCACTGGCATCCTCCAAATCCCTGTTTAGAGGATGCTTCTCATATCTACATGTACAAAGACTATATGTCTACTACATGTCCGTCTAGATCTAGTATATCTCATCTTTTTCTATGAGTTTTTCCTATAGCTTCCTACTATATTAATCTTAAGTCTAAATATGTAGCCTCCTCCACAGTTCAAAGTTTTCGATAGATTTATATATATATTTATATATTTTGTATACATGACTTATTTTTAAATACTCTGGAAAAGTCTAAAAAATTCTCAACGTAAATTTTATTCTTCTGTACTATATTGAATCAACTCGCATAGTTGTGGGACCTACCATGTAACCCTTATAGGCACATAGTACTTACTTCTTCTGATAAGGATCAGTACCGTAGTTAAATCCAAATTACCTAACGCCTCGTTACTTAAAGTGATCTTTTTATAGAAAAGACCGAGCATTCACATAGAAAGTGTTCTCATTTTCTTCCAGACAGGCTCCACATACATATTGGACTCACAGTCCGACCTATTTTCCACATATGTTCACGTAGCATTGCCATGTCACAATACCCGCATAGCTCCTAAGACCTAAGGGTTTTGCGCAAATATTATATATGGAAATATATTTCCTTTGCCTAGAATTTCAGATGTGGGATATTATTATTCATAAAGACTTCAGCATTGAAAAATATTCTACAATTATTGCAAATAACGTTGTTGAAATTGTTTGAATAATATCGAGTTTTGTGGGAATGGGAAATTTAACAGATTATTTGAGTATCGTGTTGAGCGGGTCGAGTTTCCGTTTAGACATCTCTGCTAGTGGCAGTGACTGGCAAAACTTTAGGTCAACTCCAGCTTTCAGCTCTCTTGAAAATTGATTCATTCTTTTTTCCTGTATATTATTTGCACTTTTTTGGATAGAGTTTTTGCACTTGAAGAGTGCTGTATTATTTACACTTTTTTGGAGAGGAATTATAAGAACACTAACTGTGTACTGAAGAATCTGCAATTTGATGTTGTTATTTTGGTTGACACGTAATCTTCACTATTCGCTTCTATGAAGATAGAAATGGTCATTTTTACGGCACGTAGTTCTTGTTGAAGAAACTTGAAAAGTTGCCTATCAATCTGTATCTCTTCGAATACTAATTGAATTTCTCTCATTTTGATATTGATTATGTTGATATGAATTGTGGCCACCTTAAAATTATTATATATAAAACATTTTTATACAATATATAAAAAATCAAGTTCTTTCCTTCTATTCTTCTATCCTTCTTGGTCTCCCGGCTCCTAAGTGGTCAGGATCTTGATTAAAAGTATTCAAAAAACGATTTCGCGATATACATATCTACGAATCTACCATCATTATGGCACCATTTCTCTC
Organism: Xylophagus ater; assembly: GCA_963422695.1. Classification (NCBI taxonomy): domain Eukaryota; kingdom Metazoa; phylum Arthropoda; class Insecta; order Diptera; family Xylophagidae; genus Xylophagus; species Xylophagus ater. The sequence goes on from OY730484.1 coordinate 46,360,556, forward strand.
TTCTCTAAAAAAAAATTCCTAAATACGCTAACTCGAGCGTTACAAACAAAGTTGATAAGTGTTTTTATATCTTTTGATTATTTCCTCCAAAAAAAAACCCCTTTCAAAGAATAAATTCAATTCTAAATATAAATAAGAAAAAAATCCTCTTAAATTTAAATTCTGTCAATAACAAAAATGTTCCTTTATGAAAACATCCTTCAAAAAAAATCCACGAATTTAAATTATCACGATTCATCATATTAAAGTCCTTTTATATAGAAATGTAGTAGCGACCCTAAGGTTAACCTTATCAAATATTTGCATTTAAAATTTTACCTATTCCTGTACTAAATTAAGCTGATTTCTGTGCGTCTAACAAATATTTCACCCTCTAGTTATTTTTAGTATAATGAACAGGGTGTAAGAAATAAATTTAAATCGTCCACAATTTTAGGACTTTTTGTTGTGAAATAGCAAAACTTAAGTCAAGAATTTGAAGGACCATCGGATAAAAGTGCATGAATAGTCATGAATCAAGCAAATACGACAACACATGGTATACGCCGGTCCGTAACTTTTGTTAAGATGGTTTAGACATAGTTACGATAGGATATTCTCAATAAAAATAGTCACTCTTCCATATTTTTCCTCGCTCACTCCAATCATAAGTTTTCTAATATCTCAACTATAATTTCTGTCCTAAGTATGGAGTATATAGTATTATACTCCATACTTCGGAGCACTGATGACGTAACACATAAAAATCAAATTGGAACATTGAAAAGAGTAATCTTTCTTTCAAGTATTTCATGTAGTAAAAAAATTGAGTTTGGCTACAATGGTTACGGCATTTGTACTTTTTTATTTACCCTTTCCCATGTGCCTTCATGCATTCTATTGCTGTTACTGTCAGTCGATAATACCTATTCTACTACACAATATAAGAAGCTCAATTTTGCAATGTTTTAACGCAATTTTTTGAATAACTTTCGAACGATTTGACTGGCGCAAATGAAATTCAGTCTCAAGGAGTCTCTTGGTTCATGGATTATCGAACTAATGACAATATTTGCTGGAGCAGAAAATGGTTTTTTTGGGGTGGTTTACTGGGGAGTTGTTGAAGGGTCAAAAAGTGTGGAAGGGATTGTGTGCGGAAAGCGTGTAGGATTTGCTACATAGTCATACATTCCTTTCCTTAGTATTTTACTTTGGAAATATTTATATTTTAGTGTAACTCAGCTTTCCTAGAATTGTTATTGTTGTGTCCAGTTTTCTTTCAGCATTTCTCTGAAGGAAATCTTTTAGTCTAGTTTTACTTAAGAAGATAATCAAACACCCTGTACATACATTAATCGAATTATTTCCAGATATTATGATTATAATCATCATTTTATTATTTTGTTTTTTTTTTTCGCTTTAATTAAAATCAATTGTTTAGAGTTCGAATCGAAAATATTGAATTTTTTTTTCAATTCAAAACAAAATAATAATTAATTTACTTTCCCGTTTTTCTTTTTTTGTTTGTGATTAATTGAACTCTAACTTATTTAATGAAATTCCAACAGAGCTCTCACATTGATCCTACAAGGATTAGAAACGGATAACATCTCCTTTAGATGCTATCGGTTTTAATTAATTACTGTCCTTTAGGATAATGGAAATGCGGTTTACATTGAGATTGAAAGTAGGAAAAAAACAAGAAGAGGGTTATAACAACCTCTATAAGAAAAGGAAAGCCAAACTAAATATGGTAGACCAACCAACTTTCTTAAATGAAATATTTCAAGTTTCTTCATAAATTATGTAATATAAGTATATTAAATTATTATTTAAATAAAATGTGTTTTTCTGGATAAAGGCATTTTCGTTTGGACATTTCCACTGAAAGATTCCTTCGATGCAGAGGAAGAAACAGCGGAGCACTTTCTCTGTTACTGTCCAGCTTTTCAAAACCGCAAACTCAAAACTTTCGCCGACCAGTTTATCGAACCAAATACCATCAATGGGATCTACCCCAGTCGAATATCCAACTTCATTGTAGGCTCCGGAAGGCTGGTGAATCCCACAATCTAAGGACTCAGTCTACAGTGCACACAATGGACCCAATTCGTGGGCTAAGTGCTGGGACTGCCAACAGGTATTACGCCCAACATTATCAATCAGTGGCTAGGACACACACATATATTGTACCGAGGATAAACCACTTCCGGTTTAGAATTTGAGGCAAAAATATAATCAATGCGTTCTTTAATTATAACCAAATTTTGTATCAAATCTTAACAAAATTGACTAAATACTTCTCCAGTTACACTGCACGCAAAAAATTACCACTTATTCATCGTCACGTAAAAGCAAATGGCAAATCCGTAGGATATCCTTGAGATTAATTCTATTGTAACGGCCGGAGGTTCTTTCAAAATGGCTCCCTTTATAATGTATTTAATGAGATGCTTAAATTATGGTCTCACGCCAAGCCGTAGTAAATTAATACATATTTCGAATCAGTATCATCAGGGTACCAACTTTTAATCTCAGTGGATATGTAGGCAATCCTTAAAGGTTGAAAGAGTTAAGACACTTGGTAGCGCAGTGGATGGTTTCATCTGGATTTACCATTGTATCTATGAACTTGTTTGCTTCATATTCGATGATGACTTGTTATGAAAATGCTCCTCCTCCTCCTCCTATCTACATCAAAATCATGACGATTATATCACAGTTCACATTGATTTCTTTTAAATCCTAGCATATTTTTAAAATATTCTTATTCATTAGATTTCAGGAACACTTATCGTATTTAATGCTTCCCAACGAATATTATCAATGATTTTTCAAACACAGATTTTAATGGTTTTCTCATAACCTTTTTTATATAGATATGCGATGGTAAGGTCTGATAAGCTTTCTTAATAATCCAAAAATTGATATCAAAAACGTTACTTCCTTAATTTTCATGTTTTCCTAAATTTAATGCACTTTATTTCCTTCGAAAATCCGTAAATATTAAAAGTTATCTTTATGATTTATTTAAACAATTTCCGGATCAATTTCCAAAATATATTAAAACTTCTGCAGTAACAATTTAAGTACCACTTTTTCGGGGAAATTATGTTTTGTCTCCTTTTATACAATGAAAATTTCGTATCATTCTTTTCATTTTTAAAAAGTCAAAACTAAAACAATTTTATGAATTTCCAACAGCTTTGCTTATATTAACATTTTATCGCTTTTATCGTGTTTTTGTTTTTTTATATTAACTCTGAAAGATTTGAACGTACTTGCTTCTTAAAATTTCATTTTACTTTCCCGACTAAAACGAATATTTTAAAGTCAAATGTCGTAAAACTTTTCCTAAAATGAGAGGAAGTAAGGAGAGTAGAGGAAGTAAGTGTAAAATATATATCATCAAAACTAATTAGCTCTATGTCCGCGTTTTGATCAAGCCAAGCCGAACGTAAGGCTTATTCGCTTGTGGCAAACTCCTTAAAGCGAGGCAGCAGTGCTACAAAAAATTATTGATTCGTTATACCTTCTTTTCGCTTTACGGCCAACTTTTCGGTAACGTATCTAGGGCCGTAAAGCGAGGTATGGGTACTATTACTGCCAGAAACGTGCCAGCAATCAAAAAAGCTAGCTAGCAAATTATTATACTCATATATCATTGGTTGAGCGGCGAGTCGTTATCTCCGAAACCTGGTAAACTTGGACTTGAATTGTTTGGAAGTAAGCGAGCGAGACGATAAATTAGTGGCAATTTCTCTGGGTGCACTGAAAACTATTACTACTACTGATATATACCGGGTGCTTCACATCATATGAAAAGTTCTAATTATGCAAATTTATTTAATAAGCTCATACATAAAATACATTATTTATGCCATATAAATATATTACACATATAATAATTGCATTTGTTTTAAGCAATTGGTGAAGTTTCTGGTGCTACTGTTGTTGTTGAATTTCTTAGCGTAAGTTCACGTTCAATTGCAGCAATTTGTAATAATGTATTTCTTAATTGAAATGCTGAACATTTTTTATATTGCCAAAATATTGCTGATGTTTGTAAAAGTTCATCACAAGCAGCAAAGCCCATTTCAGAATTAGCTAAAATTTCGGCAAGCTGAATTTGTAGATCTTCTGGTAAATCGGGTGTTGACAATTTATTAGCTGATGATTGTACAACAAAATTTGAGTATGCTTGTGATTGAGCCATACCAATACTTTGACCAAAACTAGGACCGAAACCAAACATTCCTTGTGCCTTTAAGAAATAATTTATATCTCAAAATTTTGGAAACTAATTTCCCGATAATATGTTACTTACATTTGTTGTTATTACAATTGTTAAAATAGCACACAAAATAATAATTTTCGACATTTTGTTTTTGAAAGATTTTTTACTTTTTCTGAATTTTTACTTAAGTCGTCCGAACTAAAAATTTTACTTTCTTGTTCAGGTGATATTAATATGAAGTCGAATGATAATGGAGAATAATTTCGGATGGGTTTTTATACTGTTTTAATTAAGAAAAAAACTAATCTAAGATAAGAAATTAAAAGAAAACAATCATGATTCAAGATGAGTAAATGTATTTCGCGAAGTGTTATAAATCTTGCTCTTAGTAGAAGAAGAACAGAGTAAATATATGTAATCAAAGTTGTATTTCATAATTAGTACATTACTAAGTTATTTGCATATCGAAAACGAAGACGTTTTAGAGGTAATTGAATAGCGTCACTTATCATTTGCATTTCCGCTATTCATCTTTTATACCGGGTCCGGCAACTGAAGTATAATTGGGGTGGATTAAAAAACGCTGTAATTGTTTTGTTCATTGGTCGGTTTTATTAAAATTTATGGAAATTATAGTTCATAACACATAGTTAGTTTTACAATTATTCGAATGGTATGTTACCGCCTTTTGCCTTAACCACCAGCTTCAATCTCTTTTTAAACGATGCACACGATGCTCGCACGACATCTTTGGCTTCAACGGTTCGATTCACGAGTCAAATCTTTTTCACCTTATTTTCTTGTGACTCTCAAATGCTCAGAATTATCATCGGAACGTGTCTTTAACCAAATTGATCAATGTAGAATGTTTTCTCATCCGAAAATACCGGATTTAGTAAATCATCACGAGCGAACGTAAGAAGTAATTCTTTTGATCTTTCAAATCAAACTTTTTTTTAGCATCAGTTAGTTCTTGACACTATTGTTTTTTCAAAGGCTTTACCTTTAACTTAGTTTTCATGATTCGCCGAACACTTCTATCACTTATGTTCAATTAATTTGCTATCATTCCTGAACTCCGCTCCGGATTACGATACAAAATATTACGCTCTTTGTTTACGTTTTCTCGAGTAGTTGCAGTACATCGTTGGCCTCCTCCATAGCGTTTTTTTATGTTCCCAGCCAAATTCATGTCATTTAAATCTCTCCGAATTTCAATGTTTGACTTTCCAATCAAATGAAGCGCAACAATTGAATTTCATTTAAGGTCCATTCTACAAAAAATAAGAACTTGTCTTTTCACCAACAAGTAATTTTTACTACTGACAGACAATATGTCAAGCAACATCATGTCAAATTTTAGTATTGCAAGATGTGTTCGGCGTACATTTGCCAGCGTTTTGAATTTTTTTGAATTCAATTGCTGGGCCCTGTTTATTTTACAAAATGAACTATTTTTTAGCCTGTTGTATTTTATAAAAAGCTGTACGATTTTTGTAAACATATTTATTTAATGATAATAAATGCAATTACAAATGTTTTTGATATCCGTTGCAATTATCAACTATATACAAGGCCTAATATGAAAAGGCGTACTACCCAAATAGAAATAAAGAAAAAATAAGTTTAATTAAAATCTAAATTATGTCCTTTATAACCCTGTGTCTTTCTTTGAATTAAAATCTTAGAAATTTCGACCAAAACTTTGACTAAGCTTCTGCTTGGATGGAAATTATTTCATCGAGAACAAGATTATTACCAATTCATCAGAGTAAGTGTAAAATATGTTTCATCAAAAATAATTAGCACTACGTCCGCAAGTCTTGATCAAGCCAAGCCTTACGTAATGATGCTTAATCGTTTGTGGCACACCTATTTAACTCCTAAAAACTTAAATCTCAAAATGGTCACAAACGATTAAGTTTACTGATATTTGCTGCATGACTAATGAGATCTATTTAAATGAAATAAACCTAATTACTGCCACAAAATCAAGCTCGTTCATACTTAATCATTTATAGTTGTTCGAAGATTAATGTCGAAAAAGTATTATAACTTTTAAAATTCAGTTCAGTTTCAAAATTTCTTATAAAATGAACATCATTTCTGGATTTTATTTAATCTTTATATTATTTTCAATTAATAATATCGTTCAGGTAATTCCGATTAAGCAAAAAACAACAATTACCTTGTCCAGCAATTGAAGTGTCCGGCTTTAAAAACGCTGTAATTTTTTTATTTATTAATCGATTTTATTACAATTTATGGAATTGATAGTTTATAATACATAGTTAATTTCACAACTATTCGAATGGTATGTAACCGCCTTTTTGCCTTAACCACCAGCTTCAACCTCTTTTTTAAACGATGCACAAGATGCTCGCACGATGTCTTAGCTTAAACGGTTCCATTCATGAGTCAAATATTTTTCTAAACCGGTCAAAGTTGTGTGTCTATTTTTTTGCAAGCCACTACTTGTAAAATTTCCCAAATGGAATAATCCAACGGATCCAGATCTAGTGTATTTGGATGTTTGACTTTCCCCAATCAAATGAAGGGCAACAATTGAATTTCGTTTAAGGTACAAACAATAAGAACTCGTCTTTTGACCAACAAAAAATTTTTACCACTGACAGGCAATATGTCAAGCAACATTCTTGTCAAATTGTAGTCTTGCAAGATGTGCGGTGTACATTTGACAACGATTTAAATTAGACGGACACTTCAATTGCCCGACACGATATATAAGAAATTCATTCGAACTTCTAAAAATTCTAAACTTTTTTAGTCTAGAATAAAAATTTACCTTGGAGATCTCATAATTAAATGTAATACAGATATTGCAATTATCAACTCTACAATGCCTAATAATTTTACATATAATTTCGATATTCAAACATTTCGAAAGATGGACAAATTGTTTATAATTTATGATGTCTTTATGAAAAGGGATGGAAACTGGTTGAAATTATTTCATCGAGAACAAGATTATTGCCAATTAATTAAAGGTTTAGCAAATGATAAGTTAGCTGTGATCTTTTTGGAAAGGGCAAAGGAAAATACGAATATACCAATGTCATGTCAGGTTCCAGTGGGATATTATTTTATTAAAAATTTAACACCTCCAAATGTTGGAGTACCATATTTTCCAGAAACTTCATATCAACTTGATGTAGAACTTCGAATACAATATTCCCCAAGGAATTTCACAAAAGTTTGTGCAAGCCAAACAGGTCTTGAAGTTAAACATTATTAACAAAAAAATATCTGCAAAAAGTGTTTAAAATAAGAAAAGGTGGGTTTTTCTTTTTAAAAAAAGTTATCAACACTTTTTATTTTATAATAAACACCTTTTTTTAAAGTTCAGCTATTAAAATTTCACCAATAAATAAAATACTGTCAAAGGAAGAAGACTTTGTTTAATTTAAATTGTTCTATAATAATGTTCTGGGGCCCTATTATGGAATACGATCGTAATCGTAACGTTAACGTAAGGCGTGTTGTTATTATTGATTTCCACTAACAACAAGACGCCTTACGTTAACGATACGATTACGATCGTATTCCATAATAAGGCCCCAGATATCGTTTTTCATTCCTATAAATTTTCCCTTATCTAATTCCTAACTTCACCTTCTAACAGTTCCCATTATAAACTTCTAATGACCAAGGGCTTAGATTAACTAATCAATTTAACATGGCCCTTATTATCCTTTTTGATTAAAAACATTCAATAATATGTAAGAGTATAAAATTGAATTGGGCATTTTTTGGTCGGAATTATGTCCTTTTTGATCCTTTTTTACGATGTTTTTTTTACCGGTTTCTGACCAAATTAATATTTTAAATTTCATTATAGTCAATTCAAGAAGTTTCTAAGATAATATCAATCCTTTCAGGTTAAATAACGAGCTAGACTGAGAACAAAATGCGCAATTACAAGTCACACCTTATAGCTCTAGATTTCCGGCGTATATCTCATATTGCCACCATTCTGATCTTGTGTTTTCTCTTATAGTTAGTAGATTGATGAACGGAGACCATATCTATCATTCTTTTCGCTCCTTTTCCAGAGAATGTAAACCTAACAATTTTAGGCAATCATTGTAAGCTAGAAATATGAAGGATCATTCCATGGTAGGTTGCGTAAATCAAAACGAACACATCTGACTGGCATATTCTATTACTGGTCTTATATAGAAGTGATGTAAAGGGCGCTAGTGACATATAGGTGAGAAAACGACCACCATTTATTATAGCCAAAAGTCGAATTGGATTTATGATACAAATCGTCAAAGTATCAAGATATATCCGTATTGAACTGACAGAACAGAAGGCATCATTTAGGAAATTCATCAATATTGAAAAATTGTTTAATCAAAAATATTGTGGTTTGCGATTCTTGTTAAAGAAAATTTCAACTTTACCCAATGTCTCCATTAGCAAGTTTTTCTTGCCCAAAAATATTTTATCACACAAAATCTTGTATGCTGAATATTTCGTGGTGGAGACTTGTTGATTCCTTCATTTAATTTCCTTCATTTTGAAGATCAAATGAAAAATTTATTGCAACAGTTATTCATTCTGCAATGTCTCTGTTAGACTGTTTTAGGGCCAATGGAAAATTACTAATGGAGACGATAAGTTAAATATATTATATTAAAAGTTTTTCCTTGAACAAATAATGTTTTTTTTAGAGTAAACATAATTTCATTGTACAGATAAAAAAGTGGAAAAGGAAAATTTCTCTAAAATGAGATGCAATAAATCATTATCATACTGTTGGGTACTGGAGAGTATATTATAAAGTTATAAAAGTTACAAAATATGTATATCAGAAAAATGAGCAAAACAAACTATATAGCACTGAGTTTATACTTTTCTCTATTCCGGCCTGACTGCTATGGAACTTTACTGATAATCCCATTGATTGAACACCTCACTGGGTTCTCGTTTCAAAACCTGCTCAGATCTCATGCCGCTCTGCCCATCTGTCTATGCTTCTCCATTTCTCCAGTGCCCCAGTTCATTCCTCCTATCTCGCATCAGTCCCATCTCCATCAGAACTCAGTGCAAAATTCCCCAGACCTACCTTCAAGTGTGTGAAACATGTTTTTAGATGGTGTTAGCATACTCGAATGTGGCTCAAAAACTAATCAGTTCTAAGTTAAGGTTAAGTAAATAAACTGTATGAATTTTCTTGAAATCGATCGTGCAGTTTATTCTGCATCCCACTTAAAAGATTTTGTCGTTTTTTGAGAAAAAAAAAGGTCTACAAAACAGTGTAGCCTTATATAAATTTCGCCCAATATAATATCATCTAGAATTTTCGGTGCAACACACACAAACTGTGAAAGTTTCATGAAAATCAGATCAGCCATTTAGATTTTATTAACGATTTAAATAATGGGACATACGAACAGACATGGGGTAGTTATTTTGGAGATACAGATTTTCTACTTTTTCTCATCTTTCTAGAAAAAAAGTTAACTTTTCGCACGAATGTAATACTTTATCAGAAAAACATACGTTTTGTCGAGAAAGAGTAATAATAAAACTTAAATAAAAATATATGATGAAACACATTTTTATAAGAAATTCCCTTTTCGGGGGAAAAATAACATGATTTTGGCATATGAATGAAAATATGGCGAAAATATAATAATGAAAATGATATTCATGGTGAGAGAGCGAGGCTAGATTTATTATAAAAGATTCCACTTCATAAAAACATCTTTAAAGGAATATTACTCATCTAAAACTAGAGCGAGACTTTTTACATGAAATTCAATTACGAAAAGAAGTATATAAAAAAAAAATGTGTTATTTTTCCAGACATTTTTCTCAATTTAAAAACTTTTCATTTTAATTTTGATATGACCCAGTTTATTATTTTTCTTAGAAAATGAAGATTCTCTACACTACAAAGCGAAGAATCAAGAGATCAGAAATTATAAGGACAAAGAAAGTTCAGAAGGATAACTTATGAATCATGCCATTGTCTTGATGCAGTTCCATGTGATGGAGCAGTGCCAAGGATAATTAAATTTAACATGCCCTAGCTTCATCGCATTTAACTAATTCATCGGTGAAATTGGATCATTATGCTTTTCCATCGTTCACAAGACTGATTTGGATAGAATTTATTGAAATTATTTCCATACATTGACTATATAAATAGGCAATATTGTGCATAATTTCAAAAAAATCGGTACAAGGATAATGGAGAGAGTCGTAGAAGAAAAAAAAACCTGTTCATAAAGTAAGCACGGTTATCGAACATTTTATACAAGCTTATTTAAGGACAAATTGAACGACAGTTATTTAGTACTATATTCCAGATAATAGATGGCACTATTATTTTTTTTTATTTCAGTATTTGAAATTAACCGAAAATTGGTTCGAATTTTCAAACTCATCTAATTTTTGATAAGTTTATTTTTTAAAAAAATCTTTCAAACTATTACAGCGCCAAATATATATAAATTTTTCATTTTCAAATTCCACAAGAACTAAAAATTTTCATTTAGTCTAGACAAAAACCAATATAATTATGACATACTTGGATGAAATGTTATCGTTTCTTTATTTTTGACAGTTTCCTAACCTGATTGTTTTATATGCCATCGGCAGAAATATTTGAAGGCAGAAAAAAGAGAAGTGCGAAAAAGTTTTAAAAAAAATTTTTTAAATAAAAAAACAAAAATATCAAAAACTTTTACGAAATAAATTGCAGACGCAGTGTCGTTTCAATTTGCTGTTATTATATTGTTTCTAAAAAAAAGTAAATTACTAACTTCATTTTTTTTTTTTTTGGTTTTTTAATTTGTTTTTTCTTTTTTTCTTGATTTTAAACAAAATCTAAATTTTGTTAGAAACTTATTCAAATGGCTCTTGTAAATGAGGCTCGAGCACTTCTGGCTTGTCGTGCAGTTTTTGGGCAGGTAATTAAATAACAAGAAGAAATGAAGGTTTTTTTTTCTTTTCATAAAATCGTCATCAAAATGTTACATAATTTTTTTTTTTAGCATTTTTAGGACGTATTTTGAATTTGTTTCTACGTTTTTCTACGTAAATAATTGTTATATAAATATGAAATCTATTTAAATACAAGTATTTAGTTTGAGCAATGTCCTGAGGGGCTAAAAAGTGGTTTTAGGTTTTGTTTTTCAAAAATATTCTTCGGCCAAGAAATTCTTCTGTGTGACATAAAAATTTCATTCCGGGATATTACAGCAGACCCAAAATCTTTCCGAATGGAGAAATAATGACAGGGCTAATAAAACCCTGCACCAAATCAATTGAAATAAGTCACAAGGGAACTACAAAACTAAGGAACAAAACTGTAATGGAAATTTTATATTACCTATTATCTAAAATCAGTGGCAGAGCCCTAGGTAGGTAGGTAGAGTCAATCGTTTGAAGCATCCCTAAATTCCCGAAGAAATGGTTACCCAAAAAGTTGTTACGAGCTCGAGAGAGAGCTGAGTATTCACATAAAATGTGTTTGATATCTTCAGTCACTCCTATGTCTCCACAGTACCGACAGAGGTCTGTTTGCACCAATCCCAGTCTTTTAGTGTGCTTTCTTAACAGACAATGTCCCGTTAATATCCCAATGATTGTTCGTAGATGATTCCTATTTAATTCTGTTATAAGAATGGACTTCTTCTGATTCAGTTTCCGCCACAAACTTTTTGATACTTCGTACTCACTAAGATTGCAAGCGCGTGTGTTTGCTTCCATGAGAATTTTATCCTTGATATGTGCTTTATACGCAGAGAGGGAAGACAGTACGTCAGTGATTTCGTTTTCTGAATCGTCTGTTCCTTCCTTTGCTGGCAGAGCCCTAAATTATTTGTAATTTCATACCAAATATCTAACTTAAAATGCTGCAGCTTGGAAGAAATTTGATATTTGAATTGGCCTTTTCTTTCATAAAATATGACAAGTTTTCTTCAAACAATGTCTACTAGATGGAAAACAAGTCTATATTCCCTTCTAAATGAATAAATCGTGTCATTAGTAAATTCTCCATGTACCATGCCATTTTTGAATCATTGTATTGGGGAGTTGGGACTACAATCCCGGTTTTTCAGTAATTACTTTTCTTTTAATTTTAAATTAAGAACACATTTTGGGTAAAAGTTCTCAATTTCTTGATTGAAATATGTTGTAGAGACTCCACAATTTCTGGTAACTGTCTACCACGACTACGTTTGTATAGACATCGATTCTTTTGACAAAATTTTCCATCACATTTCTACATAATTGTGGCTCTATCACACGAATTACGGTCCAATGATGTCGTCGCCAGACCATAAAACACACCAAACAGTGAGACGAAACGAATTGAATGTTTGTTCAACAATTGCTCTTGGATTTTCGGAAGCCCTAATGCGACAATTTTGCTTATTAACAGAAAAGCCATTCAAATGAAAATGAGCTTCATCAGAAAACATGATTTTTTTTGGTACCCAATACTATATAGCATAAATATGCCTGACTAAGATACGCTCTTCATCATCTCTTGAACTAGCCTTAATATCTTTTCTGACCGGTTCCTGATCGCTCTTTGATATATCTTCTGATCCCTTGAGATCACCTTTCATGATCATTCTTAACTACTATCCTGCATAACTAGAAGAAAATAATCAGGGCTTCAGATTTTCCTTTTTCAATTAACGATTTAAGATGTAAATTTTAGGAGTTTCAGGACTTGTGATTCAACAGGATTCAACGATTTTTTTTTGTTTCAGAATAAAGATTTAAAAAAATAATTAAATTTCCATCCTTTCATCATTGTGTTTTTCAGTTTCGTTCAATTCATGCAACAGCAGCTTTAGGACAAGAAGCTTCAGCAAAAATAAAAACCTTTGAAATATATCGATGGAATCCGGATAAGGCAGGTGAAAAACCCTATATGGAAACATATAAGGTAAACTTAAGAGAATGCGGTCCAATGGTATTGGATGCATTAATTAAAATAAAAAATGAAGTTGATCCGACATTAACATTTCGTCGATCATGTCGTGAAGGAATTTGTGGTTCATGTGCCATGAATATTGGCGGAATAAATACATTAGCATGTATAAGGTGGGAAGAAGTTCTTTTTTGTTTTCTTAATAAATAATATTTTTCTTTTTCTTTTCTGTTTAGTAAAATTGATACGAACATTTCGAAACCATTGAAAATTTATCCTTTACCACATATGTATGTATTGCGAGATCTAATTCCAGATATGTCGAATTTCTATAATCAATATAAAATGATACAACCATGGCTGCAACGCAAGTATGACTTTTTTTTCATTTAATTTAAAAAGATTTCATATAAAAAAAGAAGAAAAGAAAGTTTAATGTTGGGATGGAATTCTGTAAATTGGCAAACATTAAGCGATTGTCGATTTGATGCTGGATCAAGTGAAGATTATTTGATGCTTGAAAGTGATAACTATTGAGTTGTTATTGTGGGAAACAGAATGGCAGATCCACGACGGATTCACAGTTTTTAGATTGTATTAAAAATAGTCCCGTCATGGATTCGTCGCGTTTTGTGTAGTCTAATTGAAAACGTATATATTGAAAATTTTATTGTGTTGTGGATCCGTCATTCTCCTTGGACCCTCAGGGGATATTCAAAGTACTACGATCTTTAGTTTGAAATTATCACTTTAGTGAAATTCCACCAAGTTGTATGATAATCCACTGGACAGAATTCCATCGTTTATTAAAGAGAAGAAAGTTTTCCTATACCCAAAACTGTTACTTAATTTACTTATTTATCCATTTTTTTATTTCTTTCTAGAAATGTTGGCACCGAATTAAAAGGTAAAGCACAATATTTACAATCTGTCGAGGATCGTACAAAACTTGATGGACTTTATGAATGTATATTGTGTGCATGCTGTTCAACATCATGCCCGTCATATTGGTGGAATGGTGATAAATATTTAGGACCGGCAGTTTTAATGCAAGCATATCGTTGGATTATCGATTCACGTGATGATAATACACAAGAACGTTTAGATAAACTAAAAGATCCGTTCAGTGTTTATCGTTGTCATACAATTATGAATTGTACACGTACATGCCCGAAAGGTTTGAATCCGGGACGTGCTATAGCTGAAATCAAAAAATTACTATCCGGTTTAGCTAAAAAACCTGAACCAAATATGGAAACAGCTGCTTTACATAATAAATAAATGGATTTTTCTTTTGGATTTCATCACACAAAAATATATATGTATATATATGGCTCTAAATATGGAAAAAAAACATGGAAAATTTCTCAGATTGTTGTGTTGTGAATTAATTTATTGAAAAAAAAAATAGTTTATGATTAATAAAAAAAAATGTCTTAATTTTTGACTAGGAAATTAATAAATGATAATAAAAATTATACAATTTCTGAGATAAAACACTAAATGTAATTAATGTACTCTCTATCAAAGTATAAGTAATTTTAAAATGCCCAAAGTTAGGGAAGTAACAATTGCACCAATCAGAACAAAGTAAAAAAAAAAAACACGTTGCAACAATAAATGAGAAAGAGAAAGAAAAATATAACATTGCTTAATGCAACCAACAGTCATTGTATTTTGCTCATTGCAAAAATCTACAACAGCTTGGCGTTATCATTAGCCGACTTCATCATTCGGGAGACCGGTTCGTTGTTACCGTACTCAATTTTATGATGACTAATTTTGTATATTTCTACGGACCTTATAGACCATGTATTAATGTTAAAATGCATTTTGTCCATCAAAAAGGGGAAGTCAATATCACCATTCAAGATTTGACTCACGAAAATCACATCTGCTACTAGGCGCCACCTTTCTAAGGACTGTAAACCTATCGAATTTAATCTGTCAAGGTATTTGTGGTAGTGGAAAGTTGTCATTCTACGGAAGGTTAGTTATGTAATGCAAGAAGTATGAAACTACGTTTGACAGGACCCAATCTGTTAATTTACAGTCGAAATCTGAAAAACGTCATCACAACAGGGATATAGGAAGTTGGGATACTTGATAATTACTGATAGCTTTGCTCTCAATAAACAGCCCAGATAATTATTTTGCCAAATAGAAATTAGTTTTGTCCACTAATTGTGTAATGTATAGAAATAATCATCGGAGAAGAAGGGTTTCACGACTATAGATGTATTTATTCCCGTACGTCCTCCGTACGAGTACAAGATAACTCAAAAACGCATTGTCCGATTTTTAAGAAATTGAAAATGTAAGTTCCGATATTCCTTAACTCGATTTGGTATTGCATTTCAACAAAATCGGCCGAGGGGAACCGAAGTAAAACAAAAATCAAGCTCGACCATAAAGTTTTGTCGTTTTTTAATGGTTTCTCGGTTTTAATTGAAAAGGTTGTGCATCAATTTTAATGAAATTAAATTGTTTTATAAAATTATTTTTTTCCTCCTCATGTTGATTTTTGTGTGTTGCCTAATTATATGCAATTTCGTATAAAAAAAAAATTTTTAGGCAAGAGAATCCGATTTTTTTTTAAATTTTCGTATTTTCTCTTAGAAAAAAATAAAAATATTACTTATTTTAAATAAAAAAAACGAAATTATTTGTTATTCACAACATTTTTAGTAAATTCATTTGGTTTTTGTTAATTTAATAAATAATTTATTACAACATTGTTTTGGCAATAAAAAGTGCCATTAAATCTTGTGATAATATCGAAAAGCCGTTGTTATCTTTTGTCTCATAAAGATAGAAACAAAAATCATATTTTCAAATATCAAAAATAAAAATAAAATATCAGGGTCGTTGAGGCCTGATGCCTAATTAAAGCTACACTGAGAAAAAACTAGTATTTACCATAATCTATTCTAGAAGTATCAGCAAAAAGGATAAATCATAAAAAGTAGCATCATCTTATATTTTAATTTTGCAGTTATTTTCTACAAAAACAAGTCATTTCTATATTAGGATTTGTAGAGCAGACCCGGTTTGATATAAAAATATTAACAGCCTTTCTTAAAAATATTATTACGAAGCAGAAAACTCTCAAATTGGTAGTTCTTATGTAACCAACATACTTGAGATAACATAGAAAAAGTGTATCTTAAAGAGTTGAATCTGTTCAACGTAGATTTGTACAATTTGCATTAAGTACCATGGAATGGACCCTTTTCCATATGAAAATAGATTCAAATTGATTGAACTACATTCTCTTGAAAAGAGGCGTTTGGTGGCTGATATTGTTTTTATTCATCAAATTTTTAATGGTATTACTGATGCCCACATCCATGTTGGAGAAGATGCCTCTAAATGTTAAAACACACGTTCCTTAAGGTCTATTAAATTGTTTAAGATTTTTCATCATACAGGACTGAGTATGGTAGAAATGCGCCTATTTCTCGTATGTTGCGGAATCTTAATAGTCATACCAAAGATTTTGATTTTTACCAGACTAAGATGAATTTAAAAAAACGTCTGTATTTAAAAATCTAGATAGTTGTTTTATGTGACTGATGCTTGAGTTAAGTTAACAGCCTTATTTTACATTTCCCTTGTTTTTGAACTTAAATTTCGTTCTGTTACCAGGCAACTCCTTTAGACTTTTTTTCAAGACTTATTTTAAGTCGAACTGAAAAAGTCTCGTGGAGACTCGAAAAATTTGACTTTTTTTTCAGTCCGACTGAAAATAAGTCTAATGGAGTCGTGGGGTTCTATAGAAGCGTAAAATGTGTGGAGATTTTTGCAAGACAAGCCTTTCTCTGCATTTCCATACAAATTGATAAAATTTGAATTTTTAAAATACAAATATTTGCTCAAAATTTTGTATACTATTTTCGAATTTTATTTGTATTTAAATCGCGTAAATATTTTTTCAAATCAGGGTCAAGTAAATACTTTTTATTTTATTTTTTTATGTTCAAGGTAAAGAATTTTTATGTCATAACACAGCGATTCTAAAACTCTATACTTCGGGGACCACCCACTAACGATTTTTAAACCTTCAGACTACTAAATAAAAGTTTTATCTCGTGTTAATCTAAGAATCCTATCCAAAAATCCATATTTTACATGATTAAGTTTTAGTGTGTTCTTGTACTGCGACCTTTAAGATCTATTATACCACCTCCTCTTCTTTAATGCTATAGTTAGATTAATTTCCTATTCTACAGCCACCTCCTCCAGGCCTATTTCTCTTAGGAATTTTAGTATCCGGAATGGATCTAAGAAATTTTATCTCACTTGGGAAGAAGCAGTATGCACGCAGATATTTCCTTCTCCTAGAGAGTAGTGCCTCACAATCTGAAAGAATATGCATTGGAGTCTTTTCGTTCCCCCCACTCGCATGAAATCCGCCGCTTATTGATCGAATTAAGGACATTTTTCTATCGTTGACCATTTTTAATACTATTCCTCATCTGTTCCGTTAAAATATAAGCTATTTTTATAAATCTTAAAACTAGTTATTTAAGATTTGCAAGTTTTAAGTTATTTCTTTGCATAAAACTTGGACTATGAACTATAACGCTTGGAAATTCATTTCTTAATTCGAATGCGAAAAAGGAAAACTAGTCTAAGAGTCAAAGTCCAAAAGCAATTCAACTAAAATAAACTAAACATGTGAGAAGCTAGAGAGTCGGGTTGTTATCTATCAGAACGTTTATGCACAAACCAAACCAGTTTTGGTCTGATTTGGTACGTGCCTAAAAATAAAGCCCATTAAAGATACAATCGAACATAGTTCTGTCTTCGTTTATATTTATACTAAAATGGTTCAATCAATATCAGTTCCAGTATGCGCGGATAGAGACGTACTGTATGATTCGGTTCGGTTGAAATCTACTTGTTACTTAAAAGCCTGTATTCTGTTATGGTCATAAAACATAAAGATGTAATTATGATTATGGAAATGACTAATTTATGGTATGTGAAACAGGCAAATGTTTTCAAAAACATTCTGTCTGTAGTTTTGATCTCAGGCAGAGAGACATATAACTCATATTTCGAGTACAAAAATAACCCAAATATGTAAATTAAACAATACACAATTGATTTTCTGTTCAATGTACAAACATATTGAACATATGTATTCTTTTTTCAATCCTATAGTAGAGAATAACGAGAGCATAGATTAGTATACCTAGATTTCCAACCCAAATGAACAGCGTGATGTGTTCAGTATTGTTATTGTAGGTTAAAGAAGAATGGATGAAAAGGAGTTTAATGTGAAGGAAAACAAGAATCTATATTGTGTCAGGATATCACTGTACAAAACAAATCTGTTGAATGCACAACTATATTAGTTATTAGCCTTATGATATATGTTAAACTTGATCAAATTCTGTATAGTCACATTCTCTGGTATGCCTTACACCCGGTTTCTAAGAGCCACGGTATTTATTTTGGGTGAAACTCTAGATAAGATGGTTTTCTTTATCTAGCTAGCATTTTTAGTTACTGGCACTTTTCTGCCACATGTGGTGATATATGAATAAGTAGCTAGCACGTAGCGGATACCAAAAATGTTACTTTACTCTAATAAATCACATTCATTTGAATTTCCGTATAAAAGGCGACAAAATCAGATATTGGAACACTCTGCGGTTAAAAATAAGTCTTGACGAGATTTAAAAAGCTATAACTAAGCCAATTTTTAGAATTTGCGATTCCTATGACTGTGAAGATATTCCAGGACAGTTGCTGGGCAAAAATGGCCTCTAAACATATCGAAGTATTCTTCAGATTTTCTTGGAAGGCCCGCAAAATACTGGACAGTGCCCATCCTAGCCCTATGGTAAATAATTACGGGCATTTTCTTAGGATTATCCAAAAAAAATTGGTTATAAACCAATTTTACTTTTAACGTATGTTCTTCTTTATTATCATAAAACTATTTTTAGAGAATACTTTAAAGTGGTCACCCTTCAATTTCTAGAAAATAATTCGTTTTCTCAATATTCATAAATGTGTTTTACTTAAATGAATTTAAAAATTGTTTTTTAAATAATAATAATATTTACATATAAAGTTTCCAAGTCTTGATATATTTGTTTGAAATGAAATTATAAGCGCCATCTTTGAATTAAAAAGGATAAGCTTGATGAAATGAATTTAGTTTTTAGTTATTCTTTTTTCACGTCTAAACTTTTCAAAAATCGACCACAAATGATATCACAAAATAACCGAAAAAAAATTGTTTAAAATAATTTAAATATTTTATCGCGGTTTAATTTTAAATAAAATAAATATTTAAAAAAGAAATATCCAATTAAAAAAAAAGCATGTTGACACATTTGTTTAACAGCCAGATATGACGTCATTTCTAAATTTTACTCTTCTAACTAATTTTCTAAGAGAAATTCAGCACGTCACTGGCAGATGGATGTATTTAAAAAAAAAAAAAAAAGAGTATGAGTAAAAGAGAGAAATATATTCGACAATTATAAAGAGTAAAAGGAATGACGATATAAAAATATGATTCATTTTGGTAAAAATATTTTTTTTTCACAATTTTTCCCTCCAACATAAAATAATTTTCTTATTCATTCTGTCAGTTGTGAAAATACCGTGAAATAATATTGTGTGAGGCGGAAGAAGCCAATTTGTTTGTTTAAAAATCAAAAAAAAACTAACCTTTTAAGATTTCAATATCGAAATATTTGCATAAAACATTTTCTCACAAATTAATTAAAAAGTTAAAAAACCAACATTTATAAACGTGTGTGTTTTGTTTTTCGTTATTTTTTTTATAAAATTTGTTTACTAAAAACTGTCCAAAAAAGGAAAAAACTAGAAGAAAAGCAAAAAAAAAGACATATTTTTTTTTTACCGCGTTTTTAATATAGCGTCAAAATTACAAAAACAAATGTGTTGTACAAGAATTTCATAAAATTACCGTAACGTGGCGTTGGAATCGGTAAGTTGCGTTTTGTTTTTTTTTTTTTATTCATAAGAAAAAGCGAGCATTAGAAGTTTGTTGTGTGCGGATTAGAAAAAAGTAAATAACAAAAAAAAAGAAAAACTAAAATTAATTAGGTTTTTACGGGAAATTAAAAATTAAAAATAGTTTTAAATAAAATTTAAAGAATTCGTTGGGAAAAAAAAAAGTGTTATTAAATTAAATTTCCGAAATTTTATTCGTCGCGTGGTTCTTGTTAATTTGATTTACATTAGTGTGCGTGTGTGTTTGCATAAAATCTAGTTTTCCTAGTAAGTTTTTTTCTGTTTTTTTTTTTTAGATCATTTTTAAAAATAAAACTAAAAATATTGTATAAAATATTATTTAAGAATTCCGAGACAAAAATATCGATTGTTAATTTTATGTGGTTTTTTGTTTTTGAAGATAAGAAAAACAAGCAATATTTCCAATTAAAATTGAAAATCAAAACAATTTTAAAAAAGCTTTTTGGGAATTAGAAAGTGTGGAGTTTTCTTTTTTCAGAGGGAATATATTTTGTGGCTGCTATTTTTTGAAAACGTTTGAATTGATTTAATTTGTGGTGAGAGACTTTGTATATGTTTATAAAAGAATTATATAAAAAAAAAAAATTTTCCAATAAAGGTGAGTTCACACGGCTAAAGCCTAGTTTACAGTAGATTCTTTTAAGGTGCGGACTTTTTGTAAGCCTTTTTATATGCCCTAGTGTCAGATTAGAAATCTACCAAATCGCTTAGACGAGGTGTATTTATACCAAGGCTGTCCAACTCCCGGCCCGAGGGCTGCATTCGGCCCAAAACAAGTATCAATGCGGACCGAAAATATTCAAAGTTACTGAAGCATGTCGATTTTTCTGAGGAATGATTGTGTGTTTGCGCTCTCGTGCTAAAGCTGCCATATGACAAACAACAGAAACAGGACCAGAACAGAAAGCTCTTTCGTTATGTAGTAAATTCTATTTCTGTTTGCGTTGCTCGCTCAGCTACACTATTCTGTTGTTTGTCACCTAGTGAGTTAAGTGAAGAATGAAACATACTAAGTGTGATGAACAACTTGAGTACTGCCTGACAATTGCAACCACGTCAATCGAACCAGATATTGACGGTTTAGTTTCTCAACTTCAATGCCAAGCATCACATTTATTTTAGGATATGGATTTATACATAGTAATATACTTGCGGCTCAAAACACCATGTCTTCTTCCAATGCGGCCCAGGGAAACAAAAAGGTTGGACACCCTTGATTTATACCATAGTCTTTTATACAAGCTACACAGGAAGTGTATTAATGTATGTGAGCACCGACAAAGCGACAAACAGTAACTCTTGTTTGTGTGCCTAAAAAACTCGGATGCGCCAACTTTTTGAGAGGTAGATCTTCTGTTTCACCTCTCCAACCCACCGATACCAATGTCTGTGGTAGAATTCTACTCAAAAAACATCATGTCTAATCCCACGTCTATGGTAAGGTTCATTTGTAACACATCGAAATAATCATCGTAGAAATGATTCAAGGGTTGTGTAGTGGACTCAAAAGTTATATCGATTTATGCATGTCCGTCCTTCCATATATACAAGATAACTCAAAAACTCGTTATCCGATTTTGATAAAATTTACAATGTGAGTTGGTTATTCCTTAACTAAGTTTGGTATTGCATTTCAGCAAAATCAACCAAAGGGGAAGGAAGTTATTAAGCAAAAACCAACCAAGGTGACCAGAAAGTTTTCTCGTTTTTTTTTTTTTTTACTTATGGTTTTTCAGATTTAATTTGAAAATTTGTTAAGCAATTTTGTTCAAATTTTGTACATAGGTTGGCTACATAAATAGACGATAGCGTAGTAAATTTCAGTAAAATCGGTACAGGGATAGTGGAGAAAGAAATAGTCAGATGGGGAAAAAAACGCCTGTTCATAAAGTTTTTCAGATGTATTTTAAAAACTAATACACCGATTTGAATAAAATTTGCAAAGGGGATTTATGCTATTAGGCCTCAGCCTATCTATGAATTTGAGCATATTTGGAAAAGACACAACGAAATTATGGAGAAAAAACCCTGAAATATTAGTTATTTCGTTGAACTTTAGATTTGTTAACTACGAGTCCTATTTCTACCATAAGGGCATCAAAAAATCGGCTATAGGCCGATTTTACTGTATGTTTCTATAATAGACGCATACACACACATATTGTAGTCATGCCTGCATAACTTGTACCAAGTTAAATTATTATATTGTATTGGTTAAGCGAGCGGCATGTCGTTATCTCCGAAATCTGGAAAACTTGACCTCTGGAACCATTTGGTGTGTAAGCAAGCGAGTAGATAAAATAGTAATGACCATTTTCTCCTTTTATAGTTTTGTATGGAAACAAGGGATAATAAAATCTCTATTGGTGTGAACTTAAATTTTCAACTTTGATAATCTACAAATTTTGGTTTCCAGCAGTTGTTTACCACATCTTTTAAAGAGAAAAAAATTTACCATATTTTACCCTATGTTATTGTTGAACACAGACCTCACACAAAACGTCTCAAGTGGTGTGTCACATTTCCTAGGCAAAGTCTCGAAAATTTACATTCCAGGGATTTTGTTTTTTTTTGTCGAAATTTGATATTTGTATAAGTTTTTTTAATTAAGTCCAAATAATAAACATTTTATTGTTTAGAATAAATTTATATGTTTGAAAAAAAAAAAAAAGAGATAAAACCCGAAAAGTTCATTTGGCTCTTCTGTGATCTGGAACAGACGAGAAACTTTTATCAGATAATAAAATTTAGTAGCATTTTAGAAGCGATTGTGAACGGAACGTTCTGTAAATTCCTCTTGAATTGTTCTATTGTTAAAGAAAAATGCCGTTTTTTCATATTTTGGAAGGCAATAAATATTGCCTTTTTTGGGTATTTAATAAATTTAGTTTTAAAATTATTAAATTTTAATAAAATTAAAAGAATTTTCTGATTTTAATTTGTGTTTTTTTTCTTTTTATTCTAGTTTTGTGATAACATCAAAAAAAGAATTAGAAGAAATCACCAAAAAAGATGGAGAAATTATCCACGGAAATGACCCGGGCAAGATCTCGTTCAAAAACTCCATTTCTACGTTCAAGTTGTGATCGTGAGGCTTGTGCAAATGTTGGAGATTTGGATCATCAACATCATCATGCTAGAAAATCACCGATTCAAAAACAACCTGGTGTACAGTAAGTTGATTTTTTTTTTGTTTATAAAGGGTCTTTCATTAAGGACATAACAATTCAACATAAATCGATTGTAACGTGTACTGTGCGGCTTGTAGCGTCGTCTTGTTGAAAACACATATCGCCGATATCAATTTCATTTAATTCTGGCCAAAAACAAGTCCTCCAACATGGCACGGTAGCGCTCTCCATTGACGGTAACATGGCGATCGTTCGCATCGTATAGATTTCGAGTTTTCAGTGGTTTTTTATTAGTTTTTTTTTTTATATGATAGCGAAATATCTGTTTATTAGTTCGCTGGCAAATGTTTTAATTGATTTTTTATGACCTCTTATCTATTCTAGATTCGATCAGAGTGGGTATACCGGGTTCGGCAATTGAATTGTGATTTGAATTAGACGAACATTTCAATTGTCGCATCCGGTATTAGCTTTGCTGCCACTACATTTGTTAGATATAGGATTGATCAGTTTTCCATCAGCTTTTGAGCAACTGAAAGAAAACTGACCAATTTGAATTAAAAAACTCTCATTCATTTCTTTTATTAAAATTATATTTCTAGGACAATAACAGAAGAATTTATCGTTCAAACAACTGAAATACCTGAAACAACAAATCTATTATCACATGATAAATCTAAAAAAACAATAATTACATCAGATTATTCGAGTGGTGATACAAGTCCAGAGATTATAAAAAATGAAAGAAAAAAATATCTTCAATCATCAACAACAACGACGACGACATCAGTAACAACAAAAAAACAATTGTATAAAAATTCTGGACAAGATAATCAGAAACATTTATTATTATCAAATAATGATAATTCTGGTGTTGTTACTGGAGGTGGAACAGGACTAGGATTATTTTCATCACCATTATCATCATTAATTAATAAAAAATCATCTGGTTTATTTGGATTTTTAAGTAGTTCCAAAGAAATCAGTCAAAATGAAATTAATTCAGCATTTGAAGAATCCAAAATCAAACAAACAAGTACACCAATAAATACAAATTTAAATACAAAACAAGTTCATTATGAAAATTCAAATAATGGCAATTTAAATAATCATATCGGTTATAAGGAATATGTTCAAGCTGGAGAATATTGGAAGTAAGTAGTTCTTTCACCTAAATCATAAGAATTGAGCATCTGAATCCGCGATTTTCATAATTAAATATATTTTTCCTTTTTTTAGCAAATATCCAAAAACTGATTATACTTATTCGAAATTATCACCACATCGTCGTGAAATTGTTCCTGGAATTGTTGCAATGCCAAATATGTCAAGAAAAAGTTTAGATAAACATAGTGAACGTATTAATTATATGATTGAAAGAAATCCAACTCAAGCATCATATATTCGTCAAAGATATGAAACATCACGTTTTGGAAGAAAACAACAACAACAGCCACCGGCTACAACAACTGAATTAATACAAAAAGATATTCATTATGATTCACAAGATGATACTGAATTTGAAAGTTTCAAAACAACACGTTATACACAAGATTATTATACAACAAATCGTATTAATAAAATTCAACAAGAATCATGGATAACAAGATTTTTAACATCTATCGTAACAACATTTTATAGTTGGACAAGTATATTTTCATTTGATGATAATACATATCAACAACATTCTTATTATACAAAAATGGAAGAAAAGAAAGGTACTTACCTAGTTTATATAGTTTTGATGAATAGGAGTGAATGAATGTAGATTTAGTGGAACTAGATTTATGGAAATTTTAATTTGTTTTGGAAAAATGTCAAAAAATACTAAACATTGTTGAAAGTCGAAAGTTTTATCACTATTTACCATTCTGGGTCGACAATCCGACTCCGATAATTCGACTAGAGAACAATTAACTTTAATGTATATTTAACTTGTGCGCGAGTTATTACTATAAAAATTTTTAATAATAAATCAAAGCATAAATTTCTATCTATTATATAAAATGCTTTTTCTACGCAAATCATTTATAAACAATTGTATGCATACTTTTAGGCGAATGTATTCAAGGAAATGTTTTTACAAATAAATTTAAGTATGCCTCACAAATGCAAAAACGAAAAATAGAAAATTTAGCATATTGAAAAATTGAGACGGATAGGAAAAGAAAAAGATAATCTTATTCTACCGCTAAAGAAAAAAAAACGAAGAACAAAAGCTTTATGAATAGTGTCCTTGATAAATTTTTTTAATTGATTTAGTATTTTGGTTCTTGTTTACCATATACACACAGGGGTTGGTGAGCAAAGCGAGCAATAAAGTGATAAAGTACTAAATAAAATAAATTTTCAAAGTTTTGAAATAAATTTTCAACATTTTTTTTGAGTAGATACTTATTCATAATAGGAATTTAGTCGTTTATATAACTTTGCTTACAGAATTCTCTGGATTACGGTTACATAGATATACGATTTGAGTATACTCCCAGTAAAATAGTGTCTTAACTTCTGCGCTGAACTAAGTCACGCTAAATATTACAAAGGATTGTTACTTTCTGTTTAAAAAAGTAACAGCTAGTAGTAGTAGCAATACTAATTTACAAACATGAGTAATAAAAAAAATTTATTAATTTTTTTATTTTTTTCCTCTCCTCTGATTAAATATTATACTTTCTATGTTTTTATACACCATCTGTGATATGTGTTTGAGCCTTAGCTAAGTGTTTTCGAACTTCAAATTAATGAAAATGTTCAATTCCCATCATGCGATTTATCTTACTAATTCAAATAATATTAATAAATTGTTTTAAATATTTCTTTCCAGGTTTTTTTGGCCGCATTGGATCATTTCTATCGTCCATCATATTGAGTATATTTCGTCCTTTATATTTACTAATTTCTTCAATATTATATTTTGATACATGGCTACTACAATCATCATCATTATCATCTAATAATAAAACTAAAAAACGTTTTCTATTATTACTTTTGATTTTGCTACCATTATTTTTGCTCGGCGGTAAGTACATTAATTTTTTTCTTATATTATTTCTTTTAACAACAATTACTTCATAATATTAAATACAATATATTTTTAAAGAAACAAAAATATATTTATATATATATATATATTTTTACAGGTATTCATTATTATTTTAATCCTCCTGAATCTTTTCCTCCTATTAATTTTTCCGATATAAATAATTATATACAAATTGAAAAGCTAAAAGAAAATGCTATTGAAAATATTGATAATTTAAAAATTTTATCAGAAGATTATTATATTTATTTGAAATCGATAACACAAAATGTTGTATCGGAAGCACAAAAAATTTGGATTGAAAATTTTAATAATTAATTTAATTAGATTTGATTTATTTTAATATTTTCCATGTTATTTCAATAAACTCGCCTTTTTGTGTTTATTTTAATTTGTTAATATTGTTATTTGTGCTGTTTTTCTTTCTTTGAAAAACTATTAAAGCCAAATTTTCAATTGATTCTTTTTTTTTAAGACACGACTTAAACGGACACATATGGAAAATAGGGCTGGCCGAGAGTCCGGCAGCCTGTCTGGAAGAAAATGAGTCAGCTGAACATTTTTTGTGTAAATGTTCGGCCTTTTCTAGAATCAGATTTGCTACATTGGGTGCGTGTACCCTGAGTAAGGAGGGGCTAGCTAACTTGGACCCGGTGCTGACTTTCATTAGAAGGACAAACCGGTTCGGGGAAGAGACCTAGCCTCTCAACCAATCTTTTTAGGAGGAGGCACAATGGGTCAGTTAAGCCTACGTGCTCTAAGGCCCGCAACTGTGCGAGACCCTCCAATACAATAAACGGACGAAGCTTTTAACGAGTCTTATTAGAAGACATATGTTTTTTTTAGTTCAGTGTTAAAAGTTTCAACTTTCGGAAATGTAAACAATTGGAATTTTTTAAAAATTTAAAAAGCAATAGTCGGCTGTTATACTCTCTAACCGTATCGACTATGGCTGGTAGTAAAAACTTCAGATATATGCTTAAAGCAAGGATTACATATTATCATTCATAATCATCGAATGTAGTATAAAGTGATATTGTATTCATTAGTGTTGGGAAAGCAGGGAAAGGGAAGATATTAGTTAATTAGTATATATTAGAAGTGTGCTGCTTTTTACTTTAGTTCCTCAATTACGCGAAAAATTTGATTTTTATAGTAAAAATCAATGAAGTTGCAAATCAAAAATGTATTACCCAAATCGCATTTATTTTAGTTAATTTTTTAGTTTTATCTAAATGCTATTCTCCTTCTTTTTTTTTTTTTTTTTTTTTTAAAGGACACCCGATTTTAGGAATCACACGCGCTTATCCTTTTTTTTTTTAAACGTTTTGATTGGATGAAGGTGCGTCTTAAGAAAGAATCGATTGAAAATACAGCTTTCTAATTTATTATAATTTTGTGCTAACTAATATCGACTAAATGAGGATTCGTTGATATAAATTATGAATGATGACATTGATGCCTTGACTTACATTCAATATTCGCGTTTCTAGATAAAAGATGTGTTTTTTGGTTTCAAGGCACCCCATCTCAAATATTAACGTTAAAAATTAAGTTAAACGAATGAAATAATTAAATTAGAAATCAATACTTAAAGGAACAACCACTGCTAATTATGTTTTACAAAAAGAGCTTTTACATGTCATGAATTTTCACAAATCTTTTTTCATTTATATATTTTAATTCTTTCGATTGTGTTAAGAATGGAATGGATGGGTTGGTGGATGATTGAGCGGGGCGTGGAGTGAAGAAATACACACGTGAATGGTTAAATTATAATTAATAAGAATACTTTATTTAAATAATAATAATAATACGAAATAGAAAAATACAAAGTAAAATAAACGTTGCTTTTATTCGGCGGAAATTAAAAATAAACGATTTAAAGTAATATGCGGCGGCGATGATTACTTAGCGGCGGTTGTACATCGACTAACTCTTTTTCCTTTCTGCGAAGTTTCTATTTCTTTCTGTGCGCTCGTATTGCTATGCGGTTTTTCTGAAATTTCTCCGCAGGATTGGCAATTGAGAAACAAACAATCGAACTTCTTACCAAAATAATATTACTCTTAATTTAAAATAACATGGAAAAATATTATATTTTGTGTATTATAAAGAATATATCTGTAGATTCAATTTTATTCAATAATATTATTAACTAATTTTCAATATTTTAGATTCAAAATAGTTTTTTTTGTTTATCGTTATTTTACAAATTATTGTGCAATTATTTCAAATTACTATTTTTAATGTAGATTGTTTTATAAAAGAAAAAAAGATAAAAATTTCCAATTAATATTTGTGCCATTTTTTCTTTTTTTTTTTTAATATTATATATTTTATACTAATCATATTATTTATCAACAAACTTAAGAAGGAAAAATAGAAATGACATTTTAAATATTTATGCTTTCTTCTCATATATATTATTTTATTCTTAATAAAAATTATTAAAGTTTAATTTTTCGGTAAGTACATTAATTTTAAATATTGGGAAAATTTAAATATAAAATCTAAAATACTACTTGATGAAGGTTTTTCTTCGAAATACCGCAATTAATATAAATTATTAATTATATAGATCTGATCTATAATATTTAAGACACATCTGGCATTTTAATGAGCAATATCGTCATTAAAACTCGATAATGATGTTTATTTACGTCAAAATGATGATCATTATTTTTTTTTCTTTTAATTCTAAACAAGGCCATCTAGTTGTGAAAATTTTAAGATTGATCATTATTATGTAAAAAATTGTCATTATCGACTTTTAATGAACGATTGAATGATTATTAATATTAAAATCAATAATATATTGTACCTATAACATGAGGTTCGTTAATGTTATGACTGCACTTATCTCGTTCTATTGATATTAATTTAAAAACTTCAACATAAATAATAATATCCTATATTATGTAGGAAAAAACGATAATAATTCTATTAAATAAAAAAACACTTTGTTAATTTTCTATTTTTTAGCTCTTTTTATTTCTTCTTTTTTTAGTCCTCGTTTAAATCGCGGTTGTTTCTTGACTGAACATCATGTATTAAAAACATCGTCTTCCTTCTTTCATTTTTCATGCATGGCCCTTATTTGCCTGACGATTATTCACGCTAGTCCTTATTCAAATATCCCAATCGTCTTTTTTGACTTGAACCTTTTCTTATTCTTATATTACGTCGTCATCCGCTTAACATAAAACTATCGTGTAAATTTCTTATCTACATGACTCATCTTTACATAGGACCTATTTCGTCTTTTATGATGCAGCTGAGTCAACATGTTAACGTTCGCGATAGTCCTATATTTACTTCCGCTTACCATGATTCTATAGACCTCTTATTTACATGAATCATGGCCATCCTACATATTATATGCTTATTAAATATATATATATATTGAGTAATGAGTGATTTAATTTTTATTTTTATCTAAAAAGTGTGCCTTTAGTATTAAGTCACACATGTAGGGTATTCATACTTGTTTGGGGTAGAACAATTAATAACTTTGGCTTGTATTGTTTGGGGGTAGAACCACTTAATAATTTGCTTCAAATAATTTATTGATAAATACCAATTGTACAAACTTTGAATAAATTTCATATGAAGCGCTTCTGTTGAAGGTTTCTTGACGAATGTGAATCCAAAAGTCATATGCCCAATTTATTTCTCTCGTTGTGTGTATGAGATCATGATGTCATCACTTTGGTGTTTTCGTCCTGTCTATTTGTATGTGATCATGATTGTTCTGAACTTTTCGTTTACTATGTTCAGGATTACTGAAAGTAGTTCTTTAAAAATGAAATAAGTTGTTGTCCATTTCGATAACATGTTGCCTATAAATTGTATTACTTTTTTACGAGGGAAGTGCGTAATGTTTTTACATTACAATACATCTTGTTGTAAACTTTCTTTTACTAATCCTAAATTGTTACAGCTCTAACAGCCAATTAAATTATTTAAATTATTGTAAAACGGCCAAGTGGACGGCCGTTCGGATCCAGTTTCTCTACTTCTGACGCCAATCTTCGCTCCGAAAGCTCTTTATATTTAACACTATTCATCATATCAATCATATGATGACCTGGAACCGAACTAGACAGATGGAATCGTTAAAGATTGGTTATCATGAAAATTCAAATTTGAAGTAAGTAGACGCTGGAAATAAATACGTTTATCCTCAACACTCGGAATGAAAATATTGCACTAAACTGGGAATTTTCTAGGATTTCTAGTTTTAATTTTTTATTTTCTATTTCTTATTGTATTTTACCTAATTCTTTTAAGTTCCGCATTTCCTTTTGGTGCTTTTCTAAAGCACATTTTCACAATACTTCGGTGGTTGTTCTTTTGGCCTCGGCCAAACCGCTCTACATTTTGGACTCTCCGCAATTTTTCAACCGACGGCTAGTATATTTTCTTTTACTAGTCTCTGAAATCAGTTTTGCTGAAATTGGTCGCTTGAGGTTGCTTTTGATATTGATCAACGATGATGTTTCTACTTTCGTTTTGCAATGGCGTTGAAGACGCGTAAATCTTTGAGAATTGTTTGAAATCTTTCTAAGAAGACGCGATAAAAAGTCGCAATAGTACAGTTTTCTCAATATTAGGTGATGAAACTGTATTGCTTGATATCATGGATTGATACCATATATTGTACATGGACGCGAACCTTCATAGTTTATTAAACCAATAATGTATTACTTAACAAGAACTGCTAGAATTTTAAAATAAAAAACACTTATAATTAATTAAATTTTTTATGTTTACATAAAAAAATTAAATGTTCAGAAAAACTTGAAAAAGTTTCAATTTCAATTGTTAGCAACTTCTCTACATGACTCCTCTTTACATAGGACTTAATTTTGAATATTACCATGCAGTTGCGTCTACATGTTTACGTTTGTAATAGCCCTTTATTTAATTTAAGTTTACTATGAACATGTAGGCATCTTATCTACATGAATCATTCTTCATACGTGTAATATCATCATGCATAAAACATTTCAGTTTCGGGCACTGAATCATTTTCAAACCCAGAATCCAATTTGTAATCCTGATTCATACTATCATCAACAGGTTGATTGATTTCCAATGGGTATCTGTTCGGTAAGAATCAAAACCGAATAATAATAATCTCTTACTGAGACTTTTTATATTAAAAGAAGTCTAGCCTTTAAATAGTTAGGCTTTGATAGGGATACATATATTTTTTAAACCCCCCGATGGCCTAAATGCATATCATCTTCCTTACGAGAAGATGATATGAGATTGATTATTTATACTAATAACCGTTAAGGTATTTGTAGACACCGTTGAGCGTTTTCAACGGCGTATATTCAAAATGAATAAAAAGTAAAAAAAATTCAATTTGAAGAGAAAAGTTGCTCTTTACAGAAAACAATAGAATACAATATTTATTAAAAACGAAACATTTTAAAACAAAACAGGCTACTTGTGAATTTATGAATACAAAAAATGCAAATCTCAAAGTTTTAACGAAGCCAAAATTAAGGCTAGATTCAAATTAGAAATTCATGTTAATTGGCCTTAACAGTATTATTTATCAACGTGAATTAATCTCACGTTACAACTCTCATCAGTTTGAAAGAAATTCTTATCGAAATAAATTTGGTAACGAAAATATAAAAAATCTCAATAATTAGAATGTGTAAAATGTCAACTCTGACAAAACTACTTATATTTAGTTCATATTTAGGGATCAGGGATGAAAACATTATTTGGTATAAAATGTCCCAGGATGATGCGGACGATATTTGCTAAAAAGAATTTAAATCGAACATTAAATCGAATAGAAAATTCAATCAGATCGAAATACAAGAATCCATCCATCCCAGATTACAACTTAAGGGGGTAGTCAAAATTGAAAACACTATTTAGGTACACAGTAACATATTTTTTATTTATTTATTTTTTTAAATTTATTTCTTATAACATTTTAATTTTAACTTCGAACTTCTGTAATTATTGAATATTTGATCAGGTTAATATTTTTGTGTATTAAATATTTAAATTTAATTAGGTATTTTATATTATCCGTGTCTATTAGCTGTATTATTTTTGTTGGGGTTCCCAGCTTTCTAATAATTTTTGTTATAAGGTAATCTGCTTTGCGAATGCCTTCCCTCGAGAGTTTTCTTCGTCCAGTAGCTACATCATAGAGTAGCTGGAGGTTTTCTGGATTTGAATGATAAACATTTCGCAAACGTTTAATAATACGTTTGAGAAATTGAATTTCAATTTGAAATAGAATATATTTGCTATATTCCATTTTTATTGGTTTATTGGTTTACACAACTGACTGTCTAACACGTTTAATTTGCGTTTTATAGCAATTTTTGATGATTAGATTAGCGCAGATCTTAGGAATAAAAGTTCTAAAAGGAACAAAGTTATATAAAAATTGTTTATTTTTTAAAAATTATTGTTTTCCAAAAATATGTGTTTATTAATTAAAAAAACGACCGGAAACTTACTTAATATTAGAATATTATTATCGATGAAAAAAAATTATTAAAGATTTAGAAATTTAAAAGTGTTTCAAAATATCACTCATCATAAAAATAGATGATATAAAAGTGATCATAAATGTCAAGGCTCATTTGCAATTAAGATTATGGATTCACGACCTAACTTCTTATCCAAAAAATTTTTTTATATTTTAAAGAATAATGATCCACAAAAAAATGAGAGGTGGTCTGTTTCTAAAAAGCGACCAGAAACCCAAAAGTGCGTATATTGGCTTGATTAGAAATAATATTATTATTTTGATTGAAGAAAAAACCCAAGAAATCAATCAGTTAAATCAGTAAAATCAGCCTAAAAAAGCTATACGAGTTCTTTCAAATACCTATTGCCTTTCAATTTTCTAATATTTCGTAAATCAAGATAGAGTATACTGATACTCTACCCTACTTGGGCTCTACCACTGGGTTGAGCCCAAGTTTTAAGAAGCTTTCAAAATAAAAAATATAGGATACTTAAATAATTATTTATTTCTTATATGGTATAATTACATAATACTGTAAATTTTATATATATATCTTTTTTCTTTCGGTTTCGTTGGCTTGGCATAAGTCAATCAAACATTTGCATGTTCAAGCACACACACAAATTCTCACAAAATGACCGGAAACAATACGAAATCTACATTTCAAGATTCACGTCTTCAAAGCGATCGAAATCTGCTCTAGGTGGTAACGTTGTCATGAAGTAGGTGTAGATCTTTTTTTTGATTCTTAAATTTTTTATTTATTACAATAATTGCTATTATCAAAATAGCGACGATGCAAACTAGAAAAACTAGTATAGCCAATAAAAGAGCGAAGTAATTGGAAACGTAACGTCCCCATTTGACAATATTTCGGCTTCGGTTTCTTCACAATTAAATGTAATATTGGCAACGTTTTCGGAAACATTGTCCAATATTTCGTTTAGGTTAATTTTTAATTATATATGAACATAGGTAAATACATATCTGGTTTCCATGTATTCCAACGTGCATCACACTGACCTAAACCATCATGCATTGCTTGACATTTATTGCACCCAATATTATCACTAAAATAATAAAAATATCCGGTAAATTTTTTTCCGCATCTGTCGCATAGCATGGATGATCTATTAAAAGATGATATTTTATCAGCCGTAATGTAATTGGTATCATGTATAATACATTCTTGTATTATATAGCTATCTACCGATGACATATACTCTGCTCTAAGGGCGTTTATTCCTAAAGTTACTAAATTTAGAACACTCACTTCCCTGTGGTTGACGTTCCTGGAATTCTCCATCAGGACGTTCCACATTGTTGCTACTACCTCTTTGAGGTGCATTAGGTTTCTTTTTCCTATTTTCCATTTTAATTCGCTTTTTGGTTTTATTATTATTTATTATTGCGGCATCCACCGACTTACTTTTTTTTAAAAAGAGTTGACTTTTATATTGTATTATGCCGGGCTACGGCTTCGCAGTTTATATCTTTATAAACTTTATCACGCTTTTAATATTTAGATATACGCTACATATCCCCGTTTGGATACTACACGAGGACGTGGGAGTGCTTTCCGTGGAGAAGTTCACCAGCCCTTTTTACTTACCATTTAACGGCGTTGTATGTTGAAGAAAAACACTTTGTTAATTTATGTTTTAAAATTCTCTTTATTTCTTCTTATTTTTTGTTATTTTATTCCTCGTTTTTAATCGCGGTTGTCCATCGACTGACTTAAAACATCATCTTCCTTCTTTCATTTTTCATCTTTACATAGGACTTATTTCGACTTTTATCATGCAGCTGAGTCTACATGTTGACGTTCGCTATAGTCCTGTATTTAACTTCCATTTACCATGATTCTGTTGACCTGTTATCTACATGAATCATGGTCATCCTACATATATATCTTTTTTTTTCACTTTCGTTGTTTCAGCACTTCGCACATGAGCAGTAACATCATCTGACGGAACATCAACATCGAGCATTTGCACGGTCACACGCGAATTATGTTTTTTCGTGAGCCGAATTTTTTTAAAAAAAAAACTAATTTTTATTAATTTAAAAACACACTTTATTTTATAAAAGAATAATCTTAATATTTAGCTTTGAACAATTTAGAGTATACACTAGAACTGAAACTTAAATCTGAAATGAGTTTCTTTTATATCCGTTTCTTATCATACTTAAGGTATGATAAGTTTCTTATATTTCGCCCTTTGGATATATTGATATTGATTATCTTTATTGTCTTATTTTCTATCTGTTGTTTATGTTTTTAGTCATCTCTTCTAGTAACTGATTAAAATTCTTGTTTATGTTATTTATGTTTTTGGATGACGAATTCGTTTTATACATAACTCACGCGCTCACACAAATTCTCACAAAATTACCGGAAACAATACGAAATCTAAATTTCAAGATCCACATCTTAAAAGCCATCAAAATCAGCTCGAGGTGGAAGCGTTGTCATGTATTAGGGTGTAGATCTATTTTTTGAGTCTTCGATTTTTTTACTTATTACAATAATTGCTATTATCAAAATAGCGACGATGCAAACTAAAAAAAACTAGTATAGCCAACAAAAGAACGAAGTAATTGGAAACGTCCCCATTTTTGACAATATTTGGGCTTCGGTTTCTTCACAGTTAAATTTAATATTGACAACGTTTTCGGAAACATTGTCCAATATTTCGTTTAAGTTATTTTTTTTTTTATATATAAAAATGATGTTCATTGGTAGTACACACTAGGTACACTTCATTGTGATTCATTGTCGCGATCATGTACTTTGAAAAAAAAAACCCTTTATGTTTTAACAAAATGTATATATTTTTTATTAGTTAGATATCTTTTTTTTAAATTTTCTAATATCCAAACTTTACTCTGAACTTCTTGAGCAGCCTCACTCAAGAAAAATTATGGCTTGGTCCGAGTTCTTTTGTAAAGTTTGGTGTGTGAAGAGAATATTCTATAAATCAAACGAAAAGATTCTTTCATAACCGTTCTTACATAAATAGTTAATTTATAGTATTTCCCGATGCATTTTGAAATACGGAAAATGCATTGGTAATATAAATAAATAAAAAACAAATGTCACCATCGTGTACTTTAGAAAAAATAAAAAAACGAATTCATACTTTTTAATATAATAACTTTTTATTTAAATGCTTCAGATTCACTCAGATAATTGCTGAATGTAACTGCTTTCTATATTCGTTATATAATCTGAGCATTGATAGCACAGAATACGGTGCAGTTTGTTTTGCGCAGATTCTAATAGGTTTTCCATCAATCTTATACTCTGGGGATTATGATCTTTTAATACCTGTCTTAAACTTTCGCTGCTCTTACTTCCATCTTCTTACTTGCATCAACATCGGTCAACGGCGCTAATTGGTTCTGCTCCAATACATTTGGCTGAAAAGAAATTTCATTAACTGCGTTTGCAACTGTACCACTATTAACAAATAATTTTTTGGGGAAATGTTTCCCTACTTTCCTCTTTTTTATACTTCACTACTGCTGTGAAATTCTCCTTTGATAAGACCTCCTGTAAGCCGTCCAAATTTTTTTCTCCCGACATTTATGTGCGAAATAAATTTGGTAACGGAAATATAAAAACTCTCAATAATCAGAATGTGTAAAATGTCAACTCTGACAAACTAATTATTTAGTTCAAATTATAATTTTTTTTTTTTCTTTAGAAGTTGTAGTAACAGCAGTAGATGTTTAGTAGATGTTGTTCCTTCTCCAGAAGTATGTTGTATGTTATATTTTATATGTTATATGTTATATTTTATGTGTTCTGCAGAAAAATTGCTTCCCTAGCTGCCACGCGCACTTCCGCCATTTCGTGTAGGTAGTCACTTGCCTCCTCCAGGTATTTTATTTCCCACCTACCCTGCATATCTGCCGAGCCTTCCCCTATCCGCCACCTGGGGTCTTCAGTTGGAACATCAGACTGAACGAAGGGGTCGCTAGACTCAACATCAACATGAGGCCAAGTCTAGCTCGTAACTCTAGTTTAATAGTTTACCCCCCATATTTATTCAAAATGCCTGGAAAATAAAAGCAATTAGTTGTACGAACATTTAGAACTTCATTCGACTTACTGTGATTTGGTAAAGCTGATATGAATTTGTTCTGGACACAGTCGTAATACTTTATAGATTTGATATCGGTTTAAAATTCACCTAGAAAAAACAAAAATTAGTATTTGCATTAACGCTTAGAACTTCACTGTACTTACCATACACTTTCACGAACAGATTTAACTTTAAAATTAACACTTCTTCATGAAGAAGAAGTGCAATTTTATAAAGAACCGCTTTTCCTCGTTCCTACTTCTTTATCACAATTAACACTTTTTCGTGAAGAAGAAATTCTTCCGTTTTGCAGTTTTCAGAATCTGCAAACTTCAAAATGGTGTTTTGATCGGGAAATATTGAGATTTTCAAAACATTTGGAGCACAGTTTCGTCCATCTAAACTTATCAACAGATATAACGTCGCATAGTATTTTAATATGTCTCAACACTAGACAATGCAGAGTTCGACCATATCCTTTCATAGGAGAATTTGCTGCAATTGTCGTACTCCCCATAAAAATTAGTACACTTCTGTCCCCTACGAATTTCTTCGCTACCGTACGCGCAGTTTTCTGCGACATCATAAATTTCTGAAACTTCAACCGAGCTACTTTCCGTTTACAATGCACGCGTTGTAAAGTGTGTAAATGTTGGAACTCAAATTGAACGTAGTCGTTAAAATTTCCCGACATAGACGAAATTATTCTTCCCGTCGCTCCTTGCCGATTTTCGCGTAGCTTATTTACCTGGGATTGAGCCCCACCAGTCCATTTCATTTATTTCGTTTTCGCGAAAACTCTCCAGACTTGTGTCTGAATTGGGCCGATTTGTATTTCACATTTACAAATCGGTCCAAACTGTCATATTCCGCAGTTGCATACATTAATTTTGTGACTTTGTTGTAAGATCCTCAGTCGAATTTTTCGCGGATTTCTGTCAATCTTGCAACTTCCCTTGCTTCTATTATATCGATAGAAGCCGCCTCCGGTTTCTTCCGACGGAAGAGAAACGAAATCGCTACTCCATCTGTACGTATGGAGAAATCGAACTTATGATTATACGTTTCCAATTTTTGGTAGTTAAAAAACTTACCTCACATTTCTTTTTTTACCGCCTCGAATAATTTCCACGTTGTTTTGTCACCCTGCAATCCTACTGATCACAGTAGCCTATAGAAGGATTACGAGTCATACTGAACATGTTTTCTTCCCTTTTTTGAAAATAGGGAAAATGCGGAAATTTATCCATAACATTTTTTCTCATCAAAGATTTTTCAAAACACAAAAAAAAAATCATGTCAAAAATTACACAAACAACAACATGCAAATTTTAAAAACATAAAATTTTAAAGAAAAATTTACAACTTTTCTTTAAAAACATATAAAACACTAAATACGTAACAAAGAAACGAAACTAAATTATACAACACACATGAACATATCAAATATTTACCCACCAAAAAGAAAACACCACATATGACAGCCGATATCAACAATTGGTTTTGTTTTTTTTTTTCTTCTTTTGATGAGAAATACAAAAAATTCACGTCACCGAACATTTATACACATATTTATTACAATTGATTGAATTAATTTTCTTTTTTTTTTAATTTTAATTTTATTTTTTTGGAATTTATAAAGGAAAAAATATTTACGTTAAATAAATTTGATTAAACGTGAATCACGCATTTCATTTCTTTTTTATTGTTCCCTGAACAAACAAATGGTATATACGTATACCTTTGGGTTTTCAAATTTGTAAATCTGTCCGCATGCCCCAGGACATTAGTAAGGAGACCTAACAAAACCGTATCAGCGTTTTGTTGACTGCTTTCATCATTGAACAGATAGTCCAATGTTGAAAAGTAGTCTCTGTCCGGAGAAACTTCCAAACCCTGCGATACATATGCATGCTATGCTAATGTTGTTTTTCAAGCTTGTTTCATATGTATCGCACGCGGAGACAAGGAAATTCGACTGATACGATCCATCACATTGACGGAAATCTGATATACCCCGACGTATTTGATTATACGCCGATGGTAGTGCGTACTATCTTGGGCTTCGATCTTTCAAGGCATAGAAATAATTCAAGAATCTTGGTTTCTCTTCTATACCCCATTGGGATTTGAACTTAATTGAGTCATCATGGAATGATGAGTGCACATGGATGCTTCGACCATCCACATAGACATTTCATCAACATCTTTATTTATTTTTTCAGCAAGCACCTTGCTGTTACAAATGCCGGCAAAGCCACATTTAATTGTGAACCCCTCGTAACCTTTATTTTCCGGCCGACGCAGCCTTTTCATTACGACTCGAAAAAAGGTTAAAAATTATAAAGACTTATAAAGTCCCGGAGGCTTGCTTGTCGGAGGTATTGTTTTTTTTTCCCCGCATTTCTCGCATGTTGCTTTTATCAACACTTGAAATATTTTTTTTTGGTCCCGCGCTCTTTCCTTACGTCGGGCGCGTTTTGCCCTCTTTTGCTCCAAACTTGGCGTCCTTTTTCTTTTTGCCTCTTTTTCTTTTGGGCAGCAAGTTTTCCGACTCCATTTCAGTACACTGTAATCAAATTAATTAGATTTTTTTATTGAAAGATTAGCTTGTCATTTGATTATCGGGTTTTTGAGTTCGGGAGAGGCTTGGACTGGCCCACCGTGTTAAATAAAGAATTTGATGAATATAAGTCAAAAAGAACTTACTTGTCGCGATCATGTACTTTGAAAATACCCCTACCTTAATTTGCACAAACTAGTTCGCCGTTGAGTGTTAGTCTTTAAGACTATAGAGGGTAAATAAATGACCCAAGCAAGGATAATTCGGTTTGGCGAAAAGAAAATTAAATATAGTGGCGAGTTCGTCAAATTTTGAGGCCAATCCGATATGAAGATATTTGTCACACTAGGTGAAAAGGCATCTTATATACTCGTCAAATCAAATTATAAATATAGGGTGGACCAGGAATAATTTATCGTATTATTCTCGAGCCACACAATCATAGTTTCGTTGGTTGTATATACTTTAACAAATTTTTGATAAGTGGGTTATATATGTTATATGAAATATGTTATATGTTATATGTTATATGTTATATGTTATATATTATATTTTATGTTCTAGCTTTTATGGTATATGTTTAAATTTCCCTTTAATTATCCATTGGGGATAACCCATAATTCACTAATAGGTAGATAATCTAGATGATTTTTGTTTTTTTATGTTTAAGAATATACTTATTAATATTCTTAAACGAAAAAAAAAGAAGAGAGAAAAAAAAGGGGGGAAACACCGAAGAGAAGAGAAACACCAAGGAAAAGTAAATGAAAACAAATTCAAATAGTTAAAAAATAATCAAAACGAAAAATTATATTCTAGTAATTGTTTCAGGCATGACTAAACTGAACTCCACCAACATGAAGCTCCAGAAGTAACCGCTTTGCCCGAAACTTATGGCCATTCCAGGTACCAAGTGCCAGACACACGGTCCCCACACCAAACTCGACCCAACCATCATCTCTTCCTCCTCGTCCCCTCCGTTAATTTCTACTCTGGCCATCTATATAAAAAAAAAAACAAAAAACTATTAATTACAATACCAAATATAGATATGTTTTAATAACTGACACCAGTTATGTCGTCCCACGGCATCATCTCACAGTGATAAGGCAACACCCCCGGTACTGGCACCCAAATATCACATTGCGGATCCCATCCTAATGTGATTGGCCTAATTAGGTTCCACTGCCTCCTAGTCTGTATACACATAATAGAAAGTACCATGTTCAAAGAAAATTAAAACACAACTGACTACTTAGAAAAAATCACTGGCACATTTACCATCCATGTGTATATCTTCATATTAAACAACACTTCTCAGTTCACAATGACTTGAAAAAAAAACTCTTTAAAATTATTTTAAGTTACAATTTATTTTAATCCGTTCTGACCTTACCACTGGTAGGGTGTCTTACTTGTATTTTTGTTGTTTCGTACTAGAAAAACTGTTGGTGAGATCTTAAAATCATTTTTTAATTTTTCTAATAGTTGCACTACATTTCTCAATCAATTCTATCGATAAATAAAATCGTTTCAATTTAAATCTAATACTTTTCACTAATTTCACTATAACATATATTATTATTATTCGTTCTAGTATAAATCTTGGTTAATTTCATTAGACGAGATCAAATAAAGGTTACTAGGGTTACTTGATACTATTTTTATTTTCTATAATACTGAGTGTAATTATTTATAATGACTACTTGATAAGATTGGACAGAAAGACAGGAGGACTTGTCTTTTATATGTATAAACAAGCTTTTTCTTTTTGTTTACAGTTTTTGGCTATATGACCATATCTGAAGCATTTTAAACATTGTCTTGTGACTGGAATAAAAAAATCAACTTTGTATAAGTATTTCCTATTTCAGGAAAAATGACTAAGTTAGATGCTCTTAATTTTTTTCTTAAATTATTGTACACTTCAAATAATTTTTAATAATTAAATAGTCAGATGTAAGTAATTTTACATTGATTTTTCTCGCGCCTGTGTGTTAGACTGCTTGGGAAACGTACGGGCTTATTTTTCAATGTTATATTTTTTATGAACTTTATTTTACAAACGTTTCTAAATTTTATTCGCTTAACTCTTTGTCACGACAAAAACGTGACTAACTACTTTAATTAAAACTATTTTGGAAGGAAGCGGAATTTTTTCACCAAAATTGCTTACTTCAACAATATTGTTTTAATTGACCCAATATTGATAATATTGCAAATGTGCAATTTCACAATTGAAATTAATAATGCCACTATTAGCGTATTTTGCAATTTTGGTGCTTCACATTCTTCCCAAAAGGAATGAACTTATTCAAGTTCAATATTAAAATTTTATACTTATTTTAATATTACCACACACCAGTGTAGGTAATTTTATGCTACGAAAAACGTAGAAAAAATGTTATTTTCCAACGATCCTAAGATACAATGGTAATGAAATGAAAAAACAAAAACGTCGTCGTACAAAGGAAGCTGTTAATTCTTTCCAACGAAATGAAAAAACAAAAAAACAGTCGGTGGAGAAAGGCGGTAAAAAGGCTCCGCACTTCTTATAATAATAATAATAATAATAATAACAATAATAAGTGTGGGATTACCATTTCAATAGCTATATCAGGAAGGTTTACATGTATTTTCTCACCTGATGATAGTACTGTCTTTCCAATACCTGCAATATATTCTGACACTGGTTGCAGTAATACGTAATTTTCTGCACCGATTACACCATGTGGTTCAACTTCTTGGAATCGGTCTGCATCTGTTGCATAGAATGGATGGTCTATTAAAAGATGATAGTTTATCATTTGCAATGTAATAGGTATCATGTATAATACATTCTTGTATTAAACAGCTATCTACCGATGACACATACTCTGCGCATTCATAGCATAGATTGTGACTTAAATTAGTCTGCATTGAATATATCAAATACACTTTAGAAATTGCACAAACAACAATTTTGGTTACATCGATAATTAAAGACATAATTACTAAAAAAGAACATAGAAGCAAAAAAAATTATTAATTTCAACTTTTAAATAAAATTTTTTTTTACTCACAATCACAAGATTATATAAAAATATATATCAAAATTAATAAATCATTTTTAATATTATTAACAACTTTTTAAACTTTTAATATATACAGTTCAAAAAAATAAAAAACGATTTTTCAAATTTTTTCAATAAAATAAATTAGTTTATTTAGTTTTTGTTCTCAAAACTAAAGACAAACTTCTTCTCTACTTTTTCACTAACTTATAGTTTAATTGAAACAAAAGAAAATAGCATAGAAAGTAAAACTTTTATACTGATTGTTTAAATTATTTCAATATTTTGTAGGATAACCTTTATTTTTTATGACAGCATCACATCTGCGGGACATAGAGTTAATGAGATCCTGGCATCGCTTTAATGGGATTTGCTGCCATGCATCTCGCACAGTATCACACAAAGCTTCAACATTCGATGGTTTCTTTTCTGAAACCTTTTGTTTAACTTCTGCCCATAAGTTTTCAATGAGGTTAAGGTCAGGGGACTGTGCTGGCCACGGCATGACGTCAACCCCATTGGCCCGAAACCACTAATTCGCCAATTTCCTTGTATGTTTCGGGTCATTATCTTGTTGGTATACCCATTTTAGTGTCATATTCTCCTCTGCATAGGGCAACATGACCTCATTTAATATTTGTACATAGATTCGTTGGTCCACTATTCCTTTAATCTAGTGGATTGGACCAACTCTGTAATATGAGAAACTTCCCCAAATCATGGTCTTTGCTCCACCATGTTTAATGGTTTTCCTAGTGACTTGTGGTTGATATTCCGTGTTATGTGGACGTCGGACAAACTGTCTGGATCCAGTTCCACCAAACAAAACAATTCTACTTTCATCCGTCAACAATATATTCCTCCATTTTTCGATAGTCCATTTTACATGTTGTTGGGCAAATTTTATACGCGCATCCACATATTTTTTTTGTAAGCAACGGTACTTTTCGTTCCACCAAGTTGTATTTAGAAACTGAATAAATCGTCATCGAATCACTTTCCCATACTTACTTTTAATT
Organism: Xylophagus ater; assembly: GCA_963422695.1. Taxonomy (NCBI): domain Eukaryota; kingdom Metazoa; phylum Arthropoda; class Insecta; order Diptera; family Xylophagidae; genus Xylophagus; species Xylophagus ater. The sequence goes on from OY730484.1 coordinate 46,404,132, forward strand.
ATATTCAAATATTTTGCTGAAGAGATGGTTTTATTACACGTAAATGATTTACACTCCTATTTTTTGATCAAGCCACTTCAAGTGAAAATATAGAACTAAGTGAAGTAATTGCAACAGAAATATGGCAGTCATCGCGATCTTCTTTTTTGTGTTACACTTCTTACATGTCATCTAGATGCACCAACGAAATTACGACCATTGTCGCTATAGACATTTAAACAGGAACCCCTGCGGCTCATGAAACGATGGATGGCTGCTAAAAATGGATCGGTCGATAAATCTGATACCAATTCAAGATGTATTGCTGTAGTTGCCATACAAACAAATAATGCAATATATGCTTTCCATTGCTTTGCACCAGTATTTGTGAAAGGACGACATCAAAATGAAATAGATTTTATGATGTTTAAAAAGTGATCCATAAATGAAACGTACCTCAAAGTTAGCTTCATCTGATCACAGTATGTTGGACCAATCTTCTTCAGTGTAATGCACATGTTTTTTCGCCAACTCCTACCATGGTTTCTTGTTTTTTTCTGAGAGCCACGGCTTCTTCCTTGCTTTGCATGCTTTAAGTTCAACTTCTCCAAGTCCTCGTCTAACGGTTCTTGAAGAAATACATACTTTCATAACATCGGTCTGACCTCATGACGTCGTACATATTAATACACCCAACCCTCCTGCAACACGGTTTCCTACAACACGGTTTCGTTCATAAAAATTGCAGAAAACCGTACTCATATACATATTATGGGTGCATTACAGCCAAGAAAAGCATATTTAAAAAAGTAATAAGCAATATCCCTATCATCTAAAATAATAACCAATATTTTTATTCTCTATACAACATATTTGTTCACATTCCCCTTTATAGATATGCTACCTAACAGTCCAACAATTTTGGCTTAATTATTCTTATGTCCCTTTACAAATTCGCCTAAAAGAATTAACATTTTTTCCCGTTCCTTCGGCAACTCAAAAGCAGGATAAGACGAGGTTTTCTTTCGTTTTTAAACGAAGATCATATTAAAAATCGTTCCTCCCGAGGCGTGGTAATCATTATTCTCCCGGATTTTTTGACATTTATGTGCGAAATAAATTTGGTGACGAAAATATAAAAAATCTCAATAATCAGAATGTGTAAAATGTCAACTCTGACAAACTAATTATTAAGTTCAAATTATCATTTTTTTTGCTTCTTTAGAAGTTGTAGTAGCAGCAGTAGATATTTAGTAGATGTTGTTCCTTCTTCAGAAGTATGTTATATTTTATATGTTATATGTTATATTTTATGTGTTCTGCAGAAAAATTGCTTCCCTAGCTACCAACCGCACTTCCACCATTTCGCGTAGGTGGTCACTTGCCTACTCCAGGCAGGGAATTCCTTTCGATTTTGGGACGTTCGCTTTCGTAAGCTGCGCCTTGCGCTTTCGGTGCGTTTCCAGTTTTCCCTGGAGTGGAACATCACATCCAAGGCCTCCTCTAATTCTATCAACCCTTTCTTAATGTCTATGCTAATGTTCCTTTGTTTTTCGGTTGCCACCTTCATTTTTTCTACGATGGTTCTACATTTTTGCAATCCTAATTCTTCTATCTTTCTCATTTCTTTCAAAGAATCTTGCTTCGCGGGCGTATTGCTGGCAGTTACCTCATCATATATGATATCTTCTGTCGCTACCTCTTCGGCATTTGCATCTTCTTTGACTGGTTGCCGACAATCTCCACCTGGGGGGGGGGGTGTTATCTGGATTTTCACCACTTTTTTTGAAGGGGTCTTCCTCTACATTTCTTCTTGTTGGTGTTCTTGTGACATTACCTCAATCACAAGCCAAGTTAGCCACTAGTGATAGATTGCGGTCGCTTGATATCGACGCCCCGGTGCCCGCTCGCTCGCTCCTGGCGGCCGCCGGTACTGGGTTTCCGTGCCTATGCACCGTAAGTTTGTTTATTTCCATTGTATTTTCCATGATAGATTTTTTGTTCTGGGTATCCTTCCCATATCCCATTTAGGATTGGACTCATTTCCAGAAGGATGTTTTGTTTGGTCCGCGGGTGGTATTTTATTTCCCACTCCGTATTTCTAAATCTTGGTTAATTTCATTAGACGAGATCAAATAAAAAACGTCTCCTTTGTATTTCTAAGGTTACTTGATACTATTTTTGTTTTGTATAATGTGTAATTATTTAATGACTACTTGATAAGATTGGGCAGAAAGAAAGACAGATGGACTTGTCTTTTATATGTATAAACAAGCTTTTTCTTTTTGTTTACAGAATTTGGCTATATGACCATATCTGAAGCATTTTAAACATTGTCTTGTGACTGGAATAAAAAAATCAACTTTGTATAAGTATTTCCTATTTCAGGAAAAATGACTAAGTTAGATGCTCTTAATTTTTTTCTTAAATTATTGTACACTTCAAATAATTTTTAATAATTAAATAGTCAGATGTAAGTAATTTTACATTGATTTTTCTCGCGCCTGTGTGTTAGACTGCTTGGGAAACGTACGGGCTTATTTTTCAATGTTATATTTTTTATGAACTTTATTTTACAAACGTTTCTAAATTTTATTCGCTTAACTCTTTGTCACGACAAAAACGTGACTAACTACTTTAATTAAAACTATTTTGGAAGAAAGCGGAATTTTTTCACCAAAATCACTTACTTCAACAATATTGTTTTAATTGACCCAATATTGATAGTATTGCAAATGTGCAATTTCACAATTGAAATTAATAATGCCACTATTAGCGTATTTTGCAATTTTGGTGCTTCACATTCTTCCCAAAAGGAATGAACTTATTCAAGTTCAATATTAAAATTTTATACTTATTTTAATATTACAACATCTGTGTAGGTATAGATAGAAGGCTCCGCACTTCTTATAATAATAATAATAATAACAATAATAAGTGCGGGATTACCATTTCAATGGCGACCGCCTCTTTCACAAGACACCAGTCTGGGATTGCTCATCGCATTACTTCAAGCCAGATCTGTCATGTTATTTTCGCTAATCTAGCGACTTTTTTTTTTTTTTTTTTTTTACTGTTCTTACGTCTTGATTTGACAATTTCTCTGGTTGGGCCTTGTTTCGTTGTCAATCTGTTAGGCGGAGTTCTTCTCGTTTTTACCCCAAAATTTCCTCCACATAGGTCGTTACGAAGTTCCATCCATCTTCTTGCGCCAGCATCAAGTCTTTTAGTTCACTAGAATAGCATAGCCTTGATTGAAGACTATCACTTTCAGAAAAAGTGATTCGACCAATGACATTCCTTCCCTCTGCGGATAGATTATCAATTGGTCCATATCCTAAGAGATTTGATGTTTGTATTAAGTTTGTTGGAATTAGTGCCTTTGGTAGCGGAGAATATTCTGGTACACTATCTCTAGTCGCTACTAATCTCGCTTTTGTTAAGTATGGACAAATATAACTTTCATATACGTTATGATTAATATTTGTTACCTTACCAAATGTTCCTGGAGGTATACTTACATTGCTTTCATTGTATGTAGTTTTTGGAATAGCTATATCAGGAAGGTTTACATGTATTTTCTCACCTGATGATAGTATTGTCTTTCCAATACCTGCAATATATTCTGACACTGGTTGCGGTAATACGTAATTTTCTGCACCGATTACACCATGTGGTTCAACTTCTTGGAATCGGTCATCCTGATTCTCGTCTTTAGCCACTTGCATTACATGTGCATTTAATGCTACTGAGCAATGGTGTAGAAAAGCTGAGTACGGCATTTGTCTATCAAGACGCTATAGGGTCGAAAGAACTCCTACAAACTAGGAAATTGTGAGAATTCAAAGTTGTGGCTGTTATTCATTCTCACAGGTTTTCCTCCATTACATGGTCCGTCATATAAAACATCATCATTTGGTGGTGTTTCCGTGACTGATGGTTTTGGTGGTGGACCTCTTCTTTGCTGAGCTTTTCGTTGTTGAGCGAATTTTGGTTTGATTTGAAGGTCAGAAACATGTTCATCGTTCCGAACCATATCTTTCCAATCGCCTTGCTCTGCATTTCTTTCGATTCGATTTTTCATTCTACGAAAGTCCCTACTTGTCATTTTACTTTAAGGAGCTACATTGCTGTAGACTGTTGTTCCTTAAGCGTTGTCTGCTTAGTCTTCTTTTGTTTGTTCATCTGAACTGTAAAAATTTACAATTTATGACTAACTTTGTGTCTGTTTATAAAAACGACAAAGTCAACTATGTTATCAGGCCCGAATTTCCCCACGTTGGCTTCTAGGAGCCTGCGCTCCGTCCTCCACCTACTGCAAGTTAGGATATGTTCTGGATCGTCTCAGCATGTCTGGAAATATTTGCAGTACACTGTCTCAACTTTCCCCATGCGGTGAAGGTAGGCTCTGAAATATCCGTGCCCAGATAGAAATTGGGTTGGATAGAAGCCTACCTCTCCAAAAGTCCTATTTAGCCAGGGGTGTATTTGTTTAATTAGTCTTTGTTGTCCATCTACCTTCAGGAGCCGCCCATCGTTCCTGTCAGGAGCCGGGTTACTCCTGAAATTACTAGCACTGTCACCTCAGAGACAAACAAATTTCTTAACCTTGTGATCCTTTGCTAAAAAGGCATATAACTGACGGGTTCAGTTTTTTTTAGCGCTCCTTTTTTGTATTTTGTTGGTTGTTGCCTTGTTGGTTTTGATGTTTTTTTTGTTGCATGATGTCCACTATTTCTTTAAAATCATACGTCCGCAATTTTCCAAAATCCAACTCCCAGAAAAAAAGAACTTCATCGCCAACTCGGCCAGAAACAATTTTTGAGGTCCCGTATGACCTTTTCCAGCCCTTCGAAATTTCTTCTTGATTGCTAATTGATATATAAAACATGAAATAAATATCCATTTGTTCCATTTTCTTTTACAATATTGTAACAACAATCGCCAAAAAGAAATTTTCAACGTTATGCAGTAAAATTTACAGCCACTAAAATTTTGATGATTGTAAACAAAAATTAATATTACAGTGGAGGCAAAACTTTACTCTACACGTTGCAAAGAACATACCAAAACATACCAAGTGACGTTAAGTCCTCCAATATGTTGGCATATGCAAATTTCTTTCTCCTAGCATACTTAAATTTGTGTTTCCTCGAAGAGATAAGTGACAATCATTTGAACTATAGTGCCCGATAATTATAATTCAAATCTTTAGTAAAGTACGGTCCAGACGCTCAGTCGTAGTTTGCGCAGTTTTTCTGTAGGAAAGCCTGCGCAATTTTTATGTCCACACGATACTGTCTTTTCCATGTTTTTTACGCAGTTTTCTTTGGAACTACGTTTTGCATGCACGTACCACAGTTATTTTTCAGACACTATCTGTAATCGCACAGGCCGCACTTTTGCCTGCGCAAACGACCCGTAACTTGTCCAGACGCTCAGTTTTGCCTGCGCAAATCTGATTTGCACATGCAAAACTGAGTAAAAAACTGTTCGTTTGGACGGCTCTTAATTGTAATAACGTGTGTCAAAAAAATATATGAAATAATAATAATTTAAATATGAGAAGAAAGCAAAAATTATTTATAATGTCGCCTTCACTAAGCGCTAGAGATGCCCCATCGATGGGTCATTTCTGTGTAACACGAATGCCCATATATGATCACGATGGGGTATGTTTCTTTTTAAATATATTAATAATATGGCACCAATTTATTTTTATTTTAGGTATTCACTTGTTAAGGCATTAATATTTTATTTCATAAGAAAATTGAGAAGTTCAAAAATTGCAGAAAATTCTCTTGTAGAGGAAAATAATTTTTTTAAGATTTAGAAATTGTTAATAATTATGAAATTTTTATAAAATTGCATATGTTTTTTTTTTGTTAATTTTAAACACTTTAAAATCCTTCTAAAAGAAAATATAATCCTTAATTTAAAAACACTTCCTATATCACCTAAATTCCATTAAATTCGAGCTGTACTCAAATTGAATGAAACAACACATTTAAGGAGAAGGATAGAGTCATGAGGAGAACCTTTGTTACTATTGCAAATAAAAAGAAAATTACTTTTAATGTTTTACAAAAACTAAAAAAATTAATAATTAAGTTTTAATAATGTAATTTTTGGTGAATTAATAAAAATATTTTTGATTTGTCGCAAACTCAAAATAATTATGTTTTCAATTAAAAACAATATCCATTTTTTTTTTCTTTTTTAACAAAATTCGATTTTTCTTTTAGGTAAATTAATTATTGTTTTATTTCCAGGTAAGTTTCCATTTACAGGAAAACTCATTTCTCTATCCTTCTTCATTTGTTGTGCAGCAGAATTTTTAAGTTTTTCATTTCTAACTTTTTTTTTTTTAAATATAAGTAAAACAAATATCAATTAGGATTTTCCTTTCTTTTTTTTGGTTTTTCCAAATTTTTAGAACGTATTATAATCAATTTTAAGAAAAATAACACATAAGACAAATGAAGAAGGATTTAGAAATGCAATTTTTATATATATATTTTTTTTTAATTACCGCACCGAACGATAAGACGCACCTTAAATTTAGAGACGATTTATTGAAACAAATATTATATGTTACCTTTGGGACCATAAGACGCACCCAAATTTGAGTCCATTTTTCTATGTAAAAAGGTGCGTCTTATAGTCCGAAAAATACGGTATTATATTTAGTTATATAAAGTGGGTCACCCTATATACTATTTATTCCTTAAAAGTTTACATTGAATTAAGGCTGGAATAGTATTAAAAAAAATAGTAATGTAATTATCACAACCGAATTATTGGTGAAAAAACTCTTTTTGTGTGAACGAAAGCGAATTTTTCATCTCCATTTTTTTTTTTTTTTTTATAACATTTTCCTGGCAGAGCCATTGTCTTGTCACTGTGGTTTCTTACTCAAAAGTGCAAACATTAAATTCAATCAGCCACCTTGCGAATTTTTTCCGTGCTAACTTTCTATACAAATCAAAACTTGCTAAAATGAATTCAATTTTGCTTAAAGATTGCTAAAAGTATTAAAAGAATGCATTGTCATCGTGTTCTGAGCTATTTTTAAAGTTTCAAATGTCTAGCTAGTCGGGAAGCTAGTTAAAAATTTGTACTGGATAAAACTAGCATTTCCATACATTTTAATAAAATCGAACTAGAAACAATAAAATTACAGCGTTTTTAAATCTGGACAGTTCAATTTCCGGATCCCCCGGTATTTTTTAGAATTTGAATATATGATAAAAAGCTTTCTAAATATTGGTATATTATTTTGTTCACATCAACTCTAATTTATGTACCTACTATGGACAAGAAGCAACAAATTTTTCACAATTACAAAAGACGTTAAAATTTTTAAACTAACAAGCATAATAGTATATAAGATAAAATCGAGATTCGAGTATTTTAAATTCAATTATTTATAAGAGTATATTTCATATTTTAAAATAAATTAGTTTTTAATTTTTATTTTTTCTTCTATTCCTAATTTTCAGCCTGGAATTTAATGGAAAATGATGAACGTAATAATTTAATTGTAAAAACCCAAAATCTATTACCAATATCCGTAATTGGTTTTCGAAGTATATTTCCAAAATATTGGCATGATTTTTATTCAAAATTTAATTTCTATCAATTAACAACAATTAATCAAGATAAAAATAATAATGATTTTCTAATAAAAAATACACTGGATAAATCTGTTCTTACAACGGAAGAATATGAACGTTTTATAAATCATATAAATTTATATATTGAAAAATTAATAAATGAAAAAGATTTTCAAAAATCCAATCAAAATGAAAAACTTTCACCTGAAATGTTAAAAATGATTGCAAAAATGATTGAAGAAACATTTCAAGAAAATTCTAAAATTCCAAATTATGAATTAAATAATTCAGAAATTGATAGAATTATTGAAATTATTAAATTAAAAATTCTACCATTAAATAATAATGAAGAAATTTCATTAAATCAAAAACAATTAATAGAAATTGAAAGAATTCTAAAAAATAATATTGAAATAAATAATAAAAATATTTTTGAAAATATTAATTTAAATCAATTCTTATTGAAAATTGTTAAAACAACAGAATTAAATGATTTTATAGAAAAGAAATTTATGGAATTTTCTTTTAATAATGAAAAACTATTAAATCAAGATGAAAAATCAATATTAAATAAATTACAAGAAGATATAAATTTTCTAAAAGAAAATTATCAAAAAAGTTTATATGAAAATGAAAATTTACAAAATTCAATAAATTTATTAAATGAAAAATATTTAAATGCATTAAAAAATTTCGAACAAAAATATGAGAAAAAATTGGAAAATTTCGCAACAAATATTGATGAAAAATTATTATTATTAAAATCAGAAAATTCAAATTTAATTAATCAACAAATAAAATTAATAATAATGGAAATATTTAATATTAAAGATAAAAATCAAAATTTAAATGATTTAAATATAATGAATTGGTTAAAAACTATTTTCATAACAAAAGAATTACTTGAAGAAAAGCTAAATGAATTCAGCGTGAAACATAATCAAACTCAACAGAATGAAATTAATCGTTTTGGAATGATTCTAATGAAAGATATTAGTGAAAAAATTAAATCAGATATATTAGCAATTATTGAAAAGCAACAAAATACTAATAACAAAGAAAATTATAATAAATATATTAATTTTAATGTTACCGAAATTCAAAAACTAATTAATAATGCTATTAAATTATATGATGCTGATAAAACTGGTCTAGTTGATTATGCTTTAGAATCCGCTGGTGGACAAGTATTATCAACACGTTGTACTGAAACATATCAAATAAAATCAGCACAATTATCAATATTTGGTATACCATTATGGTATCCAAGTAATACACCAAGAATAGCTATCTCACCAGCTGTACAACCTGGAGAATGTTGGGCATTCAAAAGTTTTCCAGGTTATTTAGGTAAGTCAACAATTTGGTTCTTTACATAAATATATATTTTTTTTTATATATGTTTAAATATAATTTGATTTATGATACAATTTATAGCGCATGAATGAAAGAATATAAAGATTGCGTATGCTGGCCATTTTGAATTTTTATTTTCATACTATTATGACATCACAAGTGATTTCCTTTCAAATCGTGACGTTTCATACTTAAAATGTATTTCATGTCTCGCGTGACGTAGTTGCGCAAAAAAAGAACAATTTGAAATATGGGAAAGCGTAATCTATATATTCTTTTATTCATGTTTATAGCGTAACCTACCGATTCCGGGTGTATATGGGTGGATTTTCTATTGGTGTACAATTTTTTTAGGTTTTTTCTTCTGCCACAGAATTACAAAATCAAAATTCAGAATATTGCTTCGTCATAATCAACCAGAAAATAGTTTAGAACAAGAAACGGATCGATTGATAAACTAAATAATGAGTATGTACATCTAACCTCGTTCGTAATTTGAAAAATGGATGGTAAACCTTAACAAATTTGAGATATAATATTTTACGGAACTTAAATAAGTGCCAGAATAGAGCGAAGATGATAAATTTCATCGAAAACGTTCTTCGACAAAAGGAAATATGTTTCAAAAAATAAAATCCTCAGATCCCAATTGGAGTTTTGAATAAGCTTACAAAAAGTAAACGAACTATTCTGTTCAAATCGATTTGAAGTCTTCTCAGAGAACTTCTTAAGATGTCCTAGTTTTGTTTGGAGCATATTCGAGCACAACGCCAAAAGAGTACTCTCACTAATTAATATTCAGTGGATCCGTAAAGGTTTCTTTGCTTATATTCTGGCAAGCCTAAGTATAGTATACTCGATGATATGTATACTTAAATCATGGCATAAGTACCTTCTGTGCGCCTCTTAAATGGGTTTTTCAACTAGTATTGTAGTATATTATAATCGGGTATAAATTTATTGATTTCTGCAATGTATTTTAATTTTTTTATAAAGCATGAAAAAAATAATGAGCTTTTAAATTTATTGCTTTTACCGATTATTTTCTTATTTCTTCTTTAGATTAATTCAAAATTATAGCAAAACAATGCTTTTCTATTAATAATTAAAACAAATATTCTTCATCTTTTTTCTAACATGATTTCTTTACAGTTCTTAAACTTAATACAATGATTTTCGTTACTGGATTTACACTCGAACATATACCAAAAACTTTATCACCAGATGGTAAAATTGATTCGGCACCAAAACTTTTTTCCGTATGGGTAAGTATTTTAATTTTAATAAATTAGTTTTTAATCAAAAAAAGGAAAAAACGTCTGTCCGTCTGTTTGTGGCCTTAAGTTTCTATAAATTCGAAAATAATTTAACCTCTTCAATTGATGTCACATCTCTTATCGAACTGAATTTTCGATTAATTCGAGTTATTCGACTGGTGCCGAATTTCACAGTGAGAGATTCTTAAGCTCCAGCTTAATCTACATCTTGGTTTTTTAAACTGTACTTAAGTTTTTGTTGTATTTGATAGTAAAAAGAATGTTGAAAATCTTAAGTTGTGATTATACAAAACTTAAGATTTACCTAAGCTTTGATTCTGAAATCTACTTAAGCTTAAACTCAATTTAAGTTCGAAACTGTCCTTAAGCTGCTTCTATGAAATTGGGCCTTATTAAAATTTTTATTAAAAGATTTTTTTTCGCTTTCTTTTAGTTTTCTAGCGCTTTTTTTAATTTCTAGTAGTTTTTAATGCGTTCTTTTAATGCTTAATAAATCAAACTGTTTACTAAATGATATAGATTGTTACTCATCGATGGCAATTCAGCTTTTACTCATCATTAGAGCTTATTTATTTAAAATTTAGTTATGTAAATAAAAGGGTGGAAACAAAAAAGCATCAAGGAGCATTCTCCTCCATACCAAATGTGAATAACAAATTGGTGCAATACGATCAAACAAAGTGGTTTTAGTCTATATATAAATCACACCATTGGTATCATTGAAGCGCTGTAAAGAAATAAATCTCGTCACTAGTATTTAAAATAAGGTCTCTACTTATAAAGTTTTCGTTTCTCAAAAGGAAGGTCAAAATTTTTTCCATTCTTTTCTCGAAAAAAAAGAATTTCTTAACTTTCCAAATTGTCGTGTTCCTTTCTAGAAAATTGTAAACGAGAATGAAGACTTTTCTGCATTTTTATAATTTCAATGATGACAAAGATTTTCCTTGATCACACCTGTTTTTATAATAGTGTTTCAGTTTCCATTCATTCCAATGAGAAGAGCTGTCAATTTGTTGTTTTCATTGAAAATTTTTCGTTTATTTCTAATCTTAAATTTGGGAATTAATGTCGTTTTTCATGGAAAATCAGAATTGTTTCACAATTTTCTTCATTCTAATGATCATATCCCTATGACTTAGGCCTAATTTAGGAAAGTGCCTATATAAAAATTGAAATTTTTTAAATTTTAAACGATATAATATAGTTTTTTTTTTTATTTTTTGTTTTTCCCAAATCATTTAGGGCCTATCAAACGAAAGTGATCAAGAACCAACAATTTTCGGAGAATATGAATATACAAATAGTGATGCTGCTCTACAATATTTTCCAGTCAAAAGTAATGATATCAAAATACCATTTGATATTGTTGAATTACGTATTGAATCAAATCATGGAAATCGAGCATACACATGTCTTTATAGATTCAGAGTTCATGGATTACCATCAACGTAAAGGAACCAACGAAAAGGTGATGTCTACAAACAAAAATCAGTCATAAATAATTTCAATTGCAATTAAAACTTCATAATTGTATTGATTTTATTGAATTTTTTAAAATATATTCTCTTTTTTTATTTTAATATTTATATAATTATTAATTTTTTTTTTGTAATATTCGTATCCATGTTTATTTTTTTGGTTTTGTAATAAGTTTTTTTAATTTTTAAAAAAACTGTAACGTGTGAAAAAGTAAATATTATGTATAAATTATTTTTTTTTTAAATAAGAATTTTGTGAATAAATTAAAAAACAAGAAATGCACACCTAATTTATAAGTTTAAATGTAAAATATGGTTTAAGACAAACTGTTTGTTAATCTTTAACAACAAAAAAACCGCATAATTTGAGTGAAAAAGAGGATAAATATGAATTCAAAAGAATTAATTAATAATCAAGTTCTTAATTCTTTAATTTCTTTTGATCATTTTTAATATAAAATTGAAAAGAAACGAGGTTACATTTTATACAGGCTTATTTAAGGAATGTTTAATATCGTTGTTTCATTTAACGACAGTTATTAATACAATCTACCAGATAATAGATGGCGCAAATTAATGTTTCGAAAATTAGTTTCAATTTTGAATCTTACCTGATTTTGGTTATTTGTTTTGCCATTAGATTGTTGTCTGCATAATTATATGTGCGTACATATTTCTTCATCGCCTTTTATCCCTATAATTTAATCAAATACTATAATCACAACTTCTTATGCTTCCATTTTGGATAAATCTAGAGAAAAAAAAATACTATTCTTCTTTCGTCAGATAAGCAATTGAATATTGTACACATTGAATATTTAAAAAAAAATATATACTTTTTAAAACAAAAAGAAAAAATCACTGCCAACTAAAAAATTATACTTTGTTTGCCCCTAACCATGTTTTAGTACTATGTTTCTTACCAATTTTTTATGCAACAATCATATATAGTAATATACTAGTCCGGGAGTACTGAATAAGTGAACAATTTGGGACTATAATCCTGTAATTCGATTAGAACCAAATTGGAAATCGATGGTTTTAGTGGAGGCAGTTAGGCCTCACATATAGACCACATTGGGTCTATAGTGATCCATCGTTTTGGGCTTCTAGTTCTCGGGGCTAACACTGGTTAATTTGATAACAAATAACATTTGAACATTTATCCTCTTTAATTTTTTATTGTAAAATTAAATTTAAGTAGTTTTTAAGTCAAATGAATTTTGTGAACGATTTTTCTCCATTCTTCTTTTTATCGTTAATATTTTTTTGATTGTCGTTTTTATAATAATTCTATTTATCGCGCTTATTTTCGGTGTTTTTGTACATAATTTAATTAATTTGAATGTAGTCTCTTTTTTTTTTTAAACAACTATATTGTAAACTTAATTTAATTTATTTAGTTTTTAAATTAGTTTACGATCTTATCTACTTAAATATTTCATAATTATAAATGTAAGAAATATATAAAAAGAAATTTAATATAAGCTAAACTATTCTGCCTGCTTTAGAAAACGTCAAATTCCATTAAGTGTTAAGCGTGTTATTTTTACATTACACCTTTTCCAATTGGAATTCAGAAGTGGGATTGTGAAATTCATTTCGAACCAAATCGTATCAATAAAAGCATAGAAATGACAATGTTTTTTCGATGTCTTAATCGAAATACACGATTCTACTCCAGATAGTATCAACTGTTATTGAGGAAGCAAGAAATGCAATTCAGGAAACATCAAATGCAATTCAGAAAGCATTGAATTCAATTCAGAAAGCAGTCAACAGTTTTGGGGATGCAGAATTGGCAAAACCCAAGAGAGACGGAATATTTTAGTAAATAATTTGTTTTATTTATTTATCTTACATTTTTAATAATTTAGCAACCGATTGGTGGCATGTCATTCATTGTTAAGGCTGTGTTGCGTGATGAATTGTGCTGTGCTGTACGGCGCAAGGACAATCACGTCCATTAACGATATCCTTGGTGTGATCCATAATATCTTCTAAGTAAACGAGTTTTTGCTTATTTACTTTCTGAAAACCATTTGACACTTTCTGAATTACAATTGGAAAAGATGTAGTTGATTTGGAACAGAACATAATTTCTAATATCGAAAAACAAACACCAATAAATTGGTCTACACAGTTAGGATATCGTTTATGCCTCGGCGAGATATAAACTAAGCTTTATTCAATATAAAAAATTTGTTCTGTGCCGGAACACAACTGGTGAGAAAAAAACCCCTTATATGTTAGAGAATTATTTTATAAAACAAGAGAAATATTAAAAATTGGAGTACAAAAAAAGTATAAATTTAAATTTAAAAAAAAGTAAAGCATTGTTAAATATTTAAGTATTTTTAACGATTTTCTAACCTATTTCTGATTAAAATTGTGTCTATGTAAGTATATGAGAAGGAGGGTTTTCAGGGTGGGTATAGAGTTGCGAATTTGAAATTGAAGCTAACTACCACCACCCACCCAATAGTACATTTTTGGGTTTAATTCTATTTATTACTTCTTCCGTCCGAAAATATGATATAGACATTTAAAATTTCAGTTAATAATTTTATACGTTTAAATAAATTTCAACTTATATGGATCTCGGTTTTTTTTTAGAGGTTCTTGTGAACACACTAAATTACCTGCTACCCGCATGACGAAGTTTGGTCTTATTGAAATGACTTATGGAAATTTTCTTCTTCAACCAACATAGTTTCGCCTTTTTTCAAGGGCCTTCTTATGGAATACGTTCGTAATCGTAACGTTAAGGTAAGGCCTGTTGTTGTTATTGTTTTCTACTAACAACAAAAGGCCTTACGTTAACGATACGATTACAATCGTATTCCATAATAGAGCCCCAGGTGAGTTGAGAAGATCCTGTACTTAACCTTTCAGCTTACTGTACCTCCTTCAGTGGAAGGCTACCCTGAAATTGTACAGATCATGTTTGCACAATTCTATCAGAAGTTATTACCTCGAAATTGACTTCGTCTAAAGTTAAGGTTCATTCGTTCCATTGGAATTTTAGAGAATCATACTGAAACCAACTCAATAGAAGACCTTTTAAGTTTTCGGTAGTTTTTAAATAAAACCTTCTCATTATTTGGTTAAATTGTTTTAAAAAAAAAAAAAGTTCCTCTTTTTAAATACATCCCTTTTTATTATGAATTAATTTTTACTTAAAATTCATCTAGAATTAAATCAGATTTTTAGTGTGAATAGTTTTTAAGAAATGTGTTTTGTTTTTCGGCTTTTAAAACATGCCTTAAATTTAATTAAAGTTAAGTTTTTATGCACACACATGAATTTCTGTTTTTCCTTTTCACAATTAATTTGTTTTTTTTTGTTAGTCGCGGTTACCAAAATAATTTATAATCTAAAAAAGTCAAAAAAAATAAGTCAAAGATGCCTTTTTGTAAATAAAACTTAATAATTATGAAAAATAAAAGAAGAAATATTTAAAATAAATAAAAACAAAAAAAAACCAGTTCAACACAAAATTATATAATAATAATTTGTAAAGCTATTAATTAATAATTATAATATAAAAAAAAAAATATGTAATAATCATTTTGTTAGAATGAACGTCCTAATAAATATTAATATTTAAGATATAAAAATATTCTCATTAATTGAGAGAATCCAAGCAAATTTCGAACTGTCGAAGATCAAAATATATATCAGGAAAACGGTGGTATGTTGCCTAAAAATCATCACATATCAGGGGTCGAATCGTGTAAAGTCCAATCTCCACACAGCCGACATCCTATTCTGACCGGAAAAATCAGAAAACTAGAAAGAGATGGACTTTTGTAATGTTCGGTAGGATTGATCGAATAAAAACATCAGAGTTTCCCCACAAAATTTAGAAAAATTGGTAGTGTGTGACAATATCGTGTAAGATTATTGTGAGAGTATGCAGATAAACAAGTTCTTCTTCTTTTGAGGGGAATCATTTGGCAGATCGAAAATCAGTTGGGGGAAATGAGAAATGCAGAAGCCGACAAAATTAGTAGGATGATTGTTTCTCACTTTCTGTTTAACCAAAATTTGAATAAGTGTATCTCATAGTTTCATCAGAATAAGATGTCGGCTGTGTGGAGATTGGCTTTTACTTGATTTCGATCAAATCGTATCGAAAAAGCATAGGAATTGAAATTTATTTTCGATAAGATTTACTATCAATCGAATTACACGATTCCAATCTAGCTAAAACAAAACCGCCATGGGAATTTCTATACATATCATTTAAATTATTTATCTTAACAACTGGATTTTATCAATATGACTAAATATCATTTTTATTATTTTCATATAGAACTCGAAGAGTATGCTGGTGCAATGATCCTATTATATAGAAACCATCCATCGCCCACCGAATTATATTTTGAAGAAACATATAAAAGAATGTCACATCCCATTTTATTCATCTCCTTCATTAAAAATCACACACACACAATCGCTGGCAGTGGTAATGAAGAGTTTCTCAGTTTTTTAAACAGACGGATTGGAAAATATATTGAACCAAACTAGTTGTATTCTTTTACCTATGGTTGGATATACCAATTCCACTTTAAAAACAGGAACTTTTAAAGATAAGGGTTCATCAAAAGGAGAAAAAGCATGAAAAAGACTTATAAGTAAGTCATTTCTTTTAACGATAAACTTCTTTACACCTTTATTTGTATCTTTCTTTAGCGACCAACCCCTAATCCTTACTATTCGGTACTCCAACTAAATTATAAATTAGATAAAATATTAGCTTTTTTCTAGTCTATACATAGCTTTTAGACAACGCGAAAGTTAGCGTTCCTAGTATGTAATTTTATCCAGTACGCAAACCAAAATGTAACGAAGACATTTTAACGCGAAAAAGCTATCCTTGCAAATTCTAAAAAGGAAGATATCAGTTTCGAAATATGTATTGTACACTATACTTGAATGTCTATTGCGCAATATTTTAAAACAAATAACGTATTACGAAATTATTTAAATCGATTAGAATGCATTTCCAATAACAGAACGAACATGTTAAACCGGTGGTGCGAATAGAAAGGATACGAATCGACTTGTATACTAGTAAACTCGACTAAATTGGACAATAGGTACACCCAAGAGTGAAAGAGTAACTGAAAATTGGGTCCAAAGAATGCATTATAAAAAAAGTTATATTACAATTGTTGATTCTAATTCTTTATTAATCGATAGGCATTTTAGTTGTGCCAACAAAGAATACCAGCTCTACTAAATTTCTATATCTTTGTTAGACCAATACTTGAATATGCCAGTCAAGTTTAGTCGTCGTACCATAAAGTACACATTGAGAGAACTGAAGCTATTCAGCGTAGATTCGTTCGCTTTGATCTTAAAGGTCTTCCTTGGAGCAATTCTATCAATTTCCCTCCTTACTGCAAACGTTTAAAATTGATTATCCTTCAGACTTTGTAGAAACGACGCGAGTTATCTGGCATTGTCTTAATTCATCAAATTCTTGAGGGTACCCATTGAATCTTGGAGCATTCTCGAGTGCATAAAATTCAAAATTAACTCCCTAAGAAGTGTCAGCTTATTCATGATCGACTGTTATCGTACTGTCTGTGGAATGTTCGAATCAGTTGCAAGAATGTTACAGAGTGTAAATGACAATTCTGTACACTTTGACTTCCCGCTGAACAAGGAGAAACTGAAGTGTCTTCTGGTTAATGACTGTGCTGTATCATTATATCATATTTCTTTTTTAATTTTAATAGAGATTATCATAATAGTTATTTGTATTTATTTTATTCTGAATCGATGAATGGGTGATGGATTGTGATAGTGGTGGGTTGAAGATGGCAGTTAGGTGATAGTATTTTTCTGGATACACATTGTAGATTCAAATTAAGTGTCCCAATAAATACTTTGTTATTAAATTTATATAGAAATGGAGTAAATTCCAATTTGTTTTGAATATTTTATTTGTGTTTAATCTTTTAAATAAATAATGAAATAATAATATTGATGAACCTTATTGTTTGGGTCCGCGTGCTTTTGAAAGTGCAATGAAAATATAGCAATTGAAAATTAAACAATAGGGAAATTATATAATACTATAGAAAATCTATTCTGCAAATATTGTTTGTAGGACAGAATATGAAATGGAGGCAGGTCACTTTGGCGGTGTTGGGGTAATTCCAAAATAGAAAGGAAACAGGAAACTCCTGTGATATCCAATTTTATACGTTTTTATATCTTACTCATCCTTTTTCGTAATGTACTTAATTCGGTGTGTCAGTGGTGGGTGTATGGATGACTAATCCAGCAAAAAGAATAGGAATTACCAAAAATTCAGAATTTGTCCAAGTAGTCCAGCGCTCAAGGCGCTTCACTATATTGAAATATTTTTCCATTCTATAATAATCATTTTTCCTACATAGATTAGGTAATTACAAACGTTCGTACCCGATTTGAAACCGAATTAAATACAACACATTTTCATGAAAAATAGTATTTATTAATCAATCTCCCAGCGTTCTACTAGGTTCGGAATTCGGTCTTTTTAGAAACTGCATGGTTTCGGCTTCAAAGAAAGTCGTAAGGTAGTTTTTACATCTTCCATAGAATAAAATTTGTTTGCAGACAACAAAGCAGATGAAAATCTGAAGGGATAAGGTCAGGGGAATATGACTTGAACCAAGAAAGGTTGACGTGCGAGAAGAGAAATGACTGGAAGTACGATTCAGTTTGTTCTGTTCTGTAAAAACGTACGGAACCCATATATCGAGTTCCGAAGTGTGTTAAAGCTTCTTTAAATTGTGAAATGCAGTCGATTGGTCAACATTTAGACTTTCAGCAAATCTCTTGATTGGTAATCCGTGGATTATTATGCACTAAATCACGGATGAAGTCATTATCAATACCGTAAGCTGTCACCCAAAGCGTATACCACAAAAATTCTATTATTAAATGAACACCCGGTATTAGGATCACAAAAGATTAAAGATTTGATATTTATTAAAGCTCATTTAATTTCTATGCATTTTTTTCCCTTCATATTTAATCTTAATATAATATTATCACTGAAATGTTGGTTTTATTGTTGGCACCCTAAATTATCTTTTATAAAATATCCTCCATTAAATGTTGTCCTGCTGTTCCAAGAACACAAAGAAACTAATAATAATAATAACAACAACATGAAGGTAAATATACCTAACTTTTTTAGTAATGAAAAAAGGTAAAAAAGTTTTGTATAATTTTGTGTCTTTCCATTTTCTAAAAAGAGAAATTGATACATGAAACTTTTTTAGGTAATCAGTGTGTAAGAACCATTCATTTTCTTTACATCTAGCGATATATTACATCTTATAGACAAGTGAAGCAATTGCCTAGGGCACCCAATTTTAGGAGCCCATGAATTCTACAAGAAGTCATTGTTACCTAATGGATTTATAGATAAAATTTAAACTTAGTGTTAGCGATTCTTTCTCCCTCTTCCTTATAGATTTTACCTTTGAAAACTGTCCGTTCTCTTTTGCACTTATTGGAACATGTTTTTTTTGTACCTTATTCACTGGTTGCTTCGTTAGCTTTGGGTATTTAATAATTACTTACACTTCAGCTAGGACACAAATTTAGATTTCTTTTTTATTTTGAAATCTTGAAACTATTTCTCTGTTTTTGGTTTCTGGACAGTAGGAGTAAATATATGAAAATGTGATTCAAAATTTTAATGAAACAATTGATATCTGTAAGGCCTGTCAGTTGGCTGATATCTTAATCTTATTTACAATTAAAGAATCCATCCACTTAATGGAAAACTTTATATACATATTATTAGAGCAAGAGTACGGAGTCATAAAAGAGGTCTGTTGGCATATAAAAAAAAAGTATATTTTCTTTGCGAATATAAGAATAGACCAGTTAGTCCCAATAAGGTAGTGACACTGATTTATCGGGATAATTTTTATGATAAATTTTTCTCATAATACATGCGTTTTTTCGGAGGAAAACCAACTTGATTTCTGCTAATATTTAAGTAAATAGAAAGTTCTTCTATGGTCATATTGTTCTTTCGTTGGGTATGGTTTTTCTGGATGAAATTTGAGTGGCATCTTATATTTTTTTTTCCTAGTTAACAATTTATTTTGGCCACTAAACAAACAGAAATGAT
The DNA here is from genome assembly GCA_963422695.1 of Xylophagus ater. Lineage (NCBI taxonomy): Eukaryota > Metazoa > Arthropoda > Insecta > Diptera > Xylophagidae > Xylophagus > Xylophagus ater. Next base: position 46,423,990 of record OY730484.1, read on the forward strand.
GGATTTGTGTAATTGTATTTGACACTTTTAAAGTTTGTTTAACTAAAGGTCAAAAAAGTAAGAACACACTGGAAAGCTTTTTTGTTTTTTAATTGAATGGAGAAGTTCAAAAAGTTAGTCTTCTTTTGTTTACTATATTTATCGTATATATGGTACACATTTTTCTTGTTTAATAATGACCATAAATGGCCCAGCTATGACAGGCGGGTCATTGATTGTCACAGAGAGATTGCCCTATTTTAAGCTCATATTTCGGGGTATTAAGAGTCCTAGAGCATTGAAAGTGAGTGTTGTGTGATCAATTTGACAAAATAGATTCTTTTTTAATCGGCACCCTTCGAGGGCTGAAATAATCCTATTTTAATGAACAGATTAAAACAAAAAACGGTCCTTATTAGGGCCACCAATAGAAACAGAAACGGCCCTTCTCAGGGCTACCATATAAATCAATCAAAGAGTAAAAAAATTAATTTAATCCTTGCAAAATTCCGCTGTCTAAATCGACCAAAGCTAAAAACAGACAAAATATCACAAAATCTTGAATTTTTTCCTGGCTAAAATACTACTTTTCGGTCCGAGACGAACAACAATGTTACGGGAGGTTCGAACGAACCAAAATTTGTTCGACCATACAGAAAATCCGGAAAAATTCGCCTTGCTATGATTTCTGGGCTCCTGTTACTTTTCAAAAAATCTAAATTTCCGAAAATAAGTCCTGTAAGTATGCAATTTAGTCCGGAAAAATTCCAAAATCTTAACCCCTATAAGTATGCGCATTTAGTCCGGAAAATAAAAATTTCCGGATTAAATTGCATACTTACAGGACCTAGTTTTGAAAAATGTTTTTCGTAAAAGTAAAAAGAGCCCATACGTGACGTCACAGCATAGAAGGAAAATTGGGAAATGATATAAAATAAAAATTCACACATTTCTACTTGTATGTACATTTTTTTAATAACACTTTTTTTGTTTCTTTTACATTTTGGTATTAACTAATTAAAATTATTTATTGATCTATCTTATCTACTTAAGCTATTCTTTTTTCGTCTGCGTCTCGCTTCTTCTGCCATCGATTGCAGCATTTCCCACACACGTGTCAATATCCTGAAAAAAAGAGAAATTAATCAAAATTAGAAAAAATTTTTTTTTTTTTAAATTCAAAAAATCTTTGATGGTTAGCCTCTGTTTTTCTATGCCCTAAAAAAATATGTCTGAATTTAATTCTGAATCAGAATCTGTTATTCTTTTTCGAAACGATTCATTTTTGAAATTCTTTTGTACAAGAATTATTTTTTGAAATAGAAGCCCACGAAAAATTGAAAAACTAAAAAACTAAAACTGAAAACTACAATTCATTAGAAAATAAAATATGTATAGAAGTAAGTTCAAATTGTTGTTTTTATTTAAAAAAAGAAATTAAAAAATTATAAGCAAGCTTAGACAAAAAAAGAAAAACAAAAATCAACTTTCAAATCAAAAATTTGGCAAATTTTTTTTCATATATAATTCAAAAGAAAGAAATTAAACATGGAATTTTCTGAAGATGTTACCGGAAGTATTACACTTGGTATTGATGAATTGATTGATCTCAGTTTAGGAGCTCAACAAGTCAATGTCAATTTGTTACATTCAATTTTACGAATATTTGCAATGAAATTGAAACTTCAAGGTACAAAAGTTCATATATCATCGAAAAATGTTGGAGTTCTTTTAAATGTTAATCAAGTCTCCAATCGGCAATATGAAGAATTTGAAAGTTTTAAAATAATCGAAGGTTCTGAAAAGACACCATTTAATATTTCCAATTGTGTGCTGGAAAAAGATGAAAATTTGGATATACCAATTGATACATTAATAAAAATACAGAAACCTTCAAATTCCGAAAGAAATTTGGCTCCGAATATGCAACGTTATGATGTTAAAAATTCACATCAGAATGAAATGGTCGATAATATATTTTTAGAATCTTTACAAAACGATTTCAATTCATTTAATTTTATGAATTTCAATAAACGTATTGAATCCTGTGAGCTTGGTATTGAGAAATTAACACAACTTATTCAACAGATTGGTTCGAAATTCAGTGAATTAGAGCATAAATTAGATACGATAATAAATTTAGATAAATTAGGAATTTTTGGAAATGATGAAGAAGAAAGAATAGATCCACGACGATCAATAACTGAGAAAAATTACGTCGAAAATAATCCAGCAATTGAAAATGAACGTATCAATGATTTAAATGAGAAATTAATGAATTTAATTCAAGAAATGAAAGATTTAGAAAGTACTTTAAAAATTGTTAAAGAGAATCAAGTTAATTCGGAAAGAAATGCAAAAGTACAATTTGAAAGATTGTCAAAAAATATCGGTGTCGTACGAGATTTAAATGATGACGTCCATGGGTGCCGGCAAGAAATTTGTAAAACACAAAAATCAACTGTCGAACAATCGGATCGAATTGAGGATATTATTGAATTTGTACATTGTTTAAATAATAAATTAGGAATTTTTATGAAAAAATTTGAAGAATTAGATAGTATACGAGATCATCATCAGAAAATTGAGAAATTACAAATTATGAATAAAGAATTTTCCACGAAATTTGAAATCATTTCCGAACGTTTAGAACATTTTCAAATGATTAAATCAAATCGTGAAGAACTTAATTATTTGTTCAATCAAAAAGTTAATCGTGACGAGCTGAAGGAACTTGTTAATATAAAACTTTTAAAAATAATACAAAATGATATTTCGAATAGTATTATGAATGTTTTACAACAATTAACGAATCATGATGGACAAATTGATGAAGTCCAAAAGAAAATTGATTTGATAGTAATTCCTAATAAATAGGAAATTAGTTTTATAGGACTTGAAATATTTCTAATTTCGATATAAATAAATTATTTAGTAACTATTTAATTTGTATTTTTTATTTATTTTCTTACATTTTCCAGAAATATCGTCCACAAACTCTTAAAACTCTTATTTTTCTTTCAGTATTTGTGCAGTGACATATGGTATAAACATGAAAAACTAAATTATGTTTTATTCTTTCACTCGTACGCACAATTTGTAGCTCTACCTATGCCAGCAGTGGATAGAAAATTGAACAACGTCGTCACGGTAGAGATAGGAAGTTGGAATACTTTATAAAGTTACTTATATTTTGGTCCTAGTATAAAACCCTCGTTTAAGGGCCCAAGAAATTAAAACGCGTCTTTTCACCAACAAATAACTTTTACTACTGACAGGCAATATGTCAAGACACATTCATGTCAAATTTTAGTATTGCAAGATGTGCGATTTATATTAGCAGCTATTTGAATTAGACGGACAGTTTAATTCCCGGACCAGGTATATTTATGTAGGATGGCCAAGTTAAGATGGATAAGATGTAATATGTAGACTCAGTTGTATGATAAAATAAGGTCTATATAAAGATAAGCCATGTAAACAAGAAGTCTACATGATAGTCTTAGGTTAAGCGGATGTTGACTTAAGACTAAGAAAAGGTCTAAGTAAAATATGAATCATGCAGATAAGAGGTTTGCATGATAAATGTAAGAAGGAAGATGATGCGTTACGAGTCAGTCGAGAAACAACCGCGATGAAAAGTAGAGAAATAAAAAGAGCTAAAAAATATAAAATGAACAAAAGTGTCTTTTATTTAATAGATTAATTATTGTTTTTCCTACATTTACTCTTACGGTTTAGGTACAGAGAATTTTTTTCCGGTCCCATAAAAACGCATGGAAACACCACAAATATCACACAATATTAACTACAAATTCGTTAAACGTCGCCTTAAGTATAATATATACTATTTTACAATATAGAAATTTAAATTGCTGGAAATATGAATTAGTCTTACTTCTAACCGAATATATTATTTTCTTCATTTTTTTCAAAATTAAATTCATTTATTATACATTTTCTTTTTTTGTTGTGAAAATTCAAATGACAACAGGAAAAGTTCTTCATTCAATGAATGAATTCAGTATGAATACTGCTAATCTATGTTTCCTGTTTGTTATTATCAAGAATTTCATTTCTTCTTGTATATATTTGAATATGAAAGTTGTACTATACAATAATCAAGTCTGAACCGCATTTTTATCCCCGTTTTAATAAGAGTCATTCTTATTGCGAAAATAGAAAATTCTTTTCTTTTTTTTGGGAAAACAAGAAAAAGTTTAAATTTAGAAAAACAAAACATATTTCAAACTTGAATTTGGAAAAAAGTTTTCTTTTTCTTCATTTTCATGAAACCAACTTTTAGTTAAAATGGAAATAAATTGACTGAATAGAATACAAATGAAATATAAATAACGCTGAATAGCATTTTTTATATAGTTTATTATAAAAGTAATTAAAATTCCTTCATTTTAAAAACTCATCTATTACATATAATACTGAAAACACATCTTCGATTTTAATGATCATTATTGAGGTCATTAAAACTAGATAATGATGTTTATTTACATCATAATGATCAATTTCAATTTTCTATCTAATTTAAAAACAGCGTTTATCATCCACAAATCTATATAACAGAATGAAATTGTTCTAAGCTCAAGAATAAAGGAAATGCGAAATTCTTTTCTTTCACAATTTTTACAGAAGACTGTCGAACACGTACTAGCACAGTATCCATGAATATTAACTCAAAATATGGTCACAAGCTGGTTGGTTACATAAGAACCGTGAATGAAAGAATATATAGATTACGAGCTGCGAATGTCGGCCATTTTGAATATTTGTTTTCATATTTCCTCCTCCTTTCAAATAAACAATCGTGATTTTTCACATAAACAATGTATTTCAGGTCTCGCGTGACGTAGGTGCACAGAAAAACCAATTTGAAATATGGGAAAGCGTAATCTATATATTCCTTCAGTCATGCATAAGAACTATCGAAAGCCCGATTAGAGGTTAAACCTTTGAAAACTGTTGTTTGAAAAACGATTAGATTTAGTGGTGTCGAAATTAAATTATTAATAATTACAATATTCCTTTCGTTAGCTGTCCATTTCATGCCATACTTTTCCTACCTAAGATCTTTTTCAGTTATATCCGAACTACGAAAAAGAAAGACTTTGTGGTGATGCTGGTTCTTTCTTTATAAATTCGTTATCCTCTACCAATTTTTCTCAACTAAAAGAATAATCAACAATTATTTTAAATTTAATATCTATCAGCAAATGCATTTTTGACTTATCGGGTAAATGAACGGACGACCAGACAGACGAGTGAATGGACGAACGGACACTCAAAAAATTTGTATACCTATTCTCCTATTCTGCGTAAAAACATCTTATATCTTGAGACCCTTCTCCAATGATAATTGAAACTCATATACTTCCTGGTATACTACCATAGGGTATACTAAAACGTAAAGGAAATAGGTTTACCGAAAATAAATACTAGAAATAAAATCAATCACCATAAAAATGTCAGAAAGAAATTTTGAAAGATTTGAAGGGAGTGAAATTTAGTTCTTAAGAAAAGTTTTATCCATGTTTGTTTTTCGTTTTTTTAATAGAAAGTTTAAGGTATGCTTTTCCGATTTTATCTTTTCCTTTTCTAGAACAAGTCAAGACAAAAAAGCTTTACCGAAGATTTTCTTACAAATATTATGTTTTTTTGATCAAAAAGTTATGGTTTATTGTGGATAACATATTTTCTAGATTCTTCGTGTTTTGTTGTCTGGCATTAAGACAGAGTAACAAGTTCAATAAGATTCTGTTTAAAGTGGATTTTTATTTCAATAAATATATTGATAAAAATATCAGGAAATATATTTTTTTTTGTATATTAATCAAAATAAAACTTGGATCTATTTCATTCACCCATTTCATTTTAATGGCTTTGTGACAGCTGGAGTAATGGCTCAGATCTTGAATTGAGAAATCATACGATATATTATTACAATATAAAATCGTTCTTAATTATCTCAAGCATATTTTTTTCGCTTTTCTTTTAATCTGATTAGGACTCCAACCAGTATCGCAGACTTTGTATAGTTCAATTCTACACAGTCGAAAAGTATTGTCAAGAAATCCATCAAAAGTTCCAGAAACTCCAAGCCTTCGTCCGACAAAAAGGATGAAATCCTCATCGACAGACTATGCGTCGTACAACAAACACGATGCAGAAGCGGAATTCCCTCACCCACCATATTCACAGGTCTAATGACAACTGACTACCATTTTTGCAACCATTTGAACAACTTTTTAGACGAGAAACTTTTCAAAAGTCAGGATGCTTCAGAGAATGGCTTTCGTGGACTCCAGAAGCCAGGAGTTTTACGTTATCAGAATAAGCATATTTATTAATATTTCTTTCTTTTATATGTGCCTTTGTTTATTACTATTGTCTATGTTGTGTGCCCAGTTTAGATCCACCTACATCCCATAGCTAGATATATGGTTTCTTTAATAAAAGAATTTAAATGAGGTTTCCATTATTTATAAAAATCCAACTCTATTTCATTTTCATGTAAACATATAATTAAGTAATTGTAGAATGAAAAATTTCCATTAATAAAAGCGAATTTCACTAAAACAAAAGCTTGTTTTTCATTTTTATCACATTAGACCTTATACGTGTATAGAAGGATTTCTATCCTGTAAATTATTATTCATGATAGTTTAATATCACGAGAATAAATCGTGTAAACAATTAAAACCAGACAAAACCATTAACATGAATACTGAAAATCGATTTTCATTTTCTAAATAATTTTATCATACAATATTTTCCTGGACTCATTGGACTGTATATGAAAAGAGCTTATTTAAAGTTTTCCAATTGCATTTTATTCAGTTGCAACTTTAGTATCTATAAATTCTGTGTTCGCGAAGTATAGCCCGCGAGAAATTTAAAATATGGATTATTTTAAATTATGTTTTTTTAATATTTTTTGTTGTACGATATTTTTAAAATTCAATTATTGCGTTATTTTAAAATCGAATATCGAACATTTTGATATTGATTCATCCAATATTATCACTAAATATCGTTTGGAAGATAGACGAAATTTCTTTAAAATATTTAATATACAACGTAAGAAAAGAGTTTTATGTGAATTTTGATAAATTAGGATTGTTTAGCTGGGCAACGGTTAACCATTTAAATGAAAATGTATCGAAGCAACTTAGTTATGCTAATGTAGCGCTCTTTCCTGCAGAAAAGATTCATATTTTAATTTAAAAAATCCCGTCATATTATACCCGCAAGACTGCTGTATTAAATAGTGAATAGTTGGTATTACGTGGAGAGTACGAAATCAGTCAACTAGTAGGTGTGCTTTCACCGGAGATAACGTGCCGGACCCGGTATAAAAATAATTTGAATACGCCTGAAAATATGCACATTTTCGCAAATTTATGAAAATATAAAAAGTTCAATAGTGAAACGATTAAATTTAAAATGATGTGGTAGAAACAACAACAGGACAATTTTTTCCTTAGTTCATAGTGACAACTTTACAATCACTTTGACAAGGAAAAATTACTGAAAATAAAGCTATTGAAATATTGGTTAAACGTTGCCTGTTTTATTTCCTTAAAACCATTTTTAAATAACTTTTTAATTTCAATTATTTCAGATATTATATGTTTTTTTGTTGCAAAAGGTAAATGGCCATTTATACCGTCATATATGCAAATCAAAGTGAATCAAGTAAGTCGTACAGTATTTGTACAAAATGATGAATATATTCGTAATTATTGTCGTGGATGGTTTCCTGTTGTTGAGCAATGTCATCGTCCTATGGAATTTATTGGTAAGTTTATAATAAAATAAAGAAAATAATTGAATAAACTTTCACATAAACTTTTTTCTAGTACAACCAACTAATATACCTGTAACACAACCACCGACAACAATGTCTACTATTAATACTGAAGTTGAAACTTTTGATCCTGAACCACCTGAAGAAGAACCTCCTGAAGAAGAACCTGTTGAAGAAGTAGTGACAACACCACAGCCGACAGTTTGTACGTGTTCTATTAAAAATTCACCAATAAATGCAACACCACTATCAATACTTAATAAGGATCATACTAGTGAAATTGATCCGGAAACGATACGTAATACTATAGATTTCCTAACGACATTATTATCAGAAGAAAATAAAATCAAAAATAAATTTCGTGTAAAACTACGAAATCGGAATCATTAAATATTGAAGGAGATCTATTATTGGAAATTTCAGTCCTTTTACTATGGAATGAAACTGAAATAAAGTTTCGTGAAAAGTTTACAATCTAACTTATTGGGTTTTCTGAGTTTTCAATTAAAAAATTTATAGCATATAGTATCTTTGAACTAACATATTAATATTATATTGTGATTTGATTATTAAAAGTTGTGTTTAACCCTAATGTCTATATAATCGGATCGGGTATTTAGGTAGCTATTAAAATTGGATGTTATGAGGAAACGTGACGAAATTCAGTATCATGACTTAAACCACTCCAAAATACAAGTGTAATGATTAAAATTGGCACCGAATTTTACGAGATCTTGGCAATGAAACTTTTTCCTATACATTTTCAAGCACCGATTTGTACTGTGTTGTCCAAATTGACGATGTCCTTTGAATCAATATGTCTTTGGTACCACCCAGCTATTATTGAACAAAACTAGTACTACTAACAATCAATTCTTATCGCTTATAACAATGGAGTTATTACAAAAATATTAGCTATTGTACAATACCTGCATATTTCCCTTGCAAATGTTCCATGGTTCGGAATCCTTTAGAAAAATTCTAGGTGCAAGTCCTATGAGAAAAATACACTGGAACGAATGTATGCCTTCCTATCTAATTAGTTTCATTTATAAACCAACTGTATGTTATCGAAACTAGAAAATCAAAAATCAATATTTGTACTAAAAGTTAATTTATTAGGATATAAGACTCACTATTTTGTCTCCGCTTCATCATCACCCTTTCCGCTCAGCTCTCATTATCCTCTGCAAACTCTGGTTTGTTCTAACTCAAAACATCATTGGATCAGGTTACCTGTCAGGTGTGGACTGCTCGTTTAAATTTACCTCAAATCCGTAATCCGTAATCCCTAGCCCTGAAAACCCCTGGAAACCGGATCCTATACAAAAGCGTTGCAAATTCTAGTTTCTGATTTTATATTTGAAAAGATATAGACATAAGGGTTAAATATAGAGTAGAGTGTGTTTTTTTTAAAATAATAGTATTGTACTTTTGATGAAATGATATTTTTAAGAAAAAAAAAGCTTAAGTAGCAAAAGAAAAAATAATTACGTTCGTAATGCAAAATTTTAATAATCATTAAAACTTTTAAAACAATTATTTTCCTTGTAACAGAAAAAGAAATTTTTTTTAACTAAAGAAAATAAAACTTTCTTATTTTATTTTCATTTTATTAATTTTCTTATTATAAAGAAAGTTTTTCAATTTACTTCTTTTTGAAATTTCACCAAGAAAAGTGATTATATTGACGAAATAATTCCGATTTTGTCTTCAAGAAAAATATTAATATATGTTTTAAGAGACTTTCTCATTTATAATAATATTTATTATATTATATTATGAAAATTATTAGATTAGATAGAAGCCATATTCTATTGTTGATGACGAAATAGTCGTGGAAGAAAATAAGTCTGCTCAAAAAATTGTTTTCCATGCACTTTAAAAACTAATAAACGGTTTTGAATAAAATTTGTAGAATAGATTTAAGCTATAAAGCCTCAGGACACCTGCGAATTAGAGCAAATTTGAATAAAAAAGTTATACGGAAAACCTCTAGCAGAAATGGGACAGAAAAACTGTCAAAACTAATAATACGGACAGCTGGACGAATGGAAGGACACGCATAAATCGTTATAACTTTTGATTCTCTACTAGGCATTTGCCTTGAAACCCTTCTCTAATGATTATTTCATGCAAAGACCACGAAAGCTTTGAAATATTATTAGTTATGGCTGCTTTCTGTCTTGTTTCTGCCACAGGACATCAAAAATTCAGCTATATGCCGATTTTATCTTACTATATATCCTTTTCCCATATTATCTAATAACCCTCTTATTTTGTGTTACGCCTAAAACGCCTCTAATTTAAAAATACTTAGTGCAAAAAAATAATGTCTGTTAAATGTTCCTATTTTTGGTGTTTTTAAATTATTACTCTATCCATCATTATCTAATTTAATTGCCACCCTGTTGTGAAGTAATCATACTTCTAGGTACAGCACATTGGTATTTTATTTCAGTGTAGTTTAAGAACTCTTATCATAATGGAGCATTCTGTAAATCAGATTGATATACTCCTACCTTAATCTCCAAGTTTAAATGTATCCAAAATGACTTAACATAAAATCCAACGATGAAACGAAAAAGATGTTCTTCCTTTTTGTTTTTTATTTTTTGTGTTCTTTTAAAAAATCCAGTCCATTTTCAGATAAAATGATTCAATGTCAATCGAGTTTATAACATTGTAAATGCGGTAAAAAATTTGAAAGTACTTAGAGAAAAGATAACTTTCTTCTGATAAGAAGAGCAATTTCTTCCTTTATTTAAGTTGGTTTCTGTTTTTTTTTCTTCTTTTGGTCTACGGAAGCGAATGAAAGGTTTCGATAAGGAAAATGGTTTACATTTTTACGATTTAACCTTTTCAATGTAATAAAAACATTTTCAAAATTGAGTTTTGCGTTCAGTACCGAATGTGAATTTGATGGTTTTTTGAACTGGTAAATTATTTATGTATTTATGTTTGGTTATTTTTATGATAGTCAATTTTTTCATGTCAACTTTTTGTGTACTAAGGTATTATCTAGATTTTCATATTTTATATTATGTGGATCTGTATCCTGCGGCACTTTGCGCTGCCAACCTCTATCGGGACAGAGAGAATCGTACTTTCAAGTGATTATTTTTTAAGGCTTCTTCAAAGACAATGTTGCAAACCATAAAATCCCTCAAATTGTTTTGCAGAAAATTACAAAGGAAAAAACCAAATCTAAACTCTGCCCATTCATTTTGCATATCATTTTTAGTATTAGGAAAAGCTTTTGAAGAATGGAGAAAGAAGAAAGAAGAAAAGATATACTGAAACTTGTGTAACGAGAGCTTAAGTGCATGCAAAATTAAATTGCAAATATCTTGACGACTATGAAGTAGTTAAAAAAGTTTGTTTTAAGTGAAATAAACCCTTCTTTGCTTACCTTAGAATACAATCGATTGACCTGAAATGTTCCAAATCTTCTTTTGTATAAAGAAAATCGTTGAGCATTCCAGAAAAATCTGTTTCACAATTGACATAATTTCAACTGCCGATCTTTCAATGTCGCATATATGTCATGGTTAGCACCGTAGTTCGAACCACCGCTTGAGTGTGAGCATATACTTAGATGAAACCAACTAGAAGTTTGGCCAACATTATTCATAACAACACGTCCATTTCTAATATAGGATACCAAAAAAAAAAAAAAATCAGCTACATGGTCCCAATTTTAAATTCCAATATGTATATTTATTCAATCCTTATGCCATTTTTGCGACTCAAATCAGTCAACCAAGGTATTATGTTTTCAGAATTTTTTATAGAATTTTTTTTTTTTAGAATCACATTATAGAGATTTCAAATTCCATACATGTACCCAAATCAATCACTTCCATGATATCAATTGTTCTCGTATACTTTTCAATTGGGTACCATTCTCGATTGCTATTTATATCGTATATAATAAAGAAATCCCTTTTAATTTTTATAGTATTTTTCATCTACGATCATCGTTCAATGCCATGTATTAACATGTATTTACTTTTTATTAGAGTTACTAAATAGGTATACATATCTAATGTATATTTTTCTAAATAGTGTATCCCAATCGAAAATATAAATTATTCGTCCATAAAAATTCAATATCTTTAAGGTTTCATTTTCTATATTTGGGTACCAATTTGGTTCTTCAGTATCCATAAAAGCTCTGAAAAGGTCCTTTTTGGAAAAATTTCATCTGTTGAATTTGAAAAAGAGATAGATCGAATTTTAAATATTTATATAAATTTCATATTGATGGACTTTTGCGTTCGACTTTGTCCCTAACATTGATTAGCCAACCTGAATAAAATTCTGCCGTAACAGTTTCGTTAGGATATAAAAGCTTTTACTATTGTAGTCTCTTTTTTTCATGCCCCACAAAACGCAGATCAGTAATTGATGAAGATTTATTTGGCTTTGCAGCGGTTATTGATGGTTCTCCAGGATAAAACTATGATCCTTTTGTATTCACGATCTTCCTGCAATATTCTTTTCGCTCGTCACAATTTTCTACAGGAAATTTTCTTTTTCTTTACGAATTAACAAAGATGAAATCCACTCCCAACTGTTTTCTTGAAATTGTGCTAAATTTTCATCTAACAAACTTTGAAGTCTTTCGGTTAACATTTTCACATCGCGGGGCATAACTTGACTTCACGATAAAAATCTCAGTTAAGAAATTTATCAAATAATTTTTAATAGGTTCAATAACACTTACAGAGGTAGCGACTAGGGCCCCAAAAATCAAGTTCCAAAGATTTAGCAGCATTTTTCTTTTTTTCATTCCAAAAGTGGATAACACACCATGGCGTTTTATGCACATTCTATAAATGCTGATTAAGGACTGAAACAGTAACAAACTGCTAAATTGGCGAGAAAAGAAGTCCAGAACTTTTTTATACACCTAATGGAAGCGAGGTACGCGCAACTCAAATGAAATTCAATACAATTCCACCGTTTTGAAATATGATCGAAAAATTCTAGAAAAAAAGCTTTTTAAATGAGAAAAGGAGATAAAAATAATTATTAGGAAAAAAAAGGTATATGGCAAAACTGCAATTGGGATTGCTATACCTATAGACGAACTGTTTTTTACTGAACCATTTCGGCAACTATTCGACAGTTTAGTCCCAGTTTTGATAGAATCTTATAGTATTGCTCCGATTTCTGACGGAAATTCCCAACTTACATTCAGAGAGAATCCAACATGTCACTTTGTGATAATTTCGGTCTTTCAAAATGTCACTTTGTGATCATTTTCGTTTACCAAAATCTTCCAAATAAAAATCGTTAAATGAAAAGTCTTCTGGTCAAAAAACCTATCGTAGGACACATGTTTGGAAAAAAAAACTGTATAACAGCCACTTTAGTCCATTATGCCACTATTCGCACATGTTCTTAGAACATTTTAACATTTGGATACGTGATTTTAATAACTAATATTCTTACTAAAGCATAGAAGTTCAAAATATATTTTCCATCAAATAAAGTTTTTGAAAGATATTGATTTTCAATCAGTGATGACAGCATGTCAGCAGGGACATTGTACTCAATAAAAGAAGAAAAAAAAAAACTAGAAAGAATCTGATCGGTATATCATATTGGTAACCCAAAAAAATGCGTTTAATGTTATCATGGGCCCCGATATATCTCATTTCCTTAAAGTTGAGGAATTTAATGATATACCTATTTTTAAAAAACAAGAAAAAAACTGGGAAGAGTAAGACAGCAAACTCAAAGGAAAATCTTTATATTGAAGAATTTGTATGTATTTAATTCGAAATGTGAATATTTGGAAATTTTTCTCGCTTTTCATTTAAAAGTTAACAAACGATAAAAATCGCAAGGAAACATTTTACAAACTTGAAAAGGATCCATGGATTTAAATACATTTTTTTAGAAGATCTATTGATGAATACTTTGACCCCATATCCCGTTCAACAACTTACACCATCAACTATCCTTGCACAATCAGGGATATTTCGCTTCGACAACTCAAAATTCGCGATAATTACCATCGAACTTGGCATTTAAATTGTTGTATGTCCTAGGATAGATTTATTAAATACTATTCTTTTGAGCATTTTCACGGAATATTAACTTTTCAACTCCACATATAAACGTAGGTTGAAGCGCCGCTTGAAAGAACCAAACCATAATTGAGGAGTAGATTTATCGAATTTTATTCAAAACCGAATTTCATTGGCCATGATCATAAAGAATTCAAATCTGGTGAGATACCATTGAACAGTGGCTAGAACTTCATTGTGTGGGCAACAACTATCCTGGTGATCCCAATGAGAATATTTACTGTGTGCCTATTATAACTTAACTTGAAGGATTACCTTATTCTCCTGAACCTACATATGAAGAATTCTATTAGTTATCTTAAATGAATTCATTTATAAAAATGATATCATATTCTTCATTCGAAATTCACAAGCAAAATGAAATTTTCTTTCACTTCTCGAAACCTCATTCCTTTTGATAATAATAAATTAAGAAAAGTTTGATATTCATTTTGTTTTTTTTCTTTTTGATCTTCCGACCCATGTACTTCTTATTTACGTATTTACCCATATTATAACTTACATGCGAGTTCATATTTTATTAACGTAACAACACTGGGGCTTCATGCCTTAAATTTAAGTTCAAAATATACTATACTCATATTCTCTTTACAGCTGAGATGATTTTCTTATTTTTCCGGAAGAAAAACTTTTACTTTTCAGTCTTTACTTTCTTACACTTGAACTAACAAAACGCAAAAACTCATCAATTTCGTATAAAAATTGCAGACTAAGGCCCGCCGCGCACTGAAGCTAAACTATGCGGGCGAGCCTCTCCGTAATTACATGGCTTAGTTGGGCTCGCTCATCCCCGTTGCACTAAGCTACGCTATAAATTCATGACATCAGTTCTATCTGAGGCGTCAGAGAATTATAATGTGCGAGTACAGTATCGATGAATTATTACTAGACCTAGATTCCAAATCGGGTTGGTCTGAATAGAAATTCGAACAACACATGTTATTGACGTTTTCCACTTGACACTTACACATTTGTGTTGACAAGATACTACGACAAAATAAAGAAGACTTACTACACATTTGCAAGCATCGATTCTACTCTGTATAATGACGAAAGTACTTATATGTTGGTGTCAGCGTTGCCGCATAGTTGAGGCATGAACTACGTGAGCGAGCTTAGTTCATGTCACTGATGACCAGGTGACGTAGTTTCATAGTTTCGCTGAAGTGTGCAAGGACCAATGCAAAATGGTGAATTTTTCATTTTCAGCGTGAAAACTTAGCTCACGCATTTTAGGTCGCTTAGCTCAAGTGTGCATCTGGTCTAGTAGTCGAGTTGAGTGCATAATACGGATGTTATGAAAATTTTAAGACTGTTAAGCACTTTGTTTGGATGCATCCATAACTCAAAAACGAGTTAATCCAATTTCTTAGAATTTCGTGAAAAGATGTGCTAAACTAGGGAAATGGTAAAACTAAAGTAATTTTCTTTCGCCAAAAATACATTTCCGATAATACGTCTAAGAAAGTTCAATGTTTTTCTTTCCTACGGAAATATACGCGAAGAAGTTTTGTTTTTCTTTGGAATAAATTTATGCGCTTGGTTTATTTAATCAGTTATTTATTTATTAATATTATTATTATTATTATTATTATTATTATTTCTTTTCCTTCAGTTTGTTTTTGATTTGAATTATTATGTTTCATGAATAAGACTAAAGAAATGATTATAATGACATGAGTTTCAGCTTGTTCTAATGAAATAGGACGAGACCCTGTAACTTACAATAAGGAATCTTCCCGATTTTTGTTGGTATTTTCAAATGTGATATAAAGAATTTTTCGTTTTCTTTTTCAGGTAGATTAACTTGATTTGTGGTCATTGTGGATAATCATGGAGCTTTTTTCTTTACTATGTGTAAAAACTTTTTCTTATCGAAAAAAAAACGTTCTCATTATTTTTTGGAAGATTAAAAGTACCTATTTAAGATTCAAAAGTAGATTATATTAAAAGCTTGACACATAAAGCTTGTATTTTATAGGCGTATTTTAATTTCGACTTCTCTTTTTAGAATGGTTAGTTAGAACCGTATAGCATATTTCATGGAAGATAATGTTTGTTCGATCCTAATAGAAATACACCTAATAACGTAACCTAGGAAAAATTTCCATTTTTCTTAAAGTATTTACCGTCTTTAACTCATTTATTGTCTTAATGATTGATTCAAAATGCGACTAGAAACGAGATTTCTGTTTAAATACCTAATATATGAGGTTACTTAGTAGTTCTCATGTGATCTGGCGACTTAATTCGTGAATCGCAAAATTCTTGTGTTTCATCATGATAACGCAGAATCATAAACAAGTTTGGTCACTTGTCAAAAATTAATAGAGCTTGAATAAGGGTTATCGATGCATATATCAGATAATCCCTACTCTGACTATTAGACTACCTCTGATTTTGGTCTCTCCGGAACTACTTTAATGGTATAAATTTGAGCTCAAAAGAAGCCTGTGAAAATTACTTTCCTCGGGTTTTTGCACAGATGAATCCAGGTCAGGAAGGACTTCAAATGTCAATGATCAAGTACTATGCAGTACGTTGACGATAAATTCCACATTAACTTCCGTGGATGTGAACTTCAATCTTAGAATTCTTTAGACAACTGGTTTAGATTTTATTAAAGTGCTTAGTTAATTCTTCTGTTATTGTACCATCGGACTTATCACATATTCAGATCCGTTGAAAACTTTCTTGATGGAAATGAATATGTAAATTTTGAGGGTGTCAAAGTAGCAGTGGAAGACTTTTATTCCTCCAAAAGCGAAGACTTCTTTTCCAGGTGATTGGAAAAGCTACCAAAAAGCTGACCAACAGTTTCTACTAACAAAGGAAATTATTGTTGTTTTTTAAAGAAAAAAAACGACTCAACTTTTCCTTACACCTAATACATCGTGAAAATTAAATTATATCAACAAAAGCACCGCAAAATCACATTTTTTTAAAATTAAATTACATTTTAAAAAAATTTCAAATTTCATAGATGATTTCATGAATATGATTGATTACAATTTGTTGATTAAATATAATTAATTAATTCGGTTTAATTAATTAATTTACAAAAAAATCCGATTATTAATCAACTTTGTTAATTATTTTTCATCAAAATTTTATGAAGTAATTGAATTTTTAATTTGTAATATTATTCAAGTTACAAATAAAGTCACCATAATGGTTTTAGGGATGAGTTGGCACGCCTGGGATTTCATTTTGTAGGTCATAATATCTGTATAATTATGTCATAAGATTTTGTAATGAAATTACTCCACAGATGTACATACTTTTCAGTCATAAATTTTATTCAAATTCTTCAACTGGAGCCTCCAAAAAGGAAATAATTAAAAAAAATTGTTTTAAGAAGTTATAGCGGTTCGTGCATATATGAATCCAGTCATGCCTATTTAGCCCCAGTTATGCATGTTTTCTAATGTATTTCAAACAAGATATAAATGGAAATGTTTTCGGATAATCAGAAAATTTTGGGTATAAAATTGAAGAGATGTCTCCTATATCTACATTTTAAATGAGCTTCAGAAAATTGTAAAGTAAAATCTTGAAATTATCAATCTTATTATAGAAATACCTTTTCAGTGATATTATTGGATGAAAATTTAACTCAACGAGGAGATAGAGCTCCTGTTGAGCCATCTAGAGTTGGGTAACCGTGAAAGCATGAACAAAACATGCTCTAATTATGAGTGTACATCTTTTCGGAATTGGCAACGGGGCAAATTTTGGTTAGTTGGTTAGTTATAGGCTACCAAGTTTTACTGATGTCTCATTGATCAAAGTTTCAGATAGGTAACGGACTTGCTGTTAAATTGGGCTTAAAGGGAAATTCAGGTTTGGGACAATACTGAACACCAGTCCTTGGTAGGAAGTTATCGTTTCAAGCTTGCTGCACTTTTGCGACAATAGTAGGGATAAGCTTGGGGTATTTCCATATCTTAAAAGAAGGTTATGGGAGATTACCATGAATAGTATAAAATAAAAAGTGTAACGAATAAAAATGGAATACAACTGGATTTGGTTTAATAATTGAGAGGTTTAAGAGAAAGAAACAGTTGTAATGCTATGAGAATATTCGAGAAAAGGTAAATGAACAGACTAGTTAACAGTGTAGAATGGTCTGGTTTGTTATGACCTCGATCTCGCCTCTAGAGACTGATGAGACACAGGTTCAAATCCAAATCTCAGTTCTTCACAATTTTTACTTTCCTTCGCCTTACAAAAGTAAAATTCATTAAACTTAATTGTTTCCATTTTTTGGGAATGTGTGCGTGCCATTATGGGGATCATAACGTCAATGTAGAACTGATTGGTTTTCTGGGCGAAAAACCGAGACAAGAAACGTTTATGGACTGCTTTTGTAGTCAAATTTATAAAATTTATAAATAATATTTTCGATAATATTTTGGTTGTCATTTGAAACACACTGTATATATGGAAAATATATTTTTTGTATCCCATGAACCCGAATAACCTTTATTTATTCTCAAACTACGTTTGATGTTCTTAATGGTGATGAGAAAAATGAATTAATAACTAGCTCTAGTATATATACACAACATACTAAAGATTTTCAGAGATTTAACGAGACTGGAGATAATAAACTTCTGAAGTATATACGAAGTACCTGTATTGTACCACTATCCTGAATTTGTACTCGTCTCCAAAACCATAAAAAAAAAACCGAAACGCTAATGAAATTATTCGTCTTAATTATAAATTCACCCTCAAGGTTTTCTAAATTAAGTTAAA
The DNA here is from genome assembly GCA_963422695.1 of Xylophagus ater. Lineage (NCBI taxonomy): Eukaryota > Metazoa > Arthropoda > Insecta > Diptera > Xylophagidae > Xylophagus > Xylophagus ater. The sequence continues at coordinate 46,442,653 of OY730484.1, forward strand.
GGGAAGACAAAATAACAACAACAACAAAAAAAAAAAAAGGATACCAAAAACTCTTGTCGGTTCTAATTAAATTTTCAAAGAAAATCTTGTGTTTTTCTGGAACAAATTTTAGGTGGAATATAAGAAAATCTTGTATATTTTGCTTCAGTACACAATAAGTTTGTAAATATTTAATTAACTACTATTTAGTAGTTAGAAAATTTTTTACTATAACTAAAATTCTATGGTTTTCGTATATAATATATAGTTTCAACTAGTTTTGTAACAATTTCTTACAAATTATTTACACAAAAATTTAAATTTATTAACATTTCTAACAAGAACAAAATTCTAGACATAACAAAATTTAAATGAAATTAAATAGTATTAAGTACATCAAATCGAGGTGTTTTGTTTTATCCCGAAGGATCTCATTAAATTATATTCAATTATATTTGTAAATAATTTAGTGAGACTCAAACTACATGTCGTAAAACTTAAAAATATTCACTTCGCTTGACTTTCCCTTTATATACGAATTTATCATTTTCTTTAGTCACTCTTAAGCTGTTCAGTTTTTTATATCCTACTCTAATTTGTTAAGATATGAAATGCAAATACCTATACATACGACGCCAGCGCGATGTGCTGAACAATTCCATTCACGAGTAAAATCTTTTTCTTAACCTGCCCAAGTTATGTTTTCTTTTTGCAAGCCGGTGGTTGTAAAATTCCACAAATTTAGTAATCCAATGGATTCAGATCTGGTGAATACGGTGAATTTCGATGTTTCACTTTCCAATCAAATGAAGTGCAATTTTGTTTAAAATCCATTTTACAAACAAATAAGAACGCGTCTTTTCACAAAGAAATAATTTTTACTACTGACGGACAATATGTCAAACAACATTTATGTGAAATTTTAGTATTGCAAGATGTGTGCGGTTTACATTTGGCAGCGATTTGAATTAGACGGACAGTAAACTCTTAAACAATTACTACTACTGAAAACTTATTTTCATGATGTTATAAAAATTTAGTTAATATCGAAACCAATCATATATCGAAACCTTCTCAAAAGAAACGAAATAAAACAATAAAAACTTTTATTAACAAATTACTTTTATTATTTTTTTATTTCTTCTTTTTTTTTTGATTATGAAGTAAAATTTTTTATACAATTTAAATAAAATATTTTAAAAATTTGTGATTTTTGGATCGATTCAATTAAATTAAATGAATAGAAAAAAAACTTTATACCGAATTCTCATCAAGTCCTTGCTGTAATTATAAAAAAAAAAATTTAAAATAACAAATACAAAATTAGCTCTTAGTTAATACTAATAAAACTCACTTGCATAAGTGGGCTTATCGCACGTGGTATTGCGTGCATATGTAGTGCCCCATTTGAACCACGTTGTGATGAAAATATCGGTCCGATATCGGACCGATATTTTCCATCTTTTGGCGGTCCTAAGAGTGTGGTTGTTGTTGCTGATGAGGCACAAGATTCCCTTTTGCTATAGAAAGACGTTAATGGCCTATTGATGGTAGAGTAGTTAGACTATTGTACACGATCAATACAAAATTGTTATTCAAAATGATTATCGCTAATAGTTTATTAAAATGAAAAATTTAAGATTAAATATCGGATTTCGTCATTAGATTCTTTGTTTTAGATAGTTTACTGGCAACTAAAATTCATCCTAATGGCATTAATTTAGGGCTACTACAGTGTAAGTATAAGAAAGATTTTATATACCTAATATGCTATGAATATGGTGAGGAAAAACATCCCATTCAAGTGCTTTTAAAATATTTTTTAAGAGATCAAAGTCAAATCATCGTTTGAGACATAGCCAATATGTTAAAAGAAATAAACTATTTTACTTTGTTATAAAATCAATAGGCTTTCATGTAAAAATCATAAAGGGTAATGCCGATAGTAACTGAAATAAAAGTTTCAATAAAAATTTAGTTGTTATTTCTTGTTTTATTATATGACTTTAATGCTAACCGGTTCAAGGAAGAGACCTAGCTTCTCAACCAGACTTTTAGAAGGAACTACAACAGGCCAGTAAGGCCTACATGCTAACGCTAGCAACTATCCGAGCCCTTCCAATATAATCCCATACTTACCGATGCTTTTACTAAGTATTGCAGTGATTTTATCATGAGTAGAGTTAGTTGTATGATGGTAAAGAGGAGTTGGCAGGAAAAGACACATTATACAACGTAAATATTGCTCGGATTGACAATATTTTAACGACCAGCCAATCAATAAATCAGAAATGTATATTCGACAATTTTAAGCTGATATTTAGCCCTTAAACAAGAGCAAAATGTCGGCATAATTTTTGAAACAAAATTGTGTTCCATTTCAGAGTCTCCCTAACCTACCTAGTCAGTTTCCTACAAATTTTAAGATAATACATTTTAGGTTTTTTAAATTACTTTCGGGTCATCCTATACATGTATGTTGAAGAGGTTTTCAATTGAAATAATAATTAAACTAAAATATGAGGTCATATACAAAATTACATACCGAATACTTTCTGTTCTAGATCTTGGTGAATAGTCCTTTGATTGACTAAAACTCTTCGTTGTGTATCTGGAAAAATATATATAATATGCATGAATATTTCGTAATTAAAATGAAATGCTTGAAGTCATGATAACCTAAAAATTAAATATCATTTACATAACGCTTAATATATGTATGACATACTGGTTTACTATGAAATTAATATCGAGAGATATGCATCAGTAGTTTTTGAATCATAATGGTATATAAAGGACAATATTCACATGGAACAAACAAAATTCAATTAAATTTTACACTCAAGTAATTTTATGTTTATATGAAATCTAAACACAAAAAGGATTTATAGTAAATATATGGAACACTTTAGATATATATGGATAATATCAAAATGACTAAAATTCGGTATATTATATGCCTTTTTATAATGATTAATATTGCAAGAGATTTATTAATAGTTTAAATTTACAAAAGATTTGTCAACCATATAAGTTAGTTGCGATGACTGCGGAAATGGACTAAATCATTTTTCTTAATTTAGAATGAAGCTACCCATAGAAATCCCAAAAAGTTTGTCAAACTTGTGCAGTTTTTATATGGGATTTGTTAGACGAAAGTTGCAAAAAGATGTTTTAACTTTTTGGAGTTCGACAAACTTGTTAGAATGTCTGACTAACTTTGGAAGCAGACTTGCAAAATGATTTTCACCCACCCTTTCACTCAAATCTGGTCCAATTTTAGCAATAACATGAGTTATATTGTTTTTAATTATTCAATTGTAGTTGATTTATCAGCCATAAGCAAGTGACTTTACATATCTCCACAGAAAATAAATCAAGGTAGTAATACCACAAGATCCGGGCAGACACTTCACAGAACAATTTCTGGAAATAATCCATTCGTTAAATGTTGTTTTCAATAAATCAATGGTGTCAGTTGCAGTGTGGTACGTAACTAGGTATATCCATTTGGAACCACATTTCACTGAGATCAATTTCAGCCAAATTTTAAAAGAAATAATCATTGATCATTGATCACTGTAACGTGCGCCATTGGCTTTAACGCCCTCTCCTTCTTCATTTTGAAAGAAATTAGGGCCGATGACACCATCAACATAAAACGTACACCAAACTATTACCTTCTAAGGGTGCTACATTTAAATATGATGTTCAAATTTGAAATCGATTAAATTCGATTTCCAATTTGATAAAAAGAAAAATATTGAAAATGCAATAAAGTCATAAATATACAAATACTTTGAAGTTCAAAAAATTATATTCATTTTACCTTCGACTTTGTCGTAGTTGTCCCAATCGGATATTACGTTCATCCTGCCATCTAACGACATGATGTCGAAGTGCTGTACGAACTTCAGAATTAAGAAAACAATAAAATAATGAAACTGAAAATCCCTAAAACCGAAAAATTAAAAAAACAAATGTAATTTCAATATGACATGAAACGTCCAAAATCAACTTACTTGTGTACTTAGGAGAATTGAACGTGCTATACTAAATATATGACTTCCAACACCTTCGTTTGGTCCAGCAAGTACAACCAAATATGTAATACCAAATAATGGTATCAATACAAGTAGTGCTTTTGCCGCTTTACGATATTGACGTGTTTCAACTGTATTCGCTGATCGTAGTTTTGTTATTAAAACCTTTTTTTTGAGTAAAAGAAAGTGAAAATAAAGTAAATTTGTAAGGAACTGTTGGAGTACGATTAACAAGGTGTAAATTTAGTGACCAAAGTTCTGGGATAAGATTGCTTCAAGTTAGTTAAATTAGGGCAATTCCCTGCAATTAACTGCGAATAAATTCCTGCTTACTCTACCAAACCAGTGCGGTCTGATTTGGTCTGTATCAATTGTACCGGTTCGGTATACGCATAAACGTATTGATCGTCATGCGAATTAAGCTCTCTACCCATGCTTATTAAAGGCTTTTACGTAATTCCTGTGATGTAGCTAGATTTTGTGCATCTTTGTTATTTATAAGTTTATCATTTGCCTGCTAACGAAGCCCGTATAAAGCAAATCGTAGGAACCTACGTTGGACTAGCATATTTAAGGATAGGTCGAAGTTTCAATAGGTTGGAATTATTTATTTCAGTAAACCATCTTGTAATAAATCCCAAAAATGTTGTACTAATGTATATGAGGATGTGGTAATTCATGCTTCATCAAATATTTATAAGAAATGCTGAAACTTACCCACATTATTCTGAGTAAAAATGTAAGATTAATAATAAGTACAGCACATGCTGGTCCCTGAAATATCCAATCAACTGTTGTTTCCAGCATCCATGGACATTGGAAGCCTAACTGAAAATGTATTTAATAAAAAAAATTAACGATTTTTTTAAATGTTTTAGAAAAAAAACAATTTCCATCAAATATTTGAATTACTTTCTCAGTTGAAATTCTATCTATAGTAAAGCCTTTGGCGAATGCCCATATAACTACAAATATAGCAGGACCGCCTAGGAAAGATGAAAATTAATTATTAATATGAAATAATTAATAACCATTAAAATTTCATTTTGAAATATTGAAATACATACCCCAACCAATTATGGCGTAAATATTAAATCGGATATTGTCACCCGAGAATGTCTTAACGACCAACATGTATAAATATAGACCTGTTGATATATTTGATATTTTTGAGGAAATTGGATTATTAAGAAATTTACGTTTATACAAGGTGATTCAAAAAAGTACGAATTGAAATATGGACCCATTATGCATCTCCCTTAATTTAATTCTTAAAAATAAGAATGAAATACCACACACTGGTTATGTTCGGATTAGACAACCTCCCCTTTTACAAGCTGGCTTGTTCTGGAAAAGAACATGCTCATTTACCTCCTTCACATGTGTTTATGGTTCATGCAAGAAAGGATATCATGTCACGGTCCTTACAATGGTCTTGAGCATTTTACACTCGAGTTCTAGCATCATTCTAGTCCTTCTAATATCATATCTGCAGCATTTTAAATTGCTTACATTAATTCAGACCTTGCCACCTCTGCAGATGGTTAAAATGAAGGATCATAACTGTTTCCCTCTTTTCAGGATGACACCAATTTTTATCCTATTTACATAGGTAAAGAAGATTTAATACGAATAATGGAAATGTGAGACATATGTTGAAAATTAGTAAGAACTTTTCAAGAAGATATTTGTATGAATGTTCAAGTTCTGCTACAAAATCCCAATGAATTTTAAATCACCTTGTGGTTAATAGCAATAATATCTACAAAATTTTATAATTACCTTCGACAAGCATCCAGAAAAAATTTGTTAAACTAAAATAATGAAATAAAATGACGAGCACAATACAACCGCCAAGTCCAGTTTGTACAGATATCTTATGGAAAGAAAATTTATAAGTTTATAAGTTTATTTTTTTTTAATTTCAGCATATATCAGATTGGCCACGAAGGCGTTACATGATTGTATGAGTTCAGGACTATTCGGTAAATGCATCGATAGTTCGCAGGCTAGCTTTATCGACTTTGAACGAATGACCAATCTTAGCGTTATCATAACTTCACAGTACTGGACATTTCTGTTTGATGGCTTTTATATGTTAAGACTATGAGCAATCTTTCGTGTCACCGACTGAATTTGACCAAAGCATTTATTTGGTCCTTATTAACAACACAATGACTTTTTGACCAATCCGATGTATCCATGGTGTTAGTGTGTAACCATTAAAGTCAGGGATTTTTTAGTAGGCCAGCTTCAAGTGTTGAAAACATGAACACGTCCGATTTAAATTCTTAGACAAACAAAAAAGGGCTTGAATGAGATTTGGGATACAATGACTTGGATCATGGCCTGGTGTCCAATAATTTTTTGACTTATATAGTTATACTCCTAACACCATTGGTATAGATAAAAACTAAAAGATTAATTTGTAAACAAATAAAATAATTTACCTGTACAGAAAGTGTCAGGATCCAAAGTAGAGCCGACATAATATACGTGACAAATAAATTCGCATGAATTGTGTTTCGTAGACAACGTAATTCCCTAAAAAAATACAAGCAAATAAATAATTTGTCATTGTTTATATTAAAATGGGTTGGGATTAGCCTTCATATTTTTATGTAATTTTGAATATGAAAAATTATTCGATGATGAAAAGTGATATTACCAAAAGAAATATAGTACAAAAGTACGACTGAAACTTCTATATATATGCAGGATTTTATTCAAGAACTAATTTCACCAAAATTTCATTAAAACATTTCGTAATTCTTGAAGTATGCGGTAACAATGACCAATGTTCCATATAATTTGTTTAAGCTACTTGTAGCTACAACTATGGTGTGAGGAAAATTTTTGAATTAAAAACGTTTTTGGGAAAATTCAACATAAAAACATTCCTAATAATAACTTCATTAAATAAAATAACAACAATACAGTACTTTGTCTGTATGACTGTTATCACCACACATTTTAATGCGCGCCTGAAAGAATGCAATTCTTTATACAAATTTATAGAAACATACTACTTGTATATAAGAATTTCTGTAAGTTTTTCAGTCCAAGATCGCGGCTCCAGAAAATTTTAAAACTCTTTATACTTACTTGAAATATGAGAACACCAATATTGCTAATGTTAAAGATATTAAACTTATTGTATAGCCGATATAATAAACAAATGTTGGTAATTCGATACTTGGTGCAAATTCTGAAATCCGTTCTGGTAAATGTGAACATAAATTATAATTGGTATAATTATCCCATCTACCGTCTGGATGACAGAAACGTGTCGCATTTTCTATAGAAAAAAGAAAAAGAAAACTTCTGTTAATAAGTGAAATTATTTAAGATATATTAGGAAAGAAGTTCAATTGCTATAATTAGATATATCTCAACTTCATCAATGTTGCATTTGCCAACGCAATATCGTGAACTCTTTGCAACATGTTGGATACGACGGTGATACACGTATCTAAAATATTTACGTTATGTTATGGTTCGAACACAGGATATATTTAACGAATGACATTTTTCGGATAACAGATGAAGTATAAAATTATAGAAGGCTTATATCTAAAACACAGATTTTTATTCGTGTCCTTTATTTCATGTATTCCTTAAACTCGAAAAAAAAACATTTATCTTTCTTCCCACCAAGGTTCCCATACGTAACAGCAGGAACAAAGTTTTGGACAATTTTATGTATATTTTCTGGAAATCAGAACGAAGTTTCCGGACAGCCTAATAATAAGAAAACCTTTTTGAATAGTCATTTGAGTGGACATTAAAACGTGGTATACATTATATTTATACTTGTGGACAATAAATTCATAAACCAGAGTAATTCCTTAATTGATTTATTGTTCAAATTTTAATCACTATAATTTTCTTCCAATTGCAATATTTCCAAAAACCGATATAATTCATATTTTTGAACGTTTTGTAGATGAATGACAAATATTATTGTTAAATGTACTATAATTACATGAAATTTCGTTTGAAAGGTGAAGCCATATACTTAGTATCGATTAGTTTATTATTATGAAAGCTAATGTGTTTTGGAATGTTGAATCGATTAGGGATATAATTAAATATATGGAAATTTTAAGACTTTATCCAAGTCAAAAATGGCTAAATTAAATAGAAATTCATATTGCACTCCATTGCAATACCAGTACATATTGTCCGCCTAGGATACAGTCATATTTCAGGACGGAAGTAACGACTTCCGGAAAAATTTTTGTCAGTTTTTTTTTAGTCGATGATATGTGTGTTTTTTCTCAAAAGGAGACCACGTCCAGTTATCCATTTCAGGCCAGACTGAGTAGAGTCTGCTCAGTCCATCAATTAATTAAATGAAATACTATATTGTTGTTATTATTAATATACTTACGTGTACTGTCATAATGAACTCCTTGTAGTTCTTCTAAACATGGTAGAATAGCTAAGGTGGCTCTTGGCGTTCGTGGCCAACATAATATTGAATCAAACGCAACTGGACAATATTCACCGTTATCTTCATAAATTAATTCATTTGTATGCTTTTCTAATAAACATTTAAATTCTAATGTTTCACTGATATTATATAGTGATAAATCCGTTTGGATAATTGAGAAATTATCTTCAGAAGATGATGCCACTGTGATTTACTAGAAAAGTAATAAGTAATAATTTAAAATTATTATTTTATAATCAAAAAATTATATAATCTTATTCTAAATGAAGAATTTTAAACACAAATTCAGGACTTAAATTGACCAATATGCTAAGCTGAAAGATTAAGTATCAGCTTACGATAGTCATAAACGTCAATATATTAAACTTTTAATAGTTCTTATACGTGATTTAAGTATTATGTACAAATTAATCCAAATGCTGATTTATTTTGAGCATTAAAAGAAAGATAAATGTGCATTAAAAAAGATGTGCATTAAATTAAATTCCCATTTAAATAAATGTGCAATATATGTATTTGTCACAAGTTCACATAAATGGGGTAGAACATGGCAAATACGACAACTATTTTGTAAATTTAGAAGTGTACCCATTCCTTGATTTACGCAGTAGATACGTTCCCGGAAGACCGTGTAAATCCAATCAAAGAACATTAAGAAAGGTGGTTGGTGTGTTCATAATAACCGTGTAAAATGAAGTAAAGATTTTATACGTAAAATGGAACCGTGTAAATCAAGTACCGACTGAATTAAGGATTTCAGTTAACTTAAAACAAAAAATTCGGTAATTACATTTGGTATACTTTTATAGAATAATGTATTTTGGCTAACTATTCCTGTACATTTTTCGTTAGCATATTATCAGGATTTCAATAGGGATTCTCCTAAGATCTAAATATCCATATGATTTATTATCATATTTAAAATGGTAACATTAAGTAATTTCTAAAATTTATGTGAATTTATGTCTTTTTGTTTTTTTGCGTATATTATTAAAATTTTTCTAATTAAACATTAAAATATGAATTCTTAATACTAAAGAAAAAAAGGAAAGCGAATATATTTTCTTTATGATGAACTAATGATGTCATTATTCAGCTTTTTATAGCCCGATATAAACTCATCGTTATTTTCATGTCTAGCAAAACGGTTCTTATTCTTAAATTCTTTTATTAAAATAAAATTCCTTATGGTTTTTATGCTATGAAATTTTATTACACTTGAATTTTTCGACAATATTTCATTAAGAAAGTGGCGACATTAAATGTAAGGTTTTCATTTTTATTCATCCTGTATTCTTTTCCTTTTTTAATTTATTTAGAAAGGAAGCTGCATTGTGGAAGTAAACCTTTTTTTTGTCACAAAAACAACGAAATTTTCTCGGACCGGTGCAGAACAAACCGCTAAGGCGGATGTCGACAAAATCCACGTGAAATTTGTAAACAAATTGTGCAAGAAAATAGTTGAAGTTAGAAAAGGACTTAGTGAAAGTTATAAAAAAGGATGAATCGGTTTGAAAGGTTTTTGAGTTTATGCTTTTCATATGTTCAAACAAAATCTGGGTATAATTATCAGGATGACAACATTTAAGTATCAAAAACACAAAGCAGAGTCATCTATTGAAAATAAAATGGAATAGGAATTTTCTTGTCCAAGTAAAAGATGGTGTATATTGTTGTTGTATTCAATGTAAAATTTTGCTCTCGTCTGAAGCAACTTATCAGAAAAATCGCACCTATTATTAGTCAATGCCTTAATTGTACCCCGGCTACTGTTCTTCACTAATATGCAATTATATTTCATATACTTTTGATTAGAAAAATATTTTCTAGAAATTATTTTCATTAATTTTATTTTTTTATACTTCTGGAAATCTTATTGCTTTAATTAATGATCTGAGATTATTTATATTTGCGGTAATAATATGTTTTTGTGCTGTGTTCAGATAAAACATACTTAATTAGTTTTCCTAAAAATAACACTACATGGTTTTTCTCTGTTTCGAAACATTTTATTCCAGAAATAGTTATTACAATATATTACCAACTCATTACCAAATCCCACCCAACTACGTATTACCCATCCATTTTCATTCGTCCACCGTCATTCCCAATTATGTTCATTTCAACCATTTAAATTATTATTTCGGGTACTGATGTAATAAACTATTTGTTTATTATCGTGAAAGACGGAAAGAAAATTCCATCTTTAATGCAATTTTCATCTTCACCACATATTTGGTACAGGGTGCAACCGTTATATTTCCATATATGTATAACATAAATCCATATATTACATTTTGAAAATGGTTTTTTGATTATACTCTTTCGAGTAGTAAACTTAACTTAACTTTAATGGTCACGATTTTGATGGATTGCGTGACTGACAAAAGTTCCTATTAACTTTTTGATTAAATGGGATTTTCTTTTTCTCCCATGTATTTGTTAAATTAATATATCTTTGGTTAACCCATAATCTTTAAGAATTGTTTTAAGAACTGGAAATCATCTAGCCTGATTTTAGTTCTTATGCCCTTGGTGCGTGTAAAACAGAAATTATTATGTATCTTCAAGTTAAGATTTTACTTAATTTTTGAAATATTTATTAGACTTTAAGGAACAATAAAGTAGTAAGTATTTAGTTAAAGTTTAATAAAAAAATATAAAGACTTAAATAGATTTGTTTGTCGCCCATGAAGAAGATATTATAGGCTACGTTTACACCGACAAATTTTTAGGTCACCTAACTAAAAGTTAGGTTTGGGTCAGACGTGTTTACACCGTACTAGACCTAAGTCTAAAACAACGTCATATGTGAACATTTATAGAACTTGGATATCAAGAAATCAGCTGTTATCTGTCATAAGTTTTTAAGTCGATATAAATTTAAGGTAAGTCTTCAATTTAAGTGACCTAACCTAAGTTACTTTGGGCGTGTTTACACCGTCATATTTAGGTCGACCTAAGCACTTAAGTCTCTTTTTAAGTCTCGGTGTAAACGTAGCCATATATAAGTTTTCCTTCTATCTACTGTCTGAAACAAAATTGGCTAGATTCCGAAGTTTTATTCTAGTTAGTAATCTGATTACTAAAAATAAAGTTTGTTTCAGTAAATAATTCATTAAAGCGAGCTTGTTATACAAACGGAAAAGTAAAAATCTGGAAAAATGTTCATTATCAATAGTTTGTACTTACCGCGACTGCATTTTATGCCTGGACAATTGAAACTTGGTTCATTGTCAAAACTAGAAATCTATTGTATAAAAAAACTAGAAATATATATTATATGGCACTAGCTTCTAGTGGAGTAAACAGAAAACGAATTACTACCTACATTACGGCTAGTGGTTTGCGTTGATAATTGTACTAGCTTAATTTTTTACACTCAAACATAATATATATACATATATAAAAAGAAAAGAGTATTAATGCTATGTGTGTGTTAGAACCAAAAACCCTTTCGAGACTAACCAATTTTCTATCTACCGGCTGCGCCAAATGAAATGTATTTGGGGGTCTAAAAACAGGGTATACAAAATCATAATATTTTTCATCAGTTTGTCTGATCAGTTCAGTTAGAGCGAATTCCTAATACGCAACTGTGCTACAGAATATGTTCGTTTAAGTATGTTTTCCCAATTTCGTTAAAATTTAACTTTAGGAAACAGTTAAACTCAGCTCATAAGTATAGTTAGTTTCTCGTGCCCAATGATATCAATTATTACCTATTCATGTTTACGAATTTTATAGCATATTATTAGTTATATAAAATCAAATAATGTTAAACAACACTACGTGAGACATATTATATTTTTTTTTATATTTTTAGTACGTGTTCCAATTTCAAAATTTTTCGATTTATAATGAAACTGTTGAGATTGGTGAAAAACAGTAAAATGATAATAATTTTATGTGTTTCCTGATTAGAGACGTTGCGGCATGAGAAACATAAAAAAATATATAATGTTAAAGATTTTCATATAATTTTAATCGAGAAGGTAAATTAGAATTTTCCAAAAAAGGAAATTACTTTTGATTATATCAAGTTTTTCCACAGGACAAAAGCAATAATATTTTATGGATGAATATTTTGTTAAGAAATTAATAAAAGATAATTACTTATTTCCAGAATTTTCATTTTACAATATAAATTTGAAATGATTTCGTGTTTTTCTTCTTCTTTTTGCTTAGGTTTTATTACGAGATATTTTTTATTGATTTTTATTATTATTAATAGGTTTTTATCGGATGGAAAAATCTAACCTTTTTACCTGTACTGTTCATAAATTTTACCTTTATATACATGAAAGTTAACTACATCAAACATGTTAATGTTGCAGAAACATTGTTGTCATTAATTGCTTGTACGAAGGACAACATGCAACTCTAATAAAATGCATAAAAATTAACGTCCGATTTAAATGAACTTTTATATTCTAAAAAATCATAGAACATGTACGGTAATGACCGGAGTTAGCCATTAGAAATATGTGTTAGTCCAGTATTTATTTAGAAGCAAAAAAACTCAATTCTAAATAATGGGTGATTCATTTTGAGGTGCTTTTTATCTTTATTATCAAACAAAAGAACCATTCTTGACATTTATTTTTTAAAGATTATTTCTTTCAAATACTGGTCAACATGGTCCTTTTTGAAGTTCCAATTTTCGATGATACGTCCGAGCATTTCGAGTGGTATTTGGCGAATAACGCGAGTAATATTGACTTCCAATTCATCAATCGTACCCGGCTTATCCATGTCGACTTTGGACTTTACACAGCCCGAAAGGAAAAAGTCTAGAGATGTAATATCACAAGATCTAGGCGGCCAATTCACCGGTCCGAAGCGCGAAATTAACTATTCACCGAATTGTTCTCGCAATAAAGCAATGGTTTCACTTGCTGTGTGCAAGTAGCGCCGTCTTGTTGATACCAAATGTATTGGAGATCACGGGCTTCAATTTGAGGCAGCAAATAGTTCCTCATCATTAGGCTCACAAGTCCACAATTTGTAGACGATATGCGGGTATAAGTCTTTCCATGATGAAATGTCAAATAATACTGAACAAAAATACCATGAGAGGTTAACACGACTCACGCGTCATTTGTCAAAAAATCCATAGACAGAAAAAGTACCTCTAAATGATTCACCCTTTATATTCTTCTAAAAGTTTGTATATATTCTGTCAACACAAAACGATCAATTATCTTGAATCCTTCTCAAATGTTTCCCTCTTAAATTATTGTAGAACAGCAAAAATTAATTAAATGAATTATTTATATTGAATAAATTAATTAAAACTAATTTGTTTATATACAATTTTATATCTGGTACAAGTAAATATTGTAGTTGAGATTCTGTTAAGTTTCTAAAAAGACAAACAAATGTTCAGTCTAATAAATTAAATAGTTTGCTGTATGTAAGTTTAATGTTTATAAAAATAGATTAAAGTTTTATCTATTTTAAAACCGAATAAATCGAAATATAAACAAGAATGCTCCATAATCTTCTTTACACAGTACACTTCGATTTAGGAGCTTGACCAGTGTTTATCAAAGTACTATAATTCAAACAGTTCGATCTCGAGCTTAAGCAAGTAAGTCCGAAAAGTGACCTTTGCTACTTTCAAGATAAGTAAACCTAATAATTTTGTTTTCGACGAAAATTCGTCTTTCATTCTGTGAAAAAGAAAATACAATTTGGCGGTGGCTTATTAAGCTAGGAAGTCTATGATCAAAGACTCAAATCCTAGCCGAGTTGGTAAGAAAGGAAAATGTTCACCTGTTCTTTAGTTTCAATTTGAGATTTCAGACCTGTGCTCCGTGTTTTGAATGGCACGATGGGTTAATACGTAAGAACTAGAAAAATATGGGATTTTATAGAATTCTTATAGATCCTATATTTTTTGCATTTTGTTGCTTTTCTCTAACCAGCTATAATAAACTGGAAAACTTTCCAATCAAGAAGAACATTTCTATTTATTTTGGAAGCAAACAAATTTAAATATTTATACTCTTTGAATCGTGAAAATTTTGTTTTTCTTCTTAATTTTTTGATAATTGGAAATTCGTAAGATTGCGCTTTCTTTTTCTATCAAGATTTTTCCAATAATTAATATTCATTGAATCGAATAAATCAACTCGTGAAAAATTAGAAAATAAAACTTTTTAATATATTCTTAAAAGAAAAGGGAAAATCCAGGAATCTTTTGGTTTTCGTTAATATTTCTACCTTAGATCGTCTTTTAGACTTTTTTGATTTTTAACTTTTGTTATCAACGAACTTTTTGCATTTTGCAAATCAATGAGCATGAAAAGATTTCGGAGAAAATTTAATTCCAAAGGAACGTGGAGCCTTAAGAAAAAATAGAAGTAAGAGCCAGGACGAGATTATGAGGTGAGCCAAAGAAGCCATAGGTTGCTTGGTATCTTTAATGAGCGGTGAAAACCGGACGACCAACAGACTGAGGTTACATTAGCATTGTGCGGGAGATATTGAGACTGTGTGTGTGTGTAATATATCATTCTTGAAGTATAAACTGGTATCCTATTATACACAAATCAACTTGGTCCAATCAAAAAATTATTTTACTAAAGAAGCACTCATTCCCTTCAATATATGAGCCTCTCGTCCCTGGTATACATATAGTATAGTAGTATTTTTCTATTTCTAGAAAATATTTTTGCTGCTATCTATATCGTTTGAATGGTCATCTATCCATCGTTCTCTGGGATATTGAATAAATAAAGTAAAAAAATCGTAGAGAGCAATAAAACTTTTATTCAACTCCTTCGGGATAAATAAATAAGCAATGAAATTGAATGTATGGCAAAACATACTACATATTACAAGAAACTATATTTTCAGTTGTGTATTTCTCCGAATACCATACAAAACCACTGCAGTTTAGAAATGCTAAAATATATATGTGGAAACTTGGTTGCTTCATTATTTTCCTCTTCAATAAAAGGAGGGTGGACCCTAAAATAGCAAAAACGGATACTGATATACACAAAGGAAAAGTGATCAAAAATGAAAATATATATATCATGTATAAACGCACGTAGGATTTATTAGAGTTTGGAAACAATAGGAGATAATTTCAAGATTTATATATGTACATTTTTAACCAAAGTATAAGTAATTATAAAGTACCAAAAGCTAGCGAATAAACAATTTAACCAATCAGAAGAAAGTAGTAAAAAAACCAAAGAAAATTCACGTGCCAATAAGTGCAAAAGAGTACGGGCATCTTTCAAATGCAAAATGTGTCAGGAAGAGGGAGAAAAATGTCTCGTTGAGCATATGGCATGAGGCGTGAGTGGCGACTCACTCTTATGAAATTTTCAATCACTCTTACTGTTTTTGTAGTATTTGTGCCGTGGTATACAAATTTCAGCATGCATTTATTTGTTAACAATTTGAAATTGTAAATCATATTTACTCATAGGTTACCCATGCATACAATTTCCAAGTGTCTATGTTAGTAGTGGATAGAAAATTGTTAGAAAATTTTTCCCTCTTACTCTAGGTAGGAGAATCAATGAAATGCACAGTTGTTGGATATCTCTATTATTAGTCTATGACAAGAGCATGCAAGTATATATTTGGAAACAACTAAGAAGAAAACGACCATTTAATTCCAATAGCTTAGTATACTTTAAAGTAAATAAAATGTCGAAAATTGATTGAAAATATGATACAAAAAATTCACTGAAGTATATAAAATCTTTAATGTGGATCGCTAAACACGAAACATTTAGTAAAATCGATCATCCTCATCGAAATACCAAGTCATTAACACTATACATAGTATTTAATGGAAATGATAAATGATAGTCGATTTTTTGTTAAGTTTTTCGAGTCAAAAACACTCGGGATTATTTTTCCTTCCAAAAACTATATGCTCGTAAAACAACTTCTATGCTATATATAAAAGCTATAAGAATGGTTGAAATGTTTTCTTTTTGCTTTTTTTTAATGAAATTTCTCAACTTTATTTATAGTACTGCAATTACAATAATTGAACAAGGGAAAAGAAATTTGAGATGACACCATATTAGTGACTCTTTTTTAAAAACGTATGCTAAAGTACAGACTTAATCAACTAAATCGCAAGAATTCTAAAAAAAAAAATGTACGAAAATACTTCATCCATTATCAATTCATCGAATTTTCACAGATTTTCCAATGCTTGGGCAAGCGTTTTTTGGAAATTTATGTTTTCCATATTCTGATTACTTTTCGTGAAACGTGAAGCGAACGTTGATTAATTGTTGTCGGTAATGAACAGCATTGACTGTTTCATCAGATTCTATCACATACAAGAATACGGCGAAAGCCAGGGATCGAAACTTTTATTAAGCCTTTTTACTATGCTCCTTTTTAAAAGCCTCGAAACTCATACTGTTCAGAGAAAAAAAATTTAATTCAAACTTATCAAATAGAAATGTCGATCCCTGAAAAAAAAGCTTATACAAATTTTAACATTATTAAACAATATATTAAATAATAATTAATTCAATAATTAAATTTTTCGCTTTGTTTTCGAAAAAACTTGTACAAAAAAGATTTCCACATTTCGATAAAACATTTTGATTCTGCTTATAAGGAATTATTTCTAAATGAATTTAGGTACGTGTTTGCCTCGAAGGGAATATACATGAGCTTTTGATGTTGTTTAAGAATTTCATGATTACAGGATTGTAACAAAAGTTTGGAGTAATCCATTTGGTTCTGAGCGTTTGATTAAACAAAATATTGTAGGTACGCACGTAACAGTGCAAACGAGTCAGAAATACTTGAAATTGCAGATTATCTGTGTCTGATTTTGGACATACTATATATCATATGGTAAAATACTTGATGGTAAATTTCTTCGCAAAGAAGAATTAGGACCATGATTGATAGTGACCACCATTTGATGACTCATGAGATTGGTCAAGCACTAAACATTTATGTCACTATTAAAACATTTAGAGGAAATTTAAGGTTGTCTAGCAGGTCGATAGTTTCATGTTACCTTAATTGCGAGAACCTTGTACACGTTATACTACAATAATATACAATATGCGTGTAGTAGGTTGTTGTTATTTTACCATGAACGTTTTTTCTATTGAACTAGAATGATATTAATGATATTTCTCTAGCTGTTACTGCCATCCGTAATATTATACATACATACACATTTTTTTCTTTTACTATAGAAGGTAATATATTCCGCTTTATATTCGTACACATTATTTAAATGTGTGTGTTATGTTAACGTCATTGACGCATCACAATCCAGCTGTCCAATATATCTAAATTGTTTTGCTTGATTTGTGCTTTCTTTTTAAAGGAAAATTTTGACTTTTGTAATTCAATTAAAGAAAAAATGTTTAATAGAAATTATAGTATTCCGAATGTGCTCGAATGTGAGGAAAAAGGTGAAAGTATTGGAAAATAACATCACATATCATCGATTGAAAGATGAAACAACAAGAAAAAAATGATTGAAATTTTGTAAGATTTTCAAAAGATTATTACACCAGCATGGTAATATTTTCAGTTCATTTTGAAAGGGAATGTTTTAAAAGGGACGTCACCAACGTATTATTTCATTGTAGTGTAGAGATCCGGAGTAGATCACCTTCTATAGTTAGTTGCACTTTGGGTGCATAGCCAATTTCGAAAAAAAAACACTTTAATTAGTATTCGCACACGCTTTTCATTTAATATTTATAATCAGGATTGCCAAATTCCATCGTTTTCATTCGAACACTTTGTTTATTCCTAATATTTAATTAAAAGAGTATGCGGTTTGACATAGAAAATAGAAATTAAGAAAATTTTATTTAGTTTTATCTAAACTTTTGTTTATAAAATAACAAAAACTTTTTATTTTATATTTTTTTACTTTTTTTAAAATAACAAAAATTATTATTTTAATAAGATTTTTTCATTTTAAAAACTAAACAAAAATTCAACATGATAATCAAAATTAATTTTTGGACAATTTTATTAATATTTATTTTTATTGATAGTATTTTAACAAGGAGAAAACCAATTGTAATTGTCATTAGTATAATAGGACTTCGATCTGAACTTTTAACAGAAGAGAATGCTCCAGCTTTAACCAAATTTAAAAATACTGGAAAATTCATTGAGCATATAACTGATATATTTCCGTTGTACACTAAGCCAGTACATCATTCGATAGCAACCGGATTGTATCCGGGCGAACATGGTGCTATGGGAAAATTAATATATGATAATAAGCTAGGAAAAGAGATTACAAATGCTCGAGAGATATATCGTTATACTAAAGATGTACTTCCAATTTATGTAAGAAAATATTTATTTATTCTATATTCAGATATTATATATAATATATATTTATGTTTTTTAAAGATATTAAATCAAATGAATAATGGCACTACATTTTGTTATGGTTGGGAGGGATGTGATGCTGCTCATGATAATATTTTGTTACCATATGTTTATAGTTCTACAGATAGAACTACTTTAAAAAAACAACTAGATAAGATTTATCAATTTTTGACTGTAGATCATATTGAAGTAAATTTAGCTATGTTAACTAACTGGAAGTATTTTACACCAAGTCGTGTACATGGCTTCAACTCTCCTCAGGTAACTGTTGTAATTTTGAGAATATTTATTTCTACTGGTCACTTCAGCTCGGTTATTACAAAATAATTGCCAAAATATATAACAAGTTTATATGGCGAATAAAAATCGATTTGATTTGAAGTTCCCATTGTGAAGAAAAATATTTAAAATATCCATTAGGTTAGTATTGCAGCGCTATATGTAAAAGCAGCCTTTAAAGGAGGCAACATGTACCGTCAAGTATATTGTCAAAAATGTTATTGACCACGCTTTCAAATATTCAAAATGCTTTTGATTTTTCAACAACCCGTGTGTGAACCTTGTGTAAGGTTTGAATAATTGATTACTTGAGTAAACAGAATTATTCCAATATTTTGAATAATCAAACGGAAACTGAATAACTGTTTCATTTAAGAGAAACAGAAAAGACAATAAGTTTGGGAAGAGAAATCCTGTAATGGAAAAATATGGAAAGCTAGCAGAAAAACCGGAATAGAAACAAAAAAAACACATTGCATACGAGTAGAGGCAGTTTTCAAAATCTATGTAACGCATGGCTCTCGAGAATCATATACACTTTTAAGAGAATATTTCCTGTTTTGTTATAATTATATTTTTTCTTTCTCTTTCATATATCAATTTCTTTCTCTTTGTAAGCAGTAACTTTTGCTTAAAAATTTCGGCTTCTGGCTATTGCAATAGGAACCGAATTAATTGGTAAAGATCATCAATTATTCAATTATTCACTAACCTGGAAAACCAATTAATCAACCATGCCTTAACTGACATATTTTTTTCTTTTTTGTCTATAACGAGCGGAAGTGATGACAGTAGACTTGAACCACTTTTTACATACTATTTCTAATTTTTATTGTAGTCTCTCGCCGTTTTAAAAGAAATAGATGATGATTTCAATGATTTCTTGAAGCAAATAAAAAAAATGGATTTCGGTCCTCGAATAAATTTTGTTATTTTAAGTCCATTTGGACTTGTTAATTATCATGATAATTATAAACGAATTCCATTTGAAACATTTATACCAGCATCAATTCGATATAGAACATTTTTATCAGCGCCTGTATATCAGATAGTTCCAAATTCGATAGGTAAAAAATATCAATATATAATTTTTGTTATTAAATATATTTGTTTTATTTTGATTTTTTTATAGACAACAATGAAACCGAAATAATATATGAAAGTTTGAAGGCAGCAGAAGTAGGTAACCATTTTAAAGTTTACAATGATGAAACAATGCCGGAGAGATGGCATTGCAGATCAACACGTTTTGGACCAATAACTCTTGTTGCTGATTCTGGTTATAATTTCGTAGACACTGGTATGTTTAAGGTAGATGTCACACTTACGATTGACTGGTGATTTGGTGTTGCTATCTAATGTAGTGATTATCACCGACATGTATATTCTAATTTTTTATGTCACACATAAATGATGGTGATGGGTTGATCTAATTATTAGCAACTGATTTTTTACGAGCGATCTGCTTGTGATTTCGAGAGATCAGCTCATGTTCTTTTTTTAAAATATGATGTTAAAAAACAAAATCCCTTAAATGAACGAATTTACGTTGAAATTAGTACGAAGTGTTGAAGAACGGAGGTGTTTATGGGATGCTTAATACGAGGTTTATTCCAAACGAGACAAATTAGAAATTTCATAGCCAAATTGTAAAAGAAGTACTTTCGCGTTTTATGAATTTTGACCTTTCTTGCATTTTCAATACTAATAGCAAAAGAAATTCTTGTTCCTCATCAAAGTCTGTTTTGACAACTAATTTTGATAACCAAAATCAGGTGATGTTTTTATTAAGTGTGACATAAACAGTTGATGTGATAATCAATTGATTATATTGCAGATGATTTTTTTTTAATAGGATCACCATATTAGTCGTTTGATGTGGCAACTACCGAATAGATTTTATTATTTCTTAGAATTTGGAGTAAAAATTTTTCGCATGGAAATTATGCTCTTAAAATTAAAATGCTTTTAAAGTTCTCTTTTTTCCGTCCTTTCCCCAGAACTAAAATCAGCCCACGGATATGATTGTTTTGAAGATAATAAAGCATGTGGATTCATAATGTATAAAGGACCAAATTTTAAGACGTATGCGAGTTCGAATTTAGGTTCAAATTCAAGTTCTAATTCGAGTTCGATTTCGAGTTCGAATTCGAGTTCGATTTCGAGTCCGAATTCGGTTTCGATTTCGAGTTCGAATTCGGGTTCGATTTCGAGTTCGAAACCGGTTCTA
Organism: Xylophagus ater; assembly: GCA_963422695.1. Lineage (NCBI taxonomy): Eukaryota > Metazoa > Arthropoda > Insecta > Diptera > Xylophagidae > Xylophagus > Xylophagus ater. Next base: position 46,464,008 of record OY730484.1, read on the forward strand.
ATTTCGAATTCGTTTACAAGTTTTAATTCGAGTTCGAATTCAAGTTCGAATTCGACTTCGAATTCCTTCGTTAGTTTTAAGGTCACTGAATTATACGATATTGTGAATGATGCTTTAGAATCAGAAATTCCATCAACTACAACAACAGCAACAATAGCAACACCATCAACAACTAGATTAACAAGACCTGATTCATATACGGAACCTTTAAAAGTTTGTCTTGAACGTAAGAAAATATAATAAGATGATATTTATTGTTTGTTGTATCTGGTATTATGTATCGTTATGAAATTGTATCTTATTTTATATCAAAAAGTGTCCCGTCCTTTTGAAATTGTCAGGATCTGTTGTACGGTTTTACAGTATTATGAAAAATGTGAGCAGATTAGCATATACTACATTGAAAATGCAGCAATATCAAATACAAGTAAAATCAGGACCGAAATCGGAATCGAACCGGAAACGAAATTGAAAATAAAAAAGTAACAAAAACTGAACCGAATCTTAAGAAACGTGAGAGGTTTTACAGATGTTGAGTTTACGCCAACTCAAATGTAGTACAATTTTACACCGAACCTAACAATACCAGTTGAGGGATGGCTAAAATATAAAGGTGTAGAAAAATGACAGCTTTATTGTAGTGTTCCAAAAAATTTTCACAATTTCACAATTATACAAGACTAGATACAATGAAATGTGAATACCTTTAATTAATATTAACAGTAATTATTTCTATAATTTCAGTTAACTTCGCTACAATTCTGTTTTTGATATTACTGGTACTAAGTATAATATGTTATGTATGTTATGTATGTTATCAAATTTGTTTTCCAAACATTTCAGATGATTAAATAAAAATATTTGAAATCATTAATAAAAATATGTATGTAACATAAAACTGAGACTTCTTTTTTTATATATAGGTATATATATATAATACTATACACATAGATGTTCTAAAAGTGTACGCAAAGGATTTTCCAAATTCCCCGATTCTCCGTTGTACATATCAACAGCAAGTTTACATCGAAGTGGAACATAACCATCTCATAAAAAGAGACCCATGAATATATTGTTTTATAATTTAAATCCCTTTAATACTGCAACTTACATATATTATGTAATTTAAAAATTAATGGTATTGCATAAAACTAGAACCTCTTGTTCCAGCTTGTAGTATTTAAAAAATGCACTTTATAAAAACGAAATTTTTAAAGATAGTGACTTGTTCCTAGCTGGGCTTGATCTCTCCAACGCCGCCTAATAAGATTTTTCCTCAAAACAATCTTAGTTCACAATAGATCATAAAGTGTGGACACCGTATTTGGTTTCTCGACTCGATCTTGACTTCTGGTGCCCGTATTTCGTTTATCGACTCGATCTCGATTTCTGTTGTGAAATAATTTCTATTGTTTCTATTATGTCGACAAAGACTTTAAAGTTTTATTTATCGATCTGATCAATCGAGTGGAGAAACCAAATACGGGGCCAGGATTAACTCTGAAAAAGACTCTTCTGGGTGTTTGAAAAAATTAATTTTTGTTGTCTGCAACCAATGAGTAAATAAAAAAATGAGACCAGAAATGATCTATAGTCATCATCACAATGCCAGGCCGTACATACGTTTGATGACCTGTCATAAATTGAGATAGTCTGGCTTGAAAGTTTTGAAGCATCCAGCGTATAGTCGTGACGTTATCGAACCAGAATGTCTAATAAGCTTTAGGTTAGGTTAGTAGTTCGAGTATCATACAGAGTAGTAAGTATATGTCCTTTTTTGTACATATTCTTACATAATCTAAGTACGTATAATACTTTAATAGTAAATCAATATTGATTACTTTTACATTACGTATTTTTATGAAAAGAAATTGAAAACATAAATTCAATTTCAAAACGTTAATATGTAATTTTAAATTTAATTTAAATTCATAAAGTTTGTCAACAGTTTGCAGACTGAAAGATGTCTTATCAAAGGATATGTGTAGTTTGTCTTTTTTGAAAAATTATGCAACTTTTTTTTGTTGAACTTAATATAGTATGAGTTCTTATCCTTATGGTTTTCAATATGTTGTTAACGTAATCATAACTACTTTGAGTTCATATAAATTCACAAAATCACATTCTGGTGAACACAACACAACACAACGAGAAAAGTAATTACAAGGTTTTTTTAGGATGAAGTCTTGAGCTGATGAACACTGGTTCACCGGGCATATCTGCTGATATACAAGTATACACATTCACAAGTGTTCTAATCGGACTGCTTCCTGCAGAATAAGAAAAAAATTCTGTACTCAGCAGGACTTCAATCCTTACTACTGGTAGAAATGATGAAAAATCGAAAAAACTATATAATATTATACAATATTAATATCGACGCTTATGAATAAGGCTGGTTTACTATTGAAATTCTTTAAGATTTGAGTTATTCTAAATACCATAATGTTACTTACATATCTAATGGTATAATATTATCATTATTCAATATGTTGATTTTTTGCTTGTTTTCTAAAAACTAGGATTTTACCATATTTTCTATAAACTAACTTTGTTTCTGTGTCGACATTAACATAATCCTTTCGATAAAAAGCAAAACTACAAACTTTAATCACCGAAAAGGTTCTTGGCTTATCAAAAAATCATAAACAAAAGCTTTAGGAAGAGTTACTCAAAAAAGCATAATCATTCCACAATATTCAGATTATGTTTGAAAATATATTTTTTGTTAAAAAAATTCTAGTGAAAAATGACAACATATACTTTTGGTAAAGTTGAAAATCTTTTCGGTATAGGAAACTTTTTGTTTCGTTTAAATTTGACAGGCCTACTTTATGTTAGAAGCAAATATATCTGACGCTATGGTCGCAATTTTTTTTTTCTACTTTAAATAACGTTGGGCCCTACACACTTTTATGCATTCAAAAACAAAGAAAACAATGTGCACTGATCATTCCAACTTAAGCCTTAGTTATATGAACGAAACGGAGACAGTACGGCGACCGGAACGGAATGCGATGTAGTTATATTAACGAAAGCATCGTTTCACTTTTTGGCATTTGACAAATTCATTGTCAATCAATTTTGAAAAATACAACATATTTCCGTTTCATTAATTCCGAAATTAGAGAACTGCGACACAACTAGTTTAATTTGTTAGATTATGTTGTATTTTTGATTATAAAAAAGTTGCTATTAGGTCCATCTCAATATACCAACGTTTGATAACCTATTTTCTAAAGCATTTTACTTTAGATTTTTGAATATTAAATTCTTGTTAAAGTATATAATTTTATTCCAATAATATTAGAGCAACAAAGTGCACATAATGGTACGTACCATCTTTTCGTTTATATTATCAACATAAACATAATTTCAAGAATCAATGGAAGAATATAATATTATTATAAAAACAGTAGGGGTATTCAATCTTCATTGTAAATCATGACATATATGAAAATACATATATCTAGGACTATACTAGAAGCACATATAGGGTATTCATTCCGTGGTTTAAGAATATCATCGAATAAACTACATATGTGTCATTAAATGCTAGCTTAATATCATTTCATGTACATACGTGGTATAAATATGATTTTGAAACTCGAAAATGTTATGTAGTTTACGTTTTTTAACTTAATAACTTTGATACATTCTATACTGATTGCCGCACCTTTTTATTGAAGCGGAAAATAGAGAGTGAAATTTTCTAGCTGAGCTGAGCAATTGGCACGCTGTTTACAACGGTGAAACTTTGCACAAACAATAGTGGGTAGCCACAACTAAGATCGAGATTTTCTTCAGTGAGCTCTAAGCTTAAACTCCGTAAAATAAACTTGGTATTAAAATTTAATAAATTCAATTGAAATAGTTTGAAGAATGTGTATTTAATAAATTATGATTTTCTTAAACGAAATTGGACTCATAGACTGTAGTTTTACTTGAGTAAAAAATTATGCGACTCATTGTAAATTCAAAAATTTGAAATAGACTCCCGAGAAGTTTTGGATTCTAGGGCAATTCAGCTAGGCACAATTTAAGTCGGCACAATTTAACTCTGGAGAATTTTAGTCGGCACAATTTAACTCTGCACAACTTAACTCGGCATAATTTGACTAGGAGACAATTTAATTCGATGCATTTAACTCGTGCATGAGTTCCCTAGTCGAATTGTCCCGAACTAAATACATTTCCATGTTGTTAGAAAGAAATTTCAAACTTGGAAGAAAGCAATAGAAAAGAAGAATCTATGTATGCCTCTAGTATAAGACAATAATACATCTAGATTTAAAACCAAAAGTGAATACCCTTAGTACTCGTACTATATATTAAAATGAAGGTTGTTATTATTTTTTCGACGTATGTTATAACATCCATAAATTTAAATGCATATTGCGTAAAATTTGTAAGTAAATTTAATTCTGTAATATAGAAAAATAAACATGGAAAAGAATTTTTTTTTTAATAAAGTTTTTCTTATCGATTCTTATCGAAGACTGTAGATGGTATATTTTCTATTTTATTTTTTTTTAATAAGAAAAACATAAAATATGCAATTTCATGATTATGCATTAATTATGTTCAGCACGAATTTAAGTGGTAATCGCTTAAAGTATTAAAGTTTTCCTAATGCAGTTTCCTATGAAATTTATTTTCGAAATATTATTCTGGAAACTGGCGCGAGAAAAAGATGTTTTCGTGCAAACTTTTCGAAAAGTTTTTGAAAGCAAATTTAGAATTCGATATAAATCGACATTCAGCAGATATCACACTTTGCATAATTAGCTCTTTAGAACTATGTAATCGGGGAATCTTTCTTTCAACACTAAATGTAAATAAAGTATGTAATTTAGTTTTGAACACTTGAGCACAAAAGTCTGCGGTCGTTTCAAAACCTAATTTGGTCGTGTTTAAATTATATTGGGAATTGCAACCCCATCCACCGTATTCTCTAGATATTGTCCCCAGCGACTATTATCTGTTTCCAAAAATGAAAATCGAAAGAAATTTCAATCAAATGAAAAGGTTGAATACGGAACTGAGGCGTATTTTCCAGGACTTCAGGAATCGTATTATACAATAGGTGTCTTAAAAGACCGCTAAAAGCTAAAAGGTGAGTATGCTCAAGACTATACCACGTCCTGTCCCACGTAGTATATACGTTTTCACTGCAACTGACTTCATACTAAAATACGTTGGATAATATCATTTACGTAAAGTACTATCAACATAAAATCCCATCGAATTATTAAATTAAATCATCCCATTTTCTGCAAAAATCTTTAATAAAATAGAATTAAAGATCCCTTTTGGAAAAAGTAAGGATTTTCGAACAAATTGCTTCTTTGAGGAGCGTGGTTTTGGTTTATCTTTTCCACCATGGAAAATTCTTTATCAAGGGCTATTTTTATTTCTTTAAGATTTTATAAGAATTTAAAGAAGAATTTCTTTTAACACCTTTTCCATTCCAACTTCAATTCCATATTAATTTTGTATATCAAGACAAAAAAAGGTATCCCTTTTATATCGTATTTATTTGATCAAATTAAAAATTAAATTTTTGGTTAAATCAAAAAGAAAAAATTAAATAAAAACTTTTCTTTCTCTTAAAAGAAGAAGGGGCCAATCAAAATTATTATACTATATATATAGTATTCGAATTTTCTTTATTAAAAAAAAAACGAGAAAAAATTTAATTTTCATCTTTAAAAAGTTTTTCCGGAACTTTCAAGATGTAGAATATTTCCTCCCAAAAGTTAAGCATATACCAAAAGTAATAGACACCAGGAACGACAACGTGAAAAATGTGATTCCCGGAAAATAGTCTTGCACATTAAAGATATCTCTTATTGACAGAAAATATTTGAAGAGCACGAAGGTAAAAGAATTTTTCCTTTTATATATACCTTTTATGGATTGGGTAAATAAAATGGCCCCGCTGGAAGTCAAATATAACTGAAAGCTTTTCGAACAAATTTACTTTATTTTTTATTCATCATTCATTATTAGTGCGAAAAGAAATACATGAGATCTTTTCTTTTTCCTGTATTTTGTTGTTTGTTCGTTTTGTTCAACGAACTAAAACGAGAAAAAACTGTGCGTCAATTTGGAAAATTCTTATTATATTATCTTGAAGGACAGGCATCCTTTCAAGGATGTGAAAAGAAATGTTATCATTGACATATATATGTATATAGAAATCTCTATACTTAGCTATTATAAGAAGAGTTCAATCGAAAAATTTTAATATTTTTGAAAAATATTACCATGATGAATGACCATTGAAAGCTTATTCATCATTAACACTTTAATTGGTTTAATGTATGTCTAATAGCTATAGAATTAATGTACTTATGAGGGGAGTAGGTCTTGAAGGCATTCACGAACTCTTTCTTTACGCAAACCTTTCTATAGTTTTGCTGGATTGGCAGCCGAGAATTTTCGTCTGACGACAGTCGTTACCTTGGTTCCCTTATGTGATAATTTTGCCGTGCTCTATTGCCAAATGAGCCTCCTGGAAGTCGCAACAGATAATGGTAGAAAATTCTCAGGATGGGAGTCCTTTTTTGCTAGAGTATCTGCGGCTTTATTCCCACTAGCTTTACAGTGTCCAAGAACCTGAAGAACATTTACTCGACTAGTAATAACAAGGCCATTTAGACGGAAAACACAACCAAATATTAGTTTGGATTTCACGAGCTTTGAGTATATACGCCTTAAGGGCAGATTGGGAATCACATAACAGAAGTCTTGTTCCATGATTTTATAATCTATAAGCTGTTGTATACATAAACAATGATTGCTATACAATCTCTGCCTGGAAGACCGTGGCTTGTTTGCCTAGATGTATTACAACCTCTTTGGTTACAGTACCCACCAAGTCCACTGAGCAAAATCCTACCATCACCCAGTGATGCATCCATCTGCAGCATTCTTCCCTTCTTTCTCCTATTCAGTTTTGACGAGTTGGGAAAACGAATAGTACCTATGGGGATTTGGATGGATATATCGTATTTAGTAAGACCTGTGAAATCCATAGATTTTTATAAACCATATAAATGTTTGTTCATAACGAAGTTTCGTTAACCAGTTTTATTAGCTAAGGAAAATAATCAAATCCTCAAATTATTTATACCAATCATTAGAAATTCCATACCCGCACATACTTATAGAGAATTCGCTCCAAAAAAATCATCCAAAAGATGGGAAAATTGAGGTTAAATACAAATCAAGAAGACTAATTGACGTTATTTGAAAAAGGGGAGAATTTTCACTCCATATATAAAGATGAAAATTCCTTACACTCTATAGTGTTTTTCTTTTAAGATATTGTCATATTGTGTCGTTTATGTTATTTTCAAACTTAAATAAATAAAGGAAAAGAACAATAAATAGGTATATTGAACAAGTGTTTTGTTGATGTTCTTCTTTCCGAAAGAGAACATCGTCAAAAATTTATAATAATTAAAAGGAAATCATCACAGAACAGAATGCTGTCTCTAATTGCCAAAAACTGAAAGAAAAAAAGACACAAATCTTAAAAGTTAAAGTTAAAATATGGCTGCTAAATGGAAAATATTTCGTAAAGTGTCTTCTACCTATCCGCTCAAACCATTTCTTCATCAAATCAAAACAAAAAAAAGAAAAATACGAAAACATTTCGAAAATTATTTGAATTTTCTTTGAAAATTCCTAATAAAATCTTTTGTTGAAAATGAAGTTTGTAATAAATTTAAAGAAAACGGTTGTAATTATAAAGGGTTATCCAATATGTATGATAGAATTTCTGAATGAAGAAATATTATAATTTCTTGCTCCAAATGAAAATTGGTGTAGGAGTTGTTGTTGTATTCAATGAAAAATTTCTGAGTACTTCTGCTCTATAGTATTAAAATAAGACAAATTTTATTTAATACATTTGCTCTTCCAATAACGCATCTTTTATGAATCTTAGAAAACTTGAGCAAATTTCTTGTTACACGCAAACTACGTTCCCGCAATGCACTGTTCAAATTTTATAATGGATCTGGCAAAAACACTGATCGTCCAAATATAGTAGTAAGTTAATTTCAAAGGTGTATTCCTTGTTACAGGACACTCTGTATTTTAATCATAAAAATATAACATAGAAAAAAACAACAAACGAGTTTTTTGATTAGGATTCTTAATTTTTCATTGGGGGTCGACATTGCCACAAAATCAGATAGGATCAGAATTGTTTTAAAACCTTTTTCGGGTTATCTTGTTGATGAAAATCGTTTAACGAATAACGGAAAAACGATTTTTCTTTTTTTTCCCTTTTTTTCGATGGGGGTCTTTCGATAAAATTATTTTAACATAAATAATATAGAAAAAAAAACAAACAAACAAATAAAACAAGATTCAGTTGTTTAAAAGTGACTGACTTTTATTAATGAACCCAAACAAAAACAGAACTCTTTCTCAACAAACAAAAAAACCAACCAGAAAAAATGTTTTGGTTAGAAAATCGATCATTGCTTTGATAAATAATGGAGTGTGGTTCGTTATTACTAGGCAAAAAGACAACAACATGGTGGAAATGGAAATTATATGAATCACAGTAATAGTATATATTTCCCCTCAGGATGGATGAAAAGATAAAAATATGAAAATAGTGATTAAAATCAACGCAAACCGGTTGCCCTTCTTTTGAATAGTGAAAATGCTCCAGGCCCTTGATCTTAGACTAAAAGAAACCATCAGAAATTCTAGTATCTATAAATTTGCATCAAGAAATTAAAATTAACATACTTTCAGGCGTGCATTAAAATCATTTTCAGACACTGAGATATTGCGAGGAAAAAAATTTAAATATAACAATTAAGAGTCTCATTAAGAGTTAGGATTTAACACCGTAGGGGTTCATCGTTTTATACATAATATTTCTTTTTATATATTTTCATAATAAATCATGAAAAATTTATACTTTAAATCCAAGTCATTCATTGTGAAAATGACAAAAAATGACATCTTCAAATATGAAAATATTGTATTAAATCGTCATTTTTATTCTTAAATTTTCCATAGATTTAAGATTTACATATAAAGCTGTCTTGTTAGAAGAAGATATATATATTTATATCCTTATTAATTACGTTCCTTAAACTGAAATATTCTTTATAATGATATATAATAATCTAATACCACAAAAACCTTGTCACTTTGCCATCAAACATGCATTATCGAATAGACGAATATTAATGACATCTATCATATAATCGATATCTATCAAACTATAGTCTGTGGTTGAAGTATTTACATAAGAACATTTTTAGTGACAAGTAGATTAATTAATAAAGAATATTATTTTATAAAGAAGTGAAACGTCGCTACAATAAGGAAAAAATTAATAAAAGGTTGAGTGATTCGAATTTGAAGAGCGAAAAGAGCAAGGGCAAAGGCCCTATGGATATAATGGTCAGTTGCAATATAGAACTTGAACAGTCAACATCAGTCTTTTTTCCTATAACAACACTACACTATGCTATAATCTCTATAATCCTTCGTCGTTTTCCAATATTATCGATGATAACAAATTTCTTTAAAGTTCTATCTTCCATGTCCTTTTATATCTCTCTTATTCTCATAGACTCTTACTTAAGGTTTATTTATTTAGATTTTTAATTTATAATCATTTGCTTTCCTAACTATAGTAATAAAAATCATTGAAAGCTTTCGAAACAATGTAAAATTTATGATTGAGAAAAGTAAACCTTACAAGTGTAATCAAAAAATCATGGCATTTATAATGTTTTCTTGTGTGAGATGAATGGCTGCTTATTCTTTAGACATGTCCTGTTCAGATTAACATTTGTTACCATCAATAACAATTCGGAAAAGGATGATTTCCAAAGTTGTTACTTTTACCAATTTAAAAATTCTTACTAAGAAATTGTGACTAGGCATACAAGTTTCAGGTCCATACAGTTCTATTTAATCTAACCAGGCTAGTACATAACATATATTGTGGCTTTCTGACTTTCATAATTAAACCTTAAATATATTTCGTTTAATCAATAAGCAACAAATCAATATTTGACATTTATATTTAATTAAATCAGATCGGAAAAATAAAACTGTTCAATTATATGTGATTTTCCTGTATCAGTTTCAAATAATTTATTACTTTTCTAATCAATTTGATTCGATTAACAAGCTTAACACCTCTAATTTCTAGAATTTTGAACCCGAAAATATAAGAAAACAGGATATTGAAAGTTCCTGAAATAAAATCAATCTTGTTGAGCTTGTCAAATTTTTCTCACTTTGCTTTAGTTTTTTTCCTTATCGTCGTAATTATGTGTTAGAAAACTAATTAGTACATATTTCTTTTTTATTTATTTATTACTATATATTTTACTATAGTATTTGTATACTATATGAAGATTCCAAAACTATGAAGAAAGTATAACTAAAAGGCCTATGTTGGTCATAGTTTTAATAAGTTCTAACTGTAACCAATTCATCTTCCGACACTCTCAAGATGACTAAAGAAAAATTCCACTTAAAACACTGTGTACTCTATGAAGAAAAAGATGTATGATACTGTGTGTGATACTCTATGAGTTTCAAAAAGAAGTAACGCTGTGTAAGTACCAAAAAACTTGTATGAATCGTTTCGGGAGACCGCAGTAACAGCTCGAACATGCCAAAGATAGTTTACAAAATTTCGATCGGGTGTTTTTTCTTTGAAAGATGTTTCAAATTCCACAAGGCCATCAGATGTCAAACCTAAAGTGGTACACAGTATGTGGAGGACACATCCCACATAAACTTTCGTACATGTGAGCTTCAAGCTTGAAATTTCTTTTAATGTGATCCACTAAAGGCTTGGTTCTGTATTAAAACTCTATATTTGGATGCCATACGAATAAAACGAATTTAACGGATAGAATTTCCACTTACGCTTCAAATCCTGCTTGTGAAAAATATAGACGTTTCCGGGCTGCTTTTTGATTAAAAAAATAACCCATGTTTAAGAGGATTGGAAAAGCTGTCAGAACTCTGGTAAACAGTTTTAACTAACGAAGGAAATTATATTTTGGATTAAATTTTAAATAAAAAGTAAAGAAAAAAAATTTCCCAGAAGTTTTCATTAAACACAATAATTAATTAAATAATTGACTTATTTATTTTTAAAGTGGAATAGCTTTTTAAAAAAGGCCACAGATCTTCCATTCAAATATATTTCCCAAGAAAACAGGAGTACGTTGTTTCAAGAGACTTTCATATCGAAACGTATAAATCTGTTTGAAGATCCTGTGAAGTATAGAAAAGTGTCAAGTCAATGAAAAAGAACATGCTCTCATATATATTAGAGTATTAAATACTTTACTTATCAGATTTTTCATCACTATATATAATTCTGTTTGTGACTTAAGAAATTTGTTGAGACTTCAGATATCAATTGGTTGCTACAGGCAATGAATGAACTTCAAATTTCTATTTCATGCCATTATATTGTAAATATGTAATTGTGACTTTATAACTCCTTCTCTACAAAACAATAAAGGATTCTCGTGGAATTCTATTTACTTATTGTCTAAGAATATAATCTTATTAGTGATTTATGCATCGTTTATATTCAACTAAAAGGAGGAAAATGTGATGACGAAACTTAAATAATAGAAATTCATTTAACTTTGAAAAACAATAAAAAACATATAGTAACTAAATGAATAGGCCTCTTTTCCTTCTACGACTATTTCTTTCTGCACTACCCTTGGACCAATTTCACTGAAATTTAACTTGTTGTCGCAAGTAATCAATCTAGGTAAATAATTTGAACAAAATTGCTCCACAAATTTTCAAATTAAATACGAAAAATGATCAAACTTTCTAGTCACACTGATTTCCCTCTCAGTCCATTTAGCTGAAATGCACTACCAAATTGAGTTAAGAAAAAATCAACTGACATTGTAAATTTCATCAAAATCGGATGACGCGCTTTTGAACGGATGCACGCATCTGCAAAAATCGCCATCAGATATTTTGTTCTTAGAAAATTTTGATACATATGTTATGTTAAGATAATTTATTTAATTCCAGCTAACGTAGCGATAAGCTGTTGGAAAATATAGAGAAAAAAAATCGGCCTATTATAGACGACATCCTAATGTCCTTTACTATAAATGGGACACGTACTTAGCAGATTTACAATCCAATTTAAAGATTTCAGTATTTTTTGTGTAATTATCAATAAATAGAAAAATAAAATAAAATTATATCCTAAGATAAGGACTTAAGAAAATAGTTAAAGTATTAAAAGCAGCAAAAGAAGGATGTGTACATAAATCCCTTCTTAATTCCGTAGAACACATTTCTCTATGGAAATCTAATGATGATAAAAATGAGAAGGATGATCTTCAATTACGATTACAGTACTTCAATTAGACTTTTATAGTACTCTAATTGAATTAATAATTGAAAAGAAGGAACTAATTTAGGAGTGGTCCTAAATTTAATTATTTACTTTATTATTTCGCAACAGAAATGTGACAATATTAATTGATTACAAAATACACACCCAAAACATGAATTAATTATTATTAACCACTCTAAAATTTAGAAGACAAATCAGTGGTGAACGCATAATCATTAACGAGCGAAATATAATTAAAAAACGACTAAACTTTCTGGTCACCCTGGTTTTTGCTTTAGACCTTCGTTTCCCTCCCGCGGTCAATTTAGCTGAAATCCGATACTAAAACAAGTTAAGGAAGAATCAACTCACATTGTAAATTTTTTGATTTATCCTATTAACGGACGGACGGACGGATATGCAAAAGTTCCGTTAAACGATTTGCCGCACTCATTTAAAATTGGTGTCCTCCATGAATTTCTGGGAAGTCCTCCGAAAAACCTATATTTTTTTCTAGAAGTTATATATGGCAAGTGAGGAAGCATAGTCGGATGACCGGAATGGCACGAGAACTGAACAGGTTTTGAAATGAGAGTACGGTGAGTGAGACATTATCAGGAAAGTTCCATAGCCGTCAGGTCGGAATAGAGTAATAAAAGTTTGGATGCCTTTAAATATTTTTGCACTAAAAACCATTTTCTTGTCATAGACAGAAACGCATAATCTAAAAGGATTCATTCTAACAAAAAAAATCTTAATAAAAATTCAAATGTTTTCTTCTGAAATTTGCAATTCCTTAAAAAAGACATTTTACTCCTGAAGAAAGGTAGGCAATTCGTTTAGTTGTTATAAATAAAGTATTTTTATAGAACCATTTATTATAAAGGATCTTCCATTTATCGTTTAGAAAAGGAATAGTATTTCTTTGGATGTAATTTATTGATCCTTTTAGTGCATTTATTTAACGAGAAAAGAACGCGATATGCTCTTTTCGTTTCGGAACTATTGAATTCTTTGAACAAACTTAAAGAACTATTGGAAAGATTCGAAAGTATTAGTGAAGAAGAAATCAATAGTTTTACTCGTTACTGAACTTGAAAACTTTCATTGAAATGAAAGTGAGATGTGTATTCAGTTAGGCCTTTAATGTTGTTCAGTAGTTAATTTATTCAATATACTGTTTCTTGGAATCGGACCTTTACACTTTAACTTTTGATATCATTAATTGTATCAAGTTTTTCTTATAATATTCTAATTTAATTGAGTACCTCATTAGAGAATATATATTCTTGATATTCTATATTCTATAATATAGCCATATACCATGTATACATGGAGTATCGAAACCGGATTGAAATACATAAACACAGAAAATGTTCAAGTCATTGGCTAGTTTTAACAACCAAATACTAGTTACAACCAACACTCAGTTGTCACAACTAGTCAATAACTGTGTGGGAATACATATCTCGAGTTCAAATTGGGTTGACTGGGATTTGACTGTGTTGCATTGATTGAGTGGTCGTAAATATCCGAAGTGAAATACATAGTAGTCAAGTTGACAGTTGCAGGGTTTTTCAAAAGTCTTATTACGTTTTTTAGCAGTTCTTTTGTAAACAAATAAATCTTAAATAGTACTTCACGACTGTGGCCTGTGCTAAAAAACGTCGTTAAATCTTATATACGTTAAATGTCCTCCTTTGGTTTGGTTCTCAAAATACCAAATTTGTGGTAGTCCTCAAAATAATTCTCTATATGCGTCTATCAACCATGATTTATGGGTACTAACTTTTAAAGAAAAGTGAATCATATTTGCAAATTTCTGTAATGTTGAACAGTAAGTAAACGTAATTTTTCATTTTTACAAATTTTCACAACTTTTCCAGAATACACGTCTTCTTTTTTAAGTAGTTATGAAAATTTTGTTATCATAAATTTCTTATAAGAAATCAACTAACAAACATCAAATAAAGGAAACACTGATTTGTATTTCATGAAAAACTCTTTTAAAGTTCATAATTTAATCGGAAAATTGATATCATTTTTCTTTTTTTGCTATTTCATGTATGGAAAACTTTCTTTTATCCAGTTTTTTTGGTACTCTGTTTTTTTTCTGATGGCGTATCTAAGATATATGAATTCCCATATGGGCAATAGAATGACTACAAAAAAAAAGACAGTATGTAATATGGAAATGAAATTGTATCATTCCAATAGAATATTCTTTTTGAAGAAATGAAAGAAATGTATCTGAAAAACAATCATTCATGTTATGTAAATCGAAAAGAAAGGTATTTTCTACTGTCTTTTGTCCAGGACCGGATTAATCTGAGATATTTATATCATATACTATAGAAGATGGAAAGGTAAAGAAAAAGGAATTTCTTCTTTGCTAATACAAATCTGTTGAAAAGCTAAGCTTACTAAAAATATGCATTTCACATTTTGACTTGAACCAAACGAACGATAAAAATTCTATCCGGAAGCGAATTCAAACCAAATTTCATAATAAACCTTTTTTTTTGGGGGGAATCAAAAAGGGTTAAATCATTAAAATAACATAACTTTTTATATATTTTGAAATCCTATCAATTTTTCTGAGAATCTAGAAAATTTGGTTAGGGTTCAACCCCGGTCCTGGCTTTAAGCATATTTTGTTCATTTCTTCTAACCAAATAGAACCGAAAAGAGAGCCAATTTTTTTGTTCTTTTTGAAAGGAACAACTTTATAAAACCAAATATCCTTTGGCAATTTATAAAAAAATATTTTAAATATCCCAAAGGTTTGTATATGAATTTAATCAAAAACGAGGAAAATATTTGAATATCCTTTTATCATCTATATTGGCATAGATTTGAGTCCATTCAGTTTATATAATACCAATAATATTGTCCTTTTTTTTCAAACCTAAATATCGCGGATGAATTATGGAAACGTCTATAACAGTGGTCTCCAAAGGGTAGTACATATACCCCAGAGGGTACCCATGTCGATACATGATTAATTAAGAATAACAAACATTAATTTTTTCCCACTAAACATTACATAAAAAAACTATTATCAATTTGCAATTTTTAAAAGGCTTTCATCCTTCGGACAGGCAGGCTTTACGGGTCCACTGCAAGTCCCCTTCACTAACACATCTGGCTTCTTTTATTCCCCACTTATATTTCAAACCTACGTCCTCGCATCCTGGCAACGGCAATGAAAGTTATCCAAAATAAATATGTGCTCAATTGGTTATGCGTACGCGCTAGGAGTACAAAATGAAAAAAGTTTTGGAGACCACTGGTCTATAATATAATCATAATAAAAATTATAACAATAATAATAAAAGTCATCCTGAAAATTGGAAAGAATTTGAAAGGCTTTAAAAAGCCAAAAAAACCTATTATAAAAAAATTAGTCGCCTTAAAAATTCGTATCTGATCCTTTCGGAAAATAAACGAAGAAATTTTTGATTATCATGATTTGGAAAACATATTGTTTGATTTTGAGGAAAAACAGGAAAAACAGAAAAAAAATTTTTTTGGCTAAATTTGGCGACTTTCTTTAACAAACAAGAAACATGATTCTATAATATTAGTATTGGTAATGTTTATACCCTATGGTAGGTGCTACCAGAGGGTATATTAGTTTTGTCACCACATTTAATCATCGGAGAAGGGTTTCAAAGCTAGTGTTGTGTAGAGAATCAAAAGTTATATCGATTTATGTATAGCCGTTCGTCCGTCGCGTACAAGATTACTTGAAAACGTGTTATTCGATTTTGATGAAATTTATAATATCAGTTGGTTATTCCTTAAGTCGATTAGGTATTGAATTTCAACAAAATCGACCGAAGAGAAGCGAAGTTATTAACCAAAAATCAGAATGACTAGAAATTCAAAAATATAAACACTTATTCATAAGAATTAGATAGGGCTAATGTAACCGATATTCGCTTTCTTGTAGAGTTCACTAATATTCAGTTGTGACAACTAGATTTCAGTTTTCGAAACTTTACAACAGAATTTTGGTTGTGAGAACTGAAAACTTAGTTGTGAAGTTTCGACAACTGAAATTTAGTTGTTACAACTGAGTTTTCACATCTAAAATTCAGTTGTGAGAACTAGTCAAAAGCTTTGTCATTTTTCTGTGTAAAGAGTATTTATTTACGTTTGTATTGCTAACTTTTGATGTTTTACCTTATCGCAGGGAATATTTCTAGGAACATATTTCTATAACTTTTAGATCTGTGTAAAACAGGCTTGACTTAATATAGTAATTCTCTCGGAGTATTTCATAATTTATAGAAAATTTCCTAAAGCAAGGCTTCTAACAGAAATGGTCACATTTCAATTGGATATAAAAGGTTAAAAACTAATAAGTTTTCATATACTTTCCAAGAACCGAGTCAATTTGGGTTTGATAATTGTTTTTCGAAAAGATGTCTGCAATACAACTTGAGCTGAATTTAAAAAAAAATGGAAATCTTATTTTAGATATCACAAAAAAAAATTTTCACTAATTTTCCCAAAAAAAATAAAAACAATTATTTTGATGAAATTTGGTAAGATTTTCAATTAAAATACAAACACATTTATTTGAAAAAAACAAACATTAAACATTTAAATTTAATTTTAATTTTTTTTTCAAACAATTTTTCACATACTTTTTAATTTTTCCAAAATCACAAAATTTTCCAAAGAAGAATTTTCTCAACAAAACTATTTTCACATAAACAAATTTATTTTTTATTTATTATTTTTGTTTTTAATTTAATTTCAAATTAATCCGTTAATTAAAATTTTGACAATATTTTCCGTTTCCCGAAAAAAAAAAATTTAATTGTATTTTCCTTCGGAAAAATAATATATTTTTGTGACGGAGTTTTAATACAATTCCTAAAAAGTCGACCGTTCTGAACTGAAACACGTTAAAACTGCTAATCAAATCGTATCCAAAGATTTTACTTTTCTGAAAACTTTCAGAAAAACCGATATTCCGAAATGTAATTTTCCTTTTGAATTTGAAAATTCGGACGCTTTACTATCACACAAAAAAAAACCGATGAACAATCAGTGATAAAACTCGATCACGATGAAAATCATTCTGGGAAAATCATCATATTTGATGTTGATTTTGTATACTTTCGGAAAATTAAAAATAAAAAAGTGAAAATATTAAAAAAAAAATATATATATCTAATTTAAGAGTACAATAATTTTTCCAAGAAAAGCTTTTGAGGAAAGCTTTTATGAATTTTCTTTATTTCTATGATTTTCTTTGGAATTCATTTGGATAGATTCTTTATGTGAATTTAAAACGAGAAATTTCCCATTTTCTAGAAAATGTTTTTGGATTAGAAATGAGATAAAAATCATTATTGAGAATTTTTATAAGTACAAGTAAGAAAATGAGAAAATACTTGGATGGGAAATTTAAGAGAACAAGACTGATAATTTTTTGAGTGAAATTTTTCAAAGAAATTGAGTGAAAATTTGTAGATAAGAAATTCTATTAGATTTCAAGTAATAAATATTTAATTTAACAGAGAAAGTGGACTTTGGGAAAACAAATTCATTATCATTATCATTATTTTTTGCAGCTCAGCCATTGTCAAGCATTTATTAGCATACTACATGATGTCCGATGGCAAAAATGGGACAGAAAAATAGCCAAAACTAATACAATTTCAAGAGTTTTTCTTTATAACTTTGGTTCTAGTTTCTCAAATGTGCTCTAACTCGCAGGTAGCCTAGACCTTTATCTTGTAAAAGAACGAACGGACGGACGGACCTGCATAAACCGATATAACTTTTGATTCTCTTCACAACTGAAACTTTTCTACAATGATTATTTCTATACGTTACAAATGTAGTGACAAAACTTATATACCTTTTGGTAGTACCTACAATAGGGCCATATTAACATCGACGCCACGTTCTTGCAACGTAACTTGTTCGCCCAAGACAACTGATTCTTAAAGTCATTATCTTAAATAGATTATAATATATATATTTCTTTTCTAATTTATATTGAATTCAAAAACAAATATGTTTGAAGTCATTTGATTGTATACAAATATTTGTTATCAGAAGGATTTAAATCTAAATTGTAGACGTTTCTCTTCACAAAAGAAACCAATGTATACCGTTTTGGGAAACTGAAAGACTCAAAAAAATCCGAAAAATATTCTAATCATGTTTTTGTACATGATTTATGTGATTTATTTAAAAAACGTCTACCACCTTGATTTTCTATTTAATCAAAAAGAAAGTCTATGAGATCAACAAAAGAAGATTTAGTACAGATTTGTGGAGTATCAAAATGGATACTATTGGAATACCTGGTAAAGGGCTCTTGGATAAACTCGTTTGTAATCTTACTTTATTATAATACTTTGAGAGATACTTTTAGAATCACACGAAATAAGAAACACCGTCATCAAGAAAAACGAATGGTATCATTTTCATAGGATGAAAAAGGATTACTAAATCATTTTCTTGAATTGATGATGTGTAGTACCAAATTTTTTCCCTTTTTTTCACGTAGTTTGATGTAAGGAAATGATGAAAGTTTTAGTATAATTTATTTGTAACCAATGGAGGTAACAAAAGCAACAAACTATGCAAATATGAAATTTACACATTCTTCTATTAAAGTATATCTAAAAGAGGATTGGTTTTATTCTATCAGTTCGTAAAGAGCACTTTAAAAATGGAATAGCCGATGTATTACGTTATTATACAATACTAGCACTACTGCTACACTCTTTACTATTGCTTGGCTATCCTGTCAACTGACTCGTTATCTTTAATTCCATAGTGAACGAAAAACCAGCATCTAGTTTCCTAATGCCCACTTAGGGCTTTCAACATATCCTTTGTCCAATCTTAGAGATTCGTAATTTTCTAGTCTTAAAGCATTGTTACCAGCCGCATTCCACATCATCCAACCTGGTTGGGGTATATAGTCAAATTCTTATTTGGATGCATTTCCTGGGTTTTTGATAATAAAGCTACATTTTTTTGGAAAATAAAAAGGATTTTTATTTTATAAACTAAAAAGAGCAATTTTTTTTATTATAAATTTAAATAAATTAATTAAAAAAGGGCAATAAAAATCCTTATAAAAATCATTAGACATAATGTTTCTAATAAATATAAAAATTCGTCTATAAAAATGAAAGAAAAAAGGATAAAACCCTTTTCACCGGAGATAAAGTACGAAACCAATATACCTTTCCTTTTTTAGTTCTATTAATAGCCAAAAAGTACACATCATAAAAATTCGAGACTCATAAGATTTTCCTTTAAAGACCCTGTGACTTTTCTTTTTTGGCCTCATAAAAATTTATCATACTTGAAGTACTGAACTTTTTTTATGATCTTTTTATGGTCAAAATATTCAAATTCATTGATTAAAGGTTAGCCAAAAAAAAAACAAACGAGTAAACAAACCTTAAACTTTTCGGTTAATTTTTATTACCAATGGTGTACGTATTTTTTGCTCGTTATTTCTAATATTATATTTATAATATTGTATTAATTAAAATTGTATGAGATATACCTGTTCCCATCTCAATGAGTAGACGTACCTTTGAACTGTTTTTCTACTTAACTGAAAATAGAACGTGGTTTCCCAGAAGGAAAAGTTAAAATAAGTGGAAATTTAGATAAAAGAAAAAAACTTTGTGGCATTTGTACTAATTTTGTTGATCCTTTTCTTTTTGAATATGTCATTTAGAACAACTCTATTGAGATAATTTGGATACAAAGGTCTTGTGATGAGAAGTTACAAATGTGAAATAATATAATTATAAAAAAACAATAGTACAACCACTGGGAGTCGAACCAGAGATGCATCGATTAATAGCACATAGCACCCTGAGAAAAAGTAAGAGCTGATATTATTAAGTGCGTAAGGTCAAATTCACTCTGAATCTACTTAAGTTTACAGTCATTTTCAGTAATGATGAGACAGATTTATTTGCAGCTCTGCAATGGTTCCATAAATGTGTAGATAAAGAATTGTTTCTTTCCCTTCTTCGTGGTTTAACAATCCCACTCGGTTGACATAAAACTTGAAGAATTCAGGAACGACAATTCGTTAGTTATTTAACTATAAGCACTAAGTTTAGATTTTTAAATTTAAATTAAACAATTTTCTTCCATACAGCTCTTTTGCCAATATGCTTTTGTGAGTATATCAAATTAATTAGTTTTACCTAAATCCCTTGCTTTAAGAGTTACCCCCACTTTTCACAACGTTTATATATGTTGGAATCTCTCTATTTAAAAAGCATCCAATCTTATTTTTAAAACGGTTTCTTTCTTAGAAAAATCAATATTTGTTTTTTTTTTTTTTAACAAACTCGAATTGAAATTCATCACAAAAAGTGGAAAAATTTATCACCACCTCCCAAAAAAAGGATTTTACATATACCTAGAGTACTTTTTTTTTCTTCTAACAATAAAATGAGAAAATTCTTTTCCATACACAGAAATGCCATGTTAAATATCTGCACAAATATTTTTTATTTCTGTCTTCACGTTTTTTTTTTGTAGAAGGAAGAAAAAAATCCTGCACCACAAAAGCTTCAAACCAAATTCAAATAAAATGTCAGATCTCTAAATTTAGTTCGTTGTTGAAAAAAAAAAAAATTATAGGATTTTTATGAGCATTTCAGAAGATATAAAAACGAAGAATATGACGATTTGAAAATCTTTAAAACTCTTACTTTTTTTCATCCTTAAAAAATGAGATATAAAATTCTGGAAAATATTTTTCTTCTTTGTAGCTATATAATTTCAAAATTTAATAAAGTCTTCCATCATACAAGAACTTACAGTAACGCCATCAATTTTGTTGCAATAAAGCAAAGATAGAGATAAGATGAAGCTTCGCAAATGGTGGCAAAAGCCAGGATTAACACGAATAATAGTGATACCATTTTTGTATGGTGAAATTGGAAAGAAATTGCTCACTACGAGCTGCTGCCGCCAGATTAAATGAATAATTTTAAACTGTATTTTGAACAACTAGAAAGATTATGGAACGAACTGAAAGAAACCAAGCAGAATTGATAAATAGGAAAAGCATCGTTTTCCATCATAACAGCGTCAGACACCACACATCTTTACTGATCCGTGAAAAATTAATAGAGCTTAGTTGGGAAGTTCTGATATATCCAGCTTATCGTCTCGATATTGCACTATCCGCACTACCATTTGTTCCGGCCACTTTAGAATTAACTTAGTAGTGTAAAGTTGACTTGAAAAGAGGTCTGTGAAAATCGCCGGCTGCGCCAAGTAAAAGTTTTACAGTAAAAAGATGGCAAAAGATGATCGAACGAAATGTCACATATTTGATTTAATAAATTTCATTTAAAATATGAACAACCTTGTTCAATTTTTGGCCTAAAATCCATAGAAACTTTTTCCCCTACCTAATATAAAAGAAACACCTACAGATATGCAATTGTAATTTAAATATGCAGCTATATTAAGAAATTCCTTTAAATTTATTCATTTTTTAGAAGGATGAATGCTTGAAAGATATTGTAACTTTCTAAATGGAATATTTTCTGTGAATTGAAATTTGAATAAAAATTCTGAATCTTGAAACCTTTCACAAATTATTTTCCGATTATTTAACTGTAAAAGAAAAACAAACCAAAAACCCAACCAAAAATTAATATCGATTATGGAAATTTTATACAATTGAACAATATTCAATCAAATTTTGATTGTTTTCTAAAAAGTCATATCATCATTATGTATTCAGTCTAATAAATAAAATTGAGTTGATTTTCTTCCATTTTCTTCTAGTTTTTCTTTTATTTTTTTCTCGATATGTCGATTTTCTTGTTATTTGGGTCTTCTTTACGAAAGAATAAATTAAATTATTCGCGCTGAGAATATGAAATTATGTATTATATTTTATTTTTGTGAATATTTTTATCCCATAATAAATATTTATGATTTTATCGATATGGCATATTTACCAATGGTCACAATTCGAAAATTTTCCCATCAATAATGAATAAATCCAATAAAAAAGAAACCAGATATATAGTGCAACACCACACAATTGGGAACTTCCATACATCTAGATAAAATTATTTTACTGAGCAATAAATGGATGACAGAAAGAAAGATTACGATTTCTCATATTTATGCCCAATCCACAGATGAGATATTGTACAAACACGTTTTCATTAACCTCGCCTAAATCATAAGGATTTAAAGAATTTTATGACAGTCACAGCGATAGAATGTATACATAAATGAGATAGAAAAATTTCATTGATATAATATGATTTAATATAACGTACATGGTACAAAATACGAACGACAAAATATACGAGATTGTTGCAGCCACATCAGCAATCGACGATACAATGGTGATGTAGTTTCCAGCAAAATGGAGATACTGCTCAATCAACGCCATAATCAATCCAGATTTTATATACGATTTTTGAGAACTAATTTCAAGTTTACTCAGTTATGATTATGTGAACGTTTAGCTGACACAGTATAAAGTAAACGAGACAAAAGAAGATGTTAAATAAAAGGATAGTCAATAGTCTTTATAAGAGTCGTGCTTGTAAAGGAATAACTAAAAAGAAAACATTGAAACAAATAATATTAAATTTATTCAAGGAGATTGTATGCCAAAGTCTGGTCTACTCCAAGATTTCTATCATTATTTGTCATTTCGTTGAAATTCAATTTAAACCATTCGAAATCTATCTAAGTGTGAAAAAATAGAATATATATATTGAATAAAAAATGAAATTATACTAAAATACTCATTCATATTTAAAAGGGTATTTTTTCTTTTCGTTTTCAATTTAAAACTTCGTGATTTAAACTAGTTGAATTCCCTAGCGTTGCTCAGGGTCCCATTATATTATACATGCCCCTTGATGATTAAAACTTTAGATTTAATGTAAAAACAGAATTCATTATAATTTAACCGATTTTTATTAATCTATTCAGGATATAAAATATTTATTGCAAAACCATCGGGTACGCAACATTTTTTGTTTTGTTTTGTTTTCTTTAACTTAATTTGTTTAATTACCGCAGAGCTTACATAGCGCAAGAAATGCGCTAACCACTTAAAAATGATTAAAAATTAAGTCAAGTTTTTGATAGGGAAGCTTCGCAGGTATTAAAGAGGTGCATAGAATGTGGTCCCTGCAATCTTAATAGACTATTTTCCCAAGATGAATACATATATTCCTTGTAGGACTTTGTATATTTCTCCGTACGTTTGTAGCGACTTTTTGTGAGGCAAAATTTACCGGCTAAATTTCAAATTCCTTTTCTATGTCAACCTACAAGTATTCTGAAATAGTTTCGTTCCAATAGCCATGTTACATCTTCTATTATTAGACAATTTAAAGAAGAAAAGAACATAAACTTCAATATATGTAATAAGAAAAATGATTTACGATTTCAAAAGCATTTTCTCACTTTCCTGATTTTCTCTCGTTTAGATGATGTATCCAGATGATAATAAATTATTTATACATACTTATGTATATGATGAAAACTCCATTGTATTTCCCGACCGAATAATTTATGATTATAAATCAACGCTTATAATATTTTATCAACTGTTTATGGTTTATCCATGATAAATGTTCGAGGATTTTCATTTCAAGTTAAAATATTCAGAAAAAATAATAATAACAATACAAATATCAATGATTTGATAACATTTAAATTCTGAATTTAATAAAGCTATAAAGAAATATTCGAAATTTATAATTTTTGCATTCTTTGACATACAAAGCTCTCTCGGCGTTTCCTTGGTTCTGGTGTCATTTATGGTAATTTGAACAAGATAAATATAGGAATGTTTAGCACCGTATGGTCACCTCACCAATCCGATGAGTACATAAATATAATAAAATGTTTGCATTATATGGTATCCTTTAGCAAGATCTTATAAGTATCCCTTTTACTAAGAAATTTCAAAGTTTATTATATCAACCAAATTGCCCATTGGCTGCCTTCTTAAAAACTGGTCGAACATATCCCGAAGTTAACCACATCAAGGACGATCAAAAACACCAGAAATTATCGCAAAAATATAGTGTATGCGATAAATTTTACAACCATTGACAGCGACGAATTGAACGTGTCAGTTGTATTCGATCTTCATAAAACTGTTCGAGAGCTTGCTTCTGAAATAGCCGTATCAGCCATTACCGTTTCCAACCAGTTGTGAGCAAAGAAGATTATGGTGAATGTTTGGTGGTCTGTAGACGGTCTGATCCATCACAGCTCCTTGAATCCTGGTGAAACGATTGCGGAGGTACTGTCATTAAATCAATGAAATCCATATCAAGTTTCGAGATATGTGTATTTGAAGTTTCTTTACACCCTAATATATTGTAGAGTAATTTAATTCAACTGACTCTTCCCATTATTTTATTTTATAGCTGTCATCCAAATGGGATTCCATTAATTTATTTCTTTTAAAAACAATATAATATTATACTATTTATGGGATTTCCTAAAAATCAGTTTGTTTTTAAACTAACATAAATTAAATATTAATTTATAACAAACAAATTATACGGTTTGGAAAACATGGTGGAACATAATACTTTTAATGACCAGAAAAAAAAGGCACAGGGAATTTCTGGGACAAAAGATTTAAAAGTTTTATTTTGTTTTTAGTTTGTTTAAATTACAGAACTTTGTTTTTCATCTGAAAATTTGGCTTTTTACAAAAAAAATCATATTTTATTTTCATCAGAAACAAGAAATATCCATTCGTAGAGTAGCTCCCGTGTCGACTATTTAATTACCAAATGAGAAATTCATTACCAGAGATTTATTAAAGGTATTCTCTATTTGAAGAAGGACATTTCACTTTAAACTTTCTAATATTTTTTTTTTTTTTTTGGTATTTCAAGTTACATGAAAACAAAAATTAAACAAGAAATATGATAGTAAACTTTTCCTCTTTTCTGGGAAAATGACAAATTTATGAGAAAAATATCAAAAATTTAGTAAAACATTTTGTTTGTTGTTTTTAATTTCCACGAAAAATGTTTTAATACCATATTACATATTTCAATCTTCTTTTATAAGGGCCGGACTTTAGAATTAAATTCTAGTTTTAATTTTAACATTATGGACGGCGAACGGAGCGAGCAAAGGATCGACACCACTTCTTATTGCATAGGATCAGCCAAGAAGTCGTGTCGCTTCTTTTCTGTCTAAATGAAAGGCGAATTTTTCATAAGAAAAACTTAACCTTTTGCCATTTTCCTGCCAGGGCCATTATCCTATTACTACATTTCAGGTTTTCTATGTGAAAATTTCGAAGAAGCCATTTTTATAGGTTTCTAATGAACTCAAATTTACGTCATTAATGCTCTCATCGTTCCAGGGTCCACACTATACGATAGGATACATCAAAGGTTTCCAGCCAAGTTCACTTCATTTTAGACGAGTAACCAAACTTGTACCATATGTGGTCTAACCTTATCATGATGAAACAGCACTTTTCACTAATTCTGGATGGGTTTGTTTGATAATTTTCAACACTTGACTTCGACATGTAGAGCTCCTGAAAAATCTCTCATGCCGTTAAGGACTGATTAGATTCGATCAATATTTGCATATTGTAGGGATTATCCATAAAAGACTGATCCATAAAATTCAGCAAATTTTCTGAATCAATTTTCATTTCATCCAAATGTGGTTCCTTAAGAAAGGCTGCTTATAGGAAGAAATAGGACTCAGCTTTTATTGGAGGTATTATGAAACGGCTTGGAATCCATAAATATTGTATAAGAAAATCCTGAATGACTCGGACTGTTGTAGCTCGAAAACTGCTAAATCGATTGTCATGGAACTAAAAATGTATATTCCAAAATTAACGCGACCAGGCTTTTATAATACGAGAGACTAGTTCTTTTCGGCCTAAAATATTTTTTTTCCCATTTTTGCATGGACATTAATTGGAAATCATTTATCAATATATGATTTAATACGAATTCCGGTAGTAAACGGACGATATATAATCAAGTCATAACTAACTGCTGCTGTAAAATACAATAGTATTTAATGTACTATATTAAAGGAAATATTTTATTATGCTTAAAATGAATTTATTTCAATAATAAACTCGATATGATGAATAAATATAGAGAATTTATGAGTGCCAAATAGTATTGGTTTTGCTATAACTCTTAGAAATGCATAAATCTTGAATAGCTTTAACCACAGTTTTTACTAATCGGAGCACGTATCATAGAAATATGTTTACTTGTTTATAAAAAAAAAAATAATGGGCTTATGGATACTGGATAATGAGATTTCCAATAAAATAAAACATTTTTAGAGTACTTAACTTAGTTAGGTGTTAACTCTAATAAATAACAAGTTAAATTTTCCAAAACATAAAATTTTAATTGGAAATTAAAAACACATTATTTGTTTCATATTTGGGTTCAAGAAGTTATGACATTTTTTTTAATACTTCTGATAAATTTTCAAGAATATTTATTTCCCTAATAAAATTCACACGCGATCTGCAATTATGTTCTGGGACTATCTCTCCCAGTGGCTTCGTCATTTTTTGATTAGAGGCGGTATTTTACACCTTAGATATTTTTGAACTTATCCTCGATTAAAAGTTTTACTTCTTGAAATAAAATCATTAAACAAAAAGCTCTGTTAGAAAATTTCATGCGAAAGTTGACACCAAGTCAGAGAGAAACATACAGAATACAAACTCAAAGACTTTTGAGTGATTTAAACGGTTTTTATAAGGAAAAGAAACCCTAAAAGGCGACACTAGAAGTTCTATCAAGCATCTAGATTATTTTCATTGATTTCTTCTATTATAGCAAAGACATCATCCACAACTACTAATTTTTATTTGGAAATTTTACAACGTTTTATGTTAAGAATTTTTCGACTTCAACAAGAATCTGGTGAATTGGATGGCTAGTGTTTGTTGCACGATAATGTATCAAGTCTCACAATTCATTAATTGTTCATCAATCTTTGTCACGAAATTAAGTCCATGTATAGAATCATTAACCGTATTCATCTGATTTGGTACAAACTCAAATTGAAAGTATACTTTTTCGATAATACTGAGACTACTCAAAAGGTTTCGACATATGTTTTATCGTATTGTATTGTGTTGAAAAGTTCGCTCAGTTGCCTTAGCACGTAGGCCTTTCTGGCCACATTCTGGCGACTGTACCTCCTCATAAAATTTTAGTTGACAGGCTAGGCCTATAGGCCTTATAGGACATATGGTTTGTTGGCAGTATCAAAAAATGAGCTGGAACACACATTTGGATCACTTTTCAACAGCTGTTAAAAGTGGATTGAATCAAAAGGAGATTACTTTGAATAATGAAAGAATAATAGCAAGAGTCACGGAACATTATTGTCCCTCCATTTATAACGACTAAAAAAAGGATGTATTAAAAATTCATATTATCACTTTAGTTAACGATTTTGGTGTTTATTGATTAATTTCTATAATAAAAAAAAAGTAAAGATTTGACTAGGAAATTTTTACGATTAAATTTAATCGATTTTTCTTTTTTTTTCAATAAAACAATTCAATAAAAAATTCTATTAAGAAAAACAGTTCAAATCAATCAAAAAAAAGTACATATTAATTAATTAAAACCGTTTCATATACTTTAATGAAATCCGAACGTGTTTAGGAAGAAAATCCTTTACTAAAGAAAAGGATTACGATTTTTCGATTCTCTATAATTTGTTTCTAAATCTTTTCATAATAGTACCTAAATAATTTATTCTTAAATCTCTTCCGACGTCCTAGAACTGCCTAAAATTATTATCTAGGATTATTGTTATAGAACTGCTATAATCCAGGTTTAGGCTGAAATTATATTAGTTTTTATTTACGAAATATTTATGAAGAATTATGATCCGAAAATGAAAATGAAATTCTGTTTCTTAATTGAAATGAATTGATTTGATACAGAACTATGTCAAATCTCTAAAGATAGAGCAAAGTGTAAAGGTCTAGTTGGGCTATATTTAAAAACATGTAATCTTATAAGTATTGATTTCTACATATTAGTCGTAAGGGAAAATTCATTATTGGTCATTGGTTAGTACTCTGATGAATAGCAGCTCGAACATGGCAAGGATGGTTTACATAATTTGGTTCGGGTTAATTTTGTTTGAAAATGAATAAAGAATTCAGCTCAGAAAGGCCATCTAATGTCAGTTATGAGGCTATGTAGTATGTTGAGGACAAATCCAGCAATAACTTTTATAGTTGTCGACTTTAAGCTTGGAATTCATCAGACAACTGCTTTGGATCACATTTTAAATGCTTGGTTTTCTGTCAAAACTCCCAGTTTTAATGCCACACTAATTTAATGGATATATTGTATTAGATATTTGCTTTCTACAATTTTACACTCCATCTATATTGTGTTCGAGCCATCTGTTTAGGAGAAATGTTAAACTGGATGGAAATTAAATAATGTTAGTGATCCGTTTCATGGATACAAACAATTACAAATCTTGAATTCTGGGTTTTATATTACCATTTTCAATTTTAGTAATAAGAAACCCTTCCCTCTTTAATATATATATATAATAAAAGAAATATTCACTTTGAGCTTATTTTTGAAGATGAATAAATTTCCGAAAAACCTACTATCTTCAAAGAAATTGCTCATTAAAATTTCTTTATGAAAACTTTTTAGAATATGATTAAATATTTGATATCGAAGAAATAGAAATTGTATTCAACAACCCATACTGTATTAGTTTACATAAAGATTTACATCTATATTACTTTCTGGTACACAAAGAGTAGAGAATACAGAAACTTCTTTATTTTTTTTTGGAACTAATTTAAAACATCGTTACACTTTAAGTGTAATATTGGGATCCCTTTCAGTTAATCTAAAAGGCAAAAACATCTTTAATTATATGGACTTAAAAAAAAAGTTTTTCTACAATATTTAAATTAAGTCGCATCTTTAGCCAAATAATTCTATTTATTAAAAACAATTTTTCCCTATTTTAAAAAGATAGCAGAGTTAGCAGAGGACGATGTTTTCGAACATTTTGTAGGATGAAGTTTTTGGGTCTTTTTACTCGTATTACTAAGAAATCAATTTTTTTTTTTGTAGCAACAGCATAACTCGTATTAGATTTAGTTATGATAATCCTCATTTTTATGGTCAAGATGATAGGAAATTTAATGATTTTCCAAACTGTTTAATAACAATTTAATGGTTTCTTTCCAGCTTCTCCATTATATCGTTAATTTTCTTGGAAAAAGTTTTAATTCTAAGAAAAAACAAATAACAATTTGTTAATTATTCTATTTAAAAAGAGATATTTAATGGATTTGCCATACAGAATTGTTTAAAATCAGTCGAAATTGATAATTTTTTTTTTATTTGAATGGTTTGGCAAATATCATACTTTCATCATAAAATCTCCTATGTCTATGTCTATGATGTAACAGAAAGCGAATCCTTTAAACGGTAATATTTATCATATTCCTGGATAAATACCAATAGAACTGGAAACTGGAGAATTGTTGCCAAGTTGGAGTTTCTAGAAAAAGTTTGATACGTAAATTTTCTTAGTCTGAAAACTAATCAGTTCTAAGTTTAGAGTAAAATACATAAATTGTAAGAATTGAAGACATCGACCTACGGACTTTATCTGTACCACTCCTAGATAAGTTCGTCAAATAGTGGCAAATAGTGTTACCAAAAACTAATAACAGACAACCAGGCAGACAGACATTAGAAAATAGTATTTGGACATTATTTAGAATCTTCTGAATCGTGGAGATTCGATCATGGATTTGAGTAAATTACACTATCTACTATACTTTGTATAGAAGCTAAAAATAGCTAGGAGCTTTACCCGACCTACAATTACTTTGAAAAATCACAGTTCACTTAGATTTTTTATTATTTCAATTAAATAAAAAATTGTCAATCTATCAAAGAATTCATACTAAATAGATTTGTGAAGGAATTACACATATTCAAATTTTTGTTAACATAAATTATATTTATTAATTTAATTTTATTAATTATATTGATTTAATTGATTTCTAAATAGAAAAGAGAAATTATATTTTTGTAATTATGTTTTGTTTAAAATGTAAAAAGTTTTCAAGTCAATTACAAAATTATGAAAATTTGATTTGTAAAGAAGAAAATGGTCGATGCAAATTTTGTAATGATGAAATTATTGAAGATACTTCAATTTGTAATATACAAGAAGAAATAAAACAGTATAATTATTGTGAAATTGAAAAAACCCCACAAGAATGTCAACGAATCGAATCTGAAGAATTTTTGAAAATTTTAAATGATTTAGAAAACAGATTAAAAGGAGAGTTATGTAATCAAGAAGAAAATCTTTGCCTTGATGTGAATTATAGTAATGCCGGAAATTTATCAAATTCAAGTTCTAGACATTTTTTGAAAGCAAAAGAACAGAATGAAGTCGTGGAAGGTAATCCTTTAATTGATTTGGAATGTAATTCAAAAATTCAAGTTCGAAATAGTAATGAAAATATATTTGTGGTAAGAAAATGTATTAATTATGAAATAGTCTATTAGATGCAAAATAGGTTTATTCTACTTGCACAAAATTGTAAATTGATAACATAACATTTACACAATATAGAATCAGAGAGTAATACTAGAAAGGAAGCTCTTCAGAAAATAAAAGCATTTTTTTCGTTCGCACTGCAGAATACTTCACGTAGAATTAAAAATGTTTAGCTTTTTTCCCTAGGTATTTAAAATATGCAAGTAAACAGCAATAGAATTTTTTCAGTTTTTATTTCGATTGAGTACAAAGTTCTACTAAAGCCTCTATAACTTTGCGAATTCTTCGGTAATTGGCATGACGATTTTTGCAATGTAATTTAAACTGTTGTCTGCAACAAAAAATGAACACGGATATAACCTTATCACCGAAATAATTTAGCCCAAAGCTTATGACCAAAAAAGTAATAAATTAATGTTGGTCCAGGGCTCCGGGCAACAAATAAAAAATGGAGTAAATTTGTTTCGCATTTAATAGATTTACATAATTTTTAAATTTCTAATAATATTTATTTGTATTTCTAGCCATTAACAAAAGTTATGAATAATAGTGAAAATATTTCAATTGATGATCCCCGTCAAATTTACCTTCAACAAATAGCGAATATGAATGGGTTTGAAGACTTTCAAAGAAACCCAAATATTTATTCGTCATTAGATATGGCATTTTCACCATTTCATGATTTGGTCGATTCAACTCCAACTATTCCGAAATATTTATTTAACCATCATAACGTCGCCGATAATAAGAAACCTGATAAAACTAAGAATATTGTAGAAAATTCAGCTACACCAATAATGATTGAAAATTCTTATGATGAAAGCTATAAATCAAATTGTACTAAAACTAAAGAATATAAATCGAATCCGAATCCCAATAGATCACATGAATATTCTATTGTTCGTGAGCAATTCAGAGCAAAAATCTTTTCGCAATTGAAATCATCACCAAATCCTATGAAATCAGAATTTATGATGAATTCAAATCAATTAGTATCACCAAGAAAAATTCGACAGGTTGATTTCAGAAATCCAGAAGAAATTATTCACAAAGAAATTTGTAGACAAGAAAAACTGTTTGAAGAAATTCCTGCGATCGACAACTTTGCTGGAATGAAAACTGCACAAACGATTGCTATCTCAACAAAATCAAATCCCAAATTAGTACATAATCAAGAATCTAGAAACTTGAAATACAAAAAGTGCGTTCTAATAAACTCGGAAAGAGAAATGGAAACTTTGGAAGGTTTTTTTGATACGGAATTTTTAAATTCCGAAAATAAGAATCATCAATCGAAATTTAATAAGCAGATAGCATCCTTACAACTTCAAACAATTCCTGAAAAAGAATCATTCCCATCATTAAGTCCATTAAAAGATCACATTTATTTAAACAATGAGTATGATGGTAAGGGTGTTTCAAACATGCCAATTGGAGATTTTCACGAATATCAAGGAGAAATGGGAACTTTTGTGAGATTTTTGCATCAAAGGTTTCCATCTTTGTCTCCTGATGATGTTAGAGATATTGTTTTGAATTTACCAAATAGTACTCTAGAAAATGATGGCACAAACTTACCTTCATCTCAAACTCGAGATAACTCGCCCAAAAAGGATGATAATGAACATGGTGATTCAGGATCCTTGAAAACTCAAAAAATTCTTAAAAAAATCTCGGAAGAATTTACAGAAATTCCAAGTGATGATACAAAAGTACCAATTTTAAAATCATTAATACGTAGAGCATATTTTCATCCATCTCATAACATTTCTGCAGAACCACAACCGCAATCAGTACAAATCGAACCAATGAATATTACCAAATTAGATGAATCACTTTCAAAAGAAATTCCCGATTTACAGATTCTACGAAGTCCAATTCGTTGTCCAATAACGATATGTAATGAATATGTTTTTTTTTCTGACTATTCGAATCATATTAAAAGAGAACACTCAAAAACTCCGATTGAACGTATTTTATCCGGTCAATGTAAGAATCTCTTCCTTGATCCTCATGTACATCAACGTGATGGTAGTAAATGTAATATGGTATTTTTGGCTGATATAAAACCGAATCTTGAAAATAAATCAAATAAAAATTTACTTCCAATTTTTGTGATGTCAAGAAAAATACGAATTTTCGAAATTTATGAAACAAAATTGGAGAATCAAATTCAAGAATCAAATCAAAGCAAAACATATTTAATGATTTGGTTAACTGGATTATGTCCAGAAAATGTAGAAATATTTACTAGTTTAACAGCATGGACAAGAGATAAACGAATTCCGAAATGTCATTTAGTACATACTGGAAAATTATATTCGATACGAAATGATCAAAATTGTAAAAGTCTATATAAAAGTGGTCAGGCTATGCTACTCTCTTCAATTCAACTTCGGGCTTTAACAGATAATGGTCGAAATATGATCGAATTACAAGTTATCGTACATTAAGTGTTTTCCTTCTCCTATTTACTATTTAATATATTATAAAATATTATTTATAAAAAACAACAAAAAAATTAATATAATAAAGTATTTTCTAAAATTTTTGTTTTCCCATAGAACTCCAATGGTCGGGATTCTGATTTCTTTATTGAAAAGCTCGCCTGACATACTGAATCAGATAAAACTGTGAAACACAAATTTGTCCATTAGATGCAATATAAGTCAGAAATAATGCTAAAAAAAAACGCTGCACTACAAAATCCTCAGAGTAACCTGCTAGTCCCAGTATTTACAAGGACTAGAATTGCTTTGTCTCTAAATTTCTTCGGGTAACCGTTAATTTTGCCCATATACCAAAAACCCGGAAGAACTTTTAATATCCTCCTTCATCGCAGTCCTAAATCCTAACAAAAGGAAGCTCGTCTAACCAATGGGTTGAATTATTGCTCGCCATTAGAGCAACTTCTATGCAATCTTTCCCTCCATTCAGTGCAAGGTTGCAGGTGGTGCCAAAATATAAAACATTTTTAACCCTCAAGGAACATGTAAAATCCGGGATTCCCCGAGCAATACTGGGGAATTGACACCTAGTTTCCTATAATTCGTACAATTTATTATTTTTAAAAATACTTTATATACAAGTATTTTTTAAAGCTTAAAATTTTCGTGAATATTTCAAAAAGCATATTAATTTAAATTTTCTTTAAGAGAGATATGTAAACATTGATTAAAATAAATAACTTCAAGTATTTCATATGACGTTGAATTTGGTTGAAGTTTCCGAGTAAACTTTCTCAAGTTAATATCAAGTAAAATGGGTGGAAAATATTTTAAGAACCACTTCACCAGTCGAGTACTTTTAAAGGGTTTTCCTTTCATACTAAATATGTTGTGTATGTTATCCTAATATTTTTCCCTCTCTGATATAAGAACTCCATGTGCTTGTACTTTTGTGTAATTTTTGATATTTCGACGATCAAAGGTAGACGTTAAAAAAAATTCTGATAGGCAATGAGTACGTACTGTTTTTTTCTTCTTCCTTGGTTGCTTTCTTTTATAATAA
Source organism: Xylophagus ater (assembly GCA_963422695.1). Lineage (NCBI taxonomy): Eukaryota > Metazoa > Arthropoda > Insecta > Diptera > Xylophagidae > Xylophagus > Xylophagus ater. Next base: position 46,498,512 of record OY730484.1, read on the forward strand.
CTCACTAACAATATATATTACAGCGATTCTTAAACTATGGATTGCGACCTAAAATGAAGTCACCAAGATTTTTCTAGGGATCACGAAAGCTTCATAATTTCAGGGTGAAAGTATAGTAATTGAAAAGAATTGAAGCAAGCAATTCAAAGAGAGTGCCAAAGGTTTATGAACCAGCGGGAATTGAAAGAACTTGGCTAAGACGTTTTGATGTATCCACAGTGTACCATCAGTTTACTTTGATTCGATCTCATCGTTTGTTGATCCGACTCAAAATACGGATCAGGAAAATACATGAACTGAATGGGTTTGCAGAAAAAAGTATGTTTAAGAACTTCTGATATATTGAATTGAATTTTTCAAATTCAATTAAAAAGTTTAATATTCCATTTTGTATATAATATTGAGTTAGGAAAAAAAAAATGTTTGTCTTCATTTATTTTGGGTGACAAGAAAATTAAATATTGGAAAACACATCAAAGTAAATTTCCAATCGCTTTTAGATTTTCCGCTTACTTAACAATTTGATATCTGTGATATTTTTCGTCGTTGGGAAATTTTTGTGTTTATTAATAAAATTATTAATACAAAATTGAATTAAGAAGACTTTTCCACATAATTTTGTTAAACGAATATATTTCCTTTAATGTAAGAAAGATTTATGATTCTGTATAAGGAATTAACATGTTCATAAACATAAAAATATAAAATACAATTTTTTTTTTTAAGTTACTCAAGGCATTAAATAAATCGAAGGAAGCTTTTTTTCCTCGATATATGGTAATAAGGAGTTATGCTTTTGCATAAAAGTAAATATTGAACATTGTATGGAAAAAGTTCTCCTAGATTATTTTTCGCATAACGTTATGTACTTGTCCGTACTGGTTTTAAACATATTTATAATTTTTGTTCCTTATCTGTATATGACGGAATTACAACAATCAGAGCATCGCAATCCTAGGAAGGGTTGCATATAATTAAGAAAAATAGACAAAGTATGTAATAAGCTATAAGAGTTCGAGCTAGCTTCGAGAATTTACTGCAGAAAGATAATACAATGGAGACCGTAACAGAAATAAATCAAACATGCACTATAAATTAAGAATATTCTATGAACTCAAACATTCCTGAAATACAAATAATAGTCACAAAACGAATAGACTAGATAGAATATTCCATGATTTTTCTGCAAAAGAAAATCATGAAATATTTTAAAGATAACGCAACAAACAGTAACAATTTCCAAAAGTTCTAGAATATTCACCTGACTATAAATTGAAGCGTTTATGAAGCAGTTCAAGTTGAAATTTAAAAGTGATTATTTCAAAGTGATTTTGAAAATGATTGTATTTGAAGTTAATACTATAATATTAAGTTGAGAACACATTCTTGCTGTGTTTTTATGACCCGAAAACACACAGTAATAAGGCGTAGGACCTATTTAATACGACATCTGCAAAAATTTGTCCTGATATGCCTGCCCTTAATAAAAATTATTATTAGGTATTAGGTACATAAATTAATTACTATAATTTGTTGCCTTTTTAAAAGAAGAATAAATTTACCATAGACAATCTTAAAGTAAGTATAAACACATAATCTTGTTTTTCCTTCTAAATTTATTGATTTCCCAACGGAAAGGAAAAGAAACCCTTAAAATTTTTCCCTCAATTTTTGTTTTATTTTCCATAGACTTAAAAAGTCTGTTCATCTAATTTTATTTTTTAATTGGACAATGAAATAATTTGATTAAACGTCTAATTACCGATGAAATTAAATTTTTAAAATGAAATTTTAAGAAGGAACTCTTATAACAAAATAATTGGCATTTTATTTTATTTAATTAAATTTTTTTTTCTTCGTTGTTGCTTGGGAAATGAAATGATAAAATAAAATGAAGAAAAATAAGGTATATGAAAAATTTCCAAAAATACTTATTAATTAAATACGTTTTACTTAAAATCAAAGAAAAATGTATAATTACTGTTTTTCATTAAAATAATTAAAAGAATTAATAAAGAATTCGTTATTAATTTACTTCCTATCAGATAAAATGAACAAAAGTTACCATTTAAAGGGAGGAAATGAAGTGTTTTTTATTTCTTTTCTGGCCTGATACCTGATACCGTATACACTAGATGTACCGGGTCCGTCCAATTCAAATCGCCGTCTAATGTAAACCGCACATCTTGCAATACTAAAATTCGACACGAATCCTACTTGACATATTATCTGTCAGTAGTAAAAATTTCTTGTTGAAGACGCGTTCTTATTTTTTGTACAATAGACCTTAAACTAAATTCAATTATTGCTCTTCATTTGAAAAATTACAGGGTTTTTAAATCCGGACATTTCAATTACTGGAATCAGAAGTACCGGATTCAGTAGAATCACTGTTTAACAAGATATGTTATGTTAACTGACAAATGACCACGCGTATATTTTGTGTTTTTACTTCCAATGTATCCGGGATCAGATTAAGACCTCTAAACTTTTACCTCACCCAGCTAGTATTATTGGTCGCTGGCACGTCTCTGTCACTAGTAATGATATGTGAATAAGTATCTGACACCTACGGGAGGCTGAAAGTATTACTTGGGTAGTAAGTATGAAGTGAAGAAGTGGTTATAGAATATCCAATTAATATTATTTCGAATTAATTTCAGTTGCATTTCAAAAGGAACACAAAAACATTGCTACTAATCATTTTATAGTATAACTTCAACAAAAACCAAATTAGATATTTTCAAATATTTTCAAATTAAAATAATTCTTGAAAGAAAACCAAATAACCATAAATATAATAAAAAAAAAATTTTCTTGTAATAATATCAAAATTTTCAGTCACAAATGAATTTTCTTTCGAAATGTTTCATTAAAATTTTTAATTAAAATTAAAATGAAAATTCAATTAAAATATAACTTGTGAGAATTTTCTGTTGTTCTTATTTCTTATATTTTCCATACGGAAAACTTATTAAATTTTCCTTGTAGAAAATTGTATAACAATGAATATTGCATTTAAAAATTGTCTGCAATTAACAAGCAGAATTAAATTACGGAAAAACAATTGTATGTTGATTGATTTAAACAATTAAATTCTTTTTTTGTTTTTATACATGTTGTTATTTTGCTCTATTTAGGGAATTTGTATTCAATTTCTCTAAAATTCTGAGCCTTAAATAGAGCTAGCCCTCGGTTGTCTTGAGCTTCCCCAAAAAATCGGGTTTCCGTGGGTTATTCTTCGAAAAATTAATATTTTCACAAAAGGATAATAGATTTTAATTGAGAAATAAATTCCCCGTCGAATGAGGTATAATTCGTCTGGGTCTGAGACATATTTTTTTTTAGGGCATAAAAAAACAAAAAATTGGTTTTTCATGCTTTATTTTTCCAAAAGTGAATCTTTTTGAAACGACGTATCCCCTCAAACAGATCACAAGACGCTTATTTTCAATGCTCTATGGTCCCTAATACCCAATATATGAGCCTTAAATAAGCCTAGCCTTCGGTTGTCCCGCAGTTACCTGAAAAATCGGGGTTCCGGGGTTCCTCTTAATATTTTCACAAGCATGATTATTTTCAACTTTTATTTTGTTTTTCTCTTTTCCTATACAATTTACAGTGTGGAAAGCGTATTCTTTTATTGGTCATCTATATTATATTGCTGTCGAAGGAAAAATACTTTGTGCATAAAATTTCCCTTAGGAAATAAATGTAACTTTCAAGTTTGTGAAAGCACGTCTTTGTATTTGGTTTTCCTGTTCAATTCAAATTAACCCTTTTCAAAATCGATAGACAATGATTTATGAAATTTTCTTAGTTTTATTAGGACGTTTCTTTTTTTATTATTGAAGAACGTTTATGATGTAATTTACATATTTTGATTAAGGCGAAATCTAGCAAAACACCATGAATATAGAAGAGTGTTCCAAAAATATGAAATAAAAAAAAGCCGATCATCAAATTTCATTCTTCGAAAACTTAATACATTTTCCCTAAAGTATGTCGACTTCCAACATCCATTTAATTGGATTTCAAACTACTATAGTTTCACTTCAGTAGTCATTAAAAATAGGTAAAATAAAAAATACAAAGGCTATAAAATATGGGCTTAGAAAGTATGTAGCGGTTATGTAGCGCAGCAGTTCTTAAGAGTTTGATATATTTATGGAAACAAATTTAGTTACCTCTACTTTTAATTTTGTTCCATTAAAAGGTTGATCAAAATTTTATGTTAATCAATTAAAATGTAGAACAATTATTCCGTTGATCAACGCAATTGTTGATCAAATTTACTTTGATATTTATAGTATTGATCAAATATTGGTTGATAAATTACAATGTGTATCAATCAATAAGTTGATCAATTATAATTTTGGTCAATTATTATTTGGTCAATTATAAATGATGATCAATTAATATGTTGATCAATCATAAACTTTGATCAATTACGATGTTCCTACTATCTTTTAACAGTTCAACCGTTAAGATCATCTCAAAGCCTTCTGTGAGGAATTGACGAATAACAAAATACTAAAAGCTATTTGTTTATTAAATTTCAATACAAATGCAGTACCCTGAGACCTCTGTCTCACATTTCTATTAGCTTTCCTAGAACCAAATGAGACTTAATATCTATCAATTGGAATAAAAACTTTTCATTGTTACAATTGATTTTTTATTCCACTGAAAACTTTGTAGAAATTTCTAACAAATCAAAGCACAAAAATTTGACTTATAATAAATTTCTATGGTTTATTAAGAAATCAATATATTGGCTTAAGAAGTATTTAATTTTATTACAAGAAATCAAAATTTTCCAATTTCCCATAAAAAATGCAATAAAATTTCTTTCAAACTAGGTACTTCAATTTTGTCTTTGATTCTACAATATTTCATAAATTCTTTATTAGGAATTTTCCTTGTTTTCTTTTCTGTTACTTTAATCTTAAGAAGACTTCAATAATAAACGAAATATTATCGATTTCTTTGAGTATATTTTTATAAATAACGGAAAAGAACAGAAAATTACATCAGTTTGTTAGGGATGAGCCCACACTGTATCAGACAAAAAAAAAACAGCCAGGAAAAGCAGTTTTGTTACCAATAAATATACAGAAGTAAATGTACTAACCTTACATTATCCTTCCTTACTTAAGATATTGCTTACTAAAGCTTAATATCTCTCAATAGGACACCAAGTTATGAAGCATTAGCTGGACACACATTTTTTTGTAGATGATATCGTTAGCCTCATACCATTTTAAAGTTGGCCTCGCATAATGAGCAGTAATCAAATCTATTCAAAAAATATAGGTCTTTCCTCGTGTGAACTTATCTGCAAGTATTCTTTCATGACTTAAGCTTTGTTTAAAGTCCTTTATTGAAGTGTGTCTTAGTTGGTTTAACTCGTTTATATAAACTGATGAGACTCTGGTTCAAATCCTGATCTTTTCTGCGCCTACAACTGTGAATGTCTAATTTCAAATTTGAATGTGAATGATTGGTATCAAAATGCAATACTCAAATCCCATATAATGGGAATGGCAAAACACTAAAAGTATTTAATTTCGTGTGATTAATATGGCTTAATTTAAGACAAATTTGTTTTTGGCTATTCTATATGATGAAGTGTGGATGCAGCCTTAAAAGATGAAAAAAGAAAAATTCCTTCAAATGAAAATATACTCGTAAATCTCTTAAACAGCGTGTTGTACACACAATTTCAACATTGAATTTTCACTTTGGGATTAATAGATGGATCCTTTGGGAAGCCTTTGTGTTTGTCAAAAATATTGTATAAAAGGAAATGAAATTGGTCATTTGGAAAATATCAGTTTTATTATTTACCTTTATTTTTCTTCTTTTTTTTTTTGTTTAGTGACAATCTTATAAATTCTCGAAAATGGGAAATTTATTTCGGTTTAATTCAATTTTGAATTTTAATATTAAATGAGACAAAGTAAATATCCTTTTATTGTTTTTGCAGGTGTTGAAAATCTTAAATCGAGTGAAATAACTTTTACGTATAACTTATATTTTAGTTTAAGCATTTGGTTAACAAAAGAAAAGACAGTAGCAGAAAGAAACAAAAAACTGGGAAGAACAATCAGGACAAAGGCAAGCCAAAGAAATCCTCGGGGAGTAGTATAAGTCGAAGAGATTTAAAGTTTTTATCAACATTATCAAAAAGGACATAAGGGAAACAGGAATTTTAACAGGTCACTGCAGACTCAAAGTACACCTCAAAAAACTATCTTTTTTTTTCGTATCCATTTGGAAACAGTGTAGAATATTGTGAGACACTCTTTATTTAGGGAATTTGACAGAAACATTATTTATGGATAGTACGAATCCTTTAACAAACAAAATGAATATGGGAATAAATGTTATATAAGACAGAATGAAAATTGTATCTTCGAAATTCTTTACATAGAAATTCAAATATAATACACTATATCATACGTGCATATGAAAGAAGAGCCCACATAATTCCAATGTCTCCTTTTTGGATATCAAAGGAGCAGAGAAATTTTGAAATTTATCTTTAAACTGTCACTCAATAAGAAATCTTATTATCACATCCCTGTGTGCAATCGTTGTGGTGTGTTGTGTTTTATGGAAATTATTTTCATATATGCTTATAGTCCATACACAATCTTTGAAATGTTCAATTCCAGATTACGTACTTTTGAAATATCCTTTCTGCGTAGATAACAAGATAAGAGTTATATCAGAATAATTTGAGCTTGCTTTTATATCATAAGCATTTATATAAAATCATATTTTGAATATTGGTAGTACTTTACTTTGGAAACCCACACAAAAATTCCCTATAATTCATTTGGGGCAAAAGTTTTAACTTATCAGTTTATGGACTTTGAGTAAGAAATAAATATGAATAGGATTTACCAGGTCCGGCAACTGAAGTGTCCATCTAATTCAACTGGCTGTCAAATGTAAACCGCACATCTTACAATACTAATATTTGACAGGAATGTTGCTTGACAGATTGTCTGTCAGTAGTAAAAATTATTTGTTGGTGAAAAGACACATTCTTATTTTTTGTACAATGGACCTTACACGAAATTCAATTGTTGAGCTTCATTTGATTGGAAAGTCAAACATCGAAATTCACCGTATTCCCCAGATCTGAATCCGTTGGATTATACCATTTGGGTATCCGGGTTTTTTAATTTCATAAGATTAAAATATTGTCTTAAAATCGACTTTAAATCAGATTCATCTTAACAGATACTTGCCTCAGTCCATACTGGATTTTAAATTTCCAACTCTATTTGAAATCGATCTAAATCTACATGCAAGTCGATCAAAAAAATGTTTGTGATCGGATCGACTCAAGTCTGTTAGCATGGACGATTTTTTAGATTGAAGTCGATTTCAAGTAGATCATGTACCATAAATGCCATAATTGGCTCTACCGAAATGAAGAAAACCCTTTGAAAGATTCTAGGTCTTATCATATTATGGTGAATAGGATATAAAATATATTTCAAGCTAGTTAACAACATTGTAATTATCAAATGAGTTAATTTTTGCGTATTCAATGTCGTTTGATTATCATTTTTTAACTCAATTTTTCTATTCGGGATAACATTTGAACTCTTCCCAAATGTTCAAATGCATGACATTGTGAATATTTTTTTAAATTGATTAAATTTCTTTTGGAAATAATTAAATATTTAATTTAAAAAAATAAACATAAAGCTTAACAAATTTAATCTAACAAAAACAAAACCAAGATGCAAAGAAAATCTATAAAAGACTGTGTTCGGGATAAGAAATTCAGTGTCAGTTTTTCCATGAGTCGAGAAACAATAATAATTTATAATAAATTGTGTGAAATTTTTGGGTTAAACTAAATCAAATAAAACTTTAAAAATGATTTGGTTTTTAATATTTTCAATAATATTTTGTTATACTTCTGTTGAAGCCTTCAAACTTGAAGGAAGCGATGAAATCGATATATTTTGGAACGATATTTCACCAGAAGATGTTCGTAAAAAACAATCTGAAATTATTCAAAAATATATGAATAAATCCGTGGATCCGTGCGATAATTTTTTGGAATATTCATGTGGAAATTGGTTAGAATTTAATACACCTGAAGATGACGGCAAATATGAACCGGAAGATGTACGTGGAAAACAATTTCTTTCGGGTCTTTATAATATGCTTCGATCATTTGATGTAGAAAATGTTGATTTAAATAAAAATCCGGATTCTATGAGTGCTGAGGAAAAGCTTAAATTATATTATTCGACTTGTATTAATGACGAGCGAAAAGATAAAACAGATTTCAATGAGTTTTTGGAAGTTTTAGAACCATACGGAAGTGCACCATTATGGAATCCGAATTGGAAAAGTGAAAATTTTGATTGGATGAAATTAGATGCGTATGTACAGAAATTCGAAATTACGACATTTTATAAAATGTCTTATTGGCATAAGACGAATGATATTAGTATACGCGCAGAATATCCCGACTATAGTACAAATGAAGATGAAAAGAAATATCATAAATTTATTGTCAATATTTTGAAATTAACTGGAATTAATGAATCTGTAGCAGAAGAAACTGCAGTGAAAATTATTAATTTGGAGAAAAAATTCCACAATAAAAATCTTCGCGTCGTGGGTCCAACATCTGATAGCACAACGAGAAGACCAGTGAGAATATTGAGACCATACGATAACATAACAATAGAAGAATTGGTAAACAAGTATCCACAATTCGATTGGAAAAAGTATTTCCAATTTTTCTTGGTAAAAGATGATGATGAATTACCAACCGAAATTGAGACTGCCATTCAATTTGATAAATTTCTTGGCATAATAAGAAGTACCGAACCCGCGGATCTTGCTAATTTCATGTTTTGGGAAATATTGAAACAAAGTATTCGTCTATTCGATAGTCGATATCAAAATGAATACAAAAACTCGGGAATTATTACAGAAGGTAAAACACCAGACAGACCATTCGATGATTTCTATTATTCACGATGTGTTGAAGATGTTAGATCGATGTTAAGTCCTATTCAAATGGTACTATATTTAAATAAATATTTCAAAATAACTGAAGAATCTATTAATAATACTTTAACTGAACTTAAAGAAGTTTTAAGAGAGTCATTCAATGAACTGAAATGGTTGGATAAGGAAAGAAAAGAAAATAGTCTAAAGTTTTTTGATGAACTAACAATAGAACTAGATTATCCTCATTTGTTTTCAATTCAAGAATTGGATGAAAATTATTCTAATTTAATAATACATCCTAAGAAATATCTTCAAAATTGGTTTAATGCAAATTATGTTCATTTTTTAAATCTAAATAGTGACTTTTATAGCGATTGGAGATATTCACTGAATAGATATTTTTCATATAATCCAAAGCGTAAAGTTTTACCAATTTTATTTACTTTATTTATTCCACCACATTACCATCAACATTTTCCGGCTTCTTTGAAATTTGGCGCTTTCGGTACACATATTATATCCTCAATTATATTTCATACATCTATTTTTAATTACCCTTTACTTGAACGAATTGAATCGATAGAAGAATGTATAGAAGAATTATTTAAAGGAAATTCCCACACAATTAACTTTGATAATTTTTCAATACAATTTTCATATCGAATTTATGAAAAATTAATAAAAAATTCAACAAAATATCACGATGAGTTATTACCAGGATTTGATGCTACTTCTGAACAACTATTCTTTATAAGTTATGCTCAAAGTCAGTGTAAATTTAAGAATTTCAAACTTGAACCAAATGACGAAACAAATGCTTTGAAAATTAATGGAAAATTTGCAGAGGCCTTTCAATGTCCTGTCGGCAGTCCGATGAATCCAAAAAGGAAATGTGATTATGCCGGAACTGCTATTTGAATCAATTGAAATTCTTAGATTCTTTCATTTTGAAATAATGATTAAAATTTAATTAATAAATGAACTAATTTGAAATTCAAGTATTTTTATTTTTTATGTTAATAACTTGCTTGTCTGTTGTAGCTCAGCACGTATATTTCAGTTTAAACACATCATGGTCGCTAAGGAATTTTCCCGACAATGTCATGAAATATCCTACAATGTTCTTGTTCCATAAGCCGCTAAGCCCTCTACGTCCGCCTCTCTACGTTCGTCTATGCTTCGGGTTCACTTTGTTCTTGTCTCACGTTCATCTCGTTTTAGTCGCGCTTTCATCATGCTCCTGCCCAATTTTTCTCTTATCATTCCACTTCAGTCCTGTATCCCTCAGAATTTGGTGCAAATATTAATCAGATTTAAGGGTATGCATTAAAGGAATACAAAGCGCTCCCCGAAGACTTGTTGTAACAACTGAATTTTAGTTGTGTGAACAGAAAAGTCAGTTGTCAGAACTGGCCAAAAGCTTTGTGATTTTTCTGTCTGTTGTTTCAAAAATTTTAACTTTATAAACTTCTTCAAGTTAGTTTTAATGTTTGTTTTATTAGAAGTTTAAAAATAAATATTTACTTAATTCTTTTTTACTTAAACTGCTATCAAATTAAAAAAAATGTTAATTAAATAATCTTGGTTTAAGTTCAAAAAGGCCAGTCTTAAAATTTATATAATATTTACTAACCTTGTAAATTTTCCAAACGTTAATACGAACTCATTTCCATTTAGCAGAATCACACTCCCACTCAAAATAACCTTAAATGTTGATAACTCCTATCTTTTGCAATTATTTAACTTATTTTTTCATAATTTTAAATACCATTGATTTCTTTCCATAGAATGGGAATAAAGCTTTGCTACCTTCAAATTTGCATAGAACAAATAATGTTCATAAATCACATAATAGTGGAAACAGAATGACGTATCTACAAAGGATTCTACAGTTTTGGTTTTCAGATTGTCTTAAAAATAGTCCGTCGTAGATCCGACACGATAATGGGTTGTGAATCCGTCGTAAATCCGTCATTCTGCTTGCCGCATTATAGCGACTAAAAATTTTTTACCAAAAGTGGTTCTTTTTGGGTAAAATAATCTAATAATACATCTAAGAAAGTTGTGTCAATTGCCATATTAACTAATTTTTGATAACGTTCATAGCATTCTTATTTTGGCTACTAAACAAACAGAAATGATGGATCTCCGGAATTGTGTTTGATACTTATAGAGTTTGTTTAACTAAAAGTCAAAAAAGAAACGCACAGGATTTTTTTTTGAATGGAAAAGCCCAAAAAGTTAATCTTCTTTTGTACATTATATTTACCAAGAAATTTATTATATAACATGTATAGTATGTAGGTATATATTTTTAGTGGGTTTGTCTAATGGTCTCCCAATAAAACTAACAAAGGTACAGATATACTACATGGGCTGACAAGTTTGGAAACAGATAATAGTCGTTGGGGTCCATATCCTGAGAATGTGGTGAATGGGGAAACAATTTATAATGTAATTCATTTAATTTTCCAATTGCTTGCACTTACTTGTAAGATGATGCATTCTCATGCAAAAAGGAACTTTTTTCCTTACTTAAATGTGGTCGTTTTTTCCATGATTTTATCACTCAAATGGTTCAAAAATGTTGTATAATATGTCCTTATTATTGTTTTTCCTGTCCTAAAACAAAAAAAAAATTTTCTTTAATAAACTTTAGGAAAATATTTCATAAAAAGTATAAAAAGAAAAATAATGAAAAATTAAAATTCAACTTACGTATTTTTTTTCTTTTTAAAAGAAAAATGTTATCCCCAAAATATGGTCTTTTATTTGTTGGGAATCCTTTATTTCGTTTTTGCTGGAACATTTTTAGAATTTTGATTCAACCATTTGTCCTATCCAATGATATATTTTTCTTTTGTTATACAAAAGTGACTATTTGCTGAAAAGTGGATGGTGTTAAATGTTAAACAATTTTTCTTCTTAGCTAATTTGATTCAATTCGAATTTAAAGTCTTGGAAGAAAAATTCAAATACTGTACTGGCCAATGCGTTGTTAACCCAATTTAAGTTTATGCACGAATTAGTCTGAAAATGATGGTGGGTATGAAAGAAACTCTTCAAATAGCAATGATAGAAGTCTGGCATCCATTTTCATTGCATTCTATTTCTATTGGATGGGCTAAAAAAGTATGACGAAAAATTAAGGAATTTGTTGAATCCATTTAACGACACCAGAATTTGCTCAGAATCTTAAAGTATCGAAATCGAGTGAAAACCATCAAAGCAGCAAACAGAAGTGTCTGGAATTGGTAAAGCGTAAAATTTGTTGAGAGCTTGACTAGGAAGTTTTAATTCATCCACTATACATACTATAGTCCAGACCTGGGACTATCAGACTAGCATTGGTTTCGGTCATTTATTTGGTGTAAATTTCAGTTCAAACGAAACCTACAAAAATTAGGCTTGTCTCAATTTCAGTTTTTCAAAAAACCAATTCACGAGAAAGTTAATGAATTCAATTCTTTTCAATTAACTAATTTCAGAAAAATATTCATTTTCGAATAGAATATTTTTGTAGTTAATTAAAACTTTTACCAGAAGTAAGCTAATTTTCATTATTTTATGGAAATTTACAACACTAAATGTTTGAAAGCCTATAATAAAATTTATTTTTTCGAATGGGTTAAATGAAAATTCGTCTAATTAAAAGTTAGTTAAATAATAAATTATACAAAAATTATATAGATGTGAAAGAAAATTTAATTTAATATCCATTTCTGTTGATGTACTATGATGAAATTGGCCTTTGGGAATTTCGGGCATTAAAGAAACCTTTTTCATTTCAAAATGAAATGTGTTAAAACATTTTCTTTTTATAAATTCATAGAAAAGTTTGATAAGCAAGATTGGGTTGGGATAATTTTCATTTCAAATTCGTGTTAACCTGAAAGTGACGAATTTAAATTGATAGGAACTTTTCCACATTACATATAAACCGGAGTTAAGAGGAATTTCATATGAAATGACTTAAACATAAATTGAATATTAAATAATTATTAAACGACCACACAATGGACATAACTCCTACAAGTTGACAATCCTGATAGTACATCACTCTTACGCTTTTGTGTGCAACCTGCCTGGAGGAAGTATTCTAAGAAAGGAGAGGTTAACTAATCTGAACCTAACCACAATTTTGTTTTTCGCTGGAAATCGGTTAGAAGAAGAGACGTAGCCTCGCAAACCTATTTATTTAGAAGGATAAACATTGGGGCAGCCAGGTCTAACCAGCAGTACAATACAATACTTGGAGTAAGTACTTCTCTAGGGTAGGGAAACGTGAGTAAAATCTTAACGAATGTCGCATTCTCTTTAATTCAATTAGTATAATTAAACCACCAAAAGAACAACATTTTCATTAAATTACGGGAAATTCATTCATTCTATCATTCGGTCCTCTATTTTGTTGATAAATAGTTAAAATAGGCTTGATTCAAATCAAACAAAAATAAAAAGGAAACAATATCATCAAAAGGTTAATCAATTCAATATGATTTATATGGCGATGAACTAATCATTTGCTCCAAAAGGATGTTTATTATACACATCAAGTTCTTATTCTATGATGTGTGAAAATAAATCCCGCTTTTCTTAGGTATTACCTGCGGATTTCTAACAGGAAATAGAGGAATACGGGAAGACTTAAATATGTAATGTAATCAAGCAAATATTTTTGGGGAAAACGATTTAATAATTAATTTAATATAAATTTACTTGTTCAGTCAGTGTACAGAGTGTTCCAGGATATTTTATAAAGAATTGGCATAGCTACCGCGGAGCAGTTGGAGCGAATTGCTCCAGGCGCACAAATTATATGGTAGAGCCCAAAATTAGAAAGGATGCAATTATTTTGTACACGGACAGACGGATGAACGTACATAAATCGATATAATGTTTGATTCTCTTTGAAACTCTTCCACGTTTTCTGTTTCCATGCATTACTAACATACCCTCTGGTAGTACCTCTTATAGGGTAATGAAATAATTTTATTAGACTGTTATATTAGCTTTTAAATCTCATTTGAAACACACTGTATACCTATATAACATATATATGACAAATATGCTTTCCATCCCATCAACCCTAGTAACCTTTATTTATTATCAACTATTTTTGATGTTCTCAATGGTGATGAGAAAATGGAATTAATAAGTAGCGTTAGTCTACATCGTATTAAAGATTTCCAAGTTTAACGAGACTGGATAATAAACTTCTGAAGTACTATATATACATAGTATACCACCATTCATCCTAAAATTTACTCCACTCCAAACCAAGAAAAAAAAACTCCTAATGAAATTATCTGTCTTAATTATAAATTTCACTCTCAACTAGGTTTTATAAAATAAAGTAAAGTGACGATGGAAGAACAAAAAGGATAACGAAAGCTCTTATTAGTTATAGTTTAATTTTCAAAGAAAATCATGTTTTTTAGAACGTTTTATAAGAAAATCTTGTATGTTTTGCTTCGGTACACAAATAAGTTTCTTGTAAATATTTAATTAACAACTCTTCAGCTGGGAGAAAAATTGATTCTTATTGACGTTTTGTGGGCTTTGCATACTAGTATATTTTTAACCAAACAATTTTGTTGAATCTTCGTCGGGCTTTATAATAAATCCGACTATTCAATATAAAAGTTCACATACTAAAAGGTAAAAGTAGTATCAAGTCACGGTCTTAAAATTTCCATATAAAACTGCCTTAAATAAGGAAAAAATAATATCCCTAATAATTAGGTTCCTTGGGATGGAATATTCTTCATGCAAGAATCCCAAGCGATATAATAATCAATCTATACCATAAAATCCTTATCATTTTACCATCAAATATGCATTATCAATAGAAGATTATTGATGACACCTATTGTACAATCGATATCCATCAAATTATATTCTCTGGTTGAAGTATGAACATAAGAACATATATTAAATGAATTGAAAGCTCATTTTCATCATTATTATCGGTGAACGAGCGATTATTAACGATGAAAATAGAAGAAGAAGAAAACTGCTTTCGTCTTTTCTATTATTATCGATGATGACAATTTTCTTAAAGACGGATATAACACTCAAACTCTTCCATATCCTTTTGTATCTCCATTATTTTAGTGAAGCTTATTTAAGCTTTTAGTATAAAAGCATTTGTTTTTAAAAAAAGAATTTTCCGAAGCGATATAAAATTGATGATTGAGTTAAGAACAAAAGAAAAACCTTAGAAATTTAATGTTGAAATATTAAAAACGACATATTTTTTGACGTTAAACCAAAGTTCTATGCTCCTTTTGTTTTAGATTTTAACAAAAAAAATGACCTTAAATGCCAGCTAAATAGATAGGATAACATGGTATAGAGATCCATAGAATATTGATCACTATTATCCGGATGTACGACGTGAAAATATTGATGGATATTACAGAAACTATAGAAATGTTTTACAATATCGTACATTGACCTAGTTGTATGTTTTAAGAAGAAATCTGGACTATTCTGGTTGTTGATTTGACCATTTTTAATGCTTGATTTTGATATGCCTAGATTCTAATGAATCTTTCAACGTGAATTGAATTCGATTAATACCCTTATTTTATCTTCATCCACAAAACGTAATTTTATTTTTGAATATCCTTATAGTTTAAGATCCCTCTTCTGACAAACAAGATTGACGATGCCTGTTGGACGTCATCAATTTTGAATCAATAAAAATATCTTATGTAATTAAAACCCGAATATTCTTTCGAAAATATTGTAATATTTAAAATGTAATTTGTCAATAGACCTGTAACAAAAGAATGGTAGCCATCCACTCGTCCTTCTTAATAGTGAATTCATTATAATTTTTCAAATCAAAGTCTAGAACAAATTCAAGGGAATTAGAGCTATTAATCAAAGTAAATAAAATCGGTTATAAATTATAATTTTTTTCAGATTCGTTTTCAACAAAAATTGTTCTCGATTATATTTCGGCGGTAAAAATTACCATAATTTTCTTTTTAAAAATAATCACCAGTAATAAAATTTATCAAAAAAAAATATGTAGTAACTTAAAATCGGCCTATTCCCGATTTTTTCATGCCCTATGCCAGAAATGGGAAAGAAAAACAGTCAAAACATTCCAAAGTCTTTCGAATTTACTCTAATTCGCTGGTAACCTAGGTCCAAATTTTATTCAAATCAGTATATTAGTTTTTGAAGTATACCCATGCCTCCTATGACACGGATTCGCTCTAACACGGAACAAGAAACAAGAAAAATTGCAGGAAGATTGGGTGGACATCAAAAAACTTGATGGACAAGCTTTTTTTCTCCTACGACTATATCTTTCTCCACTATGCTTGAACCGATTTTACTTAATTTGGTATCGCCTATGTATGTCGTGAATTATTTATATAATTTAAACAAAATTCCTGCGCAAACTTTCCTATTAAATCCGCAAAACTCTAAAATAAAAACGACAAAACTTCTGGTTTTTGCTTAATAACTTCAGTCTTTCTTAGTAAATTTTACTGAAATGAAATACCTACTCAAATCAAGGAATAACCAACTCACATTTTAAATTTCATCAAAATCGGATTACGGGTTCTTGAATTATCTTGTACATTAACGGACGGGCGGACGGGCATGCAGAAATTTATATAACTTTTGATTCTCTACACAACTACCCTTGAAGCCTTTCTAGGAATATTTTTCTATGCCTTATAAATGTAATGATAAAACCGATATACCCTCTGGTAGTACATACCATAGGGAATAAATCTAAAAATAAGAAAATCGATTTTTTTTAAAGCAACATAAGTAGTTAATTAGTGTCGGACAGACTTTCGATTTTAATTATCGTATTACTTAGGAATTGGCTTTCGTTATGGTCAAAAATTGAAAATTATATTTTTGTTATATTATAAAATATTTATTTCAATAATTTTGATAAGTTTCATAAAATAATATCGTACCATTTAATTCAAAATGACAAATAGATAAATGTTGGTGGCATACTTTATTTTTTTGCCTTTGGTATGAATTTTTCTTACCCCAAAGAAATTTCCGGAAAAGTTAATAGTGTGACTAAAATAATTACAGGTAACTTGATCCAAATTCAAGAAATAACAATACAATGGTATTTCTATAAACAACCTTTTTAAATTCCTTTTTTCTATGAACAGGAAAAACGTAATGACGGATTCAATTTCATCTTGAATTCTGAAGTCTATTTCGATTTTCAGTTTATTTCAATTAACTTCGCTATTCTAGACATACTTACATAGACACTATATGGAATGAATAGGTCACAATTCTAAAAATAATATAAGATCATCTTAGTTAGGTTCATCTTAGGTTAGTTGAACCGAAGATGAAGACGAAACTAGATATACCTGCATTTAGACATGAAAGTTTTCTACTTAATGTGTTTTATCTTTATAAAACTTGACTTGAAATTTAATGTAGAACTAATTTAATTTTTCAGTATAATTTTCTACAAGCTTAACACATTTAGTCAAACGCATTTCTAACCTTTTCATCTCATCCGAATAATACGGTTTGTTTCGTCACTCAACATAGGCATTTATATCACCGATTACTTCTGAGTTCGCCGCAAATCTTCTACACCTGAGCCAGTTAAGAAACAGTCCACATGGAGACTTATTTAGAGAATCCACGCATATGCATAATTCATAATTTTACCATAGATTTGAAGATAGCGTATAATTACGAGCAAACCTGATATTTATTTGATTTTTTTGCACGTTCCCCTATCTAAAAACAGGAATCTTATCACTGATCAACACTGATTTGCTGAAAACCACTTGTTCAGTTTGAACCACTGTCAAAACTAAATTAACTGACAGATCGATATGAAATTTCACACATGTTCGTATGATAGTAGTACCATATATTAATTATTACCGATACTAGCAGCGTCATTTATTATCATACCGAATACTTATTGATACACCTAGTCGTTTGAAAACTTTTAAAATTCGAGATTTAAAATGGGAATCATTTTTCCCATTAGACTTTTGTTATGTTCCTTTTTTGACTTTCTAACTTGTTGGAGAACTTTGCTATATAAATACCCACATGGGATAAGATAAAGCACACCCACAAAAAACTATGCAATATGGAGACGTAATCCCATATATCATGTCAATGCAATATCTTTCAGATCTCTTTTATGAAGAATATGGATATTGTATCTATATTATTCATTATACAAGTAATATTAATTATTTCAATCAAAAAAAGGTCGAGTTACATTGAAGAAGATACAAAATTGTATCAGAAAGCAAGTTCAAATTCAATTTCAGGAAGATCTTTTTTAGGCGATCAAAAGGTTAACATAACATAACTTTTTATATTTAGAAATCCTCCGATTTTTTTTGCGTATCTACACAAATAATATACGGACCTCGCTCCTGGCTAACCAAATAAAACTCTAAAGACACAAACTTTTCTTTAAAAAGGAGCAGCTTTTTAAAACGAAATATCATTTGATTAAACAAATTTTTTAAATATCCTAAACGTTTGCTATATGAAGATAATCAAAAGCGAACAAAATATTTGTACATCCTTTTATCATCCATATTGGCACAAATTTGAGACCATTAATATACCACATCGTTTTTTAGGGAACAAATTTATAGGAACACAAAAAAAATGTTTACTTCATAAAAATAAGCATCATGGAAATAAGGAATCCGGAATCATCTACTATATATAATATAATCATAATAAAAATCCTAACAATAATAAGAAATATCGGAAAACATTTGAAAAGGCGAAAAAAAGCTTATAAAAATAGTCATCTGGAATTTTTTTTTGATCCTTTACAATATAAATATCCGGTATGGCAAACCATCCAAATTTTGTATACCAAGTATTTCGTTCAACATCAAATCAGTCGTTTTATAAGCTAACTTTTTGCTAGATTTGAGTAAAATTGGATAAGTCATTTTCAAGTTCTCCTAGATACCAAAAAAATAGGTGAAAGCACAAACGTAAAATGGCTGATATCCAGTTGGGTGTTTCGGCTGAAAATTAAATCAAGTGCTCCTTTCATACTATTCGTTTTGTGTGGTTTGGGCACATAGTCATATTTTGGTCTAAAACTAACCACTTCCTATTTACCATGTAAATCAAATTTAAGTAAATTTGTAGTAATTTTTTCATAGATATTTGTGCTCCAAATTTTGTTGAAATTGGTGTAGTCCTTTCGGAACTGTTTTCCCCACAAAAACTAGAAAATTTATTTGTTAATAATTTATCTAAAAACATTCGTTTTTTCGGTAAATTAAAAATAAATTAATATAAATTTAAATATAAGTTGTTTATCCTGGCAAAAAAACGTTTTTAACTTATTGGCACCCGAGCCTGGGAAACCATATTTTGTCTGTTTATGTTTTGAAATATTATCTGTGTAGTTACGGGTGAAAGTAAATTGAAACCCAATTCAATTTCAATATTAAACATTTACTTCGAACGACCTGTTTTTTTTTTTCAAATCGATATAAAATGTATATTGAACTGAAATATTGATACCAAACACACACGTTGGTTTTTAACTTATTTTATTTTTATCATAAATATCGTATTACTTAAGTACCGAATTCCCAATTCAATAAATGGAGCTTATGTAAAGTTTGATACATATCTGATATGGCAAAATAAATAGAGTTTAACCCTTAATGATGACATATTTACGAAGATCTTAAAGTTGAAGGTGTGTTCAAAAAAGTGTTATCATTAGTTCAATTAGTTCAAAAGAATGCTCCGAAAGAAACACACGATTTGAATTTTGTGAAATTGTCTTTTGACCACAGTAGGCGCTCAAAACTTGATAAACTCTCAATAATAATATTGTTCCTTCCTCCAGAGTCCATGGCAATATTATTGGAATGCCCGATATATAGATTTTACAAAATCGTACCTAGTTCTATACCACGAAAGTTAGAAGGTAAAACTATCCTCTTTAAAATATTCTGTGCTGGTAAGTGTTCGCACTACTTACTACTTGTATATATCAATCTCATTTATATAAATGCTTTAATATTTAATATAAGTGTTCGCCAGTCTAGACAAGACTAATAAATTTTTTACTTTACTTTTTGTCTAATACCAACTAGCACAAATCCTTTCCAGTACAATTTTTCGCCGATGATAAACGCTAAAAATGAAATGTGAAATTTACCGAAAAGGGTAAAAAAGCAGTCATACTATATAAATATATAGTATACTATGATTGATAAGGGTTGAAGTTTGAAGCAGAAATATTAAATGTGAACGAAAAAAAAACTAGGCATTATTCTTTTCTACTATACCAACAACAAAATAAATGAAACCAGAAATTTTACCTTAAAATATCATCGAATCAGAATATTTTAAGGTGATTTTTTTGGATATGCTGTTGAAGTAAATCAAAATCATAATATACTATAATATGTTGATTTCAACAAAAGGATATACAGGATTCATAAAAACATATAGAAATTTGAAATCGATTTTTTGATAACCTTTGGTAGAAATGGGACTAGTGGTTTAACCAATGTATACGCGAATGAATTAGATCTCAGAAAAAAACAACAACCAATCTAATTCTAGTAATATTTTAAGGCTTTTTGTTCAGAACTTTGTTTCGCCTACTTAGACTTTGCTATAATTTACAGATGTAACGCAAATCTATTCTAGGAATTTTACCTATTCATATCTGTGAATTAGGGATTAAGTAGGCGAATTTTGAGGTATCCTTGAATCGATTTCACTCAACTTCAACTTCATGTATTTATGAAGGCAACATACTTAACTAATATGAATTGAATAAATTTATAAGTTTCCAACTAAATCGTAAAATTAAAAAAAAATTACAGGGCTTTGCGGGGGTATTGGGTTTTACCTAATATTTTCGTTACTCCTTTGCCGACTAACCAAATGGATCTAAAAAAAATTATGTAGGATGGCTAAGGATCATAATTCATTAAATAAAGGAATATTGCGAATACAATCATTTAGGCACAGCTGTATGGTAAGATTCCAAATAAGGCCTAGGTAAAGATGAACCATGTAGATACGATGCCTACATGCTAGTCTTATGTTACGGAGATGATGACTTAACATAAAACTAAGAAAAGGTCTAAGTTAAATATGAGTCATGCAGATAAGATGCCTACATGACGATAGATATTTAAACTAGGACTAAAGCAAAAAATAGTCATGCAGATAAGATGCCTGCATGATATTGATATGAGAAAAAGAAGAAGTGAAGGCCGAAGGCGATGATCTTGAATCAAGTAGTCTAGATTCGATCGTGGCAGAGGAAAGTATGAATAAAAGAAAAGTTTCGTTCATTGAAATAAAGTGTTTAACTTTGCCCTTATCCTTTTTCCTACATATATAGAATATATGTAAATGAAACTAAGTCAGGCTTATCAAAATTGCCAAACAATGTAATGAATATGAAATTAAAAAACGCTGCAAAAGTCACCACACGCCACTGTAAAACCTATGATATTCATTTTGTTAAATGATTTAATCTTAAAGTTTCCTTTTTCCCGTCTTTATTTGTCTAGAATTTTAAAACACACAATATACTAGAAGATGAAATATCTTTTCAAATAACGTTGTAAAATAAAGAACCATTATAGCGGAACAATTTCGTAATTCTAACTAAGAACACCTGAGTTCTTGACGCGTATCTATATTATAGGAAATCTTTAAAACTTGGGAAACAGCAGGAAATCTCTTCCATTCAAGTTAAGGTGATGATTAGGGATTTTATTTTTATTTTTTCTATTCTGGTGAAAAGGTCTAAATTCAATATTTAAACTTCGAAGATTCATTCCCATTTTAATATCCATCAAGGTGAAAATAGTGTTATTTTAAAGGCTTTATATATATCTTTACCAATTCGTTCTGTAATTTTATTACAAAAAAAAAAGAAAACTGGGAACGTTTACAGTCTGTATTTAAAGGTGTTCACAATATAACACTTCATCTAATGGAATCCAGTCACGTATATCTTGTTATCTGAAAAACCAAAAGAAACCAAAAAAAGAAATAAGAAAGTAACTAAAAGAAAATAAAAATATTGTATATGGAAATTATTTTTGGGTGAAAGTATTTAAAGCTTAAAGTAAGTACATTTAACGAAAATATGTGATTTCTTTCAGTCACGAAAACTATGGAAACTATTAATTTTGTTATGAATAATCGTTTTCTTTAATTTTGATACTCTTCGTGATAATTCTAATTAAAGAATTCCTTTTTAGATTGTTCGTTTCTTTGTAAAATATATCCTAAAAAATAACAAAAGGACGAGACTATAGTATGCTAATAGGCCAATCAGCGAATGAACGACGCAAGCGATGGTCTTGTGGCTTAAAATTACTGCACTAATTGAATCTTATGCGCAAAATTTTTCACGTGATGGATGGACAGATTCCTAATTTCTGTGACCTACGACGAATCGATAAATATTTGTTTCGTCACGTAGATTCCGATGGTATCGCAAACTTGCTGCAAAATTTCTAAAAAAAATGAGAGTAACTTGCTGAGAAATATATGAACTTTTAAATGAATACAAAAAAAACTTATAACTTTGAAACATATAACTAATGAATTGGGATGAATTCGTGACAGACTTTTTCCGACATTTCCTCTAGCACGGGCCTAATATTTAAGAACTAAATAGATCTTACCTGGTTTTATAACAGCTCAAAAATATACGTTCTTTTAATTTGAGATAAATATACGTTTTACATTCTAATACCAGCGCAGCATTGGGATTCAAATAAATAAAATGTATCTTTTAAAAGGGAATTAATTCAACCAACCCTTTTTAGGGATATCTTTGTTTGGGTAGCTCAACTAACAGGTGGTTGTACTTTTTGTTGATATAAACTTTGTGTATATATATATATATAGTTTATATAGTTTTTGTAATATTTATTTACTAACTTAAAAATAGTCACTATACAGAATAATACCAATTCTATAATATACGAGGGTCCCCGGTCATTTGCCTACTCTGATGGTTATCGCTATCGCCTTTAAAATGTTAAACCTTATCATTGAAATTAAAATTTATTTCATTGAAGCGTATGTTTATGGTATGCCCAATGGAATTGCAGGTACTACCAGATGGTATATAAGATTTGTCACTATACCAGTTAATCATCGGAGAAGGGTTTCAAAGCTATAGAGAACCAAAAGTTATATCGATTTATGCATGTCCATCTGTAGAGAACTCAAAAACGTATTATCTGATTTTCAAATTTCATTAAAATCGATCCAAGGATAGTGCAGAAAGAAATAGTCGTAGGAAGAAATAAGTAAAGTTTTTCATGAGAGTTTTTCAATAAGAACTTTTTTTCAATAGGGTTGTATTTGCTTATGATGACAGTTGTGTTATTCGGTATTTTGATATAATTTCAGTAGAGGGTCCACATTTTATTTAGTAAGAATTCAATTTCGCTCGAAAGTATTAAAAAGGACGAAATTTCAGTGTTATAATACATAAATCCATAGTTCTAATATAATAGTTGAACAATATAATTTATTTTCATTTAATCCTCTTGTGTTTAATAAGATAACCAAGTTATGTGTTTTCTTTATTTAATGGAACATTATTTTTGTTTCTCATCAATGAAATCATTAGAAATGGCCAATCAATAATTCTAACGACCAGAAATAGATATCTCACCAGGATATGTTGTTCGATTTATTCAAACGGTTTAATAAGTCGAATGAATTTGTAAAAGGAAAAATGTTTTCCTCGATTTCTTTGGAATAAGATCCTAGACAGATATTTAGTAAATAAACCTCCAGTTGGGATTATTGCTAAGATAGAACATAATAATTTATAGATGATTATTATCATTAGAAACCGAAAGATGACACTTATTCGATACAACTATTGTCTTTTAAATTTATCTTCTTACTCAGAACACTTCTTCTATAAAAATGTGTAATAGTGATTTTCCTTTCCATAATTCATTTTAAAGAAAATTATTTTTCATTTTCTTAATCTTAAATATTCCATAAAAATATCAAAAATGATGATTAAGTTTCCATCTACATATTATGTTTTTCGCATTTACTTTCTTCTTTCCTTTTTTCCTTGTATTTAATCACCGGATAATATATGATAATCATGAATTATGGATGGATCGTGCCTGATAAAAAAACGAGTAATATAAAAAGAATTTTCTTCTTGTATCCTTCAACGGCTGGATTAAATATTCCATCAATGTTGAAATGAATATAAAGCAAGTTTATATGTCATCAAGCCTCACTGTTTTACGTGAATTGTATTTGATGCTCTTCAACAACGTCTTTTAAAAATAGGGTGAAGCATCAATAGTTGGTCAGCTATCAGTTATCAGCTATTTAACGACATAAACGAAAATATCACTCTTGTAAAACATGATTTTCTTCGAAATATCTACGATATTATGTTAGTACATATATTAAATGTTATTGTCTCTAAAGTCAACTCGAAACGAGATCTTACCAAGTTAATCTCTGCTTTATCAAGTTCTTAAGGCGGTTTTAGTTGGAATTACTAATTTTTTAAATGTTAAATATAGCCTAGGTAAGCAAAATGGTCCAATAACTGATGATTTACTCTATTTACTATAGTTTTTAGTTTTTAGTAAACACAAAATATTTTATTTCTTCTGTCAGATGGGACTATATGTTAATATATTCCACTAAACACTGCAAAATAAAACAAAATAAACCTAAAAGCTACAATATTTGCAAAACTGAATATTTTATGGAATTCATTACAAAAATTTGATTTTTTATGAAAACTTTACTTGAATTTAGAGTAACTACAATAGTACAAAACCTACAGGGAATTTCCAACATGAATAGTAAGAAAAAACCCTTGTTCAATGACATATACAAATAAATTCTTCTTACTTCTCTTGGGAGTATAGGATCTCTATGGTACACAGCAACTTTACTTTAGTTTTATCTAAGTTTTATTGATCTTTTCGACTTCTTTCAAAACTGGCTTAAACCAGGTATTACGGGGTCGTCCATGCTTTTTAATGCCTTGAGGGTTCCATTTGAATTTCTGTCTACTGTCTCTAACTAATTACAAAGATCGGAAACTTCGTAACCCTGCCGTGTTACGTGCACAACGAACTTTAAGTAAATTCCATCCATGATTTAGGACGGATAAGCTTGATAAATTACATGCATTTCGTAAAGTCACATGAGCTACTTATTCACACACGTTCTTAGTATCCGATTGTACTTGTCAATTTGAAATTCCTTTTGTTATTTTTATAAGATGTTTCTAAAAAGGATTTTAGACTTATATTTAGTAACATGTTAACATACATTGTCAATTTCTTATCTTTCGAGAAGGGAAAACCTATAAAAATTCCTAAGAAAATCCTTTTTACGTGTTTTCATATTGTCATCACGATGCAAGTATTCCCAAAAAGCTTTTTGTTGTACCAAAAAAAAAGAAACCAATCCTGCTATCCTATCGTTTTCATACATTTATCAAACGAAAGATGTAATTTGAAACTCTTTATTAAAAGTATTATCTTCAATATTTGTCATAATTACTTAACGAACCAGAAATCTTAATAATTAATAATACATTTCGATGTAATATTTAATTAATTACTTGAAAGCGAAATAAAGTTATAAGAATTTTATGATTAATAAGTCAGGAAAACTTCAACCATTCTTAAGAATTAAAAGAAAAAGATGTTGGACCATTGGATGGCAAGTAGTTCCCTATGTATTGGAACTTCAGTTGTGAAAGCTTTACTGCTTTACTATTGATTAATTACTTCCAAAAATTAACAGTAATTTGGTTTCTTCAGTATAGATATATTTCTTTAATTATTCTATTCAGTATAAGCCTACAGAAAGGGAAGAAGTACGTAAATATATTCCACTGCAAATCAGGAATATTGCATGATTTTCTATTCCAAGATATTGATATTATCCTCTTCAATTGATAGCTTAACGATCTTCTGTATATTTATCCAATTAACTAAGAACC
Source organism: Xylophagus ater (assembly GCA_963422695.1). Taxonomy (NCBI): domain Eukaryota; kingdom Metazoa; phylum Arthropoda; class Insecta; order Diptera; family Xylophagidae; genus Xylophagus; species Xylophagus ater. The sequence goes on from OY730484.1 coordinate 46,524,532, forward strand.
AACTAGTTTAAGAGCTTTCTCAGAATTAACATAATATGAAAATATATTCTATCATTTTTCTACAGAATCGAAGTATCCCTATAGCAATAATTGTTTCTATTGTTAGCACATCTTCAGAGGTTGATGGTGCGTGATTTTGATAAGTGATGAACCATTAAAAAGGGTTGGGACTATTTATTGTTACCAAAATCAAAATTCAATCTCGAAAAAGGATCATAAAATGCAGGGTTTTTTTTTGATGAGGTCGCGCATAAATAATACGAAAAAAAGAATCTTGAAGTTAAAATGAAAATCAAAGTGGAAAAATCAGAATTATATAGTTTTTCATACGCATAGGGAATATGCCTTAGTAGCATTATTCTATACATATTAAAGATTTTCAGATTTAATGATACTAAACCTCTCAAGTGTATATTGCCATCCCTAAATTTAACCTACTCCATTTCTGAAATTATTCGTCTTAATTATAAATTCACCCTTAAGGTTTTAGAAATTTAGGTAAAAAGGAACACAAAACAGCAAAGAAGTATAATCAAAAAAAGACTTCCTGGTTGTAGTAAAATTTCCATAAAAGGTTTGCGTTTTTTGTGGGACGCTTTTAGATGAATATGAAAAAATCTTGTAAATTTAGTAAAATTTACGGAAGTTTATAAATATTTAATAAAGAAATTTTTAAAATAGAACAAAATTTATTCCAGTAATTTGAATTCAGTGGTCTTCGTATATATTTTAAACTATTTTTGAAACAACTTACTTTCGAAATTTACTTTCGAATAGTAAATTTACGATTAGGATGCAAAAAATTATGACTTTCGGTAACAGGGGTTCAAAAAATTAAAGAAGAAATTGGAAATACACACAGAAAATGTTTGAAAATTCTGTAGATTGGTATAAATGACCATTTAGGACCAAACAACTTCTGTATTCAATAAAATAAAGCCCAAAATAGCATATTGATATTGATTTAAAAATAAGAGCTATGAATATAACTGAAAATATAGCACGTAGATGCAGATTGAGATTGATACTGAAATCGAATCAATAATTGCTTAAGGAAATGGATATTCACAAAACAAATGATAAAAAAAAGCTTGAGTTTGATTGAAAATATGATATAGAATTTTACTATACTAAAGTATCGAAATTTTCAATAGGAATAGCCCTTGTCACGAGCTACTTTGCAAATTTGCAATTATTGAAAAGCAACATCAAAAAATTTTAATTTTAATTTTGTATAAAATATAGATTTTCAAATCTCATTTCTGACAAAATGAAAAAGAAAATTTCCGAAACGCTGTCACAGTTGCAGATTATTTGCATTTTTCTCTAATCAATCAGACAGGCCTGTCAAACTTACAAGAAAACTTTACAGAATTAATCAAAACTCATGACAAGGGCTAATATAAATCGGTGAAGATGAAACATTTAGTAAAATCGATCATCCTTATTGAATACTAAATCATTAACCTTGTACTCGTTAATGGAAAAGATAGATGATAGCCACTTTTTTTCAATTTTCCTGGTCAAAACAATTCGAGATTTTCTTTTTCGTTTCAAAACTTTATATACATGTGTAGATATTTGTAATACATGTGCTTTTATATCCAATTGGTCCAAAAAGTCATAGCGTTCATCTGGCAGAGTCATTATCCAGCACCCTAAAACTTCTGACTTTGATTGGCGAAAACATGGTACAAAGGCAGAACTATATGATGAATACATTACAAGTGCCCAACCAAGCTCAGTAATTATTGTAAGTTCATTAGAAAAATGCCTTCAAATTGATTTGACTGCAAATAAACATCATTCGTGATGCTAATAATTTTGGAAGCTCTCAGAAAGTCGGCATTGCAGATACCATAGTCGATACTCTATTGTACTGTAATATAGATTTGTGTTCAGTAAGACTTATTGGAATCATTGCAGTTGAATTCCCTGTACACAGATACTAATGGAAACTTTTTTTCCTTTTTGGTTTAAATAAATTACTCTGTATTTCAATCATTTTTGTTCCTGTTGTGACTTTTATGAAGATAACACAAAAAAGAGGAAATCAACTTCAAAAGTTACTCTTCACATATTCCCATTGATTCCCATTCTCTATCTTCGATCTTTTATTGGGTAGACTGCCACAAAATGAGATAATATCCAGAATTGTTTTAAAACCCTTTTGGTTTATGTTCCTTTTTCTGATTTCCTTGTTTTTTTCTTCCAAATGAAAATCATTTAACGAACAACGGAAAAAGAATATTTCTTTTGCTCCTTTTTTGGATGGGTTTCGATAAAATTATTTGAACATAAATAATTTATTAAAAATAAAACAAACCAAACAAGATTCTGTTGTATAAAAATGAATGACTTTAATTAATTAACCCAATCAAAAAACCAAACCTTTTTCTCAACAAAAAACTATACTACCAATGTCTGCACTAGAAGTATGTTACTTCTTCCAATGGAATAAAATTTTCAAACGAATTTAGTCCTTCAAATTCAATATAATGCCTCTTATTTATAGTGTCATTCCTTTCGTCCTCATCATCTATATTTATATTCAACATAACCAACGAACTCGCCGAATTTCTTTCGAATTGGATAACTGAACTAATTCTTATCTCTTCTTAGATAATCTGAGTGTTAAACAATTCCATGAAAAATCTCCATTAATGCGAGAGAGACAAAATATATGTGTAATAATGAGTAAAACTGCGATGAAAGATATAAACATGAATTCATATACACGAAGCATAACGTAATATTTTCCCAAAAGCTTATATTATTTCGATAGGAAAATCTTAATATTCTTCTATGCAATACTTTGCGTCAACGAATACTTCCACAATATAATCTTATATTGTATAAAATAATGTCTGTTTGTTTGTTTGGAAAAATGTTTCTAATTCGGTGAATAGTGGACGGATTTTAATGAAATTTGGGATGTATATTCTGGATATGTTCCGCCACAGAATAGGCTTACAGGACTTCAGTCACGAGGAGAGTTGCTGGAGGTGCAATATATAAAAATATTCCCAGTTATCGATAGACCAACTTTTAAGATAGGACCCATTTGAAGAGGGAATAATGGGAAGAGTAACTGTAAGGTAACTTATAATTTCTATTAAATGTTTATTAATAAACGAAATTTTTCTATTTTAGAAAAGTTTATTTGTCATCACCAACATTAAAAATACTTTCGGCATGGCATTCTAAAAAAAAATAAAAGTTTTCATCTAAGCACCTTGAATTTAATATATGTATATATAGTATCCAAATTTATTTACCATGTAAAGATTCCTCCAATCCAATAAATGCATTATTCTTTTTGTTCTCTTTTTCTAGCCACTCTATAAGCGGTTTGAAATATTCCAAAAGACCAGAAGCATTTAGGCCGACTTCATCTCCATAAACTTTTTCAAAAATTTCATACCAATATTCTATTGGATCCGAAGACAACGTGGATCTAACGCAAAAATAAAATTAAAATATATTGACATTTTGAAAGAACAATATTATACATTAAAAACTTCCCAGCCTGTTTATTTCCATGGAAATTGCATTTATTTAATGAGTGATCTTCGTCTCCAGGAATGTATTCACCAGATTTCTGACACACAAATTTATAAATGGAAAATCCCAAAATGTTTTCAAATATTCTGGAATTCAAATACCTTAGAATATACATTTTATAATTTTAAAACATATTTTACGGTGAAAAACGATCTTGTAGAAGTAAATCCAAAACATACTCTCCCGATGACAAAAATTTCTGACTAATATCGAAATTACTACCTTTTCGTGGTGCGGGTGATTCTACACCTCGGAAATTATTCTCCATTTTCCAATAATCACAATTATTTTTTTTAGTTTTTAGATCGATAAAATCATACCACAATTTCTCATATACATAAAATTGGGACATTCCGAACATAGATTGAATCGCCTACAATAAAAAGAAACCATTGAATAATTTTGTTAACTCAAAATGGTACTCTTAAATTGGTCACACCATTCGGTAAAGTCGATTCAAGTTAGTTTCATTATCAATTTCAGAATTAATCAAAAATCCAGTCTCTTCCAAGTATTTAGGACTTAAAACTGATAGCTTGACTGCTTTTCCAATCGATCTTGTAAAACCAGGATAAGGTTCACCCATATAAGAAGTTGGAAAATCTCTCGTTAACTCATCGTAATGAATTTTCGCCAAGTTCGTGCACATTTGAAGATACCTTTTAAAATTAATATCCTCACTAACATGTAAGAAAGATTCTTCGTCAGTGCTAAGCAATATATTTATGTCCTCCGCTTCCAGGATTTTGAAATTATTCTCCCAAAAATTCCTGGATAAAAAATTTGGTATTTAGATATTGAATTAAAAAGTGTTAAGTGAATGTGAGATTATTACTCAGGTAAATCTGCAAATCCAATAGATTGATAAAATTTATCGCATTTCTTAGCAACATCTTTAATTGATAAATTCTTTTTCAAAGGATCAACTATAAGTGGAAATCCTTTTTCCGTAAATGGATAATCGAAATTGGCTTGTTGATTTTTCGATTGGAGTTGAAGTTGTTCAACTAAATGATGTGGAATTGGTCCTCTATCTGAAACAATTTCTCTACTATATTTCTCTCGAAGTGCATGTCTTACATAAGCATGAAGTTGCAAATAAAATGGACGAAGTTCTTCCATGACAGTCTTGACTTTTTCGAAATAATTTTCAGTTGAATATTTGGCATCTAGTATTTCCGATGCATGCTCATATTCTACAAGTTAGAAGACATACTAAAAAATAATATACTTAATGAATTTTTTTTAATGAAACTTACTTTTTAAAGTCGATAAAATAATTTCCTGGGTACCGAATATTGCAATAACATCAAAGGCAGTTGTTTCTCTTTGTTTCATCCATAACTCTTTATATTGATCTGGTTCCATATTAATATATTTATCTAATGGAGGATTTTTAGCTTCACTGTATTCCAAGGCTTGTCCAAATCTAGTGAAGCTATATAAATTTAAATCGAAAATTGTTGTTATTCTTTCAACAAAAAATCTATATTGTCGTTTAATTTTCTCATCTTGCCAATTTTTATATTCGAAAGTTCGAAAATTCGGTCTTGTTTCGTTTACAAATTCAAAAACTTTTTTAAAATGCCTTATATCTTGAAATATATATTTATGTTTTGCAATTTCTCTTTTAAGATCATTGAATTTTGGAATGACTTCTTTTAAAAATTTCTCGCCTTCAATTTGAGATGATGGATCAATAACGCTGGATACTTTCTTCAATTCATCAACATATTCCGATACTTTTTGGTTTAATTCATTAAAAAATGATTCTTCACTTATATTAACAAATGATAGGACAATTTCCTCCACAATTTGATCAAGTTTTTCATTTTGATGTTGGCGACAGTTGACCATAAAAATCTTAGTAAAAATAATTTTCAATTAATTAATTCAAATTGAAATATCTTCAAAAACTCACTGTTCCTGCTATTAGAAGTATTCCGCAAAAATACTTAAACTCCATTTTGTTAATTTGACCCTAATTTTAAGAAAATGTGTTGTATTTTTATATGATTAGAATTAGATTAAAAATAATTATGAAAATCAACTTACTCACTTTATGATTGCTTAATTTTCGGGACACAACTCTTCACAAGAATCTCCGGAAACGAACTAAATTTCAGTTTCAAAGCAGCACTTAAATATTTCAAATTTTCATTAAATCTAGACAATTTTTAAAATACTTGATAATTGTCCTCGACATTAATTTTAACCTTTTCAAATTTTCTGAGATTAAGTAAGAGGTACTAAATATATTCTTTTTATCAGTACGACATGATAAGATGATGAACCATTTGACTTCAGTATGATAACCCATTTGTCTGCAAATTTATTTCGTAATTTTTTGCCCAAGAATTTGGAAAATAAAAAATAAAAAGCATACACAATAAAGAAAATACTCAACTTGAATTCGGAATTGGACACGTCTGCAAGCGTCATCTCATTAATCTCATCTCATCTCATTATTTGTTAAAAAAGACTCTTTGTGATATAAAAATGTATGTATTTACAGTCTTTTTTACAAAGCCTGTTAAAAAGGAGCCATTCTTTGCAGCTCTGCAATCGTATCAAAAATGTAGACGCAAAAAATTACGTACCCTTGCATTCTCATGTGGCACAGATTTTTAGTCTGTAAACAAGATATTTCGTTATAAGTGTTTGTAAAAAAAAAAACACTATTAGGACATTCGTTATCTTTCGTAAAACCCTCACCTCCAAAGTGTTCGCCACGTCCAATTGAGGAGCCGCAGCGTCTTTCCAGGAGTGTCGTAAAATATTGCAAAAGCTTCCATAACTATTTCTTACGTTTTCGAATAAATAAAAAATTAATGAATTTATTAAATAATGAAGTTGTTTGACTTGTTCATTAAAAAATATATACATTAAAATTTATTCTGGTGTTATTCGTGCTTAATTTATTTCTATCTATTACTTATGATAGTCGTGCCCGTCTTAGGACGGCTAATAAGCTAGTTTCTCATAAAATTTCAAAGAGCTCCTATGAAATTTAACTGATGGTGGTTTGATTATATTACAAAACAAGTGGTTTATAGAGCTAGTTAGACATCAAAACATTCTTAGAAATAGCGATGCCCTAAAAGGTCGATAGTTTATTAATGAAATAGGAGGGAATAATTTTCCTGAAGTGAGAATAATGGGAAGGGAATTACACACAGATAACTTGTAATTTGCATTAAATTTGTGCTATTAAAATAAATTTTTCTGTTTTCGGAAAGTTTATTTTTCATCGCCTACATAACAATGATTAATGCTTAGTAAATATGTTTTCGGCGCGGCATTCTAAAAAAAAATAAAAGTTTTCCTCTCAACACCTTGAATTGAATATAGTATTTAAATTGCTTTACCATATGAAGATTCCTTCCATCCAATAAATGCATTATTCTTTTTGTTCTCTTTTTCTAGCCACTCTATAAGCGGTTTGAAATATTCCAAAAGACCAGAAGCATTTAGGCCGACTTCATCTCCATAAACTTTTTCAAAAATTTCATACCAATATTCAATTGGATCCGAAGACAACGTAGATCTAACGCAAAAATAAAATGAAAACATATTGATATTTTGAAAGAACAATATTATACATTAAAAACTTCCCAGCCTGTTTATTTCCATGGAAATTGCATTTATTTAGTGAGTGATCTTCGTCTCCAGGAATATATTCACCAGATTTCTGACACACATATTTATAAATGGAAAATCCCAAAATGTTTTCAAATATTCTGGAATTCAAATACCTTAGAATATAAATTTTATAATTTTAAAACATATTTTACGGTGAAAAACGATCTTGTAGAAGTAAATCCAAAACATACTCTCCTGATGACAAAAATTTCTGACTAATATCGAAATTACTACCATTTCGTGGTGCGGGTGATTCTACACCTAGGAAGTTGTTCTCCATTTTCCAATAATCACAATTATTTTTTTTAGTTTTTAGATCGATAAAATCATACCAAAATTTCTCATATACATAAAATTGGGACATTCCGAACATAGATTGAATCGCCTACAAAAAAACACAATAGAATAATTTTGTTAACTCAAAATGGTACTCTTAAATTGGTCACACCATTCGGTAAAGTCGATTCAAATTAGTTTCATCATCAATTTCAGAATTAATCAAAAATCTAGTCTCTTCCAGGTATTTAGGACTTAAGACTGATAGCTTGACTGCTTTTCCAACCGATCTTGTAAAACCAGGATAAGGTTCACCCATATAAGAAGTTGGAAAATGTCTCGTTAACTCATCGTAATGAACTTTCGCCAAATTCGTGCACATTTGAAGATACGTCTTAAAATTAATATCCTCACTAACATGTAAGAAAGATTCTTCGTCCGTGTTAAACAATATATTTATGTCCTCCGTATGCACGGTTTTGAAATTGTTCTCCCAAAAAATTCTGAATAAAAAATTTGGCATTTAGAATTGAATTAGAAAGTGTTAAGTGAATGTGAGTTTATTACTCAGGTAAATCTGAAAATCCAATAGATTGATAAAATTTATCGCATTTCTTAGCAACATCTTTAATGGATAAATTCCTTTTCAAAGGATCAACTACAAGTGGAAATCCTTTTTCCGTAAATGGATAATCGAAATTGGCTTGTTGATTTTTCGATTTGAGTTGAAGTTGTTCAACAAAATGATGTGGAATTGGTCCTCTATCTGAAACAATTTCTCTACCATATTTCTCTCGAAGTGCACGTCTTACATAAGCATGAAGTTGCGAGTAAAATGGACGAAGTTCTTCCATGACGGTCTTGACTTTTTCGAAATAATTTTCAGTTGAATATTTGGCATCTAGTATTTGCGATGGATGCTCATATTCTACAAGTTAGAAGGCATACTAAAACATCGTATCGTTAATGAATATTTTTTAATGGAACTTACTTTTTAAAACTGATAAAATAATATCCTCCATACCGTATATTATAAAATTATCAATGGCAGTTGATTCTCTCTGTTTCATCCATAACTCTTTATATTCCTCTGGTTCCATATTAATATATTTATCTAAAGGAGGATGTTTATCTTCTCTATATTCCAAAGCTTGTACAAATCTACCGAGTCTATATTGATTTAAATCGAAAGTGGTTGGTACTCTTTCAATGAAAAATCTATATTGTCGTTTAATTTTCTCATCTTGCCAATTTTTATATTCGAAAGTTTGAAAATTCGGTCTTGTTTCGTTTACAAATCCAAAAAGTATTGCATAATTAGTTATATCATCAGATATATATTTCTGTTTAGCAATTTCTCTTTTAATATCATTGAATTTTGGAATGACTTCTTTTAAAAATTTCTCGCCTTCAATTTGAGATGATGGATCAATAACGCTGGATACTTTCTTCAATTCATCAACATATTCCGATATTTTCTGTTTGAATTCATTTAAAAATGATTCGTGGTACATATATTCAATTGATTCGTAAATATCGTTAACAATTTTTTCGATTTTTTCATTTTGATGTAGTTGTTGGCGACAGTTAACCACAAAAATCTTTGTACAAAATAATTTTCAATTAATTAATTCAAATTAAAATATCTTCAAAAACTCACTGTTCCTGCTATTAGAAGTATTTCGACAAAATACTTAAACTTCATTTTGTTATATATTAAAAAAAATAGTTAATTTTCAAAGTTTTAATTTGAACCTAATTTTTAGAAAATTTGTTGTACACCACTGTTCACGAGAATCTCCAGAAACGAACTAAATTTCAGTTTTAAAGCTGCTCTTGGGAATTTCAAATTTCCATTAAATTGAGACGTATAAGACAAAGTTTTTAATACTTGATACTTGCACTCGACATTAATTTTAAACTTTCCAAATTTTCTGAGATCAAGTAAGATGTACTAAATGTATTCTTTTTAATCAGTAGGACATGATAACTTGATGAACCATTTGACTTCAGTATGATAACCCTAAATACATGCAAATTTATCTAATTTCTTGTTTAAAAATATAAGTTTGTTAAACAAAGTTCTCAACTTGCCTTTAATTCTGGGCATATCTCCAGTCTGCAAAGCATATCACCGCATTAATAGTTTTTGTAATAAGGACTGTAAATATACGTATTTAGGATTAAAGGCCCCATATTGAGCATATAATTATCAGGAAAAATTCGCTTTTGAGATTTATTATGGTCTTCTGCATTGATTAATCCCAACCAAACTATCTAAGTTACGAAGACAATACTTTGAAATACTATTTACTTTTAGTTGTTTTTTCCAAGTTAATTCATTAAACTACAGATTTGTCAATTACGAGTAACACAGGTTATACAAAATCGATGTTAAGATTCCATATACCTAAACCTTATTCAAAGTATTTATATGGACTTAACAAGTTAAATATTTTGTTATAAAAGAAGTAATATTTTTAGGATTAAATCGGAAAGAATATTTCCTAATTAAAAGTAATATAAGTTCAGTTCGGTGTAATCATCAATAAATACAAAAATGAAATTAGATAATACTAATATATATAGAACTAAGGGAAATAGTTAAAAAATTTATATTTAATCGAATTAATAGTAGCAAAAAAAGGATATGTGTACATAAATCCTTTCTTAGGTCGTAGAGCACATTTCTTAATGGAAAACGAAAAATCATGTTCAATTACGACTCCAGTACTATAATAGTCTAATTGAATTAATATAATACACACAGAAAAGGGACTTATTTTGGTCTAAATTTAATTATTTTATTATTATACTCGATTGAACTTGATTGGAGAATACATATCCAAAATTTTAATACAATACATTAATTAAAGTCTGGAAAATTTAGCTCTAATTTATTCGATATTCACCACTGTTACCTATGCTGAGTTTAGTTTAATTTAAGCTAGAATCGAGTTAGTAACCATGGATGAGAAACCGAGGGTTCTATAACACAAAGTATAATTTATTCTCTGATTTTTTGCTTTCCCAACAAAACGAATGTTTTTAGGTAAATTTAGGTAATGTTAGGTCATATTAATTTTTGGACAAAATTTATATATGACAACATTATTTGGTAATACTTTATTTTTATCTAAAAACCACCAAATCGAAAAACGACAAATCTTTGTGGTCACCCTTGTTTTTCCTTTATAACTTCGCTCCCCCTCGGACGATTTTGCTGAAATTCAATACCAAAAATTCAGTTAAGGAATAAATAAAATAAGGGTAACAAACAGTAATATTAGAATTATCCCTTATTCATACCATATACTCCATAGTAGCTCGATTTCAAACATTATAACGTTCACAGAATGGTTCACTGAAAGAGTTCCTCGAATTTTTCGATTTTTCGCTAGGAATGGAAACCAAACAATAGACGTCATCAATTTTGAATTAATTAATACCCGAATATATTCCTTTGAAAAGATTTTAATATTTAAAATTCGATTTGCGCTAAAGGAGCTACAATCTTCATTGTAAGAAAATTCATTAAAATTCTTAATCATTATTTTTCTGCAAAAAATTCATGGAAATTATAATAGAGCTATTAATCAAAGCTAATTAAATGGCTTATTAATTATAATTTTATTTATTTTCTAAAAAATATTGTTTTTAATATTATTTAAGCATTAAAAACTAACATGATTTTCTCTTTTTAGACTCACCAGGATCGAAAAATGCGAGTTTTGGAGAAAGAGATGTTTTTGCTGGCACAAAAATTCAAGCAATGTTTATGAAATTTGGAATCACCATCAGGGACGAAGTTCTTAGTAAATTTTGTAAAAAAAAAGGTATGGCTAGCGAATAGGTAGGGACAAATCGCCAAGCAAATTCTATATAAAATTGTATTGGCTCCAGTGCGGTAAGAAATAGAGCAATCCGACTTACTGGAAAATATTCGTCTTGAAAATCTCTATAAGTTTGCTGAGCATTTTATTCGTGTGTGATCTCTTCTAGTTTCGGCAGTTATTACGTTGCACTTTTTAATCACACTTTGGTTCGCCACAATCGATTTTCTTCTATTCTAGCTTCTTTGCATTTAAAAAAGATAAATGATTAAAATTCTATTCGGAAGCAAATTCAAATCAATTTCCGTGAAAGACCTTTTTGAGCAGTCAAGAGGTTTAGTGATTAAAATTTGATATTCTAGAATTTTTTCTGCAAATCTAACAAAATAACAGGGGTTCATCCGGTCCTGCCTGTAAGCATATTTTGTTCATTTTTCTAACCAAATAAAACCTAAAAAATAAAATGTTTTTTCTAAGGGAAAAGCTTAATAAAACAAAATATCCTTTAGCAATAAAATATAATATAAATAACCTAAAGATTTCCATTTCCAAAAAAAAAAATATTTGTACATCCTTTTCTCATCCATACTGACTTCTATTTGCGTCCTTTTAGATTATATACGAATATTTTATTATTTTCAGGAAATAATTTTATGGCGACCGAAAGTTTACCGACAATGTCGTTGAATACGTGTGTAAGTGAGCCCTCGTTCCAAAACTCAGTTCAGATCTCGTGGCGTTCCGCTCGTCCGCTAGAAATTTGCCCAGCGTACGTATAGTAAGTATTAAATTCGTGTTTTTTTGATTTGAAAGATGTGCAAAATACGTTTCATCAAACTCAATTAGCACCAGGTCCGTCCGTCCGTCCGCTTCTTTAAATTTGTAATAAAATCTCAAATGCTGGTTCGATTTTCATGAAACTTTCACAGTTCACAAACTAATCAATTTGAAGCTAATATTCCAAGAAAACCGATGGATTTTAATTCCCGTATACAATATATAAAATTTTCTTTGAAAAATGAACATAAAAGAATACTGCCAGTGGCAATTGATTTACTAAATAAACGATGACCCACGATGAAAATCATTTCTGCGGAAATTATACCATTTGATGTTGAATTTTTACTTTGGAAAAAATACAGGTATGTAAAATTTACGAGCAGCAACATTTTTACGTAAAAAGCTTTTCTACCTGAAAAGCTTTTCGAATTTTCCGTTTTTTTATTTAGAACGAAAAAGGAAAAGGAAAACGGAAAATCATGAATGAGAATTTTTGGAGAGGACAGTACTAAGAGAATATGCTGGGAAATTTAAGAGAGCAAAATGGAGAAATTATTGAGTGAAGTTAGAGTAAGAAATTGAGTGAAAATTTTAGATTAGTAATAAAAGAATGTTGGTCACCTGTTGGGTCCATAAATGATTTTGTTGAAACTAAGAAGGGTAATGGGAATTCCATGAGAGTATTTTAACACTTTGCACAACAGGAAGTTTTCAAATAAAGTCATTTTCGTCGTAAAGCGCTTTAAAACCAAGTTTATATTGTCCTTTTCTTAAAGGAACTGAATTTCTTCAGTTTTTTGACTCATTTTCAAGACCCAATAACTTTTGACTGAATAAACAACTATATTACAACTTTTCTTTTAATATTCTATAATACATCATCTACTAATTACGATTAATATTACAAAAGTTATGTGATCCTTAAACCAAGAGAATACCTAGAAACTGTTTCCCAATATACATGGATAACTGGTCGGTTATTAAGTGAATGGGAGTGATAGAGGGCGATCTATCATGGGGCTTTTTTTATTTTGGAAGATTCTTATCCAATTTGAATGAAAATTGGAACATTGATTCTTTAGACTGTTCTGCTAAAACGCATATATTTTAATGAAGATCGGGACACCAAGAAATAGGATTAAAAAATACGTAATACTTATTATTTAATCATAATGAAAGTCTATGAGATCAACAAAAGAAGATTTAGTACAGATTTGTGAAGTATCAAAATGGATAACTATTGAAACGCCTGATAAAAGGCTTTTGGATAAACTCATTTTTTAATCTTACTTTATTATAATACTTTGAGATATTTTTAGAATCACACGAAATGAGAAGCAAGTAAGTAAAATGAATCGAATAACAGGATGAAAAAGCATTACTTAAAAAGTCTTTTTAAATAGATAATGTTTTTTTCCTTTCGCGTAATAATGTTATCAAACTTTTAGTATTTTTCGATTTTAACCAATAGATGTTATACAAGAAAAACGGACTACGTAAAGGGAATTCATAGATACAAAGGACTTAAGTACAAGAAATTTATATGTCTACCGTTCTTAAATAAGAACTTCTTATAAAACAATCTTTCTAGTATTAAAACAATATGAATTTACCAACATGAAAATTTATATTATTGCATATAAAAAGGCAACTGAAAAAATGCGGAATCATGAAGGAAAAAACCGGACCGTGTTATTTTGAAACCGTTTAAAAAAAGACAGTGTACATTGTAATAGCCGCAATGTCATATAGGACATACGTATTCATTCATAAAACATAATATTTGTGGTAACAAACAAAAAATATGAATACGAACGAGTACACATCATAAAAGTTCCAGACTACAGGACTTTCCTTTTTCAAAACTTTGGCTTTCTTTAATGGTCATAAAATACTTAAAGTATCCAACCTTTAGGATGATTTCATAGTCAAAATAATCAAATTCATCGATTATAAAGAAAGGTAAGTCAAAAAAAGTGTAAACAAACAAAACCAACTCGAAACTTTTCGATTAATTTTCAAATGAATTTTAGTAATGATATACGTATTTTCTCCTACGTTTATTAGAAAATTAATTAAAATTGTTAGAGATACTTTTTACCCTGCTAGTTCAATCAATGAGTAGGCGATATTTGACCTTTTTTTCTAATTAATTGAAAATATTGTGGTTTTTCCAAAAATCAAAATTATCTAGAAAAAGCCATTGGAGTGTACTTTTATGGCGCTGGAACTGTTTAACAAGAATTTTGCCCTATTTTCTGATTTTCATTAATTAATTATAAATTTTCGAGTGTAAATACACCGAAAGTTCAAATCACTTAAGTCTCTGCAAATTTTCAAACTGGTCTGACCTTGTATAGCATTGCATTGTATTGAAGGGACCCTACCACGTAGGTCTTACTGGTCCGTTGTTAAGAGGCCAGGTCTTTACCCTGAACAGGTTTATCTTTCAAATGAAGATCCAAATTAGCTAACTCCTCCTTACTCAAAACGTACATATCCAGTATATCAAATCTTGTTATATAAAGGGCAAGGCACTAAAAATATCCTGCTGACTCATTTTACACCAAACAGACTCCACATGTTGGACTGTCAGCCACCCATATTTCCCACATGTGTTCGTTCAAGGAGCAGTGTTCTGTCACAGTGTCCATAATGGTCTTAAGGGGTTATCTACAATACAAGACCACATACAACGAAGCGTGAATTCCCATTAAATGTCTTTTATAATTTTTATAAAATTACTCCAGCTGTGTGTTGCAAATTCTTATTTTGTCATATTTGTGATGGCAAACAATATGAAAATTGATCAATATGTCTATCTGGTATAATTCTAGGCGCCTTAGAATTTTATTTATATCTAACCTGTTTCATAACTTTTATATTGTATCATTTTCCTTGTCACATATTTTGAAGTAATATGAAACTATTTATAGGTCTTTATATGGATTAAACATATGGTACTTCGCACTTATGCTGAATTCCATATATGAAATCATTCTCAACAAAACAACTCCTCAACTGTGAAACGAATTATTTGAAAATTTATTCTAAGGAAGCATTACAGTATACTACTAAAATACTAAGGAAAGGAAAACAGAACAAATGAGACGTTTTCCAATAATTTTGATGGATGTATATTTCTGATTAAGCTGCTTCAAAATTAGAATGATTCAAATCTGGACTATCTGCATGTAAGGCTAGTATCCATTGACTGCAACGCCACACTGATCTCTAAGGTTAGAAGGTTAGAAGCGTATACTGATGATATAAACATCATGAGGAGAGCAGCTATTAAAGAAGGATACATACTGCTAGAGAACAGCGCAAGAAATAGGATTTATTATCAATATATAGAAAATAAAGGCGAAGTCAACGATGAATGATGCAAATCCTGGCAATAGGCGACGATAACATTGAAGTTGTGAGACATTTTGTAGAGAATAATCCATACTTTTAAAGGATCACTTAAAAATTGGTCTGTCTATAGTCTCCTGCTAGTACTAGATATATAAGAATTTTCCCATTTTATTTAGTGTGTCAATAATTTGGTTAAAAGGTGAGAAACATCGACAAAAACGCATTGTAATCTCTCCCTGACAGTCTGGAAAATGGCATGCCTGTAGTTTATGTGACAAAATATTTTATTTATAATTTCGGGTGAAACTAATTTGAAATTCTGTTCATAAACTTTCACTTTGAACGAGCAAACAAACATTCTCAGTTTACCGAAAATGGATACAAAATTTGTTTTGGAACTGAAATATTGATACCATACTGCTTTATATCTTACCAATGTACTGAATTCCTGATTGCAAATAAAACTAATAATACAAAAATTAGAAACTACCCTGTCGTTTCATTTGCTAATTATTTTCTGTTCGATTTAATTAGAAAATTAGAATCAATATGGCTACTACTTATTGAAAGTGACGTGACAAATCGCGTGAAATCAATTTTAAGTAATTTTTTCCTATCTATTTTTCTTAATCAAGAAAAATTCCAATGTTTTGAAAAATGTTTTTATTTTTCCCGAAGACAATTTTAGAGAAACAATAACATTTATCTTGGATCCAAAGAAAAATCATCAAACATTGTGAAAAACGTGAGAAATCGTTTTAAGTATTCGTAATTCTTCATTTGAAATACGTTTTAAAAAATCGTTTGAAAATGGAAAAAAATACACTGGACATTAGTAAGACTTCGTTATCTTGACCATCATTAGATTGAATCCAACATTAGATTAAATGTGTGCTACTTTAGACACACTTCGTTATTTCATCCCTAATCAACTTTTTGTATTTGGTATTGTATTCGCCACATTCGGGTATGGATCACCTCATCTTTATTAGATACTTTTGTAAATACGTATATCGTGTTCCATTTCTCGAAAGGTGGCAATTGGGATGAGGATGCCTATACTATGAGTTTCTTATTCGTTCTACTAAGTGGTACTTGAACCCAACAAAAAAAGGAAGGAAGGAAATGCCAAATTCTTTTGTCTTTCGATTTTTCCATATATAAACTTTGTATCAAAAGATGGATGCAAGTGTTTTGAAGACGTAAGAACTACTAAAACTGCAAGAATCTTTATTCTACATAGATTTGTATATATCAAGAAAATGGTATTGTATTCTTCGACCAAATATTTTATAAGGATAAATCAACGCTTGTATACATTATCAACTGTTAATGGTTTATGGATGATATATTTTCTTCAAAGAATTCCATTTCAAGTTAGAATATTCAAAAGAGTTATAATACAAATGTCTATGATTTGAAAACATTCACATAATCATATTTTTTTTCTTGAATTTAATATAGCTAAAGGAATTTCCATAATTTATAGAAGGAAGGATAGTAACCCCATTCAAAAAGCATGCATATGAAATGTTTATAAAATATATTGTATTATATTCTTTTGGTAACAGATTTCGAAACAGAGTTAGAGTTATTAGGATCGCGAAGAATTCATATTTTCACAATCTTTGACATAACCATTTCATCTTTTTCCTTTTTCTTCTACTTCATGCTATTTTGAACGAATAAATAAATCTAATGAGCATATGTGTACATAAATATTTACTTAACATAACATCACTTAGCAATAATATATTTCTCATTTTTTCTATACTACATAATTTTCATGGATCTTTAGTGGTTCTCCAAAAATAACACGAAAAGGATCAACAAAATGGATGTTCCAGCATAGGTAGATTGCCAGACTTACAATGAGATTTAGCAAATGCAGTTACTGGTAGGTGACATTGCTTCACGCGAGTTTAGAAGGCTTACCAATATTTTGTGAAGTGTGCTGTTATTTAGTCCCATTTCTAACATAGAGAATACAGGATATAGGCCGATTTTCAGCTACTATATGTTTCATTAATAAATTTGTTTCAAAAAATCGAAAGACAATAAATTTTCTCACAATTTTCCACTTAAATTTTGATTTCTTTTCAATTCCTAAAAAATTTTTGTGACATTTTATAAGGGTTAGGTATTTGAATTCCAGCATAAAAAAAAGCAATTCTCTTGGAAAAGGTTTTCCGTTTATTTTCGAAAAAAACAGCCATGCAGAATGGAAAATTCAATGGGTTGGTTTGTTTTCTTCAATAACAATTTCGAATTTATTCTAAGTATTGCTGTTTCTCTCTTCAAAGGAAAAATTTAAAATTTATCTAATATAACATATATCTATATTGATTTTAAAACAAAATTTCATAAATTTTTCTTCATATTATAAATTATTCATGCTATTTTCTTTTATAGATATTTCAGAAAATTCATTGAAATTTGTTATAGTTAGTAAGGCTTTGGACAAAAATTTATTATTTACCGAAAACAATTCAGTAGGGTAAACAGCGAGTCATTGGCATCCTCGCTAGTAGCTGTCATCCTGTTTTTAAAAGTTACCAGGGACTAAACATCCACCATAAAACCGTTTTAAATCATATTTATTGATACAAAAAAGAATGATAAAACAATGAAGCGACAAGCGATTGAATCTAACCTGTATTGTGAACAATTAGAAAGAATTCGGCAAGCAATTAAAATAAGGCTACCAGAATTGATAAATAGGAAAGTCGTTGTTTTTCATCACGACAATGCCACACCCTTCGAGATGAAATTGGATGGAATTGATCCTGGCGAGATGTGATTTCAACGAGATGGCGCTACCTGTCATACAGTGGCACAAACAATCGAGTTAGTGAAATCACGATTTGGCAACAAGAAATCGCTCTATAAATTGGCATCCCTGATTACTCTTGCCTATTCCCTATTGGGTTACATGAAGTCACTCGTTCGTGCTGATAAACCAGCAATAAAAAACGGCTTGGAAGCCAACATTGTTTATATTATTTCGTGATATACGGCCGCGATATTGCTCGAAAATATTGTAAAATTTTAGATTAGAAATCATTGTTTGAAAATCTCTATAAACAAATTAAAGTGTCGGCAGCAACATATTGTATTTTACCCGTCAAACTTTGTACAACAGAAGTTTTCAAAACTCCGTAACTATTCTTTAATATGTTGTAGCTAGACTAATCGATTTTGAAACAAGCTTTCCACGGCTTTTTTGACGTCCAAATGGGATTTCAAGTTTTATATTGCTTTCAGTTTGACTACAATTTCATTTTTCCACCTAAAATTTTGTATAAAAAATTTATACTTTTTTTTAAAAACAAACAAGAAATTTCCATTCATAGAGTAGCTCCCATGTCGACTATTTAATTACAAAATGAGAAATTCATTACCACAGATTTACTAAAGGTATTCCATTGAAAGGGGACACTTTACGTAAAAGTTTTTTTTTAATATTTTAAACAAACAAAAAAGTTGTTACTAGAAATTACATGGAAATAAAAGTAAAACAAAAGTATGATGGACATTTTTTTTTTGTCGTGGGAAAATGCGAAAAATATCAAATTTTCTTAACCATTTTATTTTTTTTAATGAAAACCAATAACGTTGTTTTCTCAAAGTACTCACAACTGAACAATTATTTACGTAATACTTTTAAACTCTAGAAATTCCAGCAGACTGAACTACACAGGACTGAAATCAGATCTGTCAGATAAACATCTAGAGAACTAGAAGTTTATTGCAACCATAGAAATGCATTAACTGGATGTTTCATCTCCCACGTTTTCATACAAAATTATGCAAGAAAAATTGTCACTATTTTATCTTCTGGCTTATACCGAACGATTCAAGCCCAAGTTTTCCAGGGTTCGGAGATAACGACTCGCCACTCAACCAATGAGATATAATAATTTAAATTCAATTTTCCTCAGTTTACATTTTTGTTTTTGTTTTTCATACATTTAAGCCCAAGTTTTATGTATATTCCCTTCTGCCAGCCCACGTAAGGCAGAAAATTAGTAGTACATCTCTATGATTCAAACATTCTGTATGTTGCTTGGATAGCACGCGTTGTTTTTCCAAACACTTTTCTCAAAAGTTTAAAGAACTTTTTTTGGGTTCTGAAAAATCAACTTTTCAAACAATAGAAATACTCCTTATTAGATTGGTTCCGATAAAATCCTCATTTTTGTGGTCAATATAATTAAAAATACCACAATTTTCTAAAATGTTCATTAAAATTTAATAATTTCTAACTTTTCCATTATGTTTTCATTAATTTTCTTAGAAGAATTTTAAATTCGAAAGAAATACAAATAAAAACAGTTTGCTAATTTGATTACTTTTTATGGGATGCTATTTTTAGTCTATAAAGGAAAGTTGTTTAATAGGTTTCCATAAATAAATACGAATTCAGATCCTGTGCCTATTTATTTAAAAAAAAGAAAATTCTGTTTATTTCGAATTTTAGTTAATATTTTTTAAATAAACATGTTTTTCTTTATGAAAATTAATTTATTTACTTATTTATTTAACTTATTAAATCCATAGACAAGGAATTCAAATAGAAACTTATTGAAAACTTTGCTCTGAAATAAAGAGAAGAATATATAATGTATACGAATATTAGTACACAAGAAAAATCAGATGGATACACAGTCGTTGAAAATCTTCATTACAATATTAGTCTATGGAAGTAGCAAAATGGGGTAAATCACCAACTATTGGCTCTTTCTCGCCAACAAATCTTTGACCGAATTTAGGCAACTTATCAAAAATCACATATTGGTTACAAATTCAATAATTACATGTAATAAAATATCATTTATTGGCAGCACCACGTATTATTGTTTGATTAAAGAGGGCTTGGGCAACTTGCAACCTTTGAAACTAGGTTCGAAGAACTGGTAAAGTATGACAAAAATTTTCAAATATTTACGTCCCCTTCCAGTGTTGATCGTATTACTGTATTTTTTCATATTCAAAACAGTCCAATCTAGTGCAACTTTTACAGATCTATGTCACTTTGAGCCAATTCGACTTTGGGCTACTTTAAGCGGTGGTATAGGGAGTTTTATGACCTGTATGTCAAAATGAGACCAATGAGAGGTGGCAGATATGATCTTCATTTATCAACCGCACTCATTATAGCAACAAATGTCCGAAATTTTAATGGAAATTTTAAAAATTTATTTAGTAAAACTTTTATCGAATCATTTGTTTAGCAAAAGAACTTGTTCCATATATGTATATAGAAATTCCAATCGTGGTTTTGGACTATAATTTGCTTTTTCTACTTTCTCTACATCCTGTGTAGAAATTCAATCTTGTAAAATAAGATTCTTTTGGAGAAATCCAATATTCTTAACAAGACTAGACGTCAGATTCATTTATGAAATATCCAGTTGAAATATCATTGGGAATCCGTTGGCAAATTTTAGATGATGAAAGGTACGACTGCAGTCAAAGGTTTCTTAAAATGATAGTCTCCCAGCATAATGCCAAATCTAAGTTTGAGATATATTGAAACGCTTTCTGAATCCTATTAAGTAATGCAAATTAATGATATGGAATGGCATTCAATTTAACTTTAATTAAATAATTTTGAGACGTTGGTATATAGGGACTAGAAAATATATTGTTAAGACGATACATTTAGTCCTTTAGTCTTAAGTGTAGAGAAAGTTAGATTTTGAGTTAGAAACTTATTAAATTTATATTCGTGTATTTTCTTCTTGAAAAATCCTCCAGCTTTATAATAACCTCATTTTTTCGTATTTAAATTTTTTCCATTATCTTTCTTATTTTTATTGTTGTTTTAAAGAACGACGTAAAATATCAAGAATTTTTTAAATTTAAGAAAAATATTTTAAAAAAGAAAATACTATTTCGTAAAACTGAAGAAAATGGGAAAATAAATAGAATTCAATTTGCATATAGTCTTCTTTATTATAACAAACAGTCAACCCTCGTATAACACGGTGAATAGGTTTGATATTGTATCGAAATAATCCTAATGGAAACTTAGAGCTAAGACGTGTTATATCAGGAAACGCAGATGAAATAGAAATCAAAAAAAAAGTTCAGTGTTATATCAAGGTCCGGTACGTTTTTTGTTATAGTGGAAAAATCGTTCTATAGCTTTCTAGGAATAAAAAGCACATGCTTACTGTATCATTAATGTCGTCTAAAACCACTGTCAGTCTAATTCGTTTTTACAAGGCTTATGAGGCTGAAAGTCCTTATCAGATTTAAACATCCGTGTGTAATTCTGGCAAAAGTTAAGAAGGTAAGCCCTTATAAATATGAAAGCGCCAAATGAAAAAGTTCTCAGAAAAAAAACTGTACTATATGACTATTTGACATATAAACGGGGGAATTACAGAAGTTAATTAGTGTGACGGAAAATTCAGTGTTATATCGAAACCAAGTTCGTAAAATGACGTATTTCAGGAAGGATATAACTATTTTTGCACCGTGTTATACCGCCTTATCAGAGTGCCGTGTTATACCAGAGTTGACTGTATTTTAATTCACTTTGCTTACGTTATTACTTTAAGTATTTGGTCGATGGAAGAGTGTGGCATAGTCATCATAAGTAAAAATAGCAGAAAATATACAATCATTGGAAATTGCGTTAACAATTCATTTTCAATGTAAAACCAAAAAGTAAATAGAATTTTCGAGATTAATTATATAACACTTAAACAATTTATTCAACAAGCAAAACTAATAATATTTCAAGACTTTTTCCTCATAACTTTTTTTCGCCTTTTTCAAATTTGCTCTAATTCGGAGATAACCTAGACCCTAATAGCATAAACATCTTCTGAAAATTTTATTCAAATTCGTATAATAGTTTCTATAGTTCAATTGCCGGATCCGGTATAAGTACATCAGTCAAAAAATTAGAATATTTTGTATGACTCAGTAATGTAAATTGGGCTTTATGTATAAATATTTCATCAGGCAAAAATATTTGATCTTAATTTATTTTGGTATTTTAAGGATGAGAAAATTAAATATTGGAAAACACATCAACTCCTTCCAAGCACTTTTCTTCAATCGTATTTTAAATGTGTGATATTTTTGTGGTAAGAAAATATTATATTCTTAATATTAATGAATATTAAATAATGTCAAATTGAATTAAGAACACTTTTCAACTAATTGGTATAAACACGTACAGAGATATTATGTACGAGGTGCTCGTCCTCAAACTTGAAAAATAGCTTTGAAAAAGCGTTTAAACAAAAGCAAAAAGACATCCTAATTTTTTGAACCAAATTCTAATTATTAAATACTTAAAAAATTATTCAACAAAATTAAGGACTTCATGGAAATGTGCCTCACAACTTGCTGTTGGATTTATCAGCATAAACAAGCAATTTTCCATAAAAAAAAAAAACATAACCCAAAGGAGTAATATAGAACGCAAGCGGCCAGTCGATAAGACCGTTTCTGGAAATGATTGAATCATTGAATGTTGTTTTTAATAAATAGATCGTCTCAGTTGCAGTATGACACGTTACTTAAAATTTTAATAAGATCAATTTTATCTATATTTCGAAAGAAATATTCATTGATTTGTAATGTGCTCTATTCACTGTAACGTGCAGCCCCTTCCAGCATAAAACGCACACTAAAATATTACTCCCGGGTGTACAAAGGACTCTGCTGAATAACTTCTGGATTTCCTTCACTCCAAATATGACAATTTAGCTCATTGATGGAAATTTCTCAGTAAAAATTTAGGTCATTTTGCAATTGTTTAAGAGCCCAATAAGCAAACCTACATGCAATGTAAAAAATTATGATTTGACTATAATTCCCGCATGTTGTAGAGGTCACTTATCTATTCCGTACTATAATGTCAACTTTGCAAAAACTTGTTAGTAAGTTAGTATCTTCACTAAATCATGTTTTTCTGATCAAGCACTCTTAATGTATAATAAATCTTTATATTTATTAAAAAATCAATATTGCATAAAATATATTTATTAGAATTTTATTACAATCACACAGAATGTTCCAATTTCCGATTTGAAAATTGTCTTTGATTTTGATTTTATTTCATAAATTTTTTATTAAGAATTTTCTTCCCTTTTTTTGCTGCTACTTTAATCTTTTTACCAGACTTCAATAGTAAACGAAAAGTTATCGATTTCTTTGAAGACAATTTTTATAAATAAAGAAAGATTTCATCAGTTTGTTAAATGACGAAAAAACAAAGTTGAAGAAAACCTTCTCTAAATGAAAATATACTCGTAAATCTTTTAAACAGGGTGTTGGACATACAATTTCAACATCGAATTTTCACTTCGAGATGAACGAATGGATCCTTCAAGGAAAATTGTTGGTATATAAATATAGAAGGAAATGAAATTGGTCATTTGGAAAATGTCAGTTTTATTATTTACCTCGAAAATGGGAAATTTCTTTTCTTTTTTTTTAGCACTAATTATGTGCTGGTTTTTTGGGGGGTGGAAAATGAGCAATTATTTAAACAATCTTATTTATCGATGTTTAATTTTAACATAATTATTCAATATTATATTTGAGATATAGATGGCACTTTGCGAAACATTCATTTCACCCTTTGGGATTGATTAGAAGAGAGATTTTCGCTGGAACCAGTCACTGACTACTGGAGTTCATGTTCCTCAACATAATCTAACATGGGTATGTAAAAATTTTATATCATTTATTATATTTTAATGAATTTCTTAATTTAAGATTTCCATAAAATACGTGAATCTTAGGCTTAGATTAGAGTAGATTTGATTAATTTATAGGGTTTCCTTGTACTGCGACTGTATTGAGATCTATTGTATCCCCTTTTCTTTAGTGTAGTAGTTTGATTAAATTACCATTTTAGAGCACCTTCTCCAGACCTGTTTCTCTTAGGAATTTTAGTAGCCGGAGTGGATCAAGAGGTTGTATCTCATTTAGGGGGAAGCAATATGCTCCCAGATGTTTGCTCCTTCTACAGAGAAATGCTTCGCAGTCAGAAAAAATGTGTTTTGAGGTCTGCTGTTTAATACAAGTCCTAGTTATTAAAGGTGCGTTACAGTCATAAGCTTAGAAAGATAATTATTAGGAAACTTGGCATAAACCATTCTTTTTAGCAAATTTATTTAATCGAAATCTATCATACTTCAAATCCATTCATAAAGGAACAACTAACTGTTGATATGGCTATAAATCTAACATACTTATCTACGAGTATGAAAGTCAAAAAAAGAAAATGTTTATCTTTGCAATTTTTTTAGTTAAGTATAAAATCGAATATAATATCTTGAGAGGGCAACCCACATAATTCCAATATTTCCTTTTTTTGGATGTGAATGGGAACAGAGAATTTTCGAATTTATATATATCTTTAATCTGTCGCTCAGTATATAAGAAATCTTATTATCACTTCCCTGTCAATCGTTTTACTGAATCCTTTTTTTATCAAAATTATATTCATATATATAGTACACCCTTTGAAATGTTCAATTCAGATATTTGCATGGTTTTGAAATGTCTATTCTATATTGATAATAAGATAAGGGTTACATCAGAAAAATCTGAGTTTACTTTTATATCTTAAGTATGTATATAAAATCATATACCTATTTTGAATATTGAAAGTACTTTACATGTAAATTGAAAATCAAACAAAAATTTTACTATAATTCATTTGGGGCAAAAGCTTCAACTCATCATCTTTTGGACTTTTAGAAAGAAGAAAATAAATATATGAAATAAGATTTATACAATACTTACATTATAACCATGTTTAAGAGACTATCTACCGAGTCCGGTAATTGAAGTGTCCGTATTTAAAAACGCTGTAACTTTATTTTTCCATCTTCTTTCCTTTTAAGAAAACTTATCAAAAATTCTATTTTTGATGGAAATGCAAAATTGCAGTTGTACTGGTACAAGGCATTCTTGCTGTGGTACTTTTGATTGCTGCCGAAATGAAGTTCAATGATGAACCCATCCATATATACCTCCAAAGGTTTTAAACTTAAAGGCAACTGTTATACAACTATTCCAAGTATACAGATCTTAGCATCGCAAAATACGAGGTTTAATATCTTTTAATTAGTAAAGATTAGCTTAATAACTTCGAAGTACAAATTTATGGTCTTTGTATGCATTAGAAGCTTTTTCTTTGATTCTCCGAAGAAATACTAATTTCTATAAAAATGTCATAAAGTACCTCATTAGGTCATCTTCTTATACTCCACCTAATATGAATGAAAATTAGAGTAATATGCCTTATAGAGAATGTTATTCTACGTTGGTTTTTCAATATTATTTAATGAAAGTTTTTCTTCTCGATCCTTTAAGTTCCGGAAGTAAAAAATTCGTATATATAAGTTTATATAACCAAATATAATGTATGTTAAGTAGGTATATAAAACGGAATATAATGTATACTATTTAAATATTTATGAAAGGTCAGTTTAATTTGTATTTTTAAAACTTGGCATATTCATCCTTTGGATGTCAAAATTTCATGAACATTTTAATAAAATAATAATGCTATGATGACAAAAAAAGGATTTCTGAAGTATATAGCATTCATACATTATTATAAATGATCTAAAATGATGAATTGTATATCTTCGCTTTTTTTTAATGGCAAAGTATTTTAAGGTTTAAATATATTTAACAATGATAAATTCATTTATAATTGAAAAATAAGGTTTTTCGTCGTCCTATATTTCAAATGTGACTCAAAAAGGATTCAGTTCCATGCAAAAATTGAATTTAAGCAAACTTTATTATACCGGGTCCGACAATGTCCATCTAATTCAAATCACTGTCAAATGTAAACTGCAAATCTTGCAATACTAAAAGAAAAAATGGTCAAAATCAGGTACGATTCAAATTTGAAGCCAATTTTCTGTAAATTTCTAAAATTGCAATATCAAAACAAAGGTTATGACTTGCACCTTCTATTACATATCTGGCAGATAGTAATAGTAATAGTAAGTAAGTGTCGGTAAATTAAACCCCGAGAATAACTCGGCTTTTTAAACGTGGATGAAACGTATGTTAAACGTGTTTATTTCCCCCAAAAAACGCAGCTTATGTGTTTTATTTTAATCAAAATATTTTGCATCAATAGCAATGACTTTTGTCCATCTTTCAAGTGGGGCCACGGATTCCGAGTTGAATGAATTATCTGTTTTCGGTCCAACTGAAAATAACTCTTGAAATAAGTCGTGTGGAGTCGTGTGGTTAAGAATAAGGTTTTTATTTTAATTTCTTTCCTTTTTTATATGAAAAATATGAATATCAAAATTCTTTTAATGTAAACAATATCCAAGATTCTTATTTTTTTATATAAAATTGAATCAAATCAATTTTGTCAGAAAAAAAAAATGTGGTTGTCAAGAAATTAAGAATGTTATTGATTTTGTAGGATCAAAAAAAAAAGGAAGGTGATTTGAATTGGCGCGATTGAATTACTTTGATTTTCTTCAAGTAAATAAAAAAACACAAGAAAATACTTCGACAAGAATTTCATGTTCGATAAAACAATAAATTTTATATCAAAATTTTTATTTCTCGTTTTTGCTTAAAAGTTTCTTGAAAACAGAAAAATAAACAAAATTCTTATGCATTTGTAACTTATATACCCTGAGATTCAGAAATGGGATAAAAATTTTTGTTTTCCTATATTTCATGTACACGATAAAAGTATTGTTAAAGAAAATATGTCTGGATGTAAACAAGATTACGACGTCTTTCTCAAAAATCATTGGAATGGAATTATGGAATAAGAGGGTCTTAGAAAAAGGTTAGTATAAGCATTCCGTTAAGTGTAACGGATAAAGGATAAATTTCAGTGAACTTAATTAATCTAATCCATAGATGGAAGATATGTCGTATAAACAGTTCAACCGGGACTTAGAAATACGTCTCTTATAACCGGAATTCATTGTAATTGAAAATTTTTAAGAGTAGGAATTTTTCTATGATGTTAAAGAATTTCCAATATACAAGTTTTACTCAAAAAGATTGTTTATTTTTTATTAAAAATAGAAGATATTTTTATTATATGGAAAAATTTGTGTGGTAGAATTGGAAAGGAATTATGCACTAGAATCTGCTGCCGACAGGTCAAACGATTAATTCTAACTTGTTGTTGATTTTAAAGAGGCCTGTGAAATAAAGCCCTTAACTGGACCAATCACTACACAATTTAGCCACTATGTAGTTTTATGTCAATTTTTATTAAATTTTCGCAGGTGCCGTTAGTCTGTGGTCAGGTCTTTATAGCTTAAAATACTGTATAAAGTTTTTTCCTGGGATTTGGTAATAGGTTTCAAGCCTTTTTGTCGTTCTTCCTGCTTTCTGAACAATAAGAAATATTCACTAAGAGCCTAAATTCAGGGCGTAAAGTGGGCGATCAATTTTGCTGCTAATTAAAATTTCAAATGTAATGTCTTGAAGGACTATAATTGTTTCATAAGCAAATAGTCCTAGCATAATTTCCTTTATAAAAAAGACTACCATTATCATTTATTCATTTCGATTTAATTTCTTTCGACTTTCTTTTTAGATAACTTCGAGCAAATCTTCGAATAAAAGACTTTTTTAATTATTCCACGAAAAAGTAAAAATATCCTTTGAACTTTATTGTTTTTTTCTTTCATTCGCTTAATCTTAAATAAATAAAAGAAAATTATTAAAAGACGATATTAAAAATTTAAAAAGAAGAAAAATATCTTTTTCGAAGATTTAAGTCAAATCTTAACCGAAATTTATCAAATTATATAAAAAGTAACTTTTCGCACACATATACACATACACACACCTTACTTATACGTTGTTCTTTTATTTTGATTCAATTTAATTTGAAAGAATTAAATTTTTTTGGAAAAGAAAAAACTTTTTCAAAGAAAAGTTAATTCAATTCTTTTAAAATTTTTACTCGATTTTCTTTTTTTTCCCTGAGAGAGGAACAACCATCAAAAATTGATATTTAATTTTATTGAATTTTGGGTTTATTTTTTATTATTTTTAAAATCTTTGAAGTTGTTTTAAGACATTTTATTAAGTATCCAGTATTTATGAGATCAGTCCTGGATTCTTTGAAATGTTCCTTTGAATGAATATATGGGAACTTGTAGGAGAAAAAAATTAAATACAAATTTTTGTAGGAAACGGAGGGAGTCGGAATAGAACCAGGCTTTCATTAGAAACTAGCAATGAGATTCTAAACGACCTATCCTTTCCAGACTAGGCTTGATTATTTCTTTTTTTCTTCATTGGTAGTTTCCCATCCATACTGCAGTGATTCCTAACCTATCAGTCGCAACTCAAGATTTTTCTTGAAATCGCGATTAAATAGTACAAAAATTCAACAGAAAATCCGCATTGTTGGGCCACCTCAAAATAAAGGCTCAGAAAGAATTTGCAAAAATGTCAACTGATTCAAGCTTATGTTTTATGTTATATTCCGAATTATACTGTTTTGAACCATTTCCTCAAATGTGGATACTAAAAGAACCTAGATGTTTGGGTGCCCTAAGAAATGATTGAAAAACCCAGACATTTCTAGACAGATTGAGTGGCCAGGATTCATGAACTAACAACATGACAAATATCTTTGATGAACAATCGAAAGAAATCTTGGCTAAGATCATTATTTCGGTCTTTGCAGAACTCCTTTCTTCATCTTTTTTCTTTCTTACTAAATTTACTGTTTTTTTTAAACTAGCCAACTTTCACATTCGTATGAAAGTTTCCAATGAATAAATTCCAAAAATCCCAATATAACAAATATTGATTTTTCCTAGAAAACTTGATTTTATAGCATTTACAATTACCATATTTCTGTTAGAGTAAAAACTTTAACTATATAAGTTACTAGTTTCCTACTACATTTCAAGATAACTCATTTATAGACATACATACTATAAAATATGTATGATTGCAAAATATCAGAACGAAAAGGAGATATTTCTCATCAAGAAACTTTATCTAGGATGTGTATCCAATTCAATATATACAAATTTATTTATTAACTTAATCAGAATCAGTGATAGTACCTGTCAATATAAATCTTAGGAAACTCAATTGAAATGAAAATTAATATGTCTGAAATGATTGCAAATATATAAATCATATCGTTTCATCTCTACCGGGTCCGACAATTGAAGTGTCCATCCAATTCAAATCGCTGTCAAATGTATGGTAAACCGCACATCTTGCAATACTAAAATTTGACCTGAATGTTATTTGACATATTGTCTGTCAGTAGTAAAAATGATTTGTTAGTAAAAAGACGCGTTCTTATTTTTTGTACAAT
Organism: Xylophagus ater; assembly: GCA_963422695.1. Lineage (NCBI taxonomy): Eukaryota > Metazoa > Arthropoda > Insecta > Diptera > Xylophagidae > Xylophagus > Xylophagus ater. The sequence continues at coordinate 46,554,316 of OY730484.1, forward strand.
GGACTTTAAACAATAGTCAATTATTGCGTTTCATTTGATTGGAAAGTCAAACATCGAAATACACCGTATTCATCAGAATCCGTTGGATGATTCTATCTGGGGAATTTTACAAGCAGGGGCGTGCAAGAAAAAACACATAACTTTGTGCGGTTTAGGAAAAGACTTGACTCATGAATGGAATCGTTTAAACCAAGACTTCGTGCGAGCATCATGTGCATCGTTTAAAAAGAGATGGAAGCTGATGGTTAAGGCAAAAGGAGGTTACATACCAATCGAATAATTGTGAAATTAACTACATATGTATTATAGACTATCATCTCCATACATTTTAATAAAGCCGACCAATAAACAAAAAAATTCAGCGTTTTTACACTTTGACACTTCAATTGCCGGACCCGGTAGAACTTATATAAAATACCCAAAGGGATCATCTGTTCAATCCTATATGAATGGATTTCATATACATAATATTAAAGAATACATTTGAAGAACATTTGAGATGACATTTTCATAGCTTCTATCATTATTTTTTTTTTTAGATTATGTTACCCAAATAAGAAAAATACGATCAACATACTTTTGATATTTACCTTCATAATATCATTGACAGGTGAAAAAGTTGTTACAATATAATATCGCTACGAGAAGAAGTCGCCTATTATAATTTATTTATTAGAAATGTATGAAAAAAGGGATGAATTTTAGATAAGATATATTATCTCTATGTTAATTTTAAATTCGACGAAAATAAGAAATTCAATTAAATTATTGAACCTTAATTTCCTAAGGTATCCATTTTCATCCTTTTTAAAATCTGTTCCTATCTAAGCCTTAACTTCATCTTATGACATTTCCAATTGTAAATTTCAATGAAATTAGAAAAAAGGACCAAAACTTATACTGATCAAATAAAGTCCAATAAACATTATTATCCTTTTTCGATAAAATGTTGGAGTAATAAATAAATGTGTAAGACCAAAGTAGGGAATTGGCCCTTTTTAGACGTCAATATGCACTTTTTGATCCTTTTTTACGGTGTACTTTTCCCGATTCTGACTGGATTAAATCTGATTCAGGAAAATTACGAAAAATGTTTTAAATTTCATTTCAATCGGATAACGTCTATCATTCAATCCTCATTTTAGACCAACAACAAAAGGAATAATAAGCAACCAGTTCTCCTAATTCCAATTATAGGGAGTTCAAGAGATACGCAGTAAACCATATTTGAACGCAGACAGAAAGACAGACGAACAAACATTTTTTAAAAATTGGGTTTTTAAACTTTAGACCTGAAGATCCATGAAAGTCTGGACGTCGCAATTTTTGAGTATCACAAAACATTATTCTCATTATTCTATGGTAAGAAAACAATACGAAGATTTTAAAATAAAGGGTTATCCAACAAACGTTATATAACTTTAAAATTGAATAAAAAAAGGACTAAGTATGATACCAATGCAGAACTTTAAAATTTCATACACATTTGAGACTTTGTCAAGTACCTGATATTCAAAATTAAGTACCATATTGTAACAATAAGTTATAGGATAACTAACTATTCTTACTAATAGCTTGATAACTCAGTCCTAATGTGCCTAATCTAATTATACCTTCTTGTCTGCCAAAGGCAATGAAATATTCTTGAATGTGATCTCCTTGTTTTTTTAATATAAACATCCTAAATATAGAAAGATTCGTCCAAAAATTTCTTCCTTTTTCAGAAAAGAACAAGGATAATGAAAATAATTAAAATTAAATAGAGTTTTAGAATAGCCTAAAGTTTAAGAAGTAAAAATTAAAATTACTCCTGGTAGGATGATTTAATAAGTTTCAAGGAATTGCTGCTGGGAATTTCACCAGTTGTTTTATATATGCCTACGAAGAATAGAAACATTTTACTTTGACCCAATTTAGGTCCAAGAAAATATATCTTGATAATAGTTTTTAAATTGGTATTCTTTCAAACTTCTTATTCTTATGAAAGTTTGGAAATTTTATTGACTACATTATTAGTTATGACTAAATTTATAGTTCAAACCTTGCTCTCAGAACTTTATACATCTTTGAGAAACATAATTATAAAAAGGTCCCACGGAGAGTGCATTAATTTTTAACGCATAGAAATTCTTATCGGAAAACGGATTCAAGGGACTACACATCTAGTGCCTAGAGAATGAAAAGTTATTTCGATTTTTTTGTCCGTCCATACATCTGTGTATAAGATAACCCAAAACCATGGTGCATGATATTCATGATTACTGTGTCCGGTTTGTGTATCGTACGATTAAATGATCCGATGAGACTGAGACCACTTTACACTTCAATTGCACACAATTGCATCCAGTCTTGCATGACTGAAAAACCAATTTTAAAAATTTGAATTCGTCCAAAAGTCCATTCGAAAAGTAGGTGAATGCCATTCTTACATAAGAAATTGCCCAAAGATTCTAGACTTCGAAGGTGTATTTTCATTCTGGCCGCATAAAAATGTCTCCCGGTTTGAGATATACCAAATGTTTTCTGAAATGATCTGCCAAAAATGAATTTTTAATTATAAAATTCAAAATGATTGAATAACGGACATTCAACTGAAAATAATTATTTACTCATCAATCAATTTGTTAAATGATGAAACAAAAATGTTGTATATTTTCACAAAAAAAATATTATTGAATAAATCCGAATAAAATCAATAATAATAAAAGAAAATTATTAGTAATTTTTATTTAAATTTAAACTTCATAAAAAAAAAGAAATATGAAATCCCAAATAAAAAGCTGTTTTGGCAAAGCTCCAAAAAGTTTTTTGTTGTTTTAAGAAATATTGCATTCAATAAACAAATTAATAGCATTGAACTTAATTTATTTTGACTTTATTTAAAAATTAAAATCAATGAAAAATTATCCAAAAAATAAGGTTATTAAAATATTGAGTCCTTCAAATTATCACGAAAGGGTCTGAAAAACTGAAATCACAGAATATATGTTTAAAATTGGAAATCTATATCTGTCGATTTGACGGTTTATAAAGGTCCAAGAGAAATGATGGATCCATGACGGATTCACAACGCATTTAAATTTTAAATATATACGTTTTCCACTAGACTACACATAACGCAACGGATCCACGACGGACTATCTTCAATACAATCTGAAAACCGAAAACCGAAAACCGTGAATCCGTCTTTGATCCGTCATTCTGTATTCCGCTTAAGAATTCTGAGCAGGATGATGACTATCATAGAAATAAATTAACTGGATATCCCGAATTCCCTCCTTTCCTTCCAAGAGAAATGGTCACTTATATTGTCGTTCGCTTACTGCAAACGATTCAGGACCAACTTTAGCAGATTTCAACAACTTGCCTTTTAAAAAAATCTGCGTTGTTTTTGTGTACCTCTAACGCCCATTTTCATCTTCTCATTTGTCGGCTCATATGACATATACAATTAATGTCTCCACATAAGGGTCGCAAGAAACATCTCAATAACAACAAGTTTCCCCGGCCTACAGACAAATCAAGCTACTATACATTTTTTCAAAATTTTTTTTATCGAACTTGGAGTACTCCAAATCGTGAGGAAGCCTCAACCTTTCGCAAATACAACCTACCCAGTTTGACTATACTTTTCTTTTAAAAAAATACATATGTTTAAAACTTGGAAGGCATTACCGGAAAAGCAATTATTTTCATTTTTTTTTTGGTACGTTTGACACCATATCTAAACAGATAGACTGACAAATGAATAAACATGAACCGATTGATTTAAAGACTATGCAAAATTTCAAAATAATAACAAAATAGGTGTATATAATTGAAAGCTTTAAATTTAACCGAAAAAAAGCTTTTAACAAAAACAAAAAAAAAACGGTTCCAATGTTTCTATTTTCTAACAGTTTTGCCAGATGAGCAACAAAATAAATGAATTAAGTTTTAAAGCAAAATTTTTCAATCTGAAAATTTTTCTCTCTATATTGGGAAAATGAGAAAATTTCCCAATTGATGCTGGATACAGAAAATTTTAGTCCACAGAGAAAAATTTTCTCACAATAAATAAAAGAAAAAAGGCTTTTCTTTTTTTGTGTTATTTAAAAGCCAAAAAAAGAAATATAGACATTTTGGGAAAAAGTCATAATACAAAAAGAAAAAGATAAGAAAATGTGTCTAGGAATCGGGTATAGAAGTCCCAAAAAAACGTACAATATATCTACATCTTTTTAATATAAATATCTCCAGCGGAAAATTGTATAAAAAATTGCTTTGAATTCATCAAATTTGATAAAAGTTTTTATATTTCGAATAGTCAGTCAGACACAAGCTTTTGTGAGTTAAATACGTGAAATTCAACAAGTTTTCTTTTTTTTCTGTTTTATTATAAAAATAATAAGAATACCAAAAACAAGTTTTGTTTTTTAATTAATTAATTAATTAATTACTATTTGCTTCAATTTAAAAGTATTAATAAATTTTTAGAGAATAAAACTTTTGAGGATTGAAAAAAGCTTAATTTTAAATTCGATTTTTTTTTTGAAAATATAATTTTTGATTTGGTTTGAAATGAATTAAATTTAAAAAAATAAGTGTTGTGTTTTGTTTTAATTGTTTTTAATATTATGAGGACCTAAATTATAAAAGAATCTTGAAAAGGATTCAAAAATAAATCAGACTTGCAAGAAGTTTTAATAAGAAATTTCCGGTATAAAGAATTTCTTCAAATTATTTGTGAATACCTAATGAAATGTTAGTTAAAAAAAGCATCTTCAGAAACATTGTCTAGGCATTTATCCACCTGTAAAATTTTTTAATAGATTTTCCCCGGGGAAATTTGTTCGATCTAATATAGACATCAAAAGGAATAGGGTTGATTTTAATGAAATTTGGTATGTACATAAATTAATCACTATATATATACATAATGTTTGTCTAATTTTTGAGGGATTTTTATAAAAACTAATCGGGGGATTTGTCTCAATCAATGAGTAGCGCATTCAGCTACTAAGTCTGGGATCGCCGGTTCGAATACCAGTCGTGTTTGATAGAAAGAAAATATGTGTTCGCCTGTTCTTAGTTCTAATTTATTATTTCAGATCACTGTCCGTACTTTGTTAAATAAACCAGCGATTGCGCTGAGTTAGGGTGGTGGAACTGCAAAAAAGGATAAAAAGTTGCAAAAAGGTCACAAGGCCTAAGTACACAATCTTCTTGACTACCATCAGGTGGCTGGCTATGCCATCATTGGGTTGACCCGATTGAAAACAGCATCAATTTTCAATATGCAATTGTTAAATTAAAATTGTTATTTGTTATTTCCGGCATTAAGCGTTTGCTTAGTAGTTCTAAAGGAACGCAATGGTTGAAAAGGAGACTGGCTTAGTTAGTAGTATGCATCGACTCTTTTCTGCAATACCATGAAGCGCGTTGTCTCAGAACTTTATGAACTACAATAGTAAATATTATTTCCCTAATGATTTTCCTCGTTTTTATTCCATCACTTCCAATGTTCAGGCTTTGTTATGGCTTCTTTTTTCTTATGTTGTATTTTTTAATTAAAGAAATAGATCATCAGTTATGTAAAAAAAAAAACATTTAATTAATAAAGCTAAATATTGGATAGACCGAAAAAGCAAAATGCTGTCGTGTTTTTTATTTCTTTCAAAAATTGTATTAAACAATATTTTGTCCACTTTCGTCCGATACACGTCCTAGGTTCTTGGTTCTGCCCGCCTCTTCTTTCTATAAAGTTTCAGGGAGTATGTTTGCTCCGCTTTCATAGAAGAGTTTTGGTCCTATGAGGGGTGTTTCTGCCTCCTGTTTGACCAGTTTAACTGCGTCTTCATTACCCTTGATGACCCGGGTACCCAGCAACTATACAATTGTCATATTTTATAATCATGAACAAAAGTTCAAAGGGATATCCCTAAATTCGTTTACAATTGTTAGCTTTATTACAATTACATAAAAGGCTTATACCATATATGATTGACATGTTTTTATAGATACTATGTAGACGTACGTATATAATTTTAAATAATACAATCTCGAAATAGTACATGTCCATAGAGAAATAAACTGACTATCCTAACATGTACTTATAAACATAACTCTTTTCGACTTCTTTTTATTACTTTACCTTTACAATAATAATAGTGGTTATATTTTCTGATATAAAATTACACAAGGGTGTAATCATATAATGCCCAATCCATATAAGTGGGTTTGTGGTTGAGAAATAGGAAATATTTTGTAATGAAAAGGTTTCGTTGTTGTTTCTTTTTTGGTTTAACTTGAATGATGAGAATGGTTATAAAATGTGTAATAAAGTAATAAAATCTGCTATAAAAACCAAAATAATAAAAAAAAGGAATTTCAGTCCTCTTATATATGGTATATATATTGAGATAGAGGAGATATATAGATCTATCAAAAAAGATAACAATAGTGAGATATTTATGACATGTTATAAAAAGAAAACATTGTTATTTTCGATTTAAGATGAATCCTGGATTTTCCTATCCAATCAATATTATTACGATTATTTGTGAAAATAATTATAATTAATTTTCTAGATTTACTTTCTTATCCAAGTTATACTCTTTATATCCTTGAAAATAATTCAAGACGAACGGAAAATCATTTGAATATATTTGTAGGAATTGGGAAAATTAATTAATAATAATGATGATAATATATGGTAATATAACCACTATCAGTATTATGTGTAATAAGACACTAGTCGTCTGGCGGCTTTTCCAAAAGAATTTCTTACTTTAAGAGACTACTGTTTTGACACTATCAAAATTTACATATTCATTTCCATCAAACAATTTTTGTAGTGATCTAAATAGATGAGTAGTCTGATGAGGACAAAATGGTGGCTGAAGTAAAATTTCAGCCCCACCCTACAAGTTTTTAGACGGTTTTACTTGTCACATGTGGTCCAGCATTATCGTGATGAAACATTAAACCCTTTCTGTTGGCCAAGGATTATGTGCTCCTCCAGTCACCAAGCGGTCCAGAAACGTCCTCTTTTTTGATGTGCAAGTTTTAAAGCACATATGAAAACTTCAATCTGTTACTGCTGCCTCTCTAAATACTTCATACAAGTTAACTGCCTGTACCACAATACTTCCTCTTAGGAACCCATAGGGTATACAGCGTCTTAAGTAGACTTTTTCATCAGTCATGTTGACGGTTCCAAAGGTTTTAAAGAAACTGACGAACATACGAAAAAATTTCCATAAATATGCCATATGTTAATCTACCTACACAAACTGATTTCAGTAAGGTCAGAATACTTATATTAATGACCGAGGAAATGGGAAATTCCTGTATTATGTGTCGGTCAAAATTATGAAACTTTTGGTGTACTTAAACCACCTTCATATACTGTGGTATAAAAACATTGCAAATTTCACCTTATCTTATTAGACAATCGAGTTTTTTTTATGCTGCTTTGTAGTTTTCCGGTTGCATATTGGGGGTTTCCCAGTTGTATGGGCATATATATTGTACATATGCAGGTAGTAAAGTTTTCGAAAGTAGAAGTGGAACGTACATGTAGTATAAAAAACTTAACAGTATTATCGTTAAAATTTGATGGAACTTTTAAAAGCATCCATTGAACTAAGTTCATTAAAAAACTTAGTTTGGAACACCAAGAGATTTTAAGTGTCCTACAAAGTTCATAGGCTTCATGTGAAAATTTAATATTCTGTTTGAAATGTTTTAGTTTCTATATCATAAAAGACTTTAAAGGATTTAAACTGTATATTGTCATACATATTAGGAGATATGCATATATGTATACCATATATCGTCATACTTCCTTATAACCTGTTGCTTCTAAAAGCAGTGTTCACAGGTATACCATATATTAAACTAAATTGTATTGGGAAATTGTATATCGTTAAAAATATTTATTAATTCCCAAAGAAAATATAAACACTGGATAATAAATTAGGAAGAGAACTTATGTACACATAAAACAAATGTTTCATATCCTATATAGAAATTGGTATTATGGGCTTTATTCGGAAATAAATTCGTTGAGTTCTTAAGTCTTTAAACTTTTATAATTCTACTTCAAATCGATAAGTTAAAATTGTTAGTCCGAGAACTTTAACATAATTGTTAAACAGTTAAAGTAATCCGTAAATCATCTCTTAAGTAGTATCCAAGTTTCAAATTTAATAGAATTTATGAAGAAAAGTTTTATACAGGTTATACTAAATCCTGTTTCTAAGAAATCATTCTTTACACTTTATCATTTTTACAAGGGCAAGAAAATTCAACCAACTTTAATAGGGTAAACCATCAAAAGTTGGCCAGATATCAGGAATTGACGACTTACCCATATTAACGGAAATAATACTCTTGTTAAGTATAGAAGCCTACATTTCTCAGTAATATCAGTTGACATTTGAATCAACTGTCAAAAGACATTCAACAAGCCAAAAGCAATTATTGAAGGTGACACAAGCCGGAAAGTAGGTTTTTAGTCAACAGTCAGCTAAATTGCCCGGCTTGGACATCTATGGTATCGGTCTTTTAATACACCTAATAAGGCTTTTAATCCTTAATTACATTGAGATATCTTCCGACAATAGTTTAGGTAAACATTTACTTGAATCGAAATTGTATCAATTCTTCATTTAACAACTTTTCTAATTATCTGCTATATTAATCAAACTTAAAATGTCCAATACTCGTTCAAGCTACCGCTACACTGGTGATGTACGTTATACAATATTTAAACCCGATTATAATCGTATAATTCGATTGAGACTAAATTGAATCGAAAAGGAATTTTTATTGCTCTACATTTTAGATACGATTTCAGCGAAATCAAGTTACATGATTCCACTTCAGGTATTTGAAAGTAATCGTAAAATTCTTTATTAAAGATTTGTAAGATGATAGCTCCAAGCAACTATCTTATTAAACGACCTCGTTCTAGAAAAATCTTCAAAAATCAAATCGTCTTTCAAATCAATTCGGGCACATTGAAAGAAAAGGTCTTAATTCTTTAAAGTTATTCTATGGTACTCTGAAAATTGTACCTATAGAGAATAATATCACAAATATTTCATTATGCAGAGATATTATCATATCTCTTAACACCTGTTGACTCCTAAGGATTGAATAATACACTATTCAATAGCTTAAGAAAGAATTTAAAATACGCAATAAGAAATTTAAATGCCTTTCTTTTTTGTTGAAGAAAAAAGAAAAAACGGCAATTTCAAAATTAGAATTATTCTATTTTGAATAAAAAGCACAAAAATATCTCAAATTTGAGGGAATATAAATTTTAAAGCTCTATCAAAACAAATTTTTTATTTATAACAAAAAATTTAAATATAATAATTAAACAATAAATATTCAAGAAAATTTAATAATTTTCTAATTTGTAAGACTTTTAAATCAATGAAAATTAAAGTTTTATTATATATGCTTTTTAGGAATACAGTCCGACCTGTCTGTTAAAAGCACTTACGTATACAATAACTAATTATTGATGATATAACAAATAAAAATGAGTGGAAACTATTTAACCCAAGCTTATAACGCTTGTGAAATCTTGAATACGAAATAGTTACGAATCAACATGTACAGACCATTTTAATTAACTATTTGACATTTCGTTTGATTAGCTAACAACACATATGCATGCTAATTTGATTTTAAAAGAAATCATTTGTTGCAGAAAAGAGCTATCTTTACATCGAAGTATGAGTAATTATAAAGTACCAAAAGTTAGCGAAGCAACCATAACACCAATCGAAACAAAGAAAGAAAAAAAACTACAAAAGCGCAGTTTTCAAAGGCAAAATGTATCAGGAAGAGGGAGAATGAAATTTTTGTTAAACAGTCACATGGCATGACAACATTCACTCTTTTAAAATTCCAATATAAATTTCAAGATGCATTTGTTTGTTTATAATTTCAAATTGCCTCCAAATTGGTGGTATTTAGTGTTGTCCATTCAACTCTTCTCTTTCATCCATACGTACAATTTGTAGCTCTATCTATGTCAGAAGTAGATAGAAAATTGTTTGAAAATTTACAGTCGAAATCGGAAAAACGTCGTCATGGCAGAGCTAGGAAGTTGAGATACTTTAGAATTACTAATACTTCGCTTTTACGAGTTTAAACAAGTGTCGCTTAAGCTCATTAATAAAAGGATTTTGTCCATCAACATGCATGCGCCTTATACGCCAAGCACATCCTTAATACCTTCCAAATCCGACTCTCAGTCCTATCACTGATCCCAGAAACGTTCGTTTTCTTCAAAATTCGTGCTCTTCTCTTTTAGTACCATGTGGACACCATATTTCTAAAGGCGGTCAATTTAAACAGTTTCACTATGATATTTCTTTCTATTTTTCTTGTTCTTAAACGAAAAAAGGTTAAAAATTCTACTCCAGTCGTTCTGGACAAGGTAAGCAACATAAATATTAAAATATTCTCATTGATAAATTTTTAATATGAATTTTTTTTTCTTGTTTGAAGAAAAGAAACCTGTTTAAGAATTAATTAAAATGATTTTCTTCTCACAAAAGTAATCAAGAACAAACATAAACATTAAATCTTTACTTAATTCTTTAATTTTTTTTAAACTTATGAAAATTCACGTTTTTATATAAAAAAAAAGAAATTCAATAAAAAGCTTATAAATATCGGGTTTTACAATAAGAACTTTTTTTTTAAACTTAAACACAAATTTTGGATGAAAGTTCTGAATTTCTTTATTGAGATATGTATGTGGTAGAGACTCTACATTTTATGAGTGAAAAAGAATATCTGGTAAATGTCCACCACGACTATGTTTGCAGACATCAATTCTTTTGACAAAGTTTTCATAAACATTTCTTTATAATTATGTCTCTATCTCACGAATTACGGTCCAATGATGCCACCAGCCCAAGCACACCAAATAGTGACACGAAATAAATGTAATGACTGTTCAACAATTGTTCTTGGATTATCAGAAGCCCGAATGTGATAATTTTACTTATTAAAGTAGTTATTTAAATGAAAGTGAGCTTCGTCAGAAACGAAGTTGCCACATATCGCCCATTTTCATAATGGATTTAAATCATTTTTATGGCATTTTCGAACGAAATTGGATTCATTGTAATAAAATGTAGACCTTTTACTACAATTATGTCGAAAACTTGAATGGAACAATTGTCATCAAGAGAAAATACAACCCTAATGAAAAAGAAAGTTCTTATTGAAAAACGCTATATATGTATATCAAAATGGAATAATTTCTTTTTTATAATAAAAATTCATATTCATGAAGAAAATATTTCAATTTCAATATGCAACATTTGAGCTGCCACAAAAAATGTTTCTGAAATCAGACAAAACTTTTACTTTTACTTAACTCATTTCCATTCATGGGAATTGAATTGAATCGTTGAATCTTTTTTTTATGAAACTTTATATCACTTTTTTTGTCACAAATTTTTGCCAAATCGAGATGAGCTTAATAAGCTCAATGTCATCACATAATTAATTTATTCTTTTTTTTGTGGCATTTAATCACACAATTTGGGGCACCTTTGTCACAAATTTTGGTCAAATTTGTTGTAACTGAATAGACTCTGTAATTGATGCCAAACCTTAAAACAACTTGGTGCGAATTCCTTCCTCTTCTGCTATAATTTTGTATTTCTGTTTATCAGTTTCATCCTTTCTGGTCGAAAAATGTCCTAACTTGTCCTGATGTAATAAACTTCAGACCAGCCATAATATATTTCATTAATTGACACAACGGTACTCCCCAAATCCAGGTATGGAACGTACATCCTGGATAAGCCAAATAAAAAGATAGAATATGTCTCCAATCAGTGGGGGACAAATCAGAACAACGTCAATAATTCGGTCAAATTGATTTGACTTTCATATTATAGGAATAACGCGAGCAAAGCCGCGGGTACCAGCTGGTTATATAACTCCTAACTGTTTTCCTTTTTTCTTTTTAAATGTCAAAAATCACCTCTAAACCAGCAGTCTAGGTGGGAATATTTCCTTAACTATAGTACAAATGAATTTAGCCCAGTCAACAGAGCGTAAAAAATGGCTCCAGCTTGCAAAAGGTATAGGAAACTTTATATTTGGTACGATTGTTCAACTAGGTAAGATATTTAAAATTTCAAGTTTTCGACCTTGGGGGAATTGTCTTGTAACATAACAAATTGATTTCATAAGGTTAGGTCAAAAGAAAATTTCGCCGGTAGTGTGAAATCATTTCAAATGGAATGAAACCTGTAAAAAAACGTTTGGCAAATACTGTTCTGCAAGTATTGGATACAAAAGATCTTCAAGAAGTGGAGTAATACGCCATATTTACTCAGTTCATCTAGAAAAGGCTAATAAAAAGAAGGAAATGTAAAACATCTCGACTTCCGGGATTGAAAAAACTTTGGAGATTAAGATTCACTTTTTGGGGTCATTCTCCGATGATTATTTATATGAATCAGAAATGCAGTGACAAAACTAATATACCCTATGAGAAGTTGCTGCCATAATTGCAGTTTAGTTTGAACAGAAATATCATTACTCTATTAAAATCTGTACTAAGAAATGTAATACCAAGATCAGAAGCAGTTACTTACCTAAAAGGAAATCTTTAGTTATTTTCCGTAGGCGGAAAACAAATTAAATATTTTTCAATATTTTCAACCATTTTTAATTCTTTATACCCGATCGATAGCGCCTAGCAATCGAAATTCATTGACAATTCGACTCTAGAATTCTTTGTTAAAAAAAAAAACTCATTGAAAACTCACTCAAAAAAATTATTTCGAATAAAGAAAAATTACTCAAAAATCACTCATAAAAAAAATCACTTAAAAAAAACTCCCTTAAAAAAAAACACATCTACCCCCAACGATAGTTAACTTGCGACTAGTGTAAGGGTGAGATGTGTTCAATATTGTTTTCGAGATATTTTTTAAAAAAAATTTTTTTTTTTTTTTCAAATAATTTTTCACAAAGAAATAAAAAAAAACCAAATTTTTTCAAAATAAAATTTGAAACCGAATCTTGATTATTTGCGTTCGTTCGAGTTGTATTTTTTCTATATTTTTTGTATGGACCTCAATTAACGTATCTCGTACAGGTAATGAGATAATCGCGAAAAGGCCATTTTCCACGCCTTTAAGCCAGTATGGGGGTGCGAGCGGCACGGGCCCCAAAGGTCGAAAACTTGGAATTTTAAATAACTTACCTAGTTGAACAATCGTACCAAATATAAAGTTTCCTATACCTTTTGCAAGGTAAAAGTACCCATTGACTGGGCTAATTATTGAGTTTACTAATACGATTTCATTTTCAATTTTACTTGATTCTATGAATTTTAGTTTATTTGTTTATCCGACATCACTACTTTGATTATCGTCCAGTCCAATCTTTGTCTACAGATACAACCATTTGAAAAGGAAATTAATTACCAAGAATTCCAAATCTAATTTCGAAAACGCATTCATTTCCTTTTCGATCAATTAAACCGCATTAAATTAAAAGGACGGAAATTCTATTTCAATTCAATATTTTCGAAATCAATTGTTAATTTTCTACAAAAGAAATATTGGATGAGTGAAAAGTTTCTTCCCATATTAGTGCAAGGAAACACGAGCGAAAAACTGGTGCAAGTGCCTCTTTTGAAATCAAGTTTTACACCATTAAAGGAGTTCTTCAGGGACAGAAACAAATGGTCTATACTTTAATCCCTCCACCTTGGACAGAAGGGAAATGCTGGGAGCGGATTTTATGATCTTACCCTGTCATTAATCAGTAAATTCCATATCTTCAAGTTCCTCCTCGGGAAATCAGTAGTACAAAAGGATATGAATTTGTAATACTTGTAATTTTAAAAAATTATGGAATTGACATTGTGGAAAATCAAATAACAAATTATATACCTTTTTGAATATCACAAGAAAAGTCTAAACAACTAAATTATGGAATGTTAGCATGATGAAATTTCTTTGAAATTAAAAGAAATCAACCAGCAAGGAAAAATGAATACTTTACAATTGATGTTGTTAGTCTTTTCTTGATTACACATATATAACGCCTATGGTATCCCTCCTTATGTTCACAAAGAAAAGTAATTTGATCCTGGAAGTATTTCTGAACTTTGAGATTTATATACCTATATTCCTATGGTAAATATGACAGTACCAATTGTGTATATTAGTTTTGTCACTGCATTTGTAACGCATTAGATAACGGCTCCAAGACCCTATGTTCGTAAATGTACATCCGTCAGTTGCTACGATAATTCAACCGCGTTCTTCGGTTTTACATAATAACTCGGATGTAGACCAATTTTATGTTTTTATATTATTGCGTTCAATCTTTCATAGGAAAATAAAAAGAATATGTTTGTTTCTCATCTTACATCCTAAACAACCTAACTAAAAATTCAACTACCCATCCTTTATTGTGGCAACTTCCCTTTCGTATAAAAATCGAAAGTAAAGAACTCGTGAAAAACGTATAGAAAATTAAAATTGGCTTATGCCTGACTTTTTGATACCCTATGTGGTGTTACCTGATGGTGTACGTAACTGGTACTCTTTAATATCTTTGATGCCTACGCGAGCAAAACATCGAAAAGCATACAAAAAAGTATGGATTCTTTGAACGCATTTAGTGGATACACATATTTAGATGAATATTTTTGAATTGCTTTTAATAAGGAAATCTTATCTGGTGATTGTTTGAAGTACCATATAAATCTATTTAATTCTTCTGAAAAATTACTGAGGATTTTGAGAATCACTGGATTTCTTAACTCCCATTCGAAGGAAGTTCCTATGAAGCAAAACTTCCATGTAAATGAAGATCTGTATTGTAAATACTATAATTTTCCCTTTCTATTTTACTATAATATATTACCAGTTCGAGTCTAAAAGAATGGGATCCTACTTCCGAGTATTCAAAAAGCATAGTCCTATAAATATAAAACAACATCTATCAAAATATGCTCTAGTTTCTCAGTTCAACTCGTCCTTCCCAAAGAAAACCCTGTTGAATATTCTTATTGAAGAATGGTACTTTTTCTTGTTTTTCGGGAGAAGAAAGTGTTTCTTTTGTATAAAATGGGTGTTATAAGGTGAAATGAACGGGCGTCATAATAAGAAGAGGTTCTCTAATTCTTTCCATATTCCTATATTGGTTAGTTGATTTACACTCTTGTGTATATTAACCCTTTTTCCTTTTGAATTAATTTAACTTTAATTGTGTGTGCTTAAGTGTGTTAATTGATTTTGATGTTGTTGAGTTCAGTGTCATAATTTGCCATTCAAAATGTCAAAAATATAGATATACGTATTTAAATTTCAAAAAGCACCAGTATGATGTTGTAATGATGTTACTTTTTTGATGAATTATTAGTTTAAGTGAATATGACTTCAAAGTGCCTACATAAATTGCTATAATAAAAAGAAATTATGTTCTTTTATGAGCGAAATCTTCATTAAAGTGTTACCAAAGAACATACAATAGAATACTACAATAGATATATATTAAATTAGATTAATTATTGGTTGTACCAAAAAGTTCGCGACCTATAGAATAGATGTCGTTATTAATGTGATACTACTATCATATGAAAACATGTAAATTTCCATATGAGACCTGTTGATTCATTCATATATTTACAACTGATTGTGAAGTACACGCATGATAGTATTTTTATACCATCTGCTAGGTCCTACTATAGAGGTTATATTAGTTTTATCGGAGAAAATCAAAAATTATTTTATTTTTTTTTTTTTTTTTTTTTTTTTTGTCCACATTGCTTAATGCAAGCAACAGTCTTTGTATAGGAGGTCCTTCAAATGTCTTTTGCTCAAGCAAACATCAAACACCTTAGCGTTATCGTTAGCTGACCTCAGCATTCGGGAAACCGGTTCGTTTCTACCGTACTCAGTTTTGTGGTAACTAATTTTGAATATTTCTACGGATCTTAAGGACCGTGTATTAATGTTAAGATGAATCTTGTCCAACATAAAGGGGAAATCAATAGCACCATTAATGGTTTGGCTCACGAAAACTATATCCGCTACTAGGCGCCGCTTTTCTAAGGATTGTAGACCTATCAACTTTAGTCTATCCAAGTATGGTGGTAGTATATCGATTTGTGCATATCCCTCCGTCCGTCCGTATACAAGATAACTCAAAAACGTCTTATCTGATTTTGATGAAATTTACAATATGAATTGGTTATTCCTTAACTCGATTTGGTATTGAATTTCAGTAAAATCGACCAAGGGGAAGCGAAGTTATTAAGCAAAAACCATGGTGACTAGAAAGTCTTGTGGTTTTTTTATCGTTTTCAGGATTTAATTGGAGAATTTGTTCACCAATTTTCTCTATGTAAAAAAACATCATGATTCCTCCTTGATAATCAATTCCAAAAAACTTATTCAAATATGTTGATTGGATGAAATCCTTCCGTCAGAATAAAATAAAACATTTACAAGTAACTATCTACCTAAAAGGATAATTTAATATTTATTAAAAAAAAAAGAAGAAAATACCTTAATATAATATTTATCAAACATTTTCTCACTTTTGACCTTATTTTATAGAATCCCGTAGAAGGATCTATGTTTTCTTGTACTTATGAAAAGTTTTCCGACTGAACTGAGAATTGAGATTACAGATTTATAAAAAGATTTAAAAAAGTTGAAAACACCAAAAATATATCTAGTATGGCAAACTTTCTTAGACATAATTTTCCGGTCAACATATTATTATGCTTTGTACCAAATTCGAACAAAATTGAGTTAATCGTTCTCAAATTGCCGTTCATACAAAAAATTAAAAAACAAACGTTTGGCATTTGAATTTGCCCAAATGTTTCTGTACACTAAATTTCATTAAAATCAGAAGTAATTAGGACAAAATTATACTTTGGCCAAAAATTAACCACGTCTGGTTTAGCATTGCCAATTCAAACCTAATCAGTTCTTCCTTTTATTGCAGGATATGTGTGTACTATATATTGATGAAATTCCTGAAGTGGTTTTCACTAAATAATCTACACAGTAAACTAAAAGAATCACCAGTAGTTGGGCAATTTCCGAACTCCTTATTACTGCTTATCCTTGTACCAAATTTCAAAAAAATTGGATTAGTAGTTCTGGAGTTATCGTCTATGCTAAAAATAAAATGACGGCAGACACAGATTTAGGAATCTTTGGGAAAATAGCCAGCCCTGATCCCAGGAACACTAAAATAACTATTTCCGATGAATTTTATACGATAACTGTATGTACTTAATCACTTAGTTTATACTACAAAGAATATAATCCATAACTTATTATATTATCTGTGCTTATATCTTAACAACGTCTAAGAAAGTAAAAATAGTTTTTCATATTTTCCACAAGAGGAAAATTTCTATGCTGTTTAAACTAATTTATTCTGTAACACGTAAAAGAAAAACCTCCCAAATGGATAAAAACCACATAAAATGTTCACCAAAAGAAAAAGGAAGAGTTTTCATTTTTATAAATAGAATATTTCATAACAAGAGTTTGTTTTTCATGAACTTTTTTTCGGTGGAGAAGCTTCTTGATGATGGTAAAGAAGAAAAACTTAACAATGAAGTATAGATAGCAAAAAAATTTTTCCGCTAAAATTAATACAATTACTTTCCATTTTCATATCCTTATATAATATTATAGAAAAGTAGGTGTATTTATAGTGAGTTCCCAATGGACTTAATTAATAGTTCTTTTCAGTTACACTACAAAAACAAAAGAATCTGTAAAGTTTTTAACAGGATGTGATGGTTTCATTAAAAATTCGCTCAAGTTTCCAGAAAACATAAAAAAATATAATTTTTTAAGTTTAGTTTCCCAAATTACAATTTTAAATGTAACTATAAAAAATGAGCAAAGCAAATCATAGAAGTGAGTTTTAATTTCACTCTATTTCCGCCTGACCGCTATGGAATGAATACCTCACTGCACTCTCGTTTCAAAACCAGCGCAGCTCTCGTTCCACTCTATCCGTCCGGATATGCTTCCGCACTGCCCCAGTTCATTCCTCTCATCCCCCACTCATATCCATCAAAACCTGCCTTAAGTCCAATTACATCCGATGTTTCGTGTCCAATTTTTCATTAATCGCTCTGGAGTCAGTAAAATGAACATTCACATACGTATTTTCATCTGGTTTTGATCTATTCTTGTAAGGATTTCAAACAGAATACATATCATCCATAAATTTACGTATTCCCATTGTTAGATCTTAAAAGGATATTTTCCCAAAATGCTTCAAGTTGTTCCTTTAAATTGAATTTACCATAAATATTTTTTAAGCATTATAAAATCTAAACGAAAATCAACAATTTCACGAATGCAATATTATTGTATAATAGAAATAGATTTCAAGAATTCTCCAAGAAATTCAAATCTGTCCTTGCAATGTATTCAAAAAGCTATTTCAATTTTATGGTATTCATAAAATGAATATTCTGTTCAAGAATGCATATCATTGAATTCAAGAAAGATGGAATTTTTACAGATGGATAACAAAATTCTTATAAATGTTTTGAAATGTTATTATTAATATAAAATTTAAGTTCCAGAAATTCATATCCAGAAATCATGAAATGCAACTACGAATGCATATACTGGAAGAATGTTTTCTTCAATTTCCGAATATGTCGTTTTAGTATTTGTCAAAATGTATTTTACAGCAACAACTAATCAGTTATGAGTGTAATATCAATTCCTCATAATAACTGACCAGTTCTTAAAAAATCAATTACATCGAATAACATGTACGACAGAAAATATCCTTCTATCTTTATGGCTACTGACTGGAGATCCATCAAAATCTGGAGGTTGAAATTTTTTTAGCATCACAAAGCTATTCTATTCTATAAAAATCTGTGGCTTATAAGCCAGGTTTTACCATGACAGATATGCACGAAACTGCTATGCATTTCACAATAAACTTAGCCCCCGATTTAAACGTCATTCGAATTGCGCGGTTTCGGTTTAACACGGTTGCAGACATGAAGAAAAACTTCCATTTACGCAGCATTATTTCAGTTTAGCACAGTCAAAGAACGCTTTTTCTAATTTTCTTTTGAATTTTCAATTGTGGATTCGAATTGCTCGATTTCAATTTAAAGGGCTTTTACGACGAACCAATCTATCGTGTATCTCGAGGATTAGGTGAATAAAATTTTCTATATTTTTTCTTGCCTTAGATTTTAATTTGTTCTTTTGCAAGCGAACTAATTGAAAAGTCAACTTGAAACAGTACACTTGTAAGCATCTCCCACCTAACCTCATTTTATGAATATAACACACCTCCCTCGTACATTACCAAAAAAATTTTATAAACAAAATAAAATTTCCAAAAAATAATGATAAAAATATTGATTATCTCATGGAAATAACGTTTAACATATATTACACATGTTTTAATCAATTACTTAATTTTATGATAACGGATTATAGATAATGGTGCTGCTATTAAATTAGCTTCTATAATTAAAATCGTATACAAAACATTTGTGTACGTAATTAATTTGTAAAACAACTTGTATGTTATTAAAATTAATCAATTAATCAATTTAACATTGATAATGGACAGTTTAAGTTGATGATAAACCTTGATAATGTATCCAAAGTAAATATGGTATGTGACAAGATAATACGTAGTTTTTATCTTTTTGATTTAGTCCATTTCTTCCCACTATGATGACAATAAGTTAATTCTTCAATGAAAATGATTTCTTTTTTAGAATCTATTGTGTGAAGGCGTATGTTTCATATTTAAAGTTTTATATCTTCCTATATTTTACTACCATTTCTACACAATCTACACTTATAACCTATATAAATCAAAACCCATTCTTCATTCTCAATTCTATACAAACTCCTATTCAATCATTCGAATTAATTCAATTACGCACTTAGCCCTAATTTATTTAACAATAGCTCAATCAAATCGAATGCAATAGTCGTGTTTATTATGTACTTTTAAATCATACATCACCATATTCGAAGTATACTAGGCTAGTCAAAAAGTTATCGGCTTCGATAATAGAATGCGCTGCTAGTATGTTGGTATATCCTTCATAAGAACATGTGTGAAGTTTCATTTCGATATGTCAATTCATTCTTTGTTTACAACCCATTTAGTGTGGATGTGTCACAGTACTTTTTAAAAGGGGAAAAATTTTAAATCATGCAGTGATTAAATTCTTTGTTTTGGAAGGTTTTAAAGCAAAGGAAATTCATGAACGATTACTAAAAGTGTATAAGAACTCTTCACCTTCAAACTCCTCCGTTCAAAAATGGGCTGCTGAATTTAAGCGTGGTCGTACGTAAGATTTGACTCGTGAATAGAACCGTTTAAGCCTTATTTATCACCATGTGCATCATTTAAAAAGAGATTGAAGCTGGTGGTTAAGGTAAAAAGCGGTTACATACCATTCGAATAATTGTAAAATTAACTACGTATTATAAACTATCATTTCCATTAATTTTAATAAAGTCGACCAATAAACAAAAAAATTACAGCGTTTTCCGAACACTTCAATTACCGGACCCGATATTTTGCCTTACCATGTAATAGCGGATCAAATAACAAGAAAAGTTTGTATGTCTATAAAAACTTTTTTTAAATGGTGAAAAGCCTCTATACTATAGAACCTATTCACCATTTTTAATTTGGTTGGTTTTTTTCGGGAACACATTAGAAAAGTACACTAAGAAAATATGTATAAAATTACTTTATAAATATAACTATACAAAAAAGGAGACTAATTTTTTGGACTTTTCCATTCAAATCGAAAACAAAAAGCTTTCACTGTATTTTATTTTTTTCGACTTTTAGTTAAACAAACTCTAAAAGTGTCAAATACAATTACACAGATCCATCATTTCTGTTTGTTTAGTGGCCAAAATAAATGTAGACAAGCAGAAAAGAAAAACATAATGCCACTCAAATTTCATCCAGAAACACAAAAAAAACCTATTAAATAAATATGACCATAGAAGAACTTTCTACTATTTACCTAAATAATGATAGAAATTAAGTAAAATATAGGTTGTTTTTGTTTTCATGGAAAGAATTCATGTATTATATGAAAGCATATCATAAAAATGATCCCGAAAAATCGGTTTCATTATCTCATTGGAGTAAGTTATTACCACTGTTCTGAAACTTTTACTTCATGGACCCCACAACCACTTAAAAATCTGAAATCTGCAGCCCACTAAATAAATTATGTGGAATG
This sequence comes from Xylophagus ater, assembly GCA_963422695.1. NCBI lineage: Eukaryota > Metazoa > Arthropoda > Insecta > Diptera > Xylophagidae > Xylophagus > Xylophagus ater. The sequence continues at coordinate 46,575,611 of OY730484.1, forward strand.
ATCGAGTCGGTTTAGACCTCGTTTCTAGAAACTGATGAGATTCTGGTTTAAATTCAGATCCCGGTTCTTTAAAATTTATTTTTTCTTTGCCGAATTTGCTGTATTCTTCGTGGCTCACTTGAAAAGACTCCGCATGCCACTACTGGGCTAATGTTTAAGAATTGGTGACTATCTGTTCTTACATTTTAAAAAGAAATATACAATTTTCTAGTATGTTATAAGCCAATCCCAAAACTAACAAAATTTGGAACAAAAAAAAATATCTAGAAAGGTGTAATTAAAGATAAGACATTTTGATGACCGAAAAATTAGAAAACATTAAGTTTTCCAAGAAAATTTTCTGCAACAATAATAATCAAACAATTATGTCTCTAGCTAGAATTACAGTTATCTAATGTATCCTCTATATGTCTCTACTAAATCTTTAATGTATCCTCCTTCATGATAACATTATTGTCCAGTGGTTTTCCTTTCTTTCTTTCTTTTTTTTGTATTTCTTGGTACAATGACTTATCCATATTTGATGTTACTCAAGAGAACAATGCTTTATGAATGACATTACACTGATTAGCCTCAAGGTTTACATGTTACAATTTTTACTTTTGGGAAAGGAAAGACACAAAAGAGTATACAAGCTTTATACCTTTTTCCATTGTAGTTATATCCTAAAGAAGTTAGGTATTACCTTCATGTTGTTATTATGTTATTTAGTTTCTTCTTTTTGTATCCTTGGAACAGCAGGACAACATTTAATGGAGGATGTTATCTACAGAATAATTTAAAATGCGTACAATAATACCTTAGTGATAATACAGGATACAGGCTATAATCCCTTAACTTTAATGAAACTATTCAACTATTTATAGGTGGATTATTGCTGCACAATTTTGAATCATAAGAAATTCTTTAGTTTTGTTTATTATTCCGCTCAGTTATTTCGCTTAAAATGCAATTAATTAATTAATTAATTTTGAGATAAAATCATCGAGCCATCTTTACGAGCATAAAATGAAATATTTTAGATTTATTAAAACTTTTATATGAAAATTTTTACAAGTTTTCTAAATTTAGTTATTTTTTGATTCATTCAAATTTACGTTCAAAATCTAATTGAACGAAAATTTTTACCGAGTGTTTCAGTTAAACAAACACAAGAGATAAAATATTTTCATTCCAAATAAAATCACGAAAGAATTTCATCAAAACTCTGATTTATTTGTACAAGTGTTTTCGCGGCATATGTAATCTGTTTCAAACACGAATGAAAAGCACATATCTTTGGAAAAGCTCAAGGTGTATAATCATATAGAAATACACTTAATACAATGCTATACATCTCGATTTATAAATATGAATGAATACCGTTAATCTATAGTTACTACACTCAATTTGACAGCTTATGCTTAAGCCTTGTTTGTAACTTAAATTCAGCTTAAGCTTTAAAATTAATTTCACAGTTAAGTTTCAATATACAGACAAAAAATCATCTTGTCTAATTTTCTTCTTACTGTGAAAAGCAAAACAAACTTAAGTAAAGCTTAAGTAGAACTAAAGTGAAGCCATTCTCAACGTAATTCATGCAGTTTTGCCGTTTTTCTATTATTCTTTTACTCTAACAGCCCAACAACATTGTAAAATATAGTCCTGTTATTGTTTTTCCTTTTTCAAGAAATTCCATGAAGATTAATCCATGCGAATTCCAAAAAATAGTGGCCAAAACCTTTCAAGCTTATTGTTGCGTCTTTGGTCGGTTTGGACAGCATTCACTACTGTGTAAAAAATCGTTTGGATTAAAAATCTCCAAATTTTGTTTTGAACTGACTACAACTTGACAATTTTGATCAATTGTTAACGAACACAGCACGTGTGTTGGTGCAATCTTTTTCATATGGAAATCTTCATGTAAATTGTTCAAAATACATTCATATGAGACGGCTACAATGTCAGCTATTTAATGCAGTTCATTTTTCGATATTCTAATACGATATTATGAACAACTTCTTTAGTTGTCGTCTCAACTAGCCGACTTAGACGTTCGTCATCATAAACTCTTGTACGACGATGTTTAAATTCACCAATCCACTTCGCAACCATTTGTCGCGATTGAGAAGATTCCCTATAACATTATTTAGTTTTGACTCTGTTTTTCCCGTCAAAATCCAAAACACTGGTTATATTTTCGCATTTGTTTAAATTCCTGACATTTCTGAATTTGAAGTCAATTCACGTTAACATGCGAAATTTTAAGCCAATCCCCGTTTACACGTACAATATAGGTAAGAATAAGCCCAAACGAAACAGTCAGTGTTATTTCCTGAAATTTTAATACGCATTAAATTTAAAATACGTATCCACAAAAGCAACATGGCTGACTCTATATCTAGAAGAAAAAAAAAACTAAGAAAAGCAGAAAGCCCTGAACAAAATTAGATTTACAGAGGCTGTAATAAAAAACAAAACAAAATAAAAAACTACATATATGAAATTTCTTTTATCTCTAAAAAGAAAATAGAAAAAAACAGCCAAAATAAATTAAAACAAGACATCGTATTTAAATACGTACTAAAAACAAGCAACTAAAAACAAGCAACTAAAAAAATCTTTATCAAATAGGTAGATTTTTTTTTAATGCAAATCCGTTGATCTTGAAAACAACCCGTATTGAACCGTTTGATAACAGCAAACATGTATTATAAGTGATTCAAATTCTTGCAATAAACTTAAAGATAGTGGTTCTAACTAAAGATTGATCATGTCGGAAAACACATATATGACATCTTGTCACTTCTACAATCGTACAATATGACAAATATAATATATTGTATTATACTAAAGTAGCAAAAATTGTTTACTAACAAAATTTTGTAATCATAATTTCTCAAAAAAAAACAACAATGATTACATTACTTGTATATATATTTTTTTCTTTTAATTCAAATTAAATTTTCTTCAAGATTCCAGAGAAAAAAAAACATTATTTTTTTAAATTAAGTTGATTTTAAAACGGCGGCGTTATTATCTCATCCCTGATATCATAATATTGACTGAATAAAGCCGGCAAATAAAAATACTAGTACATATACCAAGTAGAAAACACTTGATTTGATTATAGACACGGGGTGTTAAGAAAAAACCCAACCCTCAAAGATTGGTGTAAGCAACTTTTGATTTAATGGATGATAATATATGGGATGATCGACCGACTATTTGATACTTGAATTCAAAGTCGGCCATTTATACGATTTCGATAATCGGCCAACTATTTATATAGTGTAGAACTACGTCCGGCACACTTTACATTTGTATCGAGATTCTACATTAAACACTGATAATATGGTTATTAAGTTGAACCAACTAGCCCTGGCTCCCGTACTAACGATCAGATTTTAACGTCGTCTGGGATTGCTCTATTGAGAAGTGCGCTCTCTACTACATATACGACCTCCGTTATCAGCAGAGGTAGATGCCCCCTCTTCTTTTAGAGGCAGCATATATCTGCGATTCTGGCTATTGTATGAGATGAGTTTTTATCTTTTTTCATATAACGGAACAGGATATTTTCGTTCTAAAGTAGTGCGTGGAACAGTTGCCCAACTTTTCTTATTTTCAAAATACTATATCTGTAGAACAAACATAAGAATATGATAGGAAAAGCTAAATACCCGTAAGAATAAAATAAACAAAATAGATTAAATCGCGTATAAAAGGAAAAGCAACTGTTAAGAATTGAGAACATTATCTTAGATAAAATAAATGAATCACCAAATTCCAAAAGGACTCATGTCGGGTTTTTTAAAAATGTACTTTTTCGCCGTTTTTTTATCTTCACGGATAGACGCATGTTCCATGAGCAAAGGGGACTGATATCTGTTTCCTAAAGTGGAAAAATTCATGTCTTTCTGAGATGAGACCTTCCTTCCATATAGTTTGGCAGAAATTCAATTTTTTGTGCCTCCTGAAAAATTTGAAAAAACCTACATGAGCCCTTTTCGAATTTGGTGATTCAAATAGGATAGAGTAAAATAGTAAGCAAACAATTGAAGCCGAGCATCCTTTACCAACTAATTACAAATCATGCGGTAAGGCCTTTTAAGGATAATAAAGTAACCATGTAGTTTTTCACGTAAAAAAATTGTGTATGGGCAGAAGAGTTAATCGAACATGTTTTAAAAGTGTGGATTCGGTTTAATATGAAAGTTATTATACTTTAGTAATAGTTATACTTCGCTCAATTTCAAGTTATACTATATATTGATAAGAAATCGTCGTTTAAATTGGTACTAGTTCTTTTTATCATTTTCATTCATTTTAATGACACTCTGTAGGCATTATTCTTAATTTAATTTTATAACGAAAGTATCATGTATAGAAGTGTACAATAGAGAGACTCAATGTTTGTATCTTTAAGATGTTAGTTCGTCTTAATATAAATTTTTTTTTCTTCTTCTGTTTATGACAACAGAATTATTTTAATTTTTTCTTTTTTTTTTTTTTTTGTTTATTACAGATTCTTTTATAATTATCGAATGAAATAAGATCAACATAATTAAGTCTTTTAACGGCGATATAAACTTTATTAAACAAAGTGATTCGAAATCAGTGTGAATTAAAATTTAAAGAAGTGTAATTTAAAAGAAAAGTTTTTAAAAAGATAAAATAAGAAAAAAAAAAAAAAGAAAATTGATCATGTCCATAAATAATGTGGTTAATTAAATTTGAATTAAATTTATATTAGAAAAAAAAAGGAAAAGAAAAACAAATTAAATTAAAAGAATGTGAAAATAATTTTAGTTAAGTGAAATTGTGTTTAGCTAAGTTTTTGGGTTTTTGGAATATAAAAAATAAGTTTCTTTAAAAAGTTAATTCAAAAAAATCCGATAAAACTAAATAACTATCAAACTGGAGCTTCTCGTGGAAAATATTCATCATTTAGATGTCCCAGCAGATATTTTACATACTGTTAATGCAAGTGCCGAATTGGAATGCTTATTAAAACAAAGAGCTGATTTAACTAAATATGTAAGTATGAAATTATTTTTATACCGAATGTATCTATAGTTGGGCAGCAACAATGCCTTCTTAATATCTCAGCAGACCAACATAATTATAGAGATGATGGCACCAATTACTTGAATCCCATGGCTGGGAAAACTAGAGATCACCATTAAAAGAGTGAAACATATTTGAAATGTTATTTGCATTAGAAGCTTGTTTCTCTCTTTTATCAACGTGTTTAATAATTATTTCCCTCTTTTAGCATAGTTGAAATTAAGACCTCATTTTCGCTTACATGCTGGCATGATGAGATATCTAGAGAAGGCATTGAAACTGTCCATGCTTTTGTGCACTTAATTGTAACTTAAATTTATTTTTATTTTCTCTTTTTTTCTTTAATACTTTGTTCTGATTGGTCTAATTGTTTATTCGCTAGCTTTAGGTTCTTAATAATTACTTATTCATTGGAAAACTCGACGTTGTTTTTATCATATTGTGAATTTAACTAATAGGGTTTAATTCACAATAATTATTAAAAATATATTTTTAAGTAGTATAATTTTGAAACACATAAAATAATTAAAAAAACCATCTCTAAAAAACAACGTTTGAAATGAGATGTTTTTTATTTTGCTAAGTATTTGATTTTATCTTTATACGCCGTTTATTTAATGAATGATAAGGAAACTTTTTATAGCGTTTAACGATAAAAATATGCATTATATTTTTTCTATATCTTTCAAGAAGAAACAACAATCTGTTTTTTTATTGTTTGTTTCATAGAAGTAGCAATTTATTCGTACTTGCCACCAAAAAAACCAAAATCTCTAACATTTTATCTATATAGATACCGTGTGTCCCAAATATAAGATTATACATAGAAATATCACGACACTTACTTTTCAAGATACAGGCTACCGACAAATCTTCAGGTCACCTAACTAAAAGTTATGTTTGGTCACACGTGTTTACACTGTACTAGACCTAAGTCTAAAACAACGCCATATGCGAGTATTTATGGAACTTGGACATCAAGAGATGAGCCGTCATATAGTATGTCAACTTGTTTGAGGATAACCTAAACAATAAAATCTACTGCAGTGCCATCTAATCAGCTGTCAAAAAGTTCTTACGTCGATTTAAATTTAAGGTAGGTCTGCAATTTAGATGACCTAACCTAAGTTGCTTTGGACGTGTTTACACTGTCATATTTAAGTCTCTTTTTAAATCTCGGTGTAAACGTAGCCACAGTCAGGTGAAATGGTTCAGTTTGATTAATGTTGATACTCTTGACACTGTAATTTTCTATATTTCTTCTCAAAATCAATCGAATTAGAAATGCCTACATGAACATTCTTTGGCAATTTCTACTTCCAACTGTTTGTAAGTTTGAGAAAACGTTACGAGTCATGCATAAACGCAGAAGGCGGATATTTTGAAAATTTCTAAACTAAGAAACAACAATGATTTACACTTCACAACTATCATTTGAAATATTTTTGTCTAAACCCTTTACTTTTCGAGATATTAGCATATATAATCTTATTCAGGAAACCTATTACTTATGCATGTGAACATAACCCTGATATGTCACTCATGTAGAAATACAAATAATTTCCAAGAGTTTATATAAAGTACGTTATTTTAATTTTATTACAACATTTGAACTAAAAAAATATAGAATGTTATAAATTAATTTTAAAGTAAATGCTTATCTATTTATTTTGTCATTGTTTTTGTTTTATCGATATTTGTTTATTCATCTATTTCGGGTGAGCAACTGATACTCTGTGGAACCAGTACGAAAACCGCATGTATTCCGTACGGGATTCCGGTAAGCGATTGATACTATTTTTATAACATCAATTATTTTAACAATGTCGAAGGCGGATGTCTAGATTTTCTTGTGGTTAAAAGCATAAGTTGAAGATATTATGTGTTTAACACTTGCCGATCGAGACATCGAAATGAATGAGGATGACGCTTATGCACTAGAACCAATAAATAAACGGCAGGAATACGAAATGAATTATCATTTGTACATATATTTTATTTAAGTAAAAGATCTTCTAAAGAATCATATAAATAAGTATCACGGACTAATCCGCTCCGGTCACCACCTTATCTTTTGTGTTTAAATGGACGCATGCTCATTTATTTCTCCATTTATTATATCGATCTATTTTATTTGTTTGTTTCTTTTCCATTCTTCTTTTCAAATCCTACTCTTATTTCCTAAGACCTAAAAATTTTAGTATCTGTTACGTTACTGCTACTTATTACAATTTATCACTAGTCACTGAAACGTGACAGCAACCAATTCAAATATTCTCTTTTTTTTATAACTTTTTTTTTGTTTCCAGGAATCGGGTTGTCCGGTATTTTTCGATTCAGTTCTCTGTTGGCCAAGAACACCACCAGCAAGTCTCGCTGTTTTGCCATGTTTTGAAGAGTTCAAAGGTGTCCAATATGATAGCACACGTAAGTAGAATTAAAAAATTACTTGTATTCACTTTTTCTTATATCTGGTCTTGTATCATTGTGAAATTGTACCTTTTTACATCGTGAAAGCACTCTTTCGAAATTATAATAAGTACACTAAGTTTTAGGCCGAAACAAATGTCTTTTGTAATCAATTTTGTTAGGAGAAATACTTTACTATACTTTTACACAGATCCTAACAATAGGATTCAGGCATTGCTAAAGTGTAACGATAGTACAATTTTTCACAATTTCCCAACGATACAAGATTAGATACAACGAAGAGAAACTACCCTTATTCTTTATGAAATATTTTCTTTAATATAATAAAATTTGCATCACCTTGAATTATTTTCGTATTTAAATTTTTATGGTTTTTACTTAATATAACGAAAAATAATTTTAGTATGATTGAAAGCTGATTTAAAAAACTTCAAACAATATTATTGATGACTGTTCTCCATTTGGAACATGTTGGAAGCATTCTTGGCATGACTACAAAATATATTAACTTACAACTCTAAAATTAGTTTTTAAAGAATTTATAATAAATTTTTCAGTTTATTATTTTTATCGTGTAATTATAAATTTTCTACAAAAAATATTTCAACAATGTTGAAAAACAATTATTTTATTAATATGAGGTGCTTGAATTAATTTAGTAACATTATTTTCACATTGCTTATCATGAAAGCAAAAGTGTGTTAATCTACTATCAAAGTGTAATTTTTAAAGAACAGAGACAGATTATTAATGTTCTTTAAAAAGAACAGTGATTTTTTCTTTCTACCATGAACTAATGTGACACAGTCACCGCTGATCGTTACAGACAACAACTGATCAAATTGAATCGCGGTTGAAAAGCGACCAGAATGAGCTCGTAGATATGGTAAAGTGATTTTGCAGCATGATCACGCTAGATCACATTTTGCTAAACCAGTTCATGAAACGTTGGAAGGGCTTGGCTGGGAAATGCTACCGCACCCGCAATATTCACCAGACATTACTCCCTCCGATTACCATTTGTTTCGGTCGATGCAACATAGCCTTACACACATGATCAATCTTCAAGAACTGCGAAAATGGCTCGATGACTGGATTACTTCGAAAGACGAACAATTCTTTCAGCGAGGAATCTTCAGCCTACCAGAAAGATGGACAAAAATCATAGCTAATGATGGAAAATATTTCGATTATAATAAAACACGGTTTTCATTTTGATGAGAAAATCATTTAAGTCATATGTTACCCCCTAATATTATTCTTAGTAATTATTATAAACACTTCAAAATATACAAATATTCATCATTTCTTAAAAAAAGTAAACAAAATTATGTTTGATGAACAATTATAAATATATTGAAAAGCTTTTTCACCTAAATTTAATAATCTCTATGTGAATATTTTCTTTATTTTTTTCCCTGAAAATTCCAAGAACAAACACTTTCACTATCAACGGGCAACAGTGAAAGCTTCTTATTTTGAATATATGTACATATATACAAAAATATATTTTCCCCCAATATGATATAAAAATATCAGCAAAATGACATCCTTTATTGTCCTTTGGTGAATCCCTATATCGATCCGTCCGTATTATGTGTTTTCTTTTAAATATGAAAACATATTTTTCCTATACCTTGTCGTAATGTTTTTATTCGATATTTTCATATAAATTTTATCTTGATAATGTTTTTAACGAAAAGTTTTTCAAATATTGATTAAATAAAGATATCTAAAATAAGATAAGTCAACATCCTCTAATTGAACATCATGTTCATGGAAAATTGCTCATTTAAAACTTCATCCCATATCAGGTTAAACATTTTTTTTTTGGTTTACAAAATATTTCCCAACTATTCTAATATTTAAATAAAAGGAGGATTGAAATGGAAAAGTTTCTTTTAACAAACATTCTCATTTAATTATAATTAATTGAAAATAAATATAGGAAAAGGTAAATTCCCTTTTGACGTAAACCACTTTTAATGGTGTCACAAATTAGAAACATCACAAATATTACTGTACGTATAGAATTTTATAAAGTTCCCTTTACAACTGAAATTATACCCAAAATATTACATATGAAAGTTAGAGCAGCGGTTTCACGATAATTAACAACTAAAGTTTGCTTTACATATGAATTACTAACAAACTCTCTAATGATATAACAAAGAAATAAAAAGGTTTTGACAGGAACACAACATCTCGCCATCTATGAGAATATGATAGAAATTAACGAAGTTTTTACTTTATTTTAGTTTTTACGTTGTAAATCGTGATGTATTCGGAATATCCCAATTATATTTGGACACTTATATTAGGGATATCGGAAAGACTTAGAATTTAGTTAGTTGCTATGAGTATACAGTAGAGTTGAGAGTTCTGCTAAGTGGTATTAGCAGAAAATTCACGATCCTCTTGAAATCCCACCGTATTGATGACATACCCTTCTTTTGATGAATATCAGCTTTAGAAGTTACTTGAAACGGCTCACCAGACCATGATCTTTCGCATTAAGCATTACTGCATTCAATTCATTTTTCATCATTAGTTATCATATCCTTTAAAAATGAGCCGTTGTGGTTACGTTTTAAGAGCGTATCATAGATACTGATACGTTGCGCTAAATGACTTCCTTTAAATTCATGTGGAATCCAAACATTAGGCTTTTTCACGTACCCAACACTTCTCAAATGATCAGCAGCAATAAGAAACGATGATGTATGTCAGTTCTCTAAAAGTCCAGATGGAAGACCTGATCTATTGTTCCGTGTGTATGCGTTACAAACGTAGTGAACTTGGTATACTACCATAGGATATACAAATTCTTCATCAGACTTACAATATTCGACAAAATGAGCATTCTAATAGTAAAATCCCATTGACACTTTTCCTCATATTTTTTATAAATTATTTTATTACAAAATAATTTCATTAAATCACCCAAATAATTCCCAAGTGTTGAATGTTAAAAATGTTCCAAGTATATTTGAAAAATGCGACCCTTTTTCTTAGACACTTCTCTCACAAAAGGACTTTAACAATATTGAAAGAAAACAATAATAAGAACATTAACCCATAAACATTTTTTTGGGGTCCTTAATAACTTTTTGATGAAAGAAAAATCATAATTCCTCCCTAATACAACACTACTAAGAGCCACAAAAAAAAAGGAAAAACAAATAAATTATTCAAAGAAATCTTATAAACTTATTTTCTTAATAAGAAATCATACGAAAGAAAAGAAAAGAGACTTTTATACTTTTGAAGTACATAATTCCAAGATTAATTAACGTGAAAACAGGAAACAAAAAAGTCCAGCTCGTTAACTCATTTTGTTGGCTAACAAAAAACATCGTCAAACTTAATGAAAAAAGCGGTATGAAAGAAATTGGCAGTACAATGTGCCATGGAAATTATTATACGACTTCAACGAGAAGAAGAAAATTGATGTTTTCTTTTCAAAATTTTCTTATATTTTATAAATGAAAATAATATAAGAAATATTTGCACTAATTTTGGGAAAGGTGTCCATTACGGAATACTGTAAAAAAAACTGATGAAAGCTTAAATTTACAACGTTTTTACTACAGGTCGAAATTTTTTTGATAAATAGATTGCTAGTTTTATTGCTCGCATCAAGAGTTAGTATCATTTGGTCCTTTGGCGAAGTAATCTGTGAGAGTCGCAGATATAATTGAACATGGGAAAATAGTTTGCTTCAAAAATCTAGGCTAACCACATTAAACGTTTGGCTTTGAAACTTTTTTATTAGTTATGTCGAAACACATCCTTACAGTAAACTCTTCAGTTTAAAAGGCTTCCCTTTTAAATGCAAAAGTGCAAATCCATAGGTATTAAGGTTACCTTCCATCAACTGCCATGCGATGATTAACTGGTTGTCTCGCCATCAGCTGAATTTGTAAATATTAACTTCATAAATAGTCTATAATCATCTTCAAGTGCTCTCCTAAATAAGAGCGTCCACGATCCTTAACCCTCAACAAATTCGGACACGAATCCGAAATATGCAATCAATTAATATAAAACCGATGATCAATTAATAAAGTCGGTAAGCGATTATGAAAACCGACAATCGATTCTTGGTCCCCCGTTACGATTAAAAAACGCTGTAATTTGTTGTATTTAAAATACGTTAATTGCTTCGATTACTATTTCTTGACGTTTTTAAATTCTTGGTATATCAGGATGGATAGTCTTCTAATATAGTATCGGGATGGTCTTCTTTCCATGGAAGAGATGATTGGAACAAACAAAGGGTTGAATCTAAAGGAAACTAACACAAGTCCTTAATCACTACAGGATCAGTCAAACCACTTGCATTAGTCTCAGATTGTAATGGTTCTTTTTCTTCCTATACGGTTGCTCCTGGTTTTGCATTAAATATTGATAGTATCTGTTTTCCTGATCTTTCAACCAAAGCCCCATTAAAAGTTTATAGAACTTTTTCAATTCTTTTGCATCCTACACAGTTCGTGGATTCAATATTTTGTTTTTTGTTAAATTTCTTGTAAAACTCAAAAACAAATTCATCAATAATGGACGATAAACATTGGAATTTCGTTTTAAATGTTTAAAAATTATGGAATTTTCATTTGAATAACAATCGAGAAATATTTCGAATAAATAAAAAGCGAATTATTTGTGTTAATCAAAACAAAAAAAAACCATTTGATCTTGTTCTAGTAATTTTTTTTTTATTTAGTACTTCAAAGAAGTATCAAATACACTTGGAAGACAAGAGATATTATGTCCTTATCAGTAATTTAAGTAAACGTCTCACGTAGGTTCTTAAAACATTTTTCCTGTAAAACTTTTCAACTTTTATACACCTTATATACGGAATAATAGGAAATACGATTTCTTCGTTGTGTGGATTTATTGAAGTTTATTGTCGATAAACATGAAAAATTTTCACAATGTTTTATTAACAAAAACACCTTAACACATAATATAAGAGAATACTTGAAATAAGTTCTTATTAAATACATTATTAAAGTATAAAGGTTAACCTTTATATACACTGAAAATTCATTTCATACGAATTTGTACAGAACTTATATAAAGAAAAACGAAACGAGGAGAATTTGAAAAGTTTTCATTTTTAATTGAATTAACACTAGGGGGATCCACCCCATACGGTGCTTAGTGCCGTTAACCTCCATCAAAGTATGAGTGATTATGAAGTACCCCAACTTATGAAAATAAGACAAAATTTACATTGCAATAAGTGCAAAAGAACATGGACAGTTTTTAAAGGCAAAATATATCAGAAAGAGGGAGAAAGAAATTTTTTAAAAAAGCACATGGTATGACGTCAATCACTCTTATGGAATTTTTATCACTCTTACCGATTTTCTGGTATATACAGAGATGGGAAGTTACCAGTCACTTATTCTTTAGGTTGCTTGAGTAAGAAGCAGTTCCGTAACAATTACTGAAAATCTTGGCTGAGACTTCCCGGCATCTGTTTTTAAGACATTTTATTGTAATATTTTAGTACGTCAAATTAAATTTAGTATCGACTCGCATAAATTCTTAAAAATGTTAATTAAGACCATGAAATAGTACCACTTCACAAAAAAGTGTTTTTCACAATTTAAACTTAAAATATCGCTTAAAGCTATTTTAAACATTTTTTAAAAATATCAAACTTTTCGTCATTTTTGTTGATTTCCCTAAAATAAGAAAAATTTTGGCATACAAAATTACATATTTTTGCCCAAAAGGGATGTAATTAATTTCAATTTTCCATATTTTAGAAACTTTTCAAAATAGTACAGATTTTGAATTTTGAAAAAGAAAAATTTTGTTTCTTAGCAAATGACAACAAAGTTTCGAATATTTCCATTAAAATTTCAATATTGTGATTTGTGTTTCGGTTTACTCGTAATATTTTCATTTATATGAAACCTTCAGTAATTACGGTTTCAATTATTAACTTGTACATTTGATTTCTTAAAGTTTACTTTATGTGTAATAGAAATTGTTTTGAAACTATATGTTTTGGTTTTGATTTAAAACTTTGATACAACTTTAATATATCAGAAAATATTAGCAATACTAGCTGGGATTTCTTATAATTCACTAATAAAAATATGTATGGGTATGTTTGAAAAATAACTAGTATAAGAAACCACCCAAACTTCTTGCAATACCGGGTCCGGCAATTGAAGTATCTATCTAATTCAAATCGTTGTCAAATGTAAACCGCACATCTTGCAATACTAAAATTTGACATGAATGTTGCTTGGCATATTGTCTGTCAGTAGTAAAAACTACTTGTTGGTGAAAAGACATGTTCTTATTATTTGTACAATGGAGCTTAAACGAAATTCAATTGTTGCGTTTCGTTTGATTGGAAGGTCAAATATCGAAATTCGGAGAGAGTTAAATCACATAAATTTGAGTGAAAAGTTTGTACCATTAAAGGATTCGTCGAGGCCGATATATCGGTCAACATTGAATCAGTTTAGCAAATGATCAAAACCTAATTTTGTACAAAGGGATTTATTAGAAAGATGGTCTTCAAAACTAAATGATCTAAATCTATCGAAATAGATCTGAATATCGCTAATTTGTCCTGTACTAGAATATCCTATAATATTTGTATTTAATTTTATTATTCTTCATTTTATTTTCCAATTACAGAAAATGCCACCAGATATTGCCATTTGAATGGAACATGGGATAACTATTCAGATTATGATCAATGTCATCATTTAATTGAACCATCACCGGTAACAGATTTTTCACCAGGAATAGAATTACCAACACTTATCTATTGTGCCGGATATTTTGTTAGTTTAATAGCTTTAACATTAGCCCTAATAGTTTTTTTATATTTCAAGTAAGTTTGAATAAAATAATTGGAAAATTTAATAATTTAAATTAATTATTTATTAATTTATGAAATTTTTTAGAGATTTAAAATGCCTTCGTAATACAATACATGCGAATTTATTTTTAACATATATTCTATCAGCTTTATTATGGATTTTAACACTTTTCCTTCAAGTGGTAAGAATTAACACTAACGACTTTAATTCAAATAAAAACATCCCTGAAGAAAATAGTGGAACGAATACATACTAATACCTTTCTTTCTGATTTTGCCTGATAGGTGATCATTCATAAATGCCATACTTTATCCATTTATTACTATTTTTAATTTTATTTTTACTAATTCCCAACTTAAGAGATTAAAAATGCTCAGAATATTTTTAGTAAAGTGCAAAGACGGTAGATTTCTTCCTTATCAAAGATGTGCCAACTAGGATTAAAAATTTAAAAATTTTCGAAATTGATATTTTAAGTTCACACTATACGAACTTCGAAAAACCTCTAAATTCTATAAAATGTGAAGACTGGCCTTTATCTTTATATGGCTAATAAATTGCAAGACAAAATTACGTTCTAGAATTGTCAAAATATCAACTGTTTCTTTTTTCGAAATTCTATAAATTTTTTTCGAAAATACAACACCTTCTCAAAAATCAAACCTTCAGTTGGCACATCTTTTTAAGGGAAAATCTCGACAGTTTTTAGTAAAGAGAAGAAAATGGTCTGCTGTAGAGTTAAAATTAGAGTACAAATAAATTGACATTCAGAGTTCAAAGGTTTTATAGAATAACTGTTGTATTGTTTGAATAATATAAGATTTAGAATTTACGAAAAAGGGCAAATGAACAGATTAACAACTATAGTGTAGAAAGGTCTAGTTGGTTAAAACCTCGACCTCATCTTATGAGACTCATGAGACTGATGAGACCCTGGTTCAAATCGAAGTCTCGCTTCTACACTTTTTCCTCTACTTTTCTTTGCCTTTCAATTCCAAAGAAAATATACGTACTTACACTACAATGAAATTAATGGTAACTGAAACGCCGTTAAAAAAAACACCTGATCTAAAAAAATTACAATTTATAGTTAGTTTTCGTTAGCAACATTATTTTCTTCAGGCTACTGATTCTCCTATAACTAGACACCAGCAAATTTTATTCTAATTAAATATCAAAATCTACTTCAAATGTTTAGATGACAGATCATCCAAGTCTTGCTAGTTGTATTTTTATGGTGATATTATTTCATTATTTTAATTTAACGAATTTCTTTTGGATGCTGGTTGAAGGTAATTTAATAATAAGTTTTTTATTATGTCTTTTATTTTAAAACAACGAATTCTTTAGGTCTTTACTTGTACATGCTAGTCGTTCAAACATTTTCAACTGATAATATTAAATTTGGAATGTATGCCTTCATTGGATGGGGTTTGTGAAAGCTAAAATAATATGGAAAAAACATAAAGCATTTATAAATTTTTTTTCTTTGAAATTAATTTATTTAAATAGGATGTCCAGCTATTATAGTATTAATTTGGTCAATAGCTAAAATTTCAGCACCATCTTTGGAATCACATAATTTTAATGGGGTAAGTTCAAAATGTTTTAAATAATCTTGTGTTTAAACTATTTATTAAAAAATTTCTAAAACAATTTCAAACTTAAAAAACCAAAACAACATAAACTTTTCTTTCTTTGGGAAAAGCAAACTATTTCTCAGTATTAATTTTCTTATAGTTTTAGTATCCCGAAAACGAACAAGAATATCAAATTGTTTTTATCTTATATTTTCTACAAAAAAAGGGAAATTTCAATTTCCTTTGAAAATCATTTTCTTTCGAATTGAACTTTATCTTTTACAGGAAACATATATACTTTTGTAGAATACTATATAAACGTACACTGAAAGAAATTGAATAAGTTTTTTTTTTGCAACAGCTAAACTGTTCTTACTGCCATAGTCATTTTTTGTAGTATTTAGTATTTTTTAAATAGTTATTACTATCATATTAAAACGGCAGAAAACTATGAGACAAAAATATGTAGCTATTAAAGCTATTCCTTATAGTAATTTTAAACATAGTTGATTTCAATACTATTTTGTTTCTATTAATACATAAAGTTTGATTTTCATAATAACCGACCTTAGCTATATTTACTACATTTGCAGCATCATTTGAAGATAAAAGAAATTTATAGTATTGGAGAAACTAAATTGATTGAAAAACTAAGATAACTGGCTCAATAATTAGAGTCTCATGCTTAGTATCAAATAGTGCAGTGTTCCAATCCGGGTCGTGGCAACTTGAGTCTATGGTATAACAGCTTCAGAAGTGAGATTCTTATTCAGAAATTTACCCTAACTTTGTTAGTATTGTATTTTTCCTACTAAGAAGAGTTGTGGCATTATTTCAGTATGGGTGGTATTTATGAGTAGTGTAAATGCAAGCGATGACAACGATTGCATTATTAGATATGGCCCAGTTTGTGATGTGAGAATTTTTAAGTATTGAAATAAGTTAATAGTATTGGCAAAACTGACTTGATAGAAATAATGAGGTCAACTGGTTCTGTGGGTTAATAAAAGTCAAACGGTTTCATATCGAGGGACCCGGAGTTCATATCCCGAAATTTTTCCATTTTTGCCATTCATATTTATCATAAAATATAAGTGTAGCGTCCAAAAAAATCCACTATCCCAAAACCAAAAATTTATATAGCGAGGAACATGAGAAAAAAAAGCAAACTTATTAGTTCTTTTTTTCTCTGTAGGTACTTCATTTTCAAATTTATAATATAGAAATTTCTTTTCTTTTTCACCATCATCCTTCAGATATTATATAATTTTTTTTAAGAAACATGATAGGAAAAACACAAACCCCCATGGACACTTTTGTTCAAGATATCCAATAACGAAGATGACCCTTCTAGACTAAACCAATAAAATAGTATTCGTTTACTCTCAAGGTTTATAAAGCTATCAGGATATAGGGAAAATCAAAACTCATCTGAAAGTGAATCGAATTGAAATAAACGGAAATGTGATAATCGAAATATATTCTCTATAGTTAGGTATGAAAGAATTTTATATTATTATCTATATTCAAACTTAAGGATGTGATGACTACAACCGGTACGAAGGAACGCCTAGTTTCCACGTCATTAATTACTATCCATAAACGTCCCCATTTTTTTGACGAGCAAGATTTAAAGCACATATGGAAATTCTATCCATTAAATTTTTATGGCAGAGTTTCAACACAAAACCAAACTTTTTAATGTGATCCAAAGTAGTTATCTGATAATTTTCAAGCCATTTGTCCGTAACATACTTCGTAGCAGTTTAACATTGACATCTGATGACCATATGAATTTGTATTGCTCTTTCAAAGCGAAGTTACCCGAAAAAAATGTTGGTAAACCATCTTTGGCATGTTCGTGCTGCTACTGCGATCTTTCCAAACCCTTCTCACAAGTTTTTTGCTGCCTGCATAGCGGTACTTCCTGTTTGGAACTTTATTATTGCATAAATATAGAGAAAGAAAATGTGATAGATTTTCTTTCATCCAAAATGCATTCTTGCAATTTTCTTTTCCATGTTAAACCAAAGATCCTATAGTAGTATGTCTACAATTTTTGATTTCAGGATTTAATTTTTTTCGTTTCTTTTGGTTTTATTTCCAGTTACAAATTGAATGTTCCTGGATGGTTGAATCTCATATAGACTGGATATTTCAAGGACCAGCATGTCTAGTTTTAATTTTAAATCTAATATTTTTAATACGGATCATGTGGGTATGTTAACCAAGTAATATTATTTAAAAAACAAGCAAAAAAATTCGTTTATATTGTACAAAAACAAAAAACAAAATTTCAGCTCTTAGACGGTATCTATTCGTCTTTTTTTTTTCTTGCATCTTAGATTTATGTTTTATCATTGAAGGTACTTATCACGAAATTACGTTCAGCAAATACACTTGAAACACGTCAATATCGAAAAGCATCAAAAGCACTTTTAGTACTAATACCACTCTTAGGTATTACATATTTATTGGTATTAACTGGTCCCGAATATGGTTTGGAAAGGCATATGTTTGATGATTTACGAGCATTTTTAATAAGCACACAGGTATGAATAATTCTTATTATATTATTTTTATTTTTCTTGGAAGATGATTAAATTGTTAAAGATTCTTTCATCTTATCTGTTTTGTATCTGTATTTGTTTTTTGCAAACATTTTATTAAAGATATCAACTCACATAGGATGAATTCATGGGAAACACATAGAAATAACGACAAATGAAGAAAGTTGATGCGTTTAAATTTCTGTGGGAAATGGATAAGCAAATCCATGAAATCCGGGGTGTATTAAATAATCTTATGGTTATGACAAGCAGAGCAAAGTTAAAAGCGGAACACTTTGTTGTATGTCATGAATAACATTAACAATGTTGGCCTACAAGTCGTCACTTGCCGCTATTTTATCAGCATAAACTAGTGACTTCACGTAACGGCATAGGAAATAGCCGTAAGATGTCAGATCACACGTGGTTAGAGGTCAATTTATGTCACGTCAAATCGTGATTTCAATAAATCGATGGTTTGTACCGCTATATGGCACGTAGCGCCATCTTTTTGAAACCACATCTCACCTTGATCAGTTACGATCTCCATTGACGAAATCGACAAAATATTTTGTACGACGTCACAAAAACTGTTTGAATGGGTGATGACATTAATTTATTCGATATTGATGGAAAAAAAATTTATAAATAGAGGTGCATTTTCTTGACACGACACAGTGTGTTGAATGAAGTAAGCCGTGTCGTTTTAAAAATAGGGAGGAATTGTGAGATCTGATGGCAAATTTAATATCAATCAAGCAACCAAACATGCTTTAATGAAAATGTCCTCTTGAAATATTTCATATAAATCGAAAACTCTCAAGATTTATAGATTTTTAATTTTTCTGAATAAAATAAATAATGAAATTGTATTTATAAACATTTTTTTTTTCTTTTATTTATTTTAAGGGATTTTCCGTATCGTTATTTTACTGCTTTTTAAATTCCGAAGTACGTCAAGCATTACGGCACAGATTTGTTACATGGCGAGATGAACGAAATATTCATTCTGGAACATCAAAAAATCGAAGGTCTATCTATATTGTTAAATAGATTTTATTATTTTATATTTTTAAAAGAAAAATTTTGATTTTATTTGCTAAAAATTATCTTTTTCTATAAACTTTGGAAATACTTATTTGTAAATATCAAAATATTAATAACAATATTTTTCTTTGCTTTTAAATATTTTCTGACATTCGTTTTCTTCCTTATTAACGAAAAATATAAGATCTTATTTCACTTTTTAAAAGAACAGGAACAGATTGTTTTATTGTTCTTTCAAAAGAACTGTGATTTTTATCTGTTCTTTTTCGTAATATGCTATTTTTTAAAATGAACTGCTCTTTGAATTTATTTTCGCTCTATGAAAGTGAGACACTATATGCTTTTCTCTTATTTTTAATATTGTTATCCTCAAACGCATATGTAGTGAAAAATGAGGTTGACTGTTTCGGTACCTCATCTCGATCCGATCATTGTAATAAACCCTTACGATTGTCGTAGAGTATCTATTTTTTATTACACGTTACAATATTGTAGTTCCACGGGGGAACTCATATTTGATCAACACACGTATTTCTGAGTTGTGCATGGTCGCATTAGAAAATTTCTAACAAAAATGTTTTTTTAAAAGAGGATTTAATGGAGTTAGAAAGTGGAAGAATGTATCTTTCAAATTAAAATAGTATTGCGCCGAAATATGGCTTGAGAATGAAGTTATTCGTAATTCAAATCAACGTTTGGATTAACATAAAATTTGGTATTACACTACCCAATATAGGTTTTCTTGTGCTATTCTGTCGAACATACCCAAGTATTGCTAATCTCGGCGATCTTAAAACCATCTATCAAGAGAATACGAAGAGACTTTTTGCCTCACCCAATATATCATAAACGAGAACATTGTACCAATTGATCCTTACATAATATAAATTGAAAAGAATTTGTTGTAAATTGTATTACATACATAAAAATTTAAAGTACACCTCAATGAGTTGTTTCAGTTATTTACTTACAAATAAATATATAAAATCAATTTAAAACCTTAACCATAAATAAAATTGTTGTTTGAAAAGTTTTTCTTTTCAAAAAGAAAAACAACCGCATATTAAACAAGTCCTGAGTCCTGAGAACAAGGAAGATTAAAGGAATCACGTAAATATTTAAAAGAAATACATATTTTAATGGGTTTTTGTACACCTTTTTTTAGAAAAATGTGAGCTTGTTTTTCCATACAATATATATTTTCCTTGAAAGAAAAACATGTTTATTATTTTTATTAAAAAAAAAAAAAATGAAAAGAAAATTCAATACATTTAAAAAGAAAATTTATTTTATTCTGGTAATTGGGAGATGTTTTCTTTTTTTTGCGGTGATGTTGTATTTTAAATTCAATTCTAGTCTCGTTCTAAAGAGAAGTGGTTTTACTTTCTTTTCTTTTTTTTTTAATGAAAATAATGTTAGGTTTCTTTTTTTTTCTCTTTTATGTTTCGTCTTCCCTTAATTTATATTCCACAAGGATGTGTACACATTTGATTCTACCCTTAGAAACAAAAAAAAAAGAAACCGAATTGAATTATCTGATTACGCTTGATTACCTCACCAACGCCTACTCTATATCAGGGCCTTAATGCCTGAGGGAAACGTTATCAAATCCATCAAAGAAAATTAGCAATAAAAGCAATGGGTTGAAAAATAAGTAACATGTTTCTAATGTTATTTGTATTTCTAAATGGACTAAATCGATGATCTTATAGTTACGACAGATTGGAAAGAAAGTTGTAAAAACACCAATTAAATGCCATTTTATCTACAATATTTCTTCAACTCTTAACTCTCAATAATTACTTTCCACGAAATTAATTCTATCACAGAAAAGAAATCGCGAATAAAAATCATTGCTAACTAGGCTTTATTATTTGATGTAATCACTCCGTATTCTAAAAATTTTACCAGTACTTTAATCGCTTCGATATTACTTAGTCTTAACATACTTCAAACACAATCACTTTCAAAATCTCTTCGATATAATCACTGACTTTTTTAACTTGAACTGCTTTATCAACTGCTTCAACTCTGATATTTACACATGATGCCAATCCTTCTAGATCTTTTGAGGAATGTCATGAATTTTAAAATGTCAAGTGATTATACAATAAAATTAGCTTTACTTGAATTTCTTGTCTTTTTTTTCGTTTTTCTCCAAAAGAAACAATTTTAATAACCGCCTGAAAATAGGCATTTTATAATTTCTTATTGAAAATGTATTGAAAAAGACCAGTAATATCAAAATGTGTGTGTGAACGAACGCGTTTTTTTCGGTATTATGTAAATACTATTTTGTGGGCGCGTTTTTTTACATATGGTTCTTCAAGGATTTCCACCTTCTCATCTATCCTGAGATGGGTTATCTTACTGTTAATAAAAAACAATTGAAGACGAATCAAAAATCGGTGTGCTATCTATATGCTAACGCAAGATATCCTGTATATTCAAGAAAATATATTTCCATATACATCAAGGATTCAACAAGGCAAAAGAAATCTCTTTATCTTTCTTCTGATTTGAAATTGAATTTTCTTATATTGTTTTCTTTTATTGTTTTACTTCTTTTTTTTTTCTTTTCTTGTTTACCACAATAAATATTCGAGATTAATTGAAAATTATTTTTCATTATCTTCTTCTTCTTAACACTTAATAGGTACAGATTTTCAAAGGACTATTCACCACGATCAAGAACTGAAAGTTTACGGTAAGCTTATTTATGAGTAAAAAAAATTTTATTTTATTATTGTTTTATGTAACGAGAATTTTTATATGCAATAAAATTAATCATAATTTCAATATTTTCATTCATTTTTCGCTTTTAAGTTTGGTTGTAAAGCTTTAAGACTGAATTATAAGAGGCAGAATTAAACATAAATGAAAATTACAGCAATAAACCAATATTCATTAATCATAAGCTTGTACAGAGTCGTCTTTCGTTGACTTTAATTTTTCTTTCGTTAAGTTTTTCACAAATAAGTTTGTACGGGAAACTTTTGCTAATAGCTTTTTTATAAAATATAGCTGAATTAAAGGACTATTATTTTTCAAAAGAAGCTAAATAAACTTTGGAACGTCTATGAAATGCCTATGCTTATAGTATTGACGGATATTACAACCAATTGTTGACGTGAATGAGCTTCGTTCAGTTTTTTTTCTTCTGTAACTCCCTGCGCAAATCTCTGCCTAATATAAATTCAGCCTTTAGAATTATTGCATGATTTACTAGTCACAAAACTTGAAGATTAGTTTAAGCATGAAACTTCTTCATGGGGTGTAAATTTCATTCGGCCTTCATACCTTTCTATACATCCCCGGAGGTCTGGGAGAACTTGAACTTCCATGTATTCTTCCAAAGATATCATAATTGGAAATAAATGACTTAATTTGACAAACACATTTCTTCTAATTTAATTAAAAAATCAAGAAACTTCAGTGAAGAATTTAATTTAATAAAAATATCTTCCTTAATTTCATTTTTTGAAACAATTTCCACCTTTTCCAGAATATAAATAGCTCTAGCTTCAATATCTTGCCATAAGATCCAATTTAATTTACTTATGTTAAATAAAAGCTTTTCTAAAATTTCCGCATCTTTTCTTTACTTATATCTTTGGTATTTGAGTTATTCATGTTTGAATTCCAAAATTCGCCAAAATCATCCGGCTTCAAGGTAATCTTGTAGACCACTTTCTGAGCTTTGTGTAGTATGAAACTAGTATGCCACTATCGTGTACGACGATTGAGGTGCCCATCTAATTCAAATCGCTGTCAAATGTAAACCGTACATCTTGCAATACCAAAATTTCACATGGATGTTGCTTGACATATTGTCTATCAGTAGTAAAAATTATTTGTTAGTGAAAAGACGCGTTCTTATTTTTTGTACAATTAAACGAAATTCAATTGATTGGAAAGTCAAACATCGAAATTCTCCATATTCGTTGGATTATTCCATTTGGTGAACGTTACCATCAGCGGCCTGCAAAAAGAAAACACACAACTTTGGCCGGTTTAAAAAAAGATTTGACTCGTGAATGGAACCGTTTAAGTCAAGACATCGTGCGAGCATCGTGTGCATCGTTTGAAAAGAGATTGAAGCTGGTGCTTAAGGCAAACAGCGGTAATATACCATTTAAAGAATTGTAAAATTAACTATGTATTATAAACCATCATTTCCATAAATTTTAATTAAATCGACCAATAAACAAAAAAATTACAGCGTTTTTAAATCCGGACACTTCAATTACCGAACACGATACATTATTATTTTTTAATTTTAATAGATTTATTTCATTTCCTTAAATTTATCTTATTTCTTTACTTTTTGAAATTTTTACAATTTTTCTTTCGTTTTCTTTTTTTTTTCTTGTTTTCTTTTTTCAGTCTTACAACAACATCCAGCCCAATAAATTCATCCTGAATTTTTATTTAATTTTTATAGGCATGCAAATTTTTCTGATAAAAATTATTGTAAATATTTTTTTTCTATTCACAATGAATATTTTATAATTAATTATTTTCGAAAACAAACAAAAATATTATTTATATTATATTACAGAACTGAGGAGTGCACAGTTTTCATAAGAGCTTAGCAAAAGGATATAAATGAATTAATGTGCTCACAAACTGCTGTATAAAAAGAACCAAAAACCAATTAAATATAAAAAATCATTTTGTAAAAATATATATTTCATATTTTTTTGCATGATTTTAAAACAAAATTTCATCCATTTTGTGCCATAAAAATCATTTTTAAGGAAGCGGAACACGCGGACATTTGGAAGGATAACGAAATGCATGCAATTATTACGAAAAATCGAAAAATATATATGAATTTTTTTAAACATTATATAAACATTATTAGCTGTTCAAAATTTATACATCATTACGCCATCTATTTAGAAGAAAATTATTAAATTGTTTCTATATTGAACTGAAAGAATAGAATAGGTTGTGTTTATCGCGAACTAAATTAAAAATTCTTCCTTTTAAACAAATAGAAATA
The DNA here is from genome assembly GCA_963422695.1 of Xylophagus ater. Classification (NCBI taxonomy): domain Eukaryota; kingdom Metazoa; phylum Arthropoda; class Insecta; order Diptera; family Xylophagidae; genus Xylophagus; species Xylophagus ater. Next base: position 46,600,134 of record OY730484.1, read on the forward strand.
ACAGAAACAAAATGTTTCGATTAGTGCCATCTATATCTCAAACCTAATAGTAAATAACTCTGTTAAAAATAAACAGTGATAAAAAACGATACTTAAATAAATGGGTATAAAATCTATACTAACGATCCAAAAAAGCGCACCTAAGGTTTCAGTTCAGTTAAAAATAGCAGTTCATCAGTTGCCAATATTTTTTCGTGATTGTCGTCCACTGAGCGGATGCTCTAATCTGGGTTGAAACCCATTATTTTTAAAATCTAAAATTGATATACATTTTTATATCTAATCGAAATATGCATACAAAATTTTCATTAATCTTTTTCTTAATAATAATTATTATTATTAATAAATGTAATTTGTTTATAATAAATTGTACTCCCTCTGTCCGAAATTATGATATACGTTTTTTGGTAAAACTTTCTGATTATGGTTATGCTTATAATATACTAAACTTAGTTATCTATGGTAATACTCGTATAAAATAGATGCTTCTAGTAATTGTTTGTATTTCAAGATATTGGCATGTCATATTATGTGGTAATGAATATTCAAGGACGCCGATTGGAATTACAATAAAGAAACTATGTGGCTTCAGATAGATACCAAAAATCACAATAATAGAATTTGCGTACTACTTCCAGGAATCGCCTCAGTTTCCCCCATTCTCTTTGTGATTATTTTGCTCGGAATTATGATGTCGTTCAAATATATCACAGCTTCCCCAGGCTCTAGGCTTTGAAACTTCACAGGACCCATTACAATTAAAAATTACAAAGAACACGCGGAAAATAAAACAATCATCATTGATAGATTTTTATTTCTATATCACCAAGAGCCTGAAAAGCTCAATCTTAACGAAAGCTGTTAAATTTTAGTGTATTTTATTAGAAATTTTTTAAACTTGAAAAACTCTCGTCCAAATTGAAAAACCAAGAACACGGGAATTCGTTGATGTTCCCACTCGTCATGAATCACCAATAGAGTCTAGCAAACATACTTTTGCTCACTCACAAAGGTGCTCACACCAACTTAGCATTCGTAGAGAACGTGTTCTGGTCTTACCCGGTCGTTTGGTCTGGACACCCCTTAATACTATAGGTTTTTGGTATTCTATTTAAAAGCTTAACAGAAGTTTTCAATGAAACAATTCCATTTATGACATTTAAAGAAGAAGGTTAAAGCAAAAAAAAGTGAAAGTCTGCGGTCACATAGGCTCTACACTTACTGCGCGCGCTTTCGAAGATGAGAGCAACGATAAATATACGCGTGTAATTAAATGGAAGTGGCCATATAGCCGAGTTCGTTGGAAGCAGGATACGATAGAAAAAAAGGGAAGAATTGAAATTCAATACTTCGCCTCTTTCAAAAAAGAAGGCCATGATTTCTTTTTTCAATTGTGAAGAAGATTTGTATTCGTATTTGTGAATTAACTGGCAAGCTAGAGAAAATGTAAACGTGTTCAACGACAAGAGTGATATCCGATGTGAACACTTTTCGCTCACCGGTCTCGTTCCTCTCACCACTTTATTATTTTTCTCAATCCACGTAGAAAGCGCAGAACCTACGTGGCCGTACACTAAGAGTTACGTATACGATACAGTAAACCCTCCGCGGTACTCTCATAACGCGATTTCCATACAAGGTTTGACAATACCATAATTCGAGATAATAAAAATAGTATAGCATTATTTGAGATAGAGAGAGTATAATATTTTCTATTTTATGTAATAAATATAAAACAAAATATGTATTTAACTAGTCTCATAAACTTTTACATTTTTTAAATATTCCATTTATTTTATATTTCTAATTTATTTCTAATATTTTTAAATGAATTTTATTATTTTATTATATTATATTGTTTTTTGTTTTTCGTTTTTTTTCATATTTTTGAAGGGATTCCGAAATTGAGGACATTTAATAAGTTTTCTTTGAGTAAAAACCGAAAATATAGTATTCATGTAATTTATATAAATTTTAAGTATTATTATAAAATGTGTCTATTTATATAAAATGTAAGAATTTTTAAATATAACAAGAAAAATCTATTTTTAAATTTAAAATTATATATTGTGAAAAAAAAATCGAAAAAATTGTATGAAAAAAATAAATAAATTTTAATTAAAAATTCAAAAATATTGCGTATTCTAGCAGAATACAGGACCCTGTTCGGGTTTTGAAAATGATTTTTAATCATCAAAAAAAGAGTTATACTATTCCCATTAAAATCTGTATTGGCAGGCGTGGCATGAGTCTAATCCTGCCCAGTTTTGATGTAGTTGTCGGCAGTGACCGTATGAACTCACCAAGTTTCACTATTTTGCGATACATACGTCGAAAATTTTAACGTTTTTGATTAATTGTGGACGTCAAAAGTGAAACAAAGAATCGCTTGAGACATGTTCCATCAAAATCGCTTCAACGGTTTAGTAGACAACTCAGTACATGCAGACAAAAGTCCACAAATATAATATAGATGGATAGATGGATGTTGAAATTGTGAAAATAGTTCTCGAATTATCATCCCAAATAAAATTTGAACAAAATCTTTCACCAAAAAGTAACCACTTCCGGTTATAGATTTCCTTTACAATAGCCTAACATTGTGCCAAATACGAATAAAATTGGGTAAGGAGCTCTCGAGTTATCGTACTTACAAAAAAAAAGTGACCATACAGATCGCAAAACATGTATTTCTATTGAAAGCCGAATATCGAATTTTTACACGGTTCCCATAAACATATTTTTTCAATGTTTCCATCCAAACATAACAATTCAGACTGCACATAAACGTCTAAATGTTGGCTTCCAAGTCTTGAATTCTTGCCGTTTTATCAGCATAAACCAGTGACTTCACGTAACCTTATGTCAGACGACCTTGGAGGCCAAGCTACAGAGGAATTTCACGAAATCACATTATTGCCAAATCGATGGTTTAGGTCGTTGTATGGCATGCAACATCATCCTGTTGAAACCACATCTCGCCAGGACCCTAATTTTCTGCATCTTGGACGGACAGAGTTCCAATTTCAATTTCAATTTGGATCCTCTTGCACGCTTTCGTTTACAACAACAAAATTTGCTTCAGTAAGAATATTCCGATTATGTTCTTGCCGCACGCAGAGAGAATGTGATGTGAAATCTATCCAGAGTTCGATGAATAGCTTCCTCCCATCGACGATTATATGTCCCATAAAAATCACGAAATTTTCTATAAATCTCACGAATCGATGACCAATTTCCAAAGTAAAATTTGGATAATTTTTGTTTCTCAAGCGCTAGACGACAGATTATACAGAACAAAAACATGAAAAAGAGCTGGTCCCAGAATGAGAGCTCAGATTAACAGTTATCCTTATCAAAAGTTCTATCTAAGCTAAGGAAAGGACAAATTTTTTCGATTCTTGTTTTCATCAAGTAGTATTGAGAAGTTCATAGGCGTGCGGAGCCTTCCCTACACATGTAGTACCTTGCGACAGTTATCCAATGTTTATTTCTAACCGTTACAAATTGTAGTGATAAAAACTAATTTATCCATTCTCTGGTATACTACCATAGGCTATAAAAAAAAATACAAAATTCCCATATTCATTAAGACAACATAAATTATTCTAATCCTGACGAGGATTTCAAAGAAAATGAAAATCAATTTATTTATCTTTTAAGCTGCTTTCTTTTTTTTATGGATGAATTTATTTTCAAGGAATTTTATTTTATTTTGTTTAATGTTAAATTTATTTGATTCTTAAATCCGGAAGATTTTAATTAAAAATACTTTAGTTGGGATAACAAGTAGGTCTAAGAAAATTGTGCACATTTTTGAAGTCGTAAAATTCAGGAATGAAAACGTTTATTTCGATTGAAACTAACATTCCAGGACTAATCATAATCTTTTCCAAAGAAAGATGATTCTACTATGCTCATACTAGCCCTACTATATTTGGTCTATTATTCAACATTATTCCTTTTAGCTCGATACACTTACTCCACCGGTCTTTTAACATTTCCATATTTGTAGAATACAATATCTGAAGATCTGCAAAATACGCTTCAGTTTCCCATTTAACATCTTCACTTGATGCGAATCTTTTTCTTTGGAGCCATCTTTTCAAGTTTGGAAACAGATAACAGTCGCTGGAGACCATATTTGGAGCATACGATGGATGGGGAAGCAATTTCAAATGGAATTCATATAATTTTGCCATTGCTTTCACCGACTTGTAAGATAGTGTCAATGTCTTGCATTACATTTTTCCTTGCTAAATGTGGTCGTTTTGCCATTATTCTTTCACTTAAACAGTCGCACAACATTGCATAATATGGTCTTGTTATTGTTTTTCGTTTTTCAAGAAAGGCCATGAAGATTATTTGTATGAGGATGTTTAAATTTACCAATCCACTTCTCAACTATTTGTGACTTTCGAAAGACATTTTCAATAATTGAAATTGCATTCAATGAAATTGGGTCTAAGACCAAAAATTCAGCATACAAGATTTTATGCAATAAAATATTTCAGACAAGACAAAATTTACTAATGAACAAATTTTTTATAAATATGAATTTGAAAATTTTTGTAACTGTTATAATTGCCACAATACTAGACCAATGCCATCTATAGTAATTTTCTTCTTAGAATTTTATCCAATAACACAACCAAAATTCTAACTGTCATAATTGTCACAATACGAAACCACTGCCATCTATAGTAATTTCTTTTCTTTGAATTTTATCCGATAACATAACCAAAATTATAAATGTCATAATAGTCACAATACCTAAGCCAATACCATCTATAATAATTTCTATTCCATTTTCGACATTTATCCGATAACACAACCAAAATTGTATCTGAATTTCGAAATAAAAAAAAATCACCACAAAACTGTAACGAACTTCATAAAACGTTGACGTTGTACGAAAATGAATTGAAAACGGAAAGTGCCAAAAAAATTTCTACTTTTCGCTGGCAGACATTTAATAAATACTTGGAAGTCGGTACGTACACAAATTTCTTTTCCAAAAAAAAAAAAAACAAAAACTTCGTTAAATTAATTCTTCATTACATTCATATTCATTTAAAATAACTAATAAATTAGAAGTAAATAAAAAAATTAAGTTAAGTTTTAATCGCCATTAAAGGAAAGCAAGCAAGCAAAGCAAAAAAAAATGGTTTACTTGGAATTTTTTTCTTCGTCTTTTTGAAAATAATATATTTTTGTGCGTTCATTTTCTTTAATTTCTTAGTTTTTTAATATTTCAAGAATAAATTTAGATAGTGTTGTTTTTTTTAATAGAATAATCAAAATGTTGTATTTTCTTTTTCAAAAAGGAAAAAATTTCTTTTAAAAAAAAAACGTGTATTTTTTTTTTTGTCGAAGTGTGAGTGGGTGATTGTGTGTTTGTGTGTGTGTATGAATTGAGTGATAGTTTTTTTTTTTTTTTTTGCTTTAAGAAAAGAGAATAACATAAAAAAAAAACCAAGAAATTCTTCGTAATTATCAAAAAAAATTGTATTTTTTTTTATGTGATTTTCTTTTTAAAAATTTCCCAAATAGAAATACAAAAAAAACAAAACATTTTTCCAGATATTAAGACAAGCCAAGTGCATCAAGCTGGAGTATTTAACGACAGCAAATTAAAGGCCGGATTTTTTGGATTTTACAGTACAGTAAGTAGAGAAAATATTTAATTAAGAAAATTTTGAAAAAAAATTCTCAAATTTGTTGTTTTTTTCCATAAAATCAAAGAAAATTCAAAAGAGAAAAATTTATTTCCTCCACAAAATGAAATGTCAAAAACAACAATCAAGAGATATGCTCCCATCTCTTTTTATCATATTCAAAATCAAATAAGAAAATCATCTTTCATCTCTTTTTAATACCGACACGTCTGCAAAATTGTAGAAGAAAAATGCCTCGCATTTAAAAAAAAAATGCTAATTAAAAAGAGAAAGGTATAGAAATGACATTTTTGTGGAGGAATTTCAAAGAAAAAAAACATTTTCTTATAAGAATTTTAATTATAATAAGAACAGCTGCCGTTAAATATGCGAAATAAGCAAAAAAAAATGCATTTTGTTGGCAAAATTTCGTAGAAATTATTTAGCAAAAAAAAAAAATGTGCTCACCTTATCTCTATCCTTCTATCACTGTACTCTTCTTTTGATTTTTTTTTTCTTAAGAAATATTTTAACAACACACACACGCACACAACAAAGTAAATTGCCGGCTTTAAAAGAATTTAGTTTTTTTTTTTTTAATAGAAATAAAAATTTCTTTAATACATTCACATTTTCTTCATATATGAATATGAAAAAATACGACTTTTTCTTATGATTTTGTATATGTGTAAGTTCGTTCAACCAAAATTATTTGCCACGTGTTAACGAAGGATGTTTTTTTTTTCTCGTAAGTTAATTAAAAAGAGACAAGAAATAAAATTTGTAAAATGGAATTAAGTTAAAGATAGAAAGAGGCACAATGTGTGTGTGTGTGGAGAAAATGTGGGGAAAATATATGACACGAAAATAAAGTATGTACGTTTTTTTTTTTTTTTGTTTTTGTATCAAAATTAAGTATTTTTTAATTTTATTTTTTTACGCATTTAATATTATTATGAAGAACGTAAATTTTATTTTGTGTTTTAAAAGAAAAATGAATTGTTTCTGTGGTATAGAGAAGTGAAAATTTTATTTTGACAGATAAGATTTTGGTGATGCCTTATGGCAGCAGTATTGGGACAAGAAAAACAGCTTTTTCTTAATAACTTTGTTTCTTCTTTTTCAAATTTTTTTCTAATTCGCAAATAACCTAGGGCCTAATAGCATAAATCTATTCTGAAAATTTTATTCAAATCGGTGCATTAGTTTTTAAGTTACAGCAAAAAAACAATGGACATGTGTTTTTTTTCCTAAAACTGTTTCTTTCTCCCGAACCATTTGACCAATTCGAACGAAATCTAACATAATATTAGATATTTATGTAGTCAACGTATGTCAATAATTTAAAGAACAATTACCAAACAAACTTTTCTTTTAAATCAGAAAAACCATAAAAGAAAAAAACGACAAAACTTCCTGGTCATCCTGGTTTTTGCTTTATAATTTTGCTACCCATCGTCCGATTTTACTGAAATACAATATCAAATTGAGAATTAAGGAATAACGAATTTACATTTTTAATTTCATCAAAATCGAATAACGCGTTTTTGAGTTATCTTCCAAACGGTCGAGTAATACCTGCCGTAGGACATAAGAAGAAGGAATCATTGGCATTTGTAATGTGTTAGTTAAGTGTGGCATAATTGATGTGATAATCAGTTTTTAAATCAAATGATAACTAAATCACCACTTCAGTCGTTTGGTATGGCATCTACCTCGAATTAGAGTTCGAACACTAAATAAAAAGCCGATATTTCCTTTGACAATCTCTTGAATAACAAATGAAGTAAAAAATCGTAAAAAACATTTATCTAAATTGTCAATTATAGTGGACTAAGCTTTGTTATGTAAAAAACTAACTAAATTTAAAAATGTATCAAAAATCCTAACTCAGTAAGGTTGTTGAAATGCCAGTTGGTACTGGCACATGGCTTCTTCTTTTAAAATATGTATTAAAATGTCTTCTTTCAAAGTAGGTATATTAAGTTTAAGTTTTAGGGTGTTCTTGTACCTTTAAGATCAAGAGATTGTGTCTTAATTGGAGAGAATCAATATGCCCCCAAGTGTTTCCACCTCCTGCAGAGTAGTGCTTCACTGTCCGGAGAGAATATTCATTGGGGTCTCTTCGTCCCCCTCGCAGAATCTGTAGGTACTATCTAGTTCGAGTCTTAAGTAGGTATATACAAGTCATATGATTTTAACAATGTTTAAAAATGTTGTAAGATATGTTCCAACGTCGTCGTCTTCTTCTGGAAATCGGCACAAAATTTCCGGACAATCTAAACCAAAAAGTTTCTGTAATATTCAATTCAATGGAAGTCCACTGTTATCTCGAAACTTTTACGACTTTTAAAATTCCCAAAGTTTTGTTGCAACCAAAAACCGAAAAAACTAATTAAAATTTGATTTATTTTAAAAATTCAAATAATCGAAACTTTCTAAAAATAAAAATTTTTTTTTTTCTTAATTTATTTATAATTAAATTTCTTTCCAAAACATTAATTTTTCAAAAATTTTCAACATGAAAATAGACAATTAATTGCTTTTCAAACTCATTAAAAAATATTTTTAAATTTTAATTTTATATAAAAAATGATTTTAATGAAAAGTTTTGGAGTTTTGGTCAACAATTTGTGTTAGCCATATTTTTTTGATAATCGATGATAATAAAATAATTATATTTTCCTGTGTGAACTGCTGAGCGTGAAAAGCAGCGCATTTGAATTATCTTGTTGCACCCCTGGCGGCCAGGTAATACGGTATTAGCCTCGTATATATGAGAATGTGAAATCTACTTAAAAAGTAGATTTGAAGAGCTTACAATCAGCTTCACTTAAGTTGATCCTGTTTAATACTTTTCAATGATTCTCAAATGGAATCTTGTAACTCTCGATTTGACCCAAATCGTATCGAAAATCTATAAAAATTGCAATGCCAAACAAGATTCCATTCCTTAGTAATCCTCTCGTGTCGTTAAACGTTGACTGGTTTCGATGAATTCCTTTAGTCATCAACAAGGTAATGACTTTGGTCTATCCAATTATAAACTGAAGAATTCAAAATGGCTTGATTGATTTTTTGACGCCACTAAAACGTGAAATATTGCAACCTGGGAGCTTTGCAGCTAAAACTTCCAACGTTACACATCCACTGTATGGCAAGTTGCGTCGTCTTGTTGGAACCACATGTCTTCCACATCAATATCTTCGATTTCGCTAACCATTGATTGTTACAGTCTGATCCTGACCTTTTTTTTTTTTTTTCAAATAATTAGGGCCCAATGACGCTGCCTGATCACAATGCCCACCAAACAGTCACTTTTTGACCATGCAATGGTGTCTCGTGAATCTTATGAGGATTTTCATCTCCGCATATGCGGCAATTTTGCTTATTAACACACTCCCAGAGAGGTGGCAATGTGCCTTATCAGAGAAGAGGATGTTCTTTGAAAAATCAGCATCAACTTCTTGCTGCTGTAATAACACACGTTGAGCGGTAGTTAAGTGGTCCATTTCGTAAATGTGTTGTTGCAAACTGACATATGACACTTTGAAAACAAGAGCAGCTGTCGAGCTGCTTGATTTACAGTGCTGCCAACATAGGAAACTGAACTTGGATCACCCTATATAATGAAAATTCTATTTTTATATTAAATCTAAATGTTTTTAATTATCAAGAAAATGGGCATGTAGAATCCGGGTACCACGCCGAGCGCAGCGCCGAGGAATTCAGTGTTTATAATACAAAAATAATTAAATACAAAATAATTTCGACGACCTTTTCAACTTAAGTCGTGATATTTATTTCTTGCAACAATTTTATTTTATACAAATTATAATTTTAATATTTTACAATAATTAAAAAAAAAACCGCGATTAAAATGAAAGGGAAATGATTTTTTAGTTGTTATCATTGAAACGCGGTGACATGACATATAAAATTTTGTACAGAAAGTTATCAACAAAAATAGTCTGATAATGAATTCTTGTAAGGCGCTCTCATCATATCTTGTTGGCAAGTTTTCTTTCGTTTATGTTTTGTGATAAGAAAACGGAAAAATACGACGACGACGACCACAACGAAATTTCTTAAATAAATCACTTAATTAGGTCTGCGAATGAGTTTTTACGATTATTAAACAACTATACAAAACTTATTTCATTCAAAGTATATGCTCCATCTGAATCTATATTTCGCCCATCTTTGAGGAAATTTGGGGGATTCCGCGTTGCAAGAATTGTTCGTCGTTCGAGGCAATCCAATCATCAAACCGTTTTCGTATTTCTTCAAAATTGAGCATGTGAAACAAATGGTAATCGAAGAGAGCAATGTCTGATGAATACAGCGGGTGGGGTAGCATTTCCCAGCCAAGCGTTTTTCCTGGATCGGTTTAGCAACATGTTGCCTTGCTGCTGCAAAATCATTTTAACGTGTCTACGAGACTATTCTGGTCCTCTTTTCTTCAAAGCTCGATTCAATTTGATCAGTTATTATCTGTAACAACCAGTAGTGACTGTTAAACCCGTGTTTTTGAAAGTTCATGGTAGAACACACTCTTCAGGTCCCACCAAATGCCTTCTTTTCATGTACATTCGAGTTTGGATTTTTGGAATCGTCTTAATCAAAATGCACAAATTGGAAATTATGGAGAATTTTCACCATAAGTATTTTCCATCCATCGATGAGGGCTTCAGTTGTATTTTCCTTCTAGTTAAACCAGAAAAGTAGATCTTTCCGTAAATACTGTTTATTTGAGACGACCAAATCTTAGAAATTCGTTGTAATAGAATTAAAACGTTTTGAATTTTTTTTTAGAGACGTGGCTTTAAATGTTGGTGTCTATGGGCTAACTTAACAAGCTTATTAAACTTGTTAGGCTGCTATCAAAGTTGTACACTCTCTTATGGATAAGCAGTTTGTCAGATTAAATCTTATAAACTTGTTAGAAAGGGACTAAAATGATTCAACATTTTAAGGTGTGGGTTGAAATTTAACAAACTTGGAGGAGTGTCTATCAAATTAAAACATTTTGTCTGACAAAACTGATCCATAAACAATCCAACTTTCTTCAGATCAATCTAAGAAGTTTGTCAAACTTATTGGAGTGTCTGTGACTAGTTTTAAATGTTTATAACTTTGACAGACTTATTCTCGAAAGCTTTAATGAACATAAATTACTCACATCATCGTTTTCTAAGCAATTTTTAACTATATTGTTTCTTTTTTCTTTCTTTTTTTCAGTGGTACTGTAACGACTTGGAACGAATAAGGACTTTTCTTTTTCTTTAGTAATGCAAGCAGCAGCAGTGATGGAGGAATCTAGTAGTAATTAAATAAAAAAATTAATGTTATCATAATTATTGTAATAAATATTCTGTTTTGTCTTTCTTAGTTACCGACAACGTTCAGGCATCTGATATGGCATCTACTTATAGCTATGATGATTTATTTCCTGCTTTACCAGAAAGTACAACATCATCATTAAGTAATGCACCAGTACGAACAATGAGAGTTGGCAGATCCGTGGTTACACATGTAAAACTAATTCATAATTCATATATTAGCATAATTATGATAATTTTCGCTGTTTTTTTTTTCTCTCAATATTTTAGGTATTTCATGTACCATGTGAAGAACGTAAATCATCTGATTCGGAAAAATTTGGTGAAGGTGAATCATTACGTACATGTCAACAAATAATGAAAGAAACTGGTGCACATATTGAAATCTCCAGTTGTAAAGATCAATCATTAACATTTTTGGTAAAAGGAAAACAAAATGAAGTTTTAGATGCACGCCGTAAAATCTTGATACATTTTCAAACGCAAGCAAGTAAACAAATACCGATACCACGTGAACATCATCGTGTTATATTGGGTAAAAAAGGTGAACGTTTAAAGGAATTGGAAAAATTAACAGCAACGAAAATTAATGTACCAAATATTAATGAAGAAAATGATATTATAACAATATCTGGTACAAAAGAGGGTATTGAAAAAGCTGAACATGAAATCCGTACAATGTCTGATGAACAATTAAAAAAAGCATTTGAACGTGTTACAATACCGAAAATCTATCATCCTTTCATAATGGGACCATATAATGAACGTTTAAATAAATTGATTGAAGAGACTGGTGCAAAAATTAATATACCACCACAATCTGTTTATAAAGATGAAATAACAATAATCGGTGAAAAAGATGGTGTACTAGCAGCTAAAGCAAAAATTGAAGATATCTATAAAGAAATGGAAAAAAAATGTTCAACAGTTAGTGTTGAAGTTGCTAAAACTCAACATCGTTATATAATTGGACAACGTGGTTCGACAATACAAGAAATTCTACAGGTAACTGGTGTATCTGTTGAAATGCCACCATCCGATTCGAATAGTGAAACGATAACATTACGTGGTCCACAAATAGCATTAGGTAATGCATTAACATTTGTCTATGAAAAAGCAAATTCAGTTAAATCGATAATCTTGGATGCACCAAATTGGATCCATAAATATATAATTGGACGACGTGGTGCTAATGTTAAAGAATTCGAACAAGACTATCCAAATGTTACAATCATATGTGCTGATAATACAATAAAACTAGAAGGACCACCAGATATTGTTGAAAAAGCTCAAGAATATTTACATGATGTTATTAATGATTATCTACAAAATTACACATACGTTATAATGACAGTGAACCCAAATTTCTATAAACATATTATTGGTAAAGCTGGTGCAAATATAAATCGTATTAAAGATGATCTAAAAGTTATGATTAATATTGAAGAACGTGAAGGTGAAAATAATATACGTATTGAAGGACCAAAAGATGGTGTCGCCCAAGCCCAACTAGAATTACAAGAGAAAATTGATAAACTTGAAAATGAAAAAGCGAAAGATGTTATTATTGATCGTCGTCTATATCGTTCGATAATTGGTACGAAAGGTGAAAAAATTCGTGAAATTAAAGATAAATATAAGCAAGTACAAATTTTCATTCCTGGACCAAATGATAATGTTGATATTGTTAAATTGCGTGGCCCAAAAGAGGATGTCGACCGATGTCATAAGGATTTAATGAAAATTGTTAAAGAAATTCAAGAATCATCGCATACAATTGAAGTGCCAATATTTAAGCAATTTCATAAATTCATTATCGGTAAAGGTGGTGCAAATATCAAGAAAATTCGTGATGAAACTCAAACGAAAATTGATTTACCAGCTGAAGGTGATAAAAATGAACAAATCATAATCACTGGGAAAAAAGAGAATGTTCTAGAAGCTAAGGAGCGTATACAAAAAATTCAAAATGAATTATCTGATATTATAACGGAAGAAGTTCAAATATCACCGAAATTTTATAATTCAATAATTGGTACTGGCGGTAAATTGATATCATCAATAATGGAAGAATGTGGTGGAGTATCAATTAAATTTCCATCAACTGAATCGAAAAGTGATAAGGTATTTAAAAAAAAAAGAAAGATATATTTTTTAATATTTTGGGTAAAGGATAAAGTTCGCGGCCTCTTTCTGTTAAAAAGTATTCATACTTATCACTGTAGATTTGCTGGGCGAAAAACTGAACCAATTGATTTTCATATGCCTCTTTTGAAGTTAGTTTTACACCATTAAAAGAATCCTGCAGAGACCAAAACAAATGGTATTCGGACAAAGCAAGGCCCGAACTATATGGTGGATGTATTAAAACATCCCAGCCAAGCTCTCTCAATTTTTGCCTAGTCATTAAAGATGTGTGTGATCTGGCATTGTTGACACCTTTTCTATTGATAAATTGTGGCCGCTTTACCTCAGGTTCGTCTGCAGTTCATGATTCCCTTCCAATCCCACCAAACACAAAGCATTATTTTATCTGGCGCTAGTCTTGGCTTTGCCACCGTTTCTGCAGCTTCATTCTTATTGGATCACGATCTTTTTCACACATTCTTGTCTTTATCTGACCCATTTTTCATCACCCGTTATCAATCTTTTCAAAAATGGCTCGATTTTGTTTTGTTTCAATAGCGATTTGCAGATGGAAATTCAGTCCATTAAATCGTTCACTGATAAATTCATTTGGAACTTAAATATCGAGCTTCCTTTTGTATCCAGCCTTTTGCAAATGGTTCAAAACTGTTTTTTGATCAATCTTTAGTTCCTCAGCAATGTCATAAGTTAAAATGTGCCGGTTTTCCTTAAATTTTTGTAAATTTTTATCGACTTTTTAACAATGATTGGTCTACAAAAGCGTGGCGCATCTTTAATATTGATATTTCCAGAGCCGAAATGAGCAAACTATTTATGATTTTGATATAGCATCTTCATCATAAACACTACAATTTTTTTCCACAAGCCTGCGAACCTTTATCGCGAGTTTTTTCAGAATTTTGCCTCATTTTCAAAACCCAATTACAGCAATTACTTCTGACTGAATTTTACAATTTCTTTTCTAAATATTCTATGAAATATCAGCTCTCCAGGGCGCTATAATATAACTTGATAGGATTAGAACTACTTAAGTTATGCGACTCTAAAGTCATTTATTGGAAAAAACGGCGCGAACTCTTTCCTTCACTCAATATTTATTTTTTTTTCTTTACATATATTTTAAAAACATAATTTTTCTAGGTAACAATTCGTGGTCCTAAAGATGATGTTGATAAAGCAAAATTACAATTATTAGAATTGGCAAATGAACGGCAACAAGCATCGTTTACAGCTGAAGTACGTGCCAAACAGCAACATCATAAATTTTTGATTGGTAAAAATGGTGCATCTATACGTAAAATACGTGATAGTACCGGTGCACGTATAATATTTCCAGGAAATGATGATGAAGATAAAGAAGTCATAACAATTATTGGTAAAGAAGAAAATGTTCAAGCAGCAAAACAACAACTTGAACAAATTATAAAAGATATTGATAAAGTAACTGAAGGTGATATTGCTGTTGATCAAAGACATCATAAACATTTCGTTGCTAGACGTGGTGAAATATTACATCGTATCTCGGAAGAATGTGGTGGTGTTATGATATCATTTCCACGTCCCGGTGTTGATAGTGATCGTGTAACATTAAAAGGTGCCAAGGATTGTATTGATTTAGCTAAACAACGTATACAAGAAATTGTCGCGGATTTAGATGCACAAGTAACAATCGAATGTATCATTCCACAAAAACATCATCGTACAATAATGGGTTCACGTGGTGTACGTATACAGGGTGTAACATCAGAATATGATGTACAAATAAAATTCCCAGATCGTCAACAAACTGAAGATTTTGATAATAATGGTATGATTAATGGCGGCGGTAATGATGGTAATGATGGTAGTAGTAGTAACATTGATGATAATACAACAGTACGACAATGCGATATAATCCGTATAAGTGGACGTCAAGAAAAATGTGAAGCAGCTAAAAAAGCTTTAGAAGATTTAATACCAATAACTGAAGAAGTTATTGTACCATATGATTTACATCGTTCGATAATTGGTCAGAAAGGTGCAAATGTACGTGAATTTATGGGTCGTTATGATGTACATGTTGAATTACCAAGATCTGAATTAAAATCTGATATTATACGTATAACTGGTACACCACAACATATTGCCGAAGCTAAAGATGCATTAGAGAAACAAGTTGAAGAATTCGAAGGTGAACGTAAAGAACGTGAATTACGTTCATTCGAATTACGTATAACCGTTGAACCAGAACATCATCCGAAAATTATTGGTCGTGGTGGTGTTGTTGTGAATAAAATTCGTGCCGATTATAATGTGAACATTTCATTTCCACGTCGTAATGAAAATAATGAAACAACCATTGTAATAACTGGCTATGAGAATGATGCGAACAATGCTAAAGATGAAATAATGAAAATTGTTAATGAACTAAATAAATTGGTACGTGAAACTATTGAAATCGATCAACGTGTCCATCCACGTATAATTGGTCAACGTGGACGTAATATACGTAAAATAATGGAAGATTATAAAGTTGATATTAAATTTCCAAAACAAGGTGATGCCGATTTAAATGCTGTCACAATAATTGGTCCTGAAGATGCTGTACAAGAAGCTAAAGATCATTTATTGAATTTAGAAGAGGAATACATGCAGGACATGGTCGACTATCAGCCATCAAATACAAGTGATTTTAGTTCCGTACTACAGCAGGCATTCAATAAAACTGGTTTTGTTGTACAAGGTGCACCATGGGAACGTAAAAATGATGAACAAAATGGTGGTGTTGCACCAAATACTCAATCACAAGAAGATTTTCCAGATTTCGGTTTATCAAATAATGTTAATGCTAACAACAATGATAATACACCAATGTCATCAGCTTGGGGTCCAAGACGTTAAAAAAAACAAAACACATTTAAATAAAACAAAATTCAAGCAAAAAATTATACAAAAAAAAAAACACCACCCACAGGCCCAAAAGAATAAATGTTCTGATTTTATTTTTTTTGGAAAAGATTTTATTATCAAAAAAAACGAAAAGGAAATTATAAAATTTCCGCCATTTTTTTTCCTTTGTTTATTTTTGTGTGCAATTTTGAGGGCCCGCGCGCGAATTAAACATGTTTTTTTTTCTTATTTAAATTTTTCTTAGTTTCAAATATTTTATTAGGAAAAATTTTGCTATTAAAAAATAAAATTTATTAGTTTTTTTTTGTTTTTGTTTTTTTGGATTTTAAGTCAAAATTTTTGTTAAAAAAAAAGAAAAAGGAAGAAATTCGAGTCAATTACAAGAAGAAGAAATTTTAAGAATAATTTTAATATTATTTTTTGTTGGTTTGCTAAAAATTAATCTGTATTTTTCCAAATCATTGAAAATTAAAAATAAAAAATCAAAAAAAAAAGAAAAATGGAGAACATAAAAAGAAAGATGGATGCCCTTAAAATTATAATATAATTTTTTTTTTTTTTTTATATACGAAATATATTTAATCTTATATTATATTATAAAAAAAAATATTCATTATTATTTTCTATTTTAATTATTTCACAATTCATAAAATAATAATTTTGATTTGATTTAATTGATTTTTTTTTTTTTTTTTTGTTATACTTTAAGAAATTTATTGACTATTAAAAAAAAAAAAAGAAAAACTAAAAACAAAAAAAAAGACATGTAAATAGATTTTTTTTTTTGTATGGGTTTATTTTTGATATTTTTTTGAATCTATTCTATGATTTTCTATGTTTTTTTTTTCTATGTAATGATGGTTACTTTGACATAAGACCTTGTCACGTGTTTACTTCGCGAAAATATTTGAATACTAGCAGAAATACCCGACTGTCTTTGGGCTGGAAATAAATTGTCAAAAAAGACAAATTTTAAGGAAAATTTATTATTAGCGTGGCATGAGTCCAATTCCGCCTAATTTTGATGTAATTGTCGGCAGTGGCCATATGAACTCATTTACCAAGATTAACTATTTTTGAGATAAGTATCTCGGGAATAATCGCGTTTATCATTAATTGTGGTCGTGGGAACAAAGAATGGTTTGAGATATGTTTCACAAGTATAATATAGATTTTGACAATTCGTTAAAATGTTAAAGGATTGCGGAATTTTTGCGAAGCTTATGCCAAAAATAAATATGCCCTCTGAAGCCAGAAATTATCAAGAAAAACCGTACGAGTTAGTGACACCATGTCAGATGCTCAATGAGAAGTTTTTAAACAAAATTTTATTCTCTGTCTTCTTGATACATTTTACCTTTAAACATTTTCTGTGCACTTATTGCAGCGTGAATTCTGTGTTTTTTTTTATTAGTCTGTTCTGATTGGTGTTATTATTTATTCAGTAGTTTTGGGTATTTTATAATTACTCATTCTTCGGGTAAGGCGATCAATTTTACTCGCGCCTAAATATAGGTTTTTCCAGTTTTTTTTGTTTTTCGATTCATGGAAAGCTTTTTTGATTCTTGTTTTTACATTCGTTCTTTAAGCTTTTGATTTGTTCACTTAAGAAGAAATTTGGTTTTTTAATTTATCTTATTGGAAAAATATGAATGAGATCGATGAGTTACGGCTACGTTGTTGTTTTTATTCTGTAGTAATATATTGTCACATATAACTTGGACGTTGGACCTACAGTTTTACTACTACTAACCATATTGGTTGTTGGCTAAACCGATTAAATCTTTGGATGGAAATATTCAAGTGTTTTATATTTATTTTACTCGTTCGAAAAGGGCAATCGATTCTTTGGGAGCAACATACTTCCTTGAATTGATTACATTCGCGTTTGGTAGGAACGCAACTTAAGAATCATTATAACACTTATCTTTTTCAATTCCGACTGTAATATCAATCAAAACTAGAGTTTGACTGGCGGTACATAGTTTTAAGGCTGGTAAAATTTAAGAATTAATTCTAAAAGGCATTTGTTATCAGTTTTTTTTTGACCGAAATTTTATTCTTTTGATTTTATTTTCTATTTTATTTTATTTTGTATTCCTTTCATTTTATCAAAATAACTAAAAATTAAATGTCTTTGTACTAGTTTTAAAAAAAGAATTAAAATAGCATAAAATAATAATATTAAAATAAATTGTAAATATAAAATCAAAACTGAAAAAATGATTTGTGAAGTAAAAAGATTCAAAAAAAAAACTATATATATATATTATAAATAATCATTATTATTACTTAAAAAAAAAATATATGAATATATGTAATAATAATAATTAAATTAAATATTGGAAAAATTATAAGAAAAAAACCAAAAAAAAAAAATGGCAATGTTTAAAATGGACAATGAGCTTGTTTATAAATGATTCTGAATTTATCTGCTAATGCGGAGAAAATTAAAAAATTCATTGAAAATTATTTTTCTCAGAAATTAATGCGCCTCCTTAGTTTTCAACCGTAGCCACTAGAAGGTTTTTAGGCCCCACGCGCATTTGAGCTAAACGAGATAAGCTACGTGAGCTAAGTTTCTCGTTGTAAGTGAAATATTCAGAACTGTCATTCTGTATAGCGACAGGCGATTGCCACTTGCGGCCAATTTGAAATTGATCATCGCATATTTCGGCATTAAGTAGGGCGATTACTTTCGTTCTTGCCTCAATTTAATTTTTTCGTAAAAAAATGCCAAAAACACAGACATCAATTTCTAAAATGATATGAAAGCGACAGGGTTTGAGCTGTCGCTTCAAATTCATCAATATGCGGCGATATCACCTTACGGAATGCCGAAAAACGACGAGCGACGGTCACCTATCGCCATACAGAATGCCTACCCAGAATTTGCATTGGTCGTCGCACATTTCAGCGTAGCTATGGAACTACGTCACTTGGTCATGAGCGACACGAACTAAGCTCGGTCACATAGTTCAGGCCGCAACTACGCGGCATCGCTGACACTAACATATACGAACATTCGGCATTATACAGTATCGAGCGATGCTTGCAAAAGTGTAGTATGTCTTCTTTATTTGGTGGTAGTATCTTATCGACATAATCTGATAATCTGATTCGAAATCTAGGTCTAGTAATAATTCACCGGATAGTATTACTTGCAAATTATATCTCTGACGGCTGAAATAGAACTGATGGCATGAACTTACCGTGTAGCTTAGTTCAAGTGTGCAACGGGGTGAATGAGCCCAGCTAAGCTATGTAAATACAGCGGCGAGTTTTCACAGACTCTCGAAGCAATCGCGATTGGGTTGAAAAATAAGGCTATAAGTTTTTTAATTTATTAATTTCGAAACATTTTTATCAATGAAATTTTTAATTGATTCCTTTCTCACTGCTGCTGTAATTAATAAAAACAATTATTATTATTGGAAAATAATGCAAAATGACCCCATGCTACTCATTATGGACTAATTCTTTTGGAATTGAATAGATTTAGGAAAGATTAAGGAAAAAAAAACCTTTTTTTTTTGTTTTGTTTACTAAAAGTTTTTATTTTTTTTTTTTTATAATTAAATATTTGTTAATATCTATAAAGAATATTAAATGTAGACAGACACACATACATATATACATATATATACAGGTTGTAAATAGGTAATGATAGTTAAAGTTTAAAACTTTAAACTCATATAAACGTTAATTTAGGAACGCTAATAAATAGAAAGATTTAGATTGCCTAAAATGTTTAGATCCTTCTTGTTTTCGGGTAGATAGTCATTCTTGATGTTCGTATATAACGCGGAACGTATCTTTCGCGTTATAATGGATCCTACTATATTTAAAAGGACAGACTCTCGCCACGCAAATTCCGAGTTTATTCCACTATAGAATATATAAGTATGTCTATTTAATAAAACGGTGATTCTCTCAAGATGGTTTTCTATACGTTTACTTAAAATCTCTTGAAGGAATTTTATTCATATTCGGAATAGGAAGATATCGACGAGATGAAAATTAAATTCGTGTAAAAGCATTCTGTAGTTGGAGCGAAAAGTCTAATTAGAAACCTGTGAATAAATAATACTTCTTAACTGTTTACAACTCTGGGACCGTATAGGGTTTCTCGACGACTCGATTTCGATTTTTGTTGTGAAATACCAAATTTCTATTATATCGACAAAGGCTTTAAAGACTTTTTCCGATCGAAATTGAGTCAAGGAAACCAAATACGGACCTTGTATATATTTAAAAAATTAAACAAGACTTAAGATGAAGAAAAAGTAAAACAATTTTGTATACAAATTGCATTTCGGATAATTTGTCTTCCGTTTTTTTTTTTTTTTTCTATAAAATAATACATAATAGTAATTAATTTTTGGAAAACTAAAGTTATTTAAATAAAAAAAACGAAGAAAACTATTAATTTTAACAAATTCCAAAAAGAAAAATATAAAAATAAATATCTTTTTTATATAAATTAATAACAAAATAACAAAAAACAATTTTCTACATGAATATCATAGTTTTTATTTTCATCAAAAAATATTGCAGTTTGTATGCAAATACAGTCAGTCACTTTTCGACTTACGACGGGATTCGGTTCCGCAACTTCAGACGTAACTGCGAATTGTCGTAACTCGAGAAGTTGCTGTATATTTTTTTTTTGTTACCAAAACTTTGTTATCGATTATTTGATAACATTTCGTTCCGGTTTACAGTTACGAAGTTCTATTTTCGTAGCGTCGCGGTACACACGCCATCATCTTATCTTAATTTCGGTATACCTCGTTCTCTTTTGCCTTCAGGTTTAAAGTAAAGAATGTGTTTAATTGGATTGACATCCTTTCGTCTTACGGCATGTTCTGCCAATGCCTTCTAGATATCTCATCAGGCCAGCACATAAACGACAGAGACGTCTAATATTGATTTCCTTGGTCATGTTTACGTCCTCGGGCAAATCATAAAACTCGTTGTTTTATAGTGTCGTCTCCATACACTTTTTTTTTGTATGGGGCCATACAATTTTCTTAAGATTTTTCGCTCGAAAATGGTGAAGGATGTGCTTCTTGGTTAAGAACCCATGTTTCTGAACCATACATAAGGATACATATGGTGTCACATATGTTCCTAACATCGGAAATTGTGTACACAAGTTTCAAAAATATATAAAACAACAACAATGCTGACTTGTGAAAAATCAAGTTAAACCGGATTACGACTACAATTATGCAATATACGAATTTCTTGTTGAATATGATTCAGCAACTTATTTAACGAAAGAAATTAGTAGCTCATATTTATCAAAGAATCGATTCAATTTTCAGTTATTTTTTATTTAATTTTTATTTTAATTCTATTTTCTTTTTTCGTTTTACATATTTTTGAAAAATATTTTTATTATATTTTTTGTGTTATTTTTGAAAAAAAACGAAATATATTATTTTTTTTGTGCCAAAATAAAATTTTTAAATTTAATGACAAAATACATAAAATTTGGAGAATTTAAATATTCAGTTTTAACTGCGTAGCTGCTAAAATTCTCAAAATTCCAATCATTTTCATATTAATTTAAATATTATTATTAAAATCAAAAAGAATTCAATACTACTAGAGTTCTCAATTAGGACAGATTTTTAATCTGCAAACAAGATATTTCTTTATTAGTGTTTGTAAAAAAAAAGGCTGACTCTGTATGATATAAAAATACATATACCGGGTCCGGCAATTAAACTGTCCGTCTAATCCAAATCGCTGACAAATGTAAACCGCGCACATCTTGCAATACTAAAATTTGACGCAAATGTTGCTTGACATATTGTCTGTCAGTAGTAAAAATTATTTGTTGGTGAAAAGGCGTGTTTGGGGATTATGGCATTCCATATTCTTGAAATGGTATAAAGTGACACAAATGTGGTGTAGGTATATGGTATTCTTAAATCATCATTGTATCTACCATACCATGTCTGAGTCTCTAGTAGTATAAAATTGCAATTTACTGTTACGGTTTCAATTTTATGACCAAACTATATAAACAATGGACGTAATTTGCACGAGGCTCAACCCTAATCTTGATTTATTATTTTTGTTTTTAGTTTTTAAGAAGATAAAATTGTTTTTAAAAAAATTTTTTTTTTATATTTATTTTTTAAATATATTTGTACTAATTTACAATAAAGAAAAAAAAAACGAAAAATACATTAAAATATTAATTATTAATTATTAATTTAAAAAAAAAAGAAAAAAATGAGAAAAAAGAAATAAAATATGGAAAAAAAAACATATGAATTGCCTTAAAAAATAAAGAAAAAAAAAAGAAAACATAAAACAATTTATAAAATATATTTTAAAATAATTAAAAATGTAATTTATATACATTTTAATAAAATTAATTAATTATAAAAATATATAAAAATAAAATAAAGTACTTTTTTTTTTTTTTTCATTTGTGTCGTTGTTCCTTTTTGGTGGATGGATAAATTCAATTTATCGAAAATATATTATTAAAAAAAAATAAAAATAATCTTATTTTTACAATAAAAGAAAAAAATATGTGTATATTAAATATTTGGAAGATAAACCAAAAAAAAAGTTACATTTTATATTTGTTAATTGCCATTTTTTTTAAATACAGAAAAACAAAACAAAATATTTAAAATTAATAATAATAAAATGAAAATTATAATAAATTAATTAATTTTAGATAAATGCATTTCTTTTCACACTAAACACAATGTATTCTAAAATAAGGGGCCCTATTATTGGAATACGATCGTCGTAATAGTAACGTTAACGTAAGACGTGTTGTTTTTATTGTTTTCCACTAACAACAACATGACTTACGTTAACGATACGATTATGATCGTATTCAATAATAGGACCCCAGGTCTCTCTACCTAGGTCACGGTTGATTAAATGGTTTCCGAAAGCAGAAATTTTTTGTTCGATATAAAAGTCCTAACAAATGTCTAACATAATTCAAAATAGCGGAATTCAAAAGAACGCGATACGATAAAATAATAAATAATATTTATCGTATTTTAATAAAGGAAGGATTTGGTTTTTATCAAATTCTCTTTATTTCGAAAAATTTTGAAAAATTTTAAGCCACTTAAATCAATTGCTTACTTTTATTTCTTGTTAAATGAAATGTTAGAACTAATGCCGCCATTTTGGAGTATTTAAAAAAAAACTTTCCGTTATAAATACAAACTGCTAAAATACAAAAATTTTAATATAACTTTTCATATTTCAAATATAGATGTCGCTATATATTTTAAAAAATATTTTGTTTCTGGTTTGAATCTTAACTAAAGTAATTTTGACATTTCCGCATTGGGCGCAAAAAAAAAATTCTATTTATGTTTTTGTTTTGGTTATTTAAAAAAACAAAGGTTTTGTTCATTATTTAAAGAAATATAATTAAGTTAAAAATGAATGAAATTGATAGCAATGATATTCCTGAAGCAACAAAAGAATTATCAAAAACAATAAAACCAATTGGAAAAGATACTGTTCATAAAATATGTTCCGGACAGGTTAGATAGCCGATTCGCAAAATTAAATTTTAAAAATACGTTTTATTCCATTTATTTTAGGTGGTACTTAGTCTTGCAATAGCTGTAAAAGAACTTGTTGAAAATTCATTAGATGCTGGTGCTACTTCAATTGAAGTTAAATTAAAAGAACATGGATCAGAATCTATAATTGTGTCTGATAATGGTTCTGGAGTTGAAGAATCGAATTTCGAAGGGATGAGTAAGTATTTAAGCGTAATGGAAGAAGTATTCACAAATCAATTTGGATTTTTGAAGATTTTCCAAATCAAGACCTCATTTGTGTATGCAAAAAGAGGAATGAGAAAGTAAAAATACTCAATGAAACATCTATGTCGGAGCTTTCTATTTGATTCATATCAATAGACTACAATCCGGGCTGTATTAATCCCCTTAAGAGTGTGTAAATATTTTTAAAACTAGCTGGTACCCACAGCTTCGTTTGGATTAGTTCTAGAATACGATCTCATAGAAATCTGCCCACTATTGATTGAATTATAAACATGTTTCTATGGTTGTCTGTCTTAAGTGAGTTCTTGTTCACTCTTCTTGGCTATGTCGGCCACATAAGGTGCAAAAAATACAATTCTATTGTACAAAAATCCAATACCGAGTGCACCTTTTCCTTGATGCTTTAAGTACATGCTTATTTTGGATATAATTTATAACACTGACTAAAATTTTTTCTAATTCTATTTCTTATTTTAGCTGCAAAATATCATACATCAAAAATAACTGAATTTTCCGATTTAGAAGATGTAGAAACATTCGGTTTTCGTGGTGAAGCACTTAGCTCATTATGTGCTCTTTCCGATATGACTATTACAACTCGTCATAAAACATCTGAATATGGTATATCGAGTTTCTTAAGCTCTCAAAAGATCATTTTTGATTTAATTGCCTTTCTTTTCTAGCCACAAAATTAGAACTTGATCATAATGGCAATATTAACCAGAAAACACCATGTGCCCGTGAAATTGGTACAACAGTACAATTACAAAATTTATTTTCAACATTACCAGTTCGAAAACGTGATTTTCTAAAAAATATTAAAAAAGAATTTACAAGAATGTGTCAAATTCTTCAAGCATATTGTTTAGTATCAAAAAATGTACGAATTGTTTGTACAAATCAAAATTCAAAAGGTATTCGTACAACATTTCTAAATACGTTCGGATCAAAAACAATTTTGGAAAATATCGAATCAATTTTTGGTAGAAAACAAACAAAAGATTTAATTGAAATGAAATCAATTTGTAATGATAATGAAAGAATCACGAAGGAGCTACTTCTAGATGATGATGATTTAAATTCCAGTTTAGATATTAATCAAGATGATATTGAGAAGATTAATTTAATGAAATTTAATATTGATGGTTGGATATCAAGTTGTAAACATGGTTGCGGACGAAGTTCTCGTGATCGTCAATATATTTTTATTAATTCAAGACCATGTGAACCGAAAAATGTAAGAATATTATTTTTTTGTTTTTATGCTCTTATATGGTAGATACTACCCGTCTGGTAGTATATTAGTCTTTTGTCCAAGCAGCTTGCCACTAAAGTCCTTTTTATTACCATTGTTAAACCAATCAAAAGTTACATCGATTTCTGCATGTCCGTCCGTCCGTATACAAGATAACTCAAAAACGCATTATCCGATTTTGATGAAATTTGTTCTTCCTTAATTTGGTTTGATATTACATTTCAGCAAAATCGGCCCAGGGGGAGTAAAGTTATAAAGGAAAAACTAGGGTGACCAGAAAGTTTTGTCTTTTTTTTATGGTTTTTCGGATTCAATTGGGCAATTTGTAAAGCGATTTTGTTCAAATTATTTACATGGGTGGACTATATCAATAGACGATACTATGTTAAATTTCAGTAAAATCGGTCGAAGGATATTGGAGAAAGAAATAGTGGTCGTAAGAGAAAATAAGCCCGTTCATAAAGTTTTTCGATACACTTTAAAAACTAATGTACCGATTTGAACAAAATCTGGAGATTAGATTTAGGCTATTAGGGGCTAGGTTATCTGTAAATTAGAGGAAATTTTAAAAACAGGAAACAAAGTTATGATGAAGAAGCCTCGAAATTTTACTAGTTTTGTCTGTTTTTCTGTTTCATTTCTGCTATTTGGCATCAAATATATATTTTTATTTAACATTTATGTTTATTCTTTCATTCTAGATAACAAAATTAATAAATGACATTTATCATCGTTATAATTCTCATCAATCTCCATTTCTATATTTAAATATATTAATTGAAAGATCTGATGTTGATGTAAATTTGACACCAGATAAACGACAATTATTAATAAATAATGAGAAATTTTTATTATTAATAATAAAACGTTCATTATTGAAAACATTTGATAATATTCCATCAACATTTCAATTACAAAATTCACGTATTGATGAAACAAATTCAAATGAAAACGATGATGATGATGATGACGACCGCGACGACGAAGAAAAGTTCAAACCAAATTCACAGAAATTTTTAGAGATTTTCTCACAATGGAAATCAACAGGAAATACTGATGAACCCTGTAAACCAATAAAAAAAGCTAATAAAAGAAAAAATACCGATGAAATACATATGAGAACATTAAAAATGAAGAAAATACAAAGTTTCTTAACACAAAATGTTACCACAAAAGGCTTGAATGATAGTAATTTAAAAGAAGAAACATTTGTAAGTTATAAATCGGATAAAGAGACAGATAATGAAGATGAAGTAGAACCTATATCAACAAAGAATCGAACAGTGGAATCAAAAGGTAGGTTTGTTTTCATTTAAACTATAATTGTTGAGACTGAAATGGTGTTTTATGGAAGAAATTTAATATTTATGGTTTTATACTATGCCAAGGCTTTGACATCCATCATTCTGTTTCCTGCATAACATTTTAAAGGAAAAATGCCCTTTTTCAACTCGATTTTACAACCGAATTGGTCACCAGTTTCCTAAACAATGTTATTTTAACCAATGTCTTCAAATTTAAGACAAGGAAATGTCGACTTAAATCCTAACCAATATTTCTGATTGGATGCCATTCACTAAGTTCCCTTTTCAATCCACAAACGATCACACAATTGAGAGATGAATTTATATATGCCCTATGATAGGTACTACACCAGAGGATATATTAGTTTTGTCACTAAGTGTGTAACACATCGAAATAATCATAATAGAAAGGTTTCAAGAGTATGGTTCTGTAATGGACTCAAAAGTTATATCGATTTATGCATGTCCGTCCGTTCGTGTACAAGAAAACTCAAAAACGCCTAATCCGATTTTGTTGAAATTTAGGATGTAAGTTGGTTATTCCTTAACTGGAATTAGTATTGTATTTCAGCAAAATCAACAGAGGGGGAGCGAAGTTATTAAGCAAAAACCAGGGTGACCAGAAAGTTTTGTCGTTTTTTTTTTATTATTATTGTTTTTCGAATTTAATTGGAGAATTTGTGAAGCAATTTTGTTTAAATTAATTATATTGGTTAACTATATAAATAGACGTGAGAATTTTAAGTTTCAATAAAATCGGTCCAAGGATATTGGAGAAAGAAATAGTCGTAGAAGAAAATAAGACTTCATAAAGTTTTTTTTGATGTACTTTAGAAACTAATGCATCGATTTTAATTAAATTTATGCTATCAGGGTCTGGGTTACTTGCAAGTTAGAGGAAATTTTGGAAAGAGGAAACAAAGTTATGAAGAAATTTGTTAGTTTTGTCAGTTTTTCTGTCCCATTTCTACCATAGGGCATCAAAAAATTAGCTATAGGCCGATTTTTAGTTACTATATTTATATAATTTTAATTTTATTTTTCCAACAGAATTTGATGCTTTAATAAATTCAAATGGTGATGAAGAAGTCTTCAAATTTAAAGAGAAATCATTAATAACTGATAGTGAAGATAATGAAGAATATGAAATAAATTGTAAAATTAAAGAAAAAATCAAAGAAAGACGTTTAATATTTGAAAAAATTCAATCACAAAAACGTTATAAAATTGAAAATCTTCTTGAAAATGATGAAAATCAATCTGAAAATGATGAAAATCAATCGGAAAATGATGAAAATCAATCAAAAATTGAATTATTAATAGAATCGGATAATGATGAGAATGAAGATGAGGAAGAAGACCTGCAAGAATTCTCACAAAAAATCACAATAAATTGTGATGATATTAAAAAATTATTAATAAAAGAAGAAAATTCAATAAAAGAGAAAAATTTACGAAACCAAAAATTAAAACGTTTAAAATTTAAAACCGAAATAAATCCAATTAAAAATAAAAATGCCGAAGACGAACTGGAACGTGAAATTAATAAAGAAATGTTTCATAAAATGAATATTATTGGACAATTTAATTTAGGTTTTATTATTGTTAAATTAGAAACGGATTTATTCATCATCGATCAGCATGCAACCGATGAGAAATATAATTTTGAAAATCTACAAAAAACAACAATATTAAATCATCAAATCTTAACAATACCACAAAATTTAGATTTAACAGCAGTCAATGAAATGATTCTAATTGATAATTTAAATGTATTTGAAGCAAATGGTTTTAAATTTGATATAAATCAAGATGGTAAGGACTTTAAAAATCTATTCAAAACAACTGGCAATTGAAGTGTCCGGGTTTAAAAACCTTGTAATTTTTTTGTTTATTGGTCGGTTTTATAAAAATTTATGGAAATGATAGTTTATAATACATAGTTAATTTTACAATTATTCGAATGGTATATACCCGCCTTTTGCCTTAACCACCAGCTTCAATCTCTTTTTTAAAAGATGCACACGACGCTCGCACGATGTCTTGGCTTAAACGGTTCCATTTACGAGTCAAGTCTTTTTCTAAACCGGCCAAAGTTGTGTGTTTTGTTTCTTGCAAGCCGCTGCTTGTAAAATTCTCCAAATGGAAAAATCCAACGGATTCAGATCTGATGAAATACGTTCAGTTTCGATGCTTGAATTTCCCCTATCAAACGAAGCGCAACAATTGAATTTCGTTTAAGGTTCTTTGTACAAAACTATAAGAACGCGTCTTTTCACCAACAAATAATTTTTACTACTGACAGACAATATGTCAAGGAACATTCATGTCAAATCTTAATATTGCAAGATCTGCGGCTTACATTTTGCAGCGATTTGAATTAGATAATATTGATAGAAAACACAGATTTATAATTAATAATTGTAAATTTTTTATTGATTCATAAAGTTAACAGTATAGGGTTATGTATATGGAATAGCATATCTAGTAAATGGTCTCCACGGCTTTGCTGGTACATACGAACTCTTTTGTTCAAAGTTTTCATGACCGTTTTGCATGAATATGGTTTAATTTCCTTGATACATCGCTCAATTTCCTCTTTCAAAGCGTGAGTGGTCGTGGGCTTGTTGGCAAAAACCTTAGACTTCAGAAAAACCCTAAAGAAAAAAGTCCAACAGCTTTAAATCGCATGATCTAGTGCGGCTAATTCTGATTATCAAAGCAAGAAATGAGGCATGCATGGTGCCCGTCAGAGCTCTTCTTTGCTAGAACATTCGTAGCTTTATTCTCACTCATTTCACAGTGTCCCGGGAGCCCAAAATTGTTGTTGTTTTTTGACAATCGTGTAAACATTCTTTATCTTTAACAGACTTGTAAAATATAATTGATTATAAATTATTTTCTTTTTCAATTTCCTCCAAGCTCCTGTAACGAAAAAAGTGAAACTCTTAGGAAAACCGTTTAGTAAAAATTGGGACTTCGGTAAAGAAGATATTGATGAATTAATTTTTATGTTACAAGATGCACCAACAAATACAATGTGTCGACCATCTCGTGTACGATCAATGTTTGCATCAAGAGCATGTCGAAAATCTGTAATGATTGGTAAAGCTTTAAGTAATTCAACAATGAGAAAACTTGTCGATCATATGGGTGAAATTGAACATCCTTGGGTATTTATTATAGAATTAGTTTTAATACTCTTCTATTTTTTTTTATTATCAATTTAAATTCAAATTTTAGAATTGTCCACATGGAAGACCAACGATGCGACATTTAATTAATTTAGAAATGCTTAAAGACAATGAAAATGAAGTAGAAAATTAATTAAGGTTTGTTTTTTCTTTTCGTTTGCATGTTTTTATTTGTAATATATTAAAAAAAAAAGATCCACGAAATTTTAATAAAATGAATTCTTACTTTGAGAGGACTCGTCCAATTCTTATCTCTAAAACAAATAGTAACTGAAAATCGGCCTAGCCTCTTTTCGAATTTGCTTGCATAAACACAAATTGGCACTAGAGTAACCAAGGCTCCTAGGACCAAATATTTCGGTCCGTAGCCGATTTTTTGATACCCTATGGAAGAAATGGGACAGAAAAACTGTCAAAACTAGCAATATTTCAAGTTTTTTTCTTCATAACTTTTTTTCCACTTTTCAAAATTTCCTCTAATTTGCAGATACCCTAGACCCTGATAGCATAAATCTAATCTGCAAATTTTATTCAAATCGATGCATTAGTTTTTAAAGTGCATCAAAAAAACTGGATGAACAGGCTTATTTTCTCCTAGGATTATTTCTTTCTCCACTATCCTTGGACCGATTTTAATGAAATTTATCATAATATCGTCTATTTATGTAGTTAACCAATATAATTAATTTAAACAAAATTGATTCACAAATTTTCCAATTAAATCCGAAAAACCATTAAAAAAACGACAAAACTTTTTGGTCACCCTGATTTTTGCTTAATAACTCCCTCTCGATCTATTTCGCTAAAATAAAATAGCAAATCCAGTTATGAAATGACAAACTTACATTCTAAATTTCAATAAAATCGGATAACGTGTTTTTGAGTTACTTTGTACACGGACCATATCCTTGAAAACCTTTCTACGATGATTTCAATGTGCTACACACTTGATTGATTGATAATGTTGGAAGTAATGCCTATTGGCACTTCCGGCACTTAGACGATGAATTGAATCCATTGTGCATTGAATGAGTCTTTAGATTGTGGGAATGGCCAGCCTCCCGGAGCCTACAATGAAGCTGGACTGATGTAGCTTCCATTGATGGCATTTGGTTCGATAAACTGGTCGCCGAAAGTTTTGTGTCTGTTACATACTTAGTGACAAAACTAATATACCCTTTGGTGTAGTACCCAGCATAGGGCATAATAATGACACGGGTAAATGCAAATTTAATATTCCATTTAAAAGAAACGAAAGATTTTTGTATAAATTTTTTTTAATAAAGAAAAATAATAAAAGTAGATTTATCTTCTTTCTAAACACTGATAGTCCGAAAAACATTGAAACCGCTATGAGCTGTTGAAAATATAACACCCGGTAATTGTCGATGCCAATGTAATTCTTTAATATCTTGTTGCCCTTGATGGATAAATAATAGCTGAGGTGGTAAATTTTGAACATCATCTTGTGTTGTTTGTTGTCCATTTTCTGTTATTGTATCGATATCTTTTTCAACTGCCAAATCCCATATTGCTATTTGATCATCAGCACCACCAGATGCTAGAACTGTTGAATCTTTTGGATTCCATTCAATTGATGTTATATGATTTGTATGATGTTTAAATGTTGCTATAGATTTTTTCGTTTGAAATTGTCTTAAATCCCAGATATGTAAGAAACCATCATCACCACCGCTAGCTATAAACGGTTCATGCTGATTCCATGTTATAACATTAATATCACTTTCATGACAATCTTCATTTGTTAGCATACACGCTTTTTGTGGTGGTGCTCGACAATCCCATATACGAATACTTTTATCCACCGAACATGATGCTAAAACACTTTTCTCATTCGGACTCCATTGTAAGTCTTCAACAGATTCTTTATGACCGATTAATGGTCGTTGATCAATTTTCCATGTACCATCTTCTAATGGTTGCCAAATATGTATATCACGTCTGAAATATGAAGGAAATGTAATAAAAATTCAATTGTAAACGATTTAATTTCTTAAAATACCTGCAATCTCCGGTTGCCAATACTCCCGATGCTACTGAACTCCAATCAATAGCAAAACCTTCTTGTTGATGACCGCTAAACGTAAATGCCGGCTTAGCTTGATCACTTAAACCATTCTTTTCGTATTGTTTTAATATATTAATATCATCAACAGCTTGTATTTGATCGGATAAATCCCATATATTAACACGTCCCAATTCACTCCATGATCCGGCATAAATTTTATTCCCAATTCGTGTTGAACGTATTCGATTTACACATCCTTGATGTCTTATTAAAGCGCACGTCATTTGTGGTTTTTTATCTTCGTTCTCATCATCCTCGTTTTCATCATCATCTTCTGATTCATCGGATTCCAAATCTTCATCGCGTTCTTTACTTGTTCTATGTAAATTCGACATTTTCATAACAATAACATTATTTACATGAGTTCGAGCTGCTTGTGTCCCAGCCACAATATATGCGGTCATTGGAAACGATTCACGTGAATCACCCAAATCATCAGGAATTATATCAAAACTTAAACATGGTGCTCCCGTATGAGCTTGATGTAACATTATATATGCAGATTCATCGCAAATTAATTCTTCACCTTCTTCTAATGGTTTTCCTGGTAAATAAACTTCTTTTGGTGCGGTAGTTTTTGGATTTTCATTATCTTCGTCATCGTCTGATGATGATGATGACGATGAAGATTCATCTTCCATTTCTGCATCTTGTATTTCTTCATCAGCTATTTCCATATTTTGTTCTTTTTCCATTTTTATATTTGTTTTTTTTTTTAGAAATTGATCAATTCTGCAAAGCAAATTATTTGAATTTTTGATAAGTGACGTTAGGTGAATCTTTTGACAGAAGAGAATTTTTTTTTTTATGTTGGAAAGAAACAATGTGCGTTCACAGCATTACCAGATTTGACAAAAATTTTAAATTCTTTATAAAAGTGTTTTCAGTAATTTAATTATTTATTATTATTTAATTATAATTTATTATAAAAAGAAATTTAGTAATAATTAATGAATTAAATAAAGAATTCGTTCAAATAATAATTACTAATAAAGGGGTTTGGAGCTTAGCTAACTGTAGCTGAAACTTTTAGAATTTTAAAAGTTTCGCGCTTTCATACGATTTTTATGTTTATTAAATTTAAAATTATGTAATTGAAGTTAATTTCATTTAATTAACAATTAATAATTTTCGTAAGTACTTTAAATAGATTCAAAATATATACATTCAATCAGTGCGCGACATCTATTGAATTATTCCCTTTTTTTTTATTTTGTTATGTTGTTATTCAGGATTTCTGTTTTAAATTTTGACATTTCAATTCAAAACACTAAAACCGGCGCGATTTCAGTTTATTTATTTGTTTGGCGGATTTATTATTTATTAAAAAACAATGAAAAATATTCATTTTAATATAAAAATTTTTGGTTTTAATCAAATGATATCAATTGAAGCACCTGGTTTACAAACACAAAGTTTTATACCAAAAATAATCAATGATAAAATTCAATTGTTAAATGTGACTAAAAAAAACCCAGATAATTTAAATTCAATAAATAATATTCAAACAATTTATGAAAATCAAGATTCCGTAGGAAGTTTTCAACAAACTAATGATCATATTTTAGAAAATCATACACCATTACAAAGTTTCGATAAAAATCTTATAACACCATGTTTAAAATCAAATTTAAAAAGCCGAAATAATTTGAGTACTGTAAAAAAGACGGTACAAATAAATTTACAACATTTAGAAAGAAGTCAACAGATTCTAACACCGATTTATAGAAAAACTCCATCAAAAAATTATACACAATTACATAAAACTGTTACAAAATGGCGAAAATGTATAACACCAATTCGTACGTATTCAAAAAAACCAACGGAAAATTTCCTTTCTGATTTTAAAAATAAGGAACCTGAAATATTTGAATATAGACGTAATGCGACAAAAGGTTGTGAAGGTGATTCATTTCTATATTATCATAAAATTGGTATTAAAATTGATAAGAAAAAATCAATTAGCCCAAAACGTTTTCATCAACAATTACAAGATTACACCGATTTAATTGAACCTCGAAAACTTTGGGAAAAACCAAAATTAAATTTATTTCAAAAAACTAAAGATGAATTAAATTATCTGTTTCGAAATCCAGTTCGTAGAAAATGTTTAGCAATCAATTTACGTGAAACATTTATTAAAAAATGCGAACAAAAATGTACACGAATTGATCCAGAATTTCGTTCGATGATATTTGATCAACAACAAATGAAAAATAAAATGATTCTCCCGGAACCACCACAATTAATTAAGAAAAATTGTATTCGTAAGTTAATAATTTAAGTAAATATGTTTTATTTGAAAGGCAATTCAAGACGAACGGACTTCGTTGACATTTTGTCATCGTTTTGTGTCATTTATGTAATTAGCTTTTAATATATTTAATAAAAGAATTTAAGTTTTGCTTTTTATATTTCATATTTTGTTATTGAAGTTCAAGAAGAGACGAATTGATTATGCCCTATGGATATATTAGGTGTAACACGACATCTGTCCGTCCGTGTACAAAATAGCTCAAAAACGCAATAATCAATTTTGTTGAAATTTAGAATATAAGTTGATTATTCCTTAACTGGATTTGGTATTGCATTTCAGCAAAATCGATCGAGGGGGAGCGAAGTTATTAAGCAAAAATCAGGATGACCAGAAAGTTTTGTCTTTTTTTTTATTCGGTTTTTCCTATTTAATTGGAAAATCTGTAAATCAATTTTGTTTAAATTAATTATATTGGTTAACTACATAAATAGACGATAAAATTTGGAGATTAGATTTATGCTATCAGGGTCTAGGGTATCTGCAAATAAGAGGAAATTTTGAAAAGAAGAAACAGAGTTAAGAAGAAAAAGCTTTGAAATATTGTTAGTTTTGACAGTTCTTTTGTTCCATTTCTACTATAAGGCATCAAAAAATCGGCTATAGTCCGATTTTACGTTACTATATGTTTTTTTTTTATAAATTGGATTAAACTGTGGATCTATTTTTTATTAACTAACCTTTTTCATCATAATTTTCCTACATATTAAAGCAATATGTACTTCAAATTATCATCTCGTAAAAGTTGACGGCGAATTTAGCGAAATACAATATAAGCAAAGATTAATTAATAAAAAGAAAAATATGGAAAGATCAAAAAGCATAAGTAATTTCATGTAGATTGCATTTCCATCGTTTTCATACGAAATTATGCAGAAAAAAATGGTCGTCCCTATTTTATCTTCTCGCTCGCCTACACACCAAGCGATACAAGCCTTAAGATTTCCAAGTTTGGAGATAAAGACACACCGCTCTACTAATGTGATATAATAATTTAATTTGGTCCCCTTTGTCGGCGGCCCACGTGAGACGGAAAGTCAATAAGTTCTATGACAAGAGCTTTATTAAACTTTTAAAAGTTCTTTCCATAAAAATCTAATTGTAGTAAATATTCAAGTCATGAGAATGAAATGAAAGAAAACTTTTTAGAATGAATTTTTTACTCATTTAGTATATTTGATATAAAGAAGTAAAAAATCTTCCTCGCTGGAAGAAATCTTCAGTACTTGTAAATTCGTAGCCTATCGCGCCCCTTCCCTAGGGAATTTATTATTTTTCCCTGCTTGTACGTACAAGCGCGCCTACCACCGTTCGTCGTCCAACATGTCCAAAAACTTTTTTACCTAGAATATTTATTACCCGAAAAAACCCTCAAAATCCGACAACTTTTATGCCTTGTTTTATTTCCGACTGCCCAACCACAGAAATAAAATTACAAATCAGGCACGCTGGATTCGGGGTTACGACCTGACAGAAGAATATGAACACACCACCTAAAGTGAAATTCATATCTTCTTCAAAAGCAACCTACTTAGTTTTTTCTACCTAATTTTTTTTTCGCAATATTTATTTGGGCCGATCCCGGCGGTACTGCAATACCGGGCCAACCCGCGACAGAGGTGGAGCAAGCCCCTAGCACTCCGTCTATTTCCAAAAATCAGTTTAACATTTGTTGTCCCCCTATGGGAGATCTATCAGATGTTAAGCTGATAAGAACAGATACTACACTTTGATCTTAGCCATACGGCCGAGAAGCGATAACTAACAACTGTAATTTCTTACATCTTATATGAAATACTGTATAATGAAACTGCGAATTATAATATGAATGAAAATTTTTTATTACAAGAAAAAAAAAAAATATTCGATAAGAACAACAATGTTCGAATATTTTCACGAATTTCTATTTTTAAATTACTAAATGACTGTGAATTTTTTGGAAAAATTAATGAACTTAAATTCCTCCTGGTTAGTTAGCCCATAAATGGATCTTTCCACGCTTTGATTGGAGTTCTTAAATCGATTTTTCTAATTAAGGTAGAATGGTTAATTTTAAGATAGAAAATTCAATTGTATTAAACAAAAGCTTATTTTATTTATTTTCTCAAAAAGGGTGTCTCAAAATTCACGCAAGAAGTAATTTGAATAGAAAACACAGGTTTATAATTAAATATTATAAATTTTTTATTGATTCATAAATTATACAGTATAGAGTTATGTGTATGGAATAGCATATCTGGTAAATGGCTTCCACGGCTTTGCTGGCACATACACACCCTTTTGTTGAAATTTTCCATGCCCGTTTTGCATAAATGTGGCTGAATTTCGTTGATATACTGCTCAATTTTTTCCTTAAAGGCGTGGGTGGTCGTGGGCTTGTTGGTATAAAGCCTAGACTTCAAAAAACCCAAAAGAAAAAAGTCCAACGGCTTGAATCGATTCTTTAAGAAAAAAATTGTACCGCATTTTCTAAGTTGGATCGGTACATACGCATAACATATATCAAATTTGATTGAAATCGGTTAAGCTGTTTCCAAGTTTTATAGTGGCATAGAAGCGGAGGAGTAGCACTATCTTTCTTTAAAGTATTACAATGAAGTGTAACCTCAATAATGAATTCTATAAAATGACAAAAAATAATAAATAATAAACCTTTTCTTTTGTAAATACAATTTTTATTTCATAACAAAAATAAACCGAAGAAAAAAAAAACGAAAATATTTCGTGTACACAATCCAAAAAACGAAAATAAATTTATTCAAAAATTACAAATGCCATCCGCAACGATTCAAATTGCGATAGTCTTTTTTTTTTTAAAATATATGTTAGTCCTTTTTTAAATAGGCCTTTAAGTTTATGGATTAGAAAAGAAAACTAATATACGAATATTAAGCTTGACACCTTCAGTCGGTAAAGTTAGGCATAATAGGGTCCAACAAACTTGAAAAACTACTTATGTTGCTCTAAATGTCGGACCCCATCATATGGGGGCCCAGTTTATCAAACTAAATCTCAGAAACTGGTTGGATTAAAATGTTTTAACTTTTTGAAGGCGTCGTTTCAAATTAGACAAACTTATTGGAGTGTCTATGTGTATCTAAAGCCTCAAATGTGATCCAAGAGATCAATTGTTTTGGATACTATGGCTTCGAGGAATTTCTTTTGGATTGCGTGTTTTCTTGTGAAATCTAAAACAAAAAAACTTCTTTACATTTCTGATAGCAACTCCAGTTTTTAGGGGTGAAGTGTAGATAGCGTGTCTAAAAAGACTTATCTAAAATGAGCTGACCAACCGTACTCTTTTCACAGTTTTTGTACTCCTTAAAATATCGAAATTTAGACTCTAAAACCGTGTCTATTTCAGTTGCGCGTCTTAAAAAAATCAACTATGAAAATTAGACTTTAGAACTTTTATGAATTCTGGAGTATCAAACACGTAAGTCCTTTCATATTTCTTGTTTCATAGTCTTTGAGCCCACATTAAAAGCTAGAGCTAAACTTCAAAAGACTTACGTGATGGTATTCCTGGTCTTAAAAGAGATTTAAATCATTATGATTACAATATTGATCCTAGAGTATTGCCACATCTTATTTTTTCTATATCCAAATCCATAAACTTAAAAAACACCTCTTTTTTTTGTTTTAATTTTATTCGCACATCTTCGTGCAACTAGTTTAATATTTTAGTTAAATCCAAAAATACAATTGAAATATGAAATTATAGAAATGAAAAAAATATGAGCTAACATTCTTCTTAATTAATAATTAATTATTGTTTTTTTTCTATTAAATGTGATGATGAATAATAAATCAAGCGAAAAACAAAACTCTTCAATTCAAAAAAAAACCAAAAATACAAAATTAGTAAAGATATGTAAAATCGTTTATTTAACATAAATAAATTGCATTAGATTAGATCTTTATGATAAGTGCTTTTAGAACCTCCAAATCCTTGCCATAAGGTCGAACGAGTAGTCTCCACACGGCATAAATTCAATCAGAGCAGGTGTAAGCTTTTAGAACCTCAAAGTCCTTGCCATAAGGTCAAACGAGTAGTCTCCACACGGCATAAATTCACCCAGGGCAGGCGTAAGCTTTTAGGACCTTAAAGTTCTTGTCATATAAGATCGAACGAGTCGTCTCCATACGACATAAATTCAGTCAGATCAAGTGTGAGCTTTCAGAACCTTCAAGTTCTTGCCATATAAAATCTAACGAGTAGTCTCCACATGACATAAATTCAATCAGGTATTATGTCTGCTGTTTTGTCCTCTGTGTAGATGATATGTTATGACAAAATCGAGACTCACCAACGTTCCCAATTGACGTTTAACTAACATATAACATCTGGCTGAATTTATGTCGTGTAGAAATGCGATGTAATGTAATTTATTTATGTTAAATAAAAGGTTTTTGAAACTTTCGACATTTTATCTTCCTTATTTAATATTATTATGAAAACTACAAACTAAAAAAAAAGAAAAAAACTCCTAAAATTAGTTTTTATTTTGATTTAGAAATTGCTAAATTTTCTAATTTTTCAATAATTTCTGTAAGATTAATATCTTTTGACATTTTTATATAAATTGTTTTACGAATTTCATGAAAAACAATCCATTTTTCACATTCTTTCCCAATCAAACGTAAATGCGTTTCAATATCATGTGTTGTCAATAATGTACGATAACTATTTTCAATTTTCTTAATAATCGTTTCTAATGGTAACACAGATTTTTTCTCAGTTATAAATACATTACGTAAATAACGTGCCAATTCTGGTAAACGACTATATTTAATTGCTTCACGATCCTGTGATGGACGTCTGGTCATCGAATCTAATGCTTTAGCTGCTTGTTTAGCACGAATTTTTTCTAATAATGATTTTGGTACACCTTTTAATAGATTCATTGTTTGTTGTTGTTGATGATGTCCTGCTGCTGATGATGATGAATTATTATTATCAAGTTTTTCATTTAATATTTGGCTATCATTCGTTTGATTTGTTTCATTTATTATATTTGAATTTTCATAACGTTCCATTGCACGTTCAATTGATGTTGAACAATTAAATAGATTTC
Organism: Xylophagus ater; assembly: GCA_963422695.1. NCBI lineage: Eukaryota > Metazoa > Arthropoda > Insecta > Diptera > Xylophagidae > Xylophagus > Xylophagus ater. Next base: position 46,639,194 of record OY730484.1, read on the forward strand.
GTGCTGTCGATAGAATATCTTTGGCTGATGAATATTTTTCAATGTTCGGTGGTTGTGGTAACGTTCCTTTTTCAATATTTGGGCATTTCTCTAAATCAAATTCTGGATGCCAACGTGTTATTTTGTCTTTGGCAATTGTTAATGGTGGATCTAAGGTTTTTAGAAATTTGTCATGTTCATCTTTAACTTTATTCAATAAAATATTTGTGAATTTCTGTTGACGTTCAAGCATTATCTGGAAAATTGTAAAAAAATGTTAATATTATAAACAAATAAAGGAATAACCTATTCTAAATTAAGTTTCCCTAAAAAAAAGCACTACTTCGAACATATTTGGACTATCAGATATACTTCAAGCAAGCAAACGCTTTGTATGGGGTGTCCCAATAATAGCGCAATATTTAAGTTGCGTAACTTGAAGGGTATTCTGCATCCTATAGATACAACCGATACCTCATTCGATGATCAATTTAATAACGAATTAAATGATATTCACTATTTTCAAAAATATTCCTTTTAAGGAGAGGAATTTCAAAAATTCTCTAGTATGAAGGTATATCTCAGGTATTCTGGGTCCTACAAGTATGATCCATACTTCATTCGATGGGGAATTTAATAATTGATTAAATGAAGAATGCTCTGAAAGAAACACACGAATTGAATTTTGTGGAATTGCCTTTTTGATCCCTACAAGATCCAGCTAGTGCAGGGAATTAAAACCAAATAATTATTTATTATGTCACAGATTTGTTGATTGCTTGAACAACTGCAAACTGACCCATAGTTATATTAAAAAACTCATTCCTAGCTAAATGGCTACATCAATAAGCAAATTCCTCATGTTTGGAGTGAGGAAAATCAAGAAATCATGGAGCATCTTCAGAAGGTAACAATTTGATGTGCATTTTCTTTATTTCTTTCGAAAATGAGGAAAGACTGCATGTTACAGTCAATCGATCAATGATTATTTCTTTCAAAATTTTAGATAACATTGATCTCAGTGAAATGTGGTTACAACAAAATGGAGCCATACCCTCTGATAGTACCTAACATAGCGTATAAAAATGAAGTAATTACCTGAGGATTCATTGTATTCAATTGTGCTGATTTTAAAACATTATCTTCATCAATTTTTCCAATCGTTTGTGGTTTACCATTAATATTTGGTATTAAAACTAATTGATAATAGTCCTGTTTCGATATTGAACCGAAATTTCTCATTTTCATTTGTTGCAATTGATATGATTCCGGATATAAAAATTTTATTTGTGCTAAATTCTCTTCATTGAAATTTTTCCTTAACATCCTTTGAATTGCTGGTTTCATTTTTTTAAATGTTATAATTTCTTTACGATTATAAAACATTGCACAAACCGAATCTAAACATTTAAACATTTCAATTAAACAACGATATTTATATGGTAATTGTAGATTTGGTCGTCCCGCATCAATTAAATGTTGATAACGTTGATATGCTGGCAATTTTGTTGGTGTTGTTTGTATCACTTTAGCCGGTGAACCATCTTTAGTTGGACTAAATATTAATTTATGTGGTGTTATTTTTTTTGGTGACATCAAATCATTTTTATCATATTTTTGTGATGCCGGTTGTTGATCTTTTACTGGTGTTTTTAAACCTTTTTTTGGACTATAAATGGAAAAATTTTAGTATTTTTTTTTTTAAAAGAAAGGATATTCAATACGGAATAATATAAATATAATGATTCTTAATGTGTGTCCTAAGATTTAAAGATAATTTTAGTTATTTAAAGACCAACTAAACTAGTTTCAAGTCGTTATTTTCCTAGCTATCAACGTACCCAATAATTGTATTGAAAAAAAAGTGTATAAGAGTTAAACAGCGAATAAATGACCTATTATCAAAGTAAATTTGGATAATTCCTGTTCTTTTCTCAAGCGTGAGTCTAGCCATTCTTTTTTTCGAGACTATACTTAACATCAATATCAGAAAGAGCTGTAAAAATGATAGCTCGAATTGATAGTTATCCCTATCGGAAGTTCTATTACAATTTAATGATGTAATATTTTATGTAAATGGCATTCGAAATGGATAGGTAAGATCTATCGAATAAGGTGGTTCCCCAGTAACTATGTAAACGTGATAACTCTTACTGCAATTATTTTATTGGTAATGCTCCTCTTCATAGAGTTAGTTGTATTACTGACCTGTGAGTTACTTCCGACAGTGAGCTTAATTTCAGACTTAACCTTGACTTCTTTCCACCAAACAGACTACGGGAACGTACAAGTTTTTAACTTTTGCCTCAGCAAATTTGAACTGAAAAAACTTTTATATAATTCCTAATAACGAATGAGACTTTATTATGGAAATTAATCCACATTTAGTCTCGATTTGAGCTGTTATTATTAAATATTAAATACAATATAACAATCTTCAGCGCTGCCTAATTTTAAAAGTGTAGTAAAAACGTGTTTTTTTGATAGTACATTGATACTAAAGACTACAATTCGTACTAGACATGGTCACGTACAAGGCAATGACTTTGAAATCGTCTTAGATCAAATAAATTTTCCAAAAAAGGAAGACTTATTTTTGAACCGTGTAACTTGAAATTCGTGTAAAAAGAAAGAGTTGAGTGTAATATATCAAATAATTCGGAAACACTCTGTTCAAAATAATGTTTACTTCTGCAAATATTTGGCTTTTGTATATTTTTAATAAAATTAAAGAAAATTAATTACCTTTAAATTGCAAAAACAATTACAATCAATATTTTTTTCTTTTTTTTTTTTGTATGCGAATTTGTTTTAATTTCATTTTTATAAATGACCTAATTTTTATATTTAGTTCTTATTATATAATAATTATTTCATAATTAACGCTTCTTATTTACCTTCAAATACATTTTTCTGTTAATTGATTTTTTTCTGAATTTGAAGACTTTTTTTTCTTCATAATGAAAAGAAAGGTAAAAAGAATTTCTCCATTAAAAAATAATTAAAAAATGATTAAATATACTTAAAATTAAGAAGAATAACAAAAGAATCAAATAGAAAAACTTTGGGAAGGATCTCATATTAATTTTGACCTCCAGGAAGGTCTATTTTCCAGATTAAGATCATACATAAAGAAGAAAATTTAAACAGAAGTGGGATAATATTTTAGTTCTTATAAAAAAAATACATTTATGAGTTTAATAAACAGATAAGACCAGTTAAAAATGTTATCAAAAAAGTAGATGGAAGAGCTTTAACACTTCTGAACTAAACAAAAAAGGAATCTACATCAAAAACATACTATTTTAACAAATTTGTGTATAGAAGCCTGGAAAACATATAGAAACTTAAAATAGGCCTATAGCTGAAACTAGAGATGCCTTATGATAGAAATGGCCATAAATTGACCATAATTCAATGAATTAACTTATGAGAAAAAGCTATCAAACCTTCTTCAATGAATTAACTTCTGAGAAAAAGCCATCCAAACCTAAATAAGAAGTTTTTTCTACGTAACAATGTTTCCTCTTCTTCAAATTTGCTCTAATTTACAGATTAGCCTGCGTTCTAATAATATAAATTTATTCTTCAAAACGCTGTACAAACTTTTTGAAGTAAATCTGAAAAACTTAACCCAAAAGAAAAATTTTTCCTAAAACTATTTCTTTCTTCAATATCATTGGATTGATTTTATTGAAATTTGGTATAGTATGGTTTATTTATGTAATCAACTCATGTAATTAATTTAAACGAAATTGCTTTATAAATTTTGGAATTAAATAAGAAAAACAAAGAAAAATACGACCAAAACTATAGCAATCCTGATTTTCTCCTTCCACCATAGCCGATGTTCCTGAAATTCAATACTAAATCGAATTAAGGAATGATATATTGGAAATTTTATTAAAATCGACCAAATGAGCATGCAAAAATCGATAGAACTTGTGATTCTCTAAGCACAATTGTCCGATGATTATTTCTATTCGATACAGATGACCTAATAGAACTGGTAGAGCCTACCATAAGGGCATAGAAATTAGATAAAACGAGATAAGAATCAACTAAATTGTGAACTATTTTTGAACTTATTTCTAAGGTTTCTAAGACTAAGACACCTACCTTGTTAAGACTTCTAATTCAATAGTTTTGAATTCTTTAAGACTAATAGTTTTTGGTTTCGTTACAGTCGCTGGTTCACCTTTGCGTAAACGTTGATTTTTCTCATGTTGTTCTTTACGAACTTTATCTAGCTCCTTTAAACGACCTAAAGAAGCTTTAAGTTCTTGTAATTTAGCACTACGTGTTACTTTTGTTTTAACCTCATCAAAATTTAATTCTTTCCTGACCATCGAATGCAGATCTTTGTCAAGAGTTTTCTTATTATCATCATTGCTGGATTGAATTTGTTTCGTTGGTGTTTTCATACCACGTTCAACATTTGTAAGATTTTTATTTGATACAAATGCATTTATTACTCTTGTTGTTGAACCATTTTTTTGAGGGGTTAATCTTTTCCTTGGTGATAAACTTCCAAGTTTCATAAATTCTACTAATTTCTGTTGTTTAATTGGTGAACCAATAATATCACACGTATTCTTATCCAAATTTGTAATACCAATCCTTTTAATTGAACGTCCTGAACGTGTTTGATGATGGATTTCTTCTTTGGATTCATCATTATTATTATTATCTTGAATTTTTTTCTGTAATAATATATTATTACGATTGTCTTGATGAAATATTAAATTAAATTTTTCTTCAACACCATTTTGATGATGATTATCATCAATTATTGTTGGTGAACCAACAAATATCTTATTTCTTGTGATATTTATTTCTTCGGCAGCAGCACGTTTTCTTGTATTAAAATATGATGCAACAGATGGTTGAGACATTTTCTATTATTGTTATTTATTTTTTTATTTTTAATTTTATTTTATTTTTTAATTATTTTAATTTTCACTTTTTTCAAACGCAGAAAGAAAAACTTATGACACTCATTCACTTTTCACATAACTCTATGGAAATTCTGGTTTTTTTTCCCTCCAAAATTAAGCAGTTTTTTCATTTCAAATTTTCGTTAAAACCGAATTAAAATTTTTTTTAACGAAACAAAACTTTTTGGCGGTTTATTATGGGAAATTTTCTTTCAAATATATGTTTTTTTTATATGCTTTTGTATTAGTAAGCAAATATATCCCTTTGTGTAGGAATATGTGTGTAATTTTAACATGAAATTTATTTTAGTTTTTTACAAAACAATTTTATATATATTTAATATTTTTTTTTTTGTAACACTTTTATTCTTTTTCTTTTTTTATATTACATTATTATATATTAAATGATTTTCTATTATGTAATTAAAACTATTCACTCAATATTTTGTAAACAATTACAACAGCTGGTAAATGACATTTAATACAAAATAGAAAAAAAGTGTTGCCAGATATAAATATATAACTTTCGATAATAAATATGTATTACAATTCTTCAAATAAATAAAATATAATTGTAATACTCGTACTTTAAAAAAAATGTAAAAAAGCGCTTTATTATTGTATATTATTTATTATATTATTATTATTTATTATTTTATTACGGCTTGTCACGCAACTTGATTATTTTTGCGAAGATTTTTCGCAAGTTTGACAGCTCATTATGTTAGGGTCAGGGAAAACTTAAAATATTCTGCATCCGTGACAATGTTTCTCAAATATAATTTTTCATTTTTGCAGAAATGACATTAGGCAGTCAGTTATTTTGAATAAAAAATTCTACTAATTCCCTTTTTACTGACATTTTATACAATTTAATAGTTTTTGGTATTCACTTTCAAAAGAAAAACTGTTAAAATAATAAAATAAAATTGCATTTGTCAAAAATGAAAAATTTATCTTCGCAATTTTGCGAAAATAATCAGCTCCAAGGCATGTTTCTTTTTGACATAAGTTTCTCGAATCTGCGGTCTTTTTTTTAAGCATTTTGATTGGTTAAAATAATTAAATAATTTCGCAAATTTGCGAACTAACGCGTGAAAAGCCCTAATTATATAATTATTTAAAATATTTTTTTTCTTTAATCTATCAAAAACCATAAAACATTAATTTTTCGTTAAATTTCAAATATATTCGAAATCGAAATATCGCCATCTTTTTTTCGTGTAGTTTTCTTGTTTTTTTTTTTTTCAATTGTGTGCGTTTCCCTATACATTTGACGAAGAACACGAAATAAAAAATTCTTGTTCAGAAATTTCGAGTTTGCGAAAAAAAGAAGAAAAGTTTTCTGTTTTTTCTCGTCTCGTTTTTTTTCTGTTTTCTGTTTTAATTTTTTTTCTAGAAAAATAAGAATAAATAAATTTCAAATGAATTATTAAAAGAAAAATTTGTGTAAAAAGTGAATTAACAAGAAAATTTCCAATAGACAAAATTTTAAGAAAACGTGAAAGAAAAAAGTTTTATTTTAACGAACTGGAAAGAAAAAAAAAAAAAAAATAAGTAAGCGCATACATATAAAAAAAAAAACCAAAAACAAATACTAACACGATTTTACCATACAGAAGAATTCTCTGCTTAATTGATTGTGTGCTTTTTTTTTTCTTCTTTTTTTTAATATAATTTCGTGTTCTCGATCTTTATTTTTCGCTCCGCGCGACACGACATTTTTTTTTGATTTTTTTATTTTTCCACAAAAAAATAAAAAAACAAAGTCAGCTTCTTTTTTTTTCAAACTGTATATATTTTGTTTTTCCCTTCATTGCGAGTGCGAATAATTTTTATTAAAAAAAAAAATCATCCATATTTTCCCCACATGCACAAACAATATCGTTTAGAAGTGTAGGAAAACAGGAAGGTGGAGAAGAAAAAAAAAATAAAGAAAACCAACAATATTTTTTCTTTTTTTGACAATAAAGTTTTTTTTTTTCCTTTTCTTTTCGGTGTGTGAAGAAGAAATTCTTTATTTAAATATCTAAAATTCGATCAATATGAATTCAAAAGCTGATGTAAATAGGCGTGTGCTAGCAATTCAAGCTAAGAAAAAACGTCATAAGCCGAATAAGAAAAAAGGTAAAATAAATGGTGTTAATACAACAACAACAACACAAGCATCAGGAACAAATTCAGCATCATCAATAATAACAACAACAGTATCTAGTGTAATTGGTGGCGGTGCTGGCGGTGGATCTCAACAAACATCTGAATTATCATCACTTCAGTCATCGGTAACATCAGCTGCATCCGGACAGCATCAGCAACAACAACAACAACAATCTTCGAAAGAAAAACTTAATCCATCAACAATGACTTTACCAATTAATAATTATGGTATTCAATCGAATGCATCAACAACAACAACAGCAGCAACAACAAAAAAAAATAATAAAAGTTCTGCTGACATTCAACCGCCAAGAAGTTCATCAAATGATTCTGAAGAATCGGAATTAAATAGTGAAGAAGAGGAGCAAGAATTAAAGGAGGACTATTGTAAAGGTGGCTATCATCCTGTCAATATTGGTGATCTTTTTCAAGGTAAAAGGTTTTTTTTTTTTGTTTTATTAAATAATTATTAATTTTGTTGGTAAATTCATCTCTAGAATGTGTGTTTTATTAGAGAAGGGACAAGTAAATTCCGAGAATAATGTGAAATTCTTTAGCAATAGCAATTATTTGTGTGTAAAATCGATATAGGGACATGCCATAACCTTACTTTTTCAAATCTAATCTGATGTTTTTTTTTTTTTGTTTAATATCGTATGATGTATTTTTTTTTTTATGTCAAGTTGGTTCAAAAAAGATGTGTTTTTTAAAAACTAAAATCATGAAATTTGTCACCGGGTGCTTTTTTTTCCGGGCCCCAGAGAGATTTTGGTGAATGATGTATTTTTTTTTTTTTTAAGACAAAAACCATGAGGTTTATGTATTTTTTTTGCATCAAAATAAATCGATGATCTTTAGTGAACTTTGCTGTAAGCAATGGCGCACTCAGGTGATGCGGGTTAAAAGGGTAATGGGCACCATCATCCCATCTAAAATTTCGTCTTCATAACTTTTGAGTATTTCATTTTGTTATATTTTGCTTGTAATTGCTTTTAGACCCAAACTGACAGTCAGAGCTCAAGATTAATTTAAGTTCAATTTTCATGGAGAAAGAGGCAAAACCTAGAACCTAGAATAAATAAAAAATTGTTTGCAAGCATCTGTCAATTTTGAAGATGATTTCAAGTCGATTTCAAATCAATCTTTCAATCTCTGATAAAACTAAAATAACCCAGATTGAGATCGATTTGCCATTTGTGAGACACCATATTCGTCTTTTCAAGATATTTACAATGAAGTATGTGTGTAAATGCCAATAATTTTAGTATTTAAATTAAAAAGTGAAGGACCTGCATCAAAACAAACATTGTTGCAGCCAATTCTGTAGAAAGTTTATTTCAGGAGAACTATTTTCGTTCCATTTTACGACTAAAAATATTGATTCAACGATTCGATTTGATTTTGAATCTTTGTCACGAATTAAAATTGTTCTATCAGAAAACAGCCTAATCATTAAGACATGTCCAAAGCGAGCGAGCGAGCGACCAAGACATTTGAAAGCATTCGCTCGAATTCGATGATGTTTGCAAAACACATGGTTGTGTTTGGTCCAAATCAGGCGATCTGTTCACGTTCGCTATTAATCCATGTGCTCGCCATGATGTCAGATGGCAAAATAGTTGCATATTTTTAATTATGGTTTTTATTATTAAAACCTGTTAAAAATTATTATAAGGAAAGATGCTAAATTTGAAAAACTTTCGTCCAAATTTAAAAAGCAAGAAATCGCGAATTTATTGATGTTCCCAGTTGTCATGGATCATTAGTGAGCCCTACCGAACTTGCTTTTGTTCACTCTCAAAGGTGTCCCCACACCAACTGAGCATTCGCAAAAGACATATTCTGCTTTTGCTGCTTGGTCTTTCTTTACAGAATTAAACTAAAAATTCTGTAATGATTCGAGTTTTCTTAGTGATTCAACTTCATGATGGTTTCAATTGGCACTGCACTTTTCTATCAAATGGAAAAGATGGCCCCCCACAGTCCATACATTTATTTCTACCCCTCTTAAGATTAAATCCTGGATGCGCGCCACTGAATTCGAGTAGTCTCTAAAGTTAAATAAATTTTCTAAAATGTTTTCTTTTTTTTTTTTTTATCCATAATTCCTGATACAATAAATTAAATTTATTCCTTAGTGATTATTCAGTAAAAAAAAAAACAAAAAAAAACCGGGCCAGGTTCAATTACATTTAATATTTTGAGATATTTTTGGGCAAACTGATTTGTCATCTGTTATCTCTTGACGTCTCTCGAAACACATCTTTTTTGGTTTTTCGTGATGAAATTTAGAAGCAAAAAAAAAAAAAACCTGACTAGGTCGTTGGACTAAAATTTTCTCTTTTTATCTTAAAAGAAAATTTTATTTTTCTCAATAACAGTGAATTCTGTTTTAAGTGACCTTGTGTTACTAGTCGAATTTTGTTTCTTCTTCCTGTTCCATTAATCAAATCAATATTGTTTTATCAATTTTTTTTATTATCGAATTTACAGTAGAATCATAATAACTGAATAAATTGATACACCCAAAATCCGGAAGAACAAAAATTGTGAGAATCCTTATTTCCCTTTTCTCTCTCTCTCTCCGTAGGAATCTATCTACGGTGTTATAAGAGGACGCGAGAAGACCCTGTATTTTGGCCTTGTTGTGGCACATTGTATCCGGTTTTCTTTTGGTAGTTATTTCGGTGAGATACTAAAATCAAGTCCGGTAGGTCATGTTCGGCTCGAGTGGATAGTTGATCGCGTACATTCGGTACAAAGAGTTAATTGCACAATGAAAAAACTGCGCTGCGCTTTACATGTTGCGAAGTAAACTCATTTAACATTTTCTCGAAATTAAGTTTGTCGGTAATGTCGTCGGAATCTGTTTATGTGATGCCTTAACGGGACTGCGAAAGAAGATCTTCGGAAAACCATTCTTGACATTGTCGGATGCCCGGAATTTGAAGGTGGAATCCTTAATCGATTACATGAAGAAGACAGAGTTGGGACAACCTGCCACTCGAACAGGATAACCCCTGAAATCATGATGAGCTGTCTTGGAATTTTTCGCTGAGGCCTACAAGTCCCAAGTGGGTATTTTACTTTGAACAAGTTGAATCTTTGATGGCTTTTACTGTAATTTTTGATGGATAGAAATTCATGATGTGTTCTGTCTCGAGATTTTTTGTTGTTTATTAGTTTTTTAAGCAGAACTTGGGATATGTATTTGCATAGCGTTTTCGCGGTCTCAGAATCGATGACGTTTTTCCTTCAAAAATATATTTTTGGCAAACGATTTTATTTAGCATTTTTTTTTGTGATTTTTCATGTCTTTAATACCTGAGTAAATCAACTTCGGGAAATTTTTATTATTATTTTTTTTTTTTTTGGTTTTTGTTGCTAGGTTAATAATATATTTTCTTTTTTTTTCTTTTTTATTAAACGTGTTTTTGATTCCTCATGTTTTTTTTTATTATTGTTTAAGGTTAAAAAAATCATATATTTTCATTTAAAAAGAAAAAGGAAAAAAGAAAAATGTATTTTAATCGAAAATTTATTATGGAAATTTATTTTTAAAAAAATTCTTTTATTAAATAATGAAATAGTAAAGTTAAGTTGTTCTCGAATTGAACCCTTTCAGTGATCGATCAGATTGCTGCTCTTTAAATAGAAATAACAAAAGTTACAGTTGAATGTTAAACAAATTAAATTTGGCCTCCTTATTCATTCGCCGACATCTTTGGGATAAAATATTAATTTATTAAAAATTCTTGAGAAGATCCTATGAACTGTGAGAACGTTTACGGTTTTCCATCACTTACTCTCCTACTGAATTTTTTAATCCGCCGCGATCCATAGACTTTGGAAGTATAATCCGTTCGTTACCCATTGAACCACAAGCCATGACCAAAGAAACTCATAGAAAGAACACTATTAGAACTTTTATCATACCATAGGACAGTATTTCATTGTTTTTATGATGCAAAATTCTGTATAGAGAAATTAAAGTAATTACACCTAAAAAATTAGGCACCACTGTGCATAATATGTAGTAGTTACTGGGGAGTCCCCTTTGGCTCTTACCTACCCGTTTCGTATGATATTTACATAAAATATTGCATCATTGAATTATTTAAGTTCATAATCTCACAATATTTAAGCAATTGTTCATCTTATCCAGCCATACAAAGTGCTAAAATTTCTGACCTTAAGAAGTGAAAAAATGAATTTCTATCTTCAAATTTATAGTTTTCAGGATTTTCTTTTACACGGTTTTTAAACTAAAATATAGTTCTTTATTTCATCTTACAAGGTTTTCGGATAACATGGAACGTATCCCTTATTTTACTATAGGAAACTTTTTTTTATACGAATTTCAGAGGAACCGTATCTACCGTGTAACAAAAGAGTTGAGTGTATTAGAAAGTACAAAAAAAAATCAGAGATATGATTATATCTAGGAAATAAAATATTCTTTAAAGTCCAGTATGTCTATAGACGGATTTTTCCTTTAATATAAAATTTATTATTCTATGTTTTTGAAGTCTTGATAACGTGCTTTATTAAATATTTCTATTTTTATGTAGGACAAGTACTTGTTTATCAAGTACTAGTTTCTAGTTAGAAACAACAAAATAAAAAAAGGATGGAAAAATCACTCATTTTGAATAAAAAATAAAAATAAACGATATTTGTAAGTTTAGCACGTTTTTTAGTATTGCGTGAGGAAAGCACTCTAATGAAATGAATTTAGTACCATTCAATACGTAAATAAATTAAAGAACATTATTTAGTTCAACTAAGGAATAGTTTAACTAAACTATATCACATGCATATAACGTGATTAGTATAGAGTGAGTCCTAGAAAATTAACTACAAAATACAAAAAAAAGAAATATCAATGAAACATTTTAAAATTCCGTAGAACTCTTAACCCCCGATTGGATTTTTTGGGGGTACGTGTATTTATAAGGATAATTTCGTCTATATAGAATTGGAAATACAGTGTGGCACAAAATAAACTTTGTGGTATTCCTTAAAAGTTGCATTGAATCCTTTGCAGTATGCGCTGTGGCTCAATTTTTTGCAACATCGTCCGATATTGAAACTGCAACACTGTATCTCATTTTCGGAGAAATATGAACCAGTGATCCTCTCAGACGATACACCGCGATTATCGTTTTTTCCCCTTTACAGAATTCCGCTGTAGTCACTTATATTCGATGATTTAATTGTAGGAATTTTGTACAGCCTTTGCGTTTTGTATTGCTTTCTAAACAATCATTTTGAATCTTGAACAACTGATCCCAATATATTGACATTTTTGGGAAGGAATATTTAACATTTTGGATTCAAAAAGTTGGTGATTTGTACTCGAGAAATTAACCTGTAGTGTGCAATTAAGATAAAAATCTAGGTTCCGAAAAATCTCTGATTTATTAAAATAACATTAAAAAAAAAGAAAGAAACAACGACCGTGTCATGTCTTTTAAGATTATTACAAAACGTTGACATGGTCATCAACATCGAAAATATTCTGAAAATAAAAAGAAAAATTAAAAAAACATTTTTTTTTTTGCAATAAAATGATTGTCCGGAAAAATGTATATTATAAAAATTTGTCGGAAAATTTAAAAAGTTGGATGACCCTCACATATTCACATACTTTTTTCTTTTCTTTTTTTCATCTTCAAAAATAACACAATTTCTCTATCAAAAATCAATTGCATTTTAAATAGAATACAGTCCCTCTTATGAGCACAGTCGGGGACAGTCACCACGCATTAGTTTGTCCGTTTATTGCGAAGTGACCGGTTTAAAAAGGAAATGATTATAATTTGTATATTTAATCGTTTCCGTATGGGATGGACATTTGAATCGAAGTTATAAAAGGAACAAAGTTAATATACATACCCTCTGGGGTATTACCTTCTTCCTTTAGGGCATAGAAATTATGTGGTAACTACTAAGTCTACAATAAAAGAATAAAAATTTCGATTTGTGTGCCATCTATATATTCAATATGGTACTTAACCCGTTCGATATCAGGGTCTCTTGGGGGGAAAAACGTCCACAGCAAAGCCTAAGTTTTTTTTCGGGATTATATCACACATTTAGAACATTCTAGAAAAGTAAAATAAACATTTTTTTTTAAACTGGCACACATGTGACGGTGGGCTATAGCTAAAAACTCCTGTATTCAATTTCATAATTACTAATTTTGAATATTTTCACGAAACTGAAAGACTGTGCATTAATGTTAGGATGCATTTTGTCCAGCCATCAAAAAAGGGGAAGTCAATAGCACCATTCAGGGTTTGACTCACGAAAACCACATTCGCTACTAGGCGCCGCTTTTCTAAGAACTATGAAATTTAATATATGGCAGTAGAAAAAAAGGGTAATTCATTCCACGGAAAGTTACGTAATTCAAATCGTACGAATCTATGTTGAACAGACTCCAATCTGTTAATTTGGGCTTTTTGGTAGGGAGACCATACCCCTGACTGGCATATTCAACTATTGGTCTAACCAGGAGTGGAATCGTGTATTTCGATTGAGACTAGAAAAAGCATATGAATAGCAATGCTTTTTCGATACGATTTGGTTCAGATCGAGTTACACGATTCTATTCCAGGGTAATAAAAAGGGCTTTAGTAGTGATAAGGGGTGTCCGAAAATTCCTTGGACCAACGTTCTAATGATCACGTCCTAATATAACACAGAAAAACAAAATTTATAAATAGCTGTGTCTTATTTTTATGGCCACTATTGTAGAATATGAATTTTATACGAAAATTTTCTTTTAGATCAAACAAAATTGAGAATTTCCTCAATGATTTATTTTCCTAAAGAAAACACAAATTAATTTCCACCTGAATTTTTCAAATGTTTAATTTTAGCCATAAAAGAAAAACACAAAGACGTACTTAAATTTTCTAAGAATGAAAGAAATTTTGATGAGAAATTATTAATAATAGTATTTTTTTTTCTTCTTGGTTTCTTCTCTCTTCACATAAGATAATTATTTTCGATATTGTGAAATAGATTTTATTTCTGAACGACGTAGAAGAAAATCACAGGACGACATTTCGTCACAATAAATAATAATAGAAAATAGGATTCACTATTTTCGTTCTAAAATAATAGGAAATCTTTTTATTTCTTTTTAGGAAAAAAGTAGAAGTATTTTTAAGAACCAATAAAATCGATTCAATAAAAAAAAAAAAAAAATGGAAATTGGAACATTGGAAAAGTTGATTAGAATATGGAAATGAGGGAAGCCATATTTCGTTTCTTTTTTTTTAATCGTTTCTTTAAGGGGCTACATCTACACCTAAGACTGTCTCAAATAAATCAAAATTTGAATTAATTTATCTAAGAAATTATTAGTACGGAAATAAAACTAATTTTCTTTTACTAAAAGGCAGAGTGAGTAAAACTCCAAAAGATTCAAAACCTTTATCAGCACTAACAAGAAGAATATAAGAGTACTGACTGGAATATTAACCGGACACTGCAGATTCTGCTAGGTGGACAAAAGAGCCCAATGTATATTCTCTCCGATTGTGAAGCATTACTTCGCAGGGGAGGAAACACACTTGGGGGCATACTGCTTCTTTCCAATTGAGATATAATCTCTTTACCCAAAAAAATGAACAAAGCACAAAGCAATAAGTCTTTCAGTTTTCTTTATTCCGGCCTGAACGCTATGGAACTTTGCCAACAATGTCCACTGCCTCATTGTGCTCTCGTGTCGCTCTTGCTGTCCGCGAATTTTTCGTTGAAAATTCAATCACATCTGAGTTGAACCTTAATATATAAAATGTAGAATTTTCATAAAAATTTGGTGATGTTTCTTGAACGCTCAAACTTGTTTCGCTCAGAATTCCATATAGATATCGATATGAAATTTTCGCGGTCGTATATTCCTAATATGTATTTGGTTGAAACTTTTTGGAAGTACAAAAATTGTATTTAATTTTTTTTCTAGATAGATGTAGCCCCTTAATTGCTAAATAGAAATGTTTACGTTGTTTTCTCCAATTCCAAATTAGAAATTTTTACCTGAAATGAAATTATTTTCAACAAAATTTTTTTTTCTATTTTAAAATTAGAACACCAGACAGACTGGATGACTATTATGATCTTAAATCGCGGTTTTTCTGTCATTGTTATTCATTGATTCATAGTGAGGGACAATACAAAATCTATAGACATATAAAAATTACGCGAATATTTCTCTGCTCTTTGCTTCCACTTTGCGTTCTTCCCGAAGCGTAGAACGCAATTATAGTGTCAATAGTCAATAGAATTAGTCAGAGAATATCATTCCGAAACTGGTTCAGCTTTGTCAAAATCGGTTCAGTTATTTTTTAGTTCATGTTTAGATACAATATTTTTTGCCTCTTCATTTATTGGTAAATTTTTGCATATATCTTTCTCCATGAATCTTGGAAAATTGATTTATCTATTTAAAATATAGAATGTTTTAAAGGAGGTAGTTCAGTCTAAGTTTCGTTAGTCAATCCTTCCAGTCATCGAGCTATTTTCTTCAAGATTTGAGTATATGTGTTGTCAGCAAGGCCATGTCCCATCCGAACGAAACTTAAATGATAATCGGATGGAGCAACGTCTGATGAATACGATGGATGGAGCGTGTTCATTATTACCTTTTTCCATCCATCGATACGCTCCAGCTGCATCTTTCTTCAAGTCAAATCACAAAAGTAAAACTTCTGTTTTTTTGTCACGTAACCTTCCATTTTCAATCGAATAAAAAACAATTTTGTTTACACTTGAGAATGCCAAATGACTTGCTGATTATTTTAGTTTATCAGAAGCTCTCTCAAAAGCAATAGCTACCATTATTTATGAATAGTATTGGCACTATCTTAGGAATCAGTTACGTCATACGTTACCTTCAAATAGTTTAGGAATCGCCGCTTTTTGTGTGTACATAGTGATTTTATATGAAAACTAATTTAATTAATTGAAAATAAACTTTAAAAAGCAAACATATTAATTATTTTATATTTTTTCTCTTCAAAAAAAAAAAAATATCATTAAAGGTCGTTATCATGTCGTCCGTAAATTAGGATGGGGACATTTTTCAACAGTCTGGTTATGTTGGGATCTAGAAGATAAACGTTATGTTGCTATAAAAATTGTTAAATCTGCACCGCATTTTGCTGAAACAGCCAAGGATGAAATAAAAATCCTGAAATCAGTACGTGATAGTGATCCATTAAATCCTCGTCGTAATAAAACTGTACAATTATTAAATGATTTTAAAATAACGGGTGTTAATGGTACTCACATATGTATGGTATTTGAAGTGTTGGGTGATAATCTATTAAAATTAATACGTAAATCAAGTTATCGTGGTATACCAATTGAAAATGTTAAAACAATTATCCGTCAAGTATTAGAAGGTTTAGATTATTTACATACATGTTGTAAAATCATACATACTGATATAAAACCTGAAAATGTATTATTATGTGTCGATGATCAATATGTAAGGACATTAGCAAATGAAGCGACCGGATTATATATGATGAAATTTAAAATGTTTCCATCATTTGTTAGCCGAGCACCAAAAGAATATCGTGAACCACCAATAACTGGTAAAATGAGTAAAAATAAAAAGAAAAAATTAAAGAAAAAAGCCAAACGTCGTTTAGAATTATTTAAGAAACAATGGGATTACTTAGAACAAAGTGGTAATACACCAACAGATGATGTTATTGCTGTTAACAGTGGTGATATTGATACTACTACTACTACTACTACTATTACTACTATTACAACAGATGGTGTTGGTGATACGATTGAAAGTAATAATGTTATTGTTGATGATGATGATGATGATGATGTTGATGATGAGATTGGTATTATTGATGTAAGAAATAAAAATATATTAGATAATGATTTAGATGGTATCAATAGTAATAGAACAACAAGAAATGATATGAATATTAAGAAAACTATTAACATTTTAAAAAATAATGATGATGATGATGATAATGAAGAAGAAGATGATGATGAAGATGATGATGATGATGATGATGATTGTTGTATTAAAAAAACAGCACGAAAAACAACAACAACAACAATAACTACAATAACAAATGGTGGCAGCAGCGATGATTATAAAGATAATGAAGATGATGTCGATGTTGATGATGATGATGATAATAATGACGAAGAAGAAGAAGAAGATGAGAAATCATTAACTAATTATAAACAACAACAACAAAAAGATAAAGAAAATAATAGTAATAGAAAAGATACTAAATTAATTAGAAATGAAAAACAAAATAATAAAATATTTAATAATATTATTGATTGTAGTAGTAATATTGATGATGATAATGACGATGATGATGATGATGATGATGGTGATGGGGATAATAAAGTTGAAAAACAACAACAACAATCGCAACAACAGCAAATAATAATAGTAGATAGAAAATGTCTTAAAAAAGATCAAATAAATATTAAAGAAAATAGACAATCTTTAAATAAGCTATCATCACCAAGTCATCTTCGGCAACAGCACAATCATCATCATCATCACCACCATCATCATCACCATCAACAACATAATCAAAATATTGATAATATTCCTTCATCTCCTCCACCACCACCTCCACCATCATCAGCTCAACATCATCAATCTGAACAAATAACCAAACAACAAACAACAAAACAACAACAACAAACAACAAAACAACATCATCATCATAATAGTAAAATTGATCCAGCAATTCAAGCATGTGATGTTGATGTTAAAATTGCCGATTTAGGTAATGCATGTTGGGTATATAAACATTTCACCGAAGATATACAAACACGACAATATCGTTCATTAGAAGTTATATTAGGTGCTGGTTATGATACATCAGCTGATATCTGGAGTACAGCTTGTATGGCATTCGAATTGGCTACTGGAGATTATCTATTCGAACCACATTCTGGTGATACATATTCTCGTGATGAAGATCATATTGCACATATTATTGAATTACTTGGTCCAATACCAAAAAATATTATATTTCGTGGTGTTTATACACAATTTACGTTTAATAAAAAAGGTGAGCTACGTAATATAACTGGTTTAAAACCGTGGGGACTAGTTGATGTATTAGTTGAAAAATATGAATGGCCACAAGATGATGCTGAAGCTTTTGCTGAATTCCTAAAACCGATGTTAGAATTTGATCCGAAGAAACGTGCTACCGCATCAGATTGTTTAGGACATCCATGGATAAGATAAAAACTCAATAAAAAAAAAATAAAAGAATTTAAAAAAAAGAAATTTATACTAAAAAAAATAAAAAAAAAAATAAATATATATTAAAATAAAAATAAAAAAAATAAATAAAAAAATAAATAATTTTAATTATTAATATTAAAAATTCATTAAATAATATAATTTCATAAAATCTTTTTTTTTATATAATTTTTTTTTTTCTTCTTAATTTTAATGTTAAAAATTATTATATTATAATTAGTTTCTTTTTTTTTTTTTTTTTTAATATAGTAAAAATTCATTGCAATTTTTTTCTGTCTTTTAGAATTTTTTTTTTTTTTTTGTTTTTTAATTTAAAATAATATTAAATAAAGAAAAAAAATATCTCTTCTCAATAAAATTAGTGTTTTTTCCAAATCCCCACAGTTTTTGTTGTAAACTTAAATATTTTTAATGAAGTAAAAGAAAAAACAAAAAAAAATTTTTTTTTTTTTTAATTTAAGGATTTTTAATAATAATGTAATATAAATTATAATTATTCACACAAAATTTATTTTGTTTTTTTTTTATTTTTAAAGAAAAGATAAAAACATAAGATTCATAAACAGATTTGAAGAGAGATCGTTTGTTTGCGCCATAGAGATATATTAAGTGGAGATTTCATTTCCCTCGTTTTCATACCAAATTATGGAAGAGAAATGATCACTGGTTTATCTTCTCGCTCCCTTAATCCAAGCGAGAGAAGAAGCCCAAGTTTTCCAAGTTTCGAAGATAACAAATCGCCGCTCAGCCAATAGGATATAATAATTTAACTTGGTTTCCCCTCAATTAGTATTTAAAATTTGTGTTGTTTTTATTTTCCATACAAATAAAACCCAAGTTTCATATTCCCCTCTTGTCGGCCCACGTGAGGCAGAAAATTAATATCTCTAGTTAATATAACTCTATGGTTTGGCGTACAATGAAGTGGGCTTAAATGAAAACATGGGCTTTTTGCCTTGCCTTTTTTTTTTTTAAATAAAGAAAATTCAAAAGAATTTCTATGTTTCTTTTTTGAACTGTTTTAGTTTTAAATGATTTTAACTGATATTACCCTTAATTTGTGTAAAGGACGATTGACAATTAGGTAGATGCCACATAAAATGATTGGAATTGTGATGATTTAAAAAAAAATCACTTGGTGGTTTTTCTACTCAATCGGATCGGGTCGACAAAAAGTCTGATAGAAATTTGGTATTTAAACAAAAGAAATTGAGAGCGAGTCGAGAAACCAAATACGCTGGGCCTTAGAGAATACTCATTTGATTATCACATTAACTTGTTTATACCATGGTGTATGCATTCTGAGTATGGAGAGGTTAGCTAAGTTGGACTTGACTACGGTGCTGATTTTCATTAAAAGGACTAACCGGTCCTGGGAAGAGACCTAGCCTCTCAATCAACTTTTTAAGAGGTGGGTACAGTGGGCCAGTAAGGCTTACGTGTTCAAGGACTGCAACTGTGGTGCCGGCCCCTCCAATACAATACATACATATTTTTGGTATGCGCCCCATGCTTAACAAAACATGACTTGAAAAAAATTTTAAAAACATTAATTGATTTCTCGAAATTACATAAACAAGAAGATCACTCGAGATATCCGGATGAGAAAATAGAAATCTCTAGTAGTAGTAGGAACGAAAGAGTTATAGCAGAAATCGTATACATATTAAATATAGGTCAAGCAGTACTGTATTTTTAAATGACGATTAGCTTAGCTATCCATAGAATTTTTGGTTATAGGTAATAGAAGAATATTGAAATACTGTTTAATTTTCATCTGGAAATTATAATTTGCCTATTTTTAGGCGTGTATTGAAATTATTTTGGCGAGGACAAGACCAAACAAGACACTAGAATTTTATTTATAAACAGTATTCAGAATATTATTATTAGTGTAGTAGGAAAAAGTTTTGGTGATGATGAAAAAAAAGGAATGTTCAAAATACTTGGAAGAAATTGATCGATATTTTTGAAATCTTTAGAAACTTTTGAAGGATTTCATAAATTGTTTTATTTTATGGATTAGAAAAGGAGAATTTGAATTGATTATAGATCTTTTTTGTTATTTTAATTAACTATTTTTTTTTTTTTTAATTAAAATTTAAGCCCAATTCGATTGCTGTTGTTTGCAAAGGCGATCTTTTAAAAATTAAAAAAAATTTATATACTAGAATTTTTATAATGCATTAAAAAAAAAACGAAAAAAAAAGAAGATTTTATATGTTTTATTCTTGTTTTTATGTTTTTAAGAAATTAAAAAAAAAGTATTTGAAATAAAAAATAATAATAATTTAACAAGAAAAATGAAGGAAACATGAAAAATGAAAATGATGCGCGCCTCCCACTAATAATAATAATAATAAAATTTAATATATTTATTGAGATTTATATATACATATATAAAAAGTAAAAAATTTGGAAAAGAAAAAGAAATTATTTATAAAAATTGATTAAAAAGTAAAGTAAAAATAATAATTAGAGAAAAAAATGAAAAAAAAGAATTTTAAATTGATTGTTTTATATGAAATAAGAAGTATTTTTTTAAAAAAAGAGTTTCAAAGACAAACCTCTAATGTGGCGCCACAATAAGAGTATATTTCTTTTAGTAATTAAATAATATTTTCAATGATTATCAATATTATTATATTAAAAAAAGGATGACGGTTTTGTTTTTTTTTTTTTTTGGCTATGTAAACATAAAATGTGTGCTTCTTGGATTGGTTGTGGCACCACAAAATAGAGTGGAAACACAAAGATTTTGTTAGCATTTTAATAACAGATTCACTTATATTTTGGAATCTGATACAATAAAGATATTTAGTAAATTGATTTTAATGCGATTATTATACGATTACAAAAATTTTGTTCAGTTTTGGTGTAAATAAAAATTAGCGATAACAGCACGTAAATTGTTTTAGCTATATTAAAAATTGACTTAGAATTGAAACAACCTTACAGTTGTTTGGTTACGGTGGTTACCAGAAGTCCGAATTTTCTCAGAGATGTTTCGATGTTTTTTTGGAATATCTGCTGACGTCGTTGGTATCCTCGGGAATTTGTGATTCAGATTGAAAGGTGAAACATTTTTTGTAATAGAAGTGCAAATAATTTTACAAAAAAATCGTCAGTCAATTCACTTTTAGATTAACTTTAAATATTTCAGGAATATTGCACTGTCCTGATTTTGTCCTGGAATATGGAATCAATTTAGTTTCAGTGGAATTACATACATGATTCCATTTCTGATTTTTAAAATGCAAACAGTTCAGGGTTTTTCGTAATTTTTCATTGATCGTCAGGGTTTTCTCGATTGTGATCTGATAAGCCTAAGTCAAATTAATAGTGTGAAACAATTTATATGCTGGGACTCCAGTTTCGGTCTTTTAAGCTAAACATTTTTTTTAATGCTACGAATAAAAAGTTTCAATCAAAAATTTCTACGTCGCGTATACAAGAATTGTATCAAAATTATAAGTAAATTCTATTCAATGTTTTTATTGTTATTTTCCAATGAATTTGATGACTATTGAATTTTGGTTCTGTATGAAAAAAAAGCTTACAAATTCTTTGTGATTTTATATTATTATTTTTTTATTACAAATTAGTAAATAAACACATTTCCGGACTGTGCTAGAGAAATATTTTATATAAGTAAATGTTATAAAATGTTATGTATTCGATGAAAAGTTTTATATTGAAATTGACTGTGAAATCTATAAATTTTTAGTTTTACATAAGTATTTACTTAATACTATATAACAAAAATCTAACTGCTGACTTTATTATCAAGCTCTAACTAATTTAGAATATTAATACAATGGAATCTCGATTAACTCTGATGTTGGTCGGGATCAAGCTATGTCCATAATGTTCCTCGATAAAAAGAGGGAAAAAATCGAACATAAAAAGTTTCCAGATCAATATAAGTCGTCGCTATAAAAGTTGTGCGGTCTTGTTAAATCTAATTTCAAAACATTAAATTGGAAGCATTTAACTCGAAGATTATATTGGACGTTTATGCGCATATCGAACCGGAATGCTTGAACCATTTTAGTCTACACATAAATGAAGACCGAACCGGTTTGGTTGTATCTTTAAATGGGCTTCTTTAATTTGATATATGTACCGAATCAGACCGAACTGAATTGGTTTACGCATAACCATGCTGTTAGCTTTTTTTCATATTTAATCTCACGTTTGACATATTATACCATTGACAATTATACCATTCACTTCACGAACTACATAATTTGATGAATACCATTTTTATGTTAATAATTGTGTGTTCTCACATTTTTTTAACAAGAAAACAGAAAACGACGATTTAAAACATTGCTTTGGCCAAATAAATATCTAGCGTCTTTTCTGCATAAATAGGTTCTGGACTAGCTGTGATCTTTAGAAAAAAAAAAAAAACAAACTCATTCTGTAACAACAAAGATGTTTTTCATTTCATTTCGAAATCCCAGAAAAAAGAACCGACTTCTTGACTAAAATAAATATTTTTTTTTTTTTGGCTAAAATAATAAACATAAATATCTATTATGAAATTTAACCAGGAAGAGTAGTAATTAATTCAAAAATATAATTATAGAAAAGAAAAAAAAGGTGAAAAATTTCAAATTCTAAGTCAAACAAAAAAAAAAAACCACATCTCGCTCTTAATTATATTTGGCCGTTTGCCAAAAATAATTAAGAATAAAAATTTATTTTTTTTTAAAATAACAATCAGCAGAAGAATACAATATTTAAGTGAAGTGTGCGAATACTCTAGCTTCCCAAAAGTGGTTTTTGTTAGTTTCTTTCTCATTCATCACGTTTATGTGCCGACTGAACCGGTACGAGTGGACCGGTTCGATCTTTTCAGCAGTTGAGTTTATGCGCCTTTTTAGCTTAGCTTCTTTTTTACACTTTTTTAAAATTAAATTAATACACCAAATTGCCGATGGATTTTGACTGGCACACCAATTCAAAAAAAAATTCTTGAGATGTTCGCCATTTGATGATTTAAAACATTGATAGGTACAAAAAGTGCAGGATGACAGCAATGTTTGCATACGCTAATGAAATCTTTAAAGCACAATTAATGTCGCCTCCAGAAAGAGATTTGACGTTAATTGAAGTAGCGCTTGATAAAGACGAAATGAATGTTTATCAAAAAGTAATGGTTTTTTCACGTTCACTTTTTGCACAATTTTTATATCAAAAAGCTGAAAAATATAACGATTGTAATCTTGATAGATCAAACTTTACAAAAATGAAAGATCCTAACAATGCCTATCAACCTAATCAAACAAAATTCTGAAGATTTTTAAATTTCATATAAAAGGATTATAATCAGAACATTTGTTTAATAATAATATTGATTCTAACGTTGAACCTAGAGAACGCCATATAGGAGTAAAAAAAAAAAATAGCTCTTCATAACGAATTAATTAAAAACATGAGTAAATAGAAGAGATTTACATTTTTCCGTTTAACTCTATGTTTTAAAAAAAAAAGTCAAAATTCATAAAAAAAATGCGGAACTCTAAAAATGTTGCACTTTTTTTAGGTCAGGATTTTCATGTGAGAACTAAAATTCAGTTGTTACAACTAGCCACAATAACTGCGCAATAATTACTCTTGTGTGGAAATTTATAAAAAAGAAAGTTAATCAAATAAATAAAAAACTAATAAGAACACAACTTTTTTGTTAAAGAAAACGAATTTAATAAAGAAGAAAACACAGTCCGGAAAAAGATAAAATAATATTTTAAAAAAAAAAGGAAATAATCTTATATTAAAAACTTGCAAAAAACAAAAATATGTATTCACTAAAAATAATGCACAGCAAAAATGTTTTAAGACAGAAAAAAAAATTTTTTTAAAATATAATTAAAACAATCAATTCATCACATTTAATTGTAAAATTTAACTTTAAAGAAAATTAATGTTATTTCATCAATTCCACAAATGAACAAAAATAATAATCAGAGATTATAAATTAAGTTTTGCTTGTTGTCTTGTCTGTCTGTCAAGCCAATAAATGTCTTATTTGGGTCCTTCTTAATTATATTGATTTAAAAAAAAAAAAACAAAAATACAAGAAGAAAATATATATTTAAAATAAAATTAATAATAATTAAGCAAGAAAATTAATTATACACAAAAAATTTGTTTTTATTTTAACGAACGAAAAAGAATAATTGAAAAATTTGCGTCTGTTTGTCTGTCCCAAAATTTTGATTTTTTAATTTCTTTTCACTTAATTACATTTTCTTATTGAGAGAGCGACTTAAAGATGGATGCAATAAGAGCGATGACATCAGGGACGGGCCCAATGCTAAGAGAGTATGTTTTACATAGCACTTAAGACTTGTATAATATGTTATCATCATATTAATTAAATAAAAATGAATTTTTTGAATTTGTGTACTTAAATACTATGTTATATGACCGACATACGGCTCTCATTAACATTGTGTGTGCCCCCAACCCTGATAGACTGATTTAACTTAACCAGCTTTAATAACTAAAAATGTTTAAGTAGTTGAAATAATTTTATTTATTGGTGGTTCCATTGCACTTCATCTGGGTGTTTATTGAATGAGAAAATATTGTACACCAATCGAATTATGTTTTTGGGAGCATTTTTGTTTTCCAATAAGGCAAAACATTGTTAGGCATACTATTTTATTGTATTTTTCTTTCTTTCACATCGTCATAATCTAACTGATATTTTTTTTTTCTTTAATTTACATTTATGTTGAAAAGTATATAAAAGAAACTAGTTCAATTGATGTTAGTCTGTGTAGGCTTTAAAGTTATTACTTTAGAAACTAAATTTGTTTAACAAAGTTTAACCTAATCTTGTATTAATACTAAAATTGTATTTGATATTGTGAAGCTGTATATGTGACATTAGACGCAAATTAAATTATATCATCAGTTTTAATTGAATCAAAGATATAAATAAAGAGAAGATTTGAAATGTTCAGAGAACCCTATTTTATTTAACACGAATAAATTACATTAGATCTTATGAATAAGAACTTTTAGAAGTTAGAAGCTAGCTTTTGTCACATGAGATCTAATATAATTTCAAAGATATAAATAAAAGAAAGATTTACAAATTTAAAAAAACCTTTTATTTAACCTAAGCAATTTACATTAATTCTTTAGGCTCCTAAAAGTTCCTTCCATAGGATATAATGTAATTTACTCATGTTAAACGAAATCTTTTTATAATTTTACATATCTTTACTCATTTACATATATCTTTGGTAATTTGTGGTAAATAAAAGCTTTTCAGAATTTTGACACATCCTTTATTCATTTAAATCCTTCGATTGAAATTTCGTTCATACAATGTAAAGGGTGCGGCATTTATTGATCGTTCGGCATTTTTTTGGTTCGTTTTTGAACTAGCCGGTTATTTTCGTCGCTCATAGCTTAAAATATAATTAATATAGTACTGAATTTCTGTCACTTTGACAGATGACATTAGAGCTATGAGTGACAAAACAACTGCTAGTTCAAAAACGAACCAAAAGATGCGGAACAACCAAAAGATGCCAAACCATTATTAATATTTTTTTTAATTTTAATTAGTTTTAAATTATCATCAAATTAAAAAAAAAAAAAAGAAACAAAACAAAAAATTTAGAAGGAAAAATAAATTGTCTTTAATAATAAAAAAAAAGAAGAAGAGAAAATGTTTATAAAATAAGTAAAAAATAAATTTTTGAAAAATTAAAAAAAATTTGTAGTAAAAAAACTAAAGAAAAAAAGAAGAAAAAAACAAACATTGTAGTTTAATATAAAAAATAAATAAAAAATAAATAAATATAAAAAATTTAATTAAAACATTATACAATTAAAAAATTACATACAAGACTTAAAAATTACTCCATAATTATTAAAAAAAAAAAAAAAACATCAAATAGTTTGTGTAAATGTAATGAAATTTATTAAAAAACATAATAAATTAAAATATTCGTCGATATATAACCGGTTAACCAGGGCCTCCCCGTAAATTTTAGAGGATTTGATTTTATTTTCTATATTTTTTAAAATTGATTTCTTTTCACTTGGAAAAAACAAAAATATTTAAAAACAATTAAAAACACAATTCAAAATGTTTGTGTCAAAAGAAGAAAAAAAAAATATACTATATTTAAAAATTATATATTAAAACACAATATTAAAAAAAAATAAACTTAAAAATAAATAAATAATAAATATAATTATTTGTTAATAAAAGAAAAATAAACAAGAAAAAAAAATATAAAATTAAAAATAACAATTTTGAAATATTTATCAAAAATTATAATTAAACAGTATTTTGAATTAATAATGGCAGTTTTTTTTAAATTAGTTTTTAAATTAATTAAAAATAATGATTTTGAGAAATTTTTGTAATGATAAAAATTGTTTGTTAATTAAAAAATTAAGAAAGAATTTACCAAATCAATTCTAATTAGTGCACGGCTTGATTAATTGAGTAATTGTTCAATATTTTGATTATTCAACCGAAAACTGATTAATTGTTTCATTTAAGAGAAACAAAACAAAATAAATTTTGAAGAGATATATCCTATGAGAGAGTATGAATAAATTTTGAATAGCTTTTAAATTGAATGTGAAATATTAACATATACATATATATTTTAGTAACCGGTCAATTCACAGAAAATCAATTCACAGAAAAGAATCGTTCAAAAGGATTAATTTAGAAGAATAATTTGCGTTTATTGGTAAAGGCAAATGTTATATAAATAGAATAGATTATCGTCTCTTTCGAATAATCAATCGCTCTATGTAAGAGTCTCAAAACTATTGTACTATTTTTAAAGTGTCAACACAGATGAGCTATTGTACAAGAGCACGGACAATTTTCAAAGGCAAAATGTATCAGAAAGAAAAAGAGAGGAAATTTGTTTAAAAACTTCGAGTTGAGCACATAGCATGATGTCACTCACTCTTATGAAATTTTCAATCACTCTTATTGTTTTTCTGATATGTGCGCACCATTGGTATGTAAATTTCAGCATGCATTTGTTTGTTTACAATTTCAAATTGTGTTGTCCATTATATGTTCTCTTCTTTTTCACCCATATACGTACAATATCTATATCTATGTCTGCAGTGGGATAGAAAATTTTTTTGAAAATTTAAAGTCAAAATTGGTAAAAATCACGGCAGAGATAGGAAATTGGGTTACTTGTTAATTACTCTAACTTCAGCTATGAACGACTCTTTTTTAAAATTACTTAGGCGACTCTTTTGAAGTTCAATTGAACTTATTAACAAACTATCGATCTCTACTAAAAACTCGGGGCTATTAGCACATAGCTTGTTTTATACTTTTGATTCGACCAAATAGTAAGTCGTTTCAACTTTAGCTTGGATTTTCATATGACTGCCATTTTTATGAAAAGTCGAAACACACGGTCTGAAAGAAGTTACGTTCTACCACTCCTGGTTTTTTATTTTCCAGTTCTTTTCTTTTTTATGTTACAAAAAATTCAATCATTACGAAAATTCTTTTTCATATAATTAACTTTTTTTTTTGAAAATACGTTTTCCTATAATTTTCAAATATTTATGCAAAAATAAAAAACAAACAAAACAAATTATTATTAAAAGTAGTAAATCCAAAAATAAAAATATTAAAAAAAACATCAATAAAATAAAAAAAACACCAGAAGATAAAAATAAAACAAAACATAAAATAAAATAAAAAAATTTTATAATAAATAATATAAGAACAATAATAAATAAAAAATATTGTTTCTGTTTAATAAAACTTGTTTTAATTAATTACAAATTAATTGAAAACAAAAAAAAAAAAAAATGGAAATTTAAAAACTAATATATTAAAAATGTTAGAATTAATGTTGATTATGAAAACAGCAAAAAAATCTTAAAGAATTTAATCTTTGATATCATTTAATTAAAAAATTATTCTTCTCGCAGCAAACTGAATAAAATGCTAATAAATAAATCAATTGATTTAGTAAAACGTCTTGATATCAAGAAGGCCGATACGCATGTAGCTGGTAGTAAAGTCTTAAATCCCAGAGCGGTGAAAACGGGAAATAATTAAACAAATTAAAATTGTCTCATTGAGTCTTCAAGCCTCCTCGAACAAATAAAATTAAGAACTAAGACGCGAGTCTTCAAGCCGCTTCGAACAAGTAAAATTAACACCTACTCTCAAAGAAACGTAAACTTATTCATGATCGAAAGCCATCATATACCAACTATGGAAGATTTGAAACTATTGCAAGAGTGCTACAGACTGTTAACATTAATTCTGCACAATTTGACTGATTAACAGAACTTGAAAAGTTTGTTATTTATTAAACCGGTTGTATTATCGGGCATGTAACAAACCCGAATCGTATTGTAACGTGTTAGTCTTTCGGTTCGATGTTATTAGAATGATAACACTTTTTATTTATGTGAATTTAGTGTATAAACTTTATTTGTACTTATTTCTGCGTTACAATTAGTCTTAAAAATATTTGTCTTTCAATAATTTAATTATTACAATTATTTATCACAGTTTTGGAGCTTCACTATTTTAATTACTTTCACAAAAATAATCTCGTTTCCAATCTCTGTTTTGTATAATCTCTGACGAAGCTTTTCACTTCAACTGATCGATTAAGATTGATTTCAGGCTCGACCCTACAGCCCTTTTTATATCAGATTGGTGTATTTCGCGAACTTTCTTGAAAAGACTGGTCGTTTGGCTTTCTAAAAACAGATGGCATTTTCTCGAAAGCTCTACAAATTCTTGAATATTTCCAAGAATTGTTTTTGTCGTGTGGTGTTTTTTTTGTGTTAGTTATTTTACTTAGAATACTTGTATTGTGACAATGTTTTATTGTTATTGTTTGATGATTTTATGAATCACCAAGTATCCTAAGTAAAATATAGTGCAGTATTATTTTGTTAATCTTTATCAACATGCGCATACCGAACCATTTTAAGATTGAATCATTTTAGTCTACACATAAACGAAAACAAGAACCGGTTCGATTGTATCTCTACTGGGCTCTAGTCTGGTACGAACCAAATAACTCTGAACTAATTTAATTCGTTACAGAAAAATACAAAAGTACACCGAAATACAAAGATACACCAAACGAAAGGAGGCAGCGCTATTGTTTTAAATCTAGTTTTAGGAATTCATTACGTCTCGCTTGGCCACCTCTGTTTTTGATAGACATATTACTTTATACATGAATAACGCTTGTGGATAAGAGTTTTATCAGTTTGATTTATAAAAATAACTACACTTATCAGTTAACACAATTAAATACAAGACTTTCTTATTGATTAATCATGTGTGAGGGTGTTTCTTTTTGAATTTAATAACAAAATACAATTCTTTATTAGATCTTTTACAAAAAAAAAAATACTAAAATATTCATTCAAAATGAGTTTTGAAATTATTGGAGCTGGAATTATTGGTTTAACAACAGCCTTAGAATTACAAAAAGAATTTCCAAATGCACGTATTTCAATATTGGCGGATAAATTTTTCGAAGATACAACAAGCTATGTGGCCGCTGGAATATTTCGTCCGGGTACAAGTTTTAGTGGACCAACACTTGATATAACCAAGTAAGTAAAAATAATAATTTATGTTTTTAATAATTGAAGAATGGTTTTATCCTTAACATTTTGATTTAAAAAAGAAAATGGATTAAAGATGCCTACAACTATTGGGATGATATTCGTTTAACAGCTGATGCTCCATTGGCTGGCGTTTGCCAATTATCTGGATATATTTTTTCAAGTATTGGTCAGGCGCAAGTGAAAGTGAGTAGATTAATGAATTTTTGATACAAATAATTGCCATCTCTAGGACTGTATTTTTTCTATCTTCCAGAATCATTACTTGGAAGACGTTCTTCCAATGTATAGAGATGCAACTGAAGAAGAATTAACTTTGTGTAAAGGCAACTGGAAATATGGTTCATTTTTTCGAACCATTTTAACAGAAAGTAAACTATTTCTTCCATATGCAGTTCAAAAGTAACAAAAATTAAATTACCAAGATGTGAATTAATTTCTAACAAATTTATTTTTTCTTTTCTTTCTTTCAGATTTAAAGCAAATGGTGGTTTAATTTATCAGCGAAAAATTAATTCATTTTCAGAATTAAATGGAAAATCAGATTTAATATTTAATTGTTCTGGATTTGGTGCAAAAGAATTATGTTCTGATTATAAATTGGTACCGATACGTGGTCAAGTGATAAAGGTTAAAGCAACATGGATTAAAATGGCATTTTATGGTGATTACGATACATATATAATTCCTGGTTTTGAAGGTGTTACATTAGGTGGATGCAGACAATATGATAGTTATAATACTGAACTATGTAAATATGATTCGGCTAGTATACGAGAGAGATGTTATAAAATGCTACCAAGTTTACAAAGATCAAAATTTATACGTGAAGCTGTTGGATTACGTCCGCATCGTGAACAAGTACGTGTTGAGTATGAATTATTTAAAACATTAAATGAAAATCATTTAAAAATTGTTCATAATTATGGACATGGCGGTTATGGGGTTACTACTGCACCTGGAACTGCAAAATATGCTGTTCAATTGGCTCGTGAGTTGTTGTCTTGCAGTGGAAAGTGTAAACTATAAATTAAATTCTGTTAGAAATGTGGAAAAAATGGGTTTTTTGTAGATTATATTAATATAAATGTTAAGAAATTTAATTGCTTGTAAATTAAAAAAAATGGTAATGAAAGATGCAGGTTAATACAATTTGGGAGATGTTTCTGAGTTTTGAATTAAAATGTTTTTTAGGTTGAGATTAAAGATGACATGTTCAGTTTGAAGGATTAAGGATTAAGCTGAGATCTATTGCGTTAAGGATAAATATATTGTCAGTGGCGTACTACACCATAGGGAAATTGCTAATAAAACAGATTTCTGGAAGACATAAATCCTAGTATAAAGTAAACTATGTGATTTAAAAGCGTGGCGTCATTGGAAGCATTACATTGCATCCCTTTAGATTTACCCCTTCTACACATTCTTGAGTACACATTTTCTGTTTGCCACTAGAATATATGCAATTCGATTATTGTTTCCAGAAAGAATCTATATTATACTATACTTCGTCAACATTCCTTTTTTTTGTTTAGAAAACTAAACATTAGATATTTTTCTTGATTCGTCAATAGCTCCAGTAGTTTAAAGACCATAGCTCCCCCCCAACTTTATGGACTTGGTGGCACACCTAGGCACTTCTCAGCCCATCCCACAGAAGGCTAAGCAAGTAAAAATAGCGCTGTCACAGGGGGCAGTTAGTGAAAATATATTATTCATACAACAAAAATTTGTAATAGTTTCAAATCGTATATTTCTCTTTCAATTGTAATATCTTCATAATTTGGATACAATATTTTATTAGATGTCTAAGAGCTTTATTCTGAAATGAAATCGGTGGAGTCCTTAAGTCCTTATATTCTTAAAATTCCACATCAAATGGTTAAACCATAAAATGATCGTTAAATCGTATTTTTAATCACTGCTTGATTAAATTCAGTTTCAAACAGTCATTTTAGTTACTATTAGGACAGGCCCTAAATTCAAAAAATTGTTTTTTTTATTTTTTTTAAAAACATTTACTAATTTCTCAATTTTCAAAATTCTCTATATCGATTACAGCGCCATAATTATTTCATGAGTTGATTTTTTATACCATACACACACACACATTCACAAAAACATGTTCAAGAGTGGAATATTTTTCAAAGAAATGTCATTCAAAACGTCAGTGAAATAAAAATGTCGTCCATGTCGCCTTCAGAGGTAAGTTTTTTATTTCTTTTATAATTAATATATACAAAAATTTTCCATAACAATTTTTATATTATTAAAAAATAAAATTCTATTATAATTGAATATTTCATATCAATAAAAACATTTGTTTGTGGTCGTCAAAGTGAAAATCTAAATTATTCTTCAAATGAAAAAGAAAGTGATTATGATTTCATTTGTTTCGATTTTTTTTTTTTTATATCAAGATTAAAAAAAAGTTTATTTTTATTTTAACAAATTTTTTTTTATGTAATGTCATTAAAAATTTTGTTTAAAAAAAATGAAAAGAAGATTTCATTTCAATTTTAATATGAAAACAAGAATTGTTTTTTTTTGAGAAATTCTTTTATAAACTTGATATTTCAATATTTTGTGTTTATTTGAAAAATATTTACAAAAGAAAACAATTAATATTTACATAAAAATCAAATTGATTATATTTTTCTTATCAAATCGAAGAACAAAAATTCAACTAAATTTATTATAATGGTGAATAATTTTCATTTTGGTTTCGTTTTTTTTGTTTCTAATTGAATAATGAATAGATTTTTTATATTTAAAAAAAAATGTTAAAAGGTGATTGTGCTGGGGAATTACAAATTTCCAAAAAATTCAATGATTTCCATATCAACAGCTGATTATGGCCAAACAAAAAACAGCTGTTTATGGAACACTAACTACTCTTTTTTAAGATGAAAATGAATGACGTCAAGAATTTGTTTGATATTTAAAAAAAATCAAAGTATTTTTGGATGAATTATTGAATATTTTGTTCATGGCATTGATATATATATTCAAAATATTTTCACTGTTAATTTAAAGCGATCAGCAGGGTTGGCTTATGACATGTGTAATTGATTTGGATTTGTACATGACATCATCAAGGCGTCAAGGCGCACTAAAATGAGGCAGAATTTCTATGAAAATATTTAAAGAAACTTTGCACGTTATATATGAAAGATCTAGTTTGGGATTGGCCAGCCTCCCAGAGTCTACAATGAAGGTGGATATCCCATTGGCGTGGATCACATTAATGGCATTTGGTTCTATAAATCGATCGTCGAAAGTTTTGAGTCTGCGGTTTTGAAAAGCTGGACAGTGACAGAGAAAGTGGTCCTCGGTTTCTTCCCCTGCATCGCAGGAATCGCAGGTACAGTCATCTTTTAGAGTCGTGGATACGAAATGCTAATTAAGTCGGCAGTGCCTAGTTAAGACACTTACAATTTTTGCTTTACTGGAAGCTAGCAATTCTATCGATCTAGTTTTGCTGTGTTCACAGCTGAGGATTTTCGCCTGACGACAGGTGTTATCTTTATTTCATCTTACGATGTGCTTTTGCCGTGTTCTATTATCGATGAGCCTCCTAACAGTTGCCACAGATAATGACAGAAATGGCTCGGGATTAACAGGCGGCAGATCTAAGCCATACTTTGCTAGAGCGTCAGCAGCTTAATTTCCACTTACTTCACAGTGCCCGGGAACTATTTAAATCATGATTAATAATCTTAATACATTGAAAAATCTTCAGACCAAATTGAAATTACTTGAAAATTTCGAAATCTTAACATTCGGAATAGACAACACTGTTTATAAGCTAAATAAGCGATTACTTTATAAATTAGTAATGTGTTTGCTTGTGTAAAACTTTCTTAAAATTATCAAAACAAGTATTTGAATTACCTTCAATGTCTTTAAAATGTGATTATCATTTACCCTTTATTAAAATGTCGCCTTACTAAATGACTAGACATTCTAAATACTCTTGATTTGTCTGTTGCCAAGGTTATATATTTAAAATTGATTAAACTAGCTTAATTTTACACACATAAGTGTCGGCTGAATTTCTATATAATATAGACAGAAGAAATTCATCTATGAATTTGTGTTTCTTTCTTAATTTCTTCCAGTTTA
This sequence comes from Xylophagus ater, assembly GCA_963422695.1. NCBI lineage: Eukaryota > Metazoa > Arthropoda > Insecta > Diptera > Xylophagidae > Xylophagus > Xylophagus ater. The sequence goes on from OY730484.1 coordinate 46,673,307, forward strand.
AACTATTGTTACATTCGATTTAGATAGTTTTCAATTTCTTCTTCTGATATTATTACACAAATAAATCATTTTGAATTCAGAAATTTTAATATTTAAATTACGGCATCACTTTGATGTAATAATTCAATATTATTGTTTTGCTGTGGTAATAAAAAAAACAATTACTTTCAATTTCATAAAATTGTCTATTCATCTTGGTAGAAAAACGTAAAGAAAAAAGTAAAAGTTAATATTAATTTATTGGATTTGTGTCTGACAGGGTTTAGTTTAAGTGATTTCACGAGATTCTAAGTATTCGGCCTATAATTTGTAAAGGATTAGCAAACAATTTAATATTGCTTAATGCAAGCAACAGTAATTGATGTATAAGAGGCCTTTGAAATGTCTTTTGCTCAACCAAAAATCAAACACCGACCTCAGTATTCGAGAAACCGGTTCGTTTCTACCGACCTCAGTTTTATGGTGTCTAATTTTGAATATTTCCATGGACCTCAAGAACCGGTGTATTAATGTTAAGATGCATTTTCTCCAGCAAAAAGGGAAAATCAATAGCACCATTCAGGGTTTGACTCACGAAAACCACATCCGCTACTAGGCGTCATCTTTCTTAGGACTGTAAACCTATCAAATTTAATCTATCAAATCTGGCCGCAGTAGAAATGGATCATTTTGCGGAAGGTTATTTAATACAAATTATACAAACCTTGAATAGACTCCAATTTGGGCTTTTTGATAGGAAGGCCATACCCCTGACTGGCATATTCAATTATTGGTCTAAAACCAGGGTAATAAAAAAGGCTTTAGTAATAAGGGGTTCCGAAAATTCCTTGGACCCCAACGTTTAATGAAACCTAATCTGGAAAAATGAAAATAGTCATTTTGAAACTAGTAGCAAATAAATTTATAACAACGAAAACTCCTGGTCGCTAAACTCCGAGAATAACAACGCTAATCCTTTGCATCATTCGCAAAGAAAGTAGACTGAAAAGTTACTGAATACACAATTGTTGTACTTCGATAATCAGCCACTGATGAAGTTCTACCATAGGATATACATAAATATTTATATATAGAAGTAATTATTATTTCAATTTGAAAATTCAAAACGTTTTTATTAATTACTTGAATAGAAATAATAATTATTATCAGACATCCTTCATGAATTAAAGAATTCTTCGTTTTAGCGCAAACAAAAAAGAAGATAAAATTAAATTTCCTTTTGTTGAATCTCTTCGGTACGGTCTGTTAACCATTTGGGTGTTTCTTTAGACAAAATTTTACCATACGTACGGTACTCGACTTCTTGATTCTCAATAATTATTATCAAATTCACATATGTGCGCTGATCTGACTCATTTAATTTGAAAAAGAAAAAGAAGAGACTTTGACAAAGTTCGTGGGAAAGAATTATAAGATCGTTTTTTTTTTGTGTGATCATTTTGCTGTTTGGAGATTAATTTCAAATAGAAATTGCTCTAAAAACATGGAAATTAATTAAAATGTTTTTTTTTTCTTCTTTTTTTAGAAAACAAGAACTATGAACCCAACTAATTTCAGGAATTACAATTCTGTATGGTAGATCGTTTAGCTTTAAACCTAATCAGTTGTATATTTCTATTGTTTCGATATATGATAGGATAAAGTACCTAGTGCCAGTGAAACTAAGACAATTTTTAACTTGAATTGCTGCCTGTAAAATTTGTCTAAAAATATCGAAAGATTTGGCATAAATAAGCAAATTTTCGTTTTTAATTTCGCTAATTTCAATTTTATATGTGAAACTTCGTTTCGCTGAAATGCCATACTAAGTCCATACTATACTTAAAACGCTGGTATCGAATGAATTACAAACATGAGTAGATAAATAAATATTTTCTAGATTTTATACTCCATCTGTTATCCAAAAGATTTAATATGTGTTTCAACATTAGTTAAGTGTTTTCTAACCTTAACTTAGGACCCAAAATACCTGAGATATACGCGATTTAAATCATGTTTTCTAGGTTATGAATTTTATCTATACGTTTTATAATAAAAATATGATCGCTATTGAGGATAAGTTATTCTATATTTTGTATTGGAAGATCTTATTGAACACTGCTTTAAAAATTTTGAAATCTCTGTGGTAATTATTGCTAATTATCCTAAAATTCTGGATGAAAGATCTTGTATTCGTATATTGTTGTTTTTTTATTGATTTTTGATGCATAGTTATAAAAATGTGGATTAAAAATGTGATTTGATCGTGGTTAAACCGGTTCTATTAGTTTTGAATGAACTACATTTTATGGATCTAAAGTGCCTTAATCCCAAAATCGGATGATTCGTATTTGCTGCCATATTCTGTTTTTTTTATAACCAATTTGAAACTCATATAAATTACTGAAAATTGAAGATTTTCCAAGTAATTAGAAATTGAAAAGAAAAGTGATATGTGATATCAATTTAAAGAACATGTTTGAATATTTTGTCATCAAAATATTTCTTTGGAACCTTTTGAGTCATCCTATATTTTAATTTAAAATTAACTTTTTATGGATTTTTTTTTTTATAGAAAGAAAAAACTTGATTATTACATTCTGAAATCTGTTTTTTTTTTTTAACAAAATTGGAAACTTGATTTATTTCCAAAATGAAAATCTTCCCAAATCTAGTTAATTCCAGTGCAATGAAATTTAAGTATTTTATTACCTTCTGCCCGTTATGTGTTTCGTGAAAAGCTTAAGCTATACACTGTCGATTTTTATATGACACTGATGTCAGCCAAATCTAATACCTTAGCCTGTGTCTACTGACCAAGTTTGTCAGTGTACTGAAATATACCAAATTTGGTTGAAATCGGTTGAGTCGTTTCAATATTATTCCAAAATGTATGAAATGGGAGCAAGAAAAAGTTACTTCAATCAATTTTAGTTCCTTATCGAACGCTAAGAGTCCGCCCACTTGTGGAACCAGCTATAACAGAACTATATTCTTTTCTGTAGTTCATTTAAAGCAGATATTTCATATTCTGAATTTGATTCTTTTTCAATATGTTCATCTGGATGTTCTGCTGCATAAAATAACCTTAAAATTGATTATTCATGCAATTTTCTGAGTAATCGAGTATTCGAAAAATCAATGAAATTGCCGAGTACACTGGTATTCGGTATTCGAGCTTAAATACACTAATTGGAATTATATCTCCTTGCTTGTCGCTTGTATAATAATTTGGAATAGAGTCAAGTTTCAGGCAATAAAAATATGGCTTTGTGAACCGTAAAAAGCCGGTGTTAGAAACGATATAAAATTTAGTTCCACGTACGTTTTTTTATATTATTTATTTCGGTCTGGTTTCGTTTTCTTTCTTATTTATTTCGGTCCGGTTTCGTTTTTGCTCAAATATAGCAGGTTAATTTCTGTTTTCGGTTTCGTTTTCAAGTTCTGGCTAGAACTATTTTAGCTTTGATATTTGATACGAAATCTTTTAAAAGTGGTACTTTTTGTTGAGTCTAGTTTCCGGCTTTAAACATTAAAATTACATTTTAAAACTGAATCAAATCAAATCAAAGAATAAAAACAATATGATTTTAAAAAAAAATCCCTGACAAACATTTCATTGAAAACAAATTAAAATTTAATCAATAAATCAAAGAAATCCTATCAATTCTAATAACTATTTTTAAAAGGAAAAGAAAAATCAATTTCATTTAAATAAGTTTTTTTTATTATTTTAATCAAATATTTCAAGTACAAATTATTTATAAAACAAAAAGCTTTAAATGGATGATGAAGAAAACTTACAAAAAAAAACTGACGCAAACATTTCTTTATATGCATTTCCTCGAGGAAATGCATTTTCTTATTTTGAAAAATTAAAGATTTTTATATTTTTCATCGTAAAAATAGATTTGCATACTAAAAATGATCTTTGTTCGAAATTAATCAATGAAATAAAGGAAAAAGTATAATAAAAACGAAATAAAAGCACAGAACCATGAAGAGATGCAAAAATGAAACCACAAAAATGTAATTTGTATCCGTTTTTATAAGAATCACCAAACAAAAGCAACCTTGAACCGCCAATTCCAAAGAGAGAATGGGTTTCTTCAATTTCCCGATATATTAAGAACTCGTCTAACAAGAAGAGACAATAAAAAACGATTTAAAGAAATTTCTTAAAGAATAAAATTGTTTGTTTTTTTGATGTGAATAAAACATCCATAGTGGATGGAGTATCTATCCCAGCTGAAATTGGAATGTAACAAAAAATTTAAAGGTTATCCCACATTATCTTCGACGCGGATACAAGATGACTACTAAATTCGTTAATACGTAAATATAACAAATTAAATGCCCTAATAACATGGAAGTACTCCTTGACGTACATCGCGAAGTACAGAAGAGTATCTCATGACATTTAAAGAAGATTTTGACGTTTTTTAAGTGTGCTAGAGCAAAACAGTAATATCGCTTATTTCGTTCTTTCTCATTGGAATTTTCTGCCAAAAGAATGTCCCTAATAATTTAGCAAGATGAAATTTGACATGTTAAAAGACTAGAACCAAAAATCGGGGACATATATTATATTATATGATTTTTGAAGAGACTATCTGTTTTTAAAATACATGATAGAAGACCTAAAACTGCAGACTATCCAGGCATGTAACTCGCATAGGGAATTTTGCGGACCCCCAAGAAAATTTGAAGAATTAAGATTAAGTTTTAGGGTGTTCTTGTACTGCGACCTTTAAGATCTATTGTTAACTTTATTGGTTAATTTTCCATTCTAAAGCACCTTCTCCGGGCCTATTTCTCTTAGGAATTTTAGTATCCAGAATGGGTTAAGGAATTGTATCTCACTTGGGGAGAAGTAGTACGCCCCCAAATGCTTTCTTCTCTTGCGGAGTAGTGCTTCACAATCGTGTATCTTAACCTTAATCCTGATTAAGACGTTTTCTTGATAGACACATGTAATTTTTCGGAAACTTCCAATAAATGTTGATAATTTTTTAAAGCATTTGAATTACCATTATTGGATTAATAATTGCGACAGATAAAATGAAAGCTAGTAAAAATAAACTATGTAGTTTGAAACAACTTAGTATTTCAAACCAAATTTCTATTGGCAGACTACATTCTTTAAAAACATTTTTGATAATAGATCTTTTTTATCTTAAATTTCTTAATTTTAATAAATACTGAATTATAAAAAGAAAGTCATAAATACATATTTTGTTCGCGTCTCATTAAACATTTCTAGTAAATTTATTATGAATTCGCACCCAAATCCAACCTAAAATGTTGTTGGTGTTCATTCACCGCTCTAATGAACTGCAACAATATATGGCAATGAATTAAAAGTTCAGTAACTTTTTAACAATATATTGTATATATAGATAGTAAACCAACAACACGACTAAAATGATGAAAAAAAAGTCACAATGAACCAACGCAAATTGTACACATATGTATGGGCCTGATGTGGAGCCGGTGTCTTCTTGTGCTGAAATTAGCATACACAAATTCGCGCCATAATTTTTTCCATTTCCAATATGAGTTTTTTACTTTGCATTTTAATATGAAAACGACACACGCTAACCAATTGATTATGACGTTATACTTTTATAAAAATTGAATATTAAAATATTTCTTTTATTTTTACGAGGCGCCTAAATAAATGACTAACCTCCTCTGCCTAGTTGTCTGTCATATGTGGTATTCGAAATTCTTTCATTACGCATAGTTTTTTTTTGTTATTTTTCGGGGGCACATATGCATTCTTATTATAGACCTCTTGCAAAGAAGGAAATATAAATTTTAATAATTACTATCGAAATAATGTCATTTATTAGTTTTAATGAACTTATAAAAAGGTGTGGTAATTATTATACAAGATGCATATTGTTAAGTAAGAAGAGAATGGAAATTTACATATACTAGAGACACACGCATAATGTATGGTATTGATATTATGATTTAGGAATGCATATCATGTACTATCTATAGTATACCATATGCCTGTCATTTTATACCATTTCAAGTATGAAGTGTGAACATGATGTTGAAATAGTTACTATAGTATAGCATTGTAGCATGCTACCTCTCTGGTTCGATGTGAATTTGGTGTATAAACTTTATTTACAATAATATATTTGTGCGTTCACAATTAGTCTTAAAAATATTTGTCTATCAATAATTAATTTCTACAAAATTAATTTATCACAGTTTATTTACAACGGAAAGCACTATTTCCAGAAATTAGTAATTAATTTACTTATTTCTATTAAATCTCTTTAATATTTCACTGTATAAACTCACCATAAATAACCACTATTCAAAATCTCTTTGATATAATCACTTTCGAAGTTTGACTACAACTGTTCTGTTCCAGCGATGTTTCCACCTTATATACTCATCGTTTAAACTCTAGAATCTTCGTTCTATCATACATGGAAATGTACTTCTAGAATTCGCATGGAAATGTGACTCTCAATATTCTTGACTGGTATTCAGCCCAGAGTAAGATATTCGAATTATGTCAATTTATCTTTATGGATATTTTTATAAAACAGCATGCGCATTTGAATTATATAAACAATGAATTAAAGTTACTACTGAAATTGTTAAAATGACACGTTTCAAGCAGAAGTCATATAAACTCAATCCTTTTGATCTTCTTATAAATCAATATTTTGATAAAATATCAGGTTCCTCTGATATCTATTTTTAAAAATATAACGGCTTGTTTGGATGATGATACAAAATTCGTATTTTCAGGGTTTGGGTGGAATTTTGATATAATCAAATTACTACATAAAGACTTAATTATAATCATAATCTGTTCTCTCTTTGCATTATTGTTAAATACAGAGTTATCCAATTCTTGGTATATGATCTTCAAAGTCTTATCACGAAAATGGCAAATCTCTGATGATCGTACTACGAATATTAAAATCAAAATTCGGGTAGAAATCATTGCAAGCTGATTAAGAAATTGGTAGAGATTTGTAGTGTTTTGGATTGCCTAACATCTCCGTGCAACTTCATCCAGCTTGTTCATGCGAAAATGTTGCTGCTTTACGAGAAAGTGGGGCCAAATAGCTAAAAATGTCAATTCCAAGAAGATCGCAGCCCATTATCAAGGTACTGACGGTGTTGTTATTATTGTAATTGAAGTTACAATTATGTATTTTGATTTACAATTGTAATATGATGTTGTAAAAACACACTTCTATTTTCTTTATATCCAATATTCTAAAAGGTATCTTATAGAATAAAGTACTCGGGGGGATATATATCAAAACGCCATGTGCTTTCAAATCTACATAAAATATTATTAGTTTTTTTGTTAGATAGATATATCTCTCTTCAACCCAGTGGGTGGCAAATATTTTATGTTACGTTAAACAATATGTACGAGTACGATAAAATATGTATATTCCCTGTAGGAAATGGAAGTTTCTTCCAGAAACAGTTTTGTAAACAATTATCAGTAAATGCAATTAATTACATTTTAGATTCGAACCTATTTTGTAACGGAAACTTCTATATCAGATCCTTTTTGTATTACCGAAACATATTTTCAAGACTAATGGAATAAAACTACCTCTTTCTAATATGAGAGACACATATGTAGTATTCATACTATAGTCTTGGTACTATTATATAGCTGATACCACTTCAATATCGTATTTATACTACATTCTTGAAATGATGGTATAAAGTGACACATATGTGGTATAAATCATGGTATCTATACCATATGTTCATCTCTAGTAAAAGGTTACTCAGAATTTGTGCTGCAATTAGTGAATTAGTTTTAAGAGTTTGTGACAACATGCCATGTCCTCAAGGGGAAGTTTCTCCCCCTCTTCCTGATATATTTTTCCTTTAAAAGCTGTCGGTGCTCTTTATAACTTATTGCAACGTGACTTTTGTTTTGCGTTTTTTGTTTGTTTTTGTTTTAACTACTTCGCTCTAATTGATATAATTGTTTAATTAGCTAACTTTAGATACTTTATAATTACTTATACTTTGGACGTGGTTAAACACTGTAATTACTCCATTCATTTCCTATAGGGTTATTTATAATATGTAGAAATGTGGTTGACTTTTGTACTTGCACCGAACCCAGTACGAAATCTGAGCACATATCCAAAGTACAGAAGAATATTATATTATATTGTATACTTCAGAAACGTATTTCATAACAAAAAAAAGAAATATCAACTCAGCACATCGAATCCATTCAACCGATATCGTTGAGAGCATAAACATAAAGAAAGAAAGAAAAGTGGTGTTGAGGACGTTTTTAGTATAACACAATTTCGCCCGATACAACATTATAGTTTTCCTACTGTTTGGTGGCTGTTGGTTCTTCTTCAAGTCGACTAGTGTTGTTGAAAAGCTTTTAGTTCTTCAGTCGTCGTACTCGTACTTAAATCAACGGTTTTGGACGAATAATTTTTATTAAAATAAATTAATTTGTTTTGTTTGACTTATTTGTGAAAATATAATAAGGAAGAAATTCAAAATCAAGTTTTTTGTTTTAAAATTTTTAAAAAAAAATGTGATTTTTAAATTTTATTTTTAAATACTAAAAGAAAATTGTTTTACGTGGTTTTCTCCGGTTCTGTATTTGGCGATAGTATAAAAACCATATTTGATAAAGTTTCAATTATTATTTCGGAAATAATAATTAAGAAATAAACGAATTTTCTTTTTTGCTTTAAAAAAACGTGAAATAAAAAAGAAAAGCCCTAAAAAATAAATGTTCATATTTTCTATTAGAAAAAGGTTCCTTTAAAAAATATTTAATTTTGTTTTTGCGTTTAGTTACTGTTAAATATAAAACAAAAAAAGTTAGACTATGTGATTAGTTTGGATTACAAAAATGTGCTAAATTACTGTAAAATTGATAGTCGAACAACGGTGTAACGCTGTAAACATTTCTTTCAAATTATTAATCAAAGATTATTCGAGTTAAAACAGAATTTTAATCCTAATTCCCAGTTTTTTCAGTTGAAATTTAAACTTAAGATTAGTTAATTTTATAATTTCAATAATAAAACAGCTTAAATTGAATCTAAATGTGGATTAATTTCCATAATAAAGTCTCATTCGTTAGTAGGAATTATATAAAAGTTTTCTTATTTCAAACTTACGGAGGCAAAAGTCAAAATCTTGTGCATTGGCATTTATCTTCTCTTAGTCTATCCGGTGGAAACTGATTTTAAACAAGACCACAGATCTCAGTGAATAAATTTTGAAATTAAGATGCATTTTGCTTAAAATATTGGGAGTATCAGTAGCCCCCAATTGATACAAGTATAGAAATTAAACTCTAAGTTTAACTTGATGAATGCATTTTTAGTCCTTTTTTTATTTATTTTATTTTATCCATCGTTTACCTAATACTAAAGAGTAAAGACACATCTGCAATTTTAATGATCATTATAATCCAATCGGTCATTTAAACTCGATAAATGATGCTTGTTTACATTAATTAGTTTACATGATCAATTTTAATTGTCTATTTTAATTATCATTATTTTTTTTAAACATCATTATTTTGTCTCTTAATTGTGAGCAGGGCCATCTATATCTTTTCAACTTCAAATTGGGAACAAACAATTTTAGATTGATAATCGATATCGCTGTTTGTTATCGTTCAAATAGTGATCGATTCGATTCGATGGCTCCTGTGAATTATTTTAAATTAGAAGAATTTGATTAATAGTAAAGAATTTTGAAAAAAACCCCCGATTTATTTCTTTCTCTGTTTCATAATAGCACTTTTGTTTGTATATATTAATAGAGACAGAAAAAATTAAATGTTTATATCAAAACTCTTATATTAATAATAGTTTCAAAGATTTTCAAACTATTAGATGAATCATGAATGGATCAGAAAGTCCGAACCAAGCTTTCTCAAATTTTGACGAGGGATCACACTTGAATATGTGGACCATGGTTACCATAATAAAACACAACAGTTTTACCAATTCTGGACGTTTCTCTTTGATGATTTTTAACGTTCGATTTTGATTCTGAACAATCTCTCATATGTCACCAATTGGATTCGATCCATACTTTTATTTTGTCATTATCAATAACCCAATGCCTTTTTGGCCCATCCAATAGAAATGTACGACTTATGAATTTCTCTTAAGAAAAAAATCCCATTAATTCTTATGAAATAAGTTCTTAACATGTTTCCAGTATAATTATAGAATTATTAATATTGAATCATTAAATATTAATAATATTAAAACTAAATACGTTAGCAAATTACAAAAATATGAAAAGAAAAAAAACATATAGAAACTTAAAATCGCCATATTTCAGTGTTTTTTCTGCAAAACATTGGCTTCTCTTCTTCAAATTTGCTCTAATTTATAGATAGTCTGGACCTGGGCCTGATAGTCTAATAAAGTAAATTTAACATAAATTGGTACTAACAAAAGTATCAGCTATGATAGCGAATGAGTTACAAACATAAAAAAAAAATTTCAATTTTTTCAGTTGTTTTCTCACTTGATTAAATAAATATATATTTTCTACGTTTTTATACTCCATCTGTAATCCAAAAGCTGTTATATCTTTTTGAATCTTAGCTTAGCCTGTTCGATCGAATCTTAACCAAAATGTTGAATAGTTCCATTCCAATATAAACGGCAGTAACTCCTTCATAGAGAGCTTTTGCTACGTATTTTTATATCTTCAGGTTTTTCTTTTCCATTTAGTATAATTTTCATTAAAAAATTATCTACATTTTTTTTTTTATTCTGCTTCCAAAATGTCATTAAACATATTTTTAGTCTAAAAGTGGGTTGTAAATTTTGTGGCAATAACCTCATTGATTTTTTATTGATTATTTTGGTTTCTTTCCATAGATTGCGAATAAAGTTTTGAGATGGTAAAAAATCCGATCTCCAGTTTTTGATGGAAATTTATGTTTTTAAGTATCCTAAATTATATCATTTATATTTTTGAAAAATTTCTGTTCGTTTGTCTGCCTATTTCGCTGGACGGGTTTTGTTCTATCGTATTGAAATTTAGGATACACTGGTACCAGGAATGAACAGATCTCTATTATTTCTCTTCCAGTGTCGCTATAGATAGTGTATTTTATATTAAAGATTTATGTATGGAAAAGTTCCCAAATATTTTGTTTGTATTTTTATTTTTGTTTTTACAAACTTTAAACAACATTCAAGGCTAATTAAAGTGGTTCTTAGAGTTGTCATTTATCGGTTAACAAAAATTATAAACAATTTAATAATCATTAGTTAAAATTTTTTAAAAGCTTAAACTTTTATAAAAACATAATTAATAATAATAAAAAAAAAAGAATCTTGTAATATTACAACTTTTTACGATTTATTTAATTTTAACCTTTTAACAACTATTCTAGAAAATTACTCAACAAATATTATTAAACATGATAGAATTCGAATTAAATTATTAAATTATTTATTTTATGTAAATTACTTCAATTTAAATATATAGTCAGATCTAGTAAAAACTTTTATAATAATAGAAAATCTTGTTTTGGTCTGTTGTTGTCTGTACAGACTATGTAGGAATTCTATACGTTCATAAATTGCAATAAATGTAAATAATCATGTAATACAATTTTCAACGGAAATACCATACATCTTCTATGGTTGCCGGAATTCGGAGTTCACTATTATCCGAAAATGTCTGTATGTTTGTCTCTGTGGTCATTTTTTCTTTATAAACGCGATAACTCCAAAAAGGTCTTATTTAATTTTTTAAATATAGGAAATATCCAAGATATATCAGATCACACAACCTTGAAGACCAATTTACAGATCCATTTCTCGAAATCACATTATCTTCAAATCGGAATTTCAATAATTCAATGGTTTGTATCGCACGTATGGCACGTAGCGCCATCCTGTTCTCGCCAGGATCAATGTGATTCATATTTTCGAACAAATATTCTTTGATCATCATTGTTCAGTAACGATCAGTAGCGAGAGCTTCTATCTCATTTTTAAAGAAATAAGAACCAATGGGTCGCTACCAAATGGTGGATTTTTCTGGATGTAATAGGTTCTCTTCTGTCTCGCTCCAGAAGTGACAATTTTGCTTATTCACAAACCTTTTAAGTCAGAAATGATCATCCTCACTGAACACAATTTTACTTTACGATAAAATATAAGTCTTTAAGTCTCGCGAATCGATAACTGATTTTCAAAGTATGTATATTTGGATATAATTCCTGATCGTTCTTCAAGCATAAGGCCTCTCTATTCATGATTATTTGCTAGACTATACTGAACATAAATATCAAAAAAAGAACTAATTAATCAAAATAACAACTCGGATTGATAGTTATATGCCTGTCAGAAGTTCTTTTTAATAGACCGACCCCTTTATTTTACAGTCATTTATTTACTACTTATATTTTCCATTTCCATGATACAAAAGCTTCCAACAAGCGCCTGATCATCTTCCGATTAGTTTTTATGATGACAAGTCACTAATTCGAAAAATACAAATAAGTTGTTGATTTCTTAAAAATGTCTCAAACCAGGTTTCTTTGTAAATAAAATATATAAAGATGATTGTACTAAAAATTAGTCATTCTATTTATTATATTATATCTTTCTTTTTTTAATCATTTTAACAAAAACACAACGGAATCTCTTTAATTTAGATTTCAAGACTTTCTTTTCTTTTTCATTTTTGCTGATTTATATTTAAGTAGAAGAAGTCAATGAAATGTTTTATCTTAAAAAAAAACGGTTAATAAATTGAAACCATTGAAACAAGATATTAACACGCCTACACAATAAAAAAAAAAAAATTTCCGCGAAATAAGCAGCTAATTACTGTCAATTTAAATAATAAAAAAAAAATAATAAATTCTTTACATTTTCGAATACTATTTTGTATTACAACTTTTTATTTATTTATGCTAATAACTTTCATTGCCAATGCTAAACAGACAGCTTTTATCGATTTTATATTAGGAATTTATTTTACTGTAGAAGCTTCCCTGTGCCAGTACAACTGACAATATTCAGAAAAGTCGCATTTTATTAACTGGAGGTGTAGTTGATCCTTCTTAAATTATCTTCCAGTCTACGGTCTTAAACTAATTTGTATATTTGTCCTTGATAAAAATACTTATTTTGACGTCGTTTTATTATGAGAATTAATAATGGGTAACACAATCAGAAAGAAAAATGTTTTGAGTTACCAACTATTAGTTAAAATATCACTTAAATAAATGAATGAATGTCGTAAGCAACAGATGCCAATTTTGTGTGGACATTTTCATTTCGCTTGAACTGCGTGCTGTCCTTTACTTGTTGTACATAGTGGATTTACAGAATTTCTGCATCGTATGATACAAGCTTAAGCTTTAGGCATGACACACATATGGAATAGATATCATGATTTAAGAACACCATGGTATCACATGTGTATCACTTTATATTATTTCAAGAATGAAGTATAAATATGATGCTGAAATAGTATTAATTATACCATAGTATCGATAACATAGTATGAATACTATGTGTGTGTGTGTGTCTCTCATATAAAAAAAATGATACCATAGATATTTGCTTTAAAGAGGAATAGGTTTCCCAATAGGGTAAGGATCACAATGGGCCCATAAGGTGCCTGGTGTTGTACGCAGTACCCCTACTCTACCTACCTAAACCGAGGCGTCGTATATTTTGCGACTCAAAATCTATAAATCTTGAAGAATCTCTCACCGAAAGAGAAATGAAATTAAAAATTCCGTGGGTTCATGTCATTTTTTGCTTAAAAAGATTATTTACCATCTGAAAAATTTCACATCTTTGTTATAATTAGTTGATCTTGAGTTAGTCATTTATCTTTATACAAAGTGACGTGACAAGAAGGGATGCCATCGTCTCGCCAACCATGTAATTGATCTTTGTTTTGTTTTCTTTTTTTTCAAATTTGGAATACATAATATTCTATTTTTGGGAAGAAGTAGTTTTAGTCCATTTTTTTTTGTACGCTTTTCATTTCCCAAAAAATATTAATTCTATATTTATGTTATTTTTCATAGAAAAATTACTTTTGAGTCTCAACAACAATTTTCAACAAATTATGTTGAAAGCTTTTTTGATGATCTCTTTCGAAATAAAAACAAAACTTGTCCTCGAAATGGAAGAATAAATGTTTTTGTTTTTAAATTAATATGTTTTAATGGATTCTTCTTAATGCCCTTTAATTTAAATTATTTAAATAAGATACATATTTATCTCAAGGAGAGTATACGAGTATGAAATAGAATAACATTTATATTATTAAAATGCGGATTCAATTAAGATAAATATGAGAAGGAATAGTGTGTGCCTTCAGTGTTTTCACATTGGTTCAATCAGTAATTTTGTATGCTCTGTTATAGTTACTACCAGAGTGTACATTCCGTCATTCCGTTCATTTAAAAAGCCCGTCTAAAACGTATGAAAATATTTTGCAGTTAAGTTGGTAAAAATGTACCTAATTGTCACGCAAAAATTTGACGTGATCTGTCCACCAGTTTCTTTACAATTGTTAGTTTTGTTAGTTGAGTTCAAGTCTGCTTTGTGACTTTTCTTGAAAAAGAAATTGTTAGACACATGCTTCAACAACCTTGCTCTGGACCCAACGTTCATGAAGCGCATCATAACGGGTGACGTGACGTGGGTTTATGAATTTGACATGCAAACTAGTCAACAAGCTTGGGAATGATGGCGTTTCGATAACAAACGCAAACTGAAAAAAAAACACATCAACGTCACTCGAAAATCATCATGTTGATTGTTTTCTTTGACTGACTCTTGATGTTGTCCACACGAAATTCCTCCCAGACTGGCAAACAGTTTACAAACAATTTTACATGCTCCATATGAAAAGGGATATATATGGAATTGTTGAGGTGTCCAAGGATAAACTTGCTTTGAAATTCCTTAAACGTTGTCTTGGCATACATATTCGTGCTACGAAAAGAAATGCTTGAAGAATTATCCAATATTCTTACACGAATGCTTAAGACACAGGCTCATGCATGAACTGTAATAATACTGAGTTACCTATGACTATGAATTAGTTTTACGATTTTACTTACAATCACCCTGTATAAAATAAAATCATCCTCCTTTTGTTTTTTTTAATTACACGAACGTGGTGTGTAGGTAGTTTTAATTTCCCTCATCATGCATTTTTGGAATAACAAGTGGAAAATTGCATATCATTAATATGCGTTATTCTTACTCATATATGACAATATTTTATGCAAATTTCAATAAAATCAGATCCACGAGTAGGTTTGTCATACTGTTAACTTATTTAAAATGCATTTTATTAAAATTTCGATAATATCATGATATGACTACCTACTGTTCGTTTTTTTGACTTTTTAATGGTACTAATGACATCTTCTTGTTTGATAAATAAAATATTATTATGAAAATGTTCATATTGAAACTGGATTCTGCAATCCAGTATATTTTGTGTTGGTTTGAGACGTTTTGCAGTTTTGAACTGCAGTTGTTTGTTGTTTTTAAGCATTTGTATGCAAAGAATTGATATGGTTTAAATCAGAGGTTCTTGAACCTTTTTTTTCTTCTGCGAATGACTTTTTTTAATATGGATAATATTGGGTTGATACACCCAAAATGGATATTTTTGAAAATATTTAAATTAAAGATACAGTTTTTTCCTAAATAATTTAATTTTATTTATTCACCGTTCCTTAAGGCCATAATTAGATTTTTATGAAACTTGAAATTCTGGATATTCCAACTGATGGCTCAACTCGGTGGTTGATGGGTCCCGGGGTGTTGCCAAAATTCGAAAACCATCAATAATTTGAACAAATTTAAATTAAATTTACCTTCATATTCTAGGAATAACGCAATCAAAACTGCGGTTACCAGTTAGTATTTATATAAAAGAGATTGAAGCTAGGTAGTTAAGGCAAAAGGCGGTTACATGCCATCCGAGTAATTGTTACATTAACTATGTATTATAAACTATCATTTCCATAAATTTTAATAAAACCTACCAATAAACAAAAAAGTACAGCGCTTTTAAATCCGGACACTTCAAATGCCGGAACCGGGAATATCTCGCGGTTTTCGTTCCAGAAATATAGTTCTCTTATATTTAGAAATGAATAAATTGGTGGATCCTAGAAAATATTGTATTGGAAAATCAATAATTTTAATTATCTAAAAGTTTCTATTTGTTGTAATTTTGTTACAAAACATTTTAATTAACTCTCTTAAATAAATTGTATTGCATGCAAAATGCAGTATTTTGTTTTTTAGTGGTTTTTGCTAATTTTTTATTATATTATAATTTTGTTTCATCAATATTTCAAACCGAAAAAAAGCATTGATTTTCTTTTTCAAAGTTGATACAAACTCAAATCGAAAACAGGCAGGAAAAACGAAACAAATTGTTTTATCAATCAATAATGGATTTTCATATATGTAAAAAGTTTTCATAACATTAACTTAGGTTTATTGATTTCTGCACATTATACCTTTTCAATGTCAATACTGTTATTTATTTTTACTTATACGTAAATTAGCATTTGGGAAATCAAATCACATTTGAATATAACAATTTTCGTTTGATTTCATACAACATTCAGAAAAATTATCTTTAAACATCTTATTATCATTACAAATCCGCTTTGAACCACCCTGGAGATTTGTTCTCAGAGAAGAATTGTCAAGTTTCCATAGGCGTATTGTAGAGCAAAAAATGATCTTTGGCGACTAAAGCCTCTATTCGTGTATCTTTTTTTTACCTTAAGAATAATAAATGTGTCGTTGTTTTGATAATTAGGGTAAAATGAAAGCATTCATCGAGTCCAAACGGTGTTTGACGTCACGAGAGACTCAGATACATGTCGAAATCGAGCCTTGAAAACTAGAAAATGTCCAGAATTCGTGTTTCCATCAAAATCAAAATTTGGTCACTCGTCAACAATTGAAAGAACTTGGCTTCAACCTCCTCCTTGTTGCCTATTAAAAATTCGCCTGTCAATTTATACAGAAAAAAACACAACAAATTTTTTCGGCCCATCGAATAAATTGACTAAAAATCGATTGATTATATTACATAATGATAAATGATAGAAAACATAAAAGGAATTCGTATAAATTATTGACTTGTACATGAAATTGGTACAAGTTTCTTTTCATTTCATTAGTCTTCTAAAATATCAAATCGTTTTATTGAGTAAGAAATTTCAAATGTTTAATTTCATCATGACTCTGAATATCATATGAACTACTTACCTTTAACACGCATTCCTTATGTTTTTTGTTTATATTAAATAAATCGATTTATTTCATTAACACTTATTGAATTCAAAAAGGGTAAATATTTCCCTTAAATTTCATTATTTATGTTTTTCTGTTGTTGTTGTTGATTAAACACTTAAATATAAATACTAAACATTTTTCTAAACATGAAAGAATTCGTAAACAAATTAAAAAAAAACTTTTAGAACTATTGAAAAGAAAATTTCGAAAACATTTTAAAAATGTGTGGAAAATATAATAGTAAACAATTTTCCCTTTTTGTAAGTGAAAAGATGATTATAAAGAAAATATTTAAAGATTAGAAAGAAAATCAGTGTTTTTCATATTACAACATTGACATATTTAGTTGTAGTGCTGACATAAGGTCTGTTTTATTTGCCATACCCTACCCTGGAGCAGGGTAAGTGGCAAATAAAACGAGCAGGAGTAGGAAAATGCTTTAATTTAAATGTTTGTAGCTCTGCTTTTAGCTAATACACTTTTTATGGTAGAAAACTGAACTAATTTCGGTGTGAGAGCTGCCCCTGGTCTGAAAGTAGTGTAGGATTTGCACTTTTGTTGTTTTTGTTTTCAATGTAAAAATTTGCTCTACCCCAGAGCAAGTGGCAAATAAAACAGACCTATATAGAGTGCAGTTCAAAAAAGTTTTCCTTTCATGCTAATTTTGATCAAGCTAAATAACATATAAGATTCTTTTTCACATTAGTATATAAATTATTGATTATTATTCCATTTTCAGGTTTATCTGATATTAACAAGCTGAATATTTAAAGTTTTCTATTGCTTTACTAGCAAAGTAAAGTATAAAGCACAAAAATTATATACTATTGTATATATCAGGGGTGTCTAACTTCATTATATGTATATATAAAGGGTGATGTATCTTCTGGTTCGTTTTTAAACTAGCGGTTTTTTTGCGGCTCATAGGTCTAATGTCATCTGTTAAAGTGACAGAAATTCAGTATTATATTTAATAGATTTTAATTCATTCGATGTAATTCAGTGAATACTAAATTATAAGCATAGAATAAAGACATGGCTCTCTTAGTATTTTTATCTAATATTCAGATTCTAGGCCGATTCCATTATTACTAAACTAAATTTTCTCCAATAAATAATTTCTATTTTAAGATTATGAATTCAAATATTTTCACCAAGTGGAAACATTTATTTAGTTTTGACTGGAATTTTAATACAAAAATATGACCCATTTGAGAATAAAATGGAACATAACATTTTTTGGTTCCAAGAATAATTTTTGAAATTAGAAACCTCTGCATTTCAGTGCAACTGGCTATATTTAAAAAAGGGCATTGAAAAAAGTTTAAATCAGAATTTTGACGACATTAACAATTATGCAATCTTCAGGTGCCCCAAGATATAATCTTGCTACTCTCTTTTAAAGATTATTTCTGGAATTTGCTTTATAAATAGTCTTTTAAGCTCTACAAATACTCCTCAGTTGTACATTGTTTTTATGTCCTATGGTTGTAGGGGAAAAAAGCCTGTATATATGGTATTAAAAGTTTTTCGATGCACTTTCAGAACTAATATAGCGATTTTTAATAAAATTTGCAAAATATATTACTGCTATTAGGCCCAGACCCCAGGCCACCGATGAAATAGAAGAAATTTTGAAGAAATTGTCCCTTGAAATATTATAAGTTTTGGTTATTTTTCTTAGAGGTAATTCATTAAAGTACTACGAGTCCCATTTCCAGCATAGGGCATCAAAAAATCGTCTATAAACTGATTTTAAATTACTTTATATTTTATAATTGTTTTTGATTTTCTTATCAGCAAAAAAAAAAAAAATTTAGAGAAAGAAAAATACGCGATTTACATAATAAGATCTATTAAGTTTGAAAGACAGTCGGAGTAACACAAGAAAATGCGACAACAGTATCATATATAACATGTTGTCAAGAAAATGCGATATTTCGCCTTCCTGAAAATGATATTGACTAACTTCAATGCTATATGGAATTTCATTTGTTGTTCCCACTATGTTTTGGATTTGGACCTTCTATCTTAAAACTACTCCCTATTTCCGCTATAGTCCCCATTTTGTATAATAAAGGTCTGAATATCAGTTTAGCATTATTCAACAAATATACTTAAATGAATTTTCCAATTTTCACATTAATATGCCTGAGTTTTTGCACTTAGCATTTTACTATATAGACTTTTATGACTTAACCCTGTGCAATTTATACTAATTCCATTTCTGCTCAGACTAATAATACCTAATAAATGAAAAACATATTACTTCAGATAAGTGGAATATAATAAATAATCTTATCTTAATATTCTTATTTTTGTTATTTTCATTTTGGTGAGATTACAACCATTTTTATCTTGTCAATAATATTATAAAGATTGCACGAGATTAGATTGTGATCACGTATAGCCTCTGCCAATTTTTGACGTCTAATTTAGAAAATTCAATAAATATATTAATTGATTTTCCATGTTTTTCCTTAAGTTTCATGAAATCTATTTTAATATAGTAGAAGATCCCTGTTTTCGCAACTTGTGGGCATATTTAAAAAAGCCCAATTTTAATAACAAGAATTAAGTTTTGAACGTTGTGTTATTCCTTTAAAAGAGCCATTGAGTCCCTTGCAGTATGTGCTGTGGCCCCATCGTGTTAGAACCAAAGGGTTGAATGGTTTTCTACAGCTGGCCTTAAAATATTTTCCAACATCGTCTGATTTTATTGAGCACTATTGATGGAAACTGCAACACCGTCTTCATTTTCAAAGAAATATGGGTCAATAATCCTCCCAGACGGGTGTAAGTGTCGTTGATGAACTGCTCTTCGATTCTCCGTAGCGCATATTCTGCAGTTCTGCTTGTTTACGAAGCTATTTACAAAATTTATTATAACTTAACATAAGTTAAAATTACTCGTCCTAAAAATACTAAAATATTAAAGTTTTCACATCTTTTTTGCTGACCATTTCATAGAAAGTAGATAATTAAATTTTGGAAGTATTTTTAGATTTTTAAAGAAGTCAAGCACAGAGAAAGTCATTAAAAATTGGCCTGAAAATGTATTTAGTATACGTATAGCAAGTGCATTTTAAATTTATTTATTGATATGAGGACATTAGTTAGTCTGTCGAGTTATTTTAAGGACCTGTTATAGATTGTAGTAAACATTTCCGGAAACCAATTTTTAAACAAAATAAGAAGTAAGAAGATAGAATACGTAAGTAAAGTAGTTGTTTTTAGAATGTCATCAAATTCTGAAGATATATTCAATCAGCTAAATCTAGATCCTAGAATGAAGTATGTGACATACTTTTAGGACAATTCTGAAGATATTTGAAATATAATATAATGATAAGAATGTATAATGTAGATAAAGCACGCATTTATAATTATTTTGGGATACCCTTCTCTTCAAATTCAAGCACAATATCAAGTAAAATATTACAATTACTTTAGGTGTATCAAATATACTTTATTTTGTAGTATAATCCTCCTGCATGCTCGATACACTTAATGCCCAAACAGAGTGACGGATTCACGACGTATTAAAATTTTAAATATATATGTTTTCAATTGGAAACTACACAGAACGCGACGGATTTTCGACGGAGTATTTTAAATACAATCTGAAAACCGTGAATCCGTCGTGGATCCCTCGTCATTCTGTTTCCCACATTAGGCAAACTCCTTTCCTTCCAGATAAAAACCACCCCGTTTTCGAATTATTGCTTTAGTACTAAAATTGTGTAGTTTTTTCAATTATTTTTATTAACAAATGAAAGTACTCTGCACTTTTACAAATTAGACTGATTGATTGGTCTTGATTGGTTTTATATCAATTTGTCAATATTTTATTAGTTTTATATAATGATTAGATTTCTTGTTTAGATTGTTTTTAATTGCCTAGATTTATACACAGAAATACATATAAATAGATGACCCATTTTATATATAATAAATAAAAATATTCCCCCCAAAATATTTATTTGAATTTAGGCGACATATTATCAAAACCTATGGCACATTATAGTGAAAATTTATAATGTCAACAAATTGATAAAAACAAAAACGATAAACTTCGGTAAAGTTCCACCAAATTTTGTAATTATTACAATCCTTATTTATCCAACCTTTTAAA
Source organism: Xylophagus ater (assembly GCA_963422695.1). NCBI lineage: Eukaryota > Metazoa > Arthropoda > Insecta > Diptera > Xylophagidae > Xylophagus > Xylophagus ater. The sequence goes on from OY730484.1 coordinate 46,694,760, forward strand.
ATAAAAGTAAAATAAACGCCTCTAAAGCGGCGTATCCATCAAACGCCGCACAAAACATATCTATAGAAGTAATTAATTCGATTCCCTTGAAGCCTCCTATAGTTTGTTTAAAAATAATTAGTATATTAATTAAAAACCACTTCCCTTGTAATAATGAAAGCATTACGTTGTGTCCATTTCATAGTCGTGGGAAAAAATGTGTTATTGGTTTTTTTTTTTTGGAAGGATGTAAAAGTTTCAACAGGCTAGTTTCGTTTAACTAACTAACTAACTAATCAACTTTAATTTCTGACCTGTCATAAACTAGTAAAAGATAATCCTGTTTCGCGTGTATTTATATTGATTATTCGACCAATAGATCGAAAAGAAAAGTATAAATAATTACAAGATAAAAAGAACTTTTTATATACCACATTTTTTCCGAACTATGGTAACTTTCCATACGATACAAAAATTTACTGAAAATGATTTCAATTTTGGTTACAGATGGCTAAAAATGTTAAAAGAATGCATTGTCATCGTGTTCTGAGCCATTCCAAGAGTTTCAAATGTGTCTAGCTAGACGGGAAGTTAGTTAAAAGTCGATTGCAAGAATTGTACTGGACAAACAAACAAGAAAGCTAGTTAATAAAAACGTGGTAAAATTAAAAGAAAAATGAAAGCCATAAGTTGTACCTAAAAACGAATATAGACCTTCTCATGAGGTTGTCAAATTTTTTTAGGGAAATATTTTGTTATGGAAAATTTCCAATGAGATAGTGGGAAATTAGCGATATTTCTTAATAGGTCTATCTCATATGAAAAACATTAGAAATCCACCAAAAAAATTTCCTTTAAATGTTATCGATTGTATCGAAATAATAAAGGATAAAACTTTTCTTTAAACCACAAAAATATAACTCATCTAAAAATACTTTGCTGATAAATAATTATCTTATCACAGAAAAAATGAAATTGATATTAATTTTTAATATACAAATCTCATTATCAAAACAACAAAGTGTTTTATTATTTTCATATTCTTGGTTTTTAATTATAAATATTTTCATATATAGTAAATTATATGACTTTCTTATACACTATTTTATTTATGCTTAATTTACTTATAAACTTTGAGAATTAGAAAACTTAAAAATATCACTAAAAATAAGACTAAAACAAGCTATACGTATCAAATCAACGATTCTATACATCCGTATCAAATTATTTTACTGAAAAACTGCAGTGGAATTCTATAATTGTGACAGTGATTATATTACAAAACAAAATTGGTTTGTCCAGGTCACAATAACTCGCAAATAAAACATTCTAACGATATGAAATTTGTAAACACGATTCTGTTGCGGATCTTGATGGATCTTCTTATTTTAATGGGTTTACAACCCCCAACGAGCCTTGGCTTCCCTTAGCAAAAGGAATATGTACATATATGTTATCCTACTGATTTGTGTTTTCTATTGTAATATTTTATACTCAAAGTATAAGAAAGTAAGAAGAAATAATTTATATAAATGCAAATGAAAAGAAATCTTTTATTTTATTTTAATGACTAAATGATTACGATTACTTATTCGTTACTTATCTCTAGAGAAATGACATTCAATTTAAGACTTTATTCAATTTTATTTTAAAATCTTATAAAACTAGTAAATTATAATCGATATTTTATTCTAATGAGAGGATCACACGAGAATCTTTATGTTATGTACGAAATGAATTGATAGTAAAGTTTTATAACATCTCTTAAGTCTAATATAACAAAATCTAAATAAACTTTCCTCATTCCCAAGTGAAGGTCTCTTGATCTGAATCCGTCAATGCAATTTTGTGCCAAACATGGTTTAAAGATTTTTGTCCAGTGATTTCAATTTTAGTTAGTGTGGCCGAAAATCTTACGTATCTCTGACATTCCAGAATATTGCTGACGACGAAGAGGTTTCTTTTCATATGTTTTTTTTAAGTGAAATTCCTTTGCTTTCGGTAGACTAAAATCCATTGATTTTGATGAACGGAAAGTGTAATGAAATAATATAACCAACAGAAACTTCGTCGATAGCTTCTTCGCTAACCAATCCAATTTTTTTTATAAAATTTAATAGAAGTCTTACCCTTGCCATCTCCATTTACCAGCTTGACTTTTTCATGCGGGAAACAGAATGACGAATCTACAACGGATTCACTGTTTTTGGTTTTCAGATTGTATTAAAAATAGTCCGTCTTGGATACGTCGTGAATCCGTCGCGATCTGTGTAGTCTAATTGAAAACGTATAATTTAATATCCATTTGACATTTAATGCGTCGTGGATCCGTCATGGATTCTGTTTCCCGCATTATAGAATTTACTAGGGACACCGTCTCTGCTCGTCCCATTCGCCAACCCTATATCATCCAACATTTTTCCTATTTTCGCGTTTTATGTATGGTAAAGACTTTTATTTCTATATAAACAGGTCGAGTTAGTATAAAACAAAAGTTTTGTCTGTTCTTTTCCAAAATATCTACCTACGCTGTGTAATCCGAGCATGATTCAAAAAGAAAAACATACGGAAATAGAGCTTTTTAGATAAGAAATAAAAGCCATATTATCTTTGATACAAACAAAAAAAAAATAACTAAGGGAGAATTCATAAATGATAATCAGTTAAGTTCGTTGTCAGGAAATTTATTATTATGTAGAGTTCACTATTAGCCGCTAGACCTCGAAGTCATAAGCAAGGTGAAAATCACGTAAAACATTATCCGTCAGGAAATTTATATAATTTATATTTTTAACCTTTTTTTTTATTGTTTTTAAAATAAAATTATATCTTTTTTTTTTGCGTTTGAAGATAAAAAGTTATCAGTTCCCAAAAGTATGAAGAACTTTAAAAATTCGTTTAATTAGAAAAATTTATTTAATATAAAAAGACGTTGATTTTATATAAAAAAAAGAAAAAAGTAAAAAATAAAATGTTCTAATTAAAAATTATTAAAAAAAAAATAAAAAAAAATTTGTGAAAAAGTTTTAAGAATAAAAATTTTTTAAAAATAATTTAAGATCAAAGAATTTTGATAGTGTTTTAAAAAATTAAAAATTTTTTAAATTCCAAAAAATTGTTCACATTTTTTTATTTAAAAAATAAAGAAATTATGTTTAAATTAAAAAAAGAAAAACAAAAATCCGAAATCATAACAATATTGCCAGATAAACCAGTTTCAAAATCTGGTAAAAAATTAGTTTTGGATAATTCAAGATGGGAGGCAAGTAATTTATCATAATTTTCTTTTCTAAATTTTTAAAATAAACCTAACTTTGTATCGGGGAATTCAATATTCAAATATTTATCTCATGAAACATTTCAAACTCTCTATGACCAGTTAATAATTGCTGATTTTAATTTTAAAACTCACTCACAGAGTGCATAATTAAAATCAAGCAATGACGACGTGTATACTCGTCGTCGAACGCATTTTATAAATTTTAACGGAAAAGGTAAACCAAAATCAGGCAGGGTTACATTGGTAGGCACTACCAGAGAGTATATTAGTTTTGTCATTCCATTTGTAACACATCGAAATAATCGTCGTAGAAAGGTTTTAAGGGTATGGTTGTGTCGGGAATCTAAAGTTATATCGATTTATGCATACAAGATAACTCAAAAACGCGTTATCCGATTTTAATGAAATTTACAATGTGAGTTGCTTATTCCTTAACTTGGTTTGGTATTGCATTTTAGCAAAATCGATCCAGGGGGAGTAAAAATTTAAGAACTGATTTCAGTGTGGTTATTTTTCAAAGCAAGTCACCATCACACAAGGTGGCACTTCACACGTTGAGGATCAGTATCGTGACTCCATACGGATTCCATTTTCTTTAACACACGGTACATCTTCGAAGTAGATTTGATGGTGTAGCCTGACATAAAGTTAGGGAAATGTTTTCCGATAAGACGTGATCTGTAGTTTGGTCGACAAACTTTCAAAGTTTATGTTTGCTGAATTGGATATTCCTCAACAAATTTGCTCGTATACACGTCAACCGTATCGTAATAAAATTTTGTATTTAAGCGTGTGCATGTTGAACGCAGTTAACTGGTTAATTGGTTAGTTTTATCAGGACAGGATTTGACGTAAGCTTTTGATTAATCATGTGCTATTCTGAATGAAGTCGTCAGTAGTAACTATGCTTAAACACAAAGGCATTAATAATTCCTAGTAAAATTACGATGAAAAATCGCTTATCAATATTATTTTTATTATAAAATCAAAATGATAATTTTCCATATAAAAAAAATAGTGAATAGGAATATATAGCAATTTGCTTAGCAATGCACACATATCAGAAAAACGGTAAGAGTGATTGAAATTTCATTCTCCCTCTTCATGATACATTTTGCCTTTGAAAATTGCACGTGCTCTTTTGCACTTATTGCAACGTGTTTTTTTTTTTTACTTTGTTTTGATTGGTGTTATGGTTGCTTCGCTAACTTTGGGGTACTTTATAATTTCATCATATGTACTTCAATAACGGAGACGCGTTGAAATGTCAAATAAAAGTTAATTTCAATATAAACATATGGGAGCGATTAAGCAAGACGTTAACATGATAGACGCTTGCCTGTGTTGTAACTAGAAGAGCCTAATCGTTCAGTTCCAGTATTTTTTTTTCCAGAATGCTACAAGTTTATTTTGACTAATAAAATCATAAATCTAATCAATATCGATATTTATTTGTATGAAATTGAGTTCAAATATTTTTATTACAATGTTTGATAAATAAATTAAAAAGAAAAATACTTGAAAATATCACCAAAATTTGGTTCACTTTGGTAGTCCAAATGTGCAGTGATAATAATTCGTGCAAACAATTAGTATATTTACATTACTTTGGCAAATGAATAAAATCAATTCAATTGGAAAGATATCGCTTATCACAAATACTATATTTTCGGTAATATTTATTTGGTGTTTTTTTAAACCCGATAAATTCCTTTATATTATATATATATATATATAAAAGATAAAAATACAAAAAATTAACACTCTAGAAGCCACAATTTTGATTATTAACCTAACCCATTAAGCCAATAATGATCCTGAACGGGTCAGATTGTAACTTTTCTAGAGCCCAATCAGCGCGAATGAATGACGTAAGTGATGGTCTTATGGCTGAAATTCCTACACCAACTAGATTTCAGACGGGTGTGACGACCAAGATTTTTATGCAAAAATGTTCAGACAGACAGAGTTCCAATTGGTGCAATCAACGGCAAATCGATAAATTCCAGACTTTCTTTTACAATGACAATATTTGCTTCAGTAAGGATATTCCGATGACGTGTTGCATCATTTATATATGGTACGAAATCTGTTCACAATTCGACGGATGGCTTGCTTCGATGTCCACCATAAAAATCATGAAATCGTCTATAAGTCTCGCGAATCGACTACCGATTTTTAAAGTAAATTTGAATATTTCTTGATCTTTCGTAAGTCATGATTATTTTACAGACTAAAAAAAATTGAGTTAAGGAGTTGATCAAATTCTATCGGGGTTTAATGCCACGAAAAATTTTGATTGTTTAGAATCAACATAGGAGCGTCCGTAATTGGTGAATTATTAAAAATGTTGCATGTCATCATGAATTCATAGTAACGTTAGAACTACATGCAAGTTTCGTCACAGATCAAGAATTGAGAAAACTTTACCGGAAACTTGTTTTGCATCAATCCTGACATTGCAATATGAGATTACCATTTGTTTCGGTGTTTATAAAACTCCTTTGAGTTCAAAAGAAGCCTGTGAAAATGATTTGTCTCGGTTTTTGGCTCTGAAAATCAGAAAGTTCTGTGCAACATGGAATAATAGAACTGTCAGGAAGGTGGCGCAATGGCACGAATGTATGGATATAATATGTTCTTTAATCAAGAGTTGGCTTGCTATAGCAAATTGTTAAATTGGAAATTACATAAATCTACAATAATCTTTTAATTAAATAATAATTTTCATTTTCTTTTTTCTTTTTTCTTTTAGAGGAGGTTGCATAAAGAATTAATGTCATTAATTAAAGAACCACCTCCAGGCGTTACAGTCGATACAGATAGTATTAGTCAAAATCTTTCGCAGTAAGTATTTTATATATTTAATTAGTTTATTTTTTATTATTAAAATCAAGAAAGAAAGAATAGACTATTATTGAGTTGATTAAACTTTGAGATCAACAAAGCACAAATAGTTTTAATTTCTTTCATTATCAAAGCTTTTAATTAAGTTCTCTTTCTGATACAGTAATTTTCTGACTAATGGTTTACCCTTTAACTGGTATTTTCGGATAACTGGAGGTCTGCCATTAACTGTCCGAAAATTATAATCATTCATTACGCCTATATCGCTCACCATTGCCCGTTATAGTCTGACCCCGATCGTTTTCAAAAAGTATGGCCTAATGACGCCGACTGACCACAATGCCCAAAGAAACCGTCACTTTTTGGTCGTGTAATGGTGTCTCGTGAATCTCATGAGGAGATATGCCCTACCAATTGTTAAGTGTGTCTCACATTGATCAGTCACGACTGACTGTCCTGTTAGTCGTGTTTGATAGAAACCTCAAGAAAATTTTGAATTATTAAATTAGTTTGACTGACAAACCATCAGTTTTTATATTCACACGGGTCAGTTTTTACTCAATGACTCAAAATCTGATGGTAAACTGATCAATATGAGAGTCCTACTTTAAGTGTAGCTCCTATTAGTTGTTGTTTGGTCCATGATAGTTCATCAAATCAATCTAGAAAATCTAGTCATTAATTGAACTCCAATGATATTTCTATCAAACTTTAAAAAAAACATTCTTTATTTTCTTTATAGATGGATAATAAATATGGACGGAGTAGACGGCACTTTATATGAAGGTGAACATTTCCAATTATCATTTAAATTTAATAATAAATATCCATTCGATTCGCCGGAGGTAAGTTTTTTTGAATTTCTATTCTTTAATTTAATATAATTGTTTATATTTTTATTTTAGGTAACATTTATTGGAACTAATATTCCGATTCATCCTCATGTTTATTCAAATGGTCACATATGTTTATCGATATTAACCGATGACTGGTCACCAGCATTATCTGTGCAATCAGTTTGTCTTAGCATAGCATCAATGTTAAGTAGTTGTCGAGAAAAGAAACGACCTCCCGATAATACGCTTTATGTTAAGACATGTAATAAAAATCCTAAAAAAACAAAATGGTGGTATCACGGTAAGTTTTATATAATATAGAATGGATTTCCATTTTTTTTTGTTTGTCTCTAATTTCCCAATATATATCCCTCCCTGTATGTGGTTGGTTACTTGATGCCATGGACAACTCGAGAATGGTTTCCACCGTTTAGTTCAAATGGTATACACAAATTGGGGATAATAAGAAGGGGATTAACTTATAAGATCTTTGTTGGTTAATGATATTATGGAACCGGTTCTATTTGTGGCGATAATAAGTCGAGAACTACTTAATTAATTATCACAAAATGAATAATTGATAAAGTTTTTGAGCGAAACTAGTTCTTTTTGGGCTAAAATATAATCTCTAATCTAATTATAGTCAAGTTTAGGTACGAAAGCCAGCTATTATGACAAGTACAAATGATTATGTTTTGTCCGGATATACTAACGTGCTTATTCTGATCCCAGTTTGTTCCAACATTCTTGGATTACCTCAACCAGCTCTGCAACGTTCTCAAACTGACATTCTCTGCGACGTAATCTTCACTTGATAATCAAGCCCACAATCATTATGCCCTATGGTAGGTACTACCAGAACGTATATTAGTTTTGTCACTCCATTTGTAATACATCGAAAATTCTAGCGTATAGTTGTGCAAGAAATCAAAAGTTCTATGGATAAGATAACTCCAAAACGCGTTATCCGATTTTGATGAAATTTACAATGTTAGTTACTTATTCCTTAACTTGGTTTGAGAAAATAACGGTTTTTATAAAGTTTTTTTTGATGTACTTAAAAAACTAATACATCGATTTGGATAGCATTTGCAGATTAGATTTATGCTATCAGGGTCTAGGGCTACCTACAAATTAGAGGAAATATTGTTGGTTTTGACAGTTTTTCTGTCCCATTTCTACCAATAGGGCACCAAATCTATGTTTTTAAATAATTTTTATATAAATATTTTTACTTATCCTTCTTTTTCTTTCTTTTTTCAGACGATTCTGTATAAAATTTATTTTTAAATTACAAAAAAAAAGAGGAGGAAAACAATTAAATAAAAATAAATTATTAAAATTAATTAAAGTTGATTGGGATTTCCAAGAATTTAGAACAAAAAATGAAATAAATAAATAAATAATTACAATAAATAAAAATTGATAAAAACGAAAATATTTAATTAATCAATTAATTAATTAATTTAATAAAAACGCTTCTTTTTTAACGGGAAGACCCAAAATGTGATAGAAATTTTAAAATCACAACAACAACAAAAAAAAACATGTTTTTTTTTCTTTTTTGAAATTATCTAAAAATTAAAATTGTTTAAATTTATAGTTTTGAAATTTTTTTCTTTTTTATTTTGTAAAATGTTTAATCAATCAAAAAAAAGAAAAAAACAAAATACAAAAAGCGATCAATAATTAATTAAAATGAAAAATTGTAGTTTAAATAAAATAAAGAAAAACATTCCAGAAAAACAATGAAGAGAAATGAAAATGAAGCTAAAATGAGGGGGAAAAGGCCACTTTCAAGCTGATTACACGACACTAACTTCAAAAAGGAAATTACTTTTATCCAAACTGAGGACGGGCCTAGCGTTTTAGAAATGGTAACAGTGCGGAATTTTGCAAGGATTAAATATTATTTTATTACTCTTTGATTAGTTTATTTGGTGGCCCTGATACGGGCCATTTCTATTTCCATTGGATACATGCCGATTTTTGAGGAAATCTCGAGACAGCCGAGAGCTAGCCCCATTTAAGACTCATATCTCGGTTATTATGGGTCCAAGAGCAGTGAAAATAAATATCCTGTGATCAGCTTGAGTGGATACGTCGTTTAAGACCAAAATTAGGAAAATAATTTTTTTTTCGAAAATTAAGAAAATCACTGATGGTTAGTTAGCCTCTGTTTTTTTTAGGCCATAAAAAAATATGTCTCAGATCCTGACGAATTGTATGTCATTCGACGGGGAATTTAATTCTGAATAAGAATCTGTTATCCTTTTTCGAAAAGATTCACTTTTGGAAGAGAAAACCACGAAGAACTCGAACAAAATTTCCGAAGTGTAATGTGTATAAATTATATATAGATTATATTTGTGAATAACATACTTATAGGGGCGAAATTTATACAAAAAACCTTTTCCGGCAAAAATGCGCATACTTATAGGGGGGGAAAAAAATTGAAGTCCAAGTAATTCTTTTTTTTTTAATTAGTTATTAATGTAACAGATAAAGGGTAATTTTGAAGAACTTCTCAACCGACGAGTTTGGGCTGGTGGTAGAGTGTGGGACTAGTAACCCAGCGGTCTTGGGTTCGATCCTCAGTAGTGAAATCCCAAGAACTTTTTTTTATTAAAAATAATTTAAAAATTAGTGTAGGAGATATAGGGTAATTTGGAAGAACTTTTTAACAGACGAGTTTGGAGTAAGTGGTAGAGTGCAAGAGTCACAACCCAATGGTCTTGGGTTCGATCCTCGGTGAGACCGACGAAATTCTTTTTTTAAGTCAATTAAAATAAAGTGTAGCTAATATAGGGTAATTTAGAACAACTTTGTAATTAGTGAGTTTGGAGCGGTGGTAGAGTGCGAGCATCACGACCCGAGGGTCTCGGGTTCGATCCTCGCTGAAGTCGGAAAAAGAATTTCTCAGAAAAAAAAATTCTGGTTTTCTGAAAAATTCTTGGTAGAAGCTAATTTTTGTAAAATTTTTTTAAAATAAAAAAGAAAATAGTGCAATCATGGGGAGTCGAACCATAGATTCCCCAATAGCTGTCCACCTGCTTCACCACCCAGCCACCAAGCTTCTTATAAATGTTACGTTGGAATGTTTAATATAAGTTACACTTTTAATGATTTCTTTAAAAAAAATTTAAAAATAATTACTGCCTCCTTTTTCTGCCATCCGATTTTCCCCCGTCAAGTCTTTTACCTTTTCCAAATATACTTCGAAAACTTCGTCGCTTCATATTTTTCGATGATATTTTTTCAACTACACAAATTTTGCAAGAGACTTGGACTTTGTGACTTTAATTATTTTTCAACAAAAAAACTTTTTTCACAAAGTACTTGATTGGGTTTCGAACCTGTGAAACCCAAAAAGTAACTCACCTAAGCATTCATGCTTTACCACGACACCAATCTGATATTAGAAAAACTTTTTCGAATCTTATATATATTCTACAATTATTTTACAATGAAAAGTAACGCAAATTTAGAGTTCACGATCGAGAAAAATTTGTAATTTTAAAAATTAACGATAAGAGAGAGGATCTTCTTTATCTCTGCGAATCATTGCACTAAACAAACAAAAAGAGGACGCCTAAATGATAAAAGTCCATTAGACTGCCTATGCGCGTTTCTACGCATTTTAAAATTAATTCCAACTTATAAATACCTTAACTCTACACAAGATACTTCCACCTGAGAAGATTAAATCGATTAGTCAACTATTTGAGCTCTTATGAGTTATAATATGAACACAATTTTTATATGATTTTATTTTAATTCTTTTATTTATAATGTTCATTCCCGCGATATCAATGAGAAATCAATTTAGAAGGGAATACCCAAAGCATAAAGGCCTCGTGATTATGTGTTCCTAGATAGCGAAGAATAATTGTCGATTTTGATTTCGCTAATTCAAACGACGTATTAGCTCAAGTCAATTACAGGACACATATTGTCAACGCTCTAGGACCTATAATAGCCGAGATATTAGCTTTAAATAGGGCTGGCTTTCAGTTGTCCTGAGTTTTTTTTTAAAAAAATGGGTTTTTCGTTGTTTTCTCTTCCAAAAATTAATATTTTTGAAAAGTGATAACAGATTCTTATTCAGAATTAAATTCCCCGTCGAATGAGACATATTTTTTTTCGACCTTAAAAAAAGCAGAGGCTAACTAACCATCAGTGATTTTTTCAATTTTATGAAAATTTTCAATTTCGCTAATTTTGGTCTCAAACGATGTATTTCGTCAACCAGATCACAGGACATTTGTTTTCAACACTATAGTACCCTTAATACCCGAAATATGAGCCTAAAATAAGAGTATCTCTCTGTGCTTCGGATACATCCGTCCAAATCAGTTTTTCATCAATATCTCGTCCAAAATGATTATTTTTCAAAAAGGATAAAAACTTTTAAATCGTTATTAAATTCCTCGTGGAATGAAGTATAATTTTCTTCGACTAATGATCGTTCCATTCTTCGAAAAATGTCCCACACTAAGTTCTTGGCGGTTTGGAGCTGTCCAATTTTCCTTTTGGAATAATCATTTAGCATAAGTAGCTGCCAAACTGCATCACGAATTACAGTTTCTAAGAAAAAAAACACTTTCAGAACGTCTCGTGATAAACTTTGAGATTGTTGAAGACCTACCATAATCTATTGACCTGAAACAACAGAAAATACATGAAGAAAAACAGATTCATATTGTAAACTCAAAAGAACAATACTGACCTGGCTGCAAAGCAATGTTTTTTTGTCCTAGATGATTCCAGAGATAATGCAAGAAAACGTACATCAAATGATATTGTAGAGACTGCAATCCTGAAACCAACACTTTATAAGTTTCATAAATAAATATTAAATGTGTTTGATATTACGTAATTTTTTTCATTTGGAGTAGACTTGTCTCGGCACTCTCCTTTTGGAATAAACTACTTTTTGAAAATAACATAGTAAGAACAGACGAATGTTGACAATAGTATTCCTAGCTTTTACCTTTTCTATGTGCGTGAAAACTATCTGGAGGAATATATACGAATGGTCTATAATTGGAAGGCTTTTTTCATAACCAGAAGTGGAATCGCGTAATTCATGTGAGACTAAATCAAATCGAATAAATCATTGCTATGCATCGATCGATACGATTTGGTTCAAATCGAAACACGATTCCACTCCAGTTAAAAACACATTCAAAACATGTTGATGTAGTTCCTGTTTTGCCAATAGATGCCTTTTTTGAGCATGATCTTAAATGCATTTTGGTAGGAATACAATTGTTTGGCAAATAGGGTTTACGAATAATTTTGGAGGAATTGAAGTTATCTTCTTTATGTTTTAAGAATAAGCTTCAAACAAAAGCGACGAACAAAATCAATAGCGAAGTCTAGTCGATTCGTTTTGTGTGCTAATATCTAATAATATCTAAAAGAAATAAATTGAAATATTAATTAATATCATTTTTCATTTCAACAGAAAAATTGTTTACCTTTGATATTTATGAATTTTATCAGTTTCAATTTCATCTTCAATTATCAATTCTGGTTCTTGTTTAATAAAAACTTCCGACAATTCGTTTTCTGCAGCGCATTTTTTTCAGCATTTAAAATATTTTTGATTTCCGACATTTCTTCTGCCATTTTGTTTTTTCTATTTCGAACGAAATAAATTTTAATAGTGTTTTTGTTTTTTAAAAATGCTACTTACATAGGCAATAATGGTGAAATTAAAGCAAATATTGTCTCGCATCAGACAATTGACAATTTGATTAATAATTTAATAATTTAATTAGTAAAAGAAAACCAAAATTCTTCCAATTATTTAACGTCATAAAGTATCACTTGGTGACTAAACGTCAAAAATACCATAATGCTAAAACAGAATTGTCATTCAACCTAATGTGAAATATTTTAATTTTTGGTTTACTGATTTGTTTGGAACATTCTTTTTTCACGATTCTTTTTAAAAAGCAAATTAAAATAAATAACTAAAACAATTTTTTGTGATTAATACATGAGCTTTTAGCTCTGTTACAATTTTGCCCCTATTATTATTTTAATTACAAAATAACTTCACTTTTTCTTACCAATGCCCAATCCTTCTATTTTCAAAACTGAGATGATACATTTAAAAGTGTCAAACACAAGTGATGACGGTTCAAATATAATTCTTTATAATTAAAACATTTTTGTGCAGATTGTTTAAATTTCTGTTTCAAAATATGTTCATTTATTTGTTTTTAAATTAAATAACTGTTCCAATCATAGTGATGAAGTTATTGAAGTATAGCCTTTGAAAACAGAAATATTTCTCACCAAAATATATTTTGATAGGAAGAATAAAAATATGGCTGCAGAAGTTTCAATAAAACAAGAACCGGAAATCAAAATCGAAAAATCGAATGAAGAAATAAATTTTCCTGAAGTTTCAATAAAACAAGAACCAGAATTAATAATTGAAGATGAAATTGAAACTGATAAAATTCGTAAATATTTACAAAAAAACGATATAACCGAGGACGATCGATTAAATTTGATTTGGCATAGTTGTACAATTTGTTACGAACGATTTTTAAACATTGAAGATTTATCATTGCACGTCCAAAGTCATGAATATTTTGAAATTAGTGAACTTCAGGCGGTGGATGAAATTCCAAATTCGAAAAAGCATTTCGAATGTTCGACATGTAGAAAAGTATGCACTACCAAGCAAGTGCTAAAAAACCACCAGAGAATTCATACTGGAGAAAAGCCATTTAAATGCGTTGTAAACAAACAAATGGCAGAACCATTTGAAATCAAAACTATTTTATTCGCTGGGAAATATGAAGAAAACGGATCATCGGAGCTAATTTTACCTGAAGTTACAATAAAACAAGAATCTGAGTTAAAAATTGAAAAATGTGATGAAGAAAACGATTCATCGGAAATAATTTTGACTGAAACTTCAATAAAACAAGAACCGGAAATCAAAATCGAAAAGTGTGATAAAGAAAACGATTCATCTGAAATAGTTTTGACTGAATTTCCAATAAAACAAGAACCGGAGTTGATAACTGAAGATGAAATTGAATCTGAAAAACTTCGTAAATATTTGAAGAAAAACGTTATAACTCCGGAAAATGGATTAAATTTGATTTGGCATAGTTGTACAATTTGTGACGAACGATTTTTAAACATTGAAGATTTATCATTGCACGTCCAAAGTCATGAATATTTTGAAATTACTGAACTTCAGACGATGGATGAAATTCCGAATTCGAAAAAGCATTTCGAATGTTCGACATGTAGAAAAGTGTGCACGACTAGACTAATGTTAAATAAACACCAAAGAATTCATGCCGTCGAAAAGCCATTCAAACGTGATCAGTGCAATCGTTCTTTGGTTCTTTCAAGAAGTAGGCTTTCAAGGCATGTGCTAACACATACTGAAAAGGAACTTTACAAATGCCACAACTGTGATCGTTTATTTGCACAAAAAGGTGAACTTCAAAGCCATATGATGATACATAAACCATTCAAATGTGACTGCTGCGAACGCTCATTTATACAAAGTGCTGATCTTCAACGTCATATGATGACACATATTGGAGAAAAACCATTCAAATGCAATCATTGCGAACGTTCATTTTCACAAAGAAGTTCTCTGCGTAGCCATATAATTACACATTCTGGAGAGAAACCCTTCAAATGTACATACTGCGATAGTTCCTTTACACAAAACGCTGGGCTTCGAAGACATATAAAGATACACACTGGAGAAAAACCATTCAAATGCGATCATTGTGATCGTAAATTTCCACGAAATGCAAGTCTTCAAAATCATATGATGACACATATTGCGGAAAAACCATTCAAATGTGACCAGTGCAATCGTTCATTCACACGAAGGGATAACCTTCAACGTCATATTAATGCACATAAAGGAGAAAAACCATTCAAATGTCACCTTTGTTATGGTTCATTTGCACTACGTAGTAATCTTCAAAAGCATTTAATGACACATACTAGAGAAAAACCATAATTTCATTTGGAATTTAAATTTCCCTTCAATGATGACAACAGTACTTTTTTCTTTAATAAAATGTAATAAAGGGACTATTTATAATTAAATATATTAAAAAGAATTAAATTTTTTATTTATTTAAAACAACTTATTTGTGATCATATCGAAACAGTTAGCAGTTGAAGACATCTTGAGATATATTTAAGAAAACAAAGAAGCAGAAATTTTTAGGAATACAGAAAAGTGTAATACTTCTTCAGTGATTAAGGCATCGGGAAAATATTCTCCTAGTTACTTCATGATTCAGACAATACCCGCATAACTTTACCAGGGGCTCATTGTAACAATAAGTTACAAGTTGAGTTGTATAATTTGTAAAATTTTCCTCCGTAAAAGGATCCCAACCTTGCACTGAAAATTATTCAATTGGAAAAGGAAAGTTTGAAATAGAATTAAAATATCGATATAAAAATCAAACTGATTAATATAATGTGTAGTTAGTAAATTTCTTATATATCCTAAATAAATTTTCTGTTGAATTCATTGTAACGTGATACAGGAACTGCTCTAGAATTTGATTGGAATGAAATGAATAGTTTTTGCTAATTTATAAACACTGTCAGTCGCAAGCCATTTCATTCCGCTCAAAAGTTCTGCCATGTTCCTTGTTTATGAAGAACTAGTAAGCCGTTCTGCTATCATGAACGCTTTCAGGGTATCGAATGACATGACGAATTATCAGTTGATAATCGCAGACAACTTTTATTTTAATTGAATACTGTCGTTTTCTACAAAAGTAAGATCCTAGGTCTGCATTTGTTTTTTCTGCCAATTTTATTTCAGAGCCATCCAAATACCCAGTACAATAAGGAAGCTCACTGTAAGTATTAGCGACAACATCTTGCCTCTCCTTCTCATCTGGTCAAATTAAAAATGTATTCTTCAAGTTCGAGATAGCTTTAAAAATTCGTTCTGTTATATGTATTAGCAATTAATCTATGACCCTATGGCTAGTTACAAGCCTGAATTAAACACCTGGAGTTTTACGATATGGCGAACTTTTACATCCAGAAACAAAACATTTCATTTTAAAAATTAATATTGTATATGGTTATTTAATTCAACGTGGTAATTTTTATTATTTAATTATCTAAAAATCACACATTAATTTCCTATTATTTTTTTGGACTTAAAGAATGCCAAAAAATGCTTTACACATTTATAGTATAAGAACTAGTTTTGACAAATCCTTCCATTCTGTAATCTTAACTAACCAGCAATTCGAACCAGTTGACATTTCAAATTAAAAGAATTTGTCGGAAGGGATTTATTGTTCTTCAAAATTAAATTAAATAATTGTTCAACCGCAGTCGGATTTAAGAATAGTTTGAGTTATAAATATTTGCCATAACTTCACCTTAGTAAGCACATTTTTGAAAACATTAACATGAACATTATTAAAATACATTTTGATAGGGAAATACTAAATAAATGACAGGAGAAATGTCTGAAACCGAAACAACTTTATTTACTGGAAATTTGACTGAAACTTCAATAAAACAAGAACCGGAAATCAAAATCGAAAAGTGTGATGAAGAAAACGATTCATCTGAAATAGTTTTGACTGAATTTCCAATAAAACAAGAACCGGAGTTAATAATTGAAGATGAAATTGAAACTGATAAAATTCGTAAATATTTACAAAAAAACGATATAACCGAGGACAATCGATTAAATTTGATTTGGTATAGTTGTACAATTTGTGACGAACGATTTTTAAACATTGAAGATTTATCATTGCACGTCCAAAGTCATGAATATTTTGAAATTAGTGAACTTCAGACGATGGATGAAATTCCGAATTCGAAAAAACATTTTGAATGTTCGACATGTAGAAAAGTATGCACTACCAAGCAAGTGCTAAAAAACCACCAGAGAATTCATACTGGAGAAAGGCCATTTAAATGTGACCAGTGTAATCGTTTATTTGCAGTAAAAAGTAGTCTTCAAAGGCATATGCTAACACATACGGGAGAAAAACTATTCAAATGCGACTGCTGTGATCGTTCATTTGCACAAAATAGTGATCTTAAAACTCACATGAAAACCCATACTGGAGAGAAACCATTCAAATGTGACTACTGTGAACGTTCATTTACACAAAATGCTCATCTTCGAAATCATTTGTTCACACATACTGGAGAAAAACCATTTAAATGTGACTGCTGCGAACGTTCGTTTACACAAAGTTCTGGTCTTCAAAGCCATATGATCACACACACTGGAAATAAGCCATTTAAATGCGACCAATGTGATCGAATGTTCACACAAAATGCTTATCTTCAAAGTCATATGTTGACACATACTGAAGATAAGTCATACAAATGCGAACAGTGCCATCGTTCATTTAGAAACATTAATTCTCTTCGAGGCCATGTGATAACACATGTTGTGCAGGATCTATTCAAATGCGATCACTGTGATCGTTCTTTTACACAAAATTCTCACCTTCAAAGTCATATATTAACACATGCTGAAGAAAAACCATTTAAATGCCAATATTGCGATCGTTTTTTTGAATTGCGTAGTAGATTTCGAATGCATATGATGACTCATACTGGAGAAAAACCGTTCAAATGCAATCATTGTGATCGTTCATTTACACAAAGTGGTAATCTTCAAAATCATATGAAAACACATACTGGAGAAAAAACATTTGAATGCAATCAATGCGGTCGTTCATTTGCAGCAAGAAATAATCTTCGAAGACATATGAGAATTCATACTGGAGAAAAACCGTTCAAATGCAATCATTGTGATCGTTCATTCACACAAAGTAGTAATCTTCAAAATCATATGATGAGACACTCAAATGAGTTTGTCAAAGGGTAAGTACAACAAACTTTAAAACAATTATACAAGTACTCATTGATTTTATTTTTCTAGATGTATCTCGACGTAGGCATCTTCAAGTAATTTAGCCACCATTACAAAGTAAGTATAAATTCAAAGTGCTTATACAAATACTAATTGCTTTTATTTTTCTAGTGTATCTATAGGGGAGGTAAACTATATGCATGCCGTGCTATCCGTATACGTGCTACCTCTTCATGATTTGCGGAAGCGCTTGAACACCTGACTTGCAGGCGTCATCCTGAAGCAGATTTAACCACCACTCCTGTGGTGGTTATACAAGGTTACCAAGTAGAATAGAATAGAATAGAATAGAATGAATTTAGGTATTTTAATTTTTTAATAAACAAAATAAATAATGTACAATTGTTTTGTATTTATTTTTGTAAAGAATTATTTATTTGATCTCTAATTATTGAGAATATCCAGCGGAGATGAACCAGTTCTTAAAAATCTTCTAATGATGACTCGAATGATAGTGAAATCCTTCCAGTTAGAGATGTGCAATTAAAATGTTCACACTTTTCCAAATATATTTTTGTTTGATCAATTATGCTTGAGAATTGAGTAATCCCTTCAGTACCTAAAGTGTCTTTTTTCCTTGCTTGGTAAAGCAAAATGCATCAGAATGATTAGCGCACATATATTTCCTATTTTCAGTTCAGTAGCCTGACATAAATTATTCCATTCTTGCTTCGTATCTTCATGCTACTGATTTTGTTGTAACTATACACTTAGCAGTATGTGTCCTCACATGAATTTGCAGACTATTACTATGCGCAAATGAACGATCGCAAAGGTGACATTTAAATGGTCTCTCACCAGTATGTATTCTTGTATGATCTCGAAGAGTACTTTTTTGTGCAAAGGAAGAATTGCAATGATCACACTTAAATGGTCTTTCACCAGTATGTACCCGGACATGATCTCGAAGAGTACTATTTTGTGCAAAAGAAGAATCACATTGATCACATTTAAATGGTCTTTCACCAGTATGTGTCCGAATATGAATTTGAAGACCATTATTTCTTGCAAAGGAACGATCACAATGATTACATTTGTACGGTTTTTCTCCAGTGTGTGTCCTTATATGATATCGAAGAGTATTACTCACAGTAAATGAAAGGTCACAATAGTCGCATTTATATGGTTTTTCACCAGTATGTGTTCGTACATGAATTTGAAGACTTTTATTTTGTGCAAAGGAACGTTCACAGTAATCACATTTGTATGGTTTTTCACCAGTATGTGTCCTCATGTGGATTTGAAGATTACTACTCCGTGCAAATGGACGATCACAGTGATCGCATTTGAATGGTTTATCGCCGGTATGAATCCTTAGATGGGTAACAAGATTCTGTTTGTAAGCAAATACTTTTTCACATTGCGAACATTGGAAATTCTTTTCAATTTTTGAATCTTCATCCATCATATTTTGATGAAACTCATTAAATCCAGAATTTTCGTGATTTTCAATGTGCAATTCTAAATCTTCGGTTGTTAAAAATCGTTCTTCACACATTGTACAACTAGGCCAAACCAAATTTAATCGATCTTCTGGAGTTATATCTTTTTTGTGTGAATCTTTAGGAATTTTGTCAGTTTCAAGTTCATCTTCAATTAGTAATTCTGGTTCTTGTTTAATTGAAAATTCCGTTAAAATGAACTCAGATGATCCACCTTTTTCAGGAAATAAGACATTTTTGATTTGCGACATTCCTTCTGCTATCGAAATAAATATTAATCAAAAATGTTTGGTTTTTTGAAATTCTTCTTACATAGGCAATAATGGTGAAATTAAAGTAAATATTCTTACACCGATTAAGCAATTAACGAATTAATAAAAAAGAATCAAAATTTTTGATACTGAATTAATTTAAACGCCATACGATGTCACTTTGTTTGGAAAAAGAATGGCTGTCATCTGAAAAACATAATGGTTGGAACACAATTGCAAAATACATGCCAATCTTGGACGAAATTAAAGGCATAGACAGAATGAACGGGTCCACCACGATGACGCATTAAATATTAAACAGATTTTAAATGGATATGTTCTCCATTAGCCTGCACAGAATTCGACGGTTTAACAACGTGTCTAAAAAAATCTGAAAACTGATGCCGGGACAAGTTCGTAAAAGTATCAAAAACAAATTATTACATCAGAGATTGCCCAATATAGAAATTTTTCGATGCCATCTCATTTTCTAGGCCGTAAATAAATATATTAGAAAAATAACACAAAAATATTTTGATTTTCAAACGAAAAACACATACTCTTGAGATTCGCCGACCAATTACAATTTCAAATTGCAAACTAACAAATCCAGGAAAAAATAAGAGTTTGTGACGTCCTGTCACGTGCCCATCTCCTTCTTCCTGATATATTTTGCCTTTGGCAACCGTCCATGCACTTTTGAACTTATTACTACTTCGCTCTGATTGATGTGATTGTTTATTAGCTAGCCTTGGGTACTTTATAAATACTCATACTTCGCTTAATAAGAATAAACTACGATTTATATGCGTATCAAATTTAATACCGATTGGATTTTATTATCTGGTTATTATAACATAGTATAAAATTTTTCACTTTGTGCATTTGAATAATCGCAGTGGTAGCCTTTGAATGGCTTTTCTCCAGTATATATCCTCATATGGATTCGAGTCTCCTAGTATGTATTTTCATATGCCTTTTCAAGTCACCTTTTTGTGTAAATAAGCGTTCACAATGATCACACGAGAATGGTTTCTCTCCGGTATGTATTCTCATATGATCTCGAAGATGACCACTTTGTGCAGACGAATAATCGCAATGGTCGCATTTGAATGGTTTTTCTCCAGTATGTGTTCTCATATGTTTCCGAAGACCACCACTAAGTGCAAATAACCGATCGCAATGGTCGCATTTAAATGATTTTTCCCCAGTATGTATTTTCATATGAACTCGAAGATTAAAATTTAATGCAAATGAACGATTACAATGTTCACATTTGTATGGTTTCTCCCCCGTATGCACTTTCATATGAACTCGAAGATTAAAATTTAGTGCAAATGAACGATTACAATGTTCGCATTTGTATGGTTTCTCGCCAGTATGTATTTTCATATGCCTTTTAAGGCCAGCAGCTTTTTTAAATGTGCTATCACAATGATCGCATTTGAAAGATTTTTCACCAGTATGGACACGAGAATGAAATTTTAAAGAAATTGCAGTTGGAAAAGAACTTTCACATTTGCTGCATATAAAATTGCTTTCTTGGTGATGAGTTGTCAGATGGGTTTGAACCTGCTTGGTAGTAAATACTTCCTTTTCTGAACGTTGGAAATCTTCATTCGCAGGCATTTGATCAATTTCATAAAAATCAGAATATTCATGACTTTGGAAGTGCAATGATAAATCTTCAATGTTTAAAAATCGTTCGTCACAAATTGTACAACTATGCCAAATCAAATTTAATCGATCGTCCTCAGTTATATCGTTTTTATTTAAATATTTACGAATTTTTTCAGTTTCAAATTCATCTTCAATTATCAATTCTGGTTCTTGTTTAATAAAAACTTCCGATAATTCGTTTTCAGCTGACATTTTTTTTTTGTGTGATTTTTCCTATAAAATATAATTTAATCAAAAACGTTTTTAAGTTTTCGACGAGATACTTACAATGGTAATAAAATTGAAATTTGGACAAGAATTTGACTATGTCGTACAATAAATGTAGTTTGAAATTTAAAAACAAATAAATAAATACATTCGAACGAAAGACAATTTAATCAAAAACTACAAAATGTAAATGTCATCGAAGTTCAATGAAATAAAGCCTTGCCCACAATGGCATGAAAGCGAAATAGAACGAATTGAAATGTCAAAAAACGCACAAGGTCAAAATAGAGTAAAATTAGTATATGGAAAAATATGTATTTGGAAGCATGTTTATTTGAATAAAATGTTTTCACAAATCTCTAAATTATTATTATTTTAAAAATTAAAAAACTTAAGAGATCTCCATGTAGTACCACATAGTGATGGAAAGGTAGCACATTTATGGATTGGCCCGTGCACGCATATAGTTTACCTCACAATTCATAGTTCACAGACGGTGTACGCAAATGGGATATCAGGAATGGTTTCTTTCCGGTATGTGTTTTCATATGATTTAGTAGTACAACTTTGTGCAAATGAAACCTCACCGAGTTTGTATTTGAATGGGTTTTCTCCTGTATGCCTGACCATATGCTTTTGAACATTACTTTTTTGTGCGGATGAATAATGGCAATAGATACATTTAAAGGGTTTTTCTCCTGAATGCGCTATTAGATGTCTTCTCAGACTGTTTTTTCGCACAAATGACTTATCACAAAATTCGCATTTGAATGGTTTTTCTTTAATATGCGTCCTCAGATGCTTTCGAAGATCAGAATTTATTGCAAATGAAAGATCACAATAATTACATTTGAATGGTTTTTTTCCAGTATGTGTCAGCATATGGCTTTCAAAACTACTTTTTTGTGCAGATGAATAATCGCAATGGCCACATTTGAAGAGTTTTTCTTCAGTATGCGTCATTACATGTTTTTTATGACTATTTAATTGTGTAAATGACTTATCGCAATATTTGCATTTGAATGATTTTTCTCCAGTATGAATGCTTATATGGTTTCGAAGATCATAATTATATGCAAATGAAAGATCGCAATAGTTACATTTGAATGAGTCTTCTTTAGTATGCATCATAATGTGCTTTTTAAGATTACATTTCTGTGCAAATGATCTATAGCAGAAGTCGCAAGTGAACAGTTCTTCACCAGTATATATTTTTAAATGAGCTTGTAGATTACTATTTTCTATAAATGAACGATCGCAGTGGTTACATTTGAACAGTTTATCTTCAGTATGAATTCTGAGATGAATATCTAGAATTTCTTTGGTACTGCATACTTCCTCACATTCCGAACATTGGAAATTTTCTTTAGATTGTGAAACTTCATCCATCGTATTTTGAGAAAATGTACCAAATTCAGAATGTCCATAATTTTGAACATGTAATGATAAATCTTCGATGCTTAAAAACCGTTCTTCACATATTGCACAACTATGCCAAATCAAATTTAATCGATCGTCCTCAGTTATATCGTTTTTATTTAAATATTTACGAATTTTTTCAGTTTCAAGTTCATCTTCAATAATTAGTTCTGGTTCCTCTTTAATAAAAACGTCCGTTAATAGAAATTCTGATGATTCGTATTTCTCACTGTACATTTCAACCAGTAGACTAGTTTCGTCTTCAGCCATTTGCTGCTTTTTGCTTTTTTTCTAAAATGTAATCCAATGAAAAAAACTTTCGAGTTTTCGAAAAGCTACTTACAAGTTTTCTGTAAATGATTGGAGTAATCAATTTTTTTTATTATGTACTGTAGTAACCACTAAAATTTTTTAAAAATATTTTTTTTTAATTTAAAACTTCTCGTACTGTTGTAGACAGCGGAGTGTTATGGGTAGTTTTAGGCAATTTACAAATTTAGTGCCTCCAATTTTTTTACGCGGGAATTTATACTATTTGTTCAAGCCACCAAAAGATTTCACGTCTGGCATTAGTCTTTAACAATATTTATAAAGAACAGGACCGATTGGAATAATTATTGAGAAATGAAAACTAATAAATTGGTTGCAATAAATAACCACTGAAATACAAATGTTGAGCAACTCGTCTGTCAATTCCGACACAACAGGGTTTTTATGACACATGAAAACTGCAATATATAAAGTTTAGAGCAGAATGGCGCGAAAATTAATGTATTCGAATGTTAAAAATCGTATTCAAATTTTAGGTAAACAAGTAGAGCATAAGTTGACTTTATTTTTGTAAATATATTTGTGCTTTTCCAATAAGTTTGCGAAATTTATTTATTACCAAATGATATAATCATTTAAAACATAAACAAAATATGTAATTACAAAAACCATAAATAAAATGTGAGGTTACATATTATGATTTTCGGATTTTAACATACTTGCTGAGGTGGTTCCGCCGTTTTCGCCTCAATGTGGGTAATCAAATAAAAAACAAATGTATTTGAATTGATTTAGCATTCCAATACTTTGCTTTTCGCGATGTGTCGCTGCATTGTGCTCCAATTTTTATAGTTTTTGTTTTTATAATAAAAATTCTAACCTTTAAATTTTCACATTGTTTTGTATTTTTCTTTGATGAATTCAGACTTTTTTTGAAACTTGATGACAAAAATTTCCCGTTACAAAAATAATTTCTAATTTTTTGAAAATTGTTCTCAAAGGGTATATAAAATTTTGTAACAAACACTTATTAAGACCCTTTTAATTTGGTACGTTTACAGCCCGGAAAACTTACTCAATATTTGAGACTTTTTATGATTAATACATATGTTTATTTTGTCACATATCCTAAAGTAATAAAATAACTTTTAAAAAACGTACAGGCTATACAATTTTATACACTTACAAATAGAAACAAACTATTTAAATAAGGATATTTAACTCAACAATATTTCTCGATGTTGCGTCCTCATATGGATTTGTAGATTACCCTTTTGAGCAAATGAACGAATACAGTGTTCGCATTTGAATGGCTTTTCACCAGTATGGGTCCTTACATGAATTTGAAGAGCATTATTTGTTGCAAATGAACGGCTGCAGTCATCACATTTGAATGGTTTCTCACCAGTGTGTGTCCCTGTATGATATCGAAGAGCATTGCATGTTGCAAATGAACGATTGCAATTATCACATTTATAGGGTTTTTCACCAGTATGTGTCCTTATATGATTTTGAAGGATATTATTTTCTGTAAAGACACGATCACAGTATTCGCATTTGAATGATTTCTCTCCAGTGTGTGTGTTTAAATGATCTCGAAGATTATGCTTTCGTGCAAAGGAACGACTACAATTATTGCATTTAAATAGTTTTTCTCCAGTATGTGTTGCCATATGATACCGCATAGCATTTTTTATTGCAAATGAACGGCTGCAGTGGTCACATTTAAATGGTTTTTCCCCAGTGTGTGTCCTTATATGATTTAGAAGAATATAATGGTGTGAAAAGAAATGATCACAATGCTCGCATTTAAATGGTTTCTCTCCAGAATGTGTCATCAGATGCTTTTTAAGATTACTACTTTGTGCAAACGATCGATTGCAGGTATCACATTTAAATGGTTTTTCACCAGTATGTCTTCTCATATGGATTTGAAGATTACTAGATTGTGTAAATAAACGATCGCAGTGATTACATTTGAACGGTTTATCTCCAGTATGAATTCTGAAATGAATATCTAGAATTTGTTTGGTACTACATACTTTCTGACATTCCGAACATTGGAAATTTTGTTTAGATTGTGAAACTTCATTCATCGTATTATGAGAAAATGTACCAAATTCAAAATGTCCATGATTTTTAGCGTGCAATGATAAATCTTCAATGTTTAAAAACCGTTCGTCACATATTGTACAATCATTCCAAATCAAATTTAATCGATCGTCCTCAGTTATATCGGTTTTTTGTAAATATTTATGAATTTTATCAGTTTCAAGTTCGTCTTCAATTATTAATTCTGGTTCTTGTTTTATAAAAACTTCCAACCATTCGTTTTCTGCAGCGCATTTTTCAGCAATTAAAATATTTTTGATTTCAGACATTTTGTTTGCCTATTTCTTCCTAACAAAATAATAAATTAATGAAGTTTTTATTTTTCAAAAATGCTACTTACAAAGGCAATAATAGTAAAATTAGAGCAAATATCGTAACTTGAAATGTTCTCACATCAGACGATTGTCGAACAATTATTTAATTTAATTATTTAAAAAATCCCAAATGATCTCAATCAACTATATTAAACGTCATAAAGTGTCACTTGCCTTGATGAAAGTTTGATAACCGTTTGATAAACGTCAAAAAAAACTTAATGGGTGAAACAGAATTGAAACATTCATATCAACTGCCTTCAGGAAGATATATTCAAAATTTACAATATTTTCAAATGAGCTGTACTCTTTTAACTTTACTAATTTGATAAATTTACTTGAAATAATGTATTATTTGTTTACATAATCATCAGACCTACAATTTAGAATTGTATAAATATAATCAAATCAAGAAAATCGACACAACTCGCTTTCAAGGCGTTTTCATCAACGACAATTGGGCTACTGATAGTACAGTAAATCTTAAGTCATCGGTTAATGTTTTCCGGTAAGTATTCTACGAGTTATTTCCAGTTTATTCCTTTCATTATATGAATGGTGATTATGATCCCTGATTATCCAGCATGTGTAATCATATGTCTTGAAAGGAGGCCACTTTCTGTAAATGCTTTATTACAATTTGGGCATTTATAAGGACGTTCACCAGTATGCGTCCGATAATGTCTTATTAGATTAGACTTTTCAGTACATGTATGATCACAACGATCGCATTGAAATAGCTTTTCTCCAGTATGCATTCTCATATGCCTTAGAAGAGTATAATTTTTTGTATATACTTTATCACAATAACGGCATTTGTTGGGATGTTCAGCGATATTCGTTCCATGTATCTTCAGATTATGATTTTCACGATACGAAAGATCGCATTGTGATGTTTTTCCTCGAAGATATTTTGTAGTTTGGAAAGTAGATTGATTAGCTGCACCAAATTCCTTACACGATTCTTCATGTAATAATAAATCCTCGGAACTTAAAAAACATTCTTTGCATATTACACAATTATACCAAATCAAATTATTTCGTTCGTCTTTAGATATATCGTTTTTTTGTAAATACTTACGAATTTTTTCTGTTTCAAATTCATTCTCTAAAATTAATTCTGGTTCTTGTTTAATTGAAAATTCTGGTAAAATCAATTCAGACGATTGAATTTCTTCATCAAATAACAAGTCGCATTTTTCTATTTTAATATCACCAAGTAACAAAGTTTCCTTCAATTCCGACACTTTATCTGCCATTTGCTAAGAGACTTTTTCCTACGAAAGCAAATGTTAAAAAATAAATTAATAAAAAATATAGAATAATGAGAATAATTTTTAATAAGAGTTTAAAATTTTCCGCCACTTTAATTAATTAAAATTAATTTGATCCGATTTCCAAAAAATTGACGAAATATTTGAGAATTTCATTGAGTTACACAACTGGAGATAGTGAAACGAGTAAGCCATGATGAAAACAAGTTTTGAAACCCTGAATCAGATTGAGCAGCAATGTCAACAGCAACAGCAAACGTCGTGAATCCTGCTTTTCGAAACACATTACATGACAGCATTCAATTAACATCTTTGAAAATTCTTAAAAAACTAATTACAAACCGAAAAAGAGATAATTAATATTTTCAATGTTCTTGTACTCAATTATAAGCATGGTTATGTTGTCAGCATGCAACAGCAATATTAGAATTTAAAATGAAGTTGCTGTTGCTCCTGCTGTCGGTAATCTTATTCAATCCATTAAAAGATATGGTTTATAAAATTATTTCTGTTCTCGCTTCAATCTAATTCACGAATAATTCAGGAATTAAGATTAAATAATATAATACTAATATAAATTTTGTGTTGTAATTATTCTAAGCACGAAACAAAGTTATTGTTTTCGGAATTTGACTTCAGCGACAAAAATCCACACCAAAGTCGATGAGTGAACGCAACACAGAAAACACATATCGATTGTCTGTCAGATTTCAAGTTTTCGATTTTTCAAAATGCAATTACAAATAATAGAATTACGGCAAGATCGAAATTTAATAAAACCAAATTTTGATGGTTATAGATTATCGTTGGATCCAGTACCAATAATTAAACAACAGCTACCAGCAGCTCCACTTCGTATCAAGCCATCAGAGGAGCAGTTTTCATATTTGCATGTGGAATTATTTTCACTTCAAAATCACTTATTCGAAGATCCATGGCTAACGGGAGTCTCATATTTTGTGGATGAAACTGGAAATATTTTGAAATGTGCATACGATGAGAATTCCGGAAGACCACATTTACCAATATCAGTTTATAAAGTACCAGACATTAGTTCACATGGAACTGGTGATTACAATTA
Source organism: Xylophagus ater (assembly GCA_963422695.1). Taxonomy (NCBI): domain Eukaryota; kingdom Metazoa; phylum Arthropoda; class Insecta; order Diptera; family Xylophagidae; genus Xylophagus; species Xylophagus ater. Next base: position 46,722,688 of record OY730484.1, read on the forward strand.
TTCTTTTCGTTTCATTTCGGAAAAATTCGGTGTTTTTTGTGATGGATGTAATATGATCTATCTTCTTGACACCGGTGATCGACATAAAAATGATGAATGGAAAAATACATTTATAACGAGTATATCGGAAGATAAACGTGGATTTATTATTCGGGATTGTCGATTAGATATAATGAATGAAGAAAAATATATCAACATTATTTTGCAACATATAAATTACGAAGAAGAAAGTTTTTTCTCAGAACTTTATACTAGTACTATGAAACAATCACTTGATGATAAAACGTGGAGCTATGAACTAATAGATATCCTTATTGGTAAAGGTTCTGTTAACTATGTAGCTTTGGAACCAAGATCTAAGTCTGTTATTTTGGCTAGTAATAAAGAGTTTCATTTAAATTCCAAAAATGATATAGAAACTGTTATTGAAAACAAAAACGAAAGTGAAGAAGTAATACAATCAACAACGGTTTCAAATAATTTACAGCCAGTTTCAAATTTGGATGCACAAATAGAAGAATGCGATTATCCAACAAATTCGACTGGGGAGGAACATTTTATTGGTAAATTGTAAATTGTCAATTTAAAAGTATACTTTTTTTTTGAGATTTTTCATTTATATAGTTCGATTTGATTTGGAATCAAAATTCATTACCCACAAAGTAATTCTTGGTAGTAATCCACCGATTTTTTCAACATGTCTTCGTCCGGGTCAACCACATGCAATTGCAATTCGGCAAGATGTTGATGCCTGTATATGGGGGCAAAAAATAACTTCGAGAAACAGTTCGTCGGTTTGGGATCTAAGACATGAAGGCAGTTTACATGCTTTTGCATATGTTCAAGCTTCAAAAGTACAAAAGAAATTTATTGATTGTTCTCCAGACATGAGTTATGCTGTTATATCAGAATCATTTCGGCATGTTTTTATTTATAAAACTAATTATTATACTGAAAATGCATTGAGAAATCGTAATGGCCCACAAATACCGCTCGGAAAACAACATTTAGTTACGTTAGAAGATGTTGGAGAAGTTTTGGGAATGACAGTTGATAATAACGTTACCACATTACTAACTGAGAAATGTATCTTATTCTTGCAAATAAATGGTTAAGCATATTGTATTCATTTTAAATTATATATGAAAAAAAAAAATGGCCGATACAAAAATTATAGACTGTTCGCGTTATTCTTAAAATACGATTCAAAAAAAAATTCACTTACTATTCGAGTGAGTTAAGAATGATTTTATATTTTTATCCCTCGAGAACCCGTGGAGATCAATTTGAGTTTACCTGGAACATACAAATAAATAGATTTATATAAAATGAACACTCCAATTTAATTAAATAAATAAAATCTAAGGCATTAATAAATTAAAATACATATTTAGAAAATTCAATCTCTCGTTTTAGTAACAATTTCATTACATGCCGACTGAATTGTCGGATATAGAAATTCGAAACCCATTTCTAAAGTTCTTTTTGGTTTGACTTTTGGTCCTGTCAATAAAAGAGCTGATCTTTCTTTACCAAAAATCATATTAACTACAAATTCTGGAACTGGAAAAAGTGCAGGTCGATACATGGAAGATGCAAATGTCTGGAAATCAATAAATTATTTAAAAACTTTTTATAATTCTTTGATTTTTTTTTACCTTTGAAAAGATTCCATTTGTTACAATTTCAGGTGCAACACCATTCAAAACGTGGTTAACTTTTGAATTTTCAATACTAAATTGTATTAGGCGGCACAAATCAATTATATGAATCCATGGAAGCGGTTGCATACCATTTCCCATTGGACCACCTAAGCCTAACCAAAATGGTGTTTTTATTGATTTTATCATACCACCATTTCGTCCTATTACGACTCCTGTTCTAATTTTTATCTTAATAAAATTTATAAGTATAAAATTTTTAAATATAAGTTTTCAAAGCTTACACATCGTGTTGTTGAAGATTCCGGAATTGTTGCCGCCTTTTCCCATTCCATACATAGTTTAGACATAAAATCATAATATTCACCGTTATCATCTTCATCGTAAATACGTTCGTTTGGTTTATATAAACTAACCCCAGAGATATTTACAAAGGCTTCAACTTGTTTCGATTTTTGAATAGCCCGAACCAATGAAGATGTTGAATTAATACGAGAATTCCAAACATTCTGTTTAAAACTAGATTTTGTTTAAGTTTTTTATCAAAATGTATTTTAGAATGAATTGGATTGATTAATATAATACCCTGGAGTCCAACGACGACTGGGATCTAATACATTTTGTCCAGCAAGATTAACAACCGCTGTGACTCCTTTGGGGATGCCATTTTCTTCTAATTCATGCCAAGTAATTTGTTTCGTTCCCGGCATTCTAGAAATAACTGTTTTAAAAGTAATTAATTTTGTATTCTTCAATTCTCCAATATATATATCAATTACCTGTTATTTCATATCCATTGTGCCTAAGTAATTGTTTTAAACATGTTCCTATGAAGCCCGAACCTCCTCCTTTAACAAAATGATTACAATTTTAGAAATAAAATTAAATCTTTTTTTTTCTTACCTATCAACGCGTGTTGGCCAATCATTTTTTTGATTAGGCCGTTAGTAAATTCTATAAAAGAATTTTAAAATTAAAACCTTTCTCAGGAGTTCGTTCCAGTTCAAAGCATACCCTTCAAAAAAATAATATTAAATAATAACCTACACCAACAACAATTGTCAAATTTAAACCCAAAACACAATGACGGAGAAATCATTGGATAGGAATGTGAAAAATTGGTACAAATTTTGAATTTTGAACACAGTGGCGTACATTTTGGATAGGCAAACTTAAAAGATATTTCTGCTCGTGGGTAACAAAATATAAAAATGTTTCTAATTCAGTCAATAATGGGTAGACTTTCATAAAACATAGAATGCATATATTCTTAATAGCTTAATAAAATGGGATTTTATATTTTGAAAAATTAGATATATTTCCACTTGTCAGGGGGTCTTTGAGACAAAATATACAAACGTCCCTAATTCAGCCAATAGTAGGCATATTTTATGAAGCTTGAAATGCACATCGAGTCCAACTGGTGGTACTTGGCCGGAAAGTACAAGAAATAAAGGTAGAAAATCGTCCTTAATTTACTCTCGTTTTTTTTTCTGATTTAAAAGGAAAGTTAGTAATACAATTTTTTAAAAATTATTCACATACGTTGATTACATAAATATTGTGTTAAAATTTCGTGCAAATTGGTCAAAGCCTACTGAAGAAAAAAATAACATGTTCATAAAGATTTTTTTTTTTGTGTAAAAACTAATAAACCAATTTAAATATAATATTCAAAATAGATTTACACTATTAGAGACTAGGCTATCTACGATTTAGAGCTATTAAAAAAAAAGAAACCCCTAATTTTGTCTGTTTTTCTGTTCCATTTCAGCTATAGGACATTAAAAAATCGTCTATAGATCTATTTACAGTTACATGTTTTTTTTTTTACTAATTAGTACTACAATTGTACAAATTAAAATTTGCTATTATTAAGTTGCACCGACACAGGGCATTTAAGATTTATATAAAACTCATCACTCGATTGTATATAAATATAAATTAAATACAAAAAACCACTTGCAAAAATGAAAAACATGAAAATTCTTCGTCCATGTTTTAATTTTCCATAAGTTTATTTTTAGCTTAATAGAAATTTTTGAAAATTTTTTCTCATTAAAGAGAAAACACTAAACTGTGTTGAAAATTAAAGAATAGAATTAGATTATTCAAATTAAAATGATTTTCTTAATCTCTAAAAAAATATGTTTTTATATTTAAAAACTATTTAACATGTTTTAAAATGCTAGAAAAACACTTCGACGTCGAATAACAAAAAAAAAAAATTTTGTCGATCTGCAATTTTCTCTGATTTTTCCTCTGAATTTTCCTCTCTTTTTGAATATAAAAATAAAAGAAAAAAAACGTGAATTAAATAAAAGAAAAACTAATGTTTTATTTACTTACGGACACCACACAAAGATTTTACTTCTCATCTCATCAAGTTTTTGCCTCAGCCTTTGGATTCTTAATTTGTCCTCAGTTTGAAAGATTTTTTATGTTTTTTTTTTTTAAGAAATATTTTTAAGTGACGATAAAACAGACAAAATGTAAAGTTATCCGAAATAAGTGGGCGAGAAAAAAGTAATACGAGGAAAATTTAAAAAAAAACATACAAAAAACATTAAGTTATTAAATATGATTTAAATTAATAATAATTAAAATAATTAATTTAGTATTTTAAATAATAAATTAACATAAATAAAATAAAAAAAAGTAAAAACATTAAAAAATTGTGATAGAATTTCTCAAGGTGGGTTCAATGTTTTTTTTTTCTTCAAAATAAGTTGTTTTTAAATAAAAGAAAATAAAATAGAAAGAAAAAAATCTTAAATAAATTCAATAAAGTTTATAACAATTAAAAACTTTTAAGTTTTTCTTTTTTCAAATCTAAAAAAGAAGAAAAAAGATATGTTTTTTCAATGTTTTTTAAATTGCGTAATTTTACATTGATTTAATTTAAATGAAAAAACTTTTAAAAATGTGATTTTTCATTAATTTTCATTGAATTTATATCAAAATTCGAGGAAGTTTTATCGAAAGTTTTTTTTTTTTTTTTTTGTATAAATTACATGAACTTTAAATATAACTTTAAAATAATTTAATTCATATTAAAAGAAAAGAAAAGAAAAGAAAAAAAAATGAAAAACAGAAATAGGAAAATTAAGAAACATGAATACAAAAATATCCAACACAATATACGTGTAGGTTGATAAAAAAAAAAGAAAAAAAGAAAAATACAATCATCAAACGCAGCCATGATGAATTTTCCTATATACAGGGTGTCTTCGCTTGAAATATAGACTTTGAAAGACAATCCTCTATAATGGTGAACCGTTGAAACAGTTCCGATTTTGGCAAATGTCCAATCTAGACATTGTTATGTTAGAAAAAAATTTCTGTTCTAATATTTATGTTATGATAATAAAAGTTCTGACATAAATATAGCACGTTCATAATTCAAAATGGCGTAAGGCAATGAAGAGGTAAAATAATATTGATCGTGTTTTAATATACAGAATATTATAGTTTTCATCAAATTCTATTTAATTTGGAAAAATTAAAAACCTTTTACGACACATTTTAAATCTTCTCTCTCAAACGTTATTTTTTGCCAAATGAAATGGGATAACAGCAACGACGCCATTTTTTATTTAGTTATATTAAAAAGGCGTCTAAAATATGTGACACCCTGTACATTTTCCTTCATAGAAGTGCGAGGGAAAATTCTTTTTCTTTTTTTTTTTTTACATATAGACAAATTTTCAAATTCGATAAAGCATGCGCTTTTTTCTTTTCAAAAGAAAATTATCATTTACAAAACATTTATTGCGCATGCTTGTCCCACTTTTTTCTAAGATATTTTCTTTTTGAGAGAGAGGAAAACACGAAAAATATATAAAACTTAAAAATTCGTGTTTTCCTGTTTTTCTTTTCTTTAAAGAATTCATTTTTATGTATTAGAGAATTTTTAAAATAAATATGGAAAAAGAAAAACAATTATTTTTGATGTTTTTCTATCTTTTTGAAAGGTTTTTCCGAAATTAAATTTTTTTTTTATTTTATAAAAATTAGATTAAAAAAAAAAAAACTTTCAAAATAAATATTTTTACAGAAATTTTCAAATACTTGATAGGCCTTTTTGTACAAATAGAAAAAAAGAAAATACATAATAAATACAAATTTTAATAATAAAATTAAAATATTAAAAATGGAAAAATCATCGCGACCTGTTAGAAATCGACGCCACAGTAGGTTCGTTATTTCGTGTGTGAAAATTTTTGCTTTTTTTTTTATATAAAGCGTTTTTAGTTGATTTTTTTTATGAAATAATTTTTCATAAAATCTATTTTTGAATTGATTTTTTGAGTTTTTTTTTTCTTTGATTGCATGTTATAAAAATACAACCCATTTTTTTCTATAATCATTATTTTTATATTTGAATAATTTGAAAAATTTTATAATGGAAAACGTTTTTAAAATGGAGATGCTTTTTCAAAACTAACCGTTTTCGATCCAAACATACAATAAAAAACAGGGTTGCCAACTCTTAGTCAGGAAAAACCGGTAGGAAAAAATAACCGTTTTATTTTTCTTCTAAATTTAAATGAAAAAAAAAAAAAATAAAGTTCACATTATTTAGAAATTGTAAATTTTTCCACTAATCTTGTTCATTATTTAGTAATTTTGTTTTTCCTTTAAAATTATTAATTTTATATTAACAAACTGATGAAATTTTTTACACAAAACTGACTGGCCGGAAAATACAACAGTTGGCAATCCTGCTATACATATAAAACGATATGAGTGATATATTCCTTTTATTAACAATGGTTTTTCTTTTCCCCGTTTGAAATGATTTAAGCAAAAATCAAAGAAACTATAATAATTTTTGTAACGTAATCACAGTTCGTCCATTTCTAGACGTGCATGGCCACCAGGTGATAATCATCGACCAGTAAAACGTTTATTTACACCGGAAATTAAACGTATGCTAAAAGATTGGCTAGTTCGAAGACGAGATAATCCGTATCCAAGCCGTGATGAAAAGAAAACTTTAGCACATGATACTGGTCTAACGTATACACAAATATGTAATTGGTTTGCAAATTGGCGTAGAAAATTGAAAAATTCTGGTCGTGAACCATCGAAAAAGACATGGGGACATTTAATTAAAAATTATAATGTTAATGCAAAAGGTAATGTAGAACAATTCAGTATTTGTTCGAATGATAGCATTTGGGGTGATAACGAACGTTCATCACAATTATCAATTTCACCAAGTTATTCTGGAAATTATGATCATTACGAATCAAGAGATGACTGTCGAATGTATAATAATAATAATAATAATAATATAAATAATAATAATCTTGATTATTATCAAAACGAATACAATGAGAAACCAATGAATTTCAGTAATAATTGCCCAATTGATGTTAAATATTATAAAGATTGTACAATCGGAACACCAACAGATCATTGTTATACACCTAGGAAATTATCTCAAGCTCAATGTTTTCATATTAGCTCAACAACTGATGAATTTTTAATTGAAGGTGATATTGATGGAAGAATGCAATTTCAACAACTAGGATTATCATCGAAACCAAAATATAAACAACAAATGATGGAGAAATACTTAAGAGATACTAATAATAAATCTTCTAGTCCGGAACTTTCGAAATGGTTAGAAAGTGCCGCTAATTTTACACCAAATAAAAATAATTATATCGAATGGAATTCCAGCAGGTAATTCGTTTTTTGGGGTTGGCTTCACGGAGGGAGTATAATTATTTTAATATAATACTATAATAAATTTTCATTTCAGAGCGAAATCGGATAGAAGACGACCAAAATCATCAGATTTAAATCAACTTTTTGATGATTCAATTCATCAGAAGGAAGAACTTGATGCTGCTGAGGCTTTGGCAAATTTAGCTTGTAATTATCGACAACGTTTAATAAATTCCGCTAATTTGTGAAGACGAAAAAAAACTATTAGATTTTTATTTTGAAAGAAAACGTACTATTTTTTTAAACTATTTAAAGACAATACTAAAAAAAAATATTAATTAGTTTTTTTTTTAGTTAATTTCATAATAAAAAGAAAACATGAATGTATTTAAAGGCAATCTTTGTGAAAAAGCATTCCATGCGAAAGATTTTGATTTAATAGAAACGTTTTCTTATGCTTAAAATTTTCAAAGAAATATTTTATTAATTTTTTAAGGTGGCAAAAAAAAAATATGCTGGAATTTTATTAGTTTATTTTTAAAATTGTTTTGTTCATGTTTTAAATGAAAGATATTAAAAAAAATATATTTGAAACGTTTTTTTTCTTAGTTTCCCCGACTAAAACGAATGCTTTAAGGCAGGCTTGTCCAAGTCGCGGCCCAGGGCAGTCACGAATGTGGCCTAACGAACACTAATATGACTACAAATACAATTTTAACATGGTATCAATATAAAAGGGATGAATCTTTGAATTAAACACGTTCTTTAGCATTGAGAGAGACTCATAAAATAATTCCAAGATAATTCTATTTATTCAAAATTGGCACTCATGCGAGTAATTGCTTCACGAGGGAATATTTTGGACGCAAATTTTAAGCAAAATTTGAAAATAAAAATTCAAAATGGCTGACGTGTTTTTATATTCTTTCATTCATGTCCAAGAAATAGCTTTAGCAATTAACGACATGCCAGTCGGTTGCCAAATTAAAAATTTAAGATAAATAAATATTATAAAAAACTACGTACTACAAAATTTTGTTTTTTTTTTGATTTACCGATTTAGCGTTCGAGAAATGTTTGCCCTTCTCAGCAATATCAGAATTTGCACCAGTTTTAAAATGGACACCTTAAATATATGAATATACTGTACAAGGCGCCATCAAGCTTGAGTCGGTCCTGATTATCGGGAAAGTTCCGTTGTGGTAAATTCTATTCCTGCTATGGGGTTTTTTTCAACTTTTTTATTTATATTATTTACTACATTTTTCTTCTTTTTTTCTATATATAACATTAAACAATTTCATCGCCCTTTTGTTTCGGATCATCTTCGTTATTTCCGGATTTTGAATGAATATCCAATAAGTGAACTAATTGTTTTTGATGACTTTCTAAGTTGTTAACAACTTGTCCACCGGCACTATTCAAAGTACTGACAAATTGTGCTCTAACCGCTTGTAGATTTGGTAATTTTCCATAATTTGTAAATTCATTTCTACTCATCAATGTATTATCAGCAATACCAGCAATTAATATCAATTGTGGTACTTTTTTTGTAATTTTTAAAAGTTGTGGAACTTTATTTTCCGATGAAAAAACAATACAATGATTTGAATCAAATAATTGAAGAATATTTTCATATTTTGTATTTTCAACAGCTAGTTTAATGATTTTTTTCCCATATGATTTTAAATGCATATTCTGTTTATGGAGAGCAACACGTACTTTGAATATATCATCGGAACTAATCGAATTCATATGAAAAATTCCAACCATTTGAGAATGATTTAACCAGTTTAAAACTTCTTTAGCAATTATATCATTATAGGGATTATGGATTTTCTGTTTCTCTTTATATGGTGATTCAGTAAAACAATTTTCATTGACCGGCCTTTCAGGATATATTGGCGTTGTGACAGCAATAACGCGGGCTCTTTCATAATGTGGCAGGCGTGGTTTTTGTATATTAATTTTTCCACGAAAACGTTTAAACGTGAAAATTGATGATCTAGTTTGTAGTAAAGCTAAAAAAAAAAAGGGAAGAATATTTGATAAAATTACTCACAAAAAAAAATCAAACTACTTTGAGGTTAAGTCAAAGCTTTCTAAAATATTCAATCAAACAAAATATATAATACGAAAATATACCTTTTTGTATAAAACTTGACATTTTTAATTGAATTTTTAAATAATTTATTAGATTATTTATAATTTTTACAATTAAATTATTTCTAGAAATCTAAAAGAAAAAACCAAGCACAACGGAATCAATAAATTTTGACATTTAATTTATTTGCTTTCCTCGTTCGAATAGAATGTTGCTAGCAACATTTGCGATACGTTAAAAAATTGTAACTAAACAAAATTCCTATATACATTTAAATCGTTTTACAAAATGGAGTCAAATCAGGAAGATAGATTTTGTTGTAATTATAAAAGAGGTAAAAATATCTTATTCTCTAAAGAAAAAAAAGGCACTTTATAAAAAATACTAACTTTATACAATCTCAGAACTTATTGTGGGAAAAAATATCTACAAACGATTATCATTTCGTCCGAAATTTTTGATTTTTAAAAAGCCTGGATATCAATTATTAGAAATTAAAAATGAAGATAAGGTAAGGAGGGATGCAGGGCGCCACTGTTTTTAAAAACATATAAATAAAAATAATTTCATTTTTATTAAAGATTCCGCAAATAATTAATATTGAGTCGAATTTACCACATTATTTAAATTATGAAGTTTTCGACAATACCAAAATAATGCCTGAAATGATATTAATTATGAAAATAAATTTTGAAAAACTTCCAAAAAAATGTGCAAAACAAAATCTTCGTCATGATATATTTATAAGCATCGAACATCCAAAATTTAAAATAGGAATTCCAATAAGTATCAAAAGTCTTTATTTTTAATATAAAAACGTTATTATTAAATATTTCTTTTTTTACAGTATTGTTTTTAGATAATACTCCGATGTTTAGTATTCCAAAAGAAATCTCTATGCCTACAACATCTCCAAAAGTAACTTCTTACTATAGTTTAGTTATTGGCAATTTAACTACCAAATCTGCATTCTTTGTAGTTAAATATAAAGAAAAATTGTAAAGCTTTTTTATTTTTTTTTATTAATTTATATTGAATAAATCATTTCGAATTAATTTTTTTAGACTAAAATGCAGTCCAAATGAAGCAGAAATATTACCAAATAAATTTGTAATATTATATCTTGAAACAACTCCAGAGAATTTTTGTCCAATACAAGAAGATTTGTCTCTTCATTTTGCGAATAGTATATATTTTTATTACAATTTAATATTTTTTTTAAGTAATTAATTTCAATATAAAATAGGAAAGAATTTCAAAATAACCGTCGAATGTGATGTGATACCATATACACTTTATCTTCATAGAAACGAAATAAACTTTCCAGATACTGCACTTGGTCTAGAATCAAAAGAATTAATTCAAATTTGTAATGAAAATTTTGAAGATGTTAAATTTAAATGGTGCAGACATGAAAATCAAGAAGAAGGTAAAAGATCATTTTTCTTTTTGATAGAAAATCTGTAATTTTTTTCTTTTATTTCATTGAGAAATTAGGATCTGAAGATCGATGTGATCAAAATCCTTCTATAAAACATATAAATGAAAATTTTCAACTTCAACCAAAGGTAAATATTGGATTGCCTGAAAACTTCGTGCCGATTTTTATGTCGATGTTTTGTTCTATACCCTTTCTTCATTTTTCGCGCATACTTCTTCCAGAATTTCTCAGGTTTCTTAGCATAAAACTGCTTCAGGTGGTTTTAAATATCATCCAAAAAGTTGAAATTCTTGTCGTTAAGATAGTTTTCGAAAGACATGAATAACTGGTAATTTGAAGGTGCAATATCTGGTGAGACAACGCATTTCTTTTCTATTGTTTTTGAGACAGTTCTGCCTTTTCGTTAAAAGAAAAGCATCAAGTGTTTCCCATCTGGGAATAGGGTACAAGAGAGCGATTTATCTCGAAATTTTTTCTTAAAGATGTGTTAAAATGTTTTCTTTCATAATATATATATGCAAGTCATATGTTTTCCACAACAATAATATCTTGAGATATGTTCCAACGTTAACTGGAAATCGGCACGAAGTTTGATTAGCAAGGAAACTCAATATTTAACAAGTAATAAATGTTTTTTTTTTTTTAAATGAATTTTTCATATAGAGCGGAACTATCTTATCGTTTTCTTCAATATTTGTTACTGCCTTCTTTTTAGCAAAAATGATTGAAGGGGCTGAAGAATGTAATGCTGTAGAGTTTAGATCATCAGCATTTTTAGCTTGTTCCACAGAAATAAAACAAAGGATTAAAATTGATATGAAGGGAAAAGTTATGGGTCCAAACATTATATTGGACAATTATCAGCTAGATATTGGAGAAATAAGAGTTGGTGAAAAATCTTGCTTCTGTGTTACTGCGATTAATATAGGTTTTCCTCTTTTTACTCTATATTATATTTAATAATAAAATTATATTTAAACTTTTTAGGATTGAATAATGGTAAAATATATTATCTGGGAAATGATGAAAGTTTCGATGGTGTTTGTAAAGGATTTCCTGCACAACATGAATTAAGGCCCAATGAAAAAGGCACATTTTCTTTTGAGTATTATTGTTTTTATGTTGGAAGATTTTTACAGAAATTATTTTTCAAAATTGAATGTGGAAATACATTTAATATAACTATTAGGTAAATAGATATTTTCTTGAAGTGGAACCTCTTTACTTTCGGTAGAGTAAAATGTTAAAAAAACTGATATGAAACATCTCTTAAAGTACGGTTTCCCTACACGATTGAAATACTGAGATTTTGCTTACTTTTATAATATCTTAATTTTGAATTTTTATAGTGGTATAGGAATCCCAATCAACGTGAAAATTTGTCATGATAAAATTGATTTTGGAGATGTTCCCATATGCCTGTTGAAAACACAATACATTGTTATTACAAATCCGTTAAGCATTCCAATAACATTATATTGTAAAATTGAAAATAATGGAAAAAATGAACCTCTTATTCTTGAGAAGAATTCATCTTTTACTGATTTAAAAACGGACGAGAACTTCGATTGTGAAGAAGATTTTAATTGGAAATCAGAGACGACTTCAAGACAATTTAATTTAAGTATCAATAGTAGTTCAAATATTAGTTCAAGCTCAGATTATTGTAAGAAATTTAATGAAATTCTAAGTAAGACCAAAGAATATCTTCAAATTATTTAATATATGATATTTTATTTTATTTTTTTTTTAGAAAATTCTCCTGCAATCTTAAAAAATATCAAACAAATAAAACCGGAACCAAATTTAAATAAATATGAAATAACTTTTCAAATACTTAATGAAATATTTGGAAATTTAATTAATCATAATTATTTTGAAGATTTATTTAAATTAAGAAAATGTCGGGATCTAAATTGGATATTATCAGTTAATCCACAAGAATATATATTTGATCCACGTCCAATATTCATACAAAACGGTCAAAGTTGTGTAGTACCAATTAATTTGATACCAAATCGTCCAGGTCCATTTAATACTAATTTGAATTTTATTGCATTTCTTCATAACAACAATGATTGTGGCGGTGATAATAATGAATTTCTAGTAAATCCAGAAGTTGTTACAACAATTCTACCAATTAAACATAATTGTGTTCTACCAAAATTATTACTGGAACAAAATTCATTCGAAATAGAAACTTACGTCGAGTTAGAATACATTTTAAATTTATATATTAAGAATTGTGCTTCTGTTGGTGGATTTTTTTCATGTCAAATGGTTTGAAATTATTTTTAATATTTAGTATATATTTAATACAATTTAAAATGATTTTTAGATTCAAAATATCGATGTAAATTTATCTATAAATCCAAGAAAATCATATATTACCGAATACGATTCAGTACAGTGTACCGTGAAATTGACACCATTGAACGTTGGTGTTTTTAATTGTGTAGGAATGTAAGTATATTATTTACTAGAAGCCGACAAACTGACTAGGTAAGGGGCAGGAACATCCTTCATAGGTCCAGAACCCTTCTGTGGAATTGGGGCACACATAATCCGAGAAATTTTAACGAAAAAAGAGGTGGCAGAATGAACCAAACACCGGGAAATACAACCAGGATCAAGGCAGGCCAAAAATCTCCCCAGGGAGTACAACTCCAAGAGATCCAAAGACTTTATCAGCACTAAAAAGAATATACAAGTACTGACAGAAATTCTAACCGAATACTGCAGACTGAAAGCAAATCTTAAAAAACTAGGACTTGAATTAGATAGCACCTGCAGATTCTGTGAGGGAGACGAAGATACCCCAATGCATATTGTCTCCGACTGTGAAGAACTACTCCGCAGTAGGAGGAAACACTTTGGGGGCATATTACTTCTCTCCAATTGAGATACAATCTCTTAACCTACTCCGGATACTAAAATTCCTACGAGAAATGGGCCTGAAGGAGTACAGGAACACTCTAAAACTTAATCTTAATCTTACTATTTTCTAGAAAACTTATTTTTGAAATCTTTTTTTTTTGTTTTTTTTAGATTTTCTGCATTAGGAAATATAAAAGAAATTCCGTTCAAAATTCAATGCACATCAAAACCACCAATATTAGAAATTTCACCAAATTCTTTAACAATATCACAAAAAGTTCTAGAAGATAAAACCAGTAGAATATTCATTACGAATGTTTGTCCTACAAGAGCTGCATTTCTTATAAATTTGGTTTAAAAACATATTATTTATAATTTTATTGAAAATATTTTCATAAACTTTTCGAATTTAGGAAGATGAAAATATATCGTGTTATCCAGAAGGAGGAATTCTTGGACCTGGACAATGTATTTTAATTATGATGACAAGCAATTTTTCAGATCCAGGAATATTTAAAAAGCATATTAATATTACATTAATTCATTTCGGAACAATAGTATTTAAATCAATCATTTCGTATTTTATATTTTTAATTCATGAATTACTATGATCGTACTTTTAGAAAATTCCTATAATCTGTACTGTAACTGGTGTACCAATTAAATTTACTAGAAATATTCGTGATGGCATGGATTTTGGTAAATTATTTACATCGAAAAAATCATATAATACTGAAATACTTATTGAAAATCTCGGAAAAGAATCGTATAAATTGATTGTTTGCAAGAAAATTAATAATTCGATAAAAAATTTTGAGTATTTATAAAAATACAATATGTTTTTCGAGAATAAAATCATTCTAAATAATATTATTTTAGATCTTCATTTCAAATAGAACCAATGCTATTTGAAATCGATGCTGGAGCTTGTAATAAAATGAATATTTCTATTCAAAATCAATTTCCAAATTATATTGAAGAAGTTTTCAGCGTAGACGCAATTATTAAAAATGATTTTCGACGATTTAATGTGTTCAATTTCATATGTTCAGCGGAATTTATTAAACCTGAAATTAAATGGAATAAATACGAAATTCTATTTAATATAGAAAATACCGAAGAGACAATTTATTTAGGTAAAGATTTATAATTCAAAAATTATACACATATAGAAAGTTTAAGGTCTCATGTTTATTATACCATTGGCTAACATTTATGATAATACAATAGTTAGAAATAGGATTCAGGAACTTTTATGAAACTGCTGAGGGAGGGAGCAGGACTCTGCGTTCAAAGCATGAAGTCAGGGTAATATTCTCAGGGAGGCAAATACTCGCTGGCTCCAATATTGAAGGAGAAGGCGATCAAAGAATTTTTGGATGCAGTAAGATTATAAAAGTCCAAACTCATATTCAACAGGAATAAATTATGTACACTGATTGGGATACTCCCAGATCACTGTCTGCTAGGGAAACACGCGAAAAATTAGGTTTGACATTAGGTCGGCATTGCGAGGCACAGCTAAGTATTTAACAATAATGTCCAGCAATTTTTAGGTAGTTGTTTCTTTGGCAACTTGGGATGCTTTAGGAAATCGAATTAGGAAAGCTAGTCAAATTTTTCAGGGCTATTAAATGTTTCTTCGAAACAAGAATTAGTCTCTTATAGGGATTACAATGAGTCCACTTGGTGTTGTATGTAAGTACACCTACTCTACCTAACCAAATGATAGCTCTATAGTTGTGAGTTGGCTCTCTTTGTCTTTTTCTATTGTAATTTAGTAGGAACTTATCCACCGTATTTATAGGAAGCTTGCCAGTATTTCATAAGATATTCAAAATCATAAATATGTAGTCTATTAAGGGGGATACATTCTGTGCAGGTCGATCGCCAAATGAATGTGAACTATAAATTATTTTATTTTCAGAAGGAAAAGATTCGTTGATTATTTCAACTGAATGTAATGTGATTGGAAATTATCAATTATTTGATATAGAAAATGAAATATTTGCGAAAAATTTGAAATTTAATTTAAATCCAAATGAAAGGAAATATTTTAAAATATGTTTTGATATTCAAGAATTCGATAAAGGTGAAAAATATGAAACTTATGAAGGAAGTATTCTTACAAAAGTCGCTAATCGAAATCAAGTAATTAAGAATGTCTTCTTTAGAATTTATTTAATTTTTTTGTTTATTTTTTTTGTTTATAGAAACCTGTTAATTTAGTTACACACATTACGTATGCGAAAATAGAACTATGTGAGAAAATTATCAATGCCTACACTGTTGACGTTCCATTTGTTCTTTTATATACGATGAGAAATCCTGGAACAGTTCCTGCTTTTTATGAATGGGAAGAAACTAATAAATCAATTATTAATTCTGTAATTTGAGTAGATCTATAAAAAATTAGTAATCTTTTACTAAATATTTTTAAAAAATTTTTTTAGCTGGATTCTTATCAAAATAAAAATTATTCTACAATTGGTGAAAAAATTAAAAATTCAGAATTTAAAAAATTATTTTCAAATTTTGCTGAGACAGAAGAACGTTCGACGATTAATGAAATTAATTCTAATAAGGAAATTTCACCAAAAAATCTATCAGAAGTAATTTCTTCAGAAATAACAGAACAGGACAAAAGAAAATCTTCTAGAAAAAAGAAAAATTCTTCTCGTCGAGAATCAAAACAAAGCATTAAATCTGGATCATTATTGGCGACAATTTCTGAAGAAAGTACCAACATTCAAGAAATTATTAATGTTTCTCATGATGAGATTCTTCAAGGCCTAGAAAATTTTCTAAATAGATTTCCTTCTATCAATAAAAACGAATTGAAACGAATCTCTTACAATGATAAAATTGATTTCGGTAAAAATACAAACATTCCGGACGACGAATGTTTAATTTTAGATCATTACAAAGGTAGTTTACAACCAAATGAAATGAGATTCGGAAACATTTACTTTTCCAATAATAATCCAGGTAATATAAAACGAGACACGGTCTTTATAGCCAGTTTTTTCTACTATCTCATAGTTTAGAGGTGGCCAGAATTTATAATATTTCAATAAAGTATCTCAACAGTTACTCATATTTCGGGCTCAGTATATACTGTGCTGCTTCGGGTTTTACAAAAGTGATATAAAGGGCTTTAGTGACATACGGATCAGAAAACTCCTTGGACAACCGTTTAATATAGCCCAAAATCAAATTGGCTTTATGAACCAACGAGTCAAAGTGAGATCTTAAATTAACCTCAATGGTTATACTTTTTGTTGCATATCTATCGAAATTGATATTGAAAAGTTTCCGAACTTCATAAATGCCTTTGGTATATGAGAAATTGTTTGAATAGCTATGCCCCAAAATAAAAATGATACATGCCACCACATGGGGTCATCAGTCTTTAGTAGTATGGTAGAAAAGATCGCTAGTAAAGATCATGTTTAAGTTATTAAAAGAAGGATATTTGGCTACAATTTAAATATATTGAATTTTTAGAATATCAAAAAAAAAAAATTCAAAAACATTTTACTTTGAAAATAATTGGTGCTAAAAAAGATGAAAATCTTCAAATTTTTGTTCATAATTGTTGTCCTGAGCTGAAAATATCTGAAACTAAAATCTATTTAAATCGAAAGGTTTTTAAAAATATACATAAAACTATAAAACTTCTAAAAAACATGAATTTTTCTATATTTCTTTTCAGCCATGGTATAAAATTCATAATCGTTTAATTAAAATCGAAAATACAAATGAAATCGATTTAATTATAAATATTAGTGAGAATTTTTATGAAACAACAAATGATATAAATAAAATTGGTGTAATTGAAATTAAAACACCATCAAAATTCATTTTACAAGCAAAATGTTCCACCGAAATTCATAGTACTATTTATATGGGATTTAATAATTCATTTACGGATGGATTCGGGATTGAAGTCAATAATAATATTCCAATTCCAATAATATTCTCCGGAAATGGTTTAATACCAATGTTAACAATATTAAATTTAGAAAAATCCAATTCTAACGATCGTAATTCTGAATATCAATATTTATTAGAAATTTATCAAAAAGAAATAAATAATATTGAAATTTTTGAAAATGAAATTGATGAAAAAGAAGTGAATAAATTGAAATTCTATTTAAAACAATTTGAACGAAAAATAAATGAAGATTCAAATCAAATAACTACAAGAAGTCAACAAGGTAGTAAAACTCAAAGGAAACGATCTTCATTAAAATTAGATTCAATTAGTAGTAAAGATATAAGTTTGCAAGAAGATTTATGGGAAAAATCCGATGAAACAAATGCTGTTTCTGATAAAACTAAAGAACGATATGAACTTATAGATTTCGTAATCGATTTAAATGGAAAAGTTAATATTTTCGAACAGAAAAAACTCAATTTTCAAGCATCAACTATTCAAGCCGTTGATACTGAATTAAAGGATTTTTGTATTTTAGATTATCCAAAAAATTATCCATCTCAATTATATCTTAACCATATTTTTGAATTGAAAAAATTCCTAACAACATTTGAAGAATCATCAGAAATTAAAGAAACTTTACAGAAATTTATAAAGAAATATGTTTTGATAAAACCAAAATTAATAAATCATAATTCGAAAAAATCTCTTCCACCAATACGACCAACACTGTTCATAATAGAACCACTTCCATTTCAATGTTCATCTTATTTTTTGGATTTAAATACAATCCCGATGAATGAATTAACAATAAAACAATTAGATTTAGTATTTCATGGTCCTGGAAAAATGTTTTTATCATTACGAACTGAAATTCCAATTCCAGGTCTTCAAATTGAATTTATAGATATGTATGGATTGGTTTTTTTTTTATTTTCATGTAAAATCTATCACTTTTTTTATTTTTAGAAATACTGTGCTACCAAAAATGACTACCTATAAGTATTTACTAAAATCTGAAATAAAATATAAAAATAAATCAATTCGAAATGCTGAGAAATTCGTCGATTGTAAAGATTGCGGCGGCATTAAATTATGTCGTTTACATTCTTGTGATTTCAGTTCAAAACGAATTCATACAAGAAATGTAAAGAATTTAAATCGTAAAATTATAAATCAATATTATTCAAAATTAAATCAACCATTTAAATATGGAAAAGATCCGAACATATATTGTGAAATATTTCAAGAAAATTCAATAAGATCAGATGGAAAAGTTTTTCAATTAATTATCAAATTTCAACCTACTGAAGAATTTTATAATTATGAAACTGAATTTGAAGATTTCATTTATATTGATGTAAGTTTTTTTTGGAAATCGATATGAATTTTTTCAATAAGTAAAATCTACACAAAATACCGAAATAATTTATGCCTGAATTGGATAAGAAAACATTCTGGTATTATAGCTAATGAAAGAGTATAGATAAGCTTGCCAGAACGGATTCAATTCTTAAGTTTTTTTTTGATCCAAAGCCTATGTAAAACCATGAAAAATACCTTATATGAAAGTTAGACCATTAGTCCTCAATTAAGATTAGAATCCCTGGAATCTGATAAACAGTTGTTTCTGGAGGACTGTGTAAATCGCTACACCTTTATAAACCGGTTAGATTTTGAAAGGCCCATTTCTTTAATGACTGTGAAAATAATGAAACTGAAGAGACTGATATGTAAGAAGATATTACTCTAAATTAGAACTGCCAGAAATTACCGAATTTCTTATTGTGACTTTATTCTTTTTAAATGGCTCTGATAGTGCCTGATAATGCCTATCAGTCGTTGTAGATCTTTCTCCTTTTGCTAAAGGATCTAAAAAAATCAGATAAAAAAGAATAAGATGTAATTATAAATTATATTTTTAACCTACTATGGGGCTCTTATATTTTCATAGTAATTAGTAATAGTTGCGATATATTTTGGATTACGAATTGCTTATTGGAAAATTCATATGAAAAATTCTTTTCAACATTTCTTTTTTATATTCCAGATTCATTTAGGCCCAACAATCCCAATTCTTCTTCGTGGTTTGATAGAACCAGCTAAAAATATTTTTAATGAAATTTAAATTTAAATATAGTAAATAAAAATTTATTTATAACATTTTTTTTGTTTAATAGAATTTAACAAAACATATTTAGTTGTCTTATGAAATAATGAAATATTCCCAGAATGGTAAATGACATCGCCAGTGGTGGTCCAATTGCGACAATCCAATTCCATAACCTGTGTTCGGAAAATGTTGTAAATATTTTTAATTATTTTTGGTTTCAAAATTTTACCCATAAAGTCCATCTGCTATTTCAAATGGTTCATCAATTGGAATTTCACCACAAGATGAAATTATAACTGGTTTTAATGGTACATCATCTGAATCTGTTTTTGTCTGAAAATATGATAAATAAAACATATAGAAAGGATTTAGTAAGAAATGGGACACTCGTAGTGTTAACAAATCTATAGTTTTAAAGGGAAAACATCAACTATTTGGAGATGGTATTTTTGATAAACTAAATAAAAAAAAACATATCACAAAACAGTCTGAGAAGGAGGCCTTAAGACTTATTGCGCAATAAAAGTTGTCCTGTCTCATTCTAGCCCATTTATTTATACTTACTTTTTCAATAGTATGAACAATATCTTGACCTTCAATGACTTTACCAAAAATTGTATGTTTTCCATTTAACCATGGAGTAGCCATTGTTGTTATATAAAATTGGCATCCATTTGTATTTGAACCAAGATTTGCCATACCAACAAAACCAGCTCTAGTATGTTCAATTGTTAAATTTTCATCATCAAAATATTTCCCATAAATACTGATCGCACCAAAACCATTATTTGAAATTATATCACCTCCTTGGATCATGAATTTATCAATAACACGATGAAATTTTGTTCCAACATATCTTTTGCCATTGATTCCTTTCAAGCAAATATGTCGAAAATTTGCCACCGTTTTTGGTGCATCATTACCAAACAAACCGATTACAATACGACCTAATATTTTTCGATTTTGTTTAATATCCATATAAATTTTAGATGTACCAAGAAATGAAGCACATTGAATTAATGATATTAAGTAAAAATAAATACAATATTTTAAAAACATTATTTTGTCCAAAATAAAATTCTATTCGGGCTGAAGTAGACGACTAAATTTTATAATTTTAAATCGCTAAAATAGAATTCTTGGGGAAACCTTTTAAATGTGATGTGCTTTTTTTGTCAATAAATTAATATTGATCGAAAATGAAACTGTTTCAATACAAAATTGAACATATTTAGATTGATGTCAAGTTTTTAGTCATCGTTGTTTTATTATTTCTGCAAGAAATAAATTAATAACATAATGTACGACTCCCATTTCTACCATAGGCTATCTAAAAATCAGCTACAGGCCGATTTTATATATGTTTTTTGTATGGAATTAAAGAAAAATGTTGGTAAATAAATAAAAAATCAAAATAAAATAAAGAATTTCATTAAAAAGATTGAAGAAGGCGAAGAAAACCCTTCGAGGAACGAGTTAGCACACTGTTCGCTCTCGTCTTTTCAAAAAAATAAAGGGTATCTTTGGATTATAAGAGATAGGCTTGATAAAAGTAAACTTTAGTCATAGTCATTTTAGTTACTGTTCACACACGCCCTTACATTTTTTCTGTAGTTGTCTTCCTTGGTTTTTTTTCAGCAGTTTCTAAATATGTAGTTTTTGTTTTCTTCTCCCTAAAAAATTGATAAATAATGAATATTTTATGAAAAATATGTAATTTAACTCAACTAGCATTTATATATTACCGTGGAATTTCTAATAAATCAATGTTTTGCATTATTTGGATTAGTTTTTTGTAGTATTCTGTCTGAACACTGACATCCATAGACAAAAATAAGGAAGGCCTAGCAACTTTTAATCTCATTTCTTCCATAGGCAAAATGAGTAATACAAATCAGCAGTCTTGTCTCAAGATTTTAAATTCTTTCATCCAAATTTTTCGTTTATCTTCATTGAAAGGGAAAAAATGAAATCCAGTTCCTTCAACTTGAAGCAAAGAAAGCCAAGGATTTCTTTTTCTGCATTACAAGGTTTAATAATCTTCATATTTAACTTAACTTATATTAGATCGATTTATAACACTTAATAATAATTCACTTCGTTAACAAATATAATTTATTATTAAATTTTTTTCATATTTCAACGTTCAAAAATTGTCAATAAAAATTTTAATGACATTTTAAATAAACCGTTCAATAAGCATATTTACAGCGGCTCCCTAACGCAAGGATTCCATACGATTTTTTTCAGTCGGCGGCGCCATTTTAAATACATGAAAAATGCTATTGGTAAGAGCATAATGAAATTTCTGTTGTAAATCTAAAAAAACCAATTTATTTTTTCCCAAAAAAAATTTCTAGGAATTAAAAATATTATGGAAAGAAAAAATATGCATTTTTGTTTTTAGGAATGAAAACGTAATCAGTTTTCATCATTAAGTTGCGTTGCGTTACGCTACTTCAAATGGTGTGGATTAGCCATTAATTTTCTAATAAACCGCTGTAATTGAATTTACGATGACTTCCGGTTTCCATGTTACGGAAATTCAACTTGAGTTTATTTTTCGTCAGTTTGGAATGTACCAACGAGTCGCTAGGATGAGATTTTGCCGTGCTCTGAGGAAATAAAGAAAATATCAGATATTCAATTAGGAATTGAAAACCAATAAAAAAAAAAAAAAATCTTGTGAAAAATCATTACAAATACTTTTTAAATATAAACAATTGTAAATTTTGCGAGTAGAAAAAAATATGTACTTGTAATAATAAAAATTACTCGCAGACTTTGTTTCATTTCTGGTTTCTCCAAGAAAAATTACTTTAATTTGTTGGAATTTGCGGAGAATCAGTTTGAAACTACGCTGTTAAACGTTTTAAAATAAAACAAAATAAATACTTTGGATTATCGACGAAAGAGAATTTATGGTAAAATATTTTTCAAAATTAAAGTAATTTAAGGAGCAAATTAGGTTTATATATTTTTAAGATTTTTTTTTTTCACCCTCAAAATGGCTGACTTGATTACGTAAAAGACAATTTAAAGACACAAGGGCGTTGTATGTGACGCCATTTCCATTTTGTAATTTTTTGTTTTAAATATATATTAGAGACAAGTGATTTTATATAGTGCAGATGTGGATAAACTTTTGTTTTAAATAAATTTTCCGTGGAAAAAAGTGCACAATTTAATAAAATATTAAGCCGTTTTGAAAAAAATTTGAAGTAATTATTTGACGCCATATTTGCTGCGTCATCTGGAAATTGGGTTTGAAGCGGCCATTTTAAAAATCTATAATAAGTAGAGACATACGTGACGCTTAATATTACAACAGAAATAAGAAAGAGGGAGCTAGTTCCTGACAAAGAATCATTGAAATAAAAGTGTAGTACTAGTTTTTATTTCCACATTCGAAAATTTTGATTTAATGGAACTTTCTTTATATTAAAAATGGTAAGTTTAATTTTTTTTTCTTTTTTTCATTGCTTTTATAATTAAACTTTTAATAAAGAGAGAAATTTCAATAAAAATTATAATTTTAAATGAGATTTTGAAATTCGAAATTTATTTTCGAAAGTTTTTTTTAAAAATTATAAAAGCTACACGTATTATATTTCTAAATAAAAAAAATATGTGAATGTATTAATTTATTTCTAAATTTAGCCACGAATTGATCCACTTCAACTCTTGAGTTGTTTAAAAGTTTTGCTTGCCTCGAACGGTGGAATTCGCAGTGCGAATGAAGTGAAGAGACTGGCGGGGTAAGTTTTTTATTTTCTTTTTTTTTTTTTAATGGCTTTTAAGTTTTCTCATATATTTTTTTTTCTTTTTCTTTTGATCAACAACAGTTTAATGACAAAATATTCGAAAAAATTAGTATCAAAATGTATTTATATTCAAATATTAAAGTGCACAAATACTGAGTTACTTGGTCAGTTTATGGGCGCTGGCGGATGGAGTTTGACGCATATGTGGTTGAATGAGGGAATTCGGGCAATGAATTGGCCTTTGGTTCAAGAAATATTAGAATTACTGTTATTGTGTCCGGTTGATGTTCAACGATTGCGTAGTAACTCTGCTCCAAAATTAGTTAAAGGCTTGTGTAAAGATGGTGGAAATGAAGGTGAGTTTTTTTTTCTTTCTTTTCTACATCGTGTTTAATTAAGCTCGTTAAAAGAAAATCGATTATATAACTTTTCACAAAGTAAATTTAGTTTGGAAGTTTTTTTTTTTTTTTTTCCTTTAATAGAGTAAATTTTTTTCTTGTTTAGTCTTTTGTGTTGAATAGAAAAAAAATTAGTTTTAAAAGAAAAAGAAAGAGCGTAACTTATTGTTTTTTGTTTTTTTGTTTTTCTTTCTAGGGGTTAGAATATTAGCTACTAAATTAGTTGAACAATGGTTAAAAGTCGTTAAAGGTGAATCAACGACCACACCAGAAAGTGTACAGCAATCAGCTGTTACATCAACGTCTAGTACTGAAATTAAAGAATCTGAATCGAAAAAATCGACTATTTTTGTTAATTCAACTGCAAATATGCCACCAGAAGCAACTTCTGTTAAAAGTGAAAATAATGATATTGAACAAGATCCATTGGCATTACCAGAAATAGCAAATAATGATCCACTTCATGTTTCCACATCGCCTAGTACAAAATCGACAGCAAGCACAACAACAGCAACAACAAAAAATGCTGATTCCGCCTTAGTTTATAAAATTGTTCTTAAAGATGGCAAGCAAGTATTAGCTAAAATCGAAAATAGTCCAAGTGCAATTGCTTTAGATAATAATAAACCTGATAGTTTAAATAATAGCAATCCTGATGAAAATAAAGAAACTGACGAAAAAACAGTTGAAGATAAATTAATTAGTGATAAGATATCAAATAAAGAAAATGAAAAAGATAAAGATAAATCAAAAGAAAGTGAAAGTAAATCTAATTTAGAAAATAAAGAAACAAATGAAACAACAGATAATAAATCGCGTAGCAATAGTAGTAGTGGTAGTAGTAGTAAAGATAAAGATAAGCATCGTGATCATAAATCATCTTCGTCTTCGCATAGATCGTCATCATCGTCTAGTAAATCTCGAACCAGCGGTGGTAGTAGTAGTAGTAGTAAATCGAAGTCTTCCCATAGAAACTCAACAGAGAGTAGTAGCAGTAAAAATCGTGATAAAGATAGTTCCAGCACAAGTAGCAAGGATCGTGATTCTGATAGGCATAAATCATCATCATCATCGAATAAAACATCTGGCAGTAGTAGTAGTAGTAAGGATAAAGATAAACATCGTGATAAACATCGTATCAGTAGTAGCGATAAAGATAAGATACGTGAAAAAGGCAAAGAAAAAGAGAAAACAAATCAAGCCGAAAAAGATAAAGATACATTATCAAAATTGACACCACCATCAATTAATAAATTAGGAAAGATACCGAGAAAACCAAAAGATGATTCTGCTGCACCAGTTACATCTATAACGATACCATCGAAAAAGGCTTCGATGTCAATTGAAATTCGTAAAGATTCAGAAAATCGACCAAAAACTGTTAAAACATATAAATCACAATTTCGTAGTCATGGTTTATCGGAAGAAGCACCACCGCCACCATCACGAAAGGGTTTAAAAAAGCCTCCGACACTATCGTTACCTGGAACTTCTATTCCTACTTCTTTAACAGGTCTTAATTTGAAAAGATCATCACCACCCCCACCGCCATCACTATCTGGTTCACAACTATCAGCTGATGGTGGTAGTTCTCCCACAAAAGAATCCTCCTCACAGCCAGTTGAAAAGAAAGTGAAACTTGATTTAACCTCAACTGCTGGCACTGAAAAAGTTGGAGCAATTAAATTAATCGCAGCGAAACCAAAACGTAAGTTTTTTTCAAATTTCATTTTTTTAATATCGTTTTTTTTCCTATTTCATTTCAGAGAAATTTTGTTCGATGGATGTTGTGTTGTTCAAAAGAATATTGCTTTTTGAAAATAATATTTGGTTGTGATTGCGAAAAAGAAAAAGAAAATCTTAACGATGGCGACTTTAACATTGAAATCGTTTTAATATTTTTTTCTTTTCTTTTTAATTTCTAAATATTTTCCAATTTTTCCAGGCTAAAGAAGAAGAAAGAAAATTCCGAGTAAAATATGTATTTTGATTAATTTGTATTAATTTATAAATTAATCAAGATTAAAAAAAAAAAAATTTCTTATGTAAAATTGTTCTATTTTAAATTTTTACTTTAAAAAAAAAATTATAAAACAAATAAGAACAATCTCGGGCCGAGAGAGAAACCAGGACGACGTGCTCCTCTGCGGGAAAATGGGTTGTGTGAAATGAGTTTGAAACAGGTTTTGTATGAAAAGTATTATTTTTAAGTTTTTAAATATTAAATTTTTTTCCTAAAAAAAAAACAATAAGAAAAAATAACGATATTTGCTGTATTTATTGCAGGCAATATACAATAAATAAAAATAAAAATGAAACTAATTACGAGCCCAATCCAGGAAGTAAAGTAGCTCAAGAACTTAATTTTTTTTTTAATTAAGAGAAACTTGCATATTTTGATATAAAAACAATTTAGAAAATTTGATTCGTCGTTTTGTTTTTCTTACTTTCTAAGTAATTAAGATCCAAAATTTTATAGCGTCTTTTCTTTTTTTTTTTTTTTTTGGACGTTATGTGACTTTCAATGGCCATATATCGAGATAACTACGATAAAAAATGTGTTTCGAATAGTAATTGTTGGTTTTGCAATATATAAAAATTTTGAATTGCCCGCTAAAATAAAAAGATTACCTACCTAGAGATGTCTAAATCCTCTTTGGGCAGCGTAATGTTCAGTGCTGTAGGTGAAATTGAAGAGGAGGAACGCATGAGAAAGGTTTCATATGTGTGAAAGAGAAAGATTTATAATGTGCCACTATAATTAGTACACAAGAATTTGAATGCAAAGTCGTTGAAAGTCTATTATGTTAATTCTGTACTGAAGTATGAGTAATTATAAAGCACCCAAAGCGAATAAACAATTAAACCAATCAGAACCGTAAATGAAAGGATATATAGATGCCTGCCATTTTGAATTATTATTTTCATATTTTTATATTTTTATGACGTCACATGTGGATTTCCTTTCAAATAAATAATCGTGATTTTTCACACAAACAATCCATTTCAAGTCTCGAATGACGTAGTGCGCAAAAAAAAAAAAGCCGGGCAATTTTTAAAACTGCGTTGAGCACATGGCATGATGGTTACTCATTCATTAAATTTTTCGCATTGGTATATAAATTAAAGCATGTTTTTTTTTGTTTGTTTACAATTTGAAATTGTAAAATTAAATCATTTTTCTCTTGTCACTCAAGCGTACAATATGAAGCTCTATCTATGTCAAGCAGCAGGGGATAGGAAATTATTTGAAAATTTACAGTCGAAATCTAAAAAACATCGTCTTGGCACAGAGGAATAGGAAGTTGAGATACTATATAATTACTCATACTTGGGCATAGACCTAACTAGATATCTTAAGTCCTTTGGGCAGCGTGAAGTTCGGTGCCGTAGGTGGAATTGACGAAGAACATATGAGAAAGGGGTTTTTAATGTGAAGCAAAAAGAAGGATCTATAATGTGACGCTATAATTAATACACAATAAGAGTTTTTTGAATTTGCACAGTCGTTGAAAGTTTCTTTATTATGTTAGCCCAGTGAAGCATAACCAATGAGGAAAGTCTAAAACACAATTTTTTTTTTAATTACAAAGATTAAAATTGTTACATCAATTCAAATTGAAGAGTATTTGAATTATTCTTGATCCGTGGAATGAATAAGTTTTAAAACAAAGTTGATAATATGCTTTAGAAGGATTTTTGAAATTTCAAATTATATTTTTAAGGTTAGGTTAATGTTGATAATTGCCGGGGAAAGATCCTAACCAGATACTTTTTTTTTTTTTTTTTTTTTTTGCAAGAAGAAAAGTTCTTATGCTACTATACTAAACTGGAAATGGCGTGTTTTATTATTTTCCCTGTATGAAAACATAAAATAAACTATATATTAGTTCAGAAGGGAGATCTTAAATATATGCTTAATTTTTTTTTTTTTTTTTTTTTTTTTTTAACTTCCGTCCTTTTGGAAATATACCATTTGTCGGGGGCGGAACTGGAGTGTTTGCATAAAAATTACACGAATCACTACCATGAAGTTATATTACATACGTTAATCATATTAAATTGTACAAAATTGTAATCGATGATTTAATTGCAGCTACTCTATTAAGAAAATTCTTTTGTAAAAATCATGATTAAAATTAAATTATTATTTTGTTTATTTATTATTGGATTATGTGTATTCTCGGTACTCGAGAAAAGTTTCGAGTCCATTAAGAACATATCATAATTATTATAACAGATTCCTTGATAGAGATTTGGCCGTGTAATTTGGTAATCGACTGCAATTTGGTACCATAAAAATACCCTATGGTAATTTTCATCGAAAAATCTTGGACGTAGAAATAAATAGGAAGAGAAATTAAAAAAAAAAATTCGAAATCCGAGTTATAAACTCTCATTAGGTTAGGTACGCCTATGTATACAATATTAGTTCGATATGAGACGCGAGTAGGAAACGAAAAATGGATGAAGATAATACTAATTTTTATTGTAATGCCACTTAGGAGTGTGTAAAGATATAATTCGATTGAGACTAAATCGTATCGAGAATACGAGTTGAATCGTCTAACGTGATTTGGCCCAAATTTTGTATAGAAAAGGTTGTATACCAATCGCAATACATTTCCGATTTGATTTGATCTCAAACGAATTACACGATTCTATTCTAGGTGGCAATGCATGCTTTGGTTCAGATCTCGAGTTTTCTTAATCGAATCGAAATTGATGATTAAATTCAATCGAATTGTACGTACACAATAATTTCATGCTTACAAGATCCCATACGATCGATTAACAAAATTTTTGACGCAAAGTCGATGGACGCGACTGGTAGCGAATTTGGGGTATCCCGCCATGTGTTTATGGAGCGTCAATATAGCTTGAAAAATTATGAAATATTTTATTTCAACGGGAAAGAAAATGGAATGAATACACTAAAAATAGATTCTTTTATTTTTTTTTATTAAATTTTATTTTATTTATAAGTTTTTGGCAAAATTTAAATTAACAAATTGGAAAAAAACGATTATCTTTTCATGATTTTAAAAATGGAGGTGGTGTCCCCATAAAATTCGCAATGCGTGTTTGTTACCAAGTTTTTTAATCCATTATAGAAGTTATTGACTTGCCTAATTCTTGATTGCGTAAATTGGATTTGTATCTGTTTAACTTGGAATAATCGGATGCTTTTTGTACCCACAAGTTAGTTAAATGCTGTTATCGAAACTTGCAATAGAACGAAAAAAAAACTGATATGTGAGAAAACAAAGCTTCTAATTTAGATTTAGTTTACGTTGATTACAAATCGGCCTGTTATGTTGTATTCTAATCGATATTAATCTTGAACTGAAAAGTCTAAAATGCCTATTTAAATAGATATATATATATATATATTTTTACATAGTGCGATCGAATGCCTAAAAATATATAAATATAAATTATGTTAAGGGGATTCCCTATTTTAAATTAAAGTGAGATAGTGTTGTATGTCATATTTATGTAATAATTTTAATATTTGTTTTATGTCTATAGAAAATTATCGCGAATATGGATTATTTTGATCTCTCTCATGTTTTTTAGTATAAAAATCTTAATGAAAACGTCAAAAAACAATGATTTTAAATATGAATTATACACACTTTTGTTTCATCATCTTTTGTATTACGAATTTGTACTATTTAAGATAATACTGGCAGCTTTAGTCGCCTTTTTTTTGAGATGGCATATCAAGTTACAACACTGATTTACGTTAAATTGCAAATATTTTACTATTGATTTCATCATCAACTCGTCATTTAAATTGCTTAACGCTTTCGACTTTGAGAGATTTGAGTTCATTCAGGTCCTATGTTATGTTGGCGGCAATTTGCTATTTATTAAAGTTTTAATAATATCAATATCAATTATATTTCGTAATTTTTGATAAGAAGGATTAAATGCTTTATTAATTAAATACATAATATATATATATAATAATATAGTCAGTATCCAATTACGCGCTTTGTCCTAATATCTTAAGCAAATCTGATCTTATATCGATCACGTATTATATAATTCATATCTAAAGACAATCGTATATGTGTTTGATTAATTGTCTCGGTACTATAAGTTTTCAATCTCGAGAAGTAATACTCGTTCATGTAGTTTTAAATAACATATGATCATTTCAATATGTACATGAACCCCTCTGTAAGAAATATATAGCCGCTTATTTTGATAGTGTTTTCTCACCTGTCGAATGTGTAACGGACGTCGTACCTCTTAGTATAGGCGTGATATTAAAATAGAAGAATAGATAGTTTTTTTTCCCATACTGTGTTATTTTCTTTATGTAAATAAATGGAGGATACGCTTGGCTAATTAGAAAATGTTTGAATAATAAGAAACTCTTGGATAACAATGAAGCAGACTTTTATTGATGATACTTTATTATATTATATACAAAATTCCTGATTAGATTCTTAGGAAAAAAAATTTAAAGTGAACTTTTCGTATTTTAATGTCAGCTCATTATCTATCACCTGGGCCCGTATTTCTCGGTTTCTCGCCGTGATCCTCGATTTATGTTGTGAAATACCAAATTTCTATTATAAAAGAAGACTTGACTTTGTCGATCTGATCAATCGAGTCGAGAAATTAAATACGGCGCCCTGGATTCATCATTCAAAATATATGTGCTATACGAAACGAATCTATTCGTTATTAAAAAACGATATGAGCCGAGTGCGTCCTTGATATACCGAAAGTTTTAACCGGTAAAAATACCGGATCTTTCTCTTTGATTAACTAATTTGTTAAGTTTTAAATCCTAAAATTGATTTTATTAATTACTTTTTAAACGTAGATGTTATAAGATAACAATTTTCAATTTATTGTATAAAATTTTTAATCTGTTGAAGCCATGAAATCCGATTTAGTCTTGCGTAAAAACTAAATAACATTAGTTTAAGGTCAATTGATAATTTCTTTTAAACCAAATGGTTCAATGGTTCCAGTTCGCGGTTGATTATCAAAATTGCAAACATAATTTCTTAATTTTGAAATTATTTATAAATCTTTTAATATTAAACTCCTTCAGCACTCTGTTCTATAAATATTTATAACAAGAAATTTAATGTACTTCTTCCAATATTGGCTTTATTACAGGCCAATATCAAGTTTGGCTACGATGCCAACATTCGAGTCCATTCTTTTACGTCGTTTTGTTATCTCTTTGTATTTTTCTTTAAGTGCAAATTAATTTCAAATTAATATTTGTTTAATGACACTCATTTACGAGGTGGTTTTTCCTTCTTCTAAACTCAAGAGGAGGGACTATATTTACCTTATAAAGTTAGTTAGTGTTTTTTTTTTTTTTTTTTTAAAAGCTTCGAACATTTCTTTATGATTGTTTAACGTCTGGAAAATATTTGAAATTGAAAAATTCATTGTATTTATTTTTCTTTAAAAGAATTTTCAACTTATTCCGGGAAATGAAAATTGCAAAATTTCTTCTAATTACAGAAAATAATTGACCAATTTTTTACTTTTTGGCGAAATTGTTTTATTTGTTTATGTCGTTTCCCTTCAATATTGAGTGTAACGCATTAGGTTTTCATTTGCAACGTTTGCCTTGGCACCCACCGCCTTAAAAAAAAAAATAAGAAGGCTTGAAATTCGATTTTTTTTTTAAAATAGTGATCTGTTTTCTTTGTTTAAAATTTAATACATTTATTTCAGATTTAAAAAAAAAAAATTACAACCAATCAAAAGCACAACATTCATCGAAAACAATTTTTCTACGTAAAATGAAATTCAAATTTTCTTTTTTTAAACTCATTAAAATTAATATTAATATTTTTCTTTACAGCATCATTATTAGTTGAAAGTGACATGTTTATGGATGCTCTTTCTGCTTCAGCGCATCCTAAAAAAGATAGTCGAAAACGTAGGCGAAGATCAAGCGGTTCAAAAGAACCAGGAAAAGATGGTGCTAATTCACCACCAGAAAGTCCAAATACAACAAATAGTACATCATCATCATCATCATCATCGAAAGTAGCACCATTGAAATTCTATCAGGATACTCTTGAGGATGAAGAAAAAGCTGAAAGTAATGAAGAGAGTCGAGAAGATGAAAGAAAAGACGATGAGAAGAGAGAAGATGAAGATGATATTCCATTAAAACGGGTAAAAGAAGAGATTGATGAAAAAGTTCGACAAGAAAAACAAGAAGAAGAACGTTTAACTCGAGAAACTGAATCACCTGAAGAACAAGTTAAAAAGCCACCCGGACCTGGTTGTGGACCAAATGGTCCACCAGGTGTATTGATGTTGCACCGACGTAAAGGTCCAAAAAAGAAGTTAAAATGGAGAGTACAAGAAGAATTAGAAGAGGTACGATTCTTTGAATTGGATGAAACTGAACGTGTTAATGTTACAAAAACATTTACCGATATGAAACAAATGGAAAGATCCAATGAACGTGAAGCTTTCTTAATGGCTAGAAAATTAAATTGTGAAGATATTATGTGCGAACAAACTGCTTGGATGCCATTAATTATGGTCGATGATGTACCATCACATCCAGAGGGTAGCCAAAGTAAAGAGAAGAAAATACAATCTGAACGAGAACAAACTACATTGAAAGCATTATATTTTACACGTCATATGATACCAGATTCAGGATCTGAACCTGATATGGAGCAATATCAAATAACTGAACCCGCTGTGATACCTTTAGATGATATAACTGGTAATCCTGATGCAGTAAATGATTTCACAAATATGCCATGGCCAGATCCTAAAGGTTCACCACCGCCAGGTTCTGATGATTTTATGCAACAAGATTCACCATTCCCTTCGGGACCGTTCAATCCATTTATGCCATTCAATCAAAATATGTGGCAAATGGGACCTCCAAATCCAGGTGCACAACCGAACGGTGTTATACAACCAAATATGATGGGTAATTTCAATAATATGAATATGCCACAACAAAATATGCCTCCAAATTTATTATCATTTCCGCCACCAGATGATATGCATGTGAAAATGAATATGATGCAACCACCATTTGTTGGACCGCCACCTAATTTCGGTGGTGGACCAATGAATAATCCCGGGCCTGGATTTAATAATTTCGGACCACCTGGATTAAATATGAATTCAAATATGAAAATGAATATGAATAATAATGGACCACCACGTGGTGTTATGCCACCCAGCGGAATGGGTCGAGGTGGTGGTTGGCGTTCAGGTGGACCACCAAACAATAATACGAGTGGCGGTGGTGGTGGTGGTGGCGGTAATTGGCGATCTCAAGGACCACCAGCATCAGGACCACCACGTAATAATTGGGTTCATGGAAGTAGTAATCGCATTTGTAAACAATTCCAGCGTGGATTCTGTCGTAATGGTAATAAGTGCAATTATGTTCATCCGCCAAATAACAATTTCTGAAATTTAATTAAATCGGATGAAGAAGAATCAACTGAAGAAAATTTAATTAATTTACTCTAAACCTAAGACGAGAAACAATGAAAGAATTTTATCAGAGTCAACGAAAGGAGGCTAAATAAATTCTTCGTGAGTTGTGCTGTAAATTATGGAAGTGGCGGTTATCGCGACCAATTCAAATGAAAACTAAATTATTCGTTTTGAAATAATGTAAATATGGCAATAAAATAGTTTTAATATTTTGTACAAAAACAATTAGTTAAGATAGTCATTAATTTAAAATATTTTCTTAATTTACCCTTTTTTTTTTATTTTTTTTTTAATTTTTTTTTAAAGATTTTAGCAAGTTTAATATTAAATAAAAATTTGAAATAAAAGAAAAAAGACTTGATGAATTTTTTTCATGTTTCCATGTTGAATTTTATTCAAGAGAAAAATAATAGAATTAAATATATAAGAAATTTTTTTTTATAATATATGTTAATTAATTTAGGAAATCGAAATTAGAAAAAAAACAGTTAATAAAAAAAATCTATTAATTATATAAAATATGTATTTTTAAATTACTTCATATTTTATGTATCGCAGTTTTAAAGCACCTACGAGATGATGGAGCTCTTATTGGGAGTATGTAGTTGGCGGTTCTAGTTATCAGCTAATCGATATGATCTCAATTGCCGTCCGATTAATTCTATATCGGTTGTATAACTTTGGTACCGACTGAGCTCGGTTTTCGGTTTGATATTTTGTTCCTCCTCCAATAATAGGGACGGTCTTCCATTAATTTTAGAAGTAATAATTTCTCATCCAGTTAGGAATAATAAGGGATGATATTGTTTTATCTTAACAGTAACATTACAATCCGGCTTCGTCGTTCGTAATCCATTGAAATGAAAAATTCGAGTTTACAGGCGAATTCGAATCGTTACAATTCAAAATGAAGCGAATTCGCCGGTGACCAATTTCACATTTCGCCATTACGTGGGGTGAACGCTTTCGTTCTCACCTCAACTTAATTTTTTCGTCCACTGTTAGCTGTCAGTTTTGAAAATATTCTGTTGAAAATAAAAAATGTATTGTGTTCCTTTTGTGTTTCTTTTTAATAAAAAATAAAAGTGTTGTTAATAGATGCATTAAAAATCTTTCATTTTTAAAAGTTTTTAATGTTTTAAATAATATTATTAAATTAATTTACTTATATTTAAAAAAGAATGGAAAAAAAACTGGTGACTCACGTGGCTTCACGAACAAATTCAGTGCCGGTTTCCGGTGACCTATGATGGCATTTAACGTGCCCAGGGAGGGGTAGGTATTTGAGAAAGATATTGCCTTTTTTTCAAATTTTGTTTTATAGGAAGAAACCCTGCAGCTACTGTCTGAATTGAATAGGATTAAGAATTGCTTAAGGATTTTATCGAGTTTCAATAATATTACGATTACTTTAATAATTCCAAAAATTTAATAATTCTTAAAAGTCGAGTCATAAATTTCATTCAAGTGATTCTGAAACAGTTTTTTTTTCTTGTTTGAAAATATTCGAGACAATTTAATAAATAAATTGCTTAAAAATTTTGGGAAAAACCCATATTTGACAAATTTAATCAGGTGATAAAAATTTCATAATTTATATTAAAACAAATAAAACCAATTAAAATGTGACCTTGCTCTGAGATTTTCACAGAAACCGAGCTACGCACAAAACAATTGGTTTTTATGTAAGAATTCTGAAATTCTGATAATCAAAAATATTTAAAAACAATAAATTTCAATTAAATAATTTAAAAAATATCTTAAAAAATTGTATGACAATCATTTTTCTTCCTGTAGCATACAGAATATTCAATATTCACATTTTGCAAAATCGCCGATATTTTAGGCTTTTTTAATCGTCCATCAGAACCTTCAATTAGGAATTTAGTGGAAAATTTGAGTCTACTAGTTCATTTCATAACGTACTGTAGAAACAACAACACATATGATAGTTCCGGTCGTTTAACTGGAAACATAACTGCTATGGAAATCTTGAAAAATACCCAAATTTATCGATTTCACGACGTTCTAAGCAATTAGGCTTGTCCAAAATCACCACATGGCGTATTTTGCGAAAGGATTTGGTTCAAAAGCCTTATAAGGTCCAATTGTTGGAGCCAATTAAAGCCATTAGATCATTTTCAACATCGACAATTTGCGGATTGGATCCTTTGAACAATGATGCTGTATATTTAGAAAAAATCATATTTTCAGGTGGAACTCATTTTCATTTAAAAGGCTACGTTAAATAAGTGAAATTGACATATTTGAGCTTCTGAAAATCCAAGTGCAAATTTCCAAAATGAAAAGCCAAAAATAGACTTTATTATTTCTAAATGTTGAAATACATAAATTTAAGAAGAAATAAAACACGTTAAAATTAATATGAAAGTTTCGATAGACACGTCTATGACTTAACATTGAAACCAAATTAGTGCTGAAATAATTTAGTGTAGAAATCATATTATTATTATCAAATCTACGTCGAAAAAAATGACGTCATGAATAAGATAAAAATTTTTCTTTTATGTTTTTGGATTCAGTTATTATTATCAGCCTTTATCAAAACATCTATCTCCACCCAAAGGAAAAAATCGATCCATTTCATTTTAGTATGTACGTACTACGCATTAACAAAAAGCAGAAAAAATCACTACAGCAGTATACATGGAGACCTTCTAGAACATCATGAATGAATGAATATTTCAAATGGGTTTCTTTCCGGCACATATATAGTACATCATTGGAGCCTAAGGTATACATTTTAAATTTGGAGTATATCATAATTAGGTATTTAAAAAATGTTCCCTTTTTAAAAAAATAAAATAAATAATAACTTTAGAACTTTTTCATTTGTCCACTTAATTTCCACCATTTTAGTTTCGTAATGTTTAAAGGTGTGTCCAGTCCAAGCATGCGAGCAAGAACAGAACACGTTCTCTGCGAATACTCAGTTGTTGTAGACGTCTTTGCGAGCGAGCAAAAGCGTGTTCGCTGGCTTTAACTGATGATCCAGGCATGACGAGTGGGAACATCATCATCTTGCAGAATACCGTATTATAGGAGGTTCGTATGTAATATTTATTATTGCTTTCAAAACATCTAAAACTGGGTTAAAAGATAGATACCCGAAAAAAAATTATTTGAAAAAAAAAACAGAGATTCCAGTTCCAAACTAAATCTTCATCAACAGTGATTTTTTTAAGAGAAACAAGCGTAAATTACAATTACGTAAAATTAATTATTGATACGTTAAGTAAACGGGAATTATTCATAATTAATTTGTTAATTAAAAAAGATGAATCAGGAGGCCAAGGCTCATCAGGGGCTTTAATGCTAAAAATAGAGATAGAGAATATCATCAAAATTGATTACTATTTGTTTTTTGTTTTTCTAACCAAATATTTCTGTAGGATAACAAGTTTTTCTGACTTTAAGATTTTTGCCTTTTAAACCTGATAAAGGTTTTTCTTTTCAATTAAATTTTAATTAGAATTAATGAATTCCTTCATGCTGAGCATTTAAAAATAAAGCTATCACGTTAAATTTTTCCGCAATTTGTAAAAGTTATAAGACTAAATATAACCAAAGAGATGGATGTATACTGGTAGTACCTACCATAGGGCATAAAAATTATTTCGCTTTCTAAATTCAATATACTAATATAATACAAAACCACAATTGGAACTTTTATACGTCCTCATATGGATCATTAGTTGACTGAATAACTGATTTCAAATAATTTATAAAAGATATGAGTATAACAGTCAGGTCTGTAGAAAAGTTGCTCGAAAGGCGATATGTATATAATATCAAAAATCATACAATAAACTTAGTCATTTTGATTTGGTCACATGTGTACTCTCCAAAATTTGCCACACCATTAACTTCCTATCAGAAGTTCTATTTAGGGTAAAAAAAAACTTTAAATTTCAAATTTTTGGGTGCTATGTGGAGTTCGAAACCATCGGTATATAATTAGATAAATAGAGTTTTGGGAAAATGTACCCGTTTTAATGCTACTATACTTATATAGAACCTTTTTTAACGATGTTAATCGAAGTTTAAAATTTAGGTATTAAAATCACAGCAACAATTATCACCCAAGTTACTCGTAACATCAAAGCTACGCACTAATAATATAGCAAACAAAAAAATTAAATTATTAGTCATCTCAATTCTCAGCCAAACGAATTTAATGTCAATTTACAGAATTTGAAAGAAATCAAAAAATAAGTAAATATTACACTGCCAATGTTAAACACTAGAAGTTCTTCTTATTAACCCAAATTTTGAAGAAGATCTATAATTTTCTCAAACACTAATTGTTCGATTAGTATTTTTGTACTGGATTGGGAGGTCTTGCTTCTCTTTGACATTTCAAAATTTCAAAAATTTCTTGAAAACTAACTTCAGGCTGTAAGGACATGTATTTTTATATCACAGCGGGTCTTTTTAACAAATACTATTAATGAGATAGCGCTTGCAGACGTGCCCAAATCAGAATCTAAGTTGAAAACTCTCATTATTGTATGTTCTTGGTTTCCCTCTACAAGAACCATCTCCATTATCAGGTCCTGACCAAAAATAATACATATATGCAATGATGTTCGTGAGTTCGTTCCAATGCAGTATTTTAACATACACTGGCAGGCTGAACGGGACATTTTTATGAGCATGCCCTTCGAACGCAGGAAATTCTCGAAACATAAAACTCCAGCAAAAATTCGAGGTCTTAAATATATTTACTGACACAAAACTTTTTTTTCCCATGATTCAAAAGGCAGCAAAAGGAAAGCATTGATTTTTTTTCTTTGGAAACCAAATCATCATATCAATAAAAATAAGCTATAAAGTTCTCTCATTGATATAGACTTACCAGATCAGCTTCCATACTTTTTGATCTAAAAACTTAATAAAAGTTTTTTTTTTTTTTTATTTTCGTGAATAAAAATCAAAATAAACAAAAATAAAAATTCTATAGAAATAAATAATAATAACAAAAATAAATTCAAAAAACTTAAATGTCGTCTCTCTAGACCTAGAGAATAACATACAGATTAAAAATAAATAATAAAAATAAACAAATTTATATAAATGATATAACTTTGATTTATACAATTATATTAGCCTATCAAAATAACAAGTGGCACCGTGTAAAATATAGTATAGCGTAAATCTCTGAACTTGCTTATACTCAATAGCCAATTTTCATGTACTATCTTCTGCCTGTGGTTCTCCTGGTTGTCAAAGGAAGAGACAGTATAGTTTATATTGACATACTTTGTTAAACATATTTAATTGATGTCATTTCTATTCCTAAACCTGGACCATAGAATAGGTATGTACAGTATTTGATTTCCCAATGATAAGAAATCAAAGTAGGATATAAAAAGCTGAACAGCGTAAGACTGACTATAGAATTAATTCGTATAGAAAGGCAGAGCCAAGCGAAGAGAAAATTTTTACAGAAAAATATATACAGTGGGTGTAAAAAAGTAAGAATATTGTAATAATCCTATCAAAATCAATCTCATATTTTGTTGTTATTATGTACTTTACTATGTGCGTTTTTTCTACTATATTAAAATGATATCAATGCGTATGCCTCTCCTTCATTTCTACATACATTCTATCGTTGATACTATCAGTCGTAATATCATAAGTTTCTAATTCCTTATGATTTAGGCGGGGTCAATGAAAACATGTGGACAGGCAATATATAAAAATATTCAATTGTACAATACCTACATTCGTGCCTGGACACTCATCCGTCTAACAATTTTTCTCTAAGAATATCGATGTCCTAACTGAGATTAGAATTTGGAAACAAAATTAGGACAACTCGCGACAGTTGATTCGTTGGTATGGTTGGTACCCCACCCTGACTATTTAGATACAGATTGATTTGAAAGGTTCTAGTAAACTTCTTTTGATGCAACAAATTGAATAAAATACATATTTCAGAGAATTGTATCGGAAATATATACGAGTACATACGTAGTAGGTACATTTCGAAAATAAATACCTAAAATGCTATTACGTAGTTATGATTGATTGAACATCAATTTAAAATTGTTTTATTGAGTTTTTGCTTTAAAAAGCAAATATGATTTTCTTAAATTTCACGTCAATTTGTATTATACTAAAGTACATACAAACTTTTCTTCATTTACGAACGATCCGGTATAGCAAACGTCAGCATAATTCAAACCAATGAATATCACAAACTGATTTTTTTTAGATCGGTACGGTACGCAATCGAACATATTAAGTTGTGTTGTGGAGTCGAATACTTTTACAGAACTATTTTTTTTTTAAAGCTAGGAACACATCTCAAAAGTATTACTATTAATATCTAAACGTTTTCATTGACCGTTAGCAGTGACAGCAATAGAATGTATGCAGGAATGAAAGAGATATATGTATATTACGCTTATACGCTTATATTAATTAGACAATTTCCTACAGTATAATTTCTATCTATTTTGAGATATCTCGTTCGTAAGACTATAAGAGATTACAGTTGAACGTTGAACCCCTTTCATGCGGAAACCAAGTTCCGGTAAATCGAATTTTCCGGATAATATTAATACTTAAAACACATTTCTAGCCTTTGTATTTTTCTAGATATTGAAGTGAAATGTTCCGCATAATAGAGTTTAATATAATTTATCTGGAAACCGCGAACAAATTAAAATTTTTCCTATTGTTAGAGGTTTCGAAATAAAATATTTTTAGATTAAAGTGGATCGACTGCGTATACTTTTAATGAATTAAAAAGTTTTGTGAAAATTCTAAAGTGAAAAATTTATCATAGTATCAAAAAATAATGAACTCAAGACTAACAGCATAGCTTCTTGTCGTCAGGTTGTAATTATTGTGTAGTTTCTTTCGACGATATATATATCAGTTCACGATTCGTCCCTGTTAAACCGCTTCACGATAATAATACTTTCACAGCATTCATAATATAATTTTCTGCTGATAGGTTTTTGTCGCATGAATGCCTTAACACTTCTTCTTATACAAAAAGAACATTAAAAAACCGGTATATGAAAGAATTAAAATCATTTCCTCTGAATTATCAAAACAAGGCAATGACATCTTGTAAAGCATAGTCGAATACGTTTAATTTTTCATGCCCTGGTATAAAATACCTCCAAAAAGAGAAAAAAAAAACAACGTCGGACGATGGTCTCAATCAAAACACTATATGTGAATAGAATTAAAAATTATTCTAATTCTTGGATGTGCGCCTATGTAAACTATACTTTTATACCAATCTAACTGATTTTATTGAAATTTGGAGCTGTTTGTAGCAGGTCGTAGATAAAAAACCATATACAATATAGAAATAACGTGGAAGTTGACTAGTTATCACTAATAGAATTAGATTCTAGGATATTTCGGTAGCCAAAATCATTAGAACTTTCCAAGGTATGTACATATATAGATCTTAGCTACTCATTTGCAACTGAGTTCTATGTCATTAAGTCCTTTATACGTCAAATGTGGTGCCTGGGTTGGTACATATGTATTTAGATCTAAAATTTGATGAAACTTTGGAAGAGCGCCCATAAAATTTATTTGTGTAAACATATGGATCGGAACCACAAGTTTTTTTTTTGAGATACTACAACAGGTAACGCTCCTACAACAATAATAATCTTTTAACTTAACAGACTTTAAAGTGTTTTTAAAAATAAACTCTTAGCTTAATTAGTTTTATTCTAGTTTGTCGAGCTTATAAGCGTAACAAACCAATTCCAAAGAAAAACACCGAATTAGAAAACAGAAGTGGTGATGGAAGTATATTTATAAGTAGGTATATAAATTATGTAACTTCACCCACTTGAAGCTTTAAGCTTTAAAGCTTTTGAGTAATCTACATACCTACCAAGTTTGGATATCGCTTTACATTTTTGGTTTTTTTTATTATAATTTTAGAAATTTAGAAAGCTCTTTAGGGAGTTCTTTGCGCCCCCAACTCTAGTAAAACAAATAAAATGAGAACCAGAATGAAAATGTATCTTTCTCTTTATAGTATATAAAATGTGATAAGAAATCGTGTGTTATTTTGAAAACAAACGGAATTTGAAACATAAAAAAAATATATGTTGCAAACATTTTTTGCAAAAAAAAAAATTCCAATAATTTATATCAACATTTCTCATTTTCATTTTCAGCAAAGAAGAATGTTTCCTACAAAGTTTTCCTCCGCCTTCAAAATCGAAACACGGATCTACGTCCGGTTTCCACGAGGACTGGGGCTCTGTTATTTTCGATGGACATTTTAGAAAATAGCAAAAATCAACGCGCATATGATGATGATCTGGTTTTTTAGGTACATAAAATTAATTGCGGAACTGTGGTAAATGGTAATCAGAAGTGGGATTCTGTATTTTCAGTTTAATATTTCAACCAATCAAAACGCTATAATTAAAAGTGAAAAAAGAATACAACTTTATATATATCGTGAGTATCTTTTCTAAGAATTGAACACCTGTTTTATAGCAAGTTATATTAGAGTTTAAAATGTTTAAAAAACCATACTAAAATAGATGGATATTTTAAATAATCTTTCATTAGTAACTTCATGGGGATACTTTTCGTATTATTAAAAAGAAAAAGGTCTTAAATGATTGGCATCCAAACTCTGCTCATACATTTTAGGATGCAAAGATCTTGCCAAATTTTAAGGAAAATCTTATTTCATACACTTCTGGAGCTGATACTTTTAAAACTGAAGTGAAAGTGCCTAAAAAGATTTGTCAAAAGCCGTTCCTTTTTAAGTCGCGTTTTAAAAGACGCTAGCTTTGATGAGGTGTTTTATTTTTACATTAGGGATGGTCGAATCTTATCTGGTTTCACAACAAAATAACTTTTAAGCTTCTCAACAAAACAAATAACTGTTAAAGTTTAGCGTTTAATTTTGGGTTTTACATCGGTTTTCAGCTTTGAATAAATCAATACGTCATGGATCTGCCGCGAATCCATCGAAATCTGTGTAGTCCACTAACGGAATTTATGATCTATTTGGGATTTAATCTTCATCCTGTTTAGGCCTTTAGAAATTTGGTTTTATCTCTAATTCTCATATTTTAAATCAACAAGTAAATGTTGATGTTAAATTTGCTGCTAGCGAACTTATACAATACAGTATCAGTATTGGAAATTTCTATCTAATGAGTTGGCAAACACTGGATTTAACTTTTTTTATTTTTTGCGTGTGCTTTTTTTTCGGGGAAGGCATCCAATTGTTTCCGTTTCGTAAAAATATTTAGTTTCGTTCGAAACGTTTAAGCTTTTCGTTTGGTTTTTTCTGGTGAATAAAATATATTGGCGTTTTGCGCGACACTAAAATTTTTTTTCGACGAAATCAATTCGAGAAAATATTTTAATAGTTTTTTTTTTTTTTTCTTATTTTCTTGTTGTTTTTCTTATTAATACCGCGAATTTTTTGGTCGACCTTCTTTTGCGGAACGAACTTAAATGTGTTAAAAATAAATAAATCAATTTCAAATCAGAGAGAAGAAAATAATAATAATAATAAAAAAAAAAAAAAACACTAATAATAATTATTATATTTTTATTGGCGGGAAAAAAACAAAAATATTTATTCGCTAATAAAAACGTTTGGCAATTTTCTTCTTATTTTCTTTTTTCAATTTATTTAAATAAAAACTATTTTCAAAAATGAATAATTTATGATTTTTGATAATTAAAAAAAAAAAGTGAAAATTTAAACAAGAAAAAAAGATAATTTCATGAATTTAATTAATTTTTACGGTAAATTTTTATTGATTAAGTTTTTTTTTTCTAAGTTTTTGTTACATTTTTTAATTTATAAGAAAAAAAGAAAGAAAAACTAGCTTTATGAAAGAAAAGACCAAAAAAAAGACCACATTTAATTAGTCTATTAATGCTAATGATTATTAATAGACTAATTAAAAAAGTATAAAACTTAAAACCACACTGATTTTGATCTTCATCGTACACGTTTTTTTCCCCCCGTTTTTTATGACTTTACAGAAGTTGCAATTAAGTTATAAAAAGTCATAGATCATAAAATTCTTATGACTACTATTAACTTTATTTTTCTTAAATTTTTGGAATTTTTGGAATTTTTTTTTTAATTTTTTTATTTGTGTCTTTTTGATAGCGAATTTAGAATTTAGTTTTTCTGATACTAAATAAAATAGGACATTTTTTATGTTGCTGTTTTTATGGTATTCATTTTATGAAGATATGTCGTGTCATTTCATTGGATTACAGCGCCTTGCTAATGAACAACAATAAATAAAATCAAAAATTCATTTGATTTTGTTATGTTTTTGGAATTTATTTATACACTCTAAAAGTCTCGTGACACCAATTAAGTTCTATTTTTATTATACACCTTATGGTAAGTATACCACCCAATATGTTAACCAAAGATATTAATAAAGAGAAAGATGTGGAAAGTTCAAAAAAGCTTTTTTTTTAAACATAACTAATTTACATTAGGTCTTAGGGAAAGAGCTTAACCTGCTTATTCTGGCATTGTGATAGTTTTGATGTCATAAATATTTATGATAATAATATTCTGACTGAAATTATGTTTATGACTGTTGCGAAAATTCGTATTCTAACGAACGGGTCATAATTATGTCCAAAATATGAATTTATAATATTGTTAAAACTGTTATGTAAAATATTTTCGGTCAGAACTTATGATATTTTTTTATGATAGTTATTAGTTATGACAGGGTCAGAATACCAAATATAGTCTTAAAAAAAAAAGTTATGACAATGACGTCATGTTATGACTGCGCTCAGAATAGAGGGTTAAATCTCCTAAAAGTTCTTTCCATAAGATCTAATGTAGTTTACTCATGTTAAATGAAAGCTGTTTAGAATTTTACATATCTTTACTTATTTATATAGTATCTTTGATATTACCACAGAGTACACTTAACAGAGTTTTCAGCTTGGATTCTGATTTGATCACATTTTCAGTCTCCAAACTATGCCAATAGTACTATTTGTAAAAAAGTGTCTGAGTGATATAAAAATAAATGTATTATATTTACAGTCTTTTGTACAAACTCTATAATGACGAGTTAGACTTTTTTGCAGTGCTACAATAGTGCCAAAAATTTATGCACAAAGAATTGTCTGT
This sequence comes from Xylophagus ater, assembly GCA_963422695.1. Lineage (NCBI taxonomy): Eukaryota > Metazoa > Arthropoda > Insecta > Diptera > Xylophagidae > Xylophagus > Xylophagus ater. The sequence continues at coordinate 46,767,297 of OY730484.1, forward strand.
TTCTTTTCTCTCTGTGATATTAGATTTGTAATTGCTTTTGTAACGGATAGAAATAATTATCGGAGAACGAATCTCAAGTCAAGACTTTTTCATGTCCATTCGTCTGGTCGTCCGCCTATCTATGTATATGATACCTCACACAATTTTGGACCTTTTTATAGTTCTTTGGGTATAGTTTTCCGTTTTTCTACAATCGCATATTGTCAGGTTCCATGTTTCCAAACCGTATAAGTTAGGATTTGGAAGGACTGACATATCAAAAAGATATTTTCTATGGATTCTATACGTTTCTATATGGCCATTTTTGACTCTTCTCTCTAGTTCCTTTTCCATCCTGTTTTAATGTAATTATAATAAATGATCTTAATTAATTTCATGATAGCATTAAATTATAAATAAAGTTTTGCATCCCTGCTAAAAATGATATACATTAATTTTAAAGAGTTAAAGCAAATTATGATTTACCAAAAATTTTCTTCAAGATTATGTAATTATTACAGTTATTCCGATTATAAGAGGTATTCAACGGTTATTTTTTTCTTATTTCGAAAATTTCTACCAAATCATGTTTTATGTTTTGTATGACTTTCATAATTCAAAGAAATAAATGAAATTAAATTTAAAAGAATCGCGAAACGTTTTATTATTCAAAAGAATTTTATTATTACAAAATATTTTGACTGTACTTTTAATATTCGTACTAACAAAAAAAAAATGGTGTTTTTTTAAAATTTTATTATGTAATGTAAAACAAAATTATAATTCACTATACTCTCAACGGACACAAAACTTTAATAATATCCTATTTGTAGTACACTTGAAGCTATAACTGTATTAGTTTTGTCGTTAAATTTTTAGCGACATAGAACTAATCTTGAAAAACCCGCCTTAAACCACTCTATATGTATTTTCTCAACTTCAAATTGGACATAAGAGATTTGAAATTGACAATAATTGATTTCGAGGATTAGTCAGTAGTGGTTAAAGGTAATAAGACAGCGTTCTATGACATGCTTCGATTGAGAAATTGTTTTAAGAAGAAGAATATAAGGATCATCTTTTACTATAGTCTGGTGTTATTGAAATTACTTGGTCAAATCTTAAGTCGGGTGTTACACACGGGTCTAGCTATTCACATGCGAAAAATTATAGCTAGTGAAAAGTATTATTCAAACTAAGTACAAGGGCTAGAGAATATCTTACGAATAAACTTATTGTTGCTAATTGCATAAAACTTGTCGCTCTTATTCAAACATTTACCAGGCAACTGCACAGGACTTATTTCAAGTTGTAGTTTCAGTCTTCTGGCGTCATTTTGATGACATTAAATTTAATGTCCGGACATTTTATTTGTAAAAATAATGCATGATTTATTTGCAATAAAAGTCAAAATTTTCTATCTCATAAATATCTGATATTTGACATACAATTTAAGGCTATCTAAGAAAACCAGTAAAGTCATATTTAAAAAAACGGAATTATAGCCATCCCTCCAATTCCGCTGATTTCACCGAGAATTCGGCATATCACTTGTATAAATTTTCAAAATTTAAATCAACACAAAAGAAAATTTATTTGTTGAAGATTGACAAATCGCGCAGTAGATAAATGTATCGCGCATTTTAAAATATTGATGGGTTACGTAGATGCCTGAGCGCGCTTAGCTCTGTGGGGTCAACTTGAATTTATTAGGATTTTCATAGAAAATATCAAAGAATATAAAGTTTTATTCGCAAATTTGCATTGAAAAGATTTTCATTGAGATTTGTGATTGCAATATGTCAAGAAAACTGAAATTTTCTTAAGATCTCTGACTAGATGCCATTTTATACAATTTAAAAAATAAAAAATTTGTAATTTAAAAGTTTCGTTCTTGAATTATAGACGCACAAAATGAATGATTAAATTCAGAATAAAATAAACAGGAGAATTATAATATATTTTTTAGAAAATATTTAAACAAGTGAGCTAGCTGTTTTTTTTTCTTCTTAATTTCGAAGAAATAACATTGACTATGATGTAAGAACTTAAAAACTGATGTATGTAACATTTGGATTAAATTATTATTCTCAATAATATCTCAATAATATAGTAGCAAAGATATTATTAAAGAGAAGATGTGGAAAGTTCAAAATAGCTTTGTCTTATGACAAAAGTTTTAAGCTCGAAAAAGTTTCTTCCATAAGATCTAATGTAGTTTACTCATGTTAAATGAAAGTTTTTTAGAATTTTACATATCTTTACTCATTTATATAAACTTTTTATATATGTACTATGCCTAATAAATTTGGACATTATACAGAACGCCTAGGCATTCTATGAAATAGTGGGTTATATACATTGCCTTTAACTTATTGTCAAAACTGGTGTTCGTTTTTTTGGTATAACAAAGTGCTATGAGCTTTTTATTTTCTTTTCGCTAAGTGTTATGTTAAGTTAAAAGATCGTTGAGCGTTTTCTTTTTTGGAGAATTTTTCCAATTCTGCCTGTATATAAAATATCATAACATAAGTCAAAAAATTCTGCATTTTATTCGAGAAAAGAAAGCTTTTATAATTTGATAGTCTTTTTTTTATGAAATTTCCAGTGTTGAAAACATGATTTGGTTTTTCTTTTATTCTTTGCGGATATAGATTCCAACTTCTAAAGCAACAGGCTTTGTCCATCATTCAATTATATACATAAAGAGATTTAAATCGTTAATATCAATATTTTGAATTAATTTTAAGATACAAATTAAACAAAACTCCATCTTCTAAAATTAACAGTTAACACCAAAAGAATTTCCTAGACGTTGTAAGATCTAAGAAATAATTTATAATTAAATTTTAAAACCAGTCCAATATTATTTAATAACACTTTAAGAAGATGTTGATGACATTTTTTTGTGCGATAATATTTTATGGAATGTCAACTAGCAAAAAATATCATCAATCATTTGCCCCGAAGATATTCGAATTATTTGAATAATTCAAAATACTGTGTGGTTTCCCGAATTACGACATTAATTGGTTCTAGAGAAATATTTTTCGTATCTCATGAACTGTAAATTGGCGTATTGAGATCGTTACTATAAAAGCACAGTTCTTATTTAGTTCTAATAAAGTGGTAGCTACAAGGAAATCTAGTCGAAATCTAGGTAAAAACGACATTTTATGATCCTCAAACTTCGGTACGGTGTTCTTATATTTGGATCTTAAACAACACTTGAGTCAGTCATTCAGCCACCGGCACGAGCAGACCTGGCAAGGAATGCTGCTGGGACTCGATCGTAAAACTCTTAGGACCATTGAGACCAGAAATAAACATTCAGGCATCTTGCGAAAATAGTCAATATTGATTCGGTGTACTAAAAAACATGTATTTCCGTTGAAAACCGGATGTCGGATTTTTTCATGACTACAATACTTTCTTATACCTTTTTAAGGTCTAAAAAAGTTAAAATTAGTTGCATTATAATTTCTTGTGGAGGAGTGTTTATATATTGTATATTATAATATATAGCTTGAAAAATTAAATCTTCTTATGGGGGCCACCTTTTGTCGTTTTGATTTAAAAGTTAAAAGATTAGGAAGGTATAGGTTATGAAAAGGATAAAGCTGTAGTTATATACTATATACTCCACATACTCATATAAAGAAATTCTATTCAAAAATATACTTTTTTCATATGTTACCATTTTTATCGATTCTGGTATTGCGTATTGCCATCGGAAAGTTTACTTAAAGTTAAAGCACCTTACAGTAATTGTATGGAACTGATACGAATGGTCTTTTTTGGCGTGTTGTAAAGATGTGTTATTATATTTGTTTAGTTTCAGAATTATTGATTCTTCAATAATTTTAGGTCTTGTCTTTTTATTATTTAACTAGATTCTAACAATAACCATATGGTTATCGAATCTACTTAATTATTCTGATGAAATTCTTTGCTCGCCGGCAGAGAGCCACAGAATTATGATAAGGTCCTTTTACTATATATCGATTTAATACAATCAAGTATAACGAAAGCTTTTTCAGGCTTCCTTTTTGTATGTTAAACTTCTTCGGGATTTAGGAAAATATTATATTTAGGTTAGGTATAATAAAAAAATCATGAAATTCTGTTTAGTATTTTGGTTCATTGTAAATTCTATTCCCTTGTGAAGGTAAAAGAGTATATTTCTAGAAAGATGCTTTTACAACTTTTATATATTTTTTTTTATATCGCATAGTGAGTATTTCCCTCGGATATATATTTAAGTACTAGAATCCCTTTGCCAGTACAACTGGCAATATTTAAAAAAAGAAACAAGAAGCTTACCAGTAGTACAACAGCAGAACTGAACCAAAGAAATGCGGATTCAAATTAGAATTTTCATGTGATGCGCGAACAACACCATTTGTGCATTAGATGTATGAAATCGGACCATCAGCTTTTAAGTTATTACCGACCCTAAAATATTATTATTATTTTATAGTGGATAGAATATATCTTTGGCAGTCCATACTTTTTAGTTAGCATCGATTCTATTCAAATTGTTTTTAATATTATTATCTAATCTAATCCAAAGAGTATAGTAAAATAAAGGGTTTGGGACAATTATGCATTTAAAAATTGGAAACACTTCAAAATATTGAAATACGAGTACCTTAATGTACTTGAGATAAAATAACAAAAATCTATGTTGATCATACAATGTTATCTGTGCTAAAAAATGTAGCAATGTAAGTTAAAAATCATAGACTTATCGCAGCTGTACGAAGATTGTATAGGTTTGTAATTCTCTTTACAATATTGTAGAATATTGAATTAACATGCTATCTCAATTAAATATTCATGATCACATTGTTTTTAATCATTTTAATACAAAAGGCAGCTTGTTTGGGTTGCCTATAATTCGATTTAAAAAGTTGGATGGGAAATTTTGATGCATCAACCAAACACCATAAGATTATCATCTGTTTTTGTCTCTGCAGATCTTCTTTTATAGTATAGTGTAAGTTTGAGTTGCACAAATCGGTTCTTCGCCCAGAATACTTCATAGTTCAGCAGTGACGGTATAATAACTCTGATGGGAAAATGGACAATAGATTACTTAATTAAAATTGCATGGGTGAAAAATTCGCTTTTCATTTATACAGAAAAGCAACAATTTCTTTAATCTATCCATTACTTTATGTTCATATCTCAGATAGGTTCATTAATCATATTATATTGTAGCTATTACCATCAACTATAAAAAGTCATACTTAGAATAAAGACCTATCCCTTGATTTACATGGTACTTGATTTATACGGTGGAATCAATCTCCGTTTTTCCATAAAATCCTTACCTCATTTTACATGGTTATGATGGAAATATCTATGATATTTCTTTATATTCTTTGATTCGATTTACTTGGTTCCCCATGGAACGTATCTATCGTGCGTAAACCAAGGGATTGGTGTACGTGTTATTGTATTCCACTATCATTATTATTGACTCGTATTTATTTTTATTATTGCACGAATAAAAACAGATCTGAAAATGAAAAAAAACATATTTCACATGTCGATGCTGACATTGTAACTCATATGGCATTTCAAGGTCAATGCCCATGCCCATTCAAATTAAATAATTAAGCTTTTGCTTCATAAATTACAAAAATTTCTCCAAATTCAATTCAAGTTTTCTTTAAAAAAAAACAACAACATATGGAATACTGGAGCATTTATAAAGTTTGAAGAAATATCATTAAATTTCTTGGATCCAAAGTTTTCTTTGCATATATAATTTTTTTTTGTTGAATATCAAATTAGTTGGAACGCAATTACGCTATTACGTAAGCTTTAGTGTTTTTTTTTCTTCTCTCTAATTATCAAAAAAGTTTGATGCACTGTAAATTAATTATTCGGATGTTCGGTATTGACGCTTTAATTAAAATTACATAACATTAGAAAGGTCATCATATTAGCGACCTAGTAATGATTTGATTAAAAAAAAAGCTTTACTACTATATTTTTCTTGTTAAGCTTTTAAAAAGCTGCAGGAAAAATTAAATGCAGATATGTACTTATATTACCCGAAAACGTATTGGACAAGGTTCCAAAAAAGAACACATGGATGATGTAGAAAGGACTAAGAAATACCATGTTATCCAACTTTTCTGATATTTGGCGTAGTGTGTTAAAACGAAACGAAGTTTAATTGAAGTATCGTGTTATACGAGAATTATATATCATTTGGAATTAACGATCAACCTATTCCCATACCGATTTAGTAATTTTGGTCAAACCCTAGAGCTCAGGTCAAAATTCCAATAATTTATAATAAAACATTGTCATTATTTGATAAGGGAGTAACTATTAATTGTTATTGTTTTGTTATCATTTTTCTTTATTTCCTGATTGATTTTCTTCAAAATTTTGCCCATCTTCATATTTTTAAAACTCGAGAAAATAACATATTTCGCCAGTAGCTGTATTACAAAGTGTATTTCTAAGGAAAACAATTGGGACATGTATTTTACAAACAAAAATGTTTGTAATCAATGTTTTCATTTACTGAACTTGCGCAAAAACTAATCATATCTTAGTTAGGCAGCAGGGCTGTACATATGGATTTATAAAATATTTACATTTATAGAATTAAATCAAAAATATATGTTTAATTTAATTTCATTAATGATATTTTGTAAGCTAATCATTATTATAAATAACATCCCAATGTCTGATGCCTTTGTCTGTTCCATTTTTGAAGCGCCTGAAAATAGACAATTTGATTTTTTTTTATTGTACGCAGTGGTTGAAGGTGGTTTAAGGGTGTTGAAAGAGTTTCCGTGTCCTTTTTTAAAGTTTATTTCTATATTCCTTCTGTAATCAGATTTTTACTTATCATCCTCCCTAAGACGGGATATTGTACTAGTTATCACTAATTTTAAAAATTAGTATTTATTGAAAGAAAACGATTTATATTGTTAAAATGTCTTACTAGATTCCCTTCTTGTAGAATTATTAAAATGCCTAAAATGTTTTTTTAAAACAACTAATTGCATTTTCTGTCAAAACTTTATTTAATTTGCGATTATAAAGAACAAGTAGGAATATGTATTTTAAATTTAAATAAATTACAAAAAAACAAAGTAAAGTTAAGACTAAGAAGAAACTAAAACAGCATAAATTCCGCCTTGGAATTTTGCAATCAAAGCAAAAATAAAAAATATGTTAACCGACAAAAAACATTAACATAATTTGAATTCGTTTGGAATTTTAACAAAAAAATAATGTTTTATTTGCAAAATTTACGGCAACTGTGCATTTATATTGTTTTTAATATAATTTTACATACATATGAATATACTCTGCTGGTCAAAAGTTTAAAACGCGAAAAGTTTCGAAGTAGAGATAAAGATCTTGAACATGAAGAAGATAGTGAACGGAAATCTGCCATTGACAACGACTGATTGAAAGCGTTAGTTGAAGCCTATCCACGTACAAACGATTCGAGATCTTCCTTCTGAACTAGTCATATTAGCCATGATCGTTTCCAATTACTCGCGAATAATTGGGAAAGCAGAAAATGTTTAAAAATGGGTGCAGCACGAATTGAATGAAAAATTGTCGTTTGAAGGTGTCGTCAGCACTTTTTCTGTGCAACAAAAATGACCCGTTTCTTGATCGGATGATGTGACGTATAAAGAAAAGGGGATTCTCTACGACAATAAGCGACGTTAGGCTCAATGGTGGACGACGATGGCAACAAAACTTGTTTTTGTATATATTTCCCTACCGACTTATTGAATCATGTATAGTACTTGCTTGGCGCTATTTATCATAATAGACATACTCTTAATATAAATTTAAATTTCGGCCAATTTTTGTGTTAATTAAAGAATGAATAAAAATAACATTAGAAAAATGTTGTATACATTAATAATTAGAACAATATCAAAAGAAAAAAATGGAAATAACAAGGACAAGTGAGTCAATTAGCAAAGCAAAGCAACAAAAAAAAAACAGAAAAGATTAAATATATTCGCTCTTTTTTGGTGTTTTTATCGGTCCAGTACACGCGAAACTTAATGAAAGCATTTGTTTTTAGAGTTTTAATGGAAAATATGATAAACATTTCTTGAAACAATTAAAAATTTGCTCAAACAAATGTATTGTAGTTTAATTCTTTGTAAGTCTTCATCTATTGGCCGGGGTTAAGTTCAAGACTTAACGCAGTTTTTTTTTTGTTCACTGTATTACGATAATGTTGATTTAATCGCGCAAATCAGAATTAGAATTAGAAGCTTTTTTCTCTCAAAGAAATGATATTTCATAAAAAAATCGATTTTTACATATATTGAATACATGTGAAAGAAACGCTTAAATAAACTTAAAGATCCATAAAAAAAAGTCGTACTAGTAATTTTGCACATTTATTGAAACTGCGAGATAGCTTTTATGGGTGGCGTATCGATCTTATGACACGCAGGCCTTCGATTCACAAATCCCGCAGTATTCTATGCAACAAAAATACAAAGAAATAAAAAAATTGATAATAAGTAATAATAATAATCAATAATAAATAATTGAAAATACTAAATAAAACTACTATCTAGACACAGCAAGTTTTATTGGAATGCAGTAGAAAAGGGAGCGAAACTAGAGTGTGAACTTCTGGAATTTAAAAAATCTCTACCAACAAAACCCAGAGTACGAGTACATAGTTCGTTTCCTGGAAATTTTTATGCCCTATGGTAGATACTACCAGATCGGATTTAATTGGACCATTTGTGAAACAATTTTGTTTAAATTAATTCTATTGGCTAACTACATGAATAGACGATAGCATAGTAAATTCCAGTAAAATCGGTCCAAGGATAGTGGAGAAAGAAATAATCCTAGAAGAAAATAAGCCTTTGTTCATACAGTTTTTTTTGATATAGTTTAAAAACTAATACACCGATTTGAATAAAATTTGCAGATTAGATTTATGCTATTAGGGTCTAGGTTACTTGCAAATTAGATGAAATATTGAAAAGTGAAAACAAAGTTATGAAGGAAAAACCATGAAATATTGTTAGTTTTGATAGTTTTCCCATAATGAATATTTCAATTATATCAGTTTCCCACTACTGGAATTAATTTGAAGTTGAAATTGAAATGATTAATTGATAAAATTAATCAAAATCCAATTATGTATTTATTTTAGCTATTAAATAAAATTAATTTTTCTACCAAATATGTATGTAAGCATTTTTAAGCATCCGCGATGAATAATTTAAAATCAGTGAATTATTCAATAGAACTATACGCAACCCACATTGTGTAATTTTTTTCTGACACATAATCAAAGGTTAGTGATCCTTTCGTAGCTCCCAAATATATACAAATTTCTACCCATTGAAAATTTAATAACTGATTCTATTATAGATAGTAGATGAGTTTTGCACTAATCTCACATTATACGATGATGTTTCATAGAGTTACTTTATCCAGGATAGTAATATTCTATCTTGATCTTGCGAGGAGCTTATGCTTGTTGTTTTTATATGGGAGGGTCATGCCACCAGCTACTTTTTCAGTTAAACTTTCTTCCTATAGGCTGTATCCTAGGTGTATCAAAAAGTTCTCGATCCCCGATAATAAATGTCGCTGCTAGTGTCGCAATTTTATTTTTTTTTTAAAAAATATGTTACTACTATCATATACGTGTTAAATATCTGTCGATTAGTTTAATTTTGACAACCATTCAAAGTGAACCATTTTTTTCAAATAAGGTAAAATTCTGTATCGCTCAGTGATTTGATTCTTGCTTTTGGATGGGGAAACTATTGTAGAAAGGAAATCAATCTATTGAAATCCTGGACCTTAGATGATAAACATCAAATATTAATTAAATAAAATTTAAACGTGGTCGTACAATCGTTTATTATGAAGAACGTTCATGTCGGCCAATTGAGGTGACCACTGCAGAAAGTTAACGATAAAGTCTATGATACTATGTGTTAGGAGATCGAAAAGTAAAATCACATTAGATAGCTAAAATTATGTCCGTCTCATATGAATGTACTTTGAACATCTTACGTGAACATTTATAGTCGAAAAACCTATTTGCAAAATGGGCACCGTGTTTAAAAACGCATTAGAAGCTTGTTTCTCTCTTTTTAAACTTTTTGCTTAATAATTAGTTTTCTTCTTTGCACACATGCATAAGTTAAGACGTCATTTTCGTCTATATGGTTGGCCTAATGAGATATCAAGAAGGCATTGATACTATGTGCTTCAAAGTAATTAAGAAAATCATGTTAAATTATTTTTTTTGTTTTATTTTGATGAACATTTTTAATACGTTTCTATTTTTCTAATAATTCCTCAAGGTTTCCGCCATGTAATTTCATTTTAATTCTATCGAAAAGAATGTTTTTAAGTTTTTAAAGACTTGATAAAAAAAAAGAAAAAAACTAGGAAATCTTGTGCGGCAATACATCAAGACAAAAAAAAAGCTTATTTTATTTCAGAAAAAATATGTTAATAGGTATTATACGATAAAAGATTAATTGAGGGTGGTTTTATTTTTTGAACAGAAATTTCCCAAATATTCGTGTTTTTGTTTTGTTTTTATCTAAACTCTGTTATATACATTCGAACCTTCCATATAACACGGTATTTCCTATAATGAGATTTCTATACAGATCGGACTTAATCAACTTGGATCATTTTCATATATAGACGAAATTTTTCCATCCTATTCTGTGGTATTCTCAAATCGTCTATGCCTATGTAACCGTAACTTTACATACAGACAATTCTGTAAGCAAAGTTACATAAACGCCTAAATTGTTATTCTGAATCTGTATCTATTTCGCTTTGGTAAAATGAATTCGCCGTTTACTTTGAAATGTAAAAAATTAGTTTCAGCTAGAATAACTTCCTTCGTAGTTGTTGTTGTTGTTATAATTCCGCCCCCCAATTTTTTTTTTGGATAAGGAAAATAGTTTTAAAAATCTGTTTTTGATTTGTTTCTATCAAAAGTTTCCTTTTTTTCTCTCTCTCTAAGAATGTATCACATCGAAGATTCACTTTTTAAAAAATTCTGGTATTTCAAACTCAATCGTAAAGATACAGAAGATTTGACAGGAACATACAGAGCAGTTACATTACAGACTATCAATTTAGGCATTGATCGGTTCTTTACGGTTCAATATAACACTGATTTGTATCACTTCTAGATTTTTCTTAACATTGTTTCTACCATGTTTAGAAATGTATTATTCATCGTGTCTTAGGAGGTCCGCATGTACTGATAAAATATTTATATCCCATAGATTTAAATATCATTGATATTATTATAATATTACTAATAGAATTTTTATTACCACATTTGGAACAATGTCTTTGATTTATGTCTAACCTTAATTTCCAGCCAAAAAAAGAAGACGATACTTAAAAAAATTGTTATACAAAAATTGCCAATAGTTAATTGATTTATTTTGTTTGTTTTGTTATAAAAGGTAAATTTTAAAATAGAGTAAAATAGTTTTTTCTTTATTTTTTAACGATTGTCATTTTATAATAATAATAATAATAACAATAAGTGGATTGCGCAGGTGTAAAACCGTTTCAGCACAAGTTTTCTTATATTATATGAAAAAGACAAAACAAAGCCATTTATATGCTAATTTCCATTAAAAGCTTCCGTAATATTTTAAAAAAAAATTAAAAAAGCACATAAAAAACTTTTCTAAATTTCTTTTTTTTTTAATAGTTTCCAAATAAAAGCATTTCAAACTAAAAATTTAAAATTATTAAAAATAAAGAAAACCTCGTTGACATTCATCTTTTTAATCTTTAATGATAAAAAATTAATAAATTATACAAAAAAAAGCAGTTTTGTTTTTATTTATAATGTCGAAAACTGATTAAATATTTTGAACTGGTTATAAAATATTTAAAATTAGCAATTATGCAAAAAAGCGCTATTGTAAGCTTTATACCCAAGTTAGAAATTACACTTTACTAAACTGTATTATAATAGCTGCGTTTGTTATTACTAGAACTTTAACGCTACTGATCATCCCGCTGATGAGATGAGATGATATTACATATACTATTCCCGCTCGTTCACTTTTAAGTGAGTTAGGCATGATTACTAATCGCACTAAGTTGAAGCATCTTATCTTCTAAAGCTTAAGCTTATTCACGGCACTTAAGAGTAACTTGAATGATTTTAGGTTGATAATAGTTGATGTTATATTAATCTTTTCGTACACGAAAACAAGCAAAATCCATTTCTTTGTTTCGTCCGCGAAATAAGGGTTTATTGAAGTCTCGATTATCTAACATTTAGTAATTCAAAGTTGGTGTGTAAGACCGCTACTCTTCTCGATGGAAAAACCGTTTTTATCTCACAAATCACACTTAAGCCTATCCGGGATGTACGTTACAAATTTCATGTAAATCTGATTAGAAACATTTTTCATTCTTTTACCACCCTGAAACTCCCAACCAACTGCAGATATACCTCAACCCATCTTTTGAGACTGTATATTTGATGACTGAATATGGATTCCAAGTTTTATGAGAATCCAAACACTATTGACCAAATTAGAGACATTTTTTAATCTATAAGTCTCTACCACCTTCTATCGAGTGGCGGAACTCCTTAACCATTAAATATGTAATACCTAGAATAAATTATTTCCATTACAATCTACAATATTTATATGAAATATTTTCTTGTATGCAAAAATGTACTAAAATTGTGTGATTGTGCACTGAGTTCTACAGAATCTGATTGTGAGCGAACTGATATCAAACGTATACCTTTTATATTAGTTTTTTTTAGGGATTCTAAAAGATTTTTCAGCATTTTTTCTTTTTATTTGGTGTTAGGAAAGTATTCTCTTTCGATTCAGACTATCTAAGAGAACAAATTGTATCCAAAGACATGACAAAACAGATGTAGTCTGAAGGCATCTTAACAGTGGCTGTCGTTGGTATAGTACGTAGGGAATTCAATTCAATTCGTAATTTATACGCATCTAGTTTTATTACTCGTACATCTCAAGGTATAGAAGTTGAAAATTGGTGGCTTTTGATACAACCGAATTTTTTATATATAGAATTCTAAATATTAGAGATCAGGTCTAGTAATAATTTTTGTGAAAGATCACACACGAAACAAGAATTAATAACTTTATGTAAATAAAAGACATTTATAGTTTTATTTAATTGGAAAATTATTTATTTTTATATTCGTTTTTATATAATGTATTATTACTATATTAAAGTCCGGTGAATTGATAGTATTTAAGGTGACCAAACGTAACTCTTTTAGGAAGTTTTATACTACTTTGAAAACCAGTACTGCATTCTTTTGTACTCCTTTGCACTCGAAAAAGTGACCGTGAATAGAAAGTGGGTATAAATATAGAAAATATGAATATTCCCCATGAAAATTTTAAATTATTGATTGAATGTTGCCTCAGCACTAATGCTGCTCTGTAGAGAGAGTACTGTAGCATGGTAGTGGATTACTGGAGCAGTGAAAAATCTCAACTATCTATAAGGATACTAGCTAGAGATTTAACGGTTAAATTCAACATGGGGGGTGCAAATTGTTCGGAATTTTTAAATTCTAAATATTTTTATTTAATTCCACTCTCTTCTTTAAGTGAGAAAAGAATGAAAAAAATTCAAATTTCTATTTTTCTTTACCTCACGTTTGTAACTCTTTTATTTATTACTCCCATTTGATGAATAAGGATTCGTAAAATTCAAAAAGGTTTTAGACTCAAAATTGAAATACAGATTACATCAGATCTTATGGCAAACTCTTTTAAGAGCTTGAAAGTTTTAAAAACAGTTTACCATAAATTCCTTGGGTTCAAATTTTCATTAGAAGATCTTTTTGAATTTTACGAAGCCTTCTTCATAAATAGATAATGTTTATTGAAAACTATTTTATTTTAAAATCAATCAATCGTAAAAACTAAATACGAGACTATTATGCTACAACAACGAATTCTAAGGCAATTATTGTTATTATTATAGTTGAATATTCAAAGACAATAAAATCTAATAATCTTTAAATTCAAATCTTACAGAATCTAAGACCTAATCAAATGTGAAATTTACCATCTGCTTCATTTTTGTGATAGGTGTAATTCGAACAGGGAAATAGTCTTTCTAGGGAAATGTTTTGAACAAAACATATCATAAATCCTGCTTGTTATGTGGAAACGCAAAAAAATGCCAGTTGTCCCAGTGCCCCTGGCACAGAGGCTTGTATAGATATCTTATTTTCGTTTTTTTTTAAACTTTAAGAGATGAATTTTTATATTCTAAAAATAATTGTTTTAATAATAATAATGTAATTTAATAATAATACTGAACTTTAAAAAAAAGAAGAAAAATTGGAATCACTACGTTTTTGAACTCTGATGCAGGCGCTTCTGGTAGTTGTATTGTGGAAGTTTTTATTTCTTCTTATTTTGCGGAGGCTGTAAATAATAAAATTATGACGGAATAAAATGTTGAAATTCATAAACAATAATAAAACACGAATATAAATATTTCTATTTTTGGGAAAGAAAGAAAGAATTTAAAATTTTAGTTATTTAAAAACAAAAATATTTAATGATTAGATTTTCGAAAGTGTTTAATTAAAAGATAATTTATTGGTTTGTCCGGAAACTTTATGGCGATTTCTAAACAATAACGTTAAAATATATAAACGTTGTTGAAATCATATGACTTGTGTACATGTATTTCAAAAGAAGACAGTTTAACATCTATTCTAAGGCATCTTTAAGAAATTTCGCAAGATAAATGGATTTCTTTCAATTTTGTAACCTTTTGAAAATGTAAGATAACAAAGTGCATTTTATAGACACTTCACGACCTAAATGACAAAGGAGCCTGACATTAGATTATCATTTATTCAGGTCTTTACATAATTCTTTTAATGGCAAGAACTTTTACTCTTTGAACGCGGTAATAAAAATCATCTTGAGCAGTTTTTTTTACTGAGGAATCCTAGAGGAATGTAGTCTGGAGAAGTTAATGTGAAGTACAACCTGTATTTCGAGAATCCACACCTTTCCTAAATAATTGTAACGAAATCCCGCTAATATTTTTTTGACCCTGGCACAGTGGTATTATACATAAATGTGGGAAACTGAAAATTGTGAAATCGCCACCGCCACGTGGGTTCGAACTCAGCACCTTTGGTTTACTACTAAATTTTGGCTTTCTCACTAAGCCAACGATTCCACTTCTACAAATTCAGATTCTCCAACTAGTTTTGTACAACTTATTTGTGTACAACTTCTTTTATTCCTACATAAATTATGAACACAATTGTTGTTCTCTCTGTTGTCACTCTAAGATCTTATGAAATACTTACCAAGTATATAATTTGTCAACGAAAACTAAAATACGAATTGACACCCATAAACTTTTGTAGTAAATAAATAGAAAAATTCCATTAAAAAAGCATTAAATTAGCTTTTTTTTTAAAAAAAAAAAATTTAGTCTTGGTTTTGTGGTGGGTGTCGGTACAATAATAGCAATCAATCTAACTGTTCGACATTTAATGAGATTTTAAATCGAAAATCTACAAAAAAGAAAAGAAAAAAAAACCTAACATAATAATAATTTGGGAGAGGTTTTTTTTTTAATTCAAACATATTAGGAAAGAGATATGTAATTTCATTTCAAAATTTCGATATTAACTTCATTTAATTTCACCAGTAAAGAAGCAGAAAGTAAAAATTGTATAAAAATGTATTTTAAAAACAGTTTTTTAGCTTATTTTAAAACATGTTCTCTTCCAGTGCTAATATTATGTCATAATAATGTCTTGCTACAAAACCGAGGTTGAAAAGTTTTGTTGAGGTTAAAAAACCTTCTTACTTAAATATATGCCGAAAAAGTACAAAAAAATGAAAACTAAAATCGGCCTACAGCTTATTTCATCAACTTCGAAAAACTTCTAATTTTGGTTCCCAGTTGAAATGTCTTTTAAAGGAAAAAAATCGACCATATTTAAATAAGGCAACTGTACAAGGCCCGACGCACACTTGAGCTAAGCTCGCTGTAGCCTCGCTGTAGTAAAATAGTTTAGCTGGGCTCACTAACCCCACTGTACACTTAAACTAAGTTACGCCGACGATGTTTTTGGTTAATTCATGTCATCAGTTCTATTTGAGAAGCCGTCAGAGAGGTATAATGTGCGAGTACAGTATCGATCAGTTATTACTATTATTACTATTCGAATCAGGTATGTCTTCTATACTGTAGAGATTTAAAAGAAGTTGTATATACTTTTTTAATTAATTTATCCTAGATAGAATGATAGAAAAGAAAAAATAAGAGAAAACTCGTGTATTATTTAAGGTTAACAAACTTCTGCAAAAAATAAGAAAAAGTTCTATCGAAACTCAAAGATCAATTAATCATCAAGCAACCTTTTTTTTCCGAATAATTCTACTAGATTTCTTTTTCGGATTTCTTTTCTAATTCACATCTCTAAATTGTCCGCAAAAGAAACACCATTTTTAATGTTGTTTTGTCAATAAAAGCTCTCGAAATTTAATAGTAACGTACGGATTGCCACACTCAGGTGGTTACGATACAAAACAATAAATAACAAACTTTAGCACAAAATCATTTTATTGATTTCTGACATATTTATATAAGAAGTTCATTATTCGTCTTGATTCATAACAAATTGTTTATAGCCCAGTCAATGGCTACTTTTACCTTGCAAAAGGTATAGGAAACTTTATATTTGGTACGATTGTTCAACTAGGTAAGTTATTTACAATTCCAAGTTTTCGACCTTGGGGGGGGTACCGCTTGCACCCCCATACTTGCTTAAAAGGGTGGAAAATCGCCTTTTCACGATTATCTCATTACCTGTACGAGATACGTTGATTGAGGTCCATACAAGAAATATAGAGCGTACGATTCTCCACATTTTTTTTCTAAAGATTATAGTTTTGAAGTTACAGCGCGAAGATATAAAGGTGTACTGCATGGAATACTTATTGGAATTCTTCAATATACCCAACCCTACTATAACACGGTAGATAGGTTCCTATGGAAAAAGAAAACTCGAACAAGTGTTTCTTGTTCCGTGTTAGTGTGCGAAACCGTGTTAATGTTCTAATTGTAAAAATGGTTAACCAGGCTTATTAAGTACTTTGTGGAAGCTACTAATGTTTGTAGTAAGTCACCTACTCTTGCTTTTTTTTACCAAGTGAACCCAAGTGAAATTAATTCGACCCACACATATATCTTCAACGGAAATGCATTTAATCGAAATTATGATTTTTTTTGCTCTGTTACACGAATAAGGTATTATTTAAAATATTAATTACATGCAGAAATACAAACAATTATTGTTTATTATATATAATCCCCATTCTTAGTGGGGCATAACTTTCCAGTTAATAAAAATACAATAAAATACTGGATTTAATTCAATGTGATCAAGTAAGCTTATATGCAAGCCCTTTCTCACAGAATTACTATGTGACATAAATTCATTTTTACTTTCTTATACTTCAGAGTATAATCGAAGTTGCCTACTTTCGAAATGGCTTCTGATACTATATTAAATATGTTTTGTGGAAATTTTATCTTGAGGATGAATCAGGTATTTAATTTCTGAGTTATCGTGAATATCATATTGACCAGGAGGAAGCTAAATAAACCGTCAAAACATCAAAAACGGGAACCTAAAACTAAGAGATTTGAATTTAGCGCGGTTCAACATTTGTTCTTCTCTTTGCAAGAACATAATTCTTTTTAAATTTTTTATTTTAGTTTTGGTTTTAAATATTTACGTATTTATAAATAATGATTTTTTTATTTAGGTACTATCAAATGAAACTATGTTAAATTTCAGTCAAATCAATCCAAGGATATAAGTGGATGAAGAAATATTTATAGGAAAAAAAGAATCCTAATTTTCTTTCAATGGACTTTTGAATCTAATATACTAGGTTAGTCAATAATTCCTCTGCCTCGACAAGAGAACGCGCTGCTAACAGGTCAATTTTTCTCAACACATGTCAAGTTTCACGTCGATATGTCAATTCAGTCTTTGTTTAGAAGCTATTTAAAGTTGACGTGTCATTTAATTTTTTTAACATGAAAAAAATTAAATATCTTCCAGTGATTAAATTCGTTATTTTGGATGGTTTATCACCTACAGAAATTCATCCAAAATTGTTAGAAGTACATATATATAAGGATGCATCACCTTCAATTTACACTGGGAAAAAATGGGCTGCCATTTTTAAATCTGGTCGTACAAGCCTCGAAGATTATCCAGTCGAAAGGTCGTCCAAAAAGAATGTATCAACAACAGAAAACATACAAAAAACACAGAATATTATTTTGGAAGATCGACGAGAGACTGTATATGAGATAGCTAACACCAAAGGCATCTCACATAGATCAGTACATCATATCTTAACTGAAAAGTTTTAGGTTGCAAAAAGCTTTGTACAAACAATGAATTTGAATTCAATTTACAGAAAATATTTATGCTATTAGGATCCACGCTCTACCTGTGAATAAGAGCAAATTTTGAAGGAAAGAAAAGAAAAGTTTACTATATAGAGAAAAACTTCGAAATGTTTTTTAGTTTTGGTTGTTTTTTCTCAAAGCTAATTCATTGAACAACTACACATATTTGTTAACTAACGACTCCAATTCCTAGTATATAGGGAGGGAATCGGCTACAGGTCGATTTTGAGTTACGACAAAATTTGATTAATCATTGGAAAACTTTATGAAAAGAACAAAAAATGTTGGTAAACATCAGAAGAAGAATGAATTTCGCGATTAAGAATAACAAATGTATTTTACCAAACTCTAATTAAAAACTAATCAATTTAATTTAATTAAAACGTGTCTCTATAGTATCCAGACTCTTACAACATTGAAATCAATTTTCTGTCGTAATTTATTCGTTTTATTTGTTAAATATAATTGTGACGTCCTGAATGACGAACACTAGTCCGATTATAATGGAATATTTATAAAACGTAATTTACGTCCAGTAATATGTAATTTCATGCTAAATTTTATAGATTTACGGTTTTACTATCATAAATTTACTTCTAACATATGAAGTTAATAAATGCCTTTCATGGAAAAAAGTTGTAGGTTTTTCAAAAGCTTAAATAAAAAAACTGGACATTTTTAGAAAAATATGAAAAATTTCAAATAATTTCCATAACCACACGACTCCATTGGACTTATTTCAAGGCTTATATTCAGTCTGACTGAAAG
Organism: Xylophagus ater; assembly: GCA_963422695.1. NCBI lineage: Eukaryota > Metazoa > Arthropoda > Insecta > Diptera > Xylophagidae > Xylophagus > Xylophagus ater. The sequence goes on from OY730484.1 coordinate 46,786,560, forward strand.
AAAGTCTAATGGAGACTCTAAAATTTGGTCTTTTTTGTCAGTCCAACTGAAAATATGTCTTAAAATAAGTCCAATGGAGTCGTGGGGTTACAGAATTAATTTTTACATATTTTTTTGTAAATAATAATTTTATATCTTTAGTTTTTGTATAAATTCTCCATTTGAATATTGTATATAAGAAAGTTTGAATGGGTTTTCTTAACCAGATATTTAGTTGTAGGACTTTTTAAAAAATATTAATTATTATTCCCCGCAAAAACAAAAGAGAACTTCACATGTAATAATAATATTTAAGTTTAATTTTTTTGAATATATATTTTAAAAGTGTAGAAAATAAATTATTTTTATCTTTAAGAAAAGATTGAAAATAGATTGTGGGTTTTAATTTTTTTAAATAATTTATTTTCCTAAAAAAAGAAACAAAAATGTGGGACTCGAATTATTTTTCTGGTAAAAATAGTCCCCCAAAATTCTAATTAACGAAAATATATTATAATCTTTGAAGAATATATGTGTATAAGAATTTATATTTTTTTTATAATAAAGAAGTGAAAAATGTTTTTGATCTCCTCTATACAAGGTAAAGTAATAATATAAATCTTTCCGTAAATACTTTTTGATTTTCTATGCCCTATGGTAGATACTACCAGAGGGTATACTATACTATGTTTTCTAGATATAGTATCGTGTTTCACGAAAATCAACCAAGGTAATCGGAGTAATTATTCTATTTTTAATAATAGGAACTGCTTTTATAGGATATGTATTACCATAAGGAGAAATATCTTTTTGAGGAGCTACTATTATTAAAAATTTAATATCCGCTATTCTCTATTTAGGAAAAAAAATAGTGCAATTATACGGGGAAAGTCGAACCAGAGGATTCTCCACCTGCTACTCTGCCATACTCTTCTGTTTCCCATAATTTCGGTCGTATTTATTTTCGCTGTTGCAAAATTCCGCACTTTAATAAATTAGGAATTTTCTTCTCTTTCCAAAAATTCAAAAACATTTCGAAAAATCCCACAAATAACGAAAAAAATTGAAGAAACACTGCTCTCTTGTAATGTCAAATTGTTGAAAATAATTACGAAAACTATTTTGATTGTGTGCGTGTTTAATATTACCCACACATACAGAAAATGTTGTGAAATTTTTTCAGAAAATTCGCCTTGCTATGATTTCTGGGCTCCTGTTACTTTTCAAAAAATCCAAATTTCCGAAAATAGGTCCTATAAGTATGCAATTTAATCTGGAAAAAATAAAATTTTCCGGATTAAATTGCATACTTATAGGAAAAAATTTCGGAAATTTTTCCGGATTTTCTGTATGGTCGAACAAATTTTGGATCGTTCGAACCTCCCGTAACATTGTTGTTCGTCACGAACCTCCCGTAACATCTTTGTTCGTCTCGAACCGAAAAGTAGTATTTCAGCCAGGAAAAAATTCAAGATTTTGTGATTTTTTGTTCGTTCTTCGTAGCTTTGGTCGATTTAGTCGCCCGGAAATGGCAGCACGGCGGAATTTTGCAAGGATTAAATTCATTTTTTTACTCTTTGATTGATTTATTTGGTAGCCCTGAGAAGGGCCATTTCTGTTTCTATTGGTGGCCCTAATGAGGACCGTTTTTTTGTTTTAGTTTGTTCATTAAACTAAGATTGTTTCAGTCTTCGAAGAGTGCCGATACATATCGATTTTTGAGGAAATCTCTCCCATTTAAGACTCATATCTCGGGTATTATGGGTCCAAGAGCAGTGAAAATAAGTGTCATGTGATCAGCTTGAAGGGATACGTCGTTTAAGACCAAAATTAGGAAAAAAAAATATGTCTCAGATCTGGACGAATTATACCTCATTCGACGGGGAATTTAATTCTGAATCAGAATCTGTTATCCTTTTTCGAAAAGATTAATTTTTGGAAGAGTAAAGTACGAAAAACCAAATTTTGAAGAAATCACTGATGGTTAGCCTGTTTTTTTTAGGCCATAAAAAAATATGTCTCAGATCCCGACGAATTATACCTCATTATATATATATATACCAATTTATTAACATTTCTTTTTCTTTTTTTTCAGGTAGACTTCTTTTAAACATAAACAAATCAGCTAAACAGAATTGCATCATAGTAAATGCAGTTTAATAACCTCAAGAAATCATTCTAATCAAACATTAACGGCCTTTTGTCGCATTTATTTGTATTACTTAGATAAAAAATAAATTTAAATATAATTTTAAATATGTCATACAAGGTGTATCAAAAAGTTCTTGGAAAAAAAAATAAAATAATGTATGTTTATAGTTGAAATATACAATACTTTACCGGTTACTGTTAATTCGATACATTTATTCAAACAGATTTCTTTTTATTTCTTCTGGATATTACGATTTGTTTAACCCTTCAACAAAATAGGGATTTATGTGAGTTCCGAATTCGATGTATATCTCTTACTCTCGAGCCATTTCCTCAATTTTGGAAACCGATAAAACGTTATACGGAAATTAATTTGAAGAATAACTTCATTCGGAGCGTAAATTCATGTAATATTACCATTGTTTTCAAGATATCGTACGCAGCACTAATTTTGCAAATAGCTTTTTCACCTAAAAATATTCATATAACATGGCTACACGCACTTTTACACGTTTATAGATCTCCTAACACAATATCATAGACCTTTTCGACAATATTCTGCAATGGTCATCTCAATTGATCAACTTTGAGAACGTTCTTCAACATTTAATCAATATTTGATATTTGTTATCGAAGGTACAGGGTCTCTATTAATACCGTATAATATATATATTTCCTTTGATTTCTACACTACTTTCAAAAAACAAGAATTTAGTTACTAATCGATATTTATCCATGTTTGTTAAAAATGAAAAGTTGTTCATTTTGAATTTGTTATCAAAACTAATTGAATTGACAGATCAACATGGAACTTTACATGTTTTCATATGATAATAGTATCATATTAAGACGAAAATAAAATGTTAATATTAGCAGTGACATCTATTATATATAGTTGGGGCCCTATTATGGAATACGATCGTAATCGTATCGTTAACGTCAGGCCTGTTGTTGTTAGTGGAAAACAATAACGTTACGATTACGATCGTATTCCATAATAGGGCCCCTGATAAATTTTTTGATACACCTAGTAGTATATTAAATTCATATCTTGTGATGCAGTCGCAATAATAATAATGTATATAAATAAGTAAATAATATATAAATGAACATGATTAATATATAATACTACGTTTAAAAGTGAAAACAAAAAAACAATAAAGTTTTCATCACTCTTGGGGACTGACTGAAAATCGAAAGCTTTTTTAGCAACAAAAAAAAAAGAAAAGAAAAAAAGTTTGTTTTGTCACAAAACGCGAAATGACTGAGAAAACAACAAAACATTCTTTTTTTGTTCGACTTTAAATTAAATTTTGTTTTTCTTTTCTTGGTTTTTTTTTTTTTTTGTCAGACACATATTTGTATAAAAATATCAATAATTAAGATTAAAATTATTTTGCAAAGAAAATATAACACACCAGAAGAAAAGAAAAATGAATAAGAATAAATTTTTCTTTGAAAATTTGTGATCAGTTCTTTTTTTTTTTAGTGAATTTTTCATTATCACCAACGCAGTATAAAATTTAAATAAAAACGAGAGAGTATTTTAATTACCTAAGAAAATTAACTGAAAATTAAGTAAAAAAAAATATATATTACAAAATAAGAAAGAAAATAAAAAAAAGTGTGGTGTTTTAATAAAAGCAAAAATGTTTGCATAAAAATAAGAAATATTCTCTTTCTTTTTAAAGTAAAGTGTTTTTTTCTCTTTTTTAAAAAAAAGAAAAATGTTATTTAAAATAAAAATAAAAAAAAATATAATACACATTTAGTGATTAAATTAAATTAATAAGGAAAAAAATGAAAATAGAATATCGACCGACGACTGTTAATGCTATTACTGCCCTCGCTGGTTTCATTTTAATAATTTTACTATTTTCTGGGCAAATAAATGGAAGTGAAGATGAATTCTTCAATTATGAATGCTTTAACAGCAATGCAGCAACCGGTAAGTTTATTGCATATACATATGTATAATTAAAATCGATTAGAATAATAGATCCAGTCACAGAGCCTTCCCCCAGCTATTCCAAGAATTGCTAGGTTTTTTATAGTCTGACTCTAAAATGCAAAACCAATTAAAATCCATAAAACTAACTAAGTAATATATATACCATAAGATCATTACTTTTTATATACTTTGCCAAATTCGTACATCTAGAGGCATTCTATAAAATACTGGATTAAACACATTGCTACTAACATTATACATCATAAATTTATTATCACTTAAGGAAGGTTAAGTTAGTTAAGGTTTGTCCTAAATTTATATATTTTGAGAGAGTTCTAGAATATTGTCTTTTTCTCATAGAAAATTTATGCTTTTAGGACTATTTTAAGCAATTCTAAGTAATATTGAAAGAAATCTTCAAGCCCTGTAATAACCACTATATATCGCTGCAGATCTTTAATTTCTTCTCAATCTGGCTGCACATACTTTTATATACGCAAATTAAATCTTTTCATGTTCATATTGCATCGCCCTTTAGATTTGTTGTAAAAATTTTTTGTGCAATAACCTTTAGCCAATCCTTTCACTTAAAAGCTAATTCCAATAAAAACTTCCTCGATTTAAAAAAAACAAATTTATTGTTTTTTTTTTATTATTTTAATACATCACCTGATATCTCAAAATTCCATTGCCAATCATCCAACTAGAAATTTGTTACAGAAAAGCCTTAATTCAGATCACATAAGTTTGAACGAGATAGCAAAGGTAATAAATGCCAAATCAAACTAAAGACAACAAGTCACCTTCAGTTTTAATAGTTTTTTTTATACCTTTTAATATAATATTGCCGCTTATCTGTTTGTTGTCTGCATTCAGGCATTACTGTTTATTGATGAAAGCTAAAAAGAAGATAACTAATGAAATTTTTAAAATCAATACTTCAAGTCTTTCTTGGTAATTGATATATTTTTATACCTTCATCCGATAATGTCCAAAACAGTCATCAAGGCTCTTCTTTTTGGGGACGCGTGAACGCTATATCCTATAATATAAAAATTAAGAATTCTTGTCCTTTGTTTGTTATAAAAAAATACCATAATTCTAAATTTTTGTTAAGAAACAAAAACACCATTGGACAATTTACACATAATTTAGTAATTTTAAACAGGTGAGCATTAATTAACCATCGCCATCTGTGAGACACAGTGGATAGCTAACGGGGAACACTTCGATGAAAATTTCAGATATATCGTAAATAGAAAAACCTGAGTGTTTTTTTCACAAATTTAAGAAAAAAGTTCTATTTTTGAGCGTTCACCGTGATTTTTTGTCCGTTACCAATGTTCTATTAATTTTGTAACTCCAATTGATTGATTGTCTGTCCATTTTGAATCCAAGCCAATTCCTATGTAATCGATTTGAAAATTTATCTCTGGGATTAGTAATAAATATTTTGTAAAAATGATAAAACAAAACATTTTTATGCCCTATGGTACTAGGTACTACCAGAGGGTATATTAGTTTTGTCACTCCATTTGTAACACATCGAAATAATCGTCGTAGAAAGGTTCTAAGGATATGGTTGTGTAGGGAATCAAAAGCTATATAGATTTATGCATGTCCGACCGTCCGTATACAAGATAACTCAAAAACGCGTTATGTGATTTTGATGAAATTTATAATGTGAGTTCCTTATTCCTTAACTTGGTTTGGTATTGTTTGGTATTTCAGCAAAATCGATCCAGGAGGAGCAAAGTTATAAAGGAGAATCCAGGATAAACAGAAAGTTTGGTCGTTTTCTTTTGTTTATGGTTTTTAGGATTTAATTGGAAAATTTGTGAACCAAATTTGTTTAAATTAATTATATAGGTTAACTACACAAAATAGACGATACCATATTAAATTTCAGTCAAATCGATCTAAGGATAGTAGAGAAAGAAATAATCCTAGGAGAAAATAATCCTCTTCATATAGTTTTTTTGATGTACTTTAAAAACTAATACACCGATTTGAATGAAATTTGCAGAATAGACTTATCTGGGTCTGGGGTATCTGTAAATTAGAAGAAATTTTGAAAAGAGGAAGCAAAGTAAAAGTAAGTGAGTCAGTAAAAAAACGTTGAAATAATGTTAGTTTAGACAGTTTTTCTGTCCCATTTCTACCATAGGGCATCCAAAGCTATCGGCTATAGGCCGATTTGCAGTTACTATAGGTTTTTTTTTAATATTTATAAGCTGTAATAAAATACATATATGGAACGAAATCAATATAAAGACGTCATCGATATCCCTTCTTATGTATTCTATGTGTAGCCAGTTTAAGTCCAATTAATCAAACATGAATTTATGATTTAAACAGGCATTCATTCATGATTATCATAAAAGCAATATATATATATTTTTTTTTATGAAATTGATCTTCTTTTGATGTTATTTTACAGGTGGCCGTAAAGCTTTTATTTCAAATATGTATATTAGGAATAGAGTCCGCGCGATTTTATTGGAAGCTAAAAAGTGAATATTTTAATAAATTTTATTCATTTTTGAATAACTTTGAATGTGAAACTCAGCGGGATATCAGATTTTTAGATGATTAAATGATAACATAATATTTTAGTAAAATGTTTTATGTTTAGATGTTTTTTTTTTCTTTTCTTTTCTTTCATCTTTAAATTGCATTATTATGCAAAATAAAAAAAAAGCGTCAAAATCCATTAACCGAATAAATTATTAATTTCAACCGATTTAAGCCAATTTTAAGTGTTGATTGATAATATTTAAATTTTTTTTTTATTATAGCCATTTAAATTAAGGAAGATTAAGTTTTTTTTTTTCTAATTTATTTTTATTTCGATGAATTATAAATAGAAATCAATAGACGAAACAATTTATTACTAAATAGAAGAAAAAAAAAAATAGAAGAAATACCGCGAAAATTCAATGTTAATTAAGAAATTTCGAAGTTGTAAATAATTATGTAAATATATTAGAGCTTTCAATATAAATATATAATAATTTATTTGATCGAATTAGAAAACTTAAAGCTTCAATGAATATTCCATTTGTACAAAAAGTATGTTATATGTCCTTAAAAGATATAAAAAAACTTGAAATCAGATTTTTACTGATATTTTGCTGTCCTAGAATTAGGAATATGTTTTATTTCACCTTCTTCTATCATATAAGGGGAAGGTGAAGCGAAACTGATTAAAATTTAATGAGAAACCAAACACAATAATATTTGGCAATCAATAAATCTATAAACTCTTGAAAATACAAATATCTACGATCTCTATGAGCTATTTTTTCTTGCAGTGAAATATTTTATTGCAGCGAGAAATTGATGTTGAAAACCCACAAATTCCGTCAATTTTTTCAATATTTGTACGAAATTAAACCATTTTTGAAACGGTTCATTATAGGCGAAAAAAAGGATCACATATGACAATAATGTACCAAAAAAAATCATCATCAAAACAAGTAAACGATGGCAAACCCAGGATTGACACCAATAAAAGTTATCCTGTGTGTGTGCTGTAATTGGAAAGGAAGTAGTTTAGGAATTAATTTAATTCTAAACCTAAATTGTGAACAATTAGTAAGATTACGACAAGCAATCAAGAGAAAGTGACTATAAAATTGGTAAATAGGAAATGCCTGGTTTTCCATTACAACAACTTCAAATCACACACAACTTTTGAGAGAAAGCTTGGTTTGGAATGTTTTGATGCACCCACCCTATAGTCCTGATATTGCACCATGGGATTACCGTTTCTTCCCATCACTTCAGAACTAACTTAATAATGTAGAGGCCTTTGAAAATTTTTTAATGAATTCTTTCGCTTAGGAATCACAAGTCCTAAAGTAACGAGAATATGGTTTTGCCTGAAAAATGATAAAATATGACTGAACAAAATGGCACTAGTTGGATTTAAAAAATATGAAAAAAACTTGTTTCATTTTTGGATTGAAATTCGAAGAAACTTTTTCCGGCACTCAACATATACATTAAAAGCAACATTTTTTAATCTACATAAGTCAATGAGCACTCAATTGCAAAATCAGCATTATTCCGCTTGGGTTTAAAAGAACCATTTGTGTAATATGACTGGTTTATTATTTTATATGCATTTTTATGACCTATGTTAAAATTTTGCAATGCATTTATGCTGTTATCAGCATAACGCGAATTACAATAATATTATTATTCAAGTTGGAAAACAATATATAATGAGATATGTATGTTGAAACTGTACCCTTGCTGCCCTTTGTACCATTGGAACCATTAGAGATGATGATGAAATTTTTGATTACCTTAAATATGATATTGGAATTTGATTATTATTAACCTTTTTGATACTTCGTATATATAAAATCCTATTCAGATTCAAATTCTTAATTGTACTCGATTTGCTGTTCTGTTTCTTAGTTTTTAAAGCATATATTCTTTGTTCCATGTTTCCTTTTACTGCACAAAACTTTTTGGACTGTCACACTATGGTTGTCGTAACTTTGCCACTTCACAAAAATTTTTATTTACTTTTCTAAATCTAATAGAGAACATTTGTAGCTTTCTAATGATGTATAATAATGTCAGGTTCACGTATGAAACAACTCGTAACTAAGTTTAGTCTACTTAGGGTTTGACTGTTGATTGTTAGGGTTTACTGTTGAAAACAGGGCTCAAGATTTTGAACAAAGTTATACTATTTTTTACTAACTCTATATTTTCTTTCTTCTTATTATTAAATGAAAATGTTTTTAATTTACTTTCAGATCCTACAAAACCGATTTATACTGCAAAATATAAAAACACAGTTGGTATTCAAGTTTCGAATAGAACCACACATCAGCTAACATCAAGAATATTTGCAATATTTTTACGTGAAATTCTTGGATATCAAAATATCAAATTCATTACGATACAATCGGAGAACTTAGAAGAAGATCAGAAACTTTATAATACTCTAAATAGACTAGCTGCGTAAGTAATGAAAAAATCAACAATATTATATTATTTACAAAATTTTAGTAATAGTAACAGCTCAAATCGAGCCTAAAGGTAAAAAATTAATACATAATAAAGTCATTGATTATTAGGAATTATATAAAAGTTTTCTCAGTTCATATTTACTGAAGCAACAAAAGTCAAAAACTTGTGCATTGGCATTTCGCATTTACCACGCGCAGCATTCGGGAGACCGGTTCATTCTTTCCATAGTCCGCTGTAGGCAGATTTGAGAATGTAGAACCAATCTATATATTCTCAATTTAAATTAAATTAGCCAGCGCGATTTATCGTCTAGTCTAGATAGATATTTGGGACCATAGAAATACATAAACTGGAGAATTCGTTTTCCTCATTTTCATACAAAATTATGCCGGAGAAATGGTCACCATATTTTATCTTCTCGCTCGATTTACACCATTCAAACTCAAGTCTTCCAAGTTTCGGAGATAATGACTGGCTGCTTATCCAATGTGATACAATAATTTAACTTGGTTTTCTCTGCATTGTTTTTATTTTTCATACATTTAAGCCCAAGTTTTATATTCCCCTCTGTCTCGGCCGGTGAGACAGGTGAGACAATGTTTGGGACATTCAAGCCTAGTTAAAATAATAGAAATACATTTCGGATCGTTGCTCTTATTTTTAGTACTATACTTTTTCTACTTTTAGTTTATGAAGATTCTAATAATAATTTATTATTTTCTTTCCATATATTGTATATTTAGACCGTATGGATCCTGGCCAATTCCAACAATCGATTTAGAAGTATGGTTACATCCCGACTATCATGCATTTCCACTTCATATATCCGAGGCTGGTTTAGTAACAAATGCTGGACGATTTGGTTGGTTTTATCCGAAACAATTTCTACAGAATCTTCAATTACACAATACTACAAATGAAAATGGATTTATACATTATAAAATATTTCAAGATCCAAATAACAATTTGTATCGATATTTTGTACTAGATGTGCCGATTTTAAATGAAATTCAAAATCGATTTAGGTAAAATTATTAATTATTAATTAAGGCTTTGATTAATTTATGGATTGTTTTATTTTAGAATACAAAATCAATTTAGTCCTGAAATATGTCTACAAAGAAAATGTGTAACACTTTTCGCTGAATGTTATGATGATACCGCTTTTATTATGAAACATATAAAAGAATTTAATTTTTATGTTCAAATAATTTGGTTTGGTGATGAATATCAATTAGTAATAAAATATTTATTAAATTATTTAATCGAAAAAAAATTACAAAATACATTTATATTATTACATTGGACACCATCGAATATTATTGATGCTGAAATTGAATATGAAATGATTTCGATGCCAAAATGTGAAGAGATTAAAAGTGAAACATTATGTAAATATGAATTAACACCATTGTTGAAATTTTATGGTACCGAATTTAGTACAGCAATACAAGGATTATATGCTTTAGAAGATTTTGAAATAAAAAAATTTGAAATGCGAAAATTATTTCTAGATATTAATAATGAAATTTATTTAGAAAATTTAACAAAACCTAATGATCTAATATACAATCGTGTTGGATGTAATTGGTTAAAAAATAATAAGAAAATTTATTCCGAATGGATTGATTATGAACCACTTAAATTAACAATAGGTGGAATTTTTCCATTATCTGGTTCAACAGAAATTGCTTATAATGATATCGAAAAAGCGGTTAAATTAGCTGTTAATGCTGTTAACATGAATTCAACAATATTACAAAATTTCAATTTAGCTCTATTAATTAACGATGGAGAATGTCGTTCTGATATTGTTATGAAAACATTTATACATTATTTCAATTTGATAACACCATTACTTGGAGTATTAGGACCAGCTTGTAGTGAAACTGTTGAACCTATTGCAGGTGAGTCGAAAAATTAATGTTTTAAAATCTAAAAGCCGTTGTCTTTTTTCCCCGTGTAAATAAAAGGCGGAAATTTTATTAACCCTTTCCCGTCACATATGTGTAACGCACTGATTTATTATCAGAGCCCAGAACTATCTAATTGTCTATATATATAAATACGTAAAAGTCTAGTCCAATTGGTGTCATATAAAATCCCAAAAAAAGTTCTGTGCTGTGGTCGTTTTTCCCAGGAGACCCTGATAGCGAAAGCGTTAAACTTAATTCTGTCCATTTTACAGATTCCATAATCATGAATTAATTAAACAAAACAAGCTAAAAATAGAAGACAATAAATTTTTTATTGCACTGATTACTGAGCCTGTGCGAGACTCTTGTTACTTCTAGAAATTTAATTAAATTTATTTAAAATGAATAGAAAATTAATATATTTCTTCTTTTTTTTTTATAGGAATATCAAAACATACTCGAATGGCGGTAATATCATATTCAGCTGAAGGTGCTTCGTTTACAAATCGTGAAACTTATCCATATTTTTTTCGGACAATTGGTTCAAATCGTCAATATGAACAAGTTTATTTGCAATTATTTAAAAAAATGAAATGGCGTCGTGTAGCTGCTCTTACAGAGGATGGACAAAAATATACTGAATATATTTCGCATATGGAAACTCTATTCAAACAAAATGATATGGAATTAATTATAAATAAGAAATTCCCGAAAGAAGTCTCAGCCAATGAAATGAAAAGAGTAATTATTAGATAATATAAATTAACATGAATTAGGTAAAATAACAAGTATTATTGTTTTTATTACTTAGTACCTACTGGATTTGAAGAAAAAATATGCAAATATTATAATCGCAGATATTTACAATGATATTGCTCAGGTCGTTTTATGTGAAGCTTATCATTTACAGGTAATGAAAATTTCAATTAATTTCGTTTTTATGCCCTATAGTAAGGTTTGTCACTACATTTGTAACACATCGTAGAAAAGTTTAAAGGGTATAGTTGTGTAAAGTTATATCAACTTCTGTATGTCCGTCCATCCGCATGCAATCGTATATAATCGTATACTCGTGTTTGTCTGTTGTCCAAAAATTGTTTATTCCACTCAAAAGTCGTCGACTTCGTCGATAAACTATTATCACCATAAACGTTTAGCTCCATTTTACAGGTTTGTAGGCTGTTGCGTCAAGTATTATGAAATTTAATAATAGCTCTTTGTTCCACTTTTATTCATGAATTGAGTTAGTTTAAGATTTTCCCTAATTTTCCTAAACTAATATTTATTATTTAACATTACAGATGACCGCTTCTCATGGATATGTTTGGTTTCTTCCAGCATGGTTATCAAAAAGTTGGGTGAATGGAAAACTTTTAAATTTAAAACATAATATAAGTTGTACTGCAGAAGAATTGTATGAGGTAATAGTTGGCGGCCAAATATAAATATTAAATTGAATTTTGAAGTAAATTGTTTTCTTTTTCTTTTTTAGGCTATAAATGGACATTTTTCATTGTCACATTCAGCATTTGCTCCAAATGATTCTATAATGCAAGAAAATAAAAATGTATCACAATGGTTAAAAGATTATAAAGCTGGTGGTAATGAATTATCAGATTATGCTGGATTTGCATACGATGCAGTTTGGGTATACGCATTAGCAGCAGATAAACTGATACATGAAGATCCTACCGCCATTAATGATTTACGATCACCGAACGTTTTAAATCGTTTTATTGATATAATATGGAAAATAGATTTTAATGGTTTATCTGGTCGAATACGTTTCGATGAGGGCGGTTCACGTGTAAATGATGTAAATATATTACAATGGATTAATGGAAATTCCAATAAAATTGGTATTTATGAACCAATCATAAATGATATAGAAATGAAAATAATTGATGGTAAATTGAAATTAAATGAAAATCAAATTGTTTGGCTATCAACAAATGGTTATCCAAATGATGGTACATTTGTTTGTCGTTTAGCATCTTTAGCCGAATTACTAAATACCGACTGTGATAGTGTAACATTTATATTAATTAGTTTAATGTGTTTATTTGTTGTTATATTAGTTTCTTTAGCATCGTTTATGTTTTGGAAACGACAATATGATCATAAATTGAAACAATCAGCTAAAGTAATGAGAAATTTTGGTATAGATTTATTATCACCAACAATGAATACAAATAATACTTTAGATAAATGGGAAATCTCAAAAGAAAAGGTTGTTATTAATCGACGTTTGGGTGAAGGTGCTTTCGGTACAGTTTATGGTGGTGAAGCACAAATTACCGATAACGGATGGACAGCAGTTGCTGTTAAAACTTTAAAAGCTGGTGCATCACAAGAGGATCGTTTAGATTTCTTATCTGAAGCTGAAGCAATGAAACGATTCGATCATAAAAATATTGTTAAACTATTGGGTGTTTGTTTACAAACCGAACCAATTTATACAATTATGGAATTTATGTTATATGGTGATTTGAAAACATTTCTTTTAGCAAGACGTCATTTAGTTAATGAAAAAATAACTGATGATTCAGATATATCACCTAAACGTCTTACAATGATGGCATTAGATGTAGCACGAGGTTTATCATACTTAAGTGAACAAAAATATGTACACCGTGATATTGCATGTCGTAACGCATTAGTGAATGCACAACGTGTCGTTAAATTAGGTGATTTCGGTATGGCACGGCCAATGTTTGATAATGATTATTATCGTTTTAATCGAAAAGGAATGTTACCCGTTAGATGGATGGCACCAGAATCATTATTACTTAGTGTTTTTACACCATCATCTGATGTTTGGTCATTTGGTATATTATTATATGAAATCATAACATTCGGTTCATTTCCATATCAAGGTTTAACAAATAATGAAGTATTAGAAGTTATTAAAACTGGTAAAACAATACAAATACCAAATGGTACTAAACCTCATTTAGAAGGTTTAATGAGAGCATGTTGGAATAAAGAATATAAAAAACGACCAACTGCATCCGAAATTGTTGAATATATATCAAATTATCCACGTTTAATAACACCATGTTTAGATATGCCAATAACATCTGTACAAATGCCAGAAACTGAATCTGATCAATTTGAATTGTTACCACGCCTTCATAAACGTAATACGCAACAACCAAATATTGATATATTAGCACGTACATCGACTATAAATAATTTTGATCAAAAATCAATTTCACAAACAAAAAATTCAGATATTAAACAACAAACAAATGATATTGAAATAACAAATATGAATTTATTCGATACTGATGATAATGTTAAAACAAATTTTCAACATAATTTAATTGAAACATCAAAATCAACAGTAGTACCACAATCTATAGATCCAATAGAAACACCAACATCAATATCAAATGATACAAATGATGATAGCAATATAAGTTCATCTTATAGTCCAATGGCACCATTATTATCAAGTAATAGAAATAATTCTGATAGTAATTTAAGTTTAAAACGTTATGTACCAATGTATAGTAGTCCCTTGAATTGTATTAATCTAAATTGTAATCAAACTAATAATAGTAATAATTTGAATCCTAATTATAAACATAATCATTATTCAATAGTTAATATAAAATCATCAATTAGTCAAATTGATTTAGTTAATGATACGAATTTACCAACGCATAGTGTAACTTCTTTATAACTACCCAAAAATGTATCGTAGCAATAATTTAAGTGACTTTCAAGCATTCTTTTGCTGCTAACCGAAGGAATCGCAGGAAGGAATGAATGCCAGTTTAACTGAATAAAATAAAATAAACTGCGCGTTATTTCATTTTCCTGTTAAGAAAACCTTTTCGTTCTATAATGACCAATTTATAATAATTGAATTGAAATTTCAAAAACAATAAAATAGAAAAAAAATGCCCAAAAATGTGGATTGATTCAAAATTCAAAAAAAATTTTCTGTTAATTTCAATTACTGCAATAAAAAACACACATTAATTAAGTGAAAAAAATGTAATGGATAGAAATTCCATGTGCTTCAAATTTGCTCGTCAAAAAAGGGAGTCGTTCCTGGACCGTGAAAAGTGGATAGTATACAAAAACGTAGTAAGAAAAAGCGACCATATTCTCCTGATATTGCAGCAACGGACTACCGCCTATTCAGATCGCTGCAAAACTTTCTTGATGAAAGTTTACATTACAAGGCGGCTTTTTTGTCACTAGAAGCGAGAACTTGAGTTTCCAGCGGATTTGAAAAGCTGTCCGAACGCTGGCAAGCGATTTTAACTAACGAAGGAAATTGTATTTTGAATGAAATTTGCCGAGTAATCTTTTTTGATGGGAGTTTTATTATTTTATATGAAATATTTGAATTTAATTTATTTAACAATATACTTTGAATCTGTTAAAAAGACTGATGGTACTGATGTATTTATTTTTTAATCTTAATTTTAAATTTATTTAATCAAATTTATTTTAAATATGTTTAAACACAGAAAAAAAACATCCAAAATTGTTAATTAGTAGCGAGAAATGAAGAAAAAAAAACTAAATTGAATTAAAATAAATAAGGCTTATTGTTAGACACAGACACAAGTTTTCGTCACCGACGACCTCACTTACTAATTATTTTGTGACGTGACCTATTTGGAAGATAGAGAGACACTTTTCTCCTCAAATATCCAAGTTCCTCCTCAATCGAAAAGTCTCTTGTCATGTATTCCACATAAGAGACTTTTCTCTCTAGTTTTGTCACTTAACAACCCACTATTATAACTGAAAATGTCGCCAAATCACGACCTATTACTAAGAATAATCAATATTTATCACTTTTTTCGATAAAATTTACTTGGATGGCAAAACAATGCTAACATTTTCGTGTCATTTTCAAATAAGTGAGGTGGATTTTCAAAGTAAGCCTTAAAATGTATATAATTATGTAGTTAATATTTATAATTTTATTTATTTATGAATTTTTAGTTTTAAACAAAAAAAAAAAATATTTTTATATACGAAATGAATTTTTCGAAATTAGTAATAAATGCATTTGAAATAGAATTAATTGATATACATATTTGTTTTGTTTTAATGAATTGTAGTGTACAACTTTTAGTATCAATTCATCTTTCTACTCTGCGATGTAAACAGGGCCGTAAACAGGATAGCAATTACAATATGATATTTTGTCATCATACGAAGTCTACCCCTCCGAACTCAGTAATATAAAAATCATAAATTAACAACATAGATTTCCAAATACTGCATTCAACTGATTCTTCCTCTGTACTAGCACCGAAGGATCAGTAATTATAAAGTATCCCAACTATCTCCGCTGTGACGACGTTTTTTAGATTTCGACTGCAAATTTTCAAATAATTTATCTATCCACTGTTGACATAGCAAAAAAAATCGAATTTGAAGTCAAAAATGAATTCGTACCTCAGTGAAGGAAAAGCTCCATATTAGTTTTATTCCAAATCTAGCCAGAGACCCTATTATGGAATATGATCCTAGTCGTAACGTTACCGTAAGGCGTGTTATTGTTTTCCACTAACAACAAGACGCCTTACGTTAACCATACGATTACGATCGTATTTCATAATAGGGCCCCAGATCTAAATTGGATTCAAATACTTTATCCATCTAAATCAGCCAAGTATTTTCAATTGCAATACTCCTAAAAAAAATTGGGTGACTTTGTTACAAAAGAAAAAGATGCCATATTCGAATTACATTTGTTCTAAAATCTGCTTTAAGTCCGATATATATAAAACTATGTGAATTTCATCCAAATCGGTTTAGTAGTTTGCCCTTTCATGTTAACCTTTCATGAAAGGGCAAACTACTAAAAAAAGAAGCTAAGCATAGGTATTTTTGATGAAACGAATTTACGAACTTACTCCCACCTCTCTATCCTATCTCTATTAAAAAAAATTTTGGGAGACACAAATTGAATTTCAACCACGCCAGAAAAGGACGAAGTAAAAAAAAGTGTGTTAACTCTATAATACATGCACATCCTATCTATTTATTGAATTTTTTTTTTTTGAATGAAAATGTTTTACATTGAAAAACTTTTATTACAAAAATAATATGTTTTTTTAAAAATTTGATAGAAGCCAAATTGAAGAGATTATATTATTTTTATTTATATAAAAAACACTTTTAACAAGTATTTGCCTGCTACGAATTGAATTGAATATTACAAATATCTTTTTATTTATCACTACAATATTTTTTTACAAATTAAAAAAATTCTGAAGAAAAATAAATGTCAATTGAATTTAAAAAAAAGAAAAATAGAAAAAACGAAAAGTTAAACCGAAAAATTATCATATAATAATTTTCTTTTATAATTGAAAATTATTTTAATTTTTTTATATTTTAATTATTAATTAAATTTTTCAATCGTTTTATTTTCTAGATAGTTTCTCTAATTTATCAATTTCAGCGATATTGACTAAATCAAATTCAACAATACCTTTGCCAGAGAACTCAGCAAATTTACCATCATTTGTTAATTGTTTGCTAACATCACGTTTGAAGACTGAGAAACAAAAAAAATACTGAATTATAATAAATTTCATGAAAGTCTTAAAGATAAGTGAAAGTAAGAAAATACTATGAAGATGTCCCTCACTCATATATCCTAGTATCTATACTCCTTATACTATTTAGTAACGATCTATAATCAATCTTTCAAAGCTAAATTATTCTGATTTCAATCTAGAAGTGACTTGCCTATTCTGGTGTTGTGACAAATTTTTAGTCATAACAAATTTGTTACTACAAATATTATGACTTCTGAGATAATATTCACATACTATAAACGAAACAAAGAAATGGACCGAAAAATTTTTGGTAAAGAGAAACGGTGCCCGACCGATTCCACTCATGCACGAGTTAAATACATTGAATTAAATTGCTCTCTAGTTGAATTGCGCCCGAGTGGAATTGGCCTAAAATTAGAAAAACTGAAATTCGTTACAATGAAAATTCTTAATAGCTTTATATACGAATTAGTCTTTTAAAAAAAAGTTATGACCGTTATGACTGGGCTCAGAATAAGCTTATTAATCGAATAATACTTTCTATTTTTAAGAAGATTCTAAAAATTTGGTGTATTAATAATAATTTAACAGTCAGCACGAACAAATGTAAAACTATCAACTTATCTCATAAACGTGATAACTCTTTCCACAATTGCTTTATTGATTGCGATTTTCTCCAAAGGGTTAGTAGCATTACTTGCTTGGAAG
Organism: Xylophagus ater; assembly: GCA_963422695.1. NCBI lineage: Eukaryota > Metazoa > Arthropoda > Insecta > Diptera > Xylophagidae > Xylophagus > Xylophagus ater. Next base: position 46,804,799 of record OY730484.1, read on the forward strand.
TTATTTTATTTTAAGGCTACACTTCTTGATTGATGAGACCTAATCCGACTTCGGGTTATATTAAGTGGTAGTATCAAAAAAGTTTTCCAAATCCATATGCCACTAAAACCCTTTATATATTAGTTTTGTCAAATTTTTAATACAATATAACAGTCAGGTGTGGTCAAATTTGTACTGATGCCATTGATTCTTCTTGTATTTTAGAGAAGATGAGCCCTAATTCAAATTGATTTATTAAAAAAAAAATCTATTTCGCAAATGGTAAGACCGAATTCAATTTGAATAAATTAGATATGGAAAAAGCTTATTTTATAGGTCATTTAGATTATATAGTATATTAATAATAATTTATACATACCACCGCTAATATATTTCTCCAATAAATACATTTTCATTCCAACACATTCATGTTCTATTTTCGTTGATACAAGTGTCTTATCAGTTAATTCTGGTAAAACAACTCTCATATTCTTACGGATACGATCAGTATCAACATTATAATAGCCAGATCTCATTTTTGTTAGCAAATCATATAAACTCTTTGGCGGTAGAACAGTGTCACGGTCAAGTGGCATTATGAAACATCTTGATTTCTCACTATCAATAATACCAGTTTGATTTTCTTTAAAATCATGTATAAAACGTCCTGAACGACCATCTTTAAAATCTGGTACTGCAATCTTAGCATAAGATTCATCATCACTTAAATCCAATTCGAATTCTTCACGGAAGAAGTTCTCATCTAAAGGATAATCTAATCGATCGAATGGGCTGAAATTGAAATTTTGCAAAAGAAATATTAGAATAAAAAAAAATAATTATAATAAAATTTCGTTTCATACCTGAATTCTGCATCTCTTGTTCTAATTAATGCGGATAGTAAATTTTCAGATGGATAACTTCTAATATCATTATTATTAGCTTGTAGCATTTCTGCCGCATTCCCTATGGAATGGCTATCGTATGGGACTCCACAGAATCCATGAAAACGTAATCTCTCGAATTGCGATGGTGCATATAAACGATAAATAGCAACTCCACCTAATATTCCCATACACATAACAGCGATTGCTGATAAAAATAGAAATATTGTCGTTGCAGATGACATCCGACGAGTACGTGTCTCAACATCACCATTTATGGAATCCTATTAAAAAAAAAAAAATTCGTGAAAAAATAAACGTGAAACTGGGAATTAGGCTAGATATGAAGTTCTGTTTTTATTGTAATTTCATATACACGAGTATTATAAATTGATACATGTTTTCTTGATAAAAGAATCTATTTACAAAATATTATCAAAACGATATTAAATATTTTAACAGTTGAATTCCAATTTTCAAAGTTATAATTTAAAAAAATTGCATTTTTTAATGTTTATTTCAGAAGAAAAAAATACATTCCAATTATTTTCACCAAAACAATTGTTCCAGCATTTATTTAAAAACAATTTTAATACCGTCGCAATTGATTTGTTTCTTTCAAACTTTCGGAATTGTAGAAATATTTTATTTAACAAAAGTTTGTTTATACAAATTTACCTTGAAGTAAAAAAAAAAATGGATAACAGAGCAAAAAAAGAAACAGATTTTCGAGATAACTCGTTAAAATTTGATATTTTCCAACGAGGTGGGACCTTTATTATCTGTGTAAATGAAAGGCGATTTTTTCATGGGAAAACAAAATTGTTTATGAAACAATTTGTCCATTTTATTCGATGACTTTTTACCATTTCCGTGGTAGAGCACCCATTAACCTGTTATTTTAGAACTTCTAGATTTTATAGGCGAAAAAACGAGACAAGTCGTTTTCTCAGACTTCTTTTGAATTCAAATTTACACAATTCTCAATTTAAACGAATTCTCCAGTAACTGAGACAAATAGTAGACTAATAATGCAAGGTCAGGACTATACGATGGATACATAAGTTAGGCTCTCTCAATTTTAGCTGGATCATCAAAAATCTGTGTGATCCAGTGTTATCGTAATGAAACTTTTTTTGTTTAGACTAAAAATAAGCCATCAAAATAAGTCTTGAAAAAGTCGTACTGTAATATAGATAAGTTCCTTATTAAAAAAAAATTAATGTGTCTGACCTTACACCTTACCTTAAAAGAGATATAATTTGTAAACCCGAAGAATAAAAAGAAAGAAACCCGTTTCCCTTAATCTTCGGGTTTAGTAATAATTTCTCTTTTACCCACGTGTACAGAAGAAATTTTGCACGTCTGTTTCAGTCCAAAAACTAATTAAATTGATGACTACAAATTAGACAAGTTGAAAGAAATTTACTGATACTTAACTCATGTATTTGTGTTAATGATGGGAATTCCGGTAAAGCAAATATTTCCGGATAATAGAAATAAGACGGATTGTCAAACAACCATCCTCAAAATTGTACATTTTTACAGTTATTAGAGATTTCCGAATAAAAAAAAAAACAGAGGTTCACCTGTAATTACTTATACTAAAACTGATGTATAAGAAAATGAAAATAAAAATATTAAACTACATCATTAAATACAACGTGATGGTAAATAAAACAAAAAAAAATTATATTTTCAAATTCTTTTCAATATTGGATTGTTTTGATAAGAATTTGTAAGACAGAACAGAAATTGTTTCTAAAAAATTCTATGGCTTCAAAAAAAAAAAAGTGGTGCATTGATTAACAAATGAAGACAAGAAAAACCCTGATCCAATTTAGATGGGACTTCTAAATTTGTAAATTATATTTTCTCCAAAAAGAAAAAAATAAATAAATAAGTCATTTAACAAACAAATCGATGATGGCCTCTTTCAAAGAAATGAAATTTCCAAGCTTTATGTAACATTTTAACAAATTCATGTTTTTTTTTTGTTCTTGTTATTTTTTATTAATCATTAAATTTTTTTCATATAACAAAAAAAAAAAAATAAAGAATTCGGGAATGTTCCATGTTTTTTTGTTTTTTTTTTTTTGTTCTATTTGTAATAGAAAGACAAAAAATCGATTAACAAATTACTTATATAGGAAAAAAAAAAAAAAAAAAAACAAAATAAACAAAGAATTATTATAAAAAAAAAAAATTAACGTACCAATGGTGCGCTTGGGGATGAAAAACTTCCCTGCCCTTCACTTACTAAGGGCAAATCCAATTTATCAGATTTCTTCTCATTAAACGGTTTTGTTAAAATCGTCATTGCGATATTTTTCCTTTTTCTTTAATTTATATTGCCTTAAATTATTGAATAACTTTAATTTTCTTCCGCACAAAAAAATAAATGCACAATATCAATCGCACCACTCAAATAATTTATTAAAATTGATCAGGGAAAAATAAATTAAACGTAATTGTTTGCTCTCTCTCAATTCCATCTACTTTATACCACGACTTGACCGAAGTTGGCTACGATTCAAAAAATAACCAAAAAGTAAAATATGTCCGAATTTCGGATACTGTTTTGTTGTACCCTGCCAACAGAAAAATTCCGTTTCTAGAGCTTTCCTTTTTTATGGGTCTTATCAAAGTTTTTTTGATAATTTGTTTTGATGGAAATTTCATAAATTTTTCAATTAAGTAAAACAAATAAGCACCATCACTTATTTCGCTCTATCATCTCATTGGTAATTTCCACCAAAAAAATTTCTTTAAACTGGTTATACAATTCTGGCAACACTATCTGACGACCATTTTTAATAGAGCAGTTTTTTATTGGGATAGATTTGCTTACTCGGAGTTGCGGCGAGTGCACCAAATTTAGAAAAAAGCATATTTTTTCAATATTTGTGTAATAAAAAGGTTGGTAGCTGGAAAAAAAACCAAACAAGACGGTATTTTTGTAAAAATAAAGTAAAAGAAATACCAAAATCCATTTTGGTATAAAAATAAATTTCAAATTCAGTTTTGTCGGGGCGAATACAGTGATTTAATTAGAAAGGAATCACTTAAATAAAAATTACAAAAAGAAACAAACCTAAAGAACTGGTTGAAAATAGAATGGTTTTTAATTCTTTTTTAATAACATTTTTGTAATAAGAAAAAAAAATCAATAAATGTGCATTTAATAAAAAAAAAAAGTGACATTAAAAATTCAGTGCGAGTTTCAGAGAAGTTCAAGAGTTTTTTTGTTTGGTTTTTTGTTTTATTACTGTGCAAAAAATAAATAAAAAAAATTAATTCTGTGAGTTAGTTTGAAAAGTAATTTACACAAAAAAAAAGGAATAATATAAAAGAAGGAATATAAAACTGTTTTCTAATATTGAAAAGTCTTAAAAAGGAAAACCAAAACCACAAAAAAGTAAGAAATTTTTGAAAAAGTTTTAATTTTTTTATTTTGAATTTAAGGGCTGGGGCTTTATGGTTTTGCATATGCCCTGGCAATCGTATCACAAAAAAAAATGAAAATTTTTAACAACACATACTCCGAAACACGCCCAAACACATGTCCAAAAATTAACCCTCTTCAAAGTTTTTGAACAATATGAAATTCATTAATACTATTGTAAGTTTTTTTTTTTGCCGAATAAAAGTCTGTCAGAAAAGCTTATTGGATTGCGCAGGATCAAAAGTCCTCATATCCTGTTTTTTCCAATGTATATATCCTTAACCCTCTTTTTTTTTTTGCAGAGTTCTCAAAATGTGTATATATGCACACACACACACACACACACGCGAAAGAAGAAAAAATTTCATATGATTTCGATTTTGAAAAAAAAAATGGCAAGGAAATTATGTTAAAATTGTATTTGTCAGAAAAAGGATTTTATTAGGGTGAAAAGTTTAAAAAAATTTAAACTTGAAACCACAAAAATACTGATTTTTTTTTTCCTTCTTCCATCGTTTTTCCTATTATCCAGATATAGTCAGTCAATGGGAGATTTCCGTGTGAATGTGTTTATGGGGCGAATCGCGTTTATGGGGTTTTTGGTTTATGTCAACAGGAACAAATAACAACAAATTGTTTCAAAGAGAACAACGAACTTTGGGGCTTTTTTGCCTGACAGATTTTTTTTTCAATATTTTGGTTTGGGTTTTTCCTTATTTCCACCTCTCAAGAAAAAGAAAAAAAAATACCTAGTGTACTTTTTGGAATTATCATTCTAAAAAAATGTATAGCTAGAAACTAAAAAAAATTCTTATTGCTATTTTCAATATATTTAAATCCTTGGATGTTAAGATAGTACCTCAAAAATTTGAAAATGCAACGAAATACTGCATTCTGTAATTATTGCTATAGGCTTTGTTCTCACATATTTGATACATTTTTGAATAGAACAATGTTGTTCATACTTGAAAATAAAATGGTAACCTATCATTACAAAAAAATATATAGTAACTGAAAATCGGGATATAGCCGATTTTTTGATACCCTATGACAGAAAAGGGGGCAGAAAAACAGCCAAAACTAACAATATTTCAAGGCTTTTTCTGCATAACTTTGTTTCGTCTTTTCAAAATTGACTCTAATTCGCAGGTCACCTAGACCCTGATAGCATAAATCTATTCTACAAATTTTATTCAATTTGGTATATTAGTTTTTGAAGTCTATCAAAAAAACTATGAGCAGGCTTATTTTCTTCTAGGATTATTTCTTTCTCCACTATCCTTGGATCGATTTTACTGAAATTGAAGATAGTATCGTCTCTTTATGTATTTAGCCCATTGCTTCACAATTTTTTAATTGAATCTGAAAAACCATTTTTAAAAAACGGCAAAACTTGCTGTTCACTCTGGGTTTCGCTTAATAACTTCGATCGGTCGATTTTGCTGAAATGCAAAACCAAATTCAGGTAAGGAATAACCAGTGTAATAGTTTCAACAACTAAATACTTCTTGATCGAATAGTATTTTCGATATGATTTTGTTTAAATCGTAACATGCAATTCTACTCCTGGTAGTTAAAAAACCTAAACTATCTAAATTTCATTAAAATTGAATCATAATTTTTACATATACACAACAAATGTAATACTGAAAGTAAAATCTTAATAATACTTTCGGTCCGGTTAACAGCCAACTTGGACGTGTGTTATTAAAAGAGTTTGTTTAGTGAAAATTCGCAGTAACCATAAAAGATTGTGAAAACATTATGTGCAATTACTTAGCTTATATATAACTATCTATTTGTTCAGATTTCATACCAAACCGTGCAATAATGTTATAAGCCTATATTTTGAATTTAATTAATCAAAACCGATATCCAATGTCTTTTCACAGCTCTCTGGTAGAGTTCGATATTATATTTTTGGCGCTTACGCGATTTTTTATTTCAATTCTTCGATTGTCTTCTTGTTTTTTTTCCTAAATGGAATGTTTTTGGATTTCTTTTTTTAGTACATGTTTATGTTAATAAAAATAATTCAATAAATGTTTATTAAATCTTCTACAGAAAATGCTAATTCATCTCTATTATATCGACACCCAATATTCGCACAACAAATTCTTTTAATATAAATCAATTTTGATATCATAATTTATTTCTGGAGAAATTTAATTAGTGGTGCCCGTGTTGTTGTTATCCAGCAGGAAGGTGAAAAACGCAAGCTTTAAACATCAAGCGTTTGTACGTGTTTAAATATAACACGTTTTATTTCATCATATACAGCAAATCAATTATAGAAATTAATTTTTTTCCGTTGGAATGTTGGAGCATCCCCAACGATTTACACGCAACATCCCCGATTCCTCCTCGACAACACAAGCAGCAGCATCTGCAACTAATCGAACACCAATAAATATTAATAATTTTTCTTCATCATCATCATCATCGTATGGTCAAGGTGTTGTAGGTTGTGGCGGTGGCTTGGTGGGTAATAGTATTGTAACCAGTTCATGGCAACAATCACATCATCAAACACCAGGTTCACCAGCATCACATCACCGTAACTTATCAACATCATCAAATTATAGTACACAAAAAAGTGTAACATTTAGTACAAATAATTCGAACGGTAATTGTACTAACGGCGGTAGTGGAATTGGTTGCGGTGGACAACTAATGGCGGGCAATATGAAACACGGTTTATTAGAAATTTTAATCTTTGATCATATTTTAATTGAAATTTATTTTTTATAGGAAAATCCCAAGAAGATGTTTGCTACGTTGTAGCTAAATATGATTATGCAGCACAAGGCGCACAAGAATTAGATTTAAGAAAAAATGATCGTTATCTATTACTTGATGATTCCAAACATTGGTGGCGCGTTCAAAATAATAGAAATCAATCTGGCTATGTGCCTAGTAATTATGTTAAGAAAGAGAAGCCATCACTATTTGATAGGTGATAATTATTTTAAAATTATTTACGGCCTAATAAATTCAATCAATTTCGTTTCGTTTTTTTTTCGTGTAGTATTAAGAAAAAAGTAAAAAAAGGTTCTGGTTCAAAAACGTTACCAAATTGTTCACCATCACGACAAATTGAAAGCCCTACAATGTCAAGAAGATTACCACCTGATCCATCAGAAGCTATCGGTATTATAAAAAAAAATAATTATTAATTAAAACTTATGTTATCTCATATTTTTTTTCTTTTTTCATCAAAATAGGAACAGCTATCGTTAAATATAATTATCAAGCACAACAAGCCGATGAATTATCACTTACAAAAGGTACACGAATTTTAATTCTTGAAAAATCAAATGATGGTTGGTGGCGAGGACAAAGCGGGAATGCAGTCGGTTGGTTTCCAAGTAATTATACAACCGAAGAATGTGATAACGATGAACACTTACATACTTATGCAATGGCGGAAAATGTGCTGGATATTGTGGTGTGTTTTATTATTATATAAATACCATTAATTTTATATATAAATTATTATGTTTATTTTTCGATTTTTGTAAAAGGTTGCATTATATAGTTTCGTTTCAAATAACGATCAAGAATTATCATTTGAAAAGGGTGATCGTTTAGAAATACTTGATCGACCATTATCCGATCCAGATTGGTATAAGGCACGTAATCAAAATGGACAAATCGGTTTAGTTCCACGCAATTATTTACAAGAATTATCGGAATATTTGGCACAACCATATCGTGGTGGTGGTGGTAGCACTGGTGGAAGTGCTAGTGTCGGTGGTGGTGATTCAATTGATCGACGAAATGATGCAATGTCAACATCAATGCAACAACAACAACAACAGCAACAGCAGCAATCATCCAATAATGTACCACCAATGCAACAAGAAAGACCAAATTTGGCTGGAAAAAGTTGGTATTATGGAGCGATAACACGTAATCAATGTGATACTGTTCTTAATCAACATGGTCATGATGGTGATTTTCTAATCAGAGATAGTGAAACTAATGTAAGTTTTTTATTATTATTATTATTATTATTATTATTTTTTTTTTTAAAGATATTTGGATAAAAACAGAGCTTCGAATCGAAATCTATTTTATTCTGGTTTACGGTTGGGTTTTCCAGTTTTTTCTTCGTTTCGGTTTTCATTTATTTGTTTGCTTCGATTACTGTTAAGCTTAAAAACAGTATTAACCCTTTTTCACATTGTTAGTAAATTTTGCAAGTTTCGGTGATGTAAATTGGGCTTTAAGCTGTTTGGAAACTTTGTGCCGATTTATCGTATTTATCGTTTTTGTTCCATAACCTCTCTTCTTCTTTCACGCAACTTAAAGATTTCATTCTCATAGAATTCCTCACGTTTCTTTGCAAAAAACTGGTCAAGATGGCTTTTATTGTTGTCAATTTTCTAAAAATCTCAATAATTAATAATCTAAGAGTGTCAAGCTTCAACAGTTTTTGTCGGGTAGTCAAAGAGATATGTGTTCTGATATTGTCATAGCGATTTACGTTACCGAACTTAACTAAATGCGTGTGGATGGTGGTTTTTCAGTGAACCTAAAACCTATCTAAATTATGGCTTCGTCAAGAACACTCGCGATGGTCATACGCCCGAAGTTATTTTTAAATATTAATCCATGAATTGGTCTTTCGAATAAAAAAAGATTTTTGATCAAAAGTTAATGGTTGCATTTGCATCCAGCAGTTTTAAGCTCTTAGTCAAAATTCTTAATCTAAGCAGTGTACTCCTGAATGCGTTTGCTTGAATCAAGCGAATAGTAGTTATCTGTGCTAAATGCGAAATTATTTGTGTTAAATGAAATAAGTGCGGAGAACAAATGAAGTCTCAAAATGAAATGAAATACAAATTTTCTATGAAAATGGAAAAGTTTTCTAGTGACTCGTTAAAAACTTCGGTTTTACTCGACTATAGGAAGTTAATTATGGTTATCGGTTCAGTTTCCCTCTGATAAAAAAATGTGTATTTCTAATACAATTTTATTTTCTTGCAAATCCATAGATGGGCGATTATTCAGTATCATTAAAGGCACCGGGACGTAATAAACATTTTCGCGTTCATGTTGAAAACAATATGTATTGTATTGGACAACGTAAATTTCATACATTAGATCAATTAGTTGATCATTACCAAAGAGCACCTATCTACACAAATAAACAAGGTGAAAAATTATATCTAGTTCGATCATTACCAAAAGCAAATGGTACATAAATTTATATAATATAAAAAAATTAAAAAAAAAAAGAAACAACAAATAAACATATATATTAATTTTACAAAAATTTATATATTAATTAGAATTATAAAATAAAAAAAAGAAAAAATTTTTTTTTTAAAATTTATATTCAATAAAATTATTATTAAAGAAAAAAAAACATTAAAATAATATAAAATAATTTATAATATTTTATATTCTAATTTAAAGAAAAAAACAAAAAATATGAAAGTAAATGAATTATCTAAAATAAATAAATTTACAATTAATTTGTAATTAAAAGAAAAAAAAAAAACAAACAAATAATTATAAACAAAAAAAAAACAAAGCAGACATTTTTCTTTTTTTTTATAAAATATTTAAAAAAAAAATGGAGATTAATTTTTAAAATTTATTAAAAAATCGCGAAAAAAAAGAACTCATTTAATTTTATAAAAAAATAACAAAAAAACAAAACAAACACACACAGACATACACTCATTATTAAATAAACAAATTACTAAATAATTAATTAAAATATAATTAAAAAATTTTTTATTTTCTTTTTTTTTTAAATAAAAAATAGTCATATTAATGAAGAATAATTTTAAAACCAAATTATAAGAAACAATTTTGTAAATGAATTAATTTAAATTATAATTTAAAAATAGAAAAATTTTTAAAATAATTATGAAATTTATTTTTTTTTTTTTTATTTTTTACAAAAGAAATGAGAAAAAATTACAATTTTTTTTTAAAAATATAATAATTAGCAGCTTTTTTTTTAAATTTAAATCTATTATAATTCGATAGTTTGCAGGGTTGTGTATTCCAGAACACAAAGACGACTCCATGTACCATTTTTTTCAAGACTTATTTTCAGTTTGTCGGCGCCATTTTAAATTCCTTTGTTAGACATTTTATTTCTAAAAATTCTATTGTTAAAAAGGAGTAACGAAATTTTTAAGGCATCTAAATTATTATAAACAAATGTTTCACGATTGACAATTGAATTAAATGAAGATTTTGTTCCTGAAACAAAGAATCTCAATCAAATTTTTGGGAGTTAAAAATATCAGGAGAAAAAACTCTTGCAAATTACATACAATTCGTATTCGCAGTTAATTGGAACCATTTTTAATTTAGATAATTCCCAAATGGTATTCGAAATTATATTAAATTTAAAAATTTTTTGTAGTATTTAAAGAAGGCCTTAAAACACATCTTCAAAGACGTTATCAAATCTGTTATTGACCATGCCTCCAAGTATGTAGTATTCAAAGTCGTTTTGATTTTTCGACAACTAAATGTACTAAATTAAGCTCTTTTTTACATTTATTTATTTTATTTGTATTTTTCGTACTTATTTGAAAATTTCTATAACTTATCCGGTTTTAGGTTGTTATTAAAATTGTATTTAAACAACTTTTCGGTTTGAGTGAACAAATATATTTTATTTACAATACTTTTCTCACACACAACATACTTAAAATTATATAATAAACAAGAAGCTTTATATAATAACTTGCCAAACCTGCATTTATATAGAAAGGAAATATATATAGTATAAAAAATGCTACAGCTACAATATTTTTCCCTTGCGCTATTTAGAAGTGTAGGCACATACCTATAGAGCTCTAGTAGAAGAAAAATCTACACATAAGTATATATATGCCATAAACTGAAACTTGAAAAATTAAAGTAATATATTATTGTATAAGAATATAGTAAAATTAAATCAGGCTTGAGAATTGAAAGTTAAACAAAAATTGAAATATATTTTTACACAATTTCATTTAGTTTTTGGAAAATACGAAATTCAAAATTTGTCTAAAAATTAGTTCGTTTTTTTTTTTGTTGGTTTTTTTTAAAGAATTAGTTAAAGACTTCCTGAAGTAACAGATATAATCTTTGAGGTATTAATAATAATTTGTAGCTGGCACAATTGAATAATCTAAACTTATAGCGCAAACCGCGAGATATCTTGTAGCCAGCACTCGCGGTACATACCCTTACTACAAAATTCCTCGTAGTTAGTGCGGTGAATGGGTTAACAATATTCAAGTTATAAAAATACAAAGTCAAACATATCAAAATGAACGAAAATTAACTAACTTCTATTAACTACGAAAAGGATTCTTATGCTCATCAAACTTGCAAAATAAAGCAATTGCCGACCGCTATTCTTATATTTAGTTTAGCTCCCCATTAAAGATTTAGCATAGTATCGTGCGACTAGATTTATGTATTGTATAATCCAATCGCATAGTGAATTTTGAATAAATCCTCTCTTTGGGACAAATTAATTTCTTGCTCACTTGTTGATTGATTTTATATTGGCATCTAAATTTGGCATAGAATTCATCTAGAGATTCTAGAATACATATAAGATAAGATAAGGTTTCTTTTTCGTCATATTGTAAGACGAAAATAGGTGAAAAAATTCACGAATGCCATTGAAGAGAGAACAGACTATTATAAACAAATTTCTTATTGAGATTAGGCAAAAATTTTCATTTAATTTCTAATATATTCATTTCTTTTTTAATATATTTTTATAATATACTATGGGCTCAGACCCATCTTTTCATCCACTCGCCATCATGAAAAGAGTAACAAGTAACAGACAGATAGTATTTTAATCTAAACTTCTTTCTTTGTATGATTGGGGCTGAAAATTTTCATCAAATGAGGAGATCATAACTGTTGTAAATGAATATTTTTCAGACCTCGACGAACCGATTTAAAAAAAGGGCGGAATGTTGTTTCTCAGTGTCCTATATTTTTTTTACTTATAAATCAAGTATACTATAAGTCTTTAAATTTTGTGAAAAATTCATATAAATCGATCTTTTCATGCCGATCTTTTGATGGATCAATCTTTCACTATCCGATTCAAAGGATCCATATTTTTTGTGAAAATCTGCACTCCTACTGATCCGTAAGACTATATTTAAAGGTAATGTGAAGTGAATATATCTCGTTTTAATTTTAATTATGATAAATATTAGTTAATGTTTCTGTGAGATAGATGGCGATGTGATATTTTGCTTATACTATTTTTATATTAAAAGAGATATATAAAAAGAAGTGCAAAGATATTTTAACTTTTTAAAACTAAATTATAATAATAGTTTTCAATTTTAAAGGAAGACACTTTAAATAATGCGGTCTATTCTGCATTCAACATATTATGTTATGTTACGTTAAATTTGACATAAAATAAAATAAAATACTAACTTTTTTGTTTAGTTGGTATTGGTATTGGCAATGTTATGTTACATCGTGCTATTTTCTTAGTTTATACAAACTTAAATTGAAACAATCTAAGTAGGTCCTGTTAAAGTATTTCATGAACTTTTTTAGTTTTTATTATATTAATAATTTTGTTTTTCGACATTTAAATGTTGTATAAAATAACTTTTTAAAGCAAAGATCACTTTGATAACAATTTTAAATTTTAAATCCCAATGTACTAGAAATTTTAGAAATTCTATTACGTTTTCGTAACGTAAAATACATCATAAAAGGATTTTGAACAAATAAGAAATTTGAAAAAAATGTTATGTGACCAATTTTAGAAAATCCGTTAAAGTAACATAACATAACATAACATAGAATAACATAGAAAATCGTAGAATAGACCCAAATAATTATTTCAATAAAATTCTGTTCAAAAGAATATAAAATATGACGTATAAACGTTCGATGATAATTTTAAAATTTACCTGATTTTGCTCCCTAATATATAGTCCTAGTTAAAATCATAAAATTGAATAAAATCATTGCACACTCTTCTTGCATATTCTAAGTGCAATTTAATCTTATTCCAAAAATTGTAGATTATTTGTTAAACAACAGGTGTGGTGTCCGAACACACACAGTGCATATTAATTATCAAAATACAAATAACATTTTTAATAAATATACACGATAACATAACATTATATATTATAAATATATTAAATTAATTAAACATACAAATGTCACAATTATTCTAAGCCGTAAAAACAATTTCTGTGATGTATTTAAAAACAAAACAAAAAGGACGAGTAAAATTTGCATGTAGGTATTTAGAAAAATTCACCTATTTTTAAGCTACTATTTATACTGTCAGTATTTTTATCAGTTTTTCTATAACAGTAATGTTAACGAAATGTAATATCATTGTCAGTATTTACTGACAGAGGTTGTCAGTGCACTGGCAAAGTGGCAAACACTGACTTTGAATATATTTTACTAACATTAATGATGAAATAGATTTCTTTGCAGTACTTTAAAGGTGCCTCTGGTAATTAAAGATTATTGACTATAATTTGTCATCGAAAAGCTGACCAAATTTACGCACTCTGACAACAATTTTATGAAAGCACTGACGAAAACTATTGACCGTGTAAATAGTAGCATATTACATCATCAAATAAAATTTCCTAAATCGGATACAATTTAATAAATAGAAATTTCACTAATTTTGATTAAAATTTAATGTTTTATTAAATATTTTTTAAAGATGGGCCTATTTAAATAAAATAATCAAATAAAATATCGATGTATAAATATTAAAAAATTTAAAAACTTACAGCCACTGGAATTTTCTTTATAATGGAATTCAGAATGGCAAAAGTAGTGTAACGCAACGGAAAACAGAATGCAGGAAATTTTATAATAATAATAATAATTATTATTAACATGTTTTAATAAAGAAGAATTCTTCCACTATTGTAGTTTTCTTCAAATTTTCTTTATTTCTTCTAATTATAACCGTTTTATTTGTTCCATATTAAATCAAGAGCTTCATTTTATTTATGTTATAACATAACATTCCCAGCAAGGAGTTACTGAAATAAAAATGAAGACTGTTTGAAGTTTTTGCTAACAGATAAAAAGTCCTATTTAAACACTATGTTAACAATTTTTGAATAATTTTCCCGTGAGACCATCAATGTTGATATATTTCCATCTCGCATTCAAAGTCGACTTTAATTATTGATGCAGAATCTCTGCGATATTTGATTATACCTCGCGTTACATTACAATAATTTACTTTTGTTCTGTGGATCAAACATTAAAATTATTTCATTAATAAAGAAAATATTTATAATATAACAAAAATTAAAAATAATTGTATAAAAATAAAGTAATCGGATTTAAAATTCATATTTTATACTCAAGAAAATTAAATTAAATACAAAAAGACAAATAAACATTTTTAAAATATGAAAAAATTTGCTGCTGATTTATTAATATTTTTCCTTAATTAATTATAATTTGTATTAATTAGAAAAATTAAAAATAATATTTATAAAATAGCAGTAAAATAAAAAATTAGAAATCTTTTATACACAAAAATTTTTTTTAAAAGAAATGAGATTCTTTTAAAAAATATAAAAATTTAATATGTATTTGATTATTAAAAATTTTTAAAAAAAAAAAAAATAATTTGTACTAATATAAAATAATATGAAAAGCTGGAAATATTGGGTTCTATTCTGTATTCACATTTTATGTTATGTTACGTTAAATTTCACATAAAATAAAATACTAACTTTTTCGTTAAGTTGGTATTGGTATTGGCAATGTTATGTTATATCGTGCTAATTTCTTAGTTTATAAAAAGCCAAATTAAAACTCTCTAAATAGGTCCTGTTAAAGTATTTCATGAACTTTTTTAGTTTTTATTATATTAATAATTTTGTTTTTCGACATTTAAATGTTGTATAAAATAACTTTTTTAAGCAAACATCACTTTGATAATAATTTTAAATTTTTAATCCCAATGTACTAGAAATTTAAGAAATTCTATTACGTTTTCGTAACGTAAATACATCATAAAAGGATTTTGAACAAATAAGAAATTTGAAAAAAATGTTATGTGACCAATTTTAGAAAATCCGTCAAAGTAACATAACATAACATAACATAGAATAACATAGAAAATCGTAGAATAGATCCCAATTTAAAAACAAAAAATGAAAAACGGTAACAAATTATACAAAAAAATGAATTTACTATTAAAAAGAAATATTAATAATAAAAACTTTATTAAATAAATGTGAAAATGAGATAAATTTGAAAATTTTATATTTTATTTTTTCAATGTTTTTTGATACATGAAAATTTTTTGTAATAATTATTTTTAATTTTTAATTTTTATTATGATTGTTTTTTACTGGATAAATGAGTGAAAAAATATGAAAAAAGAAAAAGGTTTTCTTTTGTTTTTTTTTTTTTATTTCATAAAATATTTATATCAAAATTAACGAAATTATCTTTTTTTTTTAAATGTAATACGAGTATTTTATTTATTTCTGAAAAAAAATAAAAACTCAGCCATTATCAGATTATATAAAATGCTTATCAACTTTTAGTTTATTGTAATGATTTTATTAATAAACATCATAATACTATTAATAGCTGTCGAAAAAGAAATCAGAAAGCTTCTTTTTTAAGTAACGAAGGCTCAGCAATAATAATCCAGAAAGAAATCCTCTATTTAATAAGAAATAGACTGTTCGATTTTATTGCTCTCGTTTCAGGACAACGACGAGAAAGTGATATAAATTATTATGTTTTCATTCCTTGGAAAAGCGGTAGGAAGTGTGGTTCATCCAATTTTTAATGTTGTCATTGATGCTTCCGCCAATTTAGACCAAATGCACCTTAATTCAAAATTCGTCCCTTGAAATCTGTGTAGTTGTCTAAAATTTTCACCGAACTACGGGAAGAATACATAAACCAATTTCTAGAATTTGAAATTTGAAATTACTGGGATTCTGTACGGCGACATACAATTGCCGGTTGTGACCAATTTGAAAGTAATCACCACACATTTCGCCACACTTGGGGTGAACGCTTTCGTTCTCACCTCAACTTAATTTCTTCGTCCACTGTAGGTGTCAATTTTGAAAATATTCTGTTCAAAATGGAAGTATTATTTTTCGTCAAAAGAAAAATATTGTGTTGTATCGAAATGTATTTATTAATAGTTTCTTTTTAATAAAAAAATTAAAAGTGTTATGATAATAAATGAATTAAAAATCTTGTAAGTTTTCCTTGAATAAACGAATATGTCATATTCTCGTCGCAAGATTTTCGTATAAGAAAGTGGCAAGCAAAAAATCACAAAACCCGACTGTGGTGAATATTGTATACTGGAAATTTTTGGCGGTTAATTAAATCGTTGAGGTTTTAAGTTGTTAGGTGAGTACTCATTGTTTAAATTCCAGAAATCGTAATTTTCCTAAATTCAGACTGATTAAGTTGGGCCTTAAATTATAAAAAAATCAATTTCATAAAAGTTTAAATATCAAATTTATTATTCATACAAAAATAATGGTGTAAAAAGACTCGTGTAAGTTGACTGAACACAAATCGAATCGAAAAAGCGTTAGGTATTGCTTTTTCAATATGATTTGGTTGAAATCGAGTTACACAATTCCATCCACATGATATTAACATTGTTATATTGTATATTAGTTCAATTTTAGTATACATTTTCGTTACTATCATATTTAGTATAATTAAAATAAATATTTGTTAATATTTCATATTTGCTGTGCTTTACAATTTTAATCTTAATATATAAAACTCTTTGTATATTTTGTTTTGTTTTGTCCACTTATAAATATTGTATAAAATTAGCCAATAATTCTTAAATTTTGTATATTTATAAAGTATATAATATGATTAAGGAAGATTTGAGATGCAGAATCATAAGAAATATGATTATAAAAAGTAATGTAATTTTACTAGTCAGCTTGTTAACAGATCCCTTGCTTTATTCATTACCTTCACATTACAATTTCATCGATTGTATTTGGAAAATGTTCACCAAAAATGTAGTTACAGAAAAGGTTCAATTTGAACTGGATTATTCCCAATTTGAAGTTGAAAAGGTATATTCGAGACATTTTCACAACATATGCCCATCGATCAGTAAGTTTTAACTGCCTTTACACATTTGTTGTAACAAATAAACAACCTATCGCTTGATCTTGAACACCAAATAATTATTTTCTTGATAGCAGGGTTCCTAATTATTTTAATCCTAGCAAATAAAATTTAATAATGCAAACCATAAGTTTGCTGTATCAGTTTAGACTAAGGCACATTTTTAAAAGCACAGCTAATAACACTCTTATGCATATCCTTTTTTTTTTCAATTAGAAATTATTGTTAGAAAATTTAATTATGAAGTGGTTTTTTTTTTTGCGTTTGATTTAAATTTGTTGTTTGAAACAAAAAAAAACATTTTTAACGTTTCATTTTATCCAAAATCGGAACAATCATATCGAATTTTGGCCTTTTACCCGGATCTTCATTCATGCATATATTTATTAGTTTTGTTAAATATGGTGAAGTGCCTGGCGGAATTTTAACACGTAAATTCTCTAAAGCAATTTTCATGCCACATTCCATTGGTGAAAATTCAGCAAACGGTATTTCACGTGTTGCAAGTTCCCAAACACATATTGCAAAACTCCACATATCGCATGCTTCCCAATTTCTATCTCCTGATTTTCGTTGTAATGATTCTGGAGACATCCAAGCAGGTTGATATATACGACCACGCTCTTGAAATGAAAATTTCGAATCACTCATATTAATGCGAGCTGTTAAATCCTCATCAATCTATTCAATAATAACAATAATGGTTTTATTCATATTTATTATTTCCTAATTTTTTTTTTTTACCATAACGTGATAACTGTTCAAATTATATTCTGGAATTGGTCGATCCAAAGAATGTAAAAATGCCATGCCTCGAGCTATGTCCATTGCGAAACGTACAGCTTGAGATGTATCAACTACCACTCCGGCTGCGCCATGAAGTAAATCATATAAAGAACCTCTTGGCATATACTAGAAATTTTTAAAATAGAGGTTCTATAGAATGGTATACGAATAATATAAAACTTCAATTTTCAAGATTATTCTAAAACTTTTGCTTGCAAATATCTTCTATTCAGAATGCCAGAAGACTTAGCTTTCAAGCTCGAAATAAGATAATTTGTTTAGTAGTTATTTTACCTGACTTATTACAATCAAATTAGGTGGCGAATTACAAGCTCCGACAACCGGCAATATGTTTGGATGAGAAAATATTCTCAACCTCGGAAATTCTTCCTCAAAATCACGTGAAATACGTGTTGTACATTGACGTATGTTCAAAATCTAATTGAAAAATGATTTAATTATTTTTTTAAAAATGTTAATCAATAAAAATAATATACTTTAGCAACAATATAATTTTTTTGCCAACGACCGCGCCATGTTTCGCCTGATGGAGTAATCGATAGTTTACTGTTCAAATCCAAGTCACCTATATTTATGCCTTTATATCTTGATAAAGTTGCATCTCGTGATCTTGTTTTTAAACCTAACCAACTGTGATCCTTAAAACTGATTTTTTTAAGATCTTGACCAGATTTCTCAGCTAAGTCCTGTAACCTAAATTCATATATATATTTACTGTAATTCTATTTGAAAAATATAGAAAATTAAGAAAACAATTTTACCTTTTAGACACACCATGCTTCGCTTTATCCAAAGGTGTATCACCATCTTTATTTGCTAAAGACACTAATGCGCCATGATTGATAAGATCCTCACAAATCGTTTCATGACCCCAAAAACAAGCATAATGGAGTGGTGAATTTCCATGTTCATTTGTTGCATTAACCTCAGATCGATCTCGTAAAAGCTAAACATTAAAAATGAGTTGTTGTATGAAGTATATTTAAATTGGATAAAATCTAAAATTATTCTTAAATTTTAAATCTTTGGAGTAATTTAATTTAATAATAATTTGATTTATCGTGGATCGGATTTTTGAATCTCAGTCTTTACAAAATTTCAAATAGACATATCCGATTATAATTATAGAAAAAAATACTTAGAAACTATCTTACAATTGATACTATTTCCCGATGGCCATGAGCTGCTGCTAAGTGCAAGGGAATATCATCTCCCATATTGGTTGCATTAACTCGAGCTCCTCTTTGCAAAAGCATTTCAACCAATTTGTAGTGTCCTTCCTTGGCACACCAATGAAGAGGACTGAAACCATGATCATCACTAAAAATAAAAATTAAAAATTGTTTTATTAAAAACAAAAATTACAGTCAATCAAAATTATAGAGCGACATAACAAACACCCTGTATTATATGATTTTTGACACCAGGAAGCATGTATATTTGTTAATAATACAAACCTACTTTAAAATAAAACATATGTTTATGCAAAAATTCGCTCAAATAAGTTCTCCGAAGAATAATTACTTCAACCCACGTTGAGTAAACATTATAAGATTACACAATCGGCCAAACCATGATCAGAATTTGTTTAAACAATCTCTAGAACTAGATTTAGACAACAAACTACTTTAATTCAAATTTATTTAAGTAATCAATTTTCTGAAGTGTTACTAAAAATTTTTAAATATCTATTTTTGGAATGATTACAGCTCTTTAGGTATACCTTGTGTCTGCCCATCCCACTTTTATACAATTGCATATTTGACGTTTTTTCCCTTCTTATTTAAATCTAGTTTTACAAAATTCTTACCAAAAAGGGAATGAATTAAATTATTGTTATGTGTCATATACAATTAATAGCACTCGTAAAATAGTTACCCTAAATTCATATCATGTTCTGTATCATCTAACCACAATCGGACTTGAATTGAATTTCCTTCACGACACCAATGAAATATATCCTCCATTTTAATAACCAAAATAAATTTATTTGTTTTTTAAAAAATATCCAATTACAATCAACTTTATTGTTTATATTTACACTTTTTAAACTTAAAATAAAGAAATAAAATGACACAAAACTAAAATAAATTCTTTCGAACTCGTACAAGTCAAAATATAAATGTCAAAATATAGATACTGCGTTTATACGCGGTTTATTTTTCAAATGTGAAAATCAAACATGGTAGAAGAACGGTCAGGTATGCTTGACAGATGTTTGTGACTTTTTGTCACAAATATTAATTTTTCTAAACACAATAAAAAAGTAATTAATAATATTTTTATTAAATAGTTTTTATACATGACTCAAAGAATACAAAATTAGGGACTCCTAGAGGTGCCTGCCATATTAATTTTATTTATTATTTTAACACATTCGATTTATTTAAAATTGATACATAAAAACCGTTACAAATATCCTCTCATTTAAAAACTATAAATAAGAAAGGAATCGTAACTGAAACGTAATCCAAACTGAAAAAACTTGAAAAGCAAAACAATTAATGGGAATGATTCGATCTTTTGGGCACTATTAAAGAAATAAATTACATACAACGATTAAAAAGAATCAAATTGATAAAAAACCATATCCAATAAATAATTAAAAATTATATTTAAAATAATACTATTTTATTATTGATATTTCTGATAATACAATTTCATACAAACGATTAGCAAATTTGCTAAAATTATTAGATCTAATTTGTAATTGGCATTTCTAAAGCTCGAGCTGACTACATTACTGATGCCTTCAGTAGTTGTTGAAAAAGTTGATGTAAATTGTGTAACATTCTTTCGGGGAGCTACAGTCGTTGATTTTGTAGTAATTATTGTTTTCGGTAATTCTGTTGTAGTATCATTCATAATTGTGGTTTCTTTTTTACAAGAAGCTGTTTACAAACATTACAATTTGTTTAAAAGATTCATATTTATGAAGAAAATAAAAAAATTACCAATCTTATTTAATTCCATACCATAACGATATGGATTCAGTTTTCTTTGACAATGTTCTCCGGCTTCCTTAATAAAAACTTGTTTCTCTGAAACTCGGGCACCAACAAAACATTCGTATGATCCAAAATCTAAACGTTTAGTGTAAGTATAAACACGTCCATTTTCTTCCCATTGTCCAAGACATCTATATTTTCGTGCTGATTGAAAATTTAAGAATAATTTCAAATATATATGAAAGTAAAAAAACTATACCTTCATAAATTTCACCATATTCGCATGCCGAAACTTCATAGTACATAATATCTTCTGAAGAACATTCTGATGATAATTTTGCACATAAACTTGAGGCATCAGGAATTTTTCCAGTAAATTCTCCTCTTACTGGACAAGGTGAATAAACATAATTATGATCGAGACGACCTTGTGTTAACCATCTTTCATCGTCGAAATCTTCATTCGTACAAATTGAATGTGAATAATTATGAGATGATTTTAATCCAATTTGAAATTCCATTATATTTGGACTTCGGTATTTTATTTGTAAGCATTGATAGACTTCTTCACCACTAAAATTATAATGATTAAAATATTGTCGTAGAGAAAAAAACATAAATGATGTTATAAAGAAGACTTACCATTGTGTACGACTAAAGACCAATATTCGATCAGTCACATTTTCGATACATTTCATAGTATACGTTTTATAAGATGTTTGATCACGAAACACTAATGTATCGTTTTTAACAGTTACATGTTCCCAATGTCCTTGCATCCAAACAGGATATTCACATAAATTACTTTGAGGCCATACATTATCTTCAGTTGGATACAATGTTAAAATCTCTAGACGAGGTATTTTTTCAGTTTTATTCTTATCAATTAGTTTATAAATTGCAGAACATGTTGAGTCTTTACTAAACGATATAGAAATCACACCCGTATGAGGATCTTCTTGGTAAATCTAAAATAATAAAATAAATGAAATTATTAAATACACAAAAAAATATCTCATAAAATTTTTACCGCGCATCGATATTGAGGTCCAAGTGTTCCCTTTCCGGATCCTGTATTCATTAAAGCTAAATATTGTTGTCCTTCTAAACCTTCCCAATGGCCCAAGCATTCAAACGTTATTTCTATGGAATTTTAATTATTTAGTCATTATCAAATAGTAGAATCTCCTGTGCTAATGGAACTATGGCAATATTTAAAAAAAGGTATTTTCTTACAGAAATTAAAAGAAATTGAAAACATTGCTTTTCCATTTCTGCCCAAAATAATAATATTTTGTAAGTTTCCTTACCGTGATCCTCAAAAGAACATTTCTTGAAACGTAAATTCAATGCTGACCCTGATGGGCAGTTATCAAGTTCTGATGTTGGTTCTGGACATTCCATAAAATTTTCCTGACCATCATCAACATTATATTTAAGTTTATATCGTCCATTTATTGGACAAAATTCACGTCGAATTTCTTGTCCATCCATTTCAAGATTTTCTAGAATTTATTTATTTTGTTAATAATTGATTTATTCGATAAATATAAATAAATGTTTACTATATAGAATAATTTCAGTATATTGCGAAGAATCTGATAACATTTCTTCAGATGCACATGATGCAATTGCCTTTTCTTCATTTGTATAACATTTATTTAATAATGTAATGTAATCTGGATCCGCAGTACAAACACGTAAAATATTTCTTGCTACCAATTTTAAATTGAAACAACGAAAACAAGTAGTTTCTTCTGAACTATAATATAATTATTTTAAACATATTCAGATAGATTTTATCGTTTATCCATTTACTCACCTAATCATTAAAATTACATTGTTTTCAAAGCGCCTATGGCAAATACCCCAGATAGGAATTGAATCTCCTGTTATATTAATTTGACTGTACTGAATGATGTTCTCATCAATTGTTCCTTGCGTAGTAAATGTTCCTTGTAATTCTGGTGGAAAATAACATGATGCCATACCTGTAAAATATAGATATGTGGGTTTTATGTATGTTTTCCTTTTACTTAACCAAAGAGTAAATTTTAATGAAATTGGTATATTAGTTTCTAAAGTACATCAAAGAAACTTTATGAATGAGCTTTTTTTCTCCTAGGATTAATTCTTTCTCCACTATCCTTGGATCGATTTTACTGAAATTAAACACAGTATCGTCTATTTATGTATTTAACCCATGTAGATAATTTAAACAGAATTGCTTCACAAATTTTCCAATTAAATCTAAAAAACCATATAAAAAAACGACAAAACTTTCTTGTTACCCTGGTTTTTGCTTAATAACTCCGCTCTCTCTTGGTCCATTGTGCTGAAATGCAAAACCAAATCCAGGTAAGGGAATATCCAACTCACATTGTAAATTTCATCAAAATCGAATAATCCGTTTTTGAGTTATCTTGTACACGGCGTACGGACGAACATACGGATATGCATAAATCGATATAACTTTTGATTCTCTACACAGCTATACTCTTGTATACTCTAGTTCATACCATTGGACATAAAGATTGCTTTTTCTATCATACTAAAATATTGGATTACAAGTCCCAAGTCGATATGCTAGGAATTCTAGTGATATTTCATGAAATTAATTCGAACATTACGTGTATGTTTTTACAGTCTTTTTTACAAAATCCTATTAATAAGGAGGCACACTTTGCAGCGCTGCAATAGTGTACAAATTTATACACAAAGAATCCTCTGTTTCTATCTATTCTTTGTGGTAATTGTTAAAGCGTTAAAGAGTTAAAATTTAGAGTACAGAATAATAACATTAAATAATAATAGAATATTTTTCAATAAGGTAAGACCATGACGTCCAATGATTCCATTATAAATTCTTCCTAGTACGTGAGATAAACGATACTTAGTATTGCGAAAATAACTGTTATAAATTACCGCAAAAATTAATCTCGTCATAATTTTTCAATATAGAAAAGATGCGGTAATTCACGTTCCCCATGGACGCTAATATTAAAAGAAATTATTTTGATACATTCACACCTTCCATTCGACATTTCCATATTATATAGTCATCATGTGCGCAAAACGTTTAGTTTGTTTATATTTCGAAAAATTTCAAATTCTTGCGATGAATGATTAGTTTCAGTCTACCCAAACTAAAGATTCCAGAAGAATATTTTTATACTCTCGCATTTGTTATTGCTACAATTACAACTTATGGTATTTAAATGACGTTACCAGAATATGTGGTGCATGTTTTCTTGGAAATTATGATTTTCTTTCCTTATTTTATGGCAAAAAAAAAAAAAATGTTTGTTTCTTTCATTCTCCCAAAGAAGGTATTGTACTAAAAGTTGACGATCCATGTCTAATTTCTCCCATCTTAACAGTTTCTTTACTCTGTGTGTACGTATATATTATATTTTTGAAAAAAAAAAACATTTTTAATGTTCATCTCTACTGTGAAGATGGAAGAAAAAACAAAATTCTTTGATATATATATACAATATGTACTCAGTGGCGTATTATAGCTTCATGTGGCCCCATGTACAGTATTGAATTCAGGCATTTCTCTTCATGTATATTTCTCAATCAAAAATGTATCACAAAGTCAAAAAAAAATTCTTTTACAAGACTAGTAAAAAGTCTATCCTACGATGAGACACCAAAATTAGAATTGGGCACAAAATAAGAAATCGACTATGTGGGCCCAGTCCCATGAACTCCAATCGTTCGAATTCCAAAACTTCACTGAAATTGGATCAGTAGTTTTTAATTTATGAAATATTATTTTTGCATCAGCACAGAAGAGGACTCCGGGATTTTATATACAATATTAAGATTGGTTTTTGGTGCAAATGCCCTTTCTGCCCATAGGATAACACGTCTCTGTATGCACTATATGCATAAAGAGAATGGAGACGCGCTACATTTATCCCTTCTTTGCTGGTAAGGTTTAAAATAAAAGATTTTTGGTTGCAACAAAAAAAAAGAATCCCATTAAAATTTTTTTCTTTTTTTGGTAATATAATATTGTATAATATAGTCTCTGTCCTCTTATATGTGTGTGTGTATCCCGACCGCATTACCACATTAAATCGAAATAGTATATGTTGTGTTGAAATCGATCCTTTTCCAATATTTAAACATATTGAGGTATATTCAGCAAAAATACTTTGATTTACTTCCTTTCATCATAATTTGGGTTCATCCTATCGACATTTTTAAAGGTCAAAATGGTCAAAATTCCAGTTTTTGACAATGGCCACATTATCTATAGCAGCGAGGTACAGGTACCTTACCACACAGATAGATATAGATATTTACTGAACGCATAGCACGCTATTTTTTTTTTTTTTTTTTTTAAGAAATCACGAAAATATTGTAAATAATGTGATTTTAAATTTGAAAAAAATCAAATTAATTAATGATAATTAGTTTCAATAAGAATTCGTTTCATGTGTGGAAAATAACTGCCAAGAAAGATGCGCGATTATCGCGGAATTTTTAATATTAGAGAAAAACAAGAACCAAATGGTTTAAAAATTTTTGAGAAAAAATACGAAAATTAATGCAAATTAATTATGGGAAATTAAGCTTTCAAAGAAATAAATACAAAAAAAACAAAAACTTACTTTTTCCGATAAATAAAATTTGTAATATAACCAAAAATTTGAATGAGTAGATTAATCCTTTCCCGCATTTGTTGAATTTCTTCATTTTCACTAAAGTTATATTGTTTTACCTTTATTGTATATTTATAAGAAGATACAGAGTTTTTTTTTTGTTTACTATACTCGAAAACAAAGTCAATGAAATCTCAAACAAACAAGTGTTTCCAATGTAGATCACTTCATATTTTAAAGTTCGGCGATCTTATTCGCTAGATTAAAAATATTTTTCAATTCACTGTATTTATGGTAAACGTTTTGTGTAGCATTTTATTATGAACTATATAATATATATTTATTTATAATACATTACTGTGTATCACACTACAAACATTCTCTTTTTCTTTTTTAAATAAATCAAATCACGCAACAACCTTCTCTCAAATGGAACAAACACCTAACGATGAAGACGATCTTAAGTTAACTGACTGACTAACAATTTGTTTTGTAGCACAACACACTAGAGGCAAGTGTGTGTTGTTATTGTCTTCAGGTGCAGATAAGAAATTCATTTTAGTTCAACGAAATATACCTATGAGAATTACGTATTTTAACCGAAAAACAGAAAAGAATGTTGAATTTGAGCGAGTCCGAGCATAAAAAAATATTACCACACATTCAAGGTAATTACAGAGCGACGCTAAAGCAAAGAAAAAAAAATCCCAAAAATACAGTGCCAATGCCATACACTGGAAGAAATACTTATTTTCCATTTAAATTAGGAAAAGGATCTAATTATTTTCTATGTCCCTGAATACAATACAATAATATATATCAATTAGTTTAGTTAGTATCCTTTTTTACGATTTCCTTTTCCCGATTCTCATCAAATTTACTTCAACAAAATTATCTAATTTGTCGATATGATAAAAAGTCGCGAAATTCTAGGAGGAATTGAAGTTGTAAAGTTCATTACAATCGGTTTAGAGATGTCTCTCATAAAAAAGCCATAAAAGCCATAAAACCAATAGGAATCTATTCCTTCCGATAGTTGACCAATAATCTCAATAGAATCACCGAAGATATTGCGTAAACTTAATTTCCATACAGACAGACAGATAGATGAAGTGATATTTCCTAAAAAATATGTTTGGTGACATCACCATCGTGAAGATCTATCAAAATCTGAAATTCGTGATTTTTTTTTACCATCACAAAGCTTTATTCCGATTCTCTGGGAAGAAAGCAAAAAGAAATAATACACCTTAAAACAAATATGTTGGTCATCTCTTACGTTCGTTTCTTATTGTGTGATCATCTCATCTTTTACGTTCGTTTCTTATTGTGATCATCTCTATATAACAATAATTTTCAAGTACAATTGGAACTAACTAATTACGTACAAAACAGAAAGGCCCCAAAGTCAATAACATTTCGGAACAAATTATGAACTTAAAATATCATTGATATTATCTTTTGCTACTAATTAGAATAAGAAAATTTATATTTTAGTTAAATATTTTATATTTAAATTGTTTTTGTCTTTCACCCGAAACTAACTACTATTTCCATTTCGACTCTTTAGTGGTTTTGATTTCACTAATTTTAATAGCACAAAAAAAAGCAAAACAAAAATAATTACCCAAAATTACCGGAACTTAAAAAAAATTCTGGAATTTGCTTACAAGGTAAAGAGTCAGACTCTTCGTGATTCATACTTTGATTGGGACTTTCTTAATGTTCAACATACTCATATTTCTTAAGAATATTGTTTATACATATTTACTATATTGAAAGAGAGATTAAATTAAAATATTTAAATCAAACACATTTTACACTGATTTTCAAAATAACATACACTACAGCTCAAAATTCTGTGTCCACCGAAATGAAAAACAAGTATGGTATCTAGAAGTACCAATTTTCGTTTATTTTCACAAAATACTTGTACTTATATATTTTTTGGGAAGTACCAGAAATCACAAGCTGCTAAATCTGGAGAATAAGGGAATGGGTTTGTTTCAGTGATCCAAGCTTTGTGTGCAGGTGGATTATCTAGACAAGATATAAGAAATAAAGTCGGAGCTTCAGATTCTGTTTTCCTTTTAAAAGGTTTTTTTGTAAACTAGAGGTAAATAAGCATCTGAATACCAGATTGAAGTTACTATTTGTTCATATTCCAATGGAATAGCTGCAATATCTTCACTGCTAGTGGAAAGAATAGGCAACTAGTTGTTTTATTCTACTATTTGCACGTTCTGAGCATGGATTGCTGTTTGATTTATGTTTGCTTTTCTGTGTCGTTCGTGGATTTTAAGGGGCTTTCACGAGGTTTATGCTAGGTCTATGCTAAATTAAACGGCTTGGAATCTTCGAAATCACTTTGAAACAGTCTTCAGTCATGCTGCATGCTGCCTAAATTGATGATGAATTGGTAGATTGGTTTTTAGATTGGATCGTTTGGTCTACTTTAAAAGAAAATGTGTACAATTTTGATCGAATTAGAGCAGGATATAAAGATTTTAAAATTGTTAGGTAAAATGATAAAGACTTCCAACAAATATGATTCAAATTGTAATTTAGAAACCGGAAATCTTTCCCAAAAATACGGAGTTTTTGAATATATGGGTAACATATTGGGATCAAAACCCTAGCGTCTTCAAATTGTTGAGCGGTAGTGTAAATTCCATAATTTTTATTTCATTTTCATTGATCTTTTAAAGAACACAAAAGTTCATTCTGAATTTCAATATTACAACAATCTACAGACACTACTAAACCACACGATAGTAAAATGCAGCTTCAATAACAGGTTTCCCGTTTAACTAACTATAGTAAAATACTGGAGGTTAAATTCATTTCTCTGCTATAATATTAGGCACGTTTTACCATCCGTTGCTTTCTTCTTAAACAATGGGAATAAAGTTTTGTGTCAGTAAAAAAATGCGAAGTTTAGTTTTTGATAAAACTCCTTATTTTGTATGTCCCGAAAAATATGATTTTGGGTAATATCCGTTCGAGTTAGTATAATTGAATGTGACTCCACGTAAGCTCATAGAAAATAGTCAATCTCTTCTGGATTGATCTCTCTCCAGAATCGACAACTTTGCTAATTAACAAAGCCATTTAACCAAAACTGAGCCTCGTCACTAAACACAATTTTCCGAGAAAATAACGGAATAGTTTGCAACTTCTCTAGAGCCCAATCAGCGAATGAACGACGTTAGTGGATGGTCTTGTGGCGTAAATTCCTGCATTAACTGGAAAATCACGAAGTGGTCGTCTATAAGTCTCGTGAATCGATGATCGTTTTTCAAAGTAAATTTGAATGATTCTTGATCGTTCCTCAATCGTGGTGAATCCATTCATGATTCTTTGCCCAGAATATATTGAACATAAATATCAAATATATATGTATAAATCCCTATCGTATTTTTGCGTTTAGTAATCAATGGTTAGTAAGGAACCCTTTGTATCATAATTAATAATAAAGAAATACATATAGCAACTTAAAATCGGCTTTGAACCGTTTGTTTCCCTTAAGTAGGACTCACATTGATAAGTTTTCCATCAGCTTTTAAGCAACTGAGAGAAAACTGATCAGTGCGAATGGAAAAACTGATGGTTAATCAGTTAAATTCAATAATAATTCAAAATGCTCGTGATCAATGTGAAACGTACTTTAGGACGGTTTCGATATAACACGTATAACCTCTAAGTTTCACTTAACACGATTTCGATATAACACGAAATGAATTAATCGTGCTTATAGGAGGATTGAGCGTATAAATAATTATAAAAATTTAATTTAGTTTGATAAATATATTTTATTTGTTTTAGTTATTTATTATTATTATTATTATTGTTATTTGTTTTACTTTTGAAATGTATTCATTTATTTGTATTTTAAGTTTAATTTAATTATTAGTTTAAGTGACTTAATATATTCCATATATATATCTTCTTCTTCTACTTCTTCTTCTTTTTTTGATGGTGAAAATAAAAAACTAATTATAATAATATTTTATTCAACATGAAAGTTGTTGTTAATCACCAATATTTCATATTTCATATTTTATCATAATTCATCAAAAAGGGACGGTGAAAATTTCAATAAAATCGAATTAAGAAATGTATATATATAAATTTTCTTTTTTTTTAATTAATATATTTGTATAAGATATTACTCTCTTTTATTTTATCTCTCTCTTCTTTTTTTTTCTCTTTTTTTTTATTAATTATTAATTAAATAAATGTACGTATATGCAAAATTTATTGCATATTCAAAAATTCATTTTTTTTGGGTAGCTTTTTTCTTTGTTTTTGTTCTTCGATTTTTTTCTTTTTTTAAATAATTGTTTAATTAATAAATTCAATTGAATGGCTCGGTATAGATTAATGTTATTTATTTATTTTTTTTTTTAATTTATTATATTTGTCGTTTCTTTCAATTTTTTTTTAATTTACTTTAAATATGTCAGTAATTTTATGTGACGGCTTCATTATTAATATTTTAAATATTTAAAGTATTCATAAAACAAATATATATTTATTTTTTTTGGAGAGGAGAATAAATCATTACATTGATATTTTTTTTTTTATAAACATTACAAATGCATATGAATACACCCAACATGGTTTCCTAAATAACACGGTTTCACTTTCTAGAACTAGAAAAATTCCGAGAACTCTTGTTCCTGTTTTGTTTTTCCATAGGAATCAATCTACCGTGTTATAAAAGGGTTGGGTGTACAATTTTGATAAAACAAATAAATGTTTAGATATACGATAAAAAAGCGGGTGAAAAAAATAAAAATAGTTTTATTCAGCTACCAAAATTAAGGGAAATTACGAAAATTACAAAAACATTTAAACAAAAATTGATTTATGATATCGTATTATTATTAACTACTGAGACTCATTAGCGTTCTTTCCTCTATCGAAAAATCCAAGGAATTGATAAACAATCTTAAAAGGACTATCTTTTCAGTCGTATTTTTTCATGTCGCGAGATATCTTGTTTTAAAAATAATTCAATGTCTAATCACTAACAGATTAATTCCCTAAATTTAACACCTATTTCGTAGTTATATCTTTATTTTTAATCGTTTCACCTAAATATGGATTTCTTTTATTTCGTTTTTTCGATGAGAACGAAAAACTATCTGATAAAGCATCTAAATGCCCAACTAATTTTGGTTCTACGTTCGTAAATCCTTCTACTTTATTTTTCAATATGCAAAGTTATTCCACTATCATCACACATCCCGTAAAAATTCATAAGTTTTTAAAATCATGTCGAACTGATGTGATCGAGTATATATTTGCCGTCTAACAGTTAAACAATCCGATCCCGCGGTAATACATGATCGCGGTTTTTGCGTAGATCACCAGA
The DNA here is from genome assembly GCA_963422695.1 of Xylophagus ater. Taxonomy (NCBI): domain Eukaryota; kingdom Metazoa; phylum Arthropoda; class Insecta; order Diptera; family Xylophagidae; genus Xylophagus; species Xylophagus ater. Next base: position 46,836,001 of record OY730484.1, read on the forward strand.
ATTTTTGGTCAATTGCTCAAGAGTTAGTGAACGTATCAATATTAAAATATTTCACGTAATTTTGGAATTTTTTTTCTTCAACAAACTTCATTCGTTAGCAAACTTGCAGAAAAAACAGTTGTCTTTCAAATGTTTAATTCCTTACATGCCGCATATAACAACTACTTGGCTCGCTGGCTGCATAGATATACGCGCAGAACTTAAATTCTTTAACAAATTACAGATGAAAAAATCAAACTATATAAACAAATATATAATTATTATCAGATCTAAACTTTCTCGTGGGCCGTATGTGCGGCCTACTTGCTGCAGTTTGTGAATCTTTGTTTTAAGTCACATCATTTACTTTATAATACTTTTTATTTTATCGATTTATCTTTTAACTTAATAGCGTTTGTTTAAGTGTTAATAAAGTATGTAATACAATTTTTACATGCACTTTTAAGATAGTAAAAGAAAGTGATCTCGTAAATAAATATACTGCGCTACGATGTAGACCTACTACGTCTTTTATGTTTGTTATATGGAATGATAAAGATTGATGATTAAGACATTATTTTTAATATTCTTTCTTTGCAGAAAAGAACGCTACTGAATTCTAATAATTTAATGATTATATATTTTTCCAACTAATTCTTACGACGTTTATTTGAATCAATTAGAAAAATCTAATAGTATATTTTTTTATGTGTATTTTATTTAATTCGCAATCTAATATTGGAAAGTATTTTTGAATTTTGAAACTTTCTACTCTTTCTAATTGAAAATGCCACTAACTATAACAAATATTTTTTTTTTTTTTGAATGAATTCAAATTAATTCTACTTTTTATTTATTAAATATTTTATGTATGTAACTATTTAGAAACATTTTTTTTATTTACTACAAATATTCCAAATATATTTTATTTCTTATTAAATATTTAAATAGAAATTGATATTGCAATGATTTAATCTCCTTCATTTTATATCGATTCGACCAAAAAAAAAAAAAAAAAAAGAAAAAACTTAAATCATTTTCTTTTGTTTATTAAAAAAAAATAAATTCATTTTCTTTTTCTTGTTGAAAATATAAAATAAACAAATATATAAGAAAATTTTTTAACAATCCATTGTATTTGAATTAAATAGTTTTTTCTTTCCAAAATACATTATTTTCTTAGTTCTTCTGGGTGAGAGAGTTTTATGAATGGACGCTTCGTATTTATTATATTAGTAAGAAATTTTACTAATAGAATTTTTTTTTTTTGTTTTTAATTTTAAACTAAAGTTTATTAAAATATTTTTTTTTTTTGAATTATTTCCAGTTAGTTTTAAAGCCTAAATACTCACGGATCAAATCTAGCGTCCATTTTTAGACGACAACAAATTAGATTTTGGTAGTACAAACGATCAAACTTTTCATCAATATTCTTTGTGTATATACAAATTATTTATGTCGAAAAAAAAGACATTACAAAAATTATTAATCAAAGAAACAACATAAAAAATATTAAAGAAATTCCATTATTTCATATTTCTTATTAAAATTTCAATAACTTTGTTTGGTAAAAGACGGATTTGATGGCGGCATTTTTGCATATACACGATTCGTATTGACTGACACATTACTTGTCTTCCCAATCGGGTTTTTTCGTAATTCAATCATGCCCAGATCTTTTCGTTAAGTTTCCCGTTAAGTTTTCTTAGCACGCGATCATTCCAAAAACGGATTCTAAATTTGATCATGAGTATAGGCTTTTAGTTCCATTAAAATTCTAATTATTTATTATTTTATTTTATTATTTATTATCTTAAATACTAAAATAACTGATAAATATTTAAGAATATGTTTTTTTTAAACATTTTCTTTTCTGTTTTACATAACAAAATATAATGCAAAAGTTACAATATATTTTATTTTGTATCCATTTTTTTTTCTCCATATATTAATAGAATTAATAGTTTTTAATTGAATTTTAAATAATAAAAAAAAAAAATAATAATTTAACAAAAGCAATATACGCCAAAACGTTTCTGAAACGCTGGCTTTTCTCAATACTAAAAAAAAGAAATTAATAAAATGAACAAATATTTTTTTTTTTCGGTGTTTTTGTCTTTTTTTTTTTTTTTAAGAAAATTGTATGTTTTTCTTTTATTTTTTGCGTACAGCTTTTTATTTAATTTAATTAAATTAAATTATATTTTATTTGTTTTTTTATTCATTTTTTCTTTCAATTTCGATTTTAATTATTTGTTAAAACATTTATTTATTATGTTTTATTCTTTTTCAAGAAAATGCTTCTTCGAAATATGTTATTCCCGTACGTATTTATACAAAATTCTAATCTTTTTTCTTATAACTTAAGTAAAGTATAAACTAAAGCTAAAAGTTTTTGCTGCACGCTAATCTTATGTTAGAAAAAATTTGTATTGCTAGTTGGATTTCTTGTAGAAGCTCGAGCAAATGATGATTTTCCACTAGTACCACGTTGAGGTGGTAATGGTCGTCGTACATGTCGTAATTCACTTAAAAAATATGATAAGAATAAGTTAATTTACTTTCATAAATCAAATAAAGTCACCTGTGGTATATTTTTGGGATTCTTTTTTCTTTTTTTCTTAATTTCTCTTGATCAGAATTATTGAATCTATTAAACTTAAACTAAAACTATTATCAGTGTGAGATGTAAGATATGTTCATATTCGTTACTTCTTTTTAACAATAGGGTCTTCTCATTTACACATTTTAAATACTATTTAGTAGAAAGACCGAAATATTTGTTTAAAAATCTACTTCCATCTACTTAGCCAAAGTAGCCAGAAGTAAACTTTGTCAAGTAAGATCGTTTGGGAGGTTTATAATTAAACTTCAAACTTTTATAATTACAAAGAGCGTGTGCGAATTAACTAAAGTGACTAAATTGATTGTTAAGCAGTTTCTTTCTGGGAGATGTTGCACGAAAAGTTTTCTCACGACTCTTCATTTTAAAGTATGCGCTAAAATAAAAGCGTATAAATATACTAATTTGAATCTTTGGCGTCTTTGATTAGATAGAACTTCCGATAGGGATAACTATTAATCTGAGCGGTGTCAATTTAATATTGGCAAAATATACTTTCAACAGGATGGCGGTACGTATTATACAGCGACAAAAACCATCGGTTTATTGAAATCACACTTTAGTGATAATGCGACAATAAAAGTCATAATGTTTTCTGCCCTCCACGGATAAAAAGAGAAATAATTATTAAAAACTAAATTTACCGATCCATTTCCATTTCTTCTAAACGCTGTGTCAGTGCCAATTTTTGTTGAACTGCTAATCTCAGTAATTGATTAAGAGTTTTCTTCTCCTCTTCAGCTGCTTCAAGTTGCCGTGTAAGATCATCTACTTGGGTAACGTACTCTTCACAGCGAGCAGCAAACATAGCACGCAAACCTATTTGACAAAATTTAATGATATATTTTTAATATTATTTCAAAAAAAGACAAAAAAAAGCCGTACTTGAAAAGGTGGCAGCATCTTCTTTAAGTATTTTCAATTCATTTCTAAGTTTCGACATTGTGTCACTAACTACTAATTTTTCATTTTCATATTTTGATTTTAGATTTGTTAGTGCAACTTCAGCTGTCTGTTTATTAGATTTGAGAACAGTTCTTAGTGTTGCAATTTGTTCTCGTTTTGTAGATAATAAACTCTTTAATTTAATTATCTGCTCTTGTAATTCTTCAACTTCTTCTCGATTATATTTGTCTATAAAATTTATAAATTCATTAAAATGGGTTTCGTTTTTATTGCATATAAAATATATACCTCCACTAACGTCGCCACGAGACTTATTTTTATTAAGTTCGATAGTATGTTCAACAGCAGTTTTCAAATATTTAATTTGATCACTAACTGTATCGACAAACTTTTTAATTTCAACTGAATCAGCAAGAGCTTGTAAATCATCAAGTACATGCGATCGTGATGTTAAAACGTCTGATTTGAATTGTGATTGAATTGCAGAAAGTGAATCATTATCAAAACTATTTAAAAAATAAATGAAATAATGAAAAATCTAAAAAAATAAATTTAATAATATAATTCTACCTCATATCATCACTCTTATGATCTAATAAAACTCGGGTTGGTGTTTCACCATTAACAGTACATACAAGATGATATAATTGTGCTAAATCATCGCTCAATGCAACAAGTGTACAACGTGCTGCACCTAAACTTTGACCAGCATTTTGTGAGATGTGTGTTAATGTTTGGACATCACTATGAAGATCAAGAGATTTTTGTTCTGTAGATAGTAATTTATTTTTAAGATTGGTTATTTCATTTCGTAGTGTAACCATTGCATCAGAACAATTAAGACCCTTTTGTAATTCAACTAAATCTGTTTTGAGACCATCAATTTCTTTTGAACTCAAAGTAAACCAATTACTATATTGTGTTACAGCAATTAGTAATTTTTCAGGTATTAAATTCTCTTTTTGTTTAGCCGCAACACCATCTTGTGATTCCACTTGTTTTTTTAGATGCATTAATGCATCAACATGAGCTACTAATAATGTTACACGAGCCATAAAATTTTGCAATTCATTTTGACTTTTATCCAAATTTGTTTGAGCATCTCTTAGATTTGATGTTAAATGAATTTTTTCACTTTCCAAAAATTCTAATTGTTTTTCCAATTTTTTCAATTCGTTTAAATGTATTTCCGAGAATAAATCCACTTTTGTTCCATCCGGTGATTTTAATTCAGTTGACAGATCAGCCTCTAAACGTTTCAAAGCCAAATTCTCTTCTTCACCGTCGCTATTAACATTATTTTCTTCTATACCACGAATACTATAGGCCAAATTGCTAATATTATACATTGATTCCCGATTGATATGTCCATCTAATTCTTTTTTTAAAGCATATTTTGCTTCACGTTCACTCTATTTAGTAATTTATTTTAGTAATTTGGAAAATTTTCAATTTAAAAATATTACCTGTAAAGCTTCTAAAGCTTCTTCCATTTGTTTTTCTGCAATTTTCTTTAAATTTGCTAATTCTTCAACCTGTGAATTGAGCAAATCAATATCTTCAGCGAGTCTTCTAATTTCATGTTTTGCTCCTTCAAATTCAACCTACAAAAATGAAGTGAATTGTTTCTGAAAATGTTAAAGAATTAATTAAATATTATTAAACAAACCTGTGAACTTCTTAAGCTTGATACTTGTTTTTGTAATGAAATATTTTCTTCTTCTAATTCTGAATATTCTGTTAACATACGAGTTTCACGGAATTTCAATTCTTTCAGTTCAGCTTTAAGCCTTAATTTTTCTGCTTCTGTATCGGACTTATCTCTCCCGATATCCGAATTTTCTTGTAACATTCGATCACGTTCGTTGGTGACCCTTTCCAATTCATGTCGTAATTGTTTAACTTCATTTTCTAAATCAAGAATTTGAAGATTGAGTGATGTTTCGATTGCAGCAGATTCATTAAGCAAAGCATCCTCCTGTTCTATACCGGTTTTTGTTGTTACTTTTTGTGAGGACTGAAATTTTGCTAAAGCCTTCAAAATAAAAAAAAAAAATTTAAGTCAATATACAAATTTTTTTAACAGTCATTTAGAAATATAACAACAAATAAGATCAATGAAATATACACAGCCCTAATTTTCGATTCTTTCAAACATACGATCACACAGTGTAGGAGTGGAACATCGGTATTGTACGTATACGGAATAATAGGAAACAGATTGAGTGATTTGAGCTTGTCGATAGAAGTTAGACACGAAGCTCCTTTAGAAAAAAAAAAAAGAGGTTGGAGAGCAAACCGAGCAAATTCTGTAAAAGGTTAGGTTGACTAACAGTGGAAGGAAACTCAATGAAAAGCTAATTTCATAAATATATCTATAACTTTTCTGAAAATTGTAATTGTGTGCAATCTCTACTTTACCAGATAAAAATTTCATTGATCCCAACGTCAAAGTGATGCGACCTATGGCAAAATATTCGCCATGAAAATCTCTATCACTTTGGCAAACATTGAATTCGTGTCCAACCTCTACTTTATCTATATAATTCAAATTTTATGAAAGATACAATTTTTCGTTTACTTTGGCATTTCCATAAATTGTTTTTACTCTACCGAAAGTAATGAAACTTAATTTTAAAAGAAACGACTTATTTATAATTTTTCTATGGTTTTTTTTCCTTTTAGTAAGGATTGAATCCTAAAGTTCCTGTTTTTCCAAATGGAATTGGTATATCCAACATATCTGTTGAAAGCAGATATAAATGTCAAAATCAGCTGACTAATACTTTTCGTTTTCTTTTAAGCAAATGTTAAACGTGTCACATTTAGAAGATTCTTATATGGTTTAATAAATTCTAAAAATAGAAAACATTTTAGAACATTTAACACAATATTGTTTACCTCTTGAGTGATTTCCAAATCATGTTTTGTATTTTCATACAAAGACTCCAATTCTTCGCATTTATGTTGAAGATTACCCTTTTCTTCGAGCAAAACAAGTCCATATTGAGCAGATTGAATTTTCTCACTACTTGCTTGATCCAATTCCCGTGTCAAACGTTCAATTTCCGATTGAAGATCTTCAACTTTTCCATTACTAGGATTAGTGACAGATTCATTGCTCGCCATATTGAGTATTTTTTTTTCTTTGTTGGTTTTAATTTCTTTTTAAAATAATGAAATAATTTCTTCCGACAAAATATTTGGAAATTCTTACTACATTACACAATTAACCACCACTGAGAATTGAGAATGGTGGTTAAATTTGAGCTTCAGGATGACGTCTGTAAGTCAGTTGGAGCAACTTCCGTAGCAATTGTACAATTGTATGTGGTAACATGTATATGTTTACCCCCCTTATTTTTTATTATTTCAAATACACTTGCAGATCCACCTACAAAATAGAAATCAATTAATATTTGTATAAACTTTTTAAACTTCATTTTACTTACTTTTTAAAGACTGATTGATTTGGTTCTTATTTGATTTAAAACTGGTTAAAATTTTTCTTCTTTGAGACACAGTCGAAATATTTCCAAAAAATGGAAAGCAGTAAATTTTGTATGAACGTCTTGACAGCCACAAATGTCATGTTGGATTTTTAATTTCGTTAAGGTTACCTTCCCAAATGTATGATTTATCCTTTGTTTATTAATTCATTCATTTTAGATTTTTTACCTTATTGCACATAATTATTTTTAAATTTATTTGAACTTACTTTCTTACGTACCGATTAGAGTGTTCCCGAAATTCTTAAAATTTCTACAATAATTTTTCAAAAAAAATTTTGGTTGTAAATAAAATGAAAATTGTTCATGGCTTTTACCAAAAGTTCATGGCTACTTGCTTTTGACCCCTTAAACGTCAAAGATATTGTAGGGGTTTTTTTTTAACAAATTCATATTTCTCCCACCACGAAGTTTTATAATTTTACAGGCTCGCCAACTTAATATAATCAAAATCACTGTGTTGCACATAGCAAATTCGATGACGCAATTTTTGACAGTTAATTTTTAATGTTTTTACATTAGCACGGAAATATTGCCGGAATAATTTTGTATTTCGATAAAATGGGATTGTTTTTTAATAATTTAATACCAATTAGTATTTACTTCAAGATTCTAGAATAGAAAGTTATTTGGAAGTGTTAAAAAAAAGAAAGTGTAAAAAACAAAACAAAACAAAACAAAACAAACTGCAATTTTCAAGTTTTTGTCTTTGTGAAGCTTGTGAAATTTCAGAAGTTTTTTTTCTGAAACATTAATTTCTTTTCTAAATTCGTTTCAAATATAAATAGAAATGGAAATGAAAAAGGTTTTGGAGCAGGAAGGACGAGATGCCAAAAACTTAGTGGCTTATCAAATCGGGATGAACGAAGGTGCAAACTTTTTTTTTTTAAACAAAATATATTGACATTTGTTTCCTTTTTCAATTAACCTGCCATCTGTTGTTAAGTAGTGGCAAAGTAGACTGTTTTAAATTTGATTACCGGGAAAAAATAACGGTTTCGTTTCACTGAAAATGGTTTTCCGTTTTCGTTCTAGTCTAAATTTTTAAATTTTATTTTTAAGCATCTATAATATAAAATACCCTTTTATAATTTTGATTTTAATATCTCCTAAAATTTTTTATTACAAAGAATTTCGACTGATTCCAAATTTCTTTTATAGGATTTCCAGTTTCTAGAAAACCTCCTAAATTCCTTACAACAATTCCGGCTATTAAAAAGGTGCTAGTTTCTACACAACAACAAACAACGAAAACGAATTCAACTCCACGAGTACGTAGTGCATCAACTGGTCGTGATAAGAAATCTGAACTTCAGGCACGTTATTGGGCCTTATTGTTTGGTAATTTACAACGTGCAATAAATGAAATATATCAAACTGTTGAATGCTATGAAAATATGTCATCATGTCAAGAGGCAATATTAGTATTGGAGAATTATATTCGTGATTTCAAAGCTTTAGCGGAATGGTTTCGTGTTTCATGGGATTATGAAACGACACCATTGCCACAGCGACACACACAATCGTTAGCTTGGGAAGTTCGTAAAAGTAATCCCGTACGTAGAGTGCGTGCAAGAAGTCTATCAAGTCCAACAACTTCAGGAAAATCAAGTCCATGCTTTTCTGGTAAAAGTAGTCCTTCAAATCAGGATGAAAATAAAAGTTCTCCAAAAAATATGAAAACTTTTATAGATGCTCAAAAATGTAGCAGCAGCAAATCTCCGCGAGTAAATATTCGAAATTTATTTTCATCTAAATCATTAAAAAAAACAAATGAAATTGCCGAAGATAAAAACAAAATGACTCCAAAAGATCATATTGAACCAGAAGAAATATGTTTAAAAGAAAATAATCAACATTTACAATCTTCTGAAAGTAAAATAACTAAAACAAATCTTAGTTGGAATGAAATTGTTGAAATGGAAGCAATGTCACCCAAATCAGATCAACATCAGGAGGAGGAATCACCGAAAATTGTGACAGAAAATGAATTATCATTAGAAATATGTAAAATCGATAAATTTGCGCAAACAGAATTAGAAGATGAGAATTTAACATTAGTTGAAATTCGGGAGAAAATTCGAAAAATGACTGAAGAAGAAACAATTGGTAAAATTAAAAAAACACCTGAAATTATTCGTGAACCAGCTAATGAAACAAATACTCAAAAATGTAATGAAATTATAAAAGAACCAGATAAATCTCCATTGCATATAGATTTGCATCCAAAAAAAACGGATTCCGTACCAAAATTAGATATACAACAGACCAAATCATCGGAATCTCTAAAGAAAACTCAAAATAGTCCATTAAAATATTCAAGTGTACTTAATCGATCTTCAACAGCTATAACTAATATGAAATCAACTAGTTCTATAACAAGATTAAATCCAAGAGTAGCAACTGTTAAGCCAACTGGAATAATCCAATCAATTTCTAAACCTAGTATTTCCACAGGTGAATCAGTTTTTAAACGTGCACCACCTTCAAAGTCATCAATTAATAATTATCCTAGAAACGCGTTACAAGCAAGTCGAAAACAACCACTTCCACTTGTAAGAACCTCTACAAATTTGGTAAAATCAAATGCAACAAATCCTTTATCAATTCGATCTCGAACTATGATTGAAATAAATAATAAAAATAATAAAACGATCAATAATCTAATATCGAGTTCTAAAATATCATCATGCGAAGATATAGGAAGTTCTACATCAACGTTAAAAGCTAGTAATGAAAAAATAAACAATTTAAAATCAAATATAAATGAAGAAAATAAAGACTTACAACACACTAATTTAGATAGAAGATCAGAATTTAAACCATTTTCAAATGATTTGAATCCTAATAATAGTAATAATATTACAAATGATGGATGGTTAACTGTGAAGACAAGAAAACGTTCAAGTTCACATTGGACGAATCGTTTTAATCAACCAACTGGTTATGCTAGCCTACCAACATTAGCTTTATCAACCGAAAAAGATGAACAAAACAATATAATCAATGGAATTAATAAGAAATCATCTCGTGAAAAACTTGTGAAACAAAAATCAAACATAATTAAATCAGATCGTATTCGTACTGTAAAACCGGCAATTAAAAATGCAAAAGCAAAAGTTAATTCTTTACCAGGAAAATCATATAGTCGAACAAAAGTGATCAGTTGTACAGATGATTTGGGACAGATGAATACCGCACGCTCCAGTACAATTTCAAATTCTCGTCAAGGGATTATGAAAAGACAAAAATCGGATCTAACCGGATTGAAGATGACTTCTTTACATCGAGAATATATGCGTAGTGAAAAATTAAATAAAAGTATTAACAATAATAATAATAATAATATAAGTAGTATGGAGAATAAGACAAAAGATCAGGTCGAAGAAGTTGATATAAATAAAATTGATATAAAAATTCAAACGAATCGAGAATTCTCCAAAACAATCGGTGATTTATATGATAGTTTAGCAATTTCGAATGGTGTTCGTGACGTTGATCTGTTTAGCTGTGATGAAAGTGAAGAAAAAGATGATACCGAAAGTGATGAAGATCAAAGAAAACTTCTAGAAGAACAGGAAAGTTTAGAAAGGCAAATACTTGAATTACAAAATACTGAAATTGATGTGGACACAGAGACTGATGAAACTGATTGTGAAGTAACAATTGAAACTGAAGATATTCCTGCAAATAATAATTTGCTAGAAACTAGCGACTTTATAAATGATGAAAATATTAGTTTAGAAACAAGATATCAATCACTTTTATCAGAAATGTCTTGGGGTGAACGAGAAGAAGCGTTGGCAACACTTCAAGCTTTTGTTAGTAGACATCCTGGTCGTGCACAAGAATTACATCAAAAATTATCAAGTCCATCTCGACGACGTTCTTTACATGAAACCCTAAAGAAATATCAAGCAAAACAAGCTGGAGCACAACAAAAACGAGAGTTACTTCAAAAAGAAAAAGCATTAAAAATTCAACAGCTTTTGGCTCGTGTTGAAGATGTTAAAACAGCTAAACAGCAATTAATCGATGAGAAACGATTAAGAATGGAATCACGATTACAACGTGCTACAGAAAATCGTACACAATTTTTAAGAGATATTATTCGTAAAGCTCATGATGAGGAGGAAAAATTGAAAGAAATTGTATTTATAAAAAATTTAGAAGCTCAAAATAAAAGATTAGATTTTATTGAATCTTGTAAAGAACAAGAAGGAAGATTGCAAGATTTGGAACAAGAACGACAAAAACGTGTTGAAGAAAAGGCTGCAAAGGAGGCAGCTGTAGAGCGAAGGCGACAGGAATTGGAACAAGCGCGTCAACGTCGTTTAGAAAAAATGAATGAGACTCGATTAGAACGAGAACAACGTATTGGAAAAATGCAAGAGCAAAAGGAAAAACAAAGACAAGCTATTGCACGTGAGAAAGCTAGAGATCGTGAAGAACGATTGTTGGCTCTTCAAGTACAACAACAACAAACAACTGAAGAGCTCCAAAGAAAAATTATTCAAAAGCAAAAAGAATCTGCCAGACGTCATGAAGAAAATATCGAACATATAAGACAACGAGCTCTTGAATTAACAATTCCAAGTAGAAATGTTGATGAAAATGGTCAGCGAGTGGATAATGATGGTGACGGTGACCTTTCTTCGACAGTATCAGATGTTAGTAAAGAACATACTCGAGGTTTTAAGAAAAAGATGAAAAAATTAAAACAAAGAATGGCACAAAAGTAATTTTTTTGTTTGTTTTTAGCAAAAATATTATTATATTTTTTATTTTATTTTAGTGCCGAGGAATATTTGAAAGAACTTCAACCAGTTCCTACGCATATGAAACATGAAAGTCAAGTTCCAAAGTTTTTAAATTTAATTGGAAAAGGTGGAGGAGCACAAGGTTTGGAACGACCATTGGGTCAACTATTACGATTGGTGGTCAAAGCGCAAGTTTGTGATTTTCAATGTTTTTGGTTAATGGATGGATTAGGAGTAATATCAAATGTGATTGTTAGTGGAATGGAATTGCACTCAGAAACATCAAAGAGGTAAAATTTATACAAAATAAATATAATATATATATATTTTTAAATGAATTATTTTAAATAGAGCCGCAATAATTGCTGTACAACTTTATCGAAATGCATGTTCATTATGCCCACAAATAGCTCGTCATGCTATTCTTGGAAATTCAATTACAATATTATTTTATTCACTCATGCAAAGTCTACAGGTATGTTTTCCTATTTTTCTTGCAAAATTCTATAATTATTTGTTTTTATTATTATTCTTCTCTGGGAATATTTTCCACCGAAAATGTACTGATAATCAACTTACGATTTCACCTTCGTGGTGTTCTATATCTTTCTCCAATTTTTCCAATGATTCTTTATTTTGAATTGGAAATCGAGAAGTCTCTAGACCTCTGGCGGTTTTACATTTAATAAAGAACTTTAAATGTATTTTAACTAGTTCCTTCTTGTTGTACTTTAATTTCTTCATTTTGCCATTTAATGTCGTTCAGTTCAGTCATTACTTCGTGTTTAAATTGTAATAAACCAATATGAATGAATTTGGTTTCTGCTAGTAATGCAGTCAGTTATATAAATAACTTTTTACACAATTTTAATAACGATTTTATTACCTTCAATTTCGTACTCAGTATTATATTTTCGTTTCTTTGTAAAATTTGATTTTAGTTGATTTAATGTAAAATAAAAATAGTATATATCACAGAAATCTTTCTTCAACTTGGATTCGAGAATTGTTTATATACATGTCAGAATGTTGTCAAAAATTATTTCAATTTTCGGAATTTAACCTGACAGCTGGAATTTCGAAAATCAAAAATTATTTGAAAAAATTAAACTTATATGGCATTTTAACCAAAAAGCTTTTAGAAAATGTCTCGGATAAATTTATTTCATAATTTTTTTTTCGCCTAAAGGTAGGGAATTAACAAATTTCCCAAATTACATCATCGAAAATTTGGCCATTTTCGAACGTACAATTTTTTCGATTTCGAAAGATGCAAAAAATTTCGAACTTTTTTCATATATTATTCAAAATTCACATTTTTCAGATATTTATGATAAGCAGAAGAAAAATTAAAAATATCACAATAAATTGTAATTAATCGTTATTATTCGTTAATTCAAAACAAATTTTAAATAAACATGAAAAAAATAATTACATTTATGTATACAGATCAATTCCCAAAACTATTTAGAACGTTTTTTTCAAAAAATCTGTAAACTTTGAAAACAACTCAACGAGATAATTGTTCTGCAAAGTTTATCAACCAAAATTATGGGAAGACAAATGACAAAACTATAGAACTTCTGGGTTTTTAATTGCTTATTTATTACTTGTTAATGGAATAAATTCTTTTCCCAATCGGAAGTAGTTTGTGATAAATAATTCCTTTGCGATCTCACTTAGCACAACATCACCTTCCTTACGATCGTTGGAATACGCTCTTTTACGAACATTACTGTCGTACGTTATCCATTTTTCATCGCCAGTAATCAATCTTACCACTTTCGTTTTGTATAGGCCACAATTTGCAACTGCAAATTAGGTTCATTAAATTTTTTGGAAATCGAAATTTTAGTTTTTTTATTGCAGTATTTGAAATAAACAGAAATGTTTTTGAATTTTGAATCAACCCACTTTTTGGGCATTTTGTTTTTTATTGTTTTTAGTTTTATTGGTGTAAATGGCCGCCGTTTCGCAAAATAATATTTGTTTTAGTTTCACTATTTGTTTAAAAACTATTATCTATAATTAAAGATGAAAAAGTCATAGCTTTGCAAGTTAACGCAAATAATCAGCTTCAGGACATGGTTAACTTTGAGATAAGCTTCGCAAATCTGCTAAACCTTTTAACGAAGTAACTCGTGATGAGTCCTATAGATTTAAAAAAGAGTTTTTTTTTTGAGAAAGTTATATATTAGTGGCAGTAGTGGATACAAATTTCCAAAAAAAACACAACTATTGTTACTGTTGGTGCATACATGTCATTAGGTCTTCATATTTCCAACTCGTTGATCGTCTGCCATGGTAATCCAATAATAAGAAAGAATCTGAAAAAATGATCACATTAAATTTAAAGAAAACTTAATATTAAGCATATGTCATTGAAAATATATTAAAAAATTCTTTTTTTTCTTTCTTTAAATTACTTTTTTGTAGACTCCTGAAGAAAAATTACCACAATATCCAGTTGAATTGTCGACTGAACTAATGTTGGCATGCACAGTGGCTCTATCACCCTCAAATGTTATGAAACAATCCAGCCCAAAAATTTTGGAACGCCTACCAGATTTAATAAGGTAAGTATAAAAGAAAAACAAAAATACACAATATTTGAAAAAATACAAGAAAAAATACAAGAAAAAATACAAGAAAAGAAAAGAAATGTGCATTAAAAATGGTGTTTTGGATATAAAAACAGGGTGTGGCTTATTTTGAATTTTCAATTCTGTGTGGGTGTACAAAATGACTATATATTCCAATATTGGAAAGTATTGCCATATTGCAAAATTGGATACTTGTATTTACCTAGTTGGATATTTTTGTTATTTGTATATTAGAATCGATTTTTTTCTTTTTGTATGGTTTTAATGTTTATTCCTTCATTTTTTTTTTTTTTTTTCATTTTAAGAATATTGAAGTATTTTTTTTCATTATTAAAGTTGTATGACTTTAATTTTTGTTTATAGAATTTAATTTTGAATTTTTCAAGAGAAATTTATTTATTATTATTTAAGTTTTATGAAGCAATCGATGGACTTAAACCGCATGAGAATATTTTTATTAATTTGATTTTGTTTTTTAATACTTAAATTTTGGAATACCCTAGCTTTGAGTAATTATAATTAGAAGAATTCATTGATAAAATTAGTAAAGTACTTGTTGGGGATGTAACAAATCTGTAATTGATAATTTCTCAGAAATCTAACTATTATTTTCACGTATCGTATTTATTTTCGATAAACTTTTATTCAGGTGTCACAATCATAACAAGTTCTGATTGTCATAATCTGATATAACAATCATAACTTCTGACTGTCATAACACGACGTCACAATGATAACTTCTGACTGTCATAACACGACGTCACAATCATAACTTTGTTTTGTTAAAGACTAATTCGTAAACTGAGACCCGATCGTAATTTACAACTGTCATAAAAAAAAGATCATAAGTTCTGATCGAAAATATTTTGCATCATAACGAAATTTTAGGTGTTTTTCTAAAAGCGTTTTTTTTATCTAAGTCTGGACTATGCGGTGGAGTCGAGCAAAAAAGCTGTTGCTTCAAATTGTAATATAAATTGTCTAGTTTCTATCAAGTTTTCAAAAAATCTATAATTACTAAAATAATTAATCGCGAAAAGTATATGAAAGTGATATGAACCAAGAATATAAAATTGATATCTAAGCTATATCAACCTACCAGGGCTATTCAAAAGCCAGTATGTTCTCTTTTTATCAGTGATTGCAGTATACATATTAATTTTACATTATAATATAATTATTGAGATTTATAATGTATTGAGTATTGCCATGTTGCTCCGTTCTGTCCATAGTATACAGTACCGGCGTCTAAACATCCTTTGAATTGTGTTCAAAGCAAATGAAAACAAGAAGTCAAATAGATTAAATTTCATATCTATTCAGAAATATAGTCACCCTCCAGATGTCTCGTAAAAACAAGAGATCAAATTTCTTAAAATAATTTTATAATTTTTCCCCTGAATCTCTACATTAATGAAAGACCTTTATCCTTTTAACAGAATTTTTGAATATATAAATCGCTGACAATTGTTATACTTTCATTTCAATAATGTATATATGCATTCGAGTAAATGATTTAAAATCCAGCTTAGAACTATTAGTTGATAGGTATACTAATCGAATATCTATCTATCTTATATGGTTATATTCACATAGTATTGTACATTAAAATCCATGAATGTGCCCCTAATATCCTTGCCCTTAGGGTTGATGATCATATACTCAAGGGCTTTACTGTCAGTTCACTAAATATGTCCATGTTTTGCTTGATATTAAGCCCTCGTTATTTGAATTTGATTGACTTTTTTTCATTGTATTCACTCTCCGAACACTATATAGACTTATTTTTGGTTTCTAAAACTATATATATATGTATATGGTATTCATTTTGGAAATCATCTTCTTGCTAATCTTACATATGTCGCAAATTTTCGCTTCCATAAGTACATAATGATCCACTCTTATTCTTTAAAAAAGTTAAGGGATGATTAACAATACACGTTTTGAATAAAATTTGGGTTTTGATTTGACTACAAAATTTTGAATATTTTTTTTTTTTTTTTATAGATCTATTAAGAGTTTTTATTTATTAGCAACTTTTATGGTATTTAGTAAATTCATCCCTAATACGTAAATACTTTCGTATATAATCATTAAACTCGGACATTTTTTTTTTTAAACTATTAAACTTAATAAATCACTTAATAATTTATTTCACTTTTTTTTTACCATCTTTTTTATTACAAGGCACCAAAATATAAGCTAATGAAATTATAATAAAACATCATAATCATATGCTCACCCCCTTGTTTTTTTTTTTTTTTTTTTGCAAGCCCTTAAATAATTTCATGCACATGTTATGTTTCATAAATGAATTTCCATAAGTGAACATAGAAACCCTCTCATGGCGCAATTCAAATTTTTGTATCATTGTCGCTATCATCTTAAAAATAAAAAATGAGCATATACGTGATATGTACCATACTATAAAATATAATAAAAAAAGATGTTTGGTTATACCATAAACCCCTGCCTCTACCCTACTCTATTTACCGAATACAATTCAATATTAAAGATCGCCCTTACACAATTCCAAATGATTTTGAAATCAAAGTAGACACCGTGTCAGAATTTGTTTATGAAGACGTTTCGCATCTATAGTATGATGTGGCTATACCGATATATGCATTATCCATTTTTATTATATGCTCTCGCCTCTATTAAAATCATATTATCCACATAAAAATATCTCCAGGGTGTCCTCATCGTGGAGAATATTGAGCAATATGTGTATATATATATATTTTTTTAACAATTTTCAAAAAAGCCATGGGATTATGATGTTTATTGTGGTTGACATTAATACTTCTGTTCTATCCCTTTACTATAGACCAAATACTCATAGCTATATGTACATTAATTGTAATAGAAGGCGCCATGGCCCATGCGTTACTCTTTTACATGAACCTTTTTCCTGTGTTTGTCAATTTTTAATTTATGATTAACATTCAACTATATATTTTTTTATAATTATGACCTTTATGTTACGTTTAGACATGAAATAAATTTCTGCAATATTTCGTTGTCAAGTTACTGGCTATAGTTTCAATAATTGAATAATAGTTGTTACAACATGAATTTTAGTTTCGACAACTGAATTTTCTGTTGTCACAACTAAAATTCAGTTGTAACAATTAGCATTAAGTTGTCCGGAACTAGCCAATAACTTCGCAATTTTCGGCAGTGTGTATGGATAGATACATATATCCGGTATACAATTGAAACACAAGAACTCAAAAAACATGGTTTGACAAGCATCCGAATCCGGAGTTGAATTCGAAACCTCTCAACTGCCAGCAAATTCACTGATATTTTTCTTTCAATTGTTTGTTTCAAAACTCCTGAACGTGTAAACACTGCTGTAAGATTTTTCTCAAGTATATTGCGTGATTCATTTTCACGTCTAAACGTAAAATAAGGATTTTAAAAATCTTTAAACACTCTAAAAACGAGAACATTTCGTTAACATGTTATATATTATGTTCCACTTATATCTCTTACCTTTTTTTTTTGAGTTAATGTCCTTTTTTTGTTGTTATAAAAGTAGTAAAGCGACGCCATAAAAAATCCTGCTATTTTTGGCGATACTACTTTAAACATTTTTTTTTTTTTAAATAGGTATGGATTTTGTAGATACATATATGTTTCCATTCATCAAATTCCCGTAAAAGTGGCTTGGGCTATGGTATTTTAAAACCTCCAATATAGTAGACTCATACTTTGAAAATTTGGTGCAAAGGATTCTGAATGAATTGAAATTTTTGAATTCCTATATGTTTTTATTATACGAAATAAAGTATCAACAGATAGTTACTTAAAATCGGTCTATAGCCGTAGAATCAAATCAAGTTAAGGAAGATCCAACTCATATTCTAAATTTTATCGCATTTTTTTGAGTTATCTTGCGTACGGACGGACGAACGGACGGGCATACACAAATCCTTATAACTTCTGATTCTCTACACAGCTATACCCTTGACACCTTTCTACAAACGTAGTGACAAAACTACTATACCCTCTGATAGTATCTACCAGTGGACATGAAAATAATTAAAAGTGCTTTTTGTTTAGAAGTACTAACCTAAAAAAAAAATGGCAAAAAATCGTACTATGTAAAAAATATCTATATTTGTTCACGACTTCATAATGTAGGAGATTTTGGCTATTTACGTTTTATGTTTCACTATATATTCTAAGTATTTGTTTTATATAAAAAGGACGTGCGGTTTTACGAGTTTGCTTTTATTTTTGTTGTCACATAAACCTAAGTAACTCTCCAGTTTGTAAATATATGGTTTTTTGTATAGTTTGTATATTTCCTGGTATGGAAAATGTGTAAAGGAGAAATATCTAAAAGAACAGATGTTTAGAGCTACCTTTTTACAGCATGAACTACTGGAATATACCCAGTTTCGAAACGGCCTAAGTTCTCAATAAAAATATACATTTTTAATTCTTTTTTTTTAATATCAATATTAGTCGTTTTTAAATAACATACGTAAGTGGTTGGGTTTTTTATTTTTGCGCTCTGTTGGGAAATCATAGAAAGCTTATTAGAAGTCATACTAACTTTTATATGTTACAGACAGCCAAAGTGAATTTTTTTATATATCCTCTTCCTTTTTTCCTGCGTAAATCGACTGATTAGGTTAATCTGTATTTTAATCGGAGTATACAGTTTAAGCTCGCACTGTAAAGCCAACAGTTTTTTAATCCCAATGTTAAGCGCCCATCAGAGTCCACTGAAAAACTGGCCATTAATGTTTTTCCTAATGAAGGTGGAATGGAACAAGAATGGCAAACTGTTGAAGAAAATCTATCAATGCGAAATATTTTCCGATAACCAACATTTCGTTAATATTTAGACGGATTAATTTTTTTCTGTATGTTTTGAGATCATGTATATGCTGTGGTATTTTACCGTACACTGGTAATTTGATACGCATCTAGTTTAATTAGGTATCCCACTTTTTTCTATATTTAAATAATATGTGGCATACTTTTTGATGGTGAAAATAGTCGACCTGATAGTTTACATCTGGGAATTAAAAAAAAAAAAGGAATAAACGCTGGTGTCGCGCATTTTTATTTTCTTATGTTTATTACTAAAGAAATTGTAATCACAACATAAATTCAATACGGATTTTCAATAAAAAAATATCTGATGGAAGAAATTATCCAACCTTCTTAGGAGTGAGTGTCTGAGTGTGATCGTTCAAAAACGCGTGGACCGATCCGAATAAAATTTGTAATCAGATATCTGAACAAAATGCCGATCTTCTTAGCTTTTCAGTTTACTACGTTTGGGTAAATTTTGCCACACTATACTGCATTCCATAAAAAAATCTTTAAGCAGAATTAAATTCTGTATTTCTCATAGTCTAAGAAGAAAATTAAACTTGAATATTCTATATAAGAAAGCTGTCTTTGACATACCAGATATTTCTTGTTTAATTTTGACATTCAATTTCATTTTAAATGTACCCTTTCAATCATTCGCAATGTGTGTGGCATCGTTCTAATAACAAAAAAATCACATAACTTCTATCAATCCGATAGACTGTCTAGACTCGAGAGTTAAAATTTGAAATTTTTTTATTTTTCTTTGAAATCTTAATGTTTTCCATTTGTCTACGAATTGCTCTCTAATTGTAGTTTTTAGTTTATTTAGAATTTTAAATCAACACACCTTATTATTATTTTCTAGTATAAAAATTAATTTTTAATTTTAGAAAAAGAAAATTAGTTAAACTGACAAATCATATAATGTTGGAACTTCTTCTATACAGCAGCGAATCAAATACTTTCCAATGATTTCTTTAGAAAATTTAGCTTTTAAATATTTTGAAGAAAATTCACTTCAATTTAAGTACCTATACCTATACCTATAATTCTGTCCTATTTATATCTAAATATATAGTAATTCCATCTAACTATTTGGATTAGCTAAAAACTTTAGATCACATACAAGTTTGGTCACTCGTCAAAATTTGTTGCAGCTTTGCTGGGAATTTTATGTTTCTCTTGAAAATTAATTGACACTGAACAAATCACGTGTATTAAAATAAACGCATTGATTAAATTTAATCTGATAAAAATGTGTCATGATAAGCTATACGTAATGAAATGACTATCAAGTTAGTTTAAAGCAGGCGTTAAAATGGCTGTTTGCAAGTTTGATGTTGTCGATTGCTCGTGCATTATTCAAAATCACCCTGTCTTGGCTCTCTCTATTGACTTGACTTTTTCAGATCAGATAAATTTATTTATTTTTCAGTTTATTGCCTATAAAATTTGCTTATAAAATTTCACATACCGAAAGTGATTGCAAATTATATTTTCATTGATACTGCGAAAAAGGGACCACCCAAGTATGGATGATGGTAATCCCTAGCAATTCCTTTGCTATCACATCAATTTTTTCCAGGATGTCATTGATATTTTCAATAATAGATCGACCAGAATGAGATGAATCTTCGACATTAAAATTTATTTCCTTGAACCGATCATATCAACAGTAATATGTTGTCTCCCTGTGCGCTTGAGATCTATAAACTGCATTCATTTTTTTGCAGAATCTGATTTGGTTTAGGCTTTCTCGGAAGTGAGAAAGCAAAATGTGGGGTGGGTGCAATAGGTTTTGACTCATTTTCGAATTACCACCAGAAAGTATTGTGTTCGTACTAATTCATTTGATTAAATTTTAAATATACTCTTTGAAATTGCATTTTTCAAAAAATATATAGTTGTCAGTGTTACACCAAAAGCAGGAATAAACAAAATTTAGTTAACGCCAACACGTCATCATTTTGTTTGAAGAATTTTCTTTTTTTTTTGGAATCCTCAAATGTTCTATGGTGGTTACATTAATTTATACAACAGCATAGTAAAACTTTAGTGTAAGTATTCAGATGGCCGAATGATTTGGACACAAGGTATTATATTATGTACGAGAACGAGAGTACATCATCTACGACTATGTGTATTGTGATAACAATCCGAAATAGTCAAGGAAATTTTCTGAGATTTTTCAATGTTTACTCTCAAAAACCAAAATGAAAAGGATAAATTTGAGTTTGGCATGTGTATACATATGAGTACACGTATATTATACATATTGGAATAAACGTTTGAAAAAAAGTCCCCCTTAATGTCAGGAACCAATCAATTTAAATGAAATTAAAAGCAAACAAGATATAGAATATAAAAGTCACATAAACAAAATAAAACCGTATAGAGAAAATCTTCACATCATGTTTGTTGGTGGCCCTCCTAACACATCAACATTTTGTTCGTAAATATTTCCCATATGTTTTGAAATTTTTGTATAATGTCGTTTGAATGGAATAAAATAAAAAACAACACCGCCGCCGCTCAAACACAGGAACACGGGTTAAAGGGCAAAAAACTAATCAACTAAAATATGTAATTTTTTTTTTTTTGTTGATATTGAAAAAAAAGTACGCAATTGAAATCTAATCAGAGATGACAACGAAACTTATCATAGCAATCGTCAAAGCCCTTCTCTTTAAACATTCAATGTAAAAACAACTAGGTACTCTTATGATACCTTGTTCATATGTGTTCTCCATATATACATGCTGGCACCAGTGGCACATACATTTATTAGGACATTTGTGTTTTGTTTGTCCATTTATTTTCATGTAAAGTGTATATAGTCTATGAAGCGTAACGAAAGTTGACAGATGTCATAAAAATCCTTCATGATTTTCATTTCTATTTTAAGTTTTTACATTAAGAGAAAAAAATTCAGTTTTTGATCCTTTTGCAACAGACGATTGGTTTAATTGTCTAAATTTTTAGTGAAAACACAAGAACCATAATTGGCATTCCACGAATATAGCTATATGTAAGTAGGGTAATGCCTACATTTATCAGTACTTGTATTTTGTCCCAAATAATATCTATATTTTTTTAGCGAAGAAGAGCCAAAAAGGAAATTTCTATATTTGAATTTGGTTGGAGCCAAAGACCGATTTCTTCTTTTATTTGAAATTTTAATAGAATTATTTTTCAAAGTTTGAATTTGCTTTCTAATGAGTAAATGTGGTTGAGATTAAAGAATTTAATTGCGTGAGTTAAATTATTCTCTAGTCATTGCGTTGTTAATGACTAAATATTGGCATTAATCGAATCCAAATGACGTTTAAAGACATTTGCAATTGATCAGAACATATTGATATAGGGCGTTGAAAATCATCTAACCAAAACCTTCCAGAATTGGTGAAACGCAATGACTTTATGTCCAATATTTTCATATTCTGTTTTCAGAAGTGGCGACGAACTGTGACCTTCACCCTATATTGTATATGATATGAAAATGACAAAACAAATCTCCAAGAAAATGAAATGAAAAACCGAAAAATTTTCTTCATTAAAAAAAAAATCTTATTTATACAAACAAGAGAAAAGTTGCAAAAAAAAAAAAAATGGTAAAAATTCGATGTCAAAAAGGATGTACTTTACTGAAAAACAAGATGAAAAGGAATATCACTCCAAATTTGTTAGTATACCACTAGTCTACATTAAACTAGTATGGTTAGGGTTATCTTATATATGTACATATATATATATATACGGTTCAGGTTTTGGTTTCATAAGGAAGATTGATATGCAAGTCAAGGGAAACTCAATAGCAACGCACAACAAACGGTTTTGAAGAACTCAAAAACTTGAATAAACGAAATAAGATCCTTTTATTTGTTTACTATGAGCATTGACGGAAGGTTGTAGATGATATAAAAACATGCTAGGATCTAGTGGCACACTAGGGATTGAATCTATTTTGTTTTTGTTTCACTATTTCTTCTGTATAATGTACATTTACAAATGTATGTATACTAAATCAACTGATCACACCCTTCAATATCATATTTATATCATAACATCCAAAAAGGGTATAAGCATAAATGGAACAATATTTTATGCGGATATTACTTTAGTTTTATATGCTTTTGTATAAAGATAAATTTACTATTGCAATAATGTTGATAGGTAATGAAATCCGATAATTAAATTGTGAATAGTTAGTAATTCTTTTTGTAGACACTCTGTTGTTGTTCCCAATACAATCCCGCTTTGTTGTGGCTCTCTCCTAATGTGTAAAATTATTATTACAATACATATAATATTGTACTAGGGTAAATATATCAAATTGCTGCCGGTGACCAAATTGCGGCTACTCGATAAAAAAAAATTTCCTTCTAATAGACATCAAGAATTATTTGCCCAATTCACTAAAATAAACCAACTAAGGACTAAGGACTCATTATGACTATTACAAGAATTTTTTTAATATAGTGGCCGTAATTTTGTCACCAGCTGCAATTTGGCACATTTACCCTATAGTACAGATATTTAAATGACAATTATCATCACATTTTTTCAAATCAAGTTTAGCAAGGTCTACAACACCTTACTAGCTTTATTTTGTAGTTTGTCATGAACTAGTAAAATATGAACGGATTTAATTACAGGATTTTATTGATTTAACTTTGCTAGTTTCATGTAATGGGTCAACCATTCCATCAGGGCTTATTGAATCCGCAAATATTTTGTTTCATATAGTCGCTAGTATGCATTTTTCTTTTAGGTTGCATGTATTTTTGTTCTGTTCACTTCAAATACTGGAGTGATCCCAAATAATTTAAATAATAGTTTTGATTTGTGTGCCATCTATATCTCAAATATAATATTGAATAACTTTGTTAAAAATAAACAGAGATAAATAACAATGTTTTATAAAATGTTAACATAATATTACAAGAACATTCACATTTAAATAGTAGTAGTTCAATGCGTTACCAATTTAGCCAGTCATTCATATTAGAAATAAAATACCAATAATCGGAAGTAAATCTGAAAGAATTGTTAGGGCTATCTAAAAGAGGTCTAAATGGGATGTCTAGAAATTGGTTTTTGTGTTTGTACTTTTATTTTCATGGATAAAATCGATGAAATAATTTAGCCATAAGATAGCTGGATACAATTCAACAATTTCTTATTAAAATTTAAAATACAAGAATTTGATATAAAAGCAGAAAATAGAGAAACGTTATTTATTTAAGTAATTTTGAGTAGTTTCAATAATGAATTTATCAAGTATATTCCTTTTTTAATTTTCTTTCGATGGAGTTCATTCAAAATCAATATAGTATAATAATAATACAAATAAAGTTTTCAAAAGGGATACATTTTCAATTTGAAGCATCGAATTTATATATCCTAAATATTTTGTATATCTGCACATACCGCAAAATGAAACAAAAGAGTTTCAACCCTAAAATGAGCAAGCAATTCAAAATGCATTCACTTCAATGATTATGACTTTATTAAAATTGACACTAGGTGATGAGGATTATACGCGCGTGCATAGCCAACTAGGTACTATAGTATATTTACATATTGTATTTTAAGTAGCGCCAAGAATTTTCAATTTTAAAACAGTGCTATTGAATTGATTTTAGTTATTCTGAAAATATTTATAATGGAAAATCTTGAGTGAAGAGGAGATTCTTGTTGTAACGAATTTACTATAGAACCTTTTTTTTATTTTTAAACACCTGGAAATTTATTTCAGGCAGGCAGTCAGTAGTGCTCTCAAAAAATATATGCTTCTATTGTAAAAGTGTTTAAATATTATTCGTAACTAAGTAGCAAAGAAATGGTTTAACTAAAACTAAAATGAAATCAAAATCTTTTTTGAAAGCAAATAAATTACGTCTGTAGATAAATGATGAATAATTGATTTGCTCAGATCAGTGATTGAACTTTAGCAACGAGAGTCTCTAAATGAACGGACTCACGCACCACTATATTTGAGTTTATATTACCTTTGAATATTGTTTAAGTCTGAAGTTCTTCTTCCATGAATGCGGCCCAGCAAATAATCATAAACTTATAAACTTTATTAGAAGATTGTGACCAAAAATACCACTAATAATACTATACAAATACAATTTTAACACAACACCAAACAAAATGATTCATAAATAAATCTATAATGATTTAGTTTTCCGAGTGTTTTGCTCTAAGATATATCTTCCCATAGAAAGATATCCCTATCTTCATCACCATTTGGAACCACCTACATTTGTGAGCAGCTATTTTCAATAATGGAGCAAACGAACAATAAAACTAGAAACAAATTATCTGATGAACATTTTGGAAACTCACTGAGAATTGCAACTATTTCCATCAAACCAAATATCGAAGCATTAGTGTCTCAAAAACAGTGTCGTCAAACATATCACTAATTTCATGTTGTTCTCTTACTAATTAATTAATTAGTGAAGTTTATATTACTTAAATATGGTAAGTATATATTCTACATTTGTTTGCTCATCCAGCTATTGTTAGTGTTAGCGTATTTTATGTGTAGCCCAAAGAAACTTGCTTTTTTCCAATGTAGCCAAGGGAAGCTAAAAGGTTAAACATCCCTGGTGGGATAGTACGTAACATGTTTCACAGGTTGTGAAACTACATGTGATTACGTTGCCATTTTTGTGAAAAGTCGAAACACACGGTCTGAAAGAAGTTACGTACTACTACGTCTGGTTTAAGTCATCTCACTCGTCCTAGGACGGATATAAAAAAGCGAACAACAATACGTTTAATGTTATCCTAAAGAATTACTAAATAGAAGAATAAAAATGTTTGAGGGGAATTAATTTTATAAGTTATACAAAGTTTAAGATTGGGAAAATTAAATTCATTTTAAGATTTACATTATTCAAGTAATGTGCCGAGTAAATTTAAGTTAGGATTATTATGTCTGCTTCGATATCTACACCTATTCGATTTATGAAAACGTGTGCACGATCTATGTGCTCATGTAATTCTTAAAGGATTTATATACTTTTTACTTAAAGTTCTTATATTGAATATTTGAATTTTTTTATCCGACGTTTCTCAACACACACTTATAAAATTCGGATTTAATTAATATTTTTGTTTAGATAAGCATCTGAAAGTTTTATATATACAAGGCGGAAGGGAAATAATTTCCAGTTGATATTTTTTTTTCTTTTGTATATTCCACTTGTACATTAAAAATTAATAATAATGAAGGAGTGACATCAGGTGTTTTGTAGCAAAGTACATTTTTAATAATTAAATTATATATCATTTAAAAATATTCAGAAGCATTTTAAAAACCCATGCTTTAGGGCCAAATAACTATTTGGAATTTATATACTTTATATATGAAACAAATTATTTGTATTCAAAATTTGGATAACTACGAGTATTTGGGGGTTTTTTGTTCACTTCATTCCTAAAATTTCTCAAAATTTAGCAGCTACTTCCTTTTACGGGATAAGATAGAAGATTTTCTCACATCTATTACAAGTGCTAGTGTGTACCCACATAATCCACTGTCTTTACAAACACCTGGACATCATGCTTATTATCATACCCAATCCCAGTTGCCACATATCCAGAATTGCACTGGAAACTTTATTACATGTTTTAAGTTTTCGTGTTCCTTTAGCAGGTCTGCACAAAAAGATTTTCGATAAATCATTCTTGGCTTTTTCGAATTCCCGGAATATGACAAAAAATATATTTTCTTTATTAGTCGATTATTACTAATCGATTATTAAAACAAATAAAAATTATCATATTCATGATTAATCGAACTTTTAACCTGCGACTACTATGCGAAGATATCTTATCTTCTGGTATTAAATTTCACAATGTAGGATAATACAGCGAAAAAGTTAGATACTGCTAATTTTTAAAATAGTATTGGAGTATTCCCTTACCGTTGCAAGACGTGGTGTATCGTTACTTCGTTGGCTAATAATACCAGAGTTATGCGATTGTAAAACCGCATCTACTTCTTCACCACCTATAACTAACACTTGATCCAACTCATTTGCATTTTTATACTCTGGTAATTAAACTTTTGGAGCCAAATTCTAATCCATTAACAGATTTTTAATTATTGTATGATGACAAATCTATTTGCATAAAAAAGTAAGACGGCGCTAACTTTTATTCCATTTCCGATTAGGTTATTTATCATCCATGATTGAATTGTATACATTCTACAACCCTCATTAGAGTGATGCAGTAGTGCTGAAGTGGTAAAGTACTCTCCTAAATTCGAATATTATTATTCCGACTACAATAAAAATAGCACGAATATTTATATAATCACAAAACAGCATGCGTTGTTACGTACATGTTTATTTAAAACTAAGTGATGATTTGGCACAGCAGGATTTTACCAAAATCCCTGCTGATATATTTCATTTTATTTTATTATTTAAATTAATATTCCTTATATATTGTTTCGTCAACTTTAAAACTATATGACACGATAGTATATCAGATCTCTTCTCTTTAAAGTTTGTGTGGATTTTCTGAAAATTCTGATTTTACACGTCCAGTAGCCAATTTAGCTACTTCATTTTTATTACTCAAAATAACTATATATATAATTGAACGGAAAAGAAGTGAATAACAAAATTATTATTCATTGTAGTTCGCGGTTGGACACCTTCATGTGTATTATAACAATAGAAAATACAATGGGCAACTTCTGTATAGATTATCGACTACTTATTCTCTGGTCCATAGAATGACCAGAAACATCATAATAAAGGCGTTTAGATTTTACTTTACATTTACTCTGAATTTCCCCTGTTTACGTTTAATTGATTTCACTGCATGGGATGTAAATTAAGCGAATCTTTCCATTATTCATTTAAAACATTAATCAGAGTTATTGATTAAAAAAAAAAGAGTAAAGAATTTAAGAAATTTTGGTAAATTCCTAAATTTTCATCAAATAAAAATAAAAAAAAACTTAAAAACAAATAAGAAGCTGATATTTAAAATAGTTTATTTATCCATAAAAATAAAGAAAAAAGCGAAAAAAAAGAAAGAAGCAAAATTTTGAAATTAAATACAAAATTATCTGGTATCGCAAACCAGACAACTTTCTTATACGAAATATTCTGGTGTATAAACATTCATTCAATTCATCTTCTTATTATGGGTGTCTCTTTCACTAGCTGTTCCAAACCAGACCAGAAATACTGAATACAACAACAACTCATACTTACTTACTTCGAGGAGGTCCTGGGCCTGATGTAGTATTTTCTTCCAACCTGTCCGGTCTCGGGCAGATTCTCTCCAGTTCAGGATCCGCAGTCTTTTTAAGTTTGCTAAGGTCTCGTCTCTCCAGCGGAGCCGTGTTCCTTCAGGTCGGAATTCAAAGATCATTTTAGCTGGATCATTGTTGTTCATTCGCTCCACCAGGCCCAGCCATTGAAGCCTTTTGAGTGTTATTACAACTTATACACCAAGTTTTTTTTTTGTTTGGAGTAAGGAATTCGAACATTTTTGCTTTAGTTTTTATTTTCAATCTTGAACATATTGGTAGGCTCTATTTTCTGCTTTTTGATACTCGTATGTTGTACTCGTTGATCACAATTATTTAAGTTTATTTAAGTTTGTTTCTTGTTATTGTTACTTGGTTGTCTCAAAATTATCCATTTCCAGTTTAGCATACCCGATAATAAATCTAGTAAGTTTTTTCATTTAGCCAACGAAAGTTTTTGTGAAAATTGTTGATATGTTTGCTTTATCATATCAGAAAAAATGGGATCTATACTTTTTTGTATCCAAAGGCACTACTTCTGGTTACATATTTCCAGTCAAAATTTAATCAGTTCATTCCTCATATTATAGCCCATTTTTATACTAAAATTTTAATAAAATTGGACAAGCAGTTATGGAATTTTCGCGAGGATATAAAAATGTGAAAATTGCGAAAATAGTTAAATATATGGATTTTAATGTCTCCAAAAAAAATGTATTTCCATTGAAAACTGGATTTTGTTGAATTTTGTACGACTATACAATACTTATAACATAGTTTAAGAAAGTAGAAATGATTTTATTTAAAACACGTTCAAATTCTTGTTTTAAGTTTCATCTTTCTTTGTGAATAAAAATGCCCAAAAATATATAAACTCTTAAAATTTTGTACAACAGATATACATATATGTATATTAACGTTATATGCGCGGTTCTTAACTTGCTCTCTCTCGGTTTTTTGAAGGAAAATTATAAATGTTTGTTCGAGAATGGTAGTGAAATCTTAAGTGATTTTTTTTTCTGGCATATTTTAGTACATTTTATGTAGCGGTAATCTTCAAAGAAAATACGTTTTTTTTTTTTTTATTTGATTATCGATTCTTTAAAAACCTAACGAAACAAGAAAATTCAGCGATGGTTTAAAGTTCTGTTTGTGTTTTTTGTTTTTTGTCTTTTTTGTTAAACATTTTTTTTTTTTTTTTCTTATACATATAGTTGTTCAGTACCAACAAACATTTAAAACACATTGAACCCAATAATCAAAACTTGTATCAAAATATTTAAAAAGTACTTATATGAAAAAATTTCACTTTCCCATAGTGTTCGAATTTAGTTGTATTTTTTTTTTTACTATATTTCAACTTATATATACCGTCAAATAGGTGTATACTATTTACGCAAAACAAATCTACATGTTTTGTAAAAATTTAAATCAATTTCAAGAATTCTTATCAAGAGCTTATCACCTGTTTGCCGGTGTCGGTGCGTTAGCAAACTTTCTGGCATATTTATGATGTAATTCAAGTGAAAATTGGTAAAAGCTGTTGTTTTCTATAAAACTAATTATGATTCTCATATTTCAAATTAGTTTTTTTGTCTAATGCAAATACGTCATCAGTGTCCCAGTATACATTTGAAGTATGGAGGAAATCATAATTGTTTGAAACAAACTTCCATTTCTTCTTTAACATGTATATTTATTAAAAAAAGCAAAAATTAATATAAAAACCATGATAATCCATAACTAAGAACAAAGCTTCTAGTACGTCGCCAGAAAAATTTTTGAAATGGCCGGAATGCTCAATACGTAAACTTGTATTGTTTGATTCATGATTGATGATCTAAAGATTGGTGTAAATATTCGGTTACTGTGCCTAAAAAAACAATTCAACGTTTCTAAATCCAAAACTTAAGTAAAACAACCCATTTCATATGTAGGTATATAAGTTTCAATCTTGATTTTGCATCTTACATCTTGTTTTGTATTTTAAATCTTTCTTCTAAAGTACTATAATATTTCAGTTAAATACTAAATTCATAATATGTAAGTATACATACCTTATATATACATACTTTAAAGAAAAAAAAATTTTCAAGTGGGTCCAATAACCACTTTCTAGACTTCTAGGCAATCTCAAGAAGTTGTGACAAACATAAAACGTTTTTTACCGTCCACAAAATCTAAAACTGTAGAAGTTAAAGAAGACGTCATTTTTACTTGTTACTGTGAAAAATAAATAATAGTTCTTCTATATGAGAAAAGTGCCTTATTTCAATGTACCCATTTTTTTTCTTTTTTGGAAACTGTTCTGCAGATCAATACATAAAATTTTGCACAAATATTACAGCATGTTCAAAGTTGTCCTAGTTTCAATTTCAAATTACTTAAATGAAGCAAGATTTTTTGAATCTTTATTTACGAATCGTTTATTTACTCCTCCTTGGCATTAATTATATAAAAAAATTTAGCGTACATATGATTTTCCAAACGTGAATAAATCTATCCTCTATTAAGTTCCAGGAGTTACTTTGTAGAAAATTTGTATAATTTGTGAATCCCTGCCAATGATAGTAATAAGTTTTAAGAGTTCTCATTTAGGATATTTATCTCTATCGGAGGTTCTAGGTAAGCTAAAAGAAACACCCTTTATTTGAATCATATATCCTAGCCTAGAGTATTCAGACTTTTGAGCAGTACTGTATATTTATAAACACTTGGAAGATTTTTATTCAATATTATTTACTTTATTTTATTGAACTAAATATCTTCTGATTTTGCAATATCTACAATATATTCTGATTCTGACATTGAAGTGGTAAAATTCTCGTTCCGGTGCTTTACCATATATACCATAAACTGATAGTAAAATAAACAATATATAGAATTTATACTTTCGTTACAAATATATGTATGTAAGTAAGTTTAACAGAAGAATATATTCTCATCAGGAATTTGTCTTCTCTAAAGAAGGTTAAATAAAAAGCTTTATATGTATCATACAATAAACTATACTCATCCTAGACTTGTTTGTTGTACAAGTACAACGTAGTTTAAATCAGTGCATCAGAATATACATGTCACAGCATAAAGAGTCACCCAATCTCATCATTATTAGGATAAATTCTTGTTTATACTAAAAGTGTCATGATATTTTTGTTGTCCTGAAAAGGACAAACATTAAACAAGTGTGTCAAATACACACGGTACTTAAAATCTCCTACTTATTTAATGCACGTATTATAATCTTTTCTTTCTTTTTTTTTGCTTATATATTATTACTGTGTACCATTATTTTCCGGGGACATGAAGAAAAGTTGGATAAATATACTGTCAGATTAGGGTTACAAAAATGTAGGAATACTTTTCTTTTTCAACTCAATTTTATCCATGTACTTTTCATATTTATGTAAATAGAAGAAAACTTATTGACACAAATGTTTTTTTTCACAGCTATGCTGTTTCAACGGGTCTAATTGAAATCCTATCAAGACGTTGTATGAAAATTAAAGAATCTGTTGAAAATCATCAAAGTGTTGTTCTATCGTTATTAGCAACACTTGGTTTATTAACGAAATTCGCTGAAATATGTCCGAAAGTTGAGTATTTTTAAAAACAATTATGAAAGAAATTATGATTACATATATCGAAAAAATTTAGGTATTTTAATTGAATATATGTAATCATTTTTATATTATTCATTGAAATTATTCACATGTGAAATCTAATAAAACTAACTATTTTTTTTTTCTTTATGAAATTAATAAAAACTTTCAAATTTTTTTTTTCCCATAGGTCCAACAGACGTAACAAAATTTCTGGGAGCGGCAAAATCTACTGAACTTTTCAGCACAATTTCATTGCTATATTCAAGTGTTGTACCGATTGGTAAAGTGTTAATTATTAAAAAAAAGAAATAATTAAACTGCAGAAAAATATATGAAATCAAATAAATTTTTTTTTTACCATTTGCCTGTTAGTTTATTAAAATAGAATGAATGATATCACAATATCACACATTTATGCATGTATGAAATTTAGATACTTCCTCTGTCCCAAATTATACGTATACGTTTCTGTACAACTTTCTTATCATGGAAGGTTTTGAAGGCAATAATTATTAGCTTAGATTAATCTAAATTAAGTTTCCCTTCTGATATTTTATATATGTGCCGCTAGTAATTGTTCCTTTTGAGATATGGTCATATTATTATTAAAATGAATACAATAAGTGAAGAGGAATATGGCTTCAAAAAAGTATGCTTCCAACTTCCGATTGAGAATAATCAATTTCAAATTGAAAATGATTACGAACATAAGAAAAAGATGAACAAAACCCACTTCAGATATGCTTATTACAAGAAATCCAAGGTATCGTTATCAGAAAGCATTATTCCAAGCTAGATCTCTAAGAGCAAAGCAAACGAATCTAAGTTGTACAGCCTCGATTCCCTCAATATGTACCTTATGGTATGTATAACGAATTACTTGACCAACATATTCTAGTACTGGTCTAACGAAGGTATACCTTCATAGTATAGAGAGAGATTTAGTAATATATGAGTCAGAAAATTCTTTTGATCATCGTTTTATGAACCTCAACATTGACAAAGCCTTATTAACAGAGCTTAAGAATTATTAAATTGTAAATAAATCCAGTATAAGACTTACATACTATATGTATACTATAATTTCGGAAAGAGGGAGTATTATTTTGTAAGTAACAAATAAAAAAACAATTTCCTTCCTTTTAAAGAATAAAAAATATTCTCGTACGTGAGATTTCCGCGGTTATTCTAATTAATGAGGTGTGAACAAAGTCATCAAATTATTTATTATATTCTTATTTTATTATATTTTTCGGCATTTCACTTGTTTATTGATCAAATACATATCATTTTGATTTCAGGTGATTGCATTCCACCTAGAACGACTTCATTAGCGGCTGCTACTTTCAACTTATTGGTTTCAATGGCTGTTTTAGACTTAACAACGTTCCAGGTGATGAACATTTTTTTTTATTTAATTTTTTTTATAAATATAATTAAAATAACATTAAAACTTTTATGAAATATTAAAATTGATTTCATAAGTTTTTTTCATTGGCAATTTTTTACCCAAAAAAGAGAAACGAAAATGAATGATATTTAAGGGAAATCCGTGCCTCATTGAAACAAGATGTTTTTATGATCAAAATATTTCAAAATGACTTCGGATGTGTGACTGCTCTTCACGTTACGCATTCTCTCAGTCCAATTTTGAGTCACTTTTTCGAGAATTGTCACTTATGATCCGGTAATGATCTCCGTTGCCCGTAACGCGAGGAAATGTCTCATTTTTAAAGAAATAAGGAGCAATGATACCATCAATGTGTAAAGCACACCAAACGGTTTCATTTTTCTGGATGTAATGGGGTCTCCAAAGTCTCTTCTGGATTGGTCTCACTCCAGAAGTGACAATAAGCCAAAAATAAATTTCATCACTGAACACAATTTTGCGATAGAATTACTTACGGGTCAGTTTATAATATCAGATCGAGTTTACCATCATTCAAATCAGTGTACACAGATAGTCAGACATTGTAAAGTAGTCCTATCTATAACAACGATGAAATTCTCGGTTCAGGAGTTTACGAGTGGATTCAGAACGAACGCATATTTTGCGTATTTGTTTTTTATTCATCAAAGATGTGTACTTCACAAAAATATAACATCATGAAATTCTATCAATTCAATGTACAAAGTCAGCTAAGGAGTTTGTTTTTTTATGCGGTTGACTCTTTCAACTATTTACTAAAACAACAGTGAAATTTAATTTATGGTATCTTTTGGTTTTTTAACATTTTCCTACAAACAATTATTTGATTGATAATTCCGATGGGACTGAAAATTTATTTGTTTTGCTGATATACTATATGTGTAAATCATCTTGAGAATACCCTCCCATGAATTATAAAGAAAAAGGGAAATTTTGAATTAATTGTTTGAATTACATATGTGCGCTTTACCATTACGTATGTACTTAAATATTATTTATTAACCGGTCCACGCGGCTTTGCTCGTATTGTTCCTAGAATACCTTAGAGAGGAGTGCATTTTTTTTTATGAAAATCTGTCCAACATTATGTAAGTGAAGCATTTCCGCTGACGTCTCTAAAATATACATTCCAAGAATCATCATGAAAATCCACATACTATTGGTCGAATTATGAACGTTTCTCTATTTTTGACTCTCGTATCCACTACCGAGTGAAGATATTATATTATATTTTAAGACGGCCTATTCATTCCAATTTTTATGAAAATTCACCTGATTTCTGGGCAGGATCTGGAGGAAAATGGGATTAAAGCGAGATAAAGGTGGGACAAGAGTAGAGTGCGACGGAATCACAGTCGAACGGGCCGAACGGCACTATAGCTGACTGGGTCTTGAAAAGAGCGCAGTAGTGATATTGCCATTGAATAGCAATATCGTGGTAGTTCCATAGCGGTCAGGCCGGAATTGAGTAAAATGTAAATTCATTGATGTGTTTTTTCCCGTTTTATATAATTTTGGAAATTTTTTAATTGAAAAAAATTCGTTTTTCTATTTACTTTGATATCATATTTGATAATTGGATCAAAATCTCTATTTACAATGCATAATTATGTTTAAAGTACAAGAGCCTGATGTTATAAGTCGTTATGAAATAAGGGTTATCCCGAGAATTCTTATAAAAATCTATTACTTATTTCAAATATCCTTAATTAGATCAAACTCAATGTAAATATGCATAGGTATACATGAGAACACACAATTTAGATTTTTACCCTTCTGTTGGTTCCTCTATATGTATATTCCATACGAGATACTTCTGTTTTATTCTATATCTTGTTCCTGACTATTGACTTGTGTGGACATTAGAAATATTTTCTCTGATTTATTTGAACGAAACGCCACAAGCCTTAAATAAACAATATTGTAACAATGGTTCTCCAAACCAATATATTTATATAATTATTTATTTATGTATATTTAAACAGAATCTGTAAGAGTATATATGTTATATTGACAACCGTGATAAGATAGTCAGTCATCAGCATTATTCTGCCTGCAAATATTGTTCCTTCTTTTTTTACCAATTTTAGGGAAAAGCTGCTGTACACCCTTTCGAAAATATCTTCATAGCCGAAGTCATAAGGGTTATTTTGAACCAATTTCTTCCTTTTTGGTTAAAACATAAAACAAGTCTCTGAGATTGAAATTCATAACTTATAGGTGTGTTTTGATTATTTGAATTTTGGGTTTTATTGGATGAAAATTATTTTAATAGAGTATTTTTGTTAGAAAATGTCCAAGTTGCTTGTATCTTAACGGAAGTGCTCACATGTGAAACTTATACAGTTTCAAAAATCTTCAATTATATATAGTACCTCTATTAGTAACAAAGTCCTTTACTTAATTAAGCAATGCAGGCTCGTTCGCTAGCCTCAGTTAAGAGGTTATACTGACTGCTCACATATATATTGCACATTTATTTAGTTAAGTGGAAATTTAATTTCATGCACATTTTTTAAAATATTTATCACGATGTTCTAATCTGGAACAATCCAGTCTGTGTAATAAATATCAGAACACGTTCTGGTTATTTTTTTCGACCAATGAGCGAATCGGTCTTTGGTTCTAACATATCTAATATGGGATAATCGTATTAATACTATTTCTTTTTTATCATTTATAGGACATACTTTCCAGTGAGGCGTTATCGTTAAAATATTTGGACGTGATAACAATTTTGCTTAAATATTGTGGTTCAAAATGTACTAAAAATGGAAAAAATGAAATTCAGGCTGTGATCATTGACCTAATTGCAACATTAGGCTTCTTTTGTGCTAACAACAAAAAAAGTCAGGTTAGTTAGTTTTTATATTAATTTGCGTTAAAAATTTGTCTATCACTTTCAAATACCATATATTTAGTTTAACTTCATTTTAATCCGAAAATCCAGATTAACTTTTAAGTTAGACCATTGACTACTAAATAGTATATAAGTTCAATTCAACTGACATAACAAGAGAACAAGATCCTTTGAATTTTCCATATTTTCCTTAAAATAAATTATTCTTAACTTTGTTTAAGATTATTTATAGTTTTTATTTGTTTAAAAATAGAATCTTGTAACATCAGAGCAATATACAATAATTATAAAAAGTTTAACGAAATTACCAGAACATTTCAATATGTTTATTTATCCATCTTTGGTAACTATTATTTATAAAAATGAATCTGCAAAGCAAGTAGTTGCACGTGATTTTAATGTTCAGGTAAGAAGAAAATCTTTTTTTTGAAAATATACAAATCAATATATGTAAAAATGTTTTTTTTTTAGCTATTAGACGAATATAGTAAATCAGAAATGGGTAAAAAAAATCGTTTAATAAGTATTCTAAACTCGACAGTATAAAAAAAGCAAAAAGGAAAACTTATATATATATATTTTGAATAATATTAACTAATCAGTAATCACTAAATTAGTGTGACTAAACAAGCTAAATAATGTAAATGGATTTTGTATACACTTTGAAAAATTATGAATCTTTATGAAAAACGAATTTCCACTTTTTTTCCACTTTTGTATAAACAAAAACGTGTTAATACTTTTTAAACACTGTAATTTATTAACATATGTTGAATAATATTGTACTAGTACATATATTAATTATTTGTTATTATTTAAATTAATAAAGCATTTTTTTAATACTTAATACAGAAATATTTTTGAATTGTTCTATACATCGTGCTTCCCAAACTTTTTTAACTTGGAAAGCGTATTTTTTACTCTTTCCGGAATACACCCACAAACCTTGTATTGTATTGTATTGGAGTGGACCGCGCAGTTACGGGCCTTAGCACGTCGCCCTTAGTGGCCCATTTTATCTCCTCCTAAAAAGGTTGGTTGAGAGGGTAGGTCTTAATCGAACCGGTTAGTCCTTCTAATAAAGGTCAGCACTATAGTTAGGTCCAAGTTAGCTAGTACCTCCCTTACTCAGGGTGCATGCACATAGCCTAGCAAGTCTCGTTCCCACAAACTTTAAAAATCTGGTTACATATCTTCCACATAGTAAAGAACTAACATGTTAACAATCACATTTGGTAGTAACTGGGATCAGTGAATAGTAATGATTGACATAAAAGATACAAGAGATCCAATACAATATAGATCTTATTGTTATTTAAACATATTTTTGTTAGGCGTTCTATCTGAAAGTCATCTTCATTAAATCAGCTTCCTATGGACAAAAAATATACTTTTATGACTACATATGTTAAATTTCAATAAAATCGGGCTAAGGATAGTAAAGAAAGAAATGTAGTTGTACGAAAAAATAAGTCTGTTTATAGAGTTTTAGTTTCGAAGTTTTCTTAAAAACTAATCGACCGATTTGAATAAAATTTGCAGAAAATATTAAATGCTATTAGGCCTCAGGTTAACCTGTAAATTAGAGCGAGGACAAATCAAAGTTATGTAGAAAACCCTCGAAATACATATATATAATATAGTTGAGATGTGTTTTTTTGTCAACGTTTTCTATCATAGGTTATCAATAAATGGACTGTAGGGCGATTTTAAATTACCTATACGTTTCTAATTGAATTGATATTTGCAATATAAGAACTGTAAGAGGGTGAAATTAAGGATAAGATAAGGAACGCGTTTTAAAAAGGCCGAAATAGCGCAGTGTAATAATTTATATGGTATAGAAAGCATTCTTCCAGTGTATGCATTGGCAGTGTATTTTTTTTTCTTTATTAGAATCAAGTTTATATTTTCCCATTTAGTTAAGACAATACAAATTTATCCCGATTGAAATCATGAACTCGCACTTTTTAATTTCAATCATTATTTTTCTTGTATTCAAAATAAATTTCACGTTTGAAGGAGTTCCAACAATGGGGAAACATCAGTTCTTTGCAAATTTTTCCTATTTCAGGTTTTTTTTTTTTTTATATATATAGGAAATGTGTCAGAAAAATGACAAAGTTTTATTTTTTTTTTTTTAATATCCCATATGGACATAGAAATATTGTCCCAAAAAAAAAAAAAAAAACAGAAAAACTTTTCACTCTTCTATAGTAGACGTCTATTTATACTTTTCAACAAGGAATAAAGTCATTCAACTTAAATAGAAGAAGTTTCGCGTCGTATAGGTGAGGATTGTATCCGCAATAATAGAAGAAGTTTTGCTATAAATAAAAGAAAATTATGGAAAAACATGAAGAGTACCACGCGAGTTCGTAGCGGAATATTGTTGTTTTTAAAAAGGTGTATTATCTTAGGGGAGAACATTTTTGAATCGTTCCGTGGAGTATTTAAAAAAAAAAGAAAAGAAAAGAATTTATAATAACAATCGCGGATATTTATGTTTGTATGTTGTTATATTATAATTTCGAGTAGATATATGGATGACTAAGTCAATGCAATGGAAGACTGAATAACAATTGAAAATGACAACATTCATTTTTTGCCAAGAGTTTATTATAAAGAAAATTAAAAAAAAAAACATCTCAAAATATAAAGATTTGAAGTCATATTATTTTGTTATTGTCATTTAAACATACTCTCATCAAATGCCTGACTTGGTTAGTATTGGGTACTTGAATATATTTTGATTATTTTTGATTTTGATTTTATAAAAGGTATGACTACATCCTGTGAGGCGCAAGTTCAGAGAGGCCATCCTGCATCGATCGAAAACAAAGTGACAATTAGATGGCGCAGCAATTTGTGGTGAGTATTACGATTGACCTAAACCTCATATTGATTTTTGATAAGTTATCTCATTAAATCATGTTATTGAAACTCAATGCCCTCGTATTTCCAGACTTCTATACTGTTTTCCCTTATTGGAAGAAGGTACAAAGTATTGCTACATCTGATGTCCCTCAAGATAGTCACTTAATATCTCTTCTGTTTATACTACCTATCAATGATAAAGCGTTTATAATCCAATTCTTTAAGTTATCAAACTATGTTGATAATATGAAACTATTATACGTAGAAGTGAAACATTCGATTGATTCTCTCCATCTTGAGGAAGATCTTAAAATTGTTGTTTGGTAGTGTTGTCTCTTAAAAACAATCTGACACTCAACATAGACAAGTGTACAAGACTATATCTATCACCATCTCTCGGAAACATGGCTACTTAAACAAGACGATACTATTTATTGAATTTCATTTAAATCGGTTCAACGATAGTGTCGTAAAAACTAAAATTTGGTCAGTTTCTCGATGTTTTCTTTAAATATTGTATCAGTTAAACTGCCACAGAAGTTTTTATAGTAAAATATAGAAAACCCCAAGAATAAAGCCAAATAATTCGAAGAATTTTATCGAAATATTTTTTCTTTTTGAATGTTACCCCGTTCACATAATATAATTACTAAATTTAATTCATATATCGATTTTATTATTTAATATTTATTTATTTTTTTGTCTGAAATTGATAACGTAATATTTCTAGGAAAATAAGTACATTATCTAATAAATAACTAATTAATGCTGTTTATTTAGTAAGCTGATATTATTTTAGGATAAATAAAATGTACTGTATAAAAGGAGTACAGCTTTATGAACAAAAAACGGTATCAAATAACAACGTAATTGTCTCAAAATAGTGTGAATACACACTACTAATGCTGTACACTAGAAATATTATTGATATTCCTTTAACATTGTGTCGTTGCATCATTGTATAATTTGGTATCTTTCGATACAAAGAAAAACGAATCAATCAATCACGATACAACGTTATACTACGTTTTCTCAACAAATTCAGGTTAAATTTAAACTTAAATTCAACTTTTAGTTCATACTTGCGTACGAGTATCTGGAACATACCTTTTTCAATTCCTTTTCATGATAATTAAGACATATGTAATCAACAACCCTTATAGGCCATTAAAATTCGTAAAGTCCGATTCCGCTTTCAACTCCTTACTTCGACTCTGACTTCTACTCCCAGTTAAGGTTTCAATTGCAGTACAGTATTTGATGTTCTGCCACGAATTTCCAACAAAAATAGTGTCGCGTGCATGTGGAATTCCTAGAAATCTTAATCACTGCATCATGTTCAACTGAAATTTTTCTGATTCGAGTTCTCAAAAAGAATTCTAACTTTAACTTCGACCAACAACAAGGAAGTGTACAATTTCAACTCCGCGACTCTGCTTTTAAAGTGTCCCCTAAAATTTCTCATTTTTAAGTGACAATTTTACTTACTTTTTGTAGGTGACAATCGATTATTGTACTTTATACTGATACAATGCTTTATTCTTTTTATATACATTTGTACCTATAAATGTAATAATTATGTTGAGAAGTATAAATTTAAATTAAATGTTGCCCAATATTTTCGTAACACACGTGTATGGAAGAATATAGCTGAAGGCGAACTAAAGTGTGTGTGATTCAATCTTATTATAGGATTAACGAAAGGGGAAGCACGTGCAATTGATATTGATATATTCATACCTAATTAAAGTTTATCATTTTATTATTTTCATAAACAAATTGTTGAAATTAAAATGTTGTTCGGAAATGTTGTTTTTAAAAAAATCTTACAGCCACAGAAATATTGCTGCTAGCTATTGGATGGACCAAAAAATCATTGTGTTGTTGATGACAACAAAATAAAGGCATAGTTCGAATCCAATCCGGCATTTAACAACACAGGAGGTCCTAATATATTGGAAATCGAGCTTCGAAAGTCATCAAACCATCAAACACAGAATGGTTCAGAATTGGTGAGTCGGAAATTTGTTAAACTAAACCATATATGTAAAAATCTAGTCACTCGTAAAAATTGACACAGCTGGGAGTAGGAATTTTTGGTGAATCTACTATGGCCTTGTACCATCAGACTACCACTAGATAATAAAAAATTAACAGAATGAGTCTTTCCAGAGACTTCATTAGCACAGCAGAAAATCATCCTGAAATCGATTGTGACTGATGACGAGACATTGTGCTTCCAATCCGACTCATAAACAAAGCTTCGCAGTGACGAATGCCTGTCAAAAGGAATGGTTTAAATGGTATGCCAGTCAAACAGCTTCAACACTCATTTCACTTACTTTTTCTACAATTATTTCTACCCATTACAAATGTAATGACAAAAGTAATATACCCTCTGGTAGTATCCTACCATAGGACATAATAAAACGGTTATATTTTCCATTACCCTTAATGCTTATCTATTGCCACAGATGCTCCAATTTCCAATAAGCCAATTTGAATTTTTTAAGGGTCGGCAAATTAGGATTAACACTCGGCCGCCAGAGTACTAAGTATTTTTGGCGCACCTTTGAAAATATATTATTCTTTATCCAAGACGAGTGCACCTGTCCCTTCATAATTCTCACACAATTGTATCAAATTTAATAATTCTATAGATTAAATTTAATGGATTCTTGTCCTAATATGTAAGACATATTAACATGCAACCATCTCTCTCTCTATATGTGGTGTGCATATCCCCTCAAAAATTATCCATTGCATAGTAGAACCAAAACAAAATAAATTACTCGCCAAAGTCGTTAAATTCTAATCATAGATGCGCGCGTGTTGAATATTGTCTTCCGGAAAGAAATTATTGGTGAACCCTGTGTGGAAGAGAAATCATTCTTTGAAAATCGCCCACTATATTTAATGCATATACGTATGTTTACGAATGTTTTGATCAAAAAACCTCGCCCAATAATATTTATCTTTATATAAACTTTAGGTTAGATGGTAATTGTTTATAAAGTTTCACATACTATAATATATATGTAGTATGGCGAAATAAAATTGATGATTGACTTTTTGGTGGATGTTTTTTTTTCCTTTTCAGGAAGGGTGTGGGTCCTTTCCGTTAATTTCTAGAAGATCATTTCCTAGCCGTTATTCCCCTTCATATAAATATAATATTTACTATATTGTATTACCACTTCTCTCTCTATATATAGTAGAAGAAGTTCATTATAACAATTTACATTCACAGTTTAGATATTGTTTGTATTTTTCCCTGAATTCGATTTCTTGAAGAGGAGAGACCCATTTTCCCTTTTATTATATTTTCTCTAAAATACCGACGATCCTCAATTCGAACGAAACCGTTAAGGAAGTCAGAAATTTATCCAAATTGCTACAATTGTTTAGTCACGTGCCGGACATCAGATTGGCGAACGTCTATCGCACACGCCATTTATATATATGAATTGACAATATGTACTTGTAGGAAGAATGTGGAAGCGCGTGGACTCTTTTGAGAATCCATATTTCAAACATTTATTTTCACGTGATGATGCACTATGCCAGTTTTTTTTTTTTTTTTGATTGTAAAAAAAAGACACATGCCACGGAAACCACCAAATCGACACATTGGTGTTATCAAAGTGTTACTTCGATGTTTTTTATGAAAAAATTTTCCGGCCCCCGGAAAAATTTGCTCAATACTTAAATCATAAAGTTAATTTGATAATTTCTTAAGGGTGATGTTACTTTTATTATGCATTTTTTTTTTTTTTGTTTTTTGAAAGAACATATTTAAGTAAAAATAAAACAATTCGAACAGAATATAAGTATAGGGTAGTGGGACCACTTTCTAACCACATATTTATTCACAGTCATTTGTTTTCCATATATTAAATTTATGACAATATTTACTATTCAAGCATAAAACAATTAAATGTTTTGAAAAATATATCTTATGGAAAATGACTCCATATATAACCTCTCTTATGCAGAAATTGCACAATCTGAAGTACCAATATTATGATTTTCGGTATTTCCCTGGTCTTACTTGGACTCAAATAATTCCTAACCATTAAAAATTAAGAATCTTCAACATCTTAATTTCTCAATTGTGTTACTGTTTCTATCTAATGCCCAATTTCATAGTTATTCCTGTCATTGGTAGAACTTCTGAGCATTCTGGGTGAAAAAGCAAGACAAATCTTTTACACAGGCTTTCATTTTAACTTTAAATTTACATCCCTAAAGATATTCTATAGAGGCTAAAAAAAAAACTGATAGTCTAATGGTGTAGAAAGGTAAGGACTATATGGTAGATACATAAAAAGTTCCCAATCAACCTCTCTTA
Source organism: Xylophagus ater (assembly GCA_963422695.1). Classification (NCBI taxonomy): domain Eukaryota; kingdom Metazoa; phylum Arthropoda; class Insecta; order Diptera; family Xylophagidae; genus Xylophagus; species Xylophagus ater. Next base: position 46,879,634 of record OY730484.1, read on the forward strand.
ATATTCCCCAAGCTTGTATATGTCTCTAGCATTATCACGATGAAATACAACACTTTTGTGATTCTCCAAATTCTGGACGCTTCTGTTTAATGGTTTCATAATTTTCAAATGTTCTCATTTCGTTAAACGCGAATTGGATTCGATCAATACCTTTATATGTGTCGTCATCAACAACGCAATGGGATTTTTTTTTAGATCATCTAATTAGTTGGAAAACTGATTTTTCCGGATCGGAAAATAAATAAGAAAAGCTTTCACTCGACTCGATTTTTTATGTCCTATTTCTATCACCCTATTGTCATGGAAAATTGCAAGAAATTTAAAGTGACCATGCACTTGAATCCATCATTTGGTTGGTTACTTATTCTCCTTTATTACTCCAACTTTTACCCTAACCAAGAAGACAGTGGGATTATATAAAATAAAATAAAATAGATGTACAAACGTACATATATGGGAAATATGGACATATTTAATATATAAATGGATAACGCATATACGCTTTATCCGTATTTTTGTTCAGCCTTTTGTGATTCGTGATTCTGTGATTTTTTTCACTAAGTAGATTCAATAGCTTTCACAGAGTTGTATATTATAAGTATATATAATAGTGGATTCCCCATGATACGATAATGCTCTTTCTTTTCCTGTTCCTGGTGAGTAAGCGTAAAAAATGGGGGGGAATATTTTAGACCCTCATATATAATATTTTATTCTTAAAGTAGATATATTTTAAGAAAATGAAAAAGTATATAAAAACGAGTGTTTTCCATATAAAAATAGTGTTCGTTTAGAGGATATTTTAGGTATAGTAATATATTCTTAAAAAAATGTATATCTAGAGCAATGCTGCCCAACCCACGGCCCGCGGGCGGCATGCGGCACAAAGCAAGTATCAATGCGGAAAATATTCAAAGTTACTGAAGCATATCCATTTTTCTGAGAAATGATTTATGTGTTGTGTGCGCTCTCGTGCTAAAGCTGCCAAGTAATAAACAACAAAAACAGAGTCAGAATAGAAAGCTCTTTCGTTCTGTAGTAAATTCTTTTTCTGTTTGCGTTGCTTGCTCGCTCAGCTACACTGTTCTGATCTTTGTCACTTCGCGGCTTACGCGAAGAATGAAACATATTAAGTGTAAAATTAGAATCAACATATTGGATGAACACCTTAAGAGCTGCCTGAGAATTGCAACCACGTCAATCGAACCAGATATTGACGCTTTAGTTTCTCAACTTCAATGCCAAGTATCACATTAATTTTATGATATGGATTTATACATAGTAATATACTTGTGGCCTAAAACACCATGTCTTCTTTCAATGTGGCCCAGGAAAACAAAAAGGTTGGACACCCTTGATCTAGAGACAAATAATGATTTTTGAAAATCCTTATGTACTACACGCATATATCGTATTGTGGATACGATCATTACCGTCTTAGCAGCTCTCCTGGCCATATTCTAAAATACATTTTTTGTCTAAAATAAAAAATAATAAATTTCCTCCAGACTTTTAAGCATTTATCTTCTTCTTATTTCCTGAGTTCTAATGACGGCATCATTGTTGTTCCAATTTTGGGGTAGAATGAAAATATTTCTACACACAAATTCTAGTTTTATTATATTTCCCTTTTAATTTTTTTTTTTTTTTTTTGGGAAATAACTAACAGCTACACAGAAAATTCAGTCAGTATTATAAATTTACACAGTAACGCTTTTATCAAAATGAATTTAAAATGATTCAAACATATTTTAGGGGTGAACATTGTATTTTATTTAAATACAGTTTTTTTTTTTACCATCCCTTTAAGATTTGTACCTAAAAATAAGCCTCTTTGCACTACACTTATTACTTATGTTTGGATTGAAAGTTCACCCCAAATTATCAAATAACTTGATCATTTTTTCTAAGTGCAAGAATTTTTTCTGTTTTTTTTTAAGGTCGAACAAAATTGTGCCCCGTTATACCTTATTCGAAGGGGAATTTAATTCTGAATCAGAATCTGTTATCCTTTTTCGAAAAGATTCACTTTTGGAAGAGAAAAGAACGAAAATCCGATTTTTGAGGAAAGCGCGCTATAGCCAAGGGCTAGCCCCATTTAGGACTCATATCTAGAGTATTAGAGGCTCAAAAGCAGTAAAAATAAGTGCCCTGTGATCAGTTTGAGGGGATATGTCGTTTAAGACCAAAATTAGGAAAATATTTTTTTTTTTTGAAAATTGAAAAAATCCCTGATGGTAGCCTCTGATTTTTTATGCCCTAAAAAAAATATGTCTCAGATCTGGACGAATTATACCTCATTCGACGGGGAATTTAATTCTGATTCAGAATCTGTTATCCTTTTGTTAAAATAATAACTAAAAGAGAACCAAATAAATATTTCGAAAAAATATTAAGGATTTTTTCAATATTTGTTCGAGTTTTTATCTGATTGCAAAGTATATGGCGCCCAAAAATGGTAGCGGGCGGAATTTCTCATTTTATTTAAATAGAAAAAAGGGGCAGTTAGATATTTTATTTAGAATTGGCAGCAGAGCGGAATTTTTCAAGGATTAGTTTTATTGTTTTACTCCTTGATTAATTTATTTGGTGGCCCTGATAAGGACCGTTTATGTTTGTGGCCCTAATAAGGACCGTTTTTTGTTTTAATCTGCCTATTAAACACCAAAATTTTGGATGGCCCAATATGGATAAATGCATGATAAATAAAAATATATTTTAATTTCAATATGACTCAAAAATAAGTTTTGAAATCCTTTATCCCTTTTGGCGGATATATTAATCACAACCTACCTATTTAGAGAAGGAAATATTCGAAGCTCATAGGACTTAGTCCTATTTAAGGCTAATATCTCGGGTGTTATCCTTTTTTGAAAAGTAATCATTTTTGGATGAGATATTGATGAAACACTGATTCGGAAGATACCTCAATTTTAGGCTCATATTTCGGGTATTAAGGGCGCTAGAACGTTGCAAATGAGTGCCCTGTGATCAAAAGTATAATAGCTTTTAAATCGTAATTAAATTCTCCATTCAAATGTAAACGGAAATTCAACCAAAAAAACAGCAGCAAGCAAATTTTTCTTTTCTTATTGTATTGGTGAAGAAAAATAATTGAACGTTTTCAAAAGAACAGTTTTTTTTCTTTCTCGTGTTTAAAATGTTTTTTTTTTTTAATTTTTTAAATATGATTTTATTTTCTTGTTTTAATTTCGTATTAAGTTAGTTGAAGGAAGTGAGTGCAAGTTATAAACATTTTCATCTAAAAAAAAGAACTTGAAAAAAACGCATAATTTTACAAAGAAGAATTCCACTTTTCTTTGCATACCAACTAATACAACAATAATACAATATTATTAGTTAATTAATTTCATATTTGATGATAAAAGAAAAAGAAAAGTTATTATTTACGATCTTTTATAATATCATAAGAAATTCGTATTTATAAAATGTTGCCATCCTTGGGTTTGCAGCCGACCAACTTCTTCAGAAGCCAACTGCAAACTGATCAAACAAAACTAAAAGCATTCGTGGTGGGAGAGAGGTGCCACTAAAGAAGTTATCAAAATTCATGGTGGGGGAAAAATGTTAGTAGGTGCCACTGAAGAATTTGTTAAAATAGCCGGTTTTTACCCCCACTTCTTTTCAATAGGAATATTTATTATAGTATAGGTGAGCTTTTTTTTCAAATGAAATCAATGCGCAATCAATTTTGTCGATTTTATTTGGCAAAAACTCACACACGCTAATAATTAATTACTCCTCTATTAATATGAAAAAAAAAAAAAAATGTTCAACGTGTAGAGTACAAATTTTTTCACATAAAATTTGCTTGCTTCTGTGCGCCTTTTTATTAAACAAAAAACAACAACAAATTGCTTGTGTTTCCTTTTCTTTGTTCTAACAATCTGACATTTCTAATTTTGATAGTTTTTCCGCGTGCTTTGTAATTGTTTGCTGCTTTTTTGGTTTTATAAAATCAAGAAAATCAAATGATGTATCTTAAACCCTTTGAATTCCTTTGTCTTGAGCTGTGTTCAGGAATTGTTTTTTATTTATTCGGAAAATCAACAAAATACTCTAAGAAAAAACAATTTTCTTCTCTTACGACCAACGTGACACATTTATTTTTCTTCTGGAGTTTGAAAAGCCTTCAGAGAGTGTGCAAAGGATGAAAATTATGACCGAAAAAAGGATTTAAAAACCATGAAGACGTCCACGACAAAATTCGTGTTTTTTATTTTGGGTATTTGAATAATTTTTTATGTGAAAAAAGTGTTCTTACGAAGTGTTTTTTAGGAAAAACTTTTTTTAACGTTTTGATTGTGAAAATTTGTCCTTTTTGAATTCCGAATTCAAGGAAATTAAGGAAGACCGTCAAAATTAACACGTTTAATGAAGTTTCTATGATCTACTGTGAATATACAATATATGATCATCAGTTTCTACTTTGAATAAAATTGATTCTCCTAGATTCTTCCAGATAGAAAAAGAAGGTAAAAGCGATGAATGCTGCTTTCGAAGTTGGTCTATTCCTTCTTTAATATTTATCAAAAGGAGATTATTCCTTGAGGTGAGTGGTAAGATGAGTCTACTCAAATTAAAAATTAAAATTAGTCTACAATATCTTGAATGCAAAATGGCAGATTACCTGGAGGATTTGCTAATGACACGTTCTTTATCTCTGAATTGTCATTTAGAACGAAATGAGATCCCTTTACAGCCTCTAATAGAGACATATTGGATATGCTCTCAGATTAGTGTCATTGTTTTAAGTTATAAAGTTATAAAATGAATAAGGTTCTTATTGTATTTTCTGTCGTTTTAGGTGATCAGATTCGGGTTTCAGTACCAAAGTTTACTATACATGAAGAAACACGATTCACATTCAAAAACCTGATTCGTGAGGCAGCTTGGCAGTTATTTATGCTGAACAAATACTACTAAGCAGAAGCTGTGGACAGCTATGGATCTTGTGTACACTCTGTAACAACATCAAGGACTCAGAATACAGCACTCTTCGAGGGCTGAAATAATCCTATTTTAGTGAACAGATTAAAACAAAAAACGGTCCTTATTAGGGCCACCAATAGAAACAGAAACGGCCCTTCTCAGGGCTACCATATAAATCAATCAAAGAGTAAAAAAATGAATTTAATCCTTGCAAAATTCCGCCGTCTAAATCGACCAAAGCTAAAAACAAACAAAATATCACAAAATCTTGAATTTTTTCCTGGCTAAAATACTACTTTTCGGTTCGAGACGAACAAAGATGTTACGGGAGGTTCGAGACGAACAAACATGTTACGGGAGGTTCGAACGAACCAAAATTTGTTCGACCATACAGAAAATCCGGAAAAATTCGCCTTGCTATGATTTCTGGGCTCCTGTTACTTTTCAAAAAATCCAAATTTCCGTAAATAGGTCCTGTAAGTATGCAATTTAGTCCGGAAAATTCCGAAATTTTAACCCCTATAAGTATGCACGTTTAGTCCGGAAAATAAATATTTCCGGATTAAATTGCATACTTACAGGACCTAGTTTTGAAAAATGGTTTTCGTAAAAGTAAAAAGAGCCGATACGTGACGTCACAGCAAGGCATATTTTCTGAAAAAGTTTCACAACATTTTCTGTATAATATAAAATAAAAATTCACACATTTCTACTTGTATGTACATTTTTTTAATAACACTTTTTTTGTTTCTTTTACATTTTGGTATTAACTAATTAAAATTATTTATTGATCTATCTTATCTACTTAAGCTATTCTTTTTTCGTCTGCGTCTCGCTTTTTCTGCCATCGATTGCAGCATTTCCCACACACGTGTCAATATCCTGAAAAAAAGAGAAATTAATCAAAATTAGAAAAAATTTTTTTTTTTTTAAATTCAAAAAATCTTTGATGGTTAGCCTCTGTTTTTCTATGCCCTAAAAAAAATATGTCTCAGATCTGGACGAATTATACCTCATTCGACGGGGAATTTAATTCTGAATCAGAATCTGTTATCCTTTTTTAAAAAGATTAATTTTTGGAAGAGAAAAATACGAAAAACCAATTTTTGAAGAAATCATTGATGGTTAGCCTCTGATTTTTTATGCCCTAAAAAAAATATGTCTCAGATCTGGACGAATTATACCTCATTCGACGGGGAATTTAATTATGAATCAGAATCTATTATAGCAAAATCGATATTTTTAAATAAATAACACAAAGAAGGAAAACATAACACCTTCTTTCAGCGGTATGAATAATAATGAAACAATTATCTCTTATTATCAAAAAAATGTTAATACATGTCTAAACGTATGCAATTCTTTAATTTGCCGATGCAAATTTATGGAAACAATACTGGAATTTCTATACGTTTTTTGGTGACTACTATTTTATAAAAAGAAATGTAACTGTTTTCCATTGAGTTACATTTTGCCACTCGTGATCATCACAAAAAGATTCAATTTCGAGAAAAATTTTTAATTGTTGAATCTCGATAATTTCTAATCTTCAATCGATTCTTGGGTATTTTGTGCAGATTTAATTGTTGACATCATCTGCTTACAATAACTCATTCTAACATTTTTCTGCCACCTATATTAAATGTACTTTTATAGAAGATTTTCCTCCTTGATATTCGCGTTTTCACCACTAGAATTGCAATTTTCATCAAAAGAAAATATTCATGTTGAAAATATTAATAGCTTTCCAAAGCATCTCTAGTAATGCATATGTGTGTATATATGTATGTTTATTTCAAATTGGAAAAGAACAAATGGTCGATCATACCTTAAAATCATGTAAATATAATTTTAGACGTGCTTTTTTATTTAGACTCTGTGTTACGATTGATTTTCCTAATGCATTTCCATAGAAAAAGTAGACTTCATGCATTCTATTCGATTTATAATCTTAGAAGAAATTTCTACATGTTAAATACTTTAATCATTTGATTAAAACTTAAGTTTACAACAAATATTATATAATATGTCATATCAAATTGTAATAAATTCTTTTAGATATAAGTAGTAATGATTTTAAAAATGCATACGATCACTGAAAAGTAGAGAGAACATCGTTGTTATGCATATATAGGAGAAATTCCCTGCTAATCTGAATTAAAATAATGGGAAATAAAAAAATGCATGTTATAGGAAGATCGTCCAAGTTTATTAAGCCGTGCTATATGAAAACCACGTTATAGGAATCCTGTATTTATAGGAAGTTCGTATATTTTTAATTAACAATCAAGCACCTATTCCAAATTATACAATAACGTCGAATTGTCTTCTAGATTCTAGCTTCTAGCCTTCATACTTCAGTTCGAACTTTAGATATATTTAAAGAAGCGAACACCTCTATATAGGCATTAAAAGGCTGACGACTTTTCAAGAGAAAGAATTTTATTAAAATACTAAATACAAATGTTGTACTTCTTTACAAACTGCGCATATACCCGCTGAAAATTTAACCAAATAACGTATGCATACACTTTTTAAAGACCCCATAGAAATTATTTACTATATATATCTTTATTTGAAGAATCAAATTTATCCCATTCTTCTATGTTGAAAATAAAAAAAAAAAAGAAAATTAATCAAATTCCATTAAAAGAATAAGAGCCACTTATGTAGAAGTCGGCGCTAGAATATTTCTGATGAACGAACAAGCATATAATTTCATAAAATGTGTAAATGGGACTAATGCACATGAGCACATGAGGATCTTAGAATTTTCGCCTTCTTCATCCATAGACATACCATATATACGCATTACCAGCGATATTTTATTCCGGGGTAATGGAAAAAAAGAAGTTTTTTTTTTTTTTGTTTTATTTTAACGTAGTTAAATGCTAAGAGAGAACTATTACTTTGTCGCCTTCTATATCCATTTTCATATTTCCACAATTTATGATTCCTCATAAAATTTTATCCATCCGATTTAAAAAAAAAAAAGAAAAAAAAGAAAAAAAAGAAAAAAAACAAAATACAAAATTGATATCCAAAAATAAAAGTAAAAATTGACATGGCGAGAATTGAGTAACAACAGAAAAATCCCAGAAAGATTTTTCAAATATTTCAAGTTCATCACAGAGTTCTTTCGTGGTTAAAACCATTTGTTCGATTTGTTACTGGAAATGTCTTCTAATTAATTTATATACAAAGAAAATAGGTAGTAGGAAAAATTTTAAGTGCACTTTAACCCAATTTTATTCGGAAAAAGTTCAATCACCAAGAAAATACAATTTCTTGTCATTGGCTTGATTTATGAATATTGCGGCACATTTTTCCAGATATACTATATACTATTTTTATTTAATATATCTAAAAATCTATACAACGAGTTAAGTGTTCTATTTCTGTTTATATGGGCAATCGGTAAGTAAGTAGTACAGCTGCATACTTATATATAGTATAATATGATTTGTGACATTTTTATAATTATTACATTACCAAAATGTAGCTTAACTATGTCAATGACAAAAGTATTAAACCAAACAGTAACATTGTCAGAGATTTCCTATTACACATAGGTGACTTGGTGAGTTTTTTTTTAGTTTCAGTCATCTTTCCGAGTTTAGTAGCAATTGCTATCAGATTGTTAGTTTTTATAATGGCCAGTTGGGATATAATTAGTTTTGACAGCTACCACATAAAATCAAAACCTTTTAAATAGATTAGATTCTATACTCTTAAGAAATGAGAAAATAAGTCACTAATTGAAATACGAAATACATAATTTTAAATACATACTAATTCCTCAGTAATTTAGCAAGTTGCAACGTCCTCTGTATCAGAATACTTTTTGATATGGATCAATTGTTGCGTCGATCATATTTCTATAAAGCTTCAGATATATTGAAGTACTTTCCAATGTGATCCACAATGTTTACAAAATAGCTGTGAAACATCCTTTTTTGTTGTCCTTTCGACCATAATTTAAATATAGACCATATGGACCACGAGATTATTTATATAGTTTTACCTCGCTTCAATATTACTATTTGGTATACTATTTGGCCAGTTATTGTATGTGCTTTCATCTCGGGCTTAGGACACTGTAAATTTTGTTCCTTGTCAACAACATTCCTTTGGAACTATTGATTTGAAAATATCAGTTTGCTGTCTGTTTTAAAGTGATTTCTCTAGCGATTGTTGGTCTTGCAGTTAATGTCGATTTTTAAAATAAATATATTCAGTGTTTTTAAATAATTAAAACAAAAACAAAAAAGAATTATATAAAGTTGCAAAATACTTTAAATTAGAAAAGTCATCATATGTTTTTCCTCTACAATAAAATATTCCTTTTGAAATTGAAACAAGCAACGCCATCTGAAAATGAAACTGGTAAACTGTATAGAATTTCAATTGTCGAGATACGGAAATAGGTACGTAAAATTTTTTTAGAGAGAAATAAAATCGATATGTTTGTATATTGGCTTAGTGCCCACTTGAAAAGCCATTCAATCGTCTTCACGTCGCCTTTTTTCTTTTTGTTTTTTTTTTTGTTTTTTTTGTTTTTTTACTATACAAGATGGTCCCAAAGGAAAACAAAACAAAAAAATTTCAAGTGTCTTTAGTTTAGACTTTTTTTTCGAAAGTAAATATAATGTTAGCCACTTCAACTGGATATTATTTATACATACATACTATATTTTCTATAAATATATTGTAGGTACATATATAACTAGGGATTTCAGAAATTCTTTACCCAAAGATCTATATGCCGAATGTTATTTCAGTGCCCCTGACACTACATAGTTTAAGGAAAAGGAAGAAAAATACAAAAGTGTTTTGCCAACAAAAACGAAATTAAAATATATTATAAACAAAAAAAAGAGAAAAAAAAGGTAGTACGGAAGGCAATAAATTTGTTCAGCTTTTATTGATATTATAACCTCATTTTCATCCCTATTGGACTTGCTGACTCAATAATTAATGACAGTAATTTGATTTTACATTTATTCCATTTATTGCAAGTTTTTCAGTAGAAATTCAAACTTTTTAACAGAAGAGATTAATAATGACCAGTTTTTCAGTGGACCTTTACGTCCGCTGCAAACTTGACCTACGCGAGCTAAACTGCCTAAGCTAAGTTTTTCGCTGAAACTGAAAAATTCAGCATTTGCATTGGTCGTCGCATACTTCAGCGAAGCTCGAAACCACGTCGCCTGGTCATAAGGGACACGAACTAAGCTCATTCACGTAGTTCAGGTCTCAACTCAACGAACGAGCTTCGCTGACACCGCACGTCACGTGATTTTGTGAATACCAATTGAAATGTGGAATAAAATTGCTAATTTTCGTAAAATTTTATTTCACGTGAAACTCAGAATAAGGCTGATTGTATTTTATTAGAAATTAAATAGCCTGGCATCAAGTTTGTTATTTTATTCACTATGTAGACTTTAGTTAGTTTTCGCACAGCAAAAACTTATCCAATAAATGTTATCTGCGAGTTTATAATGGATAAGCTGGTTATGGTCAATTTCGAATATGTAGTCACTTTAGGTATTATTCATATATGTACATACATACGTTGTTAGACAATGTTCAAAGCTATCACTTTTTACTTTGAAGAGATCGGCCTTTGAAAAATACCAAGGCGATAGTCGCTACCGGCTTACAGAAGTCGAATTCAAAACTAAATATATGTATGTTACTGCATATGCCTATTTTTAAAAGTTCTATGAAATCAATTGTTAGATAAAATAATTGTGTACGTATAGAATTTCCAGCAGTGTTTTTATAATATAACTTTATATTGTTGTAATAGCAAAAATCTACTGTATGCTAACAGCAAAAACAATTTTATCTTACAGTTAAATGATTATATCTTCCTTTTCTTATTATATAGTATAAAAAGAATTTAACTTTTTTTTTTACGTGAGAAAACTACGTGTTTTTCTTTATTAACTGCGGCAACAGAAAATTTTACAAAAGTATGATATAACAAAACGCGAAAGTGTCCTCCCATTTTTTTGTATAACAAAAAGAAGTGACAGGAAACTGACATAATGTGGCGTTTTAAAAAATCCCAAAAGAAACTATTCAATATATGCCAAGGTATACAAAAAAAAAAAAGAAAATGGACAAAGCCAACTACGTTAAGATTGCTATATGCGATAAGATGAAGTGAAAAATGGATTAAAATAAGAACAAATATCTTATCTGCGATCTTTTGAACTTGAAGAGATCAGTTGAGCTGTTTTTATGGAACAAATTTGAAAGTATAAAATCTACGAAATATCTATATTTTCGACAAAATGTTACAATAAAATGTTTATAAATAAAAAAAAAAAAAGAAAATGTAGGGATGATCTCGTTTAGTATCTTATTCGTGGTTGAATGATTTTTTAAATTTTTCTTTAAATTGGACCAGCAATGCTCAATCAGATTTAAATCTGAGCATTAAGCAGGTGTGACTGTTTAGTATATTTCTCGACGGCGGTGAAGGTACTAATCATGAATTCCCTGGATTGATCCTTCACAATCATTGTTCTCATTGCTAAATAGCATAGAGTTATCGAATAAACGTAACATAACTTTAAAATAGAATAGTACGACTACATTTAACATAAATGCATTATTTAGACCAAATTTTCAGCCACTTTTCCACACAAATCTGATCAAATTTCACCAATAACACAAGTTATCTTGTTTTTTAATTCAATTGTTGAATTGTTGTTGGTTTTCAGCATAAGAGACTTTAGATATTACCACATAAAATAACCCAACAAAGTGATATCACAAGATCTAATTGGTTTGTAACATGCTCCATTGATTGTAACGTGCGCTTTTTTCCTCATATTGAAAGAGATAAGGACCGATAACACCAACAACCTATAACTCACACCAAACTGTCAGCTTCTGAGGATGTAACGTACACGTCTATATGAGATGTCAACGTCGACGGAGCTATCAAAACGTAATTAAGTCCAGTCGATCTTATTTGGTCTCGACCGACATATACATACATTTAAATTATCTTGTCCGCGGCTGAACGGACGGACATGTATAAATCAATATAACTTTTGATTGTCTATAAAATATTCTCCAATGATTATTTCTATGCGTTACGAATATATGTATAATATACCCTCTGATACTACCTAGCAAAGGGCATAATTATCTAATGGATACAAATATTTGTAAATATATCATATTTGAATATATATTATAAGAAAGTAAAAGATTTCAATTAAATTCGTATTCTTAAGTGCCCAACCACTGGGACATTTGCCTTACGTCGAATTAGTCTGTCTCTATAGTATATACCCTATGTTAATTATTAATATTTCACACCTCATAAACTCCTATGCACGTTCAAGGATAATAAACAGCGATTATAAGATTACCTCTAAGACCGAGACTTCTATATGCATTCAAAAACACGACTAAACAAAGTGACCAGTGACCAGTGACCGAATATAAATTTATAATGTACATATAATGTTAAACTCTTGCCTTCATACATTATAATTGAAAAATGCATTAAACAAAGGCCATATATAGTTGTAATTAATCAGCAAAGAGTATATAGCAAAATCAAACAAGACATGTTACTAGTACTTTCTATTCGAAAGTCAATTCCCACAACAATGTCGAGGGAAAATTTACAAGTTTATTTTATAATGATTTGATCGTCTTACGAATGACCAATTGTCTTCTATATAAATCTATGGTGCAGGTGTTTCACGGAATTCCCCATCGATTGATACATATTATGCGGGTGTGAAATGTATTTCATTATGAATTCTGTTATTTTTAAATACATAATTCAATTACATGTTGTTGTATATTCTTGTGGCAAATTATGATTGATTACAAAACATCTGCCTCTGGAAACAACCTGTTAATATCATTTAAATATATAATATTTAATCCTTGTCCTAATCCCAATCAACTTAAAAGGAAACAGGTAAATTTAAAAATGAAAACGTGTATAAGAAAACTATTGAAATGAAATTAAATAATGAATATCTAAAATATATGTTTGTTCCTCCTTATAAATTTATTTACATTTAGAAGCAACTTGGTCTATTAGCTGATTTTTTGACAGCATAGAAATAGGACTTGTCGTTAAATTTTTTTTAGGATATCTCAATGCTAATGTAATTGATGATTGAGAATGTGTTCGAATAGTTACTAAAGTGACTTTTGAAATTGAGTCTATATAATTCCACAGATGACAGTTATTTGAAAACTCTTTCCTGTGCGAATAATAACTATTTTCCGGGAGATAACTGCCACCTAAAAAGGCGTTTTAGTTTAATATTTAATATAAATAATTAGCATTAGGTAAGTAAGTATAAATGAAATATAATAAAAGAAACACAAAATAAAATTTAGCCATTTTTTTTTATTCCTTCTAAAATTATTACTTTCTTATCTCTTAAAAAATAAATAAATACTTTCTAAAGCAAATAAACCACCAGAAAATATCTACTCAAACTTCCATTAGAACAAGGGAGAGACAGCATACGTATAATAATGAGTCAAAATACGACAGAATATATGTACATGTATCCATATATAAGAAGTATATAACCGTTTATAGAAAAGTATTAATAATACTCTTATTCTTATACTTCACGACATGCTACGTTAAGGAGTACTTCCATTCTCATAGGGTTAAATCGAAAGTAGCACATAGTCCAATTTTATAAGAATGCATTACAGAATCGATATAAAAACCTAGGTAGGGGAACATACCCATAGGTATATGCTTGTCCATTTATTGTTATTAACCGCCATCACATAAAACAATCTATGTATCAAGAAAAGAATAAATTTTTTATGCTGAATCATCGGTTTTTTATCGATGGAAATGATAGGAAAGAAAGATTACAAGAATGTAGTAGAATTAGATGATGTATGAAAAATTTCAGAACAATAATTTCAAAGAATTATTATATTATTATTATTTTAAAACGTCAAAAATTAGACTACTTCAAAAGATAATAGCTAATCACCGCAAAGCGAAAAAGAAAAGTTAATAAGTGTTATGCATTTTTAACGATCATGACTAGACTGATATCAATAAGATTAGCCTAATTTCTTTCGATTGAAAACTTAGATTGATAACTTTTTTTTTGTAGGACAGCAGCATAGCTATATACCTATGTATGTATAAATATTTATAAAATCGAGGACCGCCTTTAAATTTTACGAAATTTTATACTAGTAATTTGATATATAATTGTCATTCGTACAGATCTCGACAGGATTGCCCTGCCATTAAAAACAGACATCAAATGACCCGATTTCAACAATCACGAAAATTATTTTAATAAGAATAGTCGAAAATAATAGTACTTATTTATTTAATTTCCGCATTTAAATAGTATTTTAACCTAATGGATTGAGTGGGAAATTTTCATCAGAGATTTCTTGGTATGTTATCTTATCTACAAATAGTATGCTTTTTATGTACCTATGAAAAGCTAGTGAAATTATATGACTAAAAGAAAAATAGTCACAAAACCAACGACATATGAAAACACAAATATACACGCAAAGATCATATTAAAAAAATATTCGATTCGGATTCCTTCGATTTATTACCCTAACAAACTAATGTTACAGTAATTACATGAATACATATCACATATAACAGTGCTGTCCAACCCATATTTGACGGACCAGCATCCTGCCCAACCATCCGGCTCTATGATTTGGTTTTAATATTACAGCAAGAATAAACATAGAAAAAATGGGAAGTTATTGGCTAGTTGCGACAACAGAATTTTAGTTGTGAGAACTGAAAATTCAGTTGTAACATCTAAACTTTAGTTATTGATACTTCAAAATTTTTGGAGCAAATCTTTTTAAATAAAATGTTCAACAGAGCTTACCCAAAATTTGGGTTGATCACCTATGATATAAAAAATTGTTCAAATCTTCATTTTGCATGTTCATTTGAAATTCATAATAAAATCGAGTCATAAAGAGCAACCTTATAAAATGGTGAAACTTTTTATTCACTACAAACTAAAATACTTGTATTTCTAAATTCTAGACTGATTGCATGTCTTTGGATAAAATCGCGTGATATAAACGCCACAAAGCTATAAACACTAAAAGTAATTCACCTTTATCTGGTTGAGGTACGCTCCCTTCATGCAAAAGCAACAAGCCATCTTGGGGTTGAGTTTTAACACACAAAAAATGCATAGGATAGTCATCTCAATCTACAACTACATTATAGTTGTATGCTTAATGCACGAAGAAGTCATCATTTGCGAAAGTCGATCATTTAACAGATGTTCCCGTATAATATTTTCGATATTTACTTGACCATCAGCTAAATTAATTGGGGAATATTTTAAGGTAGGATTTAATCGCATAACTGACATGACAGGAACTAATTAAAATATATTTTTTTTGTTCTTTTTTTTTGAAAGGATGTTAATTTAGAAACGAATACATTCTACGTGGAATAAAAATTCACTACAAATTTACAGTCACTATTAAATGGCATACATTTCCTTCAAAAATTCTACTGAAGGATAGTTAATATAAAAGTTAATGAAGACTTTTTTAAATACAAGAAAAAAAACTAATATACAAATTTAAATTCTAATATTTCTCAGGAATTTCGTAACTCTAAATAATATAAAGGCATGTATACGACAACCCATTTCTACAATAGGGTATCAAAAGATCAGCCAGCTATAAGCTCCTCTATGATTTTGTATCGCGTTGAGTTACGAGGCTTTTGGAATTAATTTTGATCCACTTAAGTTTTTTATAAGTTCATGCAATAGCCGTGTAGATATAACTCAACTGCAACTTGTAAGTCCGGAGTAAAGAATATCAAAAAATTAATTAGAATCACGTAAATGGAGATCTCTAAGTCGGGATTATAAATTTTACAAAATGCTTTACAAATATTTAGAATATTGGATATGCATATTTTTGTTATTGTTCAAATAATAATCTTATAAAAATTATACTGAATTATTATTAACATAAATATTTTGGTTTATTTTACAATAAGTGATAAGAAAAAACCAAATCACAATTGCCACTAAAACGAAATCTATCGCCATATGGTTAATTTGCTACTAGTAAAAGAAGCCGGTATTATTATGAGCTAAATAAATGATAAGCCATGTATAATTTTCATTGACTTTCCAGAACTTTTTAAAGATATTTATTGTTATCATATCATTTATAGCAATATGTTACACTTGAAAAGTACTTTGGCGGTAACATTTGCACAGTAAGTACTTTTATTATCTTCAAATATTTGCTGACCTAATAATGTTTAACGCTTAATGATTATATATTTTGGAGAGGTGTTATATAAACACCAAATATATGAAGCACACTCTTAAGGTATGTGCATATTCAAATTTCATAGTAACAACGAAAAATAATATTTTATAAGTTATACATTAGTTTAAATATTACTTGCTATAATAGCTTATTTTTATATTACCACATACAGTGCATATTGTATTACCATCCTAATCAACATATTTAAAGAGGAAAGGAATCTGATTGATTATCTTACTTGTAAGTACTCGTGCGTATTAATTATTCAGTTTATAATGTATTAATTACTAAGCAAACGAAACGCGTTGTCTTTATGTTTGTTCTATGATTAGCTGATCCTATCTTTCTGCACAAGAGAATTATCCTGCTGTTTTGTACTTGGTACGTCGCTAAGTACAAACCAGCCGGAAAATTCTTGATGTTGCGAATTTAAAACTAAAAAATGGCAATGAAAAATTTTATGGATACAGTAAAAAACTAGAGAAGATGACCTATTGTAAGATTTTCATGTTACTTAAATATGCAATCCTATACATTAGGTGTGTTTTTTTTTGGAAAAATAATAATATCATACATTTTATAAAATTTATATAGTTTTACTACAATTATTAAGCACTTAAAAAATAGGTTCTCAAAAGCGCATTTCAACCACAGCGGTTATTTAAGCTAAAAACTTTTATACTAATAAACATTCTATTTCAAAGAATAGCAATCAATTCCAAATATTTTGATTTCAATTTTCATTTGTAGAAAATTATCTTTCCGAGGATCAAATAAAAATTTCCTTCAAAACCATGAAATTATTTCTCCAGCTATAAATCAAGATTAAATGGTTCATTGAGTGATGAATGCTTTACATAATAATCGAAACCATAAAACCAATATCAGATTAATTCATCCATTGGAATAGACTGTACATATAATCGTACATCATTTGATAAAGATTTATTATACGAATTTTATATTTCGATGAGCCATTTGTGTATAGATTTAAATATCTACAAGAAACATTTATCTAATTTTTCCTTTCGCATCACTGAACTACTCAGACTAAATTCATATTACAACTATCATTTAACCAAATTATGGTTGTTTTGCAATGTTTTGATTGAACTTGAAGGGATCGCAACCAGTTGTCGTCATATATGGATCTAAACGTCTTAAATAAGTAAAATTTTACGAAACATTTTCTATCAAATAGTACTTTAAAACTGAAGCTAGAGACAAACTTATTTGTTTAAAATATTTATTCGGTATAACGCTGGTGAATTGATTGAACCAATTAATAGAATTAGAAATCCCTGTCCCAATACTTCTAAGAATATTTCAAAAAGGCATTTTAGGATTCAGGATTTGATACTGGATTCTTTCAACATCGATAGTCTGCACGCGCTAACACAATCCGTTCCTGAGGTGTTGACCGTCCAAGTTATAATGTTGCAGCCAGTATTCTTTGGGAAAACACATCGAACCAATCGCCTAAGAAAATTGTGTTATTTCAAAGTCTTCTGAAGATTATGATTTGTGTGTCATTGTCTCTATATGGCATGGAGAGGATACAGTATTTCTAAAACGCAGCTCGTCATGGGTAGATTACTATAAAATATGACTCAACTTAAAAATTTCTGTATAAGCGTGATCTTTAAGTATAAGAATAAATCATTTGAAAAAAAAAAAAATATTTAAATTATTAAATTAAATAACTTCGCAAGGCAAGAATGATTTCACATCTGTGGCAATTTTCGTCAAAAAATAAGTATAGCAAATAGTGTAACCGCATTACACATCTGATTATGCTTTCTAATCCTCTAAAATATTGACTGATCATTATCGAAATTATCTAGCAGTAACCGTGTATATAGGATTGTATTGAATATTACTCAAACGTACATATGTAGCTCATATACCGCAAAATGACTTCGAAAAGCGCATCGAGCGCTTTGTTTAAACACCCTCACGGTACTGTGTTGATGATATAACGAAAACAACATTTTTAATATAATCACATATGAATAAATTACAATAAGTACATTCTGGAAAATAGGGTGCAGTTATGACCTCAAATGTACCTATCCCTAGGGCCATATGGTCTCTCAAAATCCGAGTTTTTTCTTATATATGCATATTGATTTTCCTCCCATTATCCTACACGGAAAGAAATTTTTTCTCGAGTACTAATTTAAATTTTTTTTCTGTGAGCTTTAAACATTCAACTTTTAATAACGATGTCATGGTTTGAACCGGGGATAACATATAATCAAAAAGCCCTTAGTTTCATATTGCATCGTTGACGCAAAGATAGGAAGGAATCAGGATTGTTTTTCTATCAATCCATTTATATTTATCTTTTGATGGGTTGATCTCTCGATTCAAATCGGCATCTAACAATTCTTGCTTTGTGTTCACAACTTTTTCTCTCAGTGTATATATTTGTAAAATTCGCGTTGGCGGAATTTCATCAAAAATAGTGTCCTTATAATCATTTTCGTCATGCGTATATAGACAAGGATTAAAAACGAAGGGTGTAACGCTACTAATCAAAATTGATTGATTTTATTATACTCAAATACGCGATTCCAACCCCTCTTATACTCGTATTTTCTGCAATTCTTCTTAACAGACCTCTTCAATTTTCATTCTACCTAGTCTGTTCAGTTGGTTCATATGCATTGACATTAGATAGGGTCCAGGTTTTTTTTATGATGGCATGTGTTGTTTATTCAATTGTCCAAAAAAAAAAACAAAAGGGGAAAAGGAACCATATATATATATATAAAGTACATTATTGATATATCTGATAGAATAGCCAGAAGCGCATTAAATGCGAATTTTTATAGAGGGGTTGAACACGTTATTAGTTGATTACAGGACGCATTATCATGATTATTGGATGTTTTTTGGATATACTTTGATCATGATTCTGTACTTCTAAATACATAGGCGACAATGTTTCTAAAAGAAAAATTTCAAGAATGAAAGGAGGGTAGTACACTAATAGGTTGATTAATAGCTTTAAGAATTGATTGAAAGTGGCATTCTCATAATTTTATTATGTTGAGATTTTACGGAAGTAAAACAATATTGTATAATATGATACATCCTAGATATGCCTTTGAGCAATGTTCAAATTGATTCAATAGTTTTGGTCCAAAAAATAATAAATACCCGGTCATATAATTTGTATCACACATAAGGCATAGGATTTAGCTTCAATAATAGCACTGAACATCTTGGACTTGAACCTCTTGGTATATCTAGTCAAATACTAAAGTCATAAATTTAGATTGATTTAGCGTTATGTATCATTCTTACAACCTGAAAATAAGACATCATAATCTGATCGTCATGCGCTACTAGTCTAGAATTCAATCTAGAATTTTATAATATAATTACATCTACTGGTATAGAACGCGCACTCTAAAATATTACCACGTCATGTACCTATATGCTATGGCCATATCGCCCATATTTTCACATCATTGAATTTAATTAAACACTTAATTAGATCTTAGCTTCCACTATTTTGCCGGTTAAAAGTGGTGAAAATTTATACATATATATATGGTACATAAGTGCGATGAATAAAACAATATCCTAAAGTATGCGTGACGAAGATTTACAACTAAAAATGTTCCTTTTTTTTTCTTTTCTTTACCATAAACAGTGTTACTGCACTTTCTAATTCATTGAACAATTTTTCGATAACCGATTAAACACAAATCATAACATAAGAAGCACATGCTTTCATTTTCGTGTTCATATTTTTATGCATTTATGCTTTACAGTGAATTCAGAAATACATAATTATACTCTATTGTGTAGTATTTTTATCATAGAAGAAGAAAGAAGAAGAAAAACATATCTTCCAGACGATTGCATTCCAATTTTATTTATTTTCATTATTGTCATTAGTTTTGAAGCCTTTTCAACCTCAAATCTACCATTTGAAAATCATTCAACTTTTCGGCACTATTTTGAATTGGTGGTTTCATTATTTCTGATAGTAGAGAATATTTCTTATATAAACAAGATTTATCTAATAATATTAAGGATATTATTCTTTTTCTTATTTATTATAACATACATTTCGAATCCAATATAACAATATTTCAGTTCGATAATTAACAATCTTTTAAATAAGTTGTGGTCAAGCTTTTCGGATAATTTCAGGTTATTAGGTTGATGACACCCGACTGAAACAGTCTGCCGGGAATATTTGTTATTAATTAGCAAGGAAACAAAGTCAAAATTAAAACACATTTCTATTAGTTAGCAACCTGAGATATTTCTGTGTCACTAAATTGTTAATTTTTTTAACGATTAGGTGACTAAATTTGTATCTATTAGCGGCAATGTATACAATCCGGTATTTTATAGAACGCCTAACATTTTATATAATGCCCGAAATGATTAAAGTTAAATTTGGTATATTTTCTAAGCATTTTATATAATGCCGAAAATTCTTCCACCAAAGAAAATTGAATTGAACAACTATTATTGAGATAAAATGTTATTATATTATTATTAGTGACTTCGTTAGTCTCACTTAACAATTTAGACTGAATCATAATTTAAATTCTATCTCAATTCGTTGTTGTTTCATTTTATTTTATAATCATATCAATCTTATTGAGAAAAACTCTAGTATAAGATTTACAAAACATTTTGGGATCTTCTAATTTTATTATAATAACAAATTTTTCTTGAATAATTAAAGAATTTTGCTAAAACAAATAATAATAGAGGCGCCTCTCGAAATTCCATACTGGCCGATGAATCACCTTGTTACGTCTCTGCTTATATATATATATACCATGATTACAATTTTTATAAAGTTATCAATAGAGACGAAATGCCGTCTCATGATAACACTGTGGTTTCTGACAACGATTTATGAGCAACCAATTTAAATTCCTTTAGATTACCTGAACTGTTAAAATACACTATGAACTAGAGAAAAGAATCGAAAAATGTAATATCTGCTAAAGGGTATGGGAATTTGATGACAATGTGCTATACACAGTGTTCGTTCCTTCCTATCTTATACCGTCTCGACTTTAAGGAGACAGTGCAAATTGATATTGATGTGTATAGTTGTTTGGTTTTATAGTTTTTTTTTTTTTAGGGAATGGTCATTTTCTGTTAGTATTTGTTTTTTTTACGAATATTCTTTAATTTGATTCTAAATTTATGTAATGTAGTTGTAAAGGAACCACCTAATTATGTAGGTTTAAACATTATTGTTTTATTTTTAAATAAACACCAGGTATATTCAAATTTTAATATGACAATTAACCTAAACAAACTATTTTATATTAAAAGGCAAGTGACTTTCCTTTATGGGTTTAAGGAAAACAATCAATAATGATGATATTGAGTAAAATGATCTTAATACTAAAGGCAGACATGAAATATAACGTATACTATGATATATTCATAGCTTTGTATTCATATTAAGACACAGCTAAGTACTAAGGTTTATTGGCACGTAGTATCGAGGTTTCAGTACCGATTAAATTCAAATTGACTGGCATCTTCTGAATATGAGGCTTTTTGGTATTTACCTGTTGGACCATTGCAAATGCCAATATTTCCAAAATGCATTTTATTCGGAACAAATTAAAACAAAAAGAAAGGTTTTTTGATCACAAATTCTTTTCCAGTCAACGGTCTTAAGGTCTTAAAGTAATGAGGCTGAAATGATGTTTCCTTAGTTTTCTAGATTTGCCTATTATCTACTTTAGTAAAGACTTTAGAAGACCCTGTGTCAGCGAGACTAGGAATATTTAAATGAGGTATTTAAATAAAAAAAAAAAATTAAAGTCAATCTTAAATCTCTTTTGGCTTTTTCGCCAGGAATTGATTTCAACAATTTCCCAATGAAATGAACAGTCATACTTAGTTTAATGTATTTCTATCCAGTCTCAATGGTTATGCATTCTCAAAAACTATATAAGTATATATCCCAAATGTATTCAAAAGAGACCAAACGAATGTTCCACTAGATTTTAATTTTACTAATGGATATCGATCCCAAACCACCCATCAAACGTTTTATAAATTTTACCTTAAGGATTGTAAATATACATATATATAGTACCAATACATATATGTATATCTGAGATAAGGTTTATTATATACCTATTCTAACGTGTCATATATTTATGTATTTAAACAAAAGTTCAAAAAGGGGTAAAAGTGAATATGTAGTTATTAAAAATCGAATATTTGAATTTACGCAAATCTACAAATACTCGTATATATAGTAAGTATCAGGTACGAAGTGTGATTTTTTTCAGATACGAAAGCACAATATAGAATTTGATGTTTTAGATAACTAAAAATGCATATATCATTTCTTAAGCTAGTGTAAACATCTAAAAATAAATTCCTGTATGCCAGAAATAAGTTGCATTAATAAGATATTTAAATATCTCCTGAATTTTCCTGATTTTTTAATTATAATTTCGAATGAAAAACCAACTATTAAAAACAATTAAATTTTCAGTACGAACTCGATCAAATACTTTAACTGAGATCAATACAATTAAATGAGAACTTAATTCTTCATCATGTCTCTTTCCGTCCTTACCTCAATTATTCATATATTATTACAATATTAAAATACGACATCGGGCATAGCGACTAAAAAGGACACATCATATTTTGAATTCAATTTATTTGAACGATTTTAGTGCAATGCGTCAAATTACGTGAAAACTAGTTACGAAATTGGGTTAACTTTTCCAGTTCATGACAGAGTATAAATTTGAGTTAACTTTATGTCTTAAGCTAGTGAAACAAAACTAGTCTATCGAAATTTTTAGGGAACATATTAATCTCATTCATTCAGTCATTTATTTGAGACTTCTTACATATTTATTTCAAGTAGTAAAAAAAATTAAAATGGATAGCTGGCAGCTGGACTTTTAGGAAATGCCTAGCTTTAACAATTATGGTATATTATCAGCATCAATGGACTGGAGACAAAAAAATATAAATTAAGTAATTAAAGTGCTTGCTTTCGGCACTATCAAGTCAAAATTATTGATTAAAACAATGAGAATGGCAAAAAAAAGATTTAAAAGGTAAAACTAAAAATTCAAAACTAAATAACAATTCCAGGAGTTCTTCTAGAGAAAATTTTTAATTTCCGAATGTCTTCTGAAAATCTGACGAGTTCTCATTTAAAATGTTTTTTATAGATAATACTGCTTTAGTGCATAATACCCGATATTAGACTCGAAAATTTGTTTCTTAAAAGATTTAAAGTGATATTCAAACTTTGTGAGTTAGTTAGTTGCAGGGTTCAGCATATATGTCATGACAACCATGATAAGGCACCTAAAACGTCACGAAATAAATTTCAAAATGGTCGAGATGCACAATACTGATGTACTAAACGTCCTTTACAGTCTTCTATCAAATATGCATCATTTTATTAGATACCTAGACTTATTTTTGTGAGATATATTAAATATTAGAAACTTGGAAATATGTCTTTAGAAGAACAGTACTTTCAACTAGAAGTTCATTTCGTCCATATTGACCATTTTATATCTCGATTAATGCTAGTCCATCGTTTTGTAATTGAATAGCTAACTAGAAATTTTTGGAGTGCCTTATTTAAATATTACCTAAATTTAGTTGAATTTATTGGAACTAAGAGAAATAAAAAATAATAAATATTGAAATAAGCATAATTTAAAAATATGCATTAAAACAACTACCGTCGGTTAATGTTCCTCTTAATATCAATTCCCAAAAATGTTCACCATTTTATTTCACTGGAATTAAAGAGTTAAACAAATCCATCAGTAAAATGAAAAATTCCAACTCTTCATGTAAATCAAGGCGGATTTAATTTTATATGAATTATACTATACTTATAATATAGCTTCTCGAATTATTTTTAGTCTAGGTCTAACTATAGAAAGTCTTGGTATAAATCTTTTCAAAGAGAAATTTACCATTTCCCCAAAAGTATAAAATAAATATCGTTTCGTTATGGATGAAATGGCACGGGTATAAAGCGTCTTGCGCTTTTGATGTTCTTAGGATATTCCATTTTGTAACTATACTACCATATAATACATACACACACAAAATAACAAATCCCTACCATACCTAATGTATATACCATATATACTATAAAAGTATACTATACTATATATTGGATATTCTGGTATATTTGTTGTAACTATACGGAATTCCTTATTTCCATGGGCTGGAAAATTGATAAATTATTTTTGATCTTACTAGTTTTGATGTTTATTATCTTTTTCCATAATATGTGCGTTTTAGCCAAAGTTACTCCATAGTAGAGCAACATTTTACATTGAATACAAAAACAAATCTAGCTCTAGCTTTTACTTGGAGCAAAATTCTTACTCCATTTTTTTTCCAATATAGATTGCTCTGTTTTGTGATTTCTGACACTGGAATGTTGTCCTCTTGATGATTATGACAGTTTTTGCTTGAACATATGAAAAGTATAAATTGAAAAATCTTTCGAAAACCTGTGTCTTTATTTTGATTAAAATTTTCGAAATTTCGACCAACACATTGACTGAGTTATGTCTTTTCATTTAAAAGAATTTAATCATGTTTCCCAGTTACGTCTTTTGTACATCAGTTCTTTCTGACGTTCACTTCTTGTACAACAATTTAATTAATTTAATTGTAATAAGGTATATATCCTTTGACTCCATTCACATCTTTCCAATTTAAGTTGGATTTTTTTTAAAAACCAATTAAAGACGTAAATCTAGAGGCCAGATAAAACTATAAAAATAACTCCAAAAATCTTTTTAAAAAAATATTCCAAGAAAAAGATGAACGTTCTATCTGAAAAATCAAGGGGTAGGAGTATAAGTCTTGCGCATTTGAAACTTCTACAAATTCCGGTAGGACGTAATATACATATATAGATAATATTCCCAAATATGGATAAATAGGAAATAATGAACCCCTATTTTTCTTTTATTTGTGTTATGAGTACTAATATTTATATTCTATTAAATATTCGTTCAAACTGACGAAGCGGAATTCCCTATTCTCATGCCCTTGAAATTTTACCTTTTTTATTACAATATTTTCTTGTACTAAAAATTTTTACAACGGATTGAAATTAAATACAACAAATTAATGCTTCCATATGTAACCGAATTTATGAACTAAGTTTATTAAATTAGCTTTATTGAAGTAGATAAATCCATTTATAATAAACCTACATGTCTCATTTACCATAAAAATATAAACTGACAAAATTGTACATGACCGAAGATGTGCGGTGATGTAGCGAAGCATAATTTTATTAGTCTGCTATTACCAAAATATAGCACAGATTTCCAGTCTGTAAACAAGATATCTCGTTATAAGTATTTGTAGGGAAAAAAAACCCCATTGTGTGTGTGATACAAAAATACCTGTACTGATCGGCTTTGATATTTTCTTTTTTCTCGCACAGAGCAAAAGAAAGCCGCCAGTGAAGTTTTATTAGTGATTTCTTCTATATATTCTAAATACTTCTACGTCTGCCTTATACATTTGAGTTAAAAATTCCTTCAGTTCAATAATAAAACTTCAATCAAATTAAATTTTCATATTTATGTTACTGAAAAATTTATAAGATAGAAAAACGGATGACATTTTCTTTCTTGACAAGAACTTGCGTTATTTTGGAACACCCTCAAACCCTATAATGGAAAACATATACCTAAAGGATTCCAAAACAAAATAAAGCATAACCAATGTTTTCAAAGTCTGATTTTCCAATTTCCCCATTTGGGAAAATCGATTTTGCCCATCGCCTGAGTTTGTGTAAAACCAAATTAACTCAAAATGAATCCATATCCATACATGTGAGCTTATGTATACTTATCTATATGCTTCGATATGTAAAATAAGGCTGAAGCCTTTAGAGGATGCTTTCATTAAAAAAAAGAGGTATTTTCTATGAATTTTCCTTTTTTTTTTTAAGTTTTTTCACACAAGTTTTGAGATTTAAGATCCACAGTTAGCATAATAAGTAAATATGTGTAAATATTCAAATTGAGGAAGAGGACATCAAAAGAACTTTACTATGAAAGAAAAATAAGCCGCTATAATGAGCGGGGATATTCGTACAGAAGAAGAATTAGCCCATTATTGCTTTTTTATTAACGTTTCCCGATTCTTGCAGTCTTTGGAATTACGATGTCACTATAGTTCGATCCTCGCTCAAAGATTATTAAAAGCGTTTCTGAAACAAAAATCCTCTTCGCTGATAAACGTTTCTTTAAGTAAGAGCTCTACGAACAGCAATTGAGTTTTATTATTTCCTTAGAAATATTTTCTTTTCCATCGTTTGCAAGTTTTCAACGAGAAATAATTTTAAATCGTCTCAGCACGGTATTTGCAATTTTACACAGCTCCCGTGCCGCTCTGCCGTGTTGACGTAAGTGAATTTGGTTGAAAATGTGATAACGTCTGAGTTGGGCCTTAATACGCAAACTGTGGAAATGTGGAACTAATTATTTTTGAGGAAACAGATTTAACACTTATTTTAATCTTTCTAGCCCTTCTAGGTTTTTGGCACAAATATTATACTTTAGTTGAAAAACATTCGTTTTGTCCGGAAAGTAAATATTAAGGATATAGATATACTTTGAACGACTAGTGTAGACATTCCTACTCCAAATATCCAAAACAAACAATTTATACGGATATACGAAATATAATTTAACTGTATAAATGTTAAAGGTAATTTATGTTAATAATAACATAAAATGTGGATGTAGAATAATTCATTTTACACAGGTACTATAATTATTGTAGAATTTAATTGCTAATGAACACTAATTTTTACTGCTAATTTCCTCTTTTTTCACAATTTTCAATATCATTCTTGTTATTATCTTTCAATAATGCTATTGTACCTCTATAGTTAACATTTTCTACGGTCAATGGTCAGTCTTATATAGGTATATACTTGCCTAGTATGGGGAAATTTTGATTTATGACGATGATCACATCATTAAGTTATGTTGGCAAATTTACTGGTGGCGATAAGATCTCTAAACGAATATAATTATGTCGCATCCATGTCATGCCATTCCAAAGGTTTATTATTAAACTTTAAATACATTCAATCCTCCTATAACACTGATTAATTTGTTTCGCTTTATATTGTGAAATTGTGTTAGACAATATTTAAAGCTAATATGTGTTATATCAAAACCGCTATGATCACCGAAATGCAGATAGAAATAGAAGAATAGGAGAATCAATGAGTTCCGTATTATATCGGGGTTCGATACGTTGTTTGTGTACGCAGTACCGGATCTTTATCTATGAAGTATAAAGTTCTAATTTTTTGGTCAAGTCTATTCCCCTTCATACATCATTACACTTTAAATTTGGCGGTTCAATTCGTGCTATATTTGGATCTTCCAAGTTTATTAAGTGAAAATCGTGTTGTAGGAGGGTTGAGTGTAAATACTTATAATATCTATAGATAGGAGATACCTCTTATACTAAATAAAACTGTATACATTTTCTACGTCATTTTCTGGACACACATATTTTATAAATAGTTTATAAAAACCAATTTAGAGCAGGGTTAGAAAAAAAAAATATGTTAATTTAGTAAAAAAAAAAATTAACAAATCTTGTCAGCAAACTTGCTTTTTATGATTCAATCATTAAACAAAAAAAAATTAATCTTGATTTAAATATTGATATGCTTGTATGCGTATTTTAGTTACTAATCAATTTTGCAGCCACAAAATGTTTAGACAGTATTTTATATTAGAAATGCAAGAAAAAAAAACTACTTCCAGTTCCAAACTTATTAAAATAAAAACAAAAGAGGAGCAGTGGGAACAATATATGTACGAACGATTCATTCATCCACGAAATTCACCCAAATAAAAATACATATTCCCTTTCGAAAGGCAACATGGGACTTTAGAAAATATTCTATAAAGAATATCATACCTTGCCACCCAATCAAAAAGATACTTCTACATGATTCGTTTAAAAGCATGCGCACACTTTTATGGTTTATGGGCACGCCATCATACTGGAAAGTAATAAAATAAATTTGCCAGGCTATTATTTATATTCCTGTAGAAAATCGTTCCAGTCCAGCTGAGGCTGCACAAATTATAAAAAAAAATAAAATAAATAAATAATAAAAAAACTCAAAACTGGAGTGGGGAAAATCGAAACATGAACGGCCAATTTTTGTTTTGATGCCACCTCCCACCATTAATGTCCATGAAGCAATTTCAATTTTCAAATAAAACTAATGTCCAAACACACACATATATACACGAGAAGCAATTCTAGTTAAGTGGTAAGATGGGAGGTATTTCAATTTGACAGTATGCGTAAAAAAGATGAGAAACAAAAAAAAAAAAAGAAAAAAAAAATTCCTATCAGAATATATATCGTCAAGTGAGAAGAAGAATATGAATTGGGAATTTGGGATTTGTTTGCATATATGTATTGTGGTTTTTTTTTTTTGTTTTGGAAAATCATCAACGTCAAACTGAACGTCACTTGTCACCATTTATTCGTACGTTAGTCGTTCCACGAACGTTCGCGGGGTTTGATGAAAGTGTGTAATTATTTATTTGAATGATATTAATAGATATGTATTCGATTGTATATTTATGGTGTTGTATTATGATTACATCAAAAAACGCGAATTTTTGGAAAAATTAAAAAAAGAAAAAAAAAAAATTATTTTATTTGAAAAATTTAAATAATCTCACAATTGAAAACGGTTTAATACGTTTTTTGGGATTTATTTATTTACATAAATTTTCTTTGGAGAAGAAAAGTGCAAGTTAAAAAATTTCTACGCAATTGTTGCTAATCTTTTATAAATTATTACTAAATTTGCATAATAATAATAATAATAATAAAAATTATTAAAAATTTATTGTTTATTATTTTTTTTTTTAATTTATTTTATTTATATTTAAAAAGAAAAGTGAATTTCTAAAAAAAAAAAAAATTAATTTTAACCGTCGGGAATTGGCGGCTTACGGAAATTTTTTTAATTTATTATAATATTCAATAAAAAGTGCCTTTTTTTATATAAAAATGATTAATATTAAATAACCACAATTAAACAAAAGGAAAACAAAAAGGAAATAAAAACAAAATTCAAGTTTTTAAGAATTTCCTTTTAATAAAGAAAAAAAAAAAGTTTAAATTTCTCAATAATATGAAACTTAAAAATATAATTAGTAATTATTTACCTAATTATTGTAAATAGTATAACCATAGTGCATAAAAAAAAAATAATACTTATATATATGTATGTGATCATCATATTTTCGTAGGGATTTTAATCGCTAAAAGGAATACACAGAATTTAAGATGATGTCTAAATAATAATTAACCAATATTATATTGGTTAGTTTTCTTGTATAATTAAATAAATCCATTGAATCCATATATATATATATATATATTTGTAAATACCGGTTTAAAAATTTAAAAGCTATTATACTTATTTTGGAATAATTGTGCTTTTTTTTTGGTGGTATGAATTAGATAGCATAATTTTAATATTCATACTTTTTACACGAAAAGTTCACAAAACCGTTCATTCGAAGGACAGCCGAAGGAAAATTTTCATTAACCATTTATTTAGATCGCATATATGGTAATGGCAGAGATCGGTGGCCATTTGGCACACCAATTACCTTTACATAATCATCAAGGTGGATTAGTGCAACCGTCATTGGTTATGAACCATCATTTGGATTTAGATTGCCATGGTCATGAAATTCATTCGAGTAAGTTTATATTTTTATTATTATTATTATTATTATTATTACACCTAGATCTTGATTTACACGATAAATTGATTCTTTGAAAATCTCGTATAACTTGAAATCGTGCAGACCTGTTAAACTGAGATAGTACCGGCGTATAAATGGAAAGTTTTCCACTTTTTTTCAACCGTATTAAACTGAAATCGTGCAATTCGAGTGCCGTGTAAATCGAGGTCTAGGTGTATACTTTAAACATACATACTTTAACTATAATCGAAGTTTCGTATTTGTGACCAAGAAAGTATTGATAAATACTGAAATTTTAAAGAATCAAAACTGATTATTTGGTAGGATCATGGATAATTTTATATCACACAAAGAAAAGTATATACGACACAGATAATAGTATCGTGACATTTTGTATAATCAATTAATCAACAAAAACAATCACCAATTTCGGTTTTAGTTTTTGCCCATCTAAGCACCTTGGATCAAGTGATATAATTCTACAAAAACTACAAACAAAAATATCAACAAATAAATTCTGAATGGTTGTAAATAATTATAAAAAAAAAATTAGTTAGCTATAAGAGTAATTGGCAACGAGATATATTGTGTGATAAAGCTTCATCATTCAAGCAGAACTGTTCTAAGACAGGAGTGGAATCGCGTAGCTCGATTTGAATCAAATCGTATCGGAAAAACATTCCCGATTTTTCGATATAACTAGTCTCAATCGAATTACACGATTTCATTCTAGTTCAATAAATTTCAGGATCCTTTTTGAATCTCTTTATTCCTTATAGATAAACTTAACCTTACAGGATGATTTAACTAAATGTATATTTTTAAATTGCTCTACATGAGTTTAGTAACTTGATTTAAATGTTTTAGGAAGGTTTTTGTGTAACATTTTTTAAAAATTTCGAGCCCATTGGGGTGGGAATAACTTCCTAGTGACGCCGCTGAACCGGTCTAATTCTATTATTATTAAAAACTGAACTAGCCAGCTCTCGTCAATAGTCGTTACCCTTCGAAAAACATTTTTACAATTTGATGTCATGAAATGCACAACACGAAGAATTCAGTATACGCAAGGTATACAATATTTCATGTTAGAAAAAATTGCAAGGTGAAATGTAGGATAGGCAATAATAAAATATATAATAAACATAAAAATTTACAATAGTACCACATCAAAGAAAACCAAAACTATATACCTCTTGTCTTAACTATACTCGTATATCAATAAAATATGAATACCGGCAGGTATGTATATGGCAATAAAAATAGCTCTACCTGTTACCAAAAACAAATATCAAAATATACCTGAAAATACTTAATAGCGATTAACAAGGTATATAAAAAAATAACCCTTATATTTTCTAATTTCCAAAATCAGGAAAACCATGATTATTAACCATAGGACTTCCGGAAAACTAGGAATATAGTATAGCTATCGGATACAAATAAATTGTTTGCACATTTTTATGTAATAGTTTGGGTCAGCTAAAGTTCACCAGGTTCACCAGCTTTAAAATCGCGAGTAAAAAAGTAATAGCAACAATTAAATAATATTTCACATCAATTATTTTGTAAATAAATATTGAAGAACATAAACACTGTGAATGGAATTTCCGGAATCATGTGATCAAACAAGTCTTGGCCCATAAATTTCTTGTTTTAAAGTAACATGTGTGGGTGTAGATCTCGATAATTATTTAGAACTACAAATCTTTGTTTTTAATCAGCATTTATATCCATTCAATCTTATTCAAAAATAGCCCTCACTTACTACTCGTGTATATAGTTGAGGCTTTCTATCGAAAGTTTAGGCCCACTCCATTTTTTAGAATCACAAAATTCCTCTCTATACTCCTTGCGTTTAACTTAAATGCAGATTGAAGATGTGACAAAAAATTAATACACGCACTGAGAGGTCTTTTTAGTGTACTCTGTGCTAAAACTAAGATTAAAACTAAACCTAAAAACTTGTGTTTAATTGAGAGGAATAATTTTAGTGAAAAGTGAAGTTTGTGTAAGACTAAGCGTCCAAGTGTAAGGCATAGTTTGTGTGTTTTTTTTTTTTTGCAAAAATAATCTTTAAAATAGGTTAACTTTGCCTAACACTAGTGTCACCCTGACGTAGATAGATCAGTAGTTGGCTAACGATATATTCTTTTAGCACCTGTTTTAAAAAAAAAAATACACCATTTTTAAAGGTCAACCCTTTTTCGTTCAGTTCTGCCCTCTTTTTTTATAAAAGAACAAAACAATTTCAATTTCCATTTTTTATTTCATATTTATGTAATCGCGTTCATATAAACCAGTTATTAAATGCATTTGCGTGCAAATACAATATTTTAGGTCATTTTTTCACATACATATAAAATGGCGTCAAGTTTCAGACATCTTAAGATTTTTTTTTTTTTTTGCTATCTGTAAGCATTAGTTGAGCTAATTTCTGCCGAATAGGAAAATACAAGTACAATATCTATTATTGAAATAGTTACTGATAATATTTTAGTAAGACTTATTATAAATGGCAGATTCTTCTTCTGCTTCTTTCAAGATTAGATTATATACTTGTTGTCCCAACGTGAAAAAAAGAAAGAAAAGCATAAATATATATAAAGCTAGTTAACATCTTTAAACCATTTTAAATATTCTAATCTGTCCCTGCTTTTAGTCATTACGAAATTTGAGATTTCACCTGGACCATCCGATTGTGAGTGGATACGAACGAGATTTCCCGTTTAAAAGAAATAGGAGATGAGTAGCTTTCCATTTGCGTTTACAAATTGCTGAAAAACCTTGGACAACAACCGCTAAATGGAAAACATTTTTACAAGTAAAACAATTTTTAAAAAAATGTTATCTGAGAACATTCCTTTTGATAATTTGTTAATATAAAGCCAAAATACTAATTTTATTTACGAATTTTTTATTGGCATATTTATCGATAAATCTCCTAAACGATGAATTCACCTAGCGAATACCTTGATCAAACTTACATATGCCTACTAATTAATACGAAAAACTTGCAAATGGAAAGGCCCCATTAAAGTACCATCATACCTCGGGCTTTGTTTTTTGCTGAAAATAAAATAAATAAATTCACGAAGAATTCATCAAAATAACTTTTTATTGGTAATCAATAATTTTTATTGGTATTATACAATACTCGAAAATATCGGTTGAGTTTTCTAAACTTTTCTATTATATTTATAAAAAAAAAATTTTGATTAAGTGCATTAAAAAAAAGAAAGAAAAGATGTAGCCATCTGATAAGTGATCAGATTTTTTTGGCCGCGTTGGACGGTGGACACTTTCCAGCTCAAACAGTTCAGTCAAAAAACAAAACAAGTTATTTAAGTCAATAACAGCGATGGGTCGTTGATGATCTTCGATTTTGAGAATAATATTTTTTTTTTATACAAGATGGCAACGAATTGAAGCACAAAAATGAAATTTCCATGCCAAAGTCATATTTTTTTCGTAATTATTCAGAAATAAAGATCGATTTAGAAAAAGTAAAATAATCAGCAACCTCTGAATTTATTTGGCGCCCTGAATGGAGGACAAGGTAGAGGAGTTGACAAAAAAAAATCATTTAATAGTCAGGTCTTCCTTATCTCAAAAAAGTAAAAAACAAATACACTTTTTGTTTTTTTTTTTTAACCATTTTCACATTGTAGCCAATATTTTCGAAATCATACAACTTCAATCAGTATTTAGCATTTTTGTATGGTGTCACTGATACCTTACTGTCAAGTTGATGTAGCCCCCTAAGTCCATTTTTTTATTTCGAGTTATGAGCATATTTGCGAAATGATTCCAATACAAATTATATAACTACAGATTTCGTTTTCCTCGTTTCCATACCAAAAAACCATACAGCAGAAATGGTCACTATTTCTTCATGCTCGCTTACTCTAAACTAAATGATTCAAGCCCAAGTTTTCCAGGTTTCCGAGGTAATAATTTGTTGTTCAACCACTGAGATATACAAATTTAACTTGGTTTTATGTCAGTTAACATTTAAGATCTGCGATGTTGTTGTTATTCATATATTTAACGTCAGGTTTTATATTCTCTACTGTCGGCACACGTGAGATAGACAAATAATATTTCCATTAATACATATCTATCAGTAAAACTAGAACTAGGAGTTATAAGTTTAACCGATGGTTAATAAAATAGATGTGAAAATAAACCATCTTCTTTAGATAAGAGCAGCTCATAGTAATTGTGAGAAAACCTAGAAATCAATCATATTATTTCTGGCTACCATTTTTATGGTGGGAAATACAAAGCACCCATACATTTTTACGTCACACTTCTATTCCGAGTTCTCGGCATAATCAAAGAACGATTTTTGAAACAAATATTAGGTTTTTCGTTTATAGTGTTTAGAAGCATAGTTTTTAAACAATTCCAAGTGTCCTAAGTGTATAGTCAGTCTAATGACTTATTGCAATAGTAAGGACACTGGGAATTTTCAAGCTTTTATTATTTTTATCTTGCTCCAACGTTTGTGAAACGTTGAAAAAGATTTAAAATTAAAATTGTGTTTTTGAGGTGCCAGTGTGTCCTTTACCATCATCGACTTCAGTATATAGTTTTATGTATTCATATTCTGTTGTTCAAGTCTGTTGGTTGACTTGTCCTTTTTTTTTGTAGCTGCACCTTTTTTTGATGGTGCTGTTTTTATTTTACCTTTTTACTATCTTATGACTTATTTTGTCTGTTTGTTTTGGGTCCCAATATTGCTTGATTAATTTGTTGTTGCGGTTCATTTGGTTTTATGGTAATTATGAATTATTGATGAATAATTATCCCTTTTTTTTACTGAATTTTTTCTCAATTACAATACTTATATCTAATGCTTTTGTAAATTGTGAAACTAAAAAGTTTTTTTTAACAGCAAAATTATTAATTAAATAATTTTTAAAGTTAGTAAACATCGCCTACCGCGTTATATTGAAACTACGCTTTAAGAGTATCGTCTTATAAGAGGGTTGTCGCAATTTTCGCTCCGAGTTATAAGCGTGCCGCGGAATAGAAGGGTTTAGTGTATATTAAGTTCTCCAGAGAAAATCGGTGTATCGAACAGGTGATGAAACTTTTTAGCTATACTCACAAAACTATTCCGTCGGCAAATGAATCAGCGATAAATTAAAGTAAAAAAAAAATTACAGAAAATCCACTTTTAATCCGAATGGTCATTTATTTAATGTTATATATTTTTTTATAACTTTTTAATTGCATACAAATATTTTTATTTATTTAAATTTCTTATTGTTTTTTTTTGTCTTCGTTTTTATTACAATTTTTGTTGCTTTTTTTTAATATGTTAGTAATTTGTTTAAAAACTATTGTAGATGCTAACATATTCATAAACTAATATTTAATAACATATTCTAACCCGGAAAGAATTCGCGAGTTATATTCGCTGAACTGAAGCCAGAATTAATTAAATAAAAAAAACCGATGTTGAAACCGCGAAAAATTCCACAAAAAATGTTCAGGGAACTTTGAAATGGACGACACATTTGCCGATTTATCGTTAAACTCACAGTTGTTGAATAGATTGGTCAAATATGCTACTGCCACAAGTTCTGGCCATTATTTGACTGCGATTTCAGTTTTATTTTCGCCTTTGAAGTGAAACGTGTGTATATATAGATTAGGTTCTCAAACTTTTTTTAGTGCTACCCCATTTTCCATGTACAGTTTATTTGCGACCCTAAATCACGTTGATAAGCTTTTAATATCATTAAAATCTGTATGATGTACCCATATAACCAAAATCATAAATATTATAAGAAAATTTTTAGGTAATAATATTAAAATAGAATAATTAGGAGCAAATATTTTAATTCAAATTTTTTTATGTAATAAACAGAGTAAAATTAAAATCGGAAACATTTTGACGACCCCTTTGGGGTCTCTACCCATAGTTTGAGAATAGTTGGATTGTGTCATCGTTGCAAGAAAAAAAAATTAATGTATATATTAATTGCATGTCATAATGTCACTTTATTAAAGAACAAATTCTTTATCCGCAGTTTTTCACTAACTTTTCTCTAATAAGAAAATAAATTATTGATTTTAATTATTATATAAACAAACAACAGAAATGATCCTGTGAAGTATATATAGCTTAGTATAAGTAGTATCCGGCGTTTCGAATTGAACTATCAAGCGATCGTACAACTACCCCACATACTAGACGATTGTTGTGTACAAACCTCGAAATCATCCGATAAAGTACCTAATATAATAACTGCAGCAAAACGTACTGCAATCAATTTAAAAGTATACATGTGACTACGATGATCACCCATCCATACACTGCCAAATTTCCCTTATTGGAACCACGACTGTTCATTAACCAACTATTTGAATCTTCTGTTTTGAACACCACGTTCCTGTCAAAATACAGGCAAGCACTTTTTGAACAGTGCCAGAAAAATTATAAATAATTGCGTTACGAAAGCGTTAGCAAATGATACGAGTGACATAGGAAACTATTTATGATCAAAATATAATAGAAAAGCATAGCTTTCTTCCAAATTATAGCAAATAGTAAATACAATCTTTAGGTAGCTATACCTTTAGGGTTCGTACTTGTCGCGGATAACACATTATTGCATCAAGTGACTCCATACTATTTGCGCATATATTTAATGATCATACCAATCTGTCCATATAAAAAACGGTGAAAAGTTATATTTTTAGTATCAGCATTATTTTGCCTAATTTTCCGAAAATTTTCAATATAGGATTTTACCCCTTTTCAATAAGTTAAATGAATGAAAAAACCGATTTCAAGAATTTAGTTTTTACGTGTCATTTTGCAATTTTTCTTAGAAAACTTATTTCTTTTTTTTTTAACCAAAAAAAGGAAATTTATTTTAATGAAATACAAAGCAATTTTAAGAAAATTAATCAATTATCTAATATCTGTATTACTTTTAATGTAATCGAACTTATTTGCCAGGCTGTCGATTCTCCTGGATGTATGACAATTGGTTAATGTGCTACAAATTGAAAATCCTAATTATAATAGCTAAATTTTTAACCCTGTCAAAGCGTAGAAATAAAAAAAAATGTTTTATACTTATTTAATAAATAAATGCATTAACGAATTTAATACATGAAAAGTACATTGTACAAATTATTTTCTTACAATAATTTTCGAACTTTCAGAGTTTATAATTAAATAAAAATCGGTGCTAATTAAACATCTTGAAAATTTTAATTCTTAACCAAACTTGGGATTAAATAAGAAATGCATAACTACTTTTTTCAATTATAGCTGAAACTTAAACCTATCTAAGTTCATATAATCACTTTGTTCAATTTAAAAGTCATCCTGCTTAGCAAATAGGTATTTACTAAAAAAAAACATTTAGTATTACATTTTCGTAATGGAAAATCGTTTTTCTTATGTTTAATATCGTCACTCACTAAATGTAAAAAACTTCATCATAAATCAGGTAATAGAATCTTTAGAAAATTAGTGTTGAAAATCAAATAAAACGGGCAAGATTTTTAAATCCAATGATAATAGATTTGAGGCATATATAATTGAGTTTTTTTTCTCTTATCATAATCTCCACAATCTCGTCCTAAATATGCTTTGCGGTTAGCATACAATAATTATGTGCTTTTCGAAAAAAAAAATCTTGTGCTTTTCTTTCAAAGAATCAATTTGTTCTCATACATATTTGTACTCATTATTTTTTTGAATGGAATAGCTATTAAATTTTGAATTTTTATCTAACATTACAGTGATTTTGTTAGCCAAAAAATGAGCTTATGAAATGTAAATCTATCTCATATAAATTCAAAATATGGGCTGGGAGAATCCATAATGCTTCATTCCATAGATGAGTAAATTTTATGCCTGAAATGCAAGGAACTAACACATTTTTGTAAGAATATTTAATTAATCTACTAAAATCTATTCTTTTTCATTATAGTAATGAGACTAGAGCTTAAAGAAATAGTTTTAAAGAAATATTAGTCTGTCCCTAAAGTTATGTCGATTTTTTGTTTAATTTTTTCAGTTATGCTTCACAAAGTAATATATCGAATTGAATAAAATCTTCAGAGTTGATGTATGCTATAAGGTTACCTCTAAATTAGAGCAAATTTAAAGAAGAAGAAATAAAGTTATGAAGAAAAAAGTATTATTAGTTTTGTGATTGTTTTATTCTGGCGTGAGGAATGTAAATTTGTTAACTACTAGTACACTAGTACGATTGCCATTTTAATCATAGGATATCAAAAAATCGACTTTAACCCGTTTATATAGTTAAAAAAAATTTATACTTTGTATTTAAAAAATCGATTGATAGAAATATACATCTTTAATCGTGAAGTACTATCGCCTGTGTCGATTACGTACAAAATTTAATAAATTGAAAACAAAGAAATGCATGTAATTTCTCTCTTAGCATCTACAGCAGAACAAAAAATTAATTTAAAACTTAGTCTGTGTTGTTTGCACCCGCGTTAGTAGATATAATAATTCATTTCAACGTTACTAGGTACTCTGAGCTAATAAATCAAGTTTTAACATTAGATCAACCTGAAACTCGAAACTGAAGGCATATGCGTCATAAGACGAAATTGGTCATGACTAATGATGTCCAATGCAAGTATGTGATTCTTGAAAAGAGAAGAATACTGCAACAAATTAACAAATTTGAAATATGAAATAAATTTTTTTTGTTGGTTGTTGTTTTTCACTATATGTAGTCGGTTCGAGGATAATATAATGATTAGGAACTGATACATATTAATTTTTGCACCAATAATTCGATTTTATTTTGAATCCTCCTCACGCGGATTAAAATCGTTCTATATCAGAAAACTCTAATCATTATTACAGATTGTTTTTTGCGTTTTCTAGGACACTAATATAAAGCTAGCTAGTCATTGGAGAATGGTTTGTCAATTAATCCATTTAAATTCCAAAACTTTATAAAGTCTTCAAACACATTTCTCCATATTGGCAAGGTCAATCTGGAATAGAGGAGCTTGCATTTTTCCGCACTGAAATATGTATATGTACGTACCGACAAAGTTTACAAAAAAAAATAATAATTTAAAACGAAGATCTACATTTCCCTACAAAATCTTTTCTTTAAAAACCAGAAAAGAAAGAATATATTAATATTCAAAACACCAATATGCACCCACAGAAAATGGATGGTTGTTGGCAGTTATTCTTTGATTTTGTTCTGTTCTTTGGGATAATATACCTTTTTATGCGAGACCGATAAATGTTTCTGAGTTTGTTTATTAGAGTTGTTTTTTTTTTGTTATTTAAAGTTACTGCATTAATTTTAAAAACGTTAAAATCCATTATTTTCGCGATTTTTTTTCCGAATACATAGTTTTCTCGAAAATTAACTCAGTAGGGATTTGAATAATTACTACAGCTTCAATTCTGTGATGTAAACCGACATTTTTTTTTGCATTAATAAATATGCAATTTTTTTTATATAGTAATACATTTTATCATATAACATCTCGCCGGGATCAATATCATCCATATTTTCGAACAAATATGTATTGATCATGGTCCGGCAACGATTTCCGTTGACCGTAACGCAAGGACTTGCTTATTTCTTAAAGAAATAACGTTCAATTATGTGACCAACGTGTAAATAGCACGAAACCGTGCATTTTGGGATCTCTGGAGTAGTCTAATGTGTATTGTGTATTGCATCAAAAAAATGGAGTTATACGAATTTCAGAAAAACTTAATACTTCATAGAAAAAATTTAAGTTGTAATCGAATATAATTGATTTTCGGACAAAATCAAAGGCCGATGAAAAGTTTCTGAAACATGAAGATTTCGAAACATTTTCAATCACGATTCCAGTAACTTAAATAGTTTGTATATAGAGAAGTTAAAAATTAAACTTGAAATATTTTATATAAGGAAGTTAAGCTTGTATCATATCTCAGAAATTTTATAATAACACAAACAATTTTTTGAACAGATATATGAAAACCAAACGGTAGCAAGCTGTCACAGCAACGAGGAGAGTGCTGAATCGGAATGGAATCGAATCTGTGTAAATCCCATTTAAAATGGCGAATAAAATGTTTATTTTCCCTTCTTTCAAAATATTTTCCTGTCTAACATCACGATTTGTGTGAATTTCGGGTTTAAAAACCAAACCGAACTATTTGTTAAATCTTAAATCTGGGAAGAATCAAATCTGGGTGGGTTCTTGTCATCAGATCTTGACATATTTACGTTTTCTTTTTTATACATAAAGTATGTACAATATTATATTTTTTGGTATAACAGAAATTTACCTTTTTTTTGGGTGAAATTATTCAGTTATTTGTGCAATGAGGTGTTTAACTGCATGTTGAACTAATATCTGAATACACTATGAAAGGGTTTTTTCAATAAGAACTTTGTTTTTTCAATAGGGTTTGTTTATGATGACAGTGTCATGTCATACAGCTTCTTGACATAATTAGCAGGAGAAGGTCCATATTTTATTAAATAATTCAAAATAAAACATATTGTAATTTTCCGTTCATATTTAATGGATTCGTTGACGTTGTTATTTTTACTGAATGTGCAATTCAGTAATAGAAAATTTGATTGATTTTCCAGAATTTTTAATTACACATGTGGAAATCTGACTTATTTGTTGTCAGAATATTTCTTCAAGAATTTAATATAAATTTCCTGTGTAAATATTTTTTCTACAATTTGAAAACTTAGCGGATCTTGGCTAATTCAACAATAGATTTCCGACTATTCGATATACATTCTCTCCGGTTTGTAAGGACTTTGATGATTTTAACAAAATTTTTTAACATGTTAAAACAATTACGCGTTTGAGTATAAAGCATTATATTGTATTGTATTGGTGGGCCCGCACAGTTACGGGCCTTAGCACGTAGGCCTTACTGGCCCATTGTGCCTCCTCCTAAAAAGGTTGGTTGAGTATAAAGCATAGTATGGACTTAGTATTTAGTTCAACCGAAAATCAATATCCCATGCAAAAACGAAAAATCATATTGTCCTTTAAAATGTATACTATGTTTTTATATCAGGACTCGAAATTTTTCAGGGACAGTTAAGGCCTTGGTGTCATGCCACTATAGTTACTTTTATAAAAAATTTTTCCTTCAAAATTTGTTCGGTCCACGATTTGATTTGATCGTCAGCCACAAATTCAATGAAGAAGAAAAGCTCGCGTAGTCAAAGTACTTTCCAATCGCGGTTATGAATCGTTTTGTTTGGTGGGAATGAACATTAATCCTTTTCTTTTTTTTTTTGGAATTTTCAAAATTTAGTTATTTATCTTATTCTATCTGTTTCGGGGGAATAATAATTTATCAATGTATGTGTTGTGTTTTTATATTTTTAAAGGTTTCATATAGGTGTATGGACGGCACGATAAAAGTCGTCATGGCTAATGATTCCTATGGTATTTCATGATGGCGCCTTGAAAGCTAGAGGCCTTATCTTGACGCGACATTTTTTTTATTTTTGTATTTTTGTACACGTAAACCTCAGTCTTAATTCTCACTTGTTTTCATCTTGCCTTCCTTAAAAAAAAAAAAAAAAGAAAAAATTCAAACTTTATTGTTTTTATGGGTTAATATAGAAAGGTGTGTTCAACTATGTACATTTCGAAACGAAGATACTTCTTGTTGACTGTAAAAATCTTCATTGATGAATGTCGAAGTCTGTCGCGACATTAGGTACAAGTTTATGACGGTCAATCTTATAACCTTACATTAAATAGGTTTTATGGACATTGAAAAAGATATGGAAATTTTTGAATAAAATAGTAGCTGATAACAAAATATCCACTATTCGGAAAGATTAGACTTAAAATGTATACATGTATTGTACAGAAACATATAAAAAGAACAAAAAAAATATTATTTTGTTAATTTGCACAATTTCTGTATTTTTATTATTCAAAAAATAACTTATAGATTATTGGCCCATCAATTCAAATAACTATCAACATACTAAAGGATTATAGAAGCATTCTGATTTCTATCTCATATGGATAGATGCTACCACACAATAAGTTCCTCAGTGTTGTACGCAAGTACCTCTCTACTCTAACTAACCTAACCTTACCTAACGCATAGAAAAAATTATCGGAGATGAGTTTCACAGCTGTAGATGTGTAAAGAATCAAAACTTATATTGATTAAATCATGTTCGT
This sequence comes from Xylophagus ater, assembly GCA_963422695.1. NCBI lineage: Eukaryota > Metazoa > Arthropoda > Insecta > Diptera > Xylophagidae > Xylophagus > Xylophagus ater. Next base: position 46,921,921 of record OY730484.1, read on the forward strand.
CCATCCGTCTGCAAGATAACTCAAAAACGCGTTATCCGATTTTGATGAAAATTAAAATAGGGATTTGTTATCCCTTAAGTCGGATTCAGTATTGCCTTTCAGCTAAATCGACTAGAGGAAGAGAAGTTATAAAGCAAAAACCAGGGTGACCAGAAATATCATTTTTTTTAATGGTTTCCCGGATTTAATTGGAAAATTTGTGCAGCAATTTTAACAAATTTACTCTTTGATATGCAATTGACCCGTTTATCTTAAAAGTGTTATAAAAGTGATATAATTAATAACAAGAAACAAAAATCTAAATTTTTAAAATCTTCCATCGAACTCAGCCATAGGGTATACAAGTTATTTCCCTTCCAGCTGAAATTTTATCGGACTTTTTACAATTCGTTTGCCTGTAATATAAAACTGGAATTACAAACAACTTTTTTTTAAAAAAATTTTTACTTTCTTATACTTCTGGTGGAAGTATATACTGTAATCAGAAAGTATATACGGTTTGGAAACTTTTAATGAGAACGATACTTTATGAGAACGATACTTTAAGAAAAACTTTGGCAATTTCAAACAAAATTTGGTGCAGGGAAAAAAAGGACAAAACATTTTTTTTAAATAAATACTTAAATTAAATTAAATTGGGTATATTTAATTATAAAGTAATTTTTGACATCTACCATAGCTATTGAAACTGAACTAGAATATTGTGTAGAAGAAAGTTGAGTGACATTGGTTAAACCAGATATTTGTTATTATTGTCAATAAAATAAATAAGCAGTTTTCTGGAAATCGATTTTTTTTCTACATTTACATACGTGTAACCAATAATCATATAATATAATATATTAGGTGTAGAAAAAAATTCAGAGCTTCTTTTTTATCAAATTGAAGTTTATCGCTATTTTTAGACGTCTTAAACTTTCGAAAACCGCTCTCCTGTCAATCTGAAGATGGCTACAGGAGGATGAAGCTCCTTTCCCAAGTTGACTTATTAGTCAAAGCATTGATTAGAAATACATCTTTAAAATCATTTTCATTACAAATGCGCCGAAATAGGAGACTGATTGAAAAGTGGAGGGACTACCCTATATCATACAAACGACCCATTTGGTAATAAACCAATTTACTACCTTTTTCAGTTTTGTTATGTTTAACTCATTATAATATAAATTTGTTCATTAAGAGAATTATAAAAGAATAAAAAGACAAAAGCATCAGAGGCGAAAAATCAACACTTAATTTAATTAACAAAATGATGATCTGTATTATTGACGACCGACCGTCACTGGTGCGAAGAACAGCACAATTCAAACAGCGGGATACTTTTGTTAAACGGAAAATAATGAAAAAGATAAATTTCTAAATTCTATGTTTTTATACTTGACAGGTATATAAAGTAAAACATAGATGCAAACAGACAAATTTTTCGGTTGATTCGATTTTGGTTCAGATTTGAAATTCAATTTTGATTTTGTTTCGGTTAATAAATAAAAGGATCTGGTATACATTCCAGGACCCAACAAAAAAAAAATGATATTTTTTTGGTTCGGTTCGAAATCGGTTTTCATCACTGATACAAAGATTTCTTCACAATATAGTTAATTCCAGAAGTGATATTTCTCAGCAGCATACCACATTCACACCACATGACGATTGGATCTGCATTGACAACTGTATTGCTAAAGCCGCAGCTATGTGTTCATACATATTCGATGTCGCTATAATATGTGATAGTTTATTGTTGCCTCGCATTTTTTCATTTTTGCATCGTTTCGAATATTGTTGAAGTTATGTATGAAACGGAAATAAAAAGCTGTGTTGGAGTTTTTAGAAGAGTCTCAGGTACAATATTGTGGATTGTAAATGAGATCCAATTAATGAAAAATACTTCGAAATATTGTACACAATTTTTTATATTAAATTTAGTATAAAAGAGCTAGTTTTAATATTAGGAGCCCAAATTAGAAGTCAAGTCAAGAAATATGTACAATAATTTATAGACAAATAAATATATTAAAAGTAAATATTTGGCAATCGACTAATCGTCGAGTGTAGATAAAAATTTTAAAGAAATCAGACTTAAAAATTTTGTAGACAAATGAAAAAGTTTTATTAAACTCCTTTTTTAAAATTTCAATTAAAATTGGATAATCCAGAAACAATTTTCGAAAATGCCTGTCAGTTCATTGTTTACGCATAAATAATTTTTTTAGTGAGAACAACAACTTATAAATGCACTATTTAAAGTTACCAAAAATACTCTATGCTACTATTCACTAATTGCTTAAAGTTAACGATTAGTCAGAATAACATACATCCGTATTTCTAGATTCAAGTGCCTATGGCTCCTGGATGCACTCAATATCTCTGCAACTAAAGCCGTCATCTTGTGGCAGGTTGAGATTTATCAATTATATTACGCTTTGTTTATCAGTTAAGAAATTCACATGTTAAAAAAAAATTTCTTTATATAAATTTCACGCAAAACATGCGACAGAAACAAATAAATAACAAAATGATGCAAAATGTTTATAGTGATAATTGCTTATCAAATTTGAACACGTTTAAGTGACATAAACGATTTTTGGAAGGCAGAAACTTTGATCTATGCCTTGTATTTGACTCGTGCTTGTCTTAGATGTGATAACGTATTTATTTGTGCTTTCTTCTTCGACAGCTTCAAGTCCATTTTAAGAATGATTTTCTTGAATTGTCAATTAATCTATATAGTGCATTTATTTTTAGTTTCATTACTTCTTGTCGGTCTAATATTTTCAGAAGTTTTCAAATTAACAAATACTTATAAATAACTGATATTCCGAGCATTTCTGAGGTCTTAAGTATTAATTAATTCGAATTATTACTAATTAAATTTCTCAATTATATTGTTTAGAATACTAGCTGACAAAATAAAAAATTATAATATGAAAAAAGAAAATCATATTTTCAATTTATTTTATGCCCTATGGTAGATACTACCAGAGAGTTTATTAGTTTTGTCACTACATTTCTAAGGCATAGAAATAATCATCGAAGAAGGGTTTCAAAGCTAAAGATATGTAGAGAATCAAAAGTTATATCGATTTATGCATGTGCGTCCGTCCATCCGTATACAAGATAACTCGAAAATGCATCATCCGATTTTGATGAAATTTAGAATGTGAGTTGATTATTCTTTATCTGGATTTAGTATTGCATTTCAGAAAAATCGAACGAGGGAGAGCGAAGTTATTAAGCAAAAACCAAGGTGACCAGAAAATTTTGTAGTTTTTTATATGGTTTTTCGGATTTCGGAATACCGGGCCCGGCAATTGAAATGTTCGGATTTAAAAACGCTGTAATTTTTTTGTTTATTGCTCAGTTTTACTAAAATTTATGGAAATGATAATTTATAATACATAGTTAATTTTTAAATTATATAATATTCGAATTGACAATATATCAAGCAACATTTATGTCAAATTTTAGTATTGCAAGATGCGCAGTTTACATTTGACAGCGATTTGAATTAGAGGGACACTTCAATTGCCGAACACGGCAGAAGATGCTACGTTAAAATTCAGTAAAATCGGTCTAAGGATAGTGAAGAAGAAAATAAGCCTATTCATAAAGTTCTTTTTTTATATATGTACTTTAAAAACTAATATACCCTTGAAGAAAAAACCTAGAAATCTTGTTAGTTTTGACTATTTTTCTTTCCCATTTCTTCCATAGGTCATCAAAAAATCGGCTATATACCGATTTTCAGTTACTATATGTTTACTTTTTCACTTTAATTCAGACTTCAGGCCCGCGCTTAACTTTACGATGTACAAATTAAAAATGCATACATTCGTAGAGTTGCCTCCAAAACAAAGGAGAAATAAAAGTCTTTAATTAATTACTTTAATTCATTTCAAAAGAACCGATCTCATTTTTATTCAAATATTATCGTATAACTATATATGTTTTACTTTACATACTATACATGTGTACATACCTAGTTATATATATATATATATGTACTCGTATGCAGATACAGAATAAATTCAGTAAGAAATAAGATTTTAAGGTTTATATTATTTTTTCTTTATGGAAAAAGAGACAATAATATAAACCAGCAAATTAAATAAAAACAAAAAAAAAAAAAACGTATACAAAGTCGGCGCCTTCTTAATAAACCTTTAAAGATTAGAACGACGAATTTATCTCATCGCTATTTTTCCCTCAAGTGAATACGATATATATAGTGTCCAAACCCCACGCGGCAAAATATGCTTGATAAAAATCAATCGGTAGAATTTCTTTGATTTTTTGATTTTTCTTTTATTATACGCGGGGATACGAATTTTGGGCTGTTCTTGATTTGAACAAAAAAAATATGTCGAACAGAAAAGGGACGTTTAAGATCGGTATCTATTTTAAGCGCTGTGTGTTGATAAATGAATAATTTCAATTTTTCTTATTGAGCCAACGAATTGATCAATAAGTTCTTGGATTGAATTTTACCTTTCATTGGCTCAACAAAAAAATATATATATTTAAAGACAAGTGAAAAATTTGAACATACGCACTAGATTATAGAGTAATTCCAAATAGTAATATACTATATAGTAAATAATAACATGGGCCCGTTGATTTTCAAATTGTATGATAGAAGAATTTAATGTTTATGTTGAACATTCATTCCCAAATAAATTTTGAACTTCTAGTTCTTGTGTTAATAGTTTAGGTCAGTGTTGGCATAACAGTATTGTAACGTAACACTATAACGAAATGACACATTTCTTCACTGTAACGTTTCAAGGAATTTGTTTTTCTGGTTAAAATGTGACGTACTACAAAGCATTCCTTAAACTCATTGTACCATGCTTGGAATCAATTTATAAAAGTTCCTATATAACTCAAAATCAGAACTTCACTTTTAAATTGGACATTTCAAATATATGAGACGCACTAAAATTCTATAGTGCACAAGGCGCTTCAAAGGATTTTTATACTTTTGAACCCACCTCAAGAGATAGCCGGTTCTGTAATCCATCCTATGCAAGATATACATTCTAAGTTTCATGAAAATCATCGGTTTAGTAGTTTTTTCAGATATATAGGTAATCAAAAAGCTTTTTTGTAACATATTTAGAGCTTTTAAAATCATTTACATTTTCTACCGAATTGTAATTTTACACATTCAACCTAAAAGGTTTGCATTGCTGCTGTGTGCAACTTTATGAATGAAATTTTACTACGTTTAGGTCCCCAAGTCGATAACTTCTAAAGGCTCTTCGGTAGAACAACCAATTTAGGACATCATTTAGATAAATATTTAGCCTTACTTTTAATATGAAAGCTGCTAGTATCGGTGTTACCAGAGTTACCATAAGATATGCACTTCATTTTCATATTTGGGGTGGTTTTTCTTGGAGAAAAAGCTTTGGCCATTAAGATCTTATGTAATTTACTCACAATTTTACATATCTTTGCTCTTTTATATATTTTATTTTCCCTGTTCTAGTTAGTACCAGAAAATATATTAGTTTTGTTACCAATTTTATGAGATATAATCTTCGGAAAATGGTCTCAAGACTAAAAGATTATTAGTTTTAGTTAGAGTTACTTCATCGAACTATAATTTGGTAAGGATCGAATAAAGTAGCAAAATACATGCCTTGAAAATGGAAACGCATATTGCCAATACGAGCTCAATTTTTCCTTGTGTTCTTTAACCCTTTTTAAGATGAAAATATTTGATGGATTATAAAAGCTTCTTTTTGATTATTTAATTAATCAAACCCAACTAAGTAATTAGTAAAAATAATATTATTTCACTTGAAAGTCAACCCTTAGGATCAGTACTCTTTAACCTTTTTTTGATATGTTTTCGCACTAGAAAGAAAATGTTATACGTATTTTAAATCCAATCCGGGCAACTCAAATCAGTCTACGAGTTACCTTGACAACTCGCAATTTTCCGTGGATACAAATAAAAGCAAACAATCCTTGTAAGATAAAAAATCAAATAACTACCACGCTATGAATAAGAGTTGTAACAATTACAGCGATTGCCTTACATAATGTCGAAATTTGTGGTCATCACTTTTTAATATGACTAAAGCTTTAGAGCACGTCACTGCTAATTTTTTTCTAGTCTTAAATTTTAAGTTTTGAATCAAAGCATAAACTGAAAGACAATTTTCTTTGTTAGTTAGGAAACTTGAAATCCAAATAGATGGGTACAAATCGTGAGCAAACTTTTGATGACCCGGAAATCTAGGAAAACTGGTTATATGATTTCCTGAAAATTGAATATATAATAGACCTTAACGTCGAGACGTCTGACATTTCATTAAGAAAGGAGTGAAAAAAAAATTATTTAATAATTTTATAATTCAAATTTATTAAAATGCTTATGTCAGAGTATACCGCATGAGTTTGTCGCGGACTGTATATATAAAATGAAATGACTTATAGTCGCATAAAATTTAAACCGGTTTATAAACTTATACATTCATTTCCAATTATTAGTTTATCAAAAATTTCAATTATTTCATTTATATGCTGTGTTTTCCAGGCTACCGCGAATTGCAAGGCACGACCCATAAAAAAATAGGCTTACAAAATGGTTGGAAATTTTATTAAGGAGGTTGTAGATCGATATTTCATTTTCTTTCGAGCCATTAATAAAGTATGATTGCTTTGTGCTATTCACGAGACTCATATATATGAGGATTAGGTCATATACGATACTGTTTAGTGGAAGCTTTCCATGGTATTTTATGCAAACAGTATCTTGTATCAGTATGATATATATGCACACATATGATTTACAAAAAACGGGGCGTGGTGTACCTTACGTGTGTTTGCAGAACTGATTCTTTGAAAATGTTTTGTAAACGCCTTTTGAATAAATTTGTTTCTGCTGTATTCTGGCAACTTTTTCATAGACAGTTTTTTGTGTCGGGAACAAAAATGGACAAATTCCTCTATTATTAAATTTAACAGGTTAAAATTAAAAATGGAGGAAATGAATTGGATGCTTACCAAACACAAGAAATTTAAATTATATTCCAATTGGTAACTATTTTTTTTTTTTTAATAAAGGAATTTGGCATTTCATGATTTATAGTAGCAACTTTAAAAATGAACACAAATAAAAAAATATTTGAAATACATAAAGCTACCCATAGACATTCCAAGAAGTTTGTTAAACTTGTTAGGTTGCTACTAGTTGTTCTTCCTGAATGTTTGTTTCACCATAATTAAAAAAAAATTGTTCAAACAAATTTGGTCCATGCCTAGATATCTTTCTAACTTAGATAATAGGATATTTTACGTACAAATTGATCCAGTCGCTTAAAAGTTCATTTAGAAATATTGTTTACTCTTCGCGACCTACTTAAAAAGGGTCTGCGTTCCACTAGTGACTACAATTTACGAATCAGTGATATATACTGAATGTTAAAAAGTAAAATTTTTCACCACAATGTCGTTGCGAAAATTAATATAATAATTTCTTTTGTTGCGAAAAACAAACCTAATTTTCAATATCAAAATCTTTGCAACACAAATCCTAAAAAATATTACACCAATAAAAAGTAATCTTTATTCAAAATTCGATTTGATATTTATTTTTCATGTGATTCTATTCGTGACTTTGACTTTTGAGGAACCTAAATTGGGGATTAGGGCTATTGGCGATGCCCCGAGTGAGAAAAAAATGAGTTTGATGATTACCTCTTCGGGTCATTTGGAAACATCATTAAATAATATTAATCCAGATCAGAATAAAGTAATAAAAATTCGCAATATAAATGATCAGCTGTTAAGATTCTCAGTAGCTCTGATGTACTTTTCCAGGCCAAAACAAAATAGTGTGCGAGATATTAAGAAAAGTTTTTTTTACTACAAACTGATATAATCTGCAAAAAAGTAAATATTTATAGAATATATAATATCCATTTAGTGTCCTTTGGATACAAACACCATCTATATTGTACCTATTGCATACTTATTTCATTTTTACTTTATTTTCAGAGAAACGTCTATCTTTATGTGTTGGCTGTGGGGGTCAAATTCATGACCAATATATTTTACGTGTAGCACCTGATCTAGAATGGCATGCGGCGTGCTTAAAATGTCAAGAATGCCGAATGTTTTTAGACGAAAGTTGTACATGTTTTGTTCGCGACGGCAAAACTTATTGTAAACGGGATTATGTTAGGTAAGTACATATGTGCATAACCTTTAAAGGTACTATAGATATTATTATTGTTTTAACTGAAATCTATTTAGTCTAGGCCACTTTTGGCATGTGAATAATTTTTTTGTGGTCCGCCGATTAGATAATTTAAAAATATCGTAGATTTATTTAGAGATAGTTGTGATAAATCTTTGTTTAAATCAAAAATAATACAACCTTGTAGACTTATGAACGCGTATATTATTTTGGGACAAGTTCTTTTCTTATCGACTATTTAAAGTAAAATATCCTTCTTTATTAGTACATATTTGTAAAGCAGAAATTGAGACTGCGTAAATGTAAAATATGATACTATAGTTTTTATTACTGTCGTATATTTTCTTGTCTATAACTTATTCTGATCTAAAATAAAATAATTCAAAGAAATGCCAACAAGAATATACTCATACAAAACGTGGATGCATTAAGATGGCAGATAACTGTCCATTCACTACGAAGTTTTGTTACATACAAAAAAAGAAATTTATAGGGAAAGTGTCTGACAGAATATCACAGCTTTCTTGAGGATGCACCTGAAGTAAAACAGTTGAAAACCCCCTGATAATAACCATAAGCGTAACGTCTTCTTTGCGAAAAGATAGCACGAGATGATGTAGCCTTATTGATATATGGTTATGAAGTCTTATAAAAATTAAAATAAATTTAGAATGAAAGATAACATAGCGAACAAAATTCTTGTGAAAACTCTGAAAATATGAATTAATTGGGAAACTAAAAAGTAAAAAAATTTCAGAGTTTTCTAAACTCAAAGTAGAAAAGAAATTTTTAGTATATGATTGTACCTAGAATAGGCATGTTAATGTACCTACAATCTAAACACAAGGGGTATTCACATTTCGCTGTATTTATGTCTTGAATCAGTGTAAGATTGTTAAACTTTTACTATATGCAATAATAAAATGTTCAGCTGCCATTTTTACAACACTTTTACACTTTAGTAATGCCCCAATCCTATTATTAGGCTCAGTGTAAAAGTGTAATGTATTTCTTTAATTGAATTTTTGTTTTGCTAAAAAAAAATGCAGAATTTTTTCAATTATAATTAAAAATCAGCTGATTTTGACATAAACTTTTCAGTCTAGCTATACAATTGGAATCACGTTTTGATGTTAAAAAGACACAATTCTACAACAATACAAACCCAAGTACATACTAAGAGTGAATAACTCTGTAGTCTCTGCCTATATATTAAGAAAACAAATAAGTATTTTAATTTTAACAAATATTAAATAATATAAATCTTAACTTTAGGTTATTTGGTACAAAATGTGATAAATGTGGCAGTTCATTTAGTAAAAACGATTTCGTAATGCGTGCTAAAACAAAAATTTATCATATAGACTGTTTTCGATGTTCGGCGTGTGCTAGACATTTAGTACCAGGTGAAATTTATAATTAAAATTTGTATAAAATAATTTAATTCATTATTTTAAAAAAAAATTCTTTTTTTGTTGTATTTTGATCTGTCTTATAGGAGAAGAATTTGCACTCAGGGATGGTGCCTCTTTATATTGTAAAGAAGATCACGATGTGCTCGAAAAAACTACACAACCTAGTTTAACAACTTCATTAGAAAATAATAATAATAATAATAATAATAATAATAATAATACAAATTTAAGCAATAATAATCATTCCAGTGAATTGGGGTCAATGTCAGGTAAGGTTTTTTTCTTTTAACTACATTATATTGTATTTAATTAAAAGATATACTTCAAATTTCCTATCTATTCGAGTATTATATTGATATTAGATTCAATAAACTAAAAATATATTAACTCTACTAAATCTTTATAACGTATAAGACGGTATTGTAATTGTGGAAAAATTCGACTGCCGCGTTTTTCAATGGAAATACATGTTTTGGGGGTACTCAGGATCCGTTTTCCTTATTTTTCCAAGATGACTCAATGTGTGTGATAAGTCACCATTTTTTATATAAAAACTATAACTCGAAAAGGCCCTTCCCAATTTTATTCAAATTTATGCTATAATAAGGGAATGGGACTGATTCGATTTTGGCCACAAATGCATAAAAGGAAGTACTCCTTTAGGCAAAAAGCACAAATTCTTTTTTATCTTTTGTGGGGATTATAACTTAAGAACTACGTCATTAATTTCAACAAAATTTTCTATACTGACACGACTTTTACCAAGCAGGAATTTCTTAATTTTCGGCCAAAATATGATATAGTGTCCTAACCGCTAGTCTGACTGTAATAAAATTTAGTAACACAAGGCGGATGGTATTAGAATTGGTTAAATTATCATCGGAAATGCCAAACTGGAAGTGAGAACTTCCGATAGAGATAAGATTAAATAGTTTTTATATATACGAAATTGCCTTTTGAGTAGTTTTACTGTATTATATGTTTCCTGTGCTAAAGTACTAATTTATCCCCTTCCGTAGTAAGGAATATTAGATTTGAATAATTCTATGCACTTCACAGATTTAGAAGTATTTTGTATAAAACCTAATTACATAACAGGCCAATTGACAAGTCCCCGGGCTGACACATAGATGGCGGTACTAGAATTAAATCCATATGATTTTTAGTTAGCCCTAACCTTCAAAAGACGCGTGTATAAATTTGACAGCTGTCGGATCATTAGTTTGTGAATTATAGCATTTTGAGTGAAGCAACTTTTGTTATTTTGAAGAAAATGGATAAAAAGGAATTTCGTGTGTTAATGAAACACTGTTTTTTGATGAGAAAAAATGCTGCTGATACCAAAAAGTGGCTTCATGAGTGTTATCCGGACTCTGCCCCAGGCGAAGCAACCATTCGTAAGTGGATTGTTAAGTTCCGTACAGGCCATATGAGCACCGAAGATGATGAAGGCAGCGGACCTCCAAAGGAGGGTGTTACGGACGAAAACATCAAAAAAATCCACAAAATAATTTTGGATGACCGTAAAGTGAAGCTGATCGAGATAGCTGACACTCTAAAGATATCAAAGGAACGTGTTGGACATATCGTTCATGAATGTTTGGGTATGCGGAAGCTCTGTGCAAAGTGGCTGCCGCATTTCCGAAAAATGGAACAAATGCGACTTTTTCAACAACATTTGGAGCATTTTCGAAAGGATAATGTGGATTTTGTGCGCCGATTCACACTATGGATGAGACTTCGGTCTATCACTATGATCCTGAGTCGAAAGCAAAATCAAAAAACCGATAATTCGGCTCCAAAACGGGTGAAGGCCCAAAGATCAATGAAGAAGGTTATGACATCAGTTTTTTGGGATGCAAAAGGAATTTTGTTGGTGGATTACCTCCAAACTGGTAAAACAATAAACTCAGATTATTGTTACAACCTTTTGGACTAATTGGTTGTAAAAATTCGTGAGAAAAGACCTGGTTTAAAGAAGAAAAAGTCATTTTTCACCAAGACAATGCACCGTGTCACAAGTCAGTGAAAACGATGGCAAAAATCTATGAAGGGAATTATTTTGAATAAAAAAAACGAATTTTGCCAAAAAAATGTGTTTTACTATGGTAGCCCGGGGACTTTTCAATTGACCTGTTAAGATACAGTACATTTTCTTATTAAGAGAAAATACAAGTGATCCTTGGGGTGAATGCGATAGGAAAGTTTTCATAAGGAATATATAATTCAGATATTTGCAAGCATAACATTCTGGAATGAATATTCCATATGCTTTTAAAAATATATATTACGTGTATTCCTCGACTTACGACCAAGATAGTTTCCTAGACATCGGTCGTAGATCGAGTTTCATAAAAAGATTAGTAGATACAATTCAAATTTATAGTTCAATCTTTATTTAAAATTATGATATATAAATATATTCAATTTTAGGGAAATCCCCCCGCAACTATTTGTTTCATTTATGTAATATGCGTATGCATGAGAACCGCCATAAGACGAACTGTCGAGAGTCGAGGACTATCTGTAGTGTTATAAGTAAATTTGGAAAATTCAAGTTTACTTTATATACTGGAAAGCGAATTAGTTTTTCTTGTATGTAGCCCAAAACGTCTAAATTGATTGTGATTACTATCTTCCCGATCATTGTATAGATTGTATGTTTATATATCATAAACAACTAAGGGAAATGCTTTATAATTACAATCAATGTGTTGTGTACTTGTAATTAATTAAAAATTTAATTTTAAGCGGAAAGTACTATCGTCCGCCATGGGTAATCATATACCGGCAACAGACAAATTCATTTTGATATATTATCAATGCGGTTTTTTGAAGAAACATATCAATTAGATATCGGCTTGTCGACAATTTTGAACAATTGTGCCATGTCAAAAGAAGTTATGACAATAATTGTTAAGAATGTTATTTTTTTCTTATCATTATAATATTTACTAGATGTTCGTAGATCGTTCCTGGTCTTGTGCGGGTGGTTTGATCAGTTTCAATTTTTATATAATAAATATTATATATTTTTTCTTAAATCAATTAAAAAAGAAGTATAAAAAGAGTACGCATTATATATAAATCCGAAAACCGTTAAGAAAACAACAAAACTTTATGGTCACCCCATTTTTTGCAATGAAGAATGGAAAATGAAAAGGAGTTAACCAATTTCTTTCCGACACAAATCGTTTAGACATTATTATTAGAGATATTAGAGGAATTTCAAAGATATACTATAGAATAGAAAGTAAAGACAATTCTATGTTCTTATTAAATAGTTTTGGAAATAATTTGAAAAGTAGCTTGTGCTTGCCCAAAAAGAAAAAAAAGAAAATAAGAAGAGAAATAAATTAATGAAATTTTTTTCAATTTCAGACTCTGGTAGTGAATCTGGGTCACATAAAAGCATCCGAGAAAAACGACCTTCCGGAACCTCGGGGGATGGTAAACCAACCAGAGTGCGGACGGTTCTAAATGAAAAACAACTTCATACTTTACGGTAAGCAATTTCAAAGATCACCGTTTTTCTATTAGGAGGATAGCATGAAGAGGATCTTTATTTTTTGAATATACGAATATATGGGCGCCTGAACTTTAGAGATAAACCTTGAAGGGGATGATTCCTTGCTTCAATCTGAGGGAAAAGTATGACAGAGGTGGTATTCTCAAACTTTAATAAGATTCAAGATGCTAAAAAAAATCATCCGGATTTAACTGCGAATTTAACTCAATTAGCAGTAAATTGAATTGAATTTAGAAGTCCAGTTTCTGAAACACGATTAGACCTGATGTCAAAATCTAGATAAAATATCCTAGCATGTCGCAACTCTAATAATATAATTTATATCGGTTTTCCGATAGTGAAAAAATTGCCTTTGGAACTCAAAAAAATTGATTAGCATTTAATTTCTTTAATAATTATGTCTAGAACATTATTTTATCGCAAATTTATAGATAACACAAACTATTCCTAACAAAACTATTTTAGTTCACTAGTAAATGAATTATCCTTATATTTTTTGCTTATTTGCAGAACTTGTTATAATGCCAACCCACGACCTGATGCCCTAATGAAGGAACAATTAGTTGAAATGACAGGACTTTCACCACGTGTAATACGGGTTTGGTTTCAAAATAAAAGATGTAAAGACAAGAAGAAAACAATTCAAATGAAACTACAAATGCAACAAGAAAAGGTATATATACATATACTTGTTAGTATATAAAAATTTGTTAAGCAATTCAAATATATTTATTCAAAAATTTTGAATAGGAAGGTCGAAAACTTGGCTATGGAGCGATGCAGGGAATTCCAATGGTGGCTAGCTCACCAGTTCGACATGATTCCCCTTTAAACTTACATGGCCTCGAAGTTACAACATATCAACCACCATGGAAAGCGTTATCAGATTTTGCATTGCATGCAGATTTGGAGAATAATAGCTCTGTAAATACACATACGCCTGCATTTCAACAATTAGTTAATCAGGTGAGAAATATGGTAAGAAAAGACGATGTTCTTTATATGTCCATCTGTTTTCTTTTTTTTTAATATATGAACGAGAACAATAAATTAATTAATTCATATTTTTTCAGATGCATGGATATGACATAGGCGGTATGCCATCTGTACCTCAAGGAGCACAATTAAATGGTCCTCCATTAGATACAGGAGCACATCATCATCCCGATAGTACGGATTCATATGTTACTTATCTAGAAAGTGATGATAGCATGCAAGCAAGCCCGTAGAATCGAAATAAAAGCCTTTTATACTATAATTACCTTATTTTAATTTAAAATTAATGAAGTGAACAAAATTATAAATACTTACGAGTAATAATTATTTTAAATTTAATAAAAAAAAAAAAAATTTTAGAAACGATTAAAATTCATTGTAAAAAATTTATATTCAAATTATTATTTTTTGATTTGTGAAATGGAAATACAAGTTAAAATTTATGAGAGTTAAGTTTATTTAAAAATTCAAAAAAAACACTTTAACTGCCCGAACTAAATAATAATGAAATTAATGACGTTTTAATACATAAATTGGAAACTGCTAAGGTAGATAAAGAAGGATGATATTATTGTGAATGAAGTCTCTCTTTCTGTCTGTCAAAACAAGCTAGACGTTTTTTAGAAATTCGACAACAGATGGCACTTTAATCATAGAATGCTTTTTAAAAAATCTGGTAAAAATTGTTCCTCGTGTCTTATACATCGTTTTTGGTAGTAGACAAGATAAAAATTTGGATAAACTTGTTTAATCATGAACTCACGATATATAATTAAATATTAATCTAGGATACAAGAATAACTTTAGTAAGAGGATACGACAAATTCAGATATTTAATTTACTGCAGCGAAGAAGTCCAGAATGCGAGTTGGCCAAGTGATTCTCGAATTGTCATCCTCACAACTTTAGAAATATTAACACTCGTTATAAAAACAATTTTAAATTCTATTTGCCAAAAAATCTTTATTCATTTTATATTTTCTCAGTAATTGTATAAAAATGTCAGCATGCAAATTTTATATGTTTCGATCGTGATTATTTAATTTTGGTTAATGGTGGTTGATCACTTCTTTCCATAATTAATTTAAAAAAATTTAACCGAGTTGACAAAAAATGATATAGATAAATTTATTCAATCTTCTATATCAAACTCTGGTAGTTTCCCGTATTTCTCATTAGTAAGCTCATGATCCGTATTAACCAATATCAGTGAATGAGAAAATCCCATTGCAGTTTGAGGTATTTTCATGCCTTCCAATTTTGTTACTTCTTTCGGGACGGTAGAACTTTTATGTATATCGCCAAGACCCTATTATTTAAAAAAAATATATATGTAATTAGTGAATTTTATATAAATATTTTGATATTACCAATTCGCCATACGCTGGAGAAGCACCCCAAGCAATTAAAGTATCATCGGCTGATATAATTATTGAAGTATTGGAACAACCAATGCAAGTTATATGCCATCCTATTACAAATTTAAATAAGAATTTAATAAAAAAACTCGCTTAGCTCGTGATTTTATTTGGCTGACGTCTTAAATTCGGAAGCCTAGTATTTTCAACATCCGAAAATATGGATATGCTTACACTTTTGACACAATATTTAGTCTTGAAAGTTGAAGATATCAAGCATGGCCACCAAATAGAATTTTTGGTTTTTCGATATTATGATTTTTAATACTATACCACGCATATTATCATGGATGATATATTCATTATGTTTTTTAGTTAGACAAAAAGGGAACTTTAAAACCCAATTTTAATGATTCTTGTTTGCTCATTGTAAAAAGGAGTCGACACCTTTTCCAATTTGAGTTCAGAAAGCGTCAATCTAAATTACAATTGTAAAAAAAAAGTAGTTTACTCATGGTACCAGCTTCTTCAAAATGGCCGGGATGCGCAATGAGTAATTCTGTATTATTTGTTTCATGGATTTGTATGATGATGATGCTGATATACTTTTTTTTACATATCAAAATCACAAAATTTTAAATAACATATTTGTACGCGAAAAATAAATCTATAACGATAAAAACCTATAACCTCTACGGTTGGAATAACAGGCCTTTAAGCACGAATTCACAATATACCATAAAGTAGCGGAAGGTAGCTTAACACAGTTTTTATTTTGATAATCGAATTTATTTAAGATATTCTTGAATAGCAAACGAGAGTGAACCAGTTTCCTGACAATCGAAAAACTATCTTTTCAAAACAAAATACTCGATGAATTGTCTGCCTGTCTACAATTTCGACCAATAGATAAGTACAGTACAGTACAGTAATTATAAGTACAAATAAATGCGTATGTTTATGATATAACCTAATATTCTCGATTCCCTACATTTCTTGAGAACTTGTACTACTAACAATAATTGGTGAATAACCCAAAAACAGAATAATGTAAATACACATACCTGCTAAATCCTGTACTGGTTTTGGATACATATTAGCTTCACCAGTTTTTTTATTTTGACCAAACATAAAAAGTGCTCCAACATCAGTTACAGCTAAACTGTATGTGGCTCCACAATATATATTACGAACTCCACGACCTTGGCTATCGAAATATTTTATCAGTCTAAAATGAAAAATTTAGAAAACCTATTGACTTAATTAAAAAAAAAAAATAAAAATAAAAAAATTAACCTTGGTACTAATTCATCCTTTTGTTCTGCGTGCCCAAGCCGCCCAAAACCACCGAATCCCCAACTATATGCTCTTTTCTTTGAATCAATGGCAACCTTAAACAACAAATTTAGTTTGGAAAACAAAAACAATTAGAATATGGATCTTACAGTATGATTATTGCCACAGGCAAAATCAACGATTTGAACGCCATCGACTGGTGTAACATGTCCTTCCTTTGATTTTTCAATAAACAAAACAACTTTCTTAGGTGTAGTTTCAAAATGGAATGTTAATTTGTGTGCATTTACGAAATATTTTCCGTCTGTGTTGTGACCTAGTTGACCATATTCTGGCAAACCAAATGTATATAAACTTCCCTTAATATCAAGTATAACAGAAAACTCTGCACCGCAAGCCACACGTACTATAGGTGGACCTCTGTAATTAATTTTTGTAGGAGTTAATACCGTTGGTTGAGTATTACCAATACCGCATTGACCACTTTTGTTATCGCCACAAGCATATACAGTTCCGGTATCTAGAAATATAATTGTTTTAAAAAAATAAACTATATCCTTTTTCTTCATGATTAAATATATTTGTAATGGACATAATTACCTGTTAAAAACAAAGAATGATTTCTTCCACAAGCCGCTTGAATAACATTTACATCTTCCATTCCGGGAACTAATGTTGGTTTCTCATACATTTTATTCTCCGGTTGACCAAGTTGTCCCAAAGGATTTCGACCTATTTAAAAGTTTTTTATGACCATATTCTTAAAATTACATATTGTTACAGGAAAGCAAGAATGTTATAATCGACAGTTTTGACACAAATAAGTTTTTGATTACATCTGAGTCATCATGTAAAATTGTATCTAATAACAAGCTTGAAGTCATGTACTAATATGGGCAAATAAAGATAAAGTTACCAAATGTCATTGCTTTTCGCTCCATGTTTACCAGAATACTATGAGCAGATGCTGGACCACTTACAATTAAACGATACTGAAAAAATATTTAAATAAATATATTTGATTACATAAAATCCTTTTTTAAAAATGTATTATTTACTTTTTCATCCGTAAAACGATGGAACGAGTATAAATTTGGGCGAACTTTAGTTACTTTGCCCTTTGGATCGCGACGACCAGTTAGATCCCATGTCACCAAGCCAGCAATTAATAACTTTCCGGGTTCCTTGTCAAGCGTTTGTAAAAGATCTTCTGGAAGTTTTGATGGAGGTTCTAGATCTTCGCTAGGAATTAAAACTTCAACCTGGCCAGTCTTATCTTCTATACTTTCGACTTCATCGCTTAATTCGTCCTCGAAATCATCTTCCTTCTTTTTTCGTCCACGTTTCACATTCTTAATACCACCGCTCTCCGATTTACGTTTAGATGACATGAACAAAATTGACGCTAGAAGAATAGAAAAGTACATAAGACACAATTCAACTATAAGCAAAAAAATTAAGAACAAATTGCTACCAGAAAACATATTTGTGTTTTGACTTTAGTATGGTAAATAAAAATTGTACGACAAAATTTTATAAAACAAACAAAGAGAGTTGACATATAATGACTTTGACTTCTAAAATTCACAAATTATGATGGTCAGTGAGACTCACCGTTGGAGTTGAAGAAAATAGTGTGGTGAGAAGAGGCACCGTTGAGATATGTACAAATAGTTCAGTCATATTATGAAAATGGACGTTAAAATAAAATTGTTTTTTGTAAATTATGTGATGTTTATTCTCGTCATAATCGTCCTACTGAAGACAATTAGAAAAATAACGAAAAAATTTCAGAAAACTGGTTCACTCAAAGATTGAAAAGCACCAATTCGCCCACTTCCGGTCGCTGACAAAGACCATCATATCTATTATTATCCTTTATCCTTTACATAACTATATAAAATAAACTCGGAGAAATAAATTCATATGAATGCAACATTTTTTATTTGCTTTTTTACAGTGTCCCGATCCTCAATAGATTAAATCTGTTTTAAAAAATTTATCTAAAGAATTAGTGTTCTCCATTTTATTATAATCGGTTAAGAGGGTCCCAAGTTAAAAATAAGTTTCAGATTGATAATATCAAAAAGACTAGAAAAGATCTTATTACTCGTAATAACTGGTTTTGTTGTTCACTTGTGTGACTTATTTAAGATATTAAAAAACAAAAAACCATGTAAGAAGAAAATACTTTGAAGAAGAAAATTGAAAAATTCGAGAATGTTGTCGAAGCCCGAACCCAGGAGTTCCCGAGACCTCTCAAACTGCTATCAATTCCTGGTTATAAACCTTCCAATTGTCTATGATAAACAATACAATTGCTATTTTGTAAAACTAAAACTCCTACAACGTTAACTTTTACCATTTTGTATTGCACAGTGTATTCATTTTTACGGAAGAGGAAATTTGTTTTTATTTAAAAAAAAAATACAGCATCGTATATTGCAACTAAACAGTTTTAATGTAAGTGCTTGTTAATTATTCTGTAGGATGCACTGGAGCTTACTAAATTTTTAAAATTTCTACTCAATTTCCTGATGGTTCGTAAACATATAGATCATAGAACATGAAACAAAGTTTTAAAATTCATTTTAAAAAGTTTAAGTTTCATATCAAGTCAATTACTTTCTTTAAAACATAAAACTCTATCTAACAATTGCATTCTGTACAAAAAGTGAGAATATAAATTTACCTAGCCAGTTTTAAAAACAAAAACAGGCTTTGCGTGCACACCTGGCGTTAAATTTTAAACAAAATGAATTACAAACATTGTTATTTCTTTGCACGCTTTTTCTTTCAAAGTGTTTTTACGGCTTTGGTATGAAGCCAATACACAAGAAGAAAGACAATCAAGTATTTCTGATTTCGATCAAATAAATTTGATAAAATAAATTCCAATCATGTACTAATTAGGTACATTACTAAATATATTTCAATACCATTTATAAATTTATATAAATATTTAAAACTTACCTGGAATTTATGAACAGAAACTATTTTATATATAAGAACAATAATTTAAAATACACTCCTCAAACTAACAAAAAAGCAGATAATGACTGCAACTACAGTGAAAGAAACTTGACAGATTTACCGCTTCTTTCTTTGACCCAATTTACACGATGTTGTTTTTAGGATGTGGCTTGCATAGTTCTGTTTCACATAATAACGAGGTATCCGAATTTTTTTTTCAAATATGATTGAACGCATTTAAATTTTTCTTTATTTTTACTAAAAGTATGTAATTTCAAAAAAACAAATCATTAAAAAATATAATAGATATTATTTACCCGGAAAAACTGTCATAAAAATTATTACCACGAAAGTAATAAAAGCATCTGGAAATAATTGTGACATTAATATTAATATTGTAATATTCAACTACATTCTGACCTATTATTAGTAAAAAAATAAGATTTTTATTTTCTACATTCTTTTCTCACTTGTAAAGAGCGCAAAACTAAACTAAAAAATACAAATAAAAAATTTCGATAGTGCCGCCATTTAATCTTGACGCGAACCTTCATGCTGAATGCGGCATGTGACGCTTTCCGAAAATGGCTGTATAATTATACCAAATAAAATTTTTTAGACCAAACATTCGATTTGTCACATGTAACTCCATCCGGTTAGCAAAATTCTTTCTTCCTCTCAACATGGCTGATCAGGTGAGGTTATAGATATTTGTGCATAAAAAAAATTGTAATTAGAAAATATTGAAGAAATGTTTAATAAAAAAAAAGTTTTTATAATGTTACTAACCGATTTCATAAATAAAAATATATATTAGAAGTGAAATATATATAAAACTTGAGATTTATTCGTGTTTTGTCAAAAGTTCTCTTCAAGTTTTCTTTTTTTTTATTAAACATTTATTACAGGGAATATAGAATATTCTCAAAAGCCAGTAAACTTTAAGTTAATTAACAAAAATATAATTATTTCGTTTTTATAATTTTAAATTTGTTTAAATCAGTTTTTTTATTTGCATGGCGCATTTTACCATAAAAACGTGGAATTCAATTAAATAGAACGAAAAAGCTTTTCAAAAGCAATTTGGAGTTAATCTAAATAGGAAAGCCAAGCCAGGCTTATCCAAAAAGAAGAGTCTTCGTCGCCACAGAGATATTGGACTTGGATTCAAAACACCTCGTGAGGTAAGTGTTGATACATTTTATTGGTTATAATTCAAGTTCTGGTTGCAAATTTGGTAGTTCTGCAAAGTTTGATATTCTACACGTTGAGCGTGACGTGCACATTGACTGATTAAACCATTTCTATCTAA
Organism: Xylophagus ater; assembly: GCA_963422695.1. Lineage (NCBI taxonomy): Eukaryota > Metazoa > Arthropoda > Insecta > Diptera > Xylophagidae > Xylophagus > Xylophagus ater. Next base: position 46,943,009 of record OY730484.1, read on the forward strand.
AGAATATAATGAACACAAGGCATTTGTGGCTTTGACTTTAACAATGCCAAATTGTGGAAGGAAAGGTTATTTTACATTCGTTTTTACTATTGTTAAAAATTTGATTATAGGAAGTGTCTATATTAACGAAATTAAAGTTGAATCAGAACAGTAAGTTTTATAATGAATTTTCTTATCGTTTAGGCAATTGATGGGACTTACATTGATAAAAAATGTCCATTTACTGGAAATGTAAGAATACGTGGCCGTATTTTAAATGGAGTAGTACGAAAATTGAAAATGCAGAAGACAATTGTTATTCGCAGAGATTATCTTCACTATGTCAGAAAATACAGTCGATTTGAAAAGAGACACAGGAATATGAGTGTCCATTTGTCGCCCTGTTTCAGGTATGTGTTTCTAAATGTAAATATAAGTAATTTTTTTTCTCTTTGAAAATGATGACAAAAATCATGACGGTCTTCATAAACACAATTGATGATAAATTGATAATTCTAAACAATACTGATAATTCAAAAAGAAAAAATTCTTATATTTGTCCTATATATGAATATGTAAATATATTTTAAAACATTTTTATTTTTTATATTTCAGAGATATCGAGGTTGGTGATATTGCGACTGTCGGAGAATGCCGGCCACTTTCTAAAACAGTACATTTTAATGTTTTAAAAGTAACAAAAGGAACTGGATCTAAAAAAAGTTTCAAGAAATTCTAAAATGAATTGAAAAACAATAAAATTTTAAAATCTACAAAATTTTAATGTTTTATTTTAATATATTTTATTTTTTTGGGGCGTTTGAGCCATGGAGATATTGCCTCCATTCGAAAATATAAAGGGGAGGTGATCACTTCTCATTTGCTTACTCCAAGCGATTCGAAACCAAGTTTAGGAGATTACGACACGACTTAAAAGGCTGAAAGTGCATTTTGAATTTTAACCAAAATACATTTTATGGCTGTGAAATTGGTAGGAAATTCAAAAAGGAGGCAATTAAAACCAAATATGTATTACAAGATTGGGGCTAAAGTAATAATGAATGAAGGTTTTCCTGAAAATGGTTCCAATAAAATATTTGAATGTGATTTAGAATCAATTTCAAAAAAAACCTGTTGCAATTATATGCATTCAGAATCTTTAATTTCAGGGCAAGGGTATGCCAAAATTATGCGAATTTATATATGGTTGCCAACAATACCATCTTTGCTATGAGACTCGAGATTTAGCGAGGTTTCTCCAATCTTAAAATTACTAGTAATTTTTGCAGGAATGTAATAAATATTGAAAATTTAAAATATACATTGTTTTTATAATTTCCCCTGTGCATTATGATAGACAAAATTAATATCTCCACTAATGTATCTCTATGATTTAACCTTAAATTCAAATTTCCTTAAATGTTAGCCGACAATTGTGTCTAACTTCACACTAGTTTTCTACAATTTTATAATTGTCATTCCGGTGACAATAAAGTTTTAAGTTTGTGCAAAGTAATTTGGTTAATATTTTTTGCGGTGTCTAATTTTTGAAAATAATAAAATGGAAACAATCTTAGGAATCAAAGGAGCAGATTTTGTAATGGTAGCTGCCGATTGCACTCAAGCCCATTCAATAATTATGATGAAAAATGGTAAAATAATCTTCGTTCTTTTTTTCAATGTGTTAACAAAATAATTTTCAGATCATAATAAAATTCATAAAATCTCTGATAATTTAATAATGGCAACAATTGGAGATCCGGGTGATACCATCCAATTTACGGAATATATTGCAAAAAATATTGCATTATATAAAATGCGTAATGGTTACGATTTGAGTCCAAAAGCGGCTGCACATTTCACCCGTAAAAATTTGGCTGATTACTTGAGATCTCGCACTCCATATAATGTTAATTTATTCATAGCTGGGTAATTTTATAACTAAAGTTTAAAACAAGTATTAATAGAGACATTGTATCGCAGATATGACGAAAAAGAAGGCTCGGAATTGCATTTTTTCGATTACTTAGCTAATGCAAAATCAGTGAATTATGCTGGACAAGGGTATGGTGGATTATTCTGCGCCAGCATATTCGATAGATATCATCATGCGAAAATAACCCAAGAGGAAGCTTACGACATTCTCAAGAAATGTGTTGTCGAAATTCAAAAACGATTAATTGTTAATTTACCGAAATTTAAAGTTAGTGTCGTGGATAAAGATGGCATCAAGAATTTAGATGACATTACATCCCAGAATTTAATAGGCTATGTTACAGCTTAAAATAAAATGATTTGGAATTAATAAAAATTTTTTTGGTAATTTTTTATTTCATTTTTATATGTAAAACTGGTTGAAAAGCTCGGGGCTTTACGAAAAAAAAAAATGTTAAAAATAATTTCTTTTTGTTTATAAATGGTGGAAGTTTTTTAATTGTTTTCCAAACACCACACATGCGCTTCATCAAACATAGCTTGCCAAGGAGACCTCTTTGGAGTAAAGTCTGATGGTAAATATGGCCATTGCCATATTAATGCACATCTTTCCGGATGGGGCATTAAAGCTAAATGTCTGCCATCAGTTGAACATAAACCAGCAATGCCCTCAATAGAACCATTTGGATTCATTGGATATTTTTCTGTAGGTTGTCCTGAATCATCAACATAACGCAACGTAATGCAATTATTATCTTTCAATAACTTTAGAATAGTTTCTGTTTTAAAAGAGAATCTGCCTTCGCCATGAGCTACCCAACAACCAAGTACAGATCCAGTCATTTTTCTCAACATAATCGCATTACTCTTTTCGATTTTAACAGTAGACCAACGACATTCGAAACGTCCAGATCTATTAGTCAAGAGAGCAACGTCAGGAATATTAACAATACGTTCATCTTTACTTGTACCAACCCATCCAATTAAGCTCATCAATTGGCAGCCATTACAAATACCCAAAGAGAAAGTTTCTTTTCGATTTTTAAAATGTTGGAATTGTGCAAAAAGGACATCGCTGTACATTATATTTGCAGCCCATCCTTTAGCTGAACCAAGTGTATCTGCATAACTGAATCCACCAGGGAATATAATTCCTCTATATTTGTCAAGTGTTGTCTTTTTATTTAATAAATCATACATCGAGACATCATGAACTTCAAATTGTGCACGTGCTAAAGAAGCCATCATTTCCCTGTCGCTGTTAATACCTTCTTCTCTTAAAACAGCAACACGAACTGGTGCACTTATTTCTTTAGGAAGAAATTCTTTATTAGGATCGAATGTGCAATTATATGAAGGACCAATTCTATAATTATAACTGTCAAATTCTTCAACAGCACATTCAGGATTCGATTGTAATTTTTCCAATTCAAAACTTGTGCTTTCCCATTGTTTAAGCAAGTTTATTGTGCTGGTTTTTATTATGCATTTTTCCCCATTTACAATATCAAATGACGAATTCAATCCATTACCCTTTGATTTACCAATATGATGAACAGGAACGCCACCATCTTGAAAAGCAGTTAAAACTTCAGATAGGTGTTCGTTTTCAATCTCTAATATCCAACCACATTCTTCCGCGTATAATAAGACCAAAGCAACATGCTCTTTTGTCAGACCTTCCATATGTATATTACTATCATCAACTTTCATTAAAACATTAGAGAGGTCGACTCGTAATCCACAAGGACCAGATAGTGCCATTTCTGCTAAACAAACAATTAAACCCCCATCACTAATATCATGTCCAGATAATAGGTAATTTTTCTTTAAAAGTTTTTGTGTTATATTGAAAGCGGCTTTTAAAATATTGGACTTTTCTAAATTAGGACATATTGAGCCTTGTTGTCCGAAAAACTGGGCTAATGCTGATCCTCCTAGGCGGAATGTACTTTCTATATTGACCCAAATAAGCTGACCTTCCCTTCCAGAAGATGGACATTTCAAATTTGGAGTGATTTTTATTCGTATATCAGGGCAAGGAACATATGTTGATACAACAAGTGTACCTGGTGATTTTACTGTTTCATTTTCAACTCTTGCTGCCATAGATAATGAATCTTTTCCCCCATCAACTGCGATATTTAGTTCTGACATGATTTCACACATTGCCTCACAAGCATCGTATAACTTAGCCCCTTCCCCTGGACATTTAGCTGCCCACATCCAATTACCAGAACATTTTACATCAGCTAACTCCGAAATACCAGCAAAAACTAAATTCGAAATAGCTTCCGCTACAGACATTCGACCACCACATTTAGCTGAAAGTAATCCCTTAATAGGTTGTGTTCCAATGGATGTAGCTATTCCTTTGATATCTAAATGGCTCACTGCAACAATTGCATAATCAGCTAAAGGTGTATGTAATGGACCGACGCATTGTTGTTGAGCAATTAAACCTGTTACACATCTGTCTACCTTGCTAGTGAGAAATCTCTTACTGCCTACTGTCATAATACTTAATACCCCTTTTAATATATCATTATTATCAATTATGTTAGGGAATGTTAAAGGCACTAACTTGTTCGGTAAATGATTTAATTTATATTCTCTGCTCGGCATATCTCCAAGCACATCTTTCAAATGCATGTCAAAGGGTAAAGGACCCCATTCATGCATTTTACTTCTATCACTATATTTATCAAAATCTTTTTCAGATTCTATAAGTGTTACATACCCATTCCCCGAAACTATCCCAACAAAACTTATTGGACAACGTTCACGATTACATATATCCTGCAAAATTTTTTGATCTTCAGGTTTGCAAATAATTGCATTATTTTCTTGGTACTCGGCTCCCCACAATTCAAGCGTTGTTATTGTGGGATCACCAAGTTGAAATTCTTTTGTGAATAAAACCGCACCAGCATAACCCGGTTCAACAAGTTCTTTAAGAACGTTTCCATTTCCACCAGCGCCTTGGTCATGAATTGCTAAAATTGGATTTTTTTCACCCATTTCAATACATGCACGAACAACGCGATTTAGTTTGTTTTCCATTTCTGCATCTCCTCTTTGAACAGCATTAAAATCTAGATCCAAACTATTATCGCCCTGTACTTCAATTGAACTGGCTGCTCCTCCTCCAACACCAATTCTATAAACTGGTCCACCTATTTTCGCAAGTAACATTCCTATATAAAAAAAAAACAAATTTTACTTTTAGATATTTGGTGTAATAAATTTTGTATTCTCAACCCTTTGATGGATCGATCTTTTTCCTCATAGTTGCATCCATAACGCCAAGGCCACCACTAAACATTATTGGTTTTACGTATTCACATCGTTCATTTAAAGCGTTGGGAAGTCCATACGAAATAGCAAAACCAGAAATTACAGGTTCACCAAATTTATTGCCATAATCAGAAGCTCCATTACTGGCCTCAATTAAGATTTTTAACGGTGAGGCGAAAGATGGTGGATAATTATTTCCCATATTTTCATATTGTTGGGAATAACCAGGAATATTTAAATTTCCAACACAATATCCAGCAGTGCCAGCAATTGGTAGGCCGCCTCTGCCAACACCTTGAACATCTCTGAAAATGTATTTTCTTAACAAAAGCTCATACTCCAAATTAAAATATTAAATTTTGTGAATTTGAATAATTTAGTATGAATTTAATTCGAGTTATAACAAATTTTCTTTTCGATGAAAATGGATATTTTATTACATACCGGAGAAAAACCATATGAATGCGACATTTGTAATGTTTCATTTTTACAAATTGGTTTTTTACACGCTCGTAAATTAATACATGTAGGTTCAAAAGTGCCATAACTTAAATTGGTTATTATTATCATAGAAAAGTGAACAAAGAAACTTTTTAAATAGTAAGTATTACTCCCTTTAAAAAACTACAATAGTACAGTAAAAATAACCTAAAAGTCGATGTTGAAAATGAAGGTGTTTCCAGTTTTAGTCTATTTTTCTAAAAACTGAATTGTTTATATTATGATAAAATAAGAATCAACCAACGATGGAATTTAACACGTTTTAATGAAAAATATGAATTTATAAACTAAAAAGAAAAAAATTACCTTATTCTTCCCCCGGTACCAGTAGTCGCTCCGCTGAATGGTGCTACAGCTGTAGGCATATTATGTGTCTCGGCGGTGAATATTAAATCACATTCAATTAAAGTTGAACGAATACAACCTGGTGCAGAACTATTGACTGGCCGAAGTGTTTTAACTTTGTAACCACGAATTGCGCTACTATTATCAGAAAATTTTATTGTATTATTTGAATTCGTCGTCTTTTGAGTATCAGCAATCATTTCTATTAATGATTTTGACTTGAGAATTCCATCAACAATCATTCGTCCTTTAAAAAACCAATGCCTAGAATGTTCACTATTACTTTGGGCACAATCAAAAAGTTCAACTGTTGTTGGATTCCTTTGGAGAACATTTTTAAAAAGATTTAAATAGAAATCAAGATCCCAATCACCAAAAGCCAGCCCTAAATTTCATATATAAATAATTAATTTACTGTAGTAATAATTTATCTACCTACCAAGTTTTTCATTCACGTCTTCCAATGCTTTACGGCCAGTTTTATCGATAGGAACATCATACCAAGGATCTTGTATTTTCGGTAGCTGTTCATCAAAACTATTCATAGGAAGGTTGTCACTTGTATAACAACATTCTGTCATTCGATCACCTAAAGCATTTATAATATTTTCATAATTATTTGGCAGTGACTTGAAGATAATATAATATCGAATGGATGTTTCAATTCGTTTGATTTGTTTTAAACCAATATTATGACAAATGTTCACACAATTTGTTGAATATGGTGTTGAGAAATTAAAACGAGGTCCTATCTCAATTATAACTGAATCTTTACTTTCAAGTGGCAAAGATGAAACTTCAGTTAAGGTATCACTTTGTTGGGTACATTTTAGGAGCCATCGCAGTATTGCTTCAGTCCTTTTATTTAACTGAACATTATTTTCAAGTTCGATATGATAACATCGTTCAATTTTTAACGATATGATATTAGAACTAACCTTAAATAAATGTTAGTTTAATTAATTTAAAAAAATAATAATAAATTATGCGAATTCTCTTACTTGGCTTAAATCCTTCAAAACTTTCCTCTCGTCCAACGCATCTTTTAAATAGAAGCGTTTAATAGTCATAACGATAGTAAAATATGAAATGTTAATATTATTAACTAAGCTTATACAAACTTCTCATCAAAAGTTCACATAAAAACTGTTGATCGTTTTACAAATTTTTATTCTATAACCAACAAATATATTCCATGCCGTCACAGCGCGAGGTCATGAAAACAACTTTTTGTGGGTTATCAGGAATTCCTTATCTAAAGTATATATTGATCGGTTATTTTGCTATATTTCTTTATAGATCCAGGGGAGAAGCATCTATTTCTACATATTTTTTAAACTTAAAATGATTAAACACAATTTAAAAACAAATAACAGCACAGTTCTTTAAAAAATACAAAAAAAAAACACTTGTTGATTGACTCTAATGTTTACGCATGGAAATATAAATTAAATCAAATGTATCAGTATTTCTCAAACTATGAATCTCTACAAAAAAACCCTTTAAAGTTGGTTTATAACTTCGATAAATTGGAGATTTCGTTTCGCTCAAATATTAATTATCCGAAATCGGGAGAAAAGTAAATATTAGACAATCAATTAGTAAGAAAAATACCGTTTCTTTTTAATATAATCTAATAATTTATAAAATATTTTTATAATTTTTCCTTTAACTTTAAATATTTTATAATAATTTTGATTCAAGCTCCATTAATAATGGAGGACTGTGCTTTACTATGTAATGTATGGCAACCCTACTTCTAAATAAATTACAATTTGTTTATCTTCTCCAATATTTAGTAAAATAATACTTTTGCGGTTTAATCAATATAATTTTAAAATTTCAGGAAACTGTAAAATAAAATTTTATTTCTAAGTTTATGTGTTGTTAGAGAAGTAAAAGTTTCTTTACTAATTTTATATGAGTACAAAATCTGTCGCAATTTGTGTCACAAAAGCACACATATTTTCAATCGATTTCTATTAACGAAGTTTGTAAAAAAAAAAATGAAGGCGAGTTATCATTCTTTCAAATATACAATATTATTATTTGTACAATAATATAATATTAATATAACTGTTATTTTCTTTTATTTCTTGTTAAAGGCTTTAATTATAATTTTTACATGTATTTTCTGGATGAATATTACTTATGCGAGTTATTCAGATCAAAGTGTCCAGGGCTATTTCACTAAAGTATGTAAATAATATAAGATACATGAGAATATGTTGATTTAAAATACAAATTAAATAAAAGAGAGCTTGTTGGGGGAATGAAGTTTGTAAAGAAGAATTTCAACAACTTTTTCGATGTAAATGTCCACAATGGTCATACTGCAGGTATATTATACATTGTAGTAAAATATTATTAATAACATTGTAATAAACATAATATATTATTAATTTAGGTCACCAGGACGTTATTATGATGCATACTGTTCAGGGACTAACACTGGTTACATATGGACACAGCCAACTTGGGATTGGGGAGCATAAAATACACTTTCAATAAGAAATATGTTATTTTTTTATGAAATACATTAAGATATACAAAAGCCTTCTATTTTGAATTTTATGAACATATTTATACTAAATTACAAAAAATTATTAAATATGATCCAAAAAATAACAAAAATTGTAATACGTCAACTTCTTTCCAGTCTTATTACCGCAAAATCAATAAAGAATGGGTATCTTTTCATTGCGCATAATCATACAAAAAAACATAAACCTAAAAATGGCATATAGCCATTCTTTTAATGATAGAAATAGAAAATTAACAAATTTGCAGTCCAATGAAATTAACACTGAGAAGAATCCCACTGGAACAGTGTTTCCCAAACTTTTCCTACACTTCACTACACAAATTCTGAAATATTGAAAGAGCTTGGCTACAAACTTTTGATGTATTCATCCTATGGTTCTAATTTTGCATCATTCTTTCAGCCTCCGTGTAAATTTGAGTTTAAAAGAAGCCTTTGTTTTTGGTCCAGAAATTCCAGAGTCCTGCCAGGAAAATGTAAAAATTATTGTGAAAAATTAGGGTTGCCAACTCCCAGCCGTAAAAAACTTGGAGAAAATATAACCGTTTTTTTTTAATTAAGTTCAAACAGAAAAATCTGATCACAATTTAGAAATTATAAATTTTTCTACTATAATTTCACTGAATAATGCAAATGAAAAATTTTTTAAGGAGATCCTGTCCGATTGGAATTACACATAGTTTAAAAATTGTTTACTGTTTTTAAATTATGGCTCGAAATTTTGTCTATAAGTTGTCAACTGTTAACCAATTGTTAGAAATGTGCGTTCAAAATTGCAGTACAACTGAGAGGTAACATCATCACTACAATCCTTTTTATTTTTACTCATTAATTAATGATATGTATTTGAACTTACAATACTATAAAAAAAAAATATTTAGTCGGACTTAGATAGAACAATTTCAGTTGTTTATTCCTTGTTCTGTTCTGATGTCATTAAATGTTTGTCCTGCCTTTCAAAATTTAAACTTGTCATGGCCATATGGCTGCTATTAGTTTTACTCGAATTCTGACTTGATGGAGTTGAAATACCTCGTATAGTCCGATACCTATATGATATACAAATAGATAGTATTAGATAAGAATTACCAAATTTATGAATGAATTTGTACAGGTATTTCTCCTACAACACGGTATATAGGAACGCAATTTCGCTATAACACGGTTATAATAATCACGGATCTCACGTATAAGATGGCAATTCACAAAACGCTGTTACTCTTCCTAGGAACCTATCTACCGTGTTATAGGAGAGCACCTGTATTTAAATTTTAAAAATGTGCAGACTTGATTCTTCAAGCGATTCTAAGTGTGAATAGTAACTATAGATACTAGTAGGGTTGTCGCAGTTCATTTCGAACAGGTGTTACTTATAAGTTATTTCGCGAAGACTTTTATTATATTACTTTAAAAAAATTGGATCTTTATTTTTTTACTTTGTATTTTGTTATTTTACTCACTATGAAAACTTCAGTCAGTATTCGCACAGCTAATACTTTTCAAATAAATGTCATTTGTGAATTATAAAGGATGAGCTTGATAAAGTGAATTTGTTAAGATCACTTTAGGTACAATTCGCACACGCTTCTAATCATAATAGAACTAAAAACAATACTAACAGACTAAATCAAAAGTCAAAAGGGGTTAAATTCAAAAATAGTATTGAAAGACCCAGAATATGAAGTGGAAGTGTATACTTCTTGTAGAGTATTTTAATCTTCCACTGGTCTCAGCGTGATAATAAAGTTTCCTTCATTTTCTCGAATATGAACTCTGAAACAGCTACTATTAGTAGTAGTTCACATATTGATGGCTAGTGGTTTGCAGCATATTAATGGTGTATTTTCAGAATTGACAATTTTACCTGGTCTTTTATTCTGACGAAGCTGTTATTCTCCGCATGGCTATGATAGACTTTGTAATTTTGACGTGTATCATCCTCCATTGATTTTAAAACGTATACAGCTTCGAGTTTCGTAAAATTTATTTTGAACTGCCAAACAACCTTTCGGAAACAAGGTCAACTTTGAGCAGCTAATCCTGATCGATGAACAGTGACCCTGTTGGTACATTTTTAATTTATAATATGTCAGATACTTATATTTCAACTAAATGTGGGTTAGTAATTGTAAAACTTTAATTACGAGTGCAGATAACTAAATACGGTTCTATATAAAACTAGCCGGTATCCGTGGGTTTATTCGCTTTAGTCTTGGAATGCTATTGAGAAAGTTAAGGACGATTTTCTATACTTGTTTTCCGCATCCCAAGTAGGAAAGCATATCCTATCTTTCCAAATTTTCCCCCTATTGACCGAATTTATTTGTTGGCTCTTCCCACCAAGATAATATATGTGCTAATGATCCAATCGGCTTACCCAAAATGTATTTTTCATAAAGCTAGAATACCGGAGTTGAGTTTCAAGTCGATCTCAAGTCAATTTTGAAGTGGCCATATAGACGCCATAATAGTCGTTATTACTAGAAACTTATTTATTATGAATATGTTTCTAAATTTTGACTAGAATACTGCGTTAGACATTTCTAATCTGCTAGAATACTTTAATGGATCTACAAAACTTGATTTCTAGTAATATTATTAATAACTAGAATCAAACTTCAGAATCTAGCCAATTTTAGTTTAGAGAGTATCTTGGTATTTAAACTGGACTTTTCGGTTTTAAATCTATAAATTATGCAACAAATCGACAACTCTTTTGCCACAGTTTAAATTTTCAAGATATAAAAAAATAATTTACCTTTTTATGATCAAATTTTTCACTTTTTGCTTTAAGACGAAAAAAACAAAAATCAGGAAACCTTGGGCAGCATTGCAAATATCACTTACGTAAAAGCAAAAGCTGTATTTATCACCGATAAGCCAAGCTATAATTTCCATTGACCATGTTATACCCATTACTATGAATAATCGTAAAAATAATCCAAATCTATTTATAATATTTTAGATTATTATACATTTAGCTAGATCTTTCCATAAAGTAAAATACATACTTATCTTTTTCGTTATGCAAACTTCGCCGACTATCTTGTCTAGCCATTATTCTAGACATTTCTTTTTGGACTCGATATATTTTAAGTGAAGTCATAATATACATAGTTGTATTGAAGAAAATTATTATTATAATCGGTAGATAGAAGTATGCTAATATAACCCATAATGTTACTAGAAAGATTTATATATAACATTATAACATTGTAGATAACATGATTTAAAAAAATCTCTTACCATTTAACCAGCAATATTTACCATCATTTATTCCAGGTTTTAAATGTGCAGGTAAATTTGAATTTTGACATATAATGGCAACGGTTAAAAATAAAGCAGCAAATCCCCATGAATATAACGAATATAAAACAAATCGTTTATGTTCATTAAGTTTATTAATGCCTCTTGTCCCGCGAAAGTTCCACCATAAATCAAAGCTAATAACACTTAACCAAAAAAAACTTGCCATAAAGAAAAAATACGCCCCATATCCTGTAAAAAAATAGGTATTAATACAAATATTTACTATAAAGCATAATTAAAGAAAAGTAAGCCAACACCTTAGCATAGTAGCAGTTTCATTGATAAATCAAACAGTAAAGGAACTACTAGACTTTCCTAAAGACATAAGTTAAACAGGTAGTTGATCTAATGAATAAAGAGCTGTGGAAGTATCCGGGAAAGATTAACAGTTTTGATATGACTGACCAAAGGTATGATCTGTTTTTATAAGAAAATCAACTTGGCTTTTTGTCTTCATCAAGGTAGCAGAATAGGTTCATGTGGACGTTCACATTTAACTATACATATTTTTGTGTTAAATCTTTCTTTTGAAGAAAACTCTTCTAAGATTATTCCCAAAGAGATCGTTAACTAAATTATTTTCAATTACAACTGTGAGCCCGAAAAAGTGTGGAATGTTATTTTGGCATATTAATTTTAAATTTCAGAATTTTTGAAACGCCTATTTGTATGCTTTTCTCAAAACTTTGTACATATTTAGCAGCATTAAGGCTTGTATGAATAATAATTTACAAGTTTGTTAAAAAATATAATATTTCATTTATGTATTTACCAAGAATCCCGCATATCGTAGGGTTGACAAGCTCTCCACTATTGGACAAAATATATCCAAGAATTGAATAACCAAACACTAGTCCCATTAGGTAACAAGATAATGATTTTCCATGTAAATTTCGAAGTTCTGGAACTATTGTATAAACTGCTATTGTAATAATCATGAAGGGTACTGAAAAAAATAATGCTGCAAAAAAAGAAAAAAATTATTAAATAATACAATAAAATTAGTTATATATTACTAACATATGTATAACTGAAAAGCAAATAATATAAATAGAGTCGTCCTCTTGTATTCTATTTTGGCACAGTTTTTCTTTCTGCAAAGCATACGATATTAAATAGTATTAAATAGTATTTCTAAAAATACTCTGTGTGATATAAAATTACAAACACTACTAAACAGTTAAACTCTTGCAGAACTAAAATGGTACCAAATTTAATAAAATTTATGTATTTCTATCAAATTGCTGCGTTTAAAAAGCATGTGTTTCAATTAAAAGGGATCCACTGCTCAACTTTCTTTGGCTACCTATAAAACTGATTTGATTTGACTTTTTGGAAAAAGTAAATTATAATCTATATGTGTAACAAATTTAATACCGATGAGATTTCCATCTTCGAAACTTTGTCAATTATTAAAAATTTCTTTCTTCTTCTCGTTCTATTTCTCTCTTTCAATTCAGTTTCAGGTTTCTTATGGGAAATCCCAGTATTCGAGGATAAGATCCTCAATGCAAACAAAAATTCAAATAATTAGAAATATGATACACATTCCTGTATCGTAATTTTTGGGCCGCGAAACCGTCGTAACAATATAATAATAAAAAGCCAACCAATAATTTTGTAAGAAAATAAGCACGACTTTTGTACTACAGTATCTACAATTACTTACCATATGAATAAACGGTATCAGTGAGATCCTTAGAAATTGGAACCGCACATATGAAAGGCGAGAGCATCATATTACCTGTTTCCTCAACATATATAGGAGATAAACAATACTCATTTCTTGGGATTAATTTATTAATCTTCACCATAAATATTGTTCCGTTCTGAAAAAAGAAATATTGTCATATTATACTCATGTACACAATTTATTGTATATATTAACACGTTCACGGACAGCTACTGATAGGTCACCACTGCATATGCCGACTTTTTTTTTGTATCAAAAGACTCGTATCCAATTTCATTTGATAAACATTCAAATCAAGTCTTTTAGAGTGCTCATATATCAACGAACTATACAAATTCAGGCTGCCCGCGAACGTATTAAATTTAGACGCCAACGTAATCGTCTATAGGAAACTAAGAATAAGACAAATATTTTCTTGTTTTTATCGCCCCGTTTGCATTGATGTCATAATGCATTTTTTATTTTTTATTCGATTTTAATGAAATTTTCGAATTGGAGATTTTGGAGTTAAGAAGATAGAACAAAGTTATGCCAACAAAGCATTCAAATATTATTAGTTTTGGTCTGTTATTCTTTAATAACTACGAGTCCCATTTCGGCTATGAACCAATTTTCAGTTTCTTTATGTTTTTACACTAATTATTTTACTAACCTCATATAGTCTCCACTCATCATCATCAGGATATTCCCATATATCAAGTGGATACATTCTTGAGCACGGTTTCGCCATTATTGTTGCAAAATTCTGATATAGATCAATCGTTTCATTGTATTCGTCATTTTTAAACAGTTCTACAGCTGGATTTATATGAGAAATGGTTTGAAAGCAATTATTATTTACTGAATCAGAATACTGATTCCTTTTGCAGCACACTTTAACACAAGATTTTATTTTACATAAACACCCACGTAAATGGCTTTTTACTGTCCGACGTGAACTTATATTTTCGGCTACATAATCATAAAAGCCTATCATATTTTGTGGATATACATAGCCTTCGTGCAGATAAGTGCCATTACTTAATTTTATCGCACCAGTTAAATCAACTGTATCTAAGACGCTACATGGCACATTTAAGTTATCCTTAATATACGTGGATTCTGTCCGACAAAAAATTACTTCAATTAAAATAATAAACCAATGCAATTTATATGTTGTTAGCATTTCAGTTCGTCTGAAAAAGATAGAGACCAAAATAAATTAAAAAATAATAAATTTTACATTATTTAGTATACTATGTGTGGAAACCAAACCGAATCAAAAAGCGGAATCAACTAATTTTTTGATCAAAACCGGAACCGAACCGAAATAAAAAAGGATATTTTATATCGTTTTTACATAAGACAGAACGCAAAGAACACAAAAATAAAAATAAAAAATCAGATATGAATTCTGTTTGGACTATTAGAGGCTAAAAAAAATTCGATCAAGCTCTAGCCTAGGCAGTTCTCTAGTACAGGAAACATAATTTTCTTATAGTTTTATTTCAAGGTAAATATGATTGATAAACAAATAATATTGATAACATTTGATAAGTATACTCCTGATAAGAACTGTTGATTACCAAATAAGCATTAGGAGGTATATCCACATAATGTATAACAAAATCAAAAATCGAGTATGTAAGAGAAAGTTCAATAAAATCATCAGTTTCAATTGTCATCTCGATCATAAAAAAGTCACAGTAAATCGAAATAGGGTAGGAGAAATAAAAAAACGATTTATAGTACTATTGTAGTGAATGGCTGAGATTTTCTCACCAAATACAGGAGAAACATTATAGTAAAATGATTAACTACGCATTTGAAAATCCAAAATTAGGACTAACTATAATCAATTTTCGTAAACTTAGCGAAACCAGAGAATAACCAATAATAAAGTATTCAAATTTCCTATCTCTACACCATATTAATTTTTGCTTCAATTTCGATACTTGCGTAATGGCATTTACATATGCATAATGTATTGGCATGCATGCATATATTCATATATGAAAAAATGCACACCAGATTAATTTAAGAGTTTAGAAGAGAAGTTCAAGACATTACATAGTTCCACGTAATCGAAGTTAGAGTAATTATAAAGTACCCAAAGCTAGGGAATAAACAATTACACCAATTAGAGCTAAGCAAAGTATATATACTATTATTACACTTTATTATTATATTTATTAATATTTTTTGGTATATAAAAACCTCTAGTCAAACCCTTAGTAAATAAGAGACTTTTTAAAGGCTGTTTTATACAGCGCAGGAGATTCAGATGAAAACATCGAAGAAGAATCAAATTCTTGAGAACATAGAGTATGTAACTGCTTTGAACGAACTTCCGAAAACAATACAGTCTATTATGGATGTTCTACAAGTTGCTGGACTCTCAGCGTTATAAATACAATAAATACACTTCATTTCGAAAAACTTCCACTTAATACTTATTATTATTTGATTCGTAAAAAAAAATCTGGTATTTGAATTCAAATTCTTGAGAAGAGAATTATTCTTGTTGAAAATTCAATTTCACATCCATGAAATGAAAGAGTACGAACAGGAGTAGGAACAGGTGTTATCCCATCATCCTTATTCCACAAATTTTCTTCATTCTAATGATCGTCCTATAACTAAAGACCTTTTAGAATAAATAATTTTTGATGAAGAATTAAATTCTGAATACATATTTCTTGGATCTGAGTAGTTAACACATTTTTCATATCTACTTATAGGTACTTGTTGTAAAAAAAAAAAAAAAACTTGGGTAAATTCCCAAGAAAAGGGTTTGGCCAGCCAAACATTATTGTTTACTATTAATTTACTTAATGAAGTAAAATGTTCTTGCAGAAAAAAAAAAGTTAGGTATGGATTATTAGGCATATTTAGTTTTATATTACCATCTTATTAAACAACACCTTAAAAATAATAATAATAATAATAATTCTACATTTTGTATGTAATATATTTTTGTATATACATATATATAGATAAATAGATATTATATAAAATTGTATTGTTATCAAAGTGGGTCTTAAAAAACAAAAATGCGTCATAATAATTACCTAAAAATAAAAATTGAAGAATAGTATGTTTATTTTCCTTTTAATTTTTTTTTTCTTTTTATTAATTAAACAAATTTTATCAAAATAAACGTTTTCAATTCGAATTTGTTTATTTTTAAATTTTTCCTCTTTTTTTTTTCTTTTTAAATCATCTAACATTAATCAATTTATAATAATGTAAGTATTTTAAACATTTCTCATTTCACTAAAATTTAAATATTATAATACTCTTTTAATTTATTAATAACAAACTAATTTCTAGTATACTTTTTCACCACACCTATGAGATTTTAAGGGATTATTATTTATGTAAGTTCTTATTATAAAGAATTTGTACTGTTTTCTTTTTAATATATTTCCACTCTACCACAATATAACTAGAAATAATAATCTGGAATTTAATTTTTAAACTTAACACTCACGCGTCTAATGAAAAACTAAAAAGATAATATGAAAAAAGTATATGAAAGCCTATAACAGAGATATATATATATAAAAAATTGATCAATCAATTATATCAAAATTGAACTGGAATGGGATTATATCCAATTTTTTGATACTATAAGCAGAAGAAAGTAATATGTAGGCATGTAGTCTGTCTGTCTTATCACACCAATAAACAGGGACAATTCCATAATACAATTTTAACGGTTTGACTATACTATAATCCCCTCCTTCGTATACAAAATTTCACATCACTTTCAATATCTGTTTAACTATATGTTGCAAAATTTCATTTAAATCAGTCAACAGAAAAAACATTTTTGCCTAATACTAACTCACCAAACACTTAAGGTATTTTATTGTCTTTCGTACTCTCGTATTCATTGTAAACGTCGCATTTTCTAAGTTTTTTGTATGAGATATACGAAGTTGACGATGTTCAAGATGAATACGATGGTTTTACGAAAGACAATAAACATGCTTAGTAGTTTTATTTGAATTCAATACCGATATCTCTCTCTCGACGACAAGGGTTAAAACATTACAACCAATGCATGTGAATAAATTTTAATCAGATTACCAATGATGATATCGATAACAATAGGCTATATATTGATAGAAAATTTAATCGTCGATTTTAATGTTGTCATCAACATCGATAATTTATCTAATCTAACTAATTTGAATATCTAATTAGATTATTTTTATCAAATTATTTTAATTTGAAAATCTATTTGAATAAACAAATTTCAATGTTTACAGAACAATCAAATAGTATGATTGGTTTTTTTTTTGCATATTTCATATTTATTATCAAATTTATATAGAATTATTATACATGCAAAGCAAAAGCAAATCTAAGATGCTCTACAAAAAAAAGCTAAGATATTTAAGTGATTAAGGGTAACTCACCGAAGGATTTCTTTGTAATATCCTGTATCTCAGTGGCGGTTGAGAATGTATCCTCATTGTCATTTTCCAAAACGAAATAAGGATGTAACCAATGAAATTTCCATTTCTATTCATCATCTGAAGAAATTACAATTACTCGTAGACGTTTTCGTGAAAGTTAAATACATCAAATGAAAGTTGGAAAAGACTTCATATTCGTCTGAAAAAAAAAAAAACAATTTCTTAATCCATATATAAAAGAAATACGTCAGGATTACTCCCAAATTACTGCACTGGGATTTGTGGAGAAGTTATTAGGCAAAAATCAGGGTGACCACAAAATTTTATATTATTTATTAGGATAAATTATTCCATTAAAACTAAATATAAAGCTTAAGTTTATGTAAATTGTGAAAGTAATCCTTACACTTTTGTCCACACTTGTTTTGACTTTTTGGTTTCTTCCCTTGCTTGTGACATACAGATTTTGATGGATCTTCACTCTTTGTAGTCCACCGAACTCAAAAAAGACCTGCCTGACTCTGTCCATTCAGTTTTCTCGATATCTCTTGAACACATTATTTGGTGTCATTAAAATTTTGAGAGTTGGTTCTGGTTATTTATTATTGTTTTTGGTATCGATCTGAAAAAAGGTTCCGGGTCCGTATTTGGTTTCTCGACTCGATCTCGATTTCTGCTGTGAAATACCAAATTTCTATTATACCAACAAAAACTTTAAAGGCTTTTTGTCGACCCAATCAATCGAGTTGAGAAACCAAGGGGATAAATGTTGATATTTGAAATCTGAAATTCTTTTTGCTGATTTTAATGGAATTTAGAAATATTCATTGCCTAGATAATTTCATTTAAGCAGATTTAATTCAGTGAGGATCGAAAAAAGGACATAGTATAAAACGAATCGCAAGTATAATTTCAGTCCTGTAAGCAACCATTTAATGAAAATAGTTTAATCTGAAGGTGTAAAGATCCATTAACTCAACAGCTGAAAAGACTATACCTTTGTTGGTTCATCAACTTGTCCACGTAGATCAAATTTGCAAATATATTTATTATATTTTATTTAATGTATCTATTTGAAAAAGAAATACCTTAATTTTTTAATACAAATTTATTATCGACCTAATTTTCTTCTTTTTTTATCGAATTCTGAGAAGTATCATATAAAAAATTTCGTAATTCATAATTTTTAAAAAAATTGTATGATTTTATAGCAGCAGACGGATTTATATTATGTAACGGGTGAATTGGTAGTAATTCATTGTCTGGATTTCCAAGTATATACGCCGGTGCTGAAAATTCACAATGCTGAGCGACAGATATACCACTTAATGTATAGCATGTATGATAAAGATCTTGACCTCTAGAATAACAAAAAAAAGCAAAAAAAAAAAAAAATACATTTAAAAATATGAATGATATCTTAAAATTTACTTTCCAGGCTTATCGATCAAACCACCAGAAGGCTTTTGACAACATATTAGTACATATTCTTGTAGAGCATGTCTATTAAATAACGGAGTTCTCAAAATGTCGGCAAAAAACGGATCTGTTGACGATATAATTGAGTAGTGATAAGTCCAATAATGTAGGAAAATTATAGTTCTTATTGACTTAATGATCTAAGAATTAGTTCTAAAGGTAGTAATGGCACGGTATAGTATACAATAAAATAACTTTCTGAGAAGATGTGAAAACTAACGAGTGACCTTTCGTTTATTTTTAGAATTGTATAACATTTTGTTGCGACTTTATATTTAAACCCAACAGGATCTAATTGTATTTGCATTTTTACACCATTACTACCTTTATTTCTATTATTGACACATTTTAAAATTTTAGTAGTTTCTAGTAATTACCATTTTTTGATAGCACGGCTTGAATAATAGCTAAAGTAGAACCAACCCAAAAAGAATAGCACCCGTCAACCAGCTTATTTGTTCGTCCTTGAAATCCACCTTCGTATCTCATTTGCCTTCCTACTACCCATTTCTGTAAAAGCAAATTTGTAAAATCTCAAGAAAATAAAAGCACAATAAAATTGCTATACAAGATTTATATATTATGTTTTCAATTGAATTAATTTTGACTATCTTTTCTCTCGATAACAGTCGACTTTTTGATTTTATATAAATCCTAAAAGTTTTTGTAACTCCTTTTATTGGAATCGCATAAAAGAATAACTGAAACTGTTTTTATATATCTATAACAGTTTTAATATGCAACTTGAGTAAAATTTTTAATAGAAAACAAAATATATATATCTTATATAGCGAATGATTCAAAAATGTATAATCATACTAGAAGTTGTTTCAAATTACAAAAATCCGCCTTGCCCAACATTACCAAAGATGCAATGCCACAAAATGTATAGCCGCCATGCGCTTCTAAGTAAGGGGCACCCCCAAATCCTCCTTCATAAGTTTGGCATTCACTGATCCAATTTGCAGTATTTGCAAAAAGTTTCTCTTCTTCTTCCGTTGTAAAGTTTGCTAATCTTGCACATGATAGTGCACAATAAACTCCTCGCACGTCAA
This sequence comes from Xylophagus ater, assembly GCA_963422695.1. Lineage (NCBI taxonomy): Eukaryota > Metazoa > Arthropoda > Insecta > Diptera > Xylophagidae > Xylophagus > Xylophagus ater. Next base: position 46,963,550 of record OY730484.1, read on the forward strand.
TTTCTCCATCAACATGTAGTCTAAATGCACCATTCTCTTCACGCAAAGACAATAAAAATTTTTCTAATGAAACTTTGTGTATAGCATTATATGCTTTCTCAGTTCCAATTATGCAGCAACTGTTCACAGCAGCATACGTAGTAGCAAGATGAGGCTCCTGACCAGGTCCTCCTCCAAATCCTCCATTCGCATCCCTACATCTGAAAGAAATAACAATAATAAAAAAAAAACAATAAACAATATCTCGGTCAATTGTACTTAGCCAAAAATTCTACGGTATTATTTAAAATGTCTTCATTAAATTTATAGTTTAACAAATTCGCCGAATTTAAGATCCAGTAAACAAGCCATGGTCGGCTACTATCTAGGCATTCATATGCCGATGACAGGCTTCTTAAAGAGTTCTCCAAATATTGTATGTGCTGTTCTCTGTGAATTTGTGGTATGCTATTATCAAGGCATTGTAATTGTAGAAACCTATTATAGCACTTTTCGACTAAATTCTCTGTTTTAATCTGAAAGCAAATAAATAATTCCATAAAGAAATTATTTCTTTGGTCCTTATATTTATTACCTGTTCAATTGATGTTAATGTTGAAATATTTTCATTTTGAAACTTCTCGCCTCGTAGAAAATTAAAATCCCTAAGCTTAGGAACAGTTTCCATTTCGAAATAATTAGGAATACCTTTTTAGTTCACTTCGAACCGATAACTTGACATATACCTCGTTTATAGAACGAACCTTTCCAAAAAAAACAATCTAGTTAAATTTAAATCGATTTAGAGCTTCAATCCCAGTTTGTAACATGATTAGAATAAATGGAGCAGAAAAAATTTCAAACAACTATTTTACGCCATTTTCGTTTCTAAAAAAAAAAATTAAGTTTATTTGAATAAAATGTTTTCACAAATCTCTAAATTATTATTATTTTAAAAATTAAAAATTTAAAAAAAACTTATTCTCTATGTAGTTAATAAATAATTTTGAGATAAAAGTTCATACTTAAACCACGCATTTTGTTATTTTTTTCTAGGTCAAAGTTGTAAACAAAAAAATCGTGAAAAATGTAATTATAAAAATTTGTTGAAAATTTCCATGAACGGTTTCAAAACTATCATTTATTCAACAACAACAAAATTTAATATGCGAAAGGCAATTTTATACAAAGAAAATTTGTTTTTGAAAACCTAAAACACATTAAAACTAAACTCACTTAATTGAAAAGCTAACGTTTATCAATTATTTTATTTTATATAGTTTCCCAGCTCACTATTTCGAAATGGATTTGAAATTATTTTGAAAACGAATGTACTTTGGATATGTGATGCTGAAGAGAACTCGATACAAATTAACGATAGCACTGTTTTGTCATTGAAATGGTCCTACTCCGTATTGTAAATGAAGGATCGCATTATTCACAGTTGAATTGTTCCTCGTCAGAATGTAAGAGCATATGGGCTATAGAAGATAAATGATCGACTTAAATGCTCACAGTTCCAGTATGTTTCAACTTATGCCTTTGAAGGCTACTTTTCAGTGTAAACGAACGATAGCAGTGTTCACAATTGAATGGTTTCTCGCCAGTATGCGTCCTGATATGGCTCTGAAGATAATTGCTGTCTGCAAATGAACGACCGCAGTGTTCGCAATTGAATGGTTTCCCCACAATATGTGCTTTCATATGGCGTCGAAGGGAAGAACTTTGTGTAAATGAACGATTACAGTGTTCGCAATTGAATAATTTCTCGCCAGTATGTGTTAACATATGACCTCGAAGAGAATTAATTTGTGTAAAAGAACGATTGCAGTGTCCGCAACTGTATGGTTTCTCCCCAGTATGTATTAACATATGGCATTTAAGAGCACTATTCTGTGCAAATGTACGATCACAATATTCGCAGTTGAATGGTTTCTCTCCAATATGTGTGAACATATGGTTTCGAAGGGAAACATTTTGTCGAAATGAACGATTGCAGTAGTTGCACTTAAAAGGTTTTTCACCAGTATGTATCATCATATGCTTTCGAAGAGTTTTTCTTACTGCAAATGAACGATCACATTGATTACATTTGAATGGTTTCTTTCTAGTATGTGTCCTCAGATGATCTCGAAGATTATTACTTGCTGAAAACGAACGGCCGCAATGGTCGCATTTAAATGTTTTCTCTCCAGTATGGATTAGCATATGCCTTTGAAGATTACATTTTACTGTGAACGAGCTATAACACTGGTCGCATTTGAATGGCCTCTCTCCGGTATGAGTCCTCTGATGGACAAATAAATTTGGCTTTGAAGTATATACTTTCTTACATTGTGAACACTGGAACTGCTTTTTAGAATTTGGAACTTCATCCATTGTCTCAAGTTCAGTAATATAAAAATGTTCATGATTTTGAGCGTGCAATGATAAGTCTTCAATAGTTAAAAAACGTTCATCGCATATAGTACAACTATTCCAAATTAAATTTTGCCGATCTTCTTGAGTTATATCGTTTTTGTGTAAATAATCACGAATTTTATCAGTTTCAAGTTCATCTTCAATTATTAATTCTGGTTCTTGCTTTATTGAAACTTCAGGGAAAAATAATTTCAATGACCCATTTTCTTCACCGCCTTTTGCAGCAAATGAATTAGTTTTGATTTCAGACATTTCTACGGACATTTTTTATCATCCTCTTCCTATCAAAATATAGTTTAATTAGAAATACTTTTTTCTGATGGCTACTTACAAAAGCGAAATTATATCATAAATACAATAAAAAGTTTTCTACGTCAAACTGTTTGGGTTCAATTTAAAAACAAATGAATAAATGTATTTTGTGACCGACTTAACAACACCGCATGCAAGTTTGTTTTTAAAAGCCATCATTAAAAGTCGAACTGTCATAACTTACGTTTGACAGCTCTTCAGCAAATTGACATTTCAAAATAATAAATTAAATCGTTTTGAAGAAAAATTTAATTGTATGTTGCTAAGGAACTTAAAAATTTAAATTTAATTAAATATCGGGTGTAAAAATCGTTTATTTATAATCATTTCTAACTTTTCGAAAATAAAAATTGTTTTAAGCTTGGATAGGAAAATCATAAAAAATGGCAGGAGAAATGCCAGAAGTGAAAACCATGTTGTTTTCTGAAAAATGCCATGAAGAAACCTCGTCATCGGAAATAATTGTACCTGAAGTTTCAATAAAACAAGAACCAGAATTAATAATTGAAAATGATTTTGAAGCCAAAATTGATGTTACTCAAGAAAATCAATTAAATGTAATTCGCCATATTTGTAAAATTTGTAATGAACTGTTTTTAAGCTTCGAAGATTTGTCATTGCACACCCAAAATTATGAACATTTTGAAATTAGCGAAGTTGATACGACGGATTCAAATTTTAAAAAGAACTTCGAATGTTCGCAATGTGAGAAAGTATATGCTTCCAAGCAAATGCTAAAAATCCACCAAAGAATTCATACCGGAGAGAGGCCATACAAATGCAGAAAGTGCAATCGTTCATTTACGGCAAGTTCTAGTCTTCAAAGGCATATGTTAACGCATAGTGAAGATAAGCCATTCAAATGCGACCATTGCGATCGTTCATATAAAGATAGTAGTAGTCGTCGAAGGCATATATTGTGGCACACTGGAAAGAAACCATTCAAATGCGGCTACTGTAATCGTTCATTTATACAAAATGCTCATCTTCGAAGCCATATATTAACACATACTGGAGAAAAACCATTCAAATGCAATCACTGCGATATTTCATTCGCACAAAGTGGTAATCTTCAAAGTCATATGATGACACACACTGGAGAAAAACCATTCAAATGCAACTGCTGCGATAGTTCATTCACGTTAAGGAGTAATCTTCGAAGACATAAGTTGACACATACTGGAGAAAAAACATTCAAATGCGACGACTGTGATTGTTCATTCACACGAAGTAGTAGTCTTCAAAATCATATGATAAAACATACTGGAAGGAAACCATTGCCACCAGGATGATTAAAGATCTATGAGTGCAGAAGAAAAACTATTCCAGTGCTGTGAACGTTCATATTTTAAAAAGATTAAACTAGAAATACATAGGAATTCCAATGGACGTCTTTACCAATGTATTAATTGTGGTAAATAGTTAATTTTCCTTGAATAAAATGTCATAAAGTAACTATAACTTTTTCTCTATTTCGAGAAGCTGGTGTTAGAGAGTAAACTTTACAGTCGAAAACATCTTGATTTTTGAGATGTATTAAAGAAGCTGTGTGATCTTCATAAAAATAATTAATTTTAATTGTTACTTTTTAATTTTAAAATTCACTTCATAATTTTTAACAATCTAGTTACTATTTATTTTAAAATAAAAAATAAAAATAAAGTTATAATCAGTCTTTTCGATTCTCCGAATTTACAAACGTATATACGCTACAGGTTTGAAATCCGTTTTTACAAATCGGTTAAATCTGACGTATATACGTAGATGTGTATGACAGTTGAAGAAGTTCAATAGCTTTCTCGGATTATTTATTTTTTCTTGAAAATATTTGCTCAATGGTAGTGGGGTTTATTAATTTATAAATCTTTGCTCTAGTTTCACTATTTGTGTGTTTTGAAGTAAAATTTCGAAAACAAGAAGATTTTTAATTAAAATACAAAAAACGTAAAAAAATGGCAGAAGAAATATCTGAAATCAAAACTATTTTATTTGCTGAAAAATACAGTGAAGAAAACAGAACATCGGAAATAATTGTACCTGAAGTTTCAATAAAACAAGAACCAGAATTAATAATTGAAAATGATTTTGAAACCAAAGTTGATGTTACTCAAGAAAATCAATTAAATTCGATTCGCCATATTTGTACAATTTGCAATGAACAGTTTTTAAACTTCGAAGATTTGTCATTGCACACCCAAAATTATGAACATTTTGAAATCAGTGAATTCCATGAAGATACGGATGAAATTTTAAATTCTCAGAAAAATGTCCAATGTCTACTATGTAATAAAATATTTTCTTCTAAGCCAAATCTAGAAACACATCTGAGAATTCATACAGGCGAGAAACGATTCAAATGTGATTGCTGCGAACGTTCATTTACACAAAACGCTTCTCTTCGTCGCCATATGATGACACATACTGGAGAGAAGCCTTTCAAATGTGACTACTGCAATCGTTCATTTGCACAAAGTCATTCTCTTCGAAACCATATGATGATACATACTGGGGAGAAACCATTGAACTGCGGACAATGCAATCGTACTTTTGCACATAGAAGTAATCTTCAAAAGCATATAATGATGCATACTGGTGAGAAACCATTTAAATGCAATCAATGCGATCGTTCATTTGCAGCAAGTAATACTCTTCGAACTCATTTAAGAACACACTCTGGAGAAAAACCATTCCAATGCAATCATTGCGATCGTTCATTTACACAAAGCAATTCTCTACAAGACCATTTATTGACACATTCTGGAGAGAAGCCATTCAAATGTGATCACTGCAGTCGTTTATTTACGCAAAGTGGGAATCTTCAAAGACATATGTTAATACATACTGGAGCGAAACCATTCAAATGTGACCAATGCGATAGTTCATTCACGCAAAAAGGGAATCTGCAAAAGCATAGGTTGACACATAGCGGAGAAAAACCGTTCAAATGCAGTCATTGCGATCGTTTATTTGCATCAAATAGCACTCTTCGAGATCATGTAAACACTCATACTGGAGAGAAGCCATTCAATTGCAATCGCTGCGGTCGTTCATTTGCCCGAAGTCGTACCATCCGAGAGCATATGAAGACACACTCCAGAGATCTTTAAAACGTTTGTGAAATTCAACTGTAAATAGAAATCAAATCATCTTTTCAAGTAAGTACAATTAAGTTTAAAATATTCATGCAACTCATTGCTTTCCATTTCTAGGTGTATCTCAAATAAAAAAAATAGGGGAGATAAACTATATACGTGCATGGGCCATGTGCTACCTTTCCATGATTTGTTGCATAAGTGTTTGAACGTGTGACTTGCAGGCGTCATCCTGAAGTAAATTTAACCACTACTTAGGTGGCTAGCCACCAGCTGGCTATTTTGATAGAAACTAGCAGAAAAGATGTCGGAAATCAATCCACCGTGGATTCTTACTAGATCTAGATTGTATCAATATTAATTAACTATTTTATATCTGTGGTTAAATGGAACAAAATAAAATATTTCAATTCAATTCAATTCAAAAAACGTTCTGATTTTAATAAATTTTTAAAACAAATAATTTCAAAGCTTTTATATTCAAAAATCAAGTTTGCCTACCCAAAAACCTTTATATAACGTTATAAACGTTTTTGACATTTCACCATATGTCAAGATTTTCATTTGAAATTTATTTCACATTTCCATTTCCATTCTGTTTGGTCCTTTGACATGGATAATTAATTTGCCTGAACAAATTTATTGATTTTTACTTCAAAAACTTTAGTAAGGTGTATTTTCTAAGTTATAAATATTTGTTATAATTTCACCATTTTTACACTTGTAAGTAACGTATGGAAAACAAAAATATTCCTAATTAAAATATGTACATTTTAGACAAATAATAAAATGGCAGCCGAAATGTCAGAAATGAAAACAATTTTATTTTCTAAAAAATGCTGTGAAGAAAATGAATTATCGGAATTTATTTTACCTGATGTTTTAATTAAACATGAACCCGAAATTAAAATTGAAGATGATCTTGATGAAACTAAAATTGATATAACTCAAGAAGATGGATTAAAATCGGTTTGGCATATCTGTACATTTTGCAATGAACGCTTTTTAAGTTTCGAAGATTTGACATTGCACACCCAAAATCATGAATATTTTGAAATTACTGAACTTCAGACAACGGATGAAGCTCCAAATTCTAAAAAACATTTCCAATGTTCGTATTGTAACAAAGTATTTACTAAAAACCAAAATCTAGATATCCATTTAAGAGTTCATACAGGAGAGAGGCCATTCAAATGCGACCAGTGCGATAGTTCATTCACAGTAAATGGTTCGCTTCAAACCCATATGATGACACATACTGGGGAGAAGCCCTTCAAATGCCAATACTGCGATAATTCATTTGTACAAAGGAGTAATCTTCAGACTCATATAAGAAAACATACTGGGGAGAAACCATTCAAATGTGATTGCTGTGAAAGTTCATTCAGACAAAGTATTGATCTTCAAAGGCATATGACACTGCATACTGGAGAAAAATCTTTCCAGTGCAATTATTGTGATCGTTCATTTGCACGAAGTCATACTCTTCGATATCATGTGAGGACACACACTGGAGAAAAACCATTTCAGTGCAGTCACTGCGATCGGTCATTTTCACGAAGTCATTGTCTTCAAAGCCATATGACATTACATTCTGGAGAGAAACCCTTTAAATGTACATACTGCGATAGTTCCTTTACACAAAACGCTAGTCTTCGAAACCACTTGTTAACACATACTGGAGAAAAGCCATTCAAATGCAATCACTGCGATCGTTCATTTACGCAAAATCGTGCTCTTCAAAGTCATATAATGACACATACTGGTGAGAAACCATTCAAATGCAACCAGTGCAATTCTTCATATACACAAAGAAGTGGTCTTAAAAAACATATATTGACGCATACTGGAGAAAAACCTTTCCAATGCAGTCACTGTGGTCGTTCATTTGCATCAAGTAGTACGCTTAGGGATCACGTTAAAACCCATACTGGAGAGAAGCTATTCAATTGTGATCACTGCAATCGCTCATTTGCACGAAGTTATACCCTTCGGATTCATCTAAGGACACATGATCCAGAGAAGCCCTTCAAATGTGACCAATGCGAACGTTCATTTACAGTGAATGGTTCGCTTCAAACACATATGATGGTACATGCTGAGAAGAACATTAAAAAAAAAATGAATGCTTGTGTTTTAAAAAAGCTCGACTAGAAATACATTATCGACAGAATTACAATGGAAGTCTTTATAAATGTAATAAAGTAACTACATATAATTAATTGTAATTAAATATATTTTATTAAAAATTTTTTAACCCTTTTTTTATTTCGGCCATATCGAAACATGGGTTTTAAAGTTAATTTTACTGTCGAAGAATTTTACCCCGTTTTTATTAACTCGCTTTCTTGTTTGTTTGCCTGTCTAGTACAAATCTTGCAATCGGTTTTTAACTAACTTCCCGACTAGCTAGACATTTGAAAGTTTTAAAATAACTCAGAACACGATGACAATGCATTCTTTTAATACTTTTAGCCATCTTTAAGCAAAATTGAATTCATTTTCAGTAAATTTTGTTTTGTATGGAAAAAATTTTTTTAAAAAAGTATTTATGAATACATAGATATGTCAATTATATATATTTCAACAAAAAATTTAAAAACATGGTATATAAAAAGTTCTTTTTATCTTGTAATTATTTACATATTTACTTAACGTAGTAAAAGATTAAAACGTATTTAGGTAGCCGGCTTTTTAGGAAATGCCTAGCTCTAAAAATTATTATTACTGTTAACACAATTATAACTATTATGCATTTAGCCAAAATTTAAGTATATAAGTACTTGCTCTCGGCATTATCAAATTAAAATTATTGATTAAAACACAGAAAAGGACAAAACAAACATATAAAGCCTAAAGCAAAATTTACAGGAACCTGGAGAAAGTTAATTTCAGATCAGGACTGAGTTTCAAACGTGCTAATAATATAATGCAAATGGAAATATATTAGTGGAAAATATCCAGGGAAATAACACATATCCTTTCATAAGATTTAATAAAGGGCATTGAGGCAAAAACGTAAAATTTTGATCATTAGAAAATGTATGTTTATTGTTGTACATACATAATTAATTTTCGTAGTATTAGGGAGATCTATTCGGGTAATTGTGATATATGGGTTCTTTACACAGTGCTAGTAGCTGTCTTTGCGACTAGTACGTCGTTTGGACAAACTGGAGCAAGGCGAAGACCGGGAATGCTCGAATGAGTTCGTTCCAGCCTCACAGTTCTTATTTTCAATAAAAAAAAAAACCAAGTCTTTTCAAGTAAGTAGAATGAAATTCAAAGTGTTCATGAAATACTCATTGCCTTTATTTTTCAGCTTGTTTGATAATACCGCGTCTTCGCAGGGCGGCCAATTTGCCCAAATTGGAGCAAGGCGAAGACCGGGAACATTCGAATGAGTTTGTCAAAGGGTAAGTACAACGAACTTTAAAACAATTATATACTCATTGCTTTTTTTTTCTAGATGTATCTCAACGTAAAAATAGGCAGTATCTTCAAGTAAATCTGGCCACTTCGTAGTGGTGCTTAGCCACCACCATGTTCGAATAATATAAAAATATTATCTTTACAAAGTAAGTAGAATGAAATTCAAAGTGTTCATGCAATACTCATTGCTTTCTTTTTTCTAGGTGTATCTTAAAATAAAAAAATAGGGGAGGTAAAATATCCATCTGTATACGTACTACCTTTCCATGATTTGCGGAAGTGCTTGAACGTCTGACTTGCAGGCCTTGGAACAAAATAAATTTTAAGCATATAAAATATCCAGCTCCTGCATGTGCTAATTGAAGATGTAAGTTGTATTCCCAGAAAGGCTCAAAAATCAAGTTTACTTCGACTGCCCAGTTAACTTTGAAACCTGTGTTTCTCTCTAAATAAAGAAAAAAATAACTTTTTAAAATATTTAATTACAAATAACTATAAATAGTTCCTTTATTACATTTCAATAAAGTAAAAAAATACTAGTATGTCGTTGAAAAATGCCCCTTTTCCACAATCGGTATGTTGATAAAAACGTTTATTGATATTCTTTCGATAATGTATTTCTAGTTCAGTTTAGTCTTTTAAAATACGAACGTTTACAGCGTTGAATAGTTCCTCTTCACAAGTGTGTTATCCTATGACTTCGAAGAGTATCACTTCGTGTGAATGCACGATCGCACTTGTCGCATTTAAATGGCTTTTCTCCAGTATGTGTCATCATGTGAATTCGAAGAGTACCACTCTGTGTAAATGAACTATTGCAGTGGCGACACTTAAATGGTTTTTCTCCAGTATGTGTCATAATATGCCTTCGAAGACTACTACGTAGCGCAAATAAACGGTCACAGTGGTGACATTTAAATGATTTCTCTCCGGTGTGTGTCAACATATGGCGTCGAAGAGAAATACTATGTATAAACGAACGTTGGCAAAAATTACATTTAAATGATTTCTTTCCAGTATGTTTTAACATATGGCTTCGAAGATGAGCATTTTGTGTAAATGAACGATCGCACCGATCACATTGGAATGGCTTATCCCCAGTATGTGTCATCACATGGCGTCGAAGAGAAATCCTATATATAAACGAACGTTGGCAAAAATCACATTTAAATGACTTTTTTTGAGTATGCATTAACATATGGCTTTGAAGATGAGCATTTTGTGTAAATGAACGTTCGCAGCAGTCACATTTGAATGGTTTCTCACCGGTATGGATCATCATGTGAGTTTTAAGATCACTACGTTGTGCAAATGACCGATCACAACAGTCACATTTGAATAGTTTTTCCCCAGTATGCGTTAGCATATGCCTTTGAAGACTACTTTTTACTGTGAAGTAACGATTGCACTGATCGCATTTGAATGGCCTCTCACCGGTGTGAATCCTCTGATGGTTAATTAGCAATTGTTTGGAAACATACTTTTTCTCACACTGCGAACATTGGAAATATTTTTTAGAAGTATGTGTCATCATATGATTTCGAAGACTACTTCTTGCTACATATGAACGATTGCAAATGTCACATTTGAATGCTTTGTTCCCAGTATGCGTCACAACATGGCTTTCAAGATTAGCATTATGTCTAAATGAACGATTGCACAAGCCACATTTGAATGGTTTATCTTCAATATGAGTCAACCTATGCCGTTGCAGACTCCTTCTTGCTATAAATGAACGATCGCAGTGGTCGCATTTAAATGGCTTACGTTCAGTATGAGTCAACCTATGCCTTCGAAGACTAAAACTTACTGCAAATGTGCAATTGCACTGGTCACATTTGTATGGCCTCTCTCCAGTATGAATTCTGTAGTGGATTTTTAACATGTGTTTAGAAGTATATTCTTTCTTACATTGCGAACATTTGAAATGTAGTTTAGAATTTGGAACTTCATCCATTGTCTGAAGTTCAGTAATATAAAAATGTTCATGAATTTGAGAGTGCAATGATAAATCTTCAATAGTTAAAAAACGTTCATCGCATATAGTACAACTATTCCAAATTAAATTTTGCCGATCTTCTTGAGTTATGTCGTTTTTGTGTAAATAATTACGAATTTTATTAGTTTCAAGTTCATCTTCAATTATTAATTCCGGTTCTTGTTTTATTGAAACTTTAGGTAAAATCAATTCCGATGATGAGTCTTTTTTGTCGTTACTACGTACTGCAAATAAACTATCGGAATTGAATGAATTTTCATCAGTACGTGTCAAAATATGGTTTTGAAGATGAGCATTTTGTGTAAATGAACGATCGTAGTAATCGCACTTGAATGATTTCTCCCCAGCATGTGTTATCATATGGCGTCGAAGAGAAATACTATGTATAAATGAACTTTGGCAAAAATCACATTTAAATGGCTTCTTTCCAGTATGGGTTAACATATGGCTTTGGAGACGCGATTTTTGTGTAAATGAACGATCGCACTGACCACATTGGAAGGGCTTATCACCAGTATGTGTCATCATGTGATTTCGAAGAGTACCACTTTGTCTGAATGAACTATTGCAGTGATGGCATTTGAATGGTTTTTCTCCTGTATGTGTCAACATATGCCTTTGAAGACTGCTTTTTACTGTAAAGTGACGATTGCACTGGTCGCATATGAATGGCCTCTCTCCGGTATGAGTTCTCTGATGGTTATTTAACAATTGTTTAGAAACATATTTTTTCTCACACTGCGAACATTGGAAATATTTTTTAGAAGTATGTGTTATCATATGATTTCGAAGACTACTTTTTGCTACATATGAACGACTGCAAATGTCACATTTGAATGGTTTCTTCCCATTATGCGTCACCATATGGCTTTGAAGATTAGTTTTTTGTCTAAATGAACGATTGCACAAGTCACATTTGAATGGTTTATCTTCAGTATGAGTCAGCCTATGCCGTTGCAGACTCCTTCTTGCTATAAACGAACGATCGCACCGATCACATTGGAATGGCTTATCTCCAGTATGTGTCATCATATGTTTTCGAAAACCACTATGTAGCGTAAATAAACGGTCACAATGCTGGCATTTGAATGGTTTTTCGTCATTATGTGTCACCATATGAATTTGAAGACTATTAATTGCTGCAAATGAACGATCGCAAATGTTACACTTCAATGGTTTATCTTCAGTATGGGTCAACCTATGCCTTCGAAGCGAACCACTTACTGTAAATGAACAATTGCACTGGTCACATTTGTATGGTCTCTCTCCGGTATGAATCCTCAGGTGGATTTTTAACATGTGCTTGGAAGTATATACTTTCTCACATTGTGAACACTGGAACTGCTTTTTAGAATTTGGAACTTCATCCATTGTCTGAAGTTCAGTAATATAAAAATGTTCATGATTTTGAGCATGCAATGATAAGTCTTCAATAGTTAAAAAACGTTCTTCGCACATAGTACAACTATTCCAAATTAAATTTTGCTGACCTTGAGTTATATCGGTTTTGTGTAAATAATTATGAATTTTATCAGCTTCCAATTCATATTCAATTATTAATTCCGGTTCTTGTTTTATTGAAACTTTAGGTAAAATTAATTCCGATGATGAGATTTCTTCATCGCATTTTGTAGAAAATAAATCAGTTTTGATTTCAGATATTTCTGCTGCCATTTTCCTATCAAAACGCATTTTATTAAAAAATATTTCCGTTTTGAAAAGCTGTTTATAAAGGTAGTAATTGTGATAGTATAGCAAATATTGAATACTTACAATCGATTAGGGTTTAACAATTATTTAATTTAAAGTAAAATAAATGAATTTGTCCCAACAAAGGGATTTTTCTATGTTGTTTGTTACTCCGATGTATGATCTATGACTATGTTTACGAAGCACTTTAATATGATAATCTTTCATGTACAATTTGAAATATTACGAAATTCTATTAAATATTTATGTTCTTTTATGTTTTCCTTCCGGTTTTATTTACGAAAATATGATTTAAATCTCCACTTCCAAAGTGATTTAATTTGTTATATTCAAATGTCAAGTAGTTTGTAGAAGAATCACTGTTAAGCACGATAACGTCAAATTTTACCGTCGTATGAAACTGTTGGCAGTGAATTTGCCCACAATTTTAAACTGCAGTACCAAACAGATGAAAACTGAAGTTATTTTGTTATGCAATTGCATTTCCATTGCTTGTGTATAGTGGGGTAGTGGCGGCGTTAAAAATATGAATTCGAAGGGGCAACATTGTAAATGGGCCAAATGCTCATATCCGGTACAACATTCGAATTCCAAAAAAAATTGTTGGGTTTTTCTTTAAAAAATCAAATTTCTTTTAAACAGATACAAAATTAAATTATTAAATATTAATTATAAATACGTATATTCCTACGTAAATCAATAGCCGAAAGCCATTTTATACATAGCGCCTCAGTATTTTGACCAAAATTATGACTGTCACTAATAGTTTTTGTTTTAAATTTAATAAAAAGCAGGAGGGTTTCGCGCCTCTATTTAGATTCAAACTTCTAAATCCTTCCGAAGAAAATCGGTGTTCATTCGACAAAAGTGAAAAAATTATACTAATTTTACTAATCAGAACTTCAACTGCCAAACTTTGCTGGTGCTGTCGTGTAATGTCCAGTTAACTTTGAAAACTGTGTTCTATTCTGTGGATAAATAAGAGGCTCCTCTAAATAAAGAAAAAACATAACTTTCTAAAATATTTCATTACAAATAACTATAAATAGTTCCTTTATCACATTTTATTAAAGAAATGGGTACATACTAGTATGTCGTTGAAGAATGCTATTTTTCAGAAATCGATATGTTGATAAAATCGTACATTGATATTCTTTCGATAATGTATTTCTAGTCTAGTTTAGTCTTTCAAAATCGAACGTTTACAGCGTTGAATCGGTCCTCTTCAGTGTGTTCTCATTGATCGATAATCGCACAGGTGGCATTATGACTCCACTCCAGTATATCCTATGAACTTGTGTAAATGAACGATCACAGTCTTCGCAGCATATGTCTTCGAAGACTACTACGTAGCGCAAATAAACGGTCACAGTGGTGACATTTAAATGATTTCTCTCCGGTGTGTGTCATCAGATGGTCTCGAAGATTACCATTTATTATAAATGAACGTTCGCAAAACACGCATTTAAGTGTTTTTTTTTTCAGTATGGATCAACAGATGGTCTTCAAAATGGCCACTTGCTGGAAAGGAACGATCGCAATGCTGGCATTTAAATGGTTTTTCTCCAGCATGTGTCAACATATGACTTTGAAGATGAACATTTTGTGTAAATGAACAATCGCAGTGATCGCATTTCAATGGTTTCTCCCCAGTATGTGTCATCATATGGCGTTGAAGGGAAATACTATGTATAAAAAAACGTTCGCAAAAATCACATTCAAATGGTTTCTTTCCAGTATGTATCAACAGATGGTCTTCAAGATGGCCACTTGCTGGAAAGGAACGATCGCAATGCTGGCATTTAAATGGTTTTTCTCCAGCATGTATCAACATATGACTTTGTAGATGAAAAATCTGCGTAAATGAGCGATCACAGTGATCACATGTGAATAGTTTCTTCCCAATATGTCCCATCATATGGCGTCGAAGAGAAATTCTATGTATAAATGAACGTTCGCAAAAATCACATTCAAATGGTTTCTTTCCAGTATGGATCAACAAATGATCTTCAAGATGGCCACTTACCGGAAAGGAACGATCGCAATACTGGCATTTAAATGGTTTTTTACCAGTATGGCTTTGAAGATGATAATTTTGTGTAAATGAACGATCGTACTGACCACATTCGAAGGGCTTATCTCCAGTATGTTTTATTATGTGATTTCGAAGTGTGTAAATTTGTGTAAATGAACGATTGCACAAATCACATTTGAATGGTTTATCTTCAGCATGAATTACCCTATGCCTTTGGAGACTACTTTTTACTGTAAAGTGACGATTGCACTGATCGCATTTGAATGGCCTCTCTCCGGTGTGAGTCCTCTGATGGTTAATTAGCAATTGTTTGGAAACATATCTTTTCTCACACTGCGAACACTGGAACATTTTGTTAGAATTATGTGTCATCATATGATATCGAAAACTACTTCTTGCTACATATGACCGATTGCAAATGTCGCATTTGAAAGCTTTGTTTCTAGAATGCGTCACAACATGGCTTTTGAGAGTAGACTTTTGCTTAAATGAACGATTGCACTGGTCGCATTTGAATGGTTTATCTTCAGTATGAATTACCCTATGCCTTTGAAGACTACTTTTGACTGTGAATGAGCAATTGCACTGGTCGCATTTGTATGGCCTCTCTCCGGTATGAACTCTTTTGTGGATATTTAACAAACGTTTACATTTGTATACTTTCTTACATTGCGAACATTTGAAAGGCTGTTTAGAATTTGGAACTTGATCCATCGTGTGGAGCTCACTAATAGGAAAATGTTCATGATTTTGAGCATGCAATGATAAGTCTTCAACATTTAAAAAACGTTCATCACATACAGTACAACTATTCCAAATTAAATTTTGCCGATCTTCTTGAGTTATGTCGTTTTTGTGTAAACAATTATGAATTTTATCAGTTTCCAGTTCATCTTCAATTATTAATTCCGCTTCTTGTTTTATTGAAACTTTCGGTAAAATTAATTCCGATGATGAGATTTCTTTATCTTTCCTATGAGCTGCAAATAATATATCGGATTTGAATGAATTTTCATGAGTATGCTTCAACATGTGGATTTGTAAAAGAACACTACGTGTAAATGAACGATCACAGTTGTCGCATTTAAATAGTTTTTCTCCAGTATGTACCAACATATGACTTTGAAGAAGAGCATTTTGTGGAAATGAACGATCGCAGCGATCGCATTTGAACGGTTTTTCTCCTGTATGTGTCAGCATATGCCTTTGAAGAAAAGCATTTCGTGGAAATGAACGATCGCAGCAATCGCATTTGAACGCTTTCTCTCCGGTATGTGTCATCATATGAGTTCGAAGACTACTTCTAGCTGTATATGAACGAGTGCAAATGTCACATTTGAATGGCTTTATCCTATTATGCGTTAACACATGGTTTTTGAGAGTAGCCTTTCGTCTAAATGAATGATTGCACAGGTCGCATTTGAATGGTTTTTCTCCAGTATGTGTCATAATATGCCTTCGAAGACTACTACGCATCGCAAATAAACGGTCACAATGCTGGCATTTGAATGGTTTTTCTCCAGTATGTGTCACCATATGCCTTCGAAGATTATCACGTGTTGTAAATGAATAATTGCACTGGTCACATTTGAACAGCCTCTCTACGGTATGAATTCTCTGATGACTATTTAGGATTTGTTTGGACTGTCCACATTGGAAATGCTGTTTAGAATTTGGAACTTCATCCATTGTCTGAAGTTCAGTAATATGAAAATGTTCATGAATTTGAGAGTGCAATGATAAATCTTCAATAGTTAAAAAACGTTCATCGCATATAGTACAACTATTCCAAATTAAATTTTGCCGATCTTCTTGGGTTATGTCGTTTTTGTGTAAATAATTACGAATTTTGTCAGTTTCCAGTTCATCTTCAATTATTAATTCCGGTTCTTGTTTTATTGAAACTTTCGGTAAAATTAATTCCGATGATGAGATTTCTTCATCGCATTTTGTAGAAAATGAATCAGTTTTGATTTCAGATATTTCTGCTGCCATTTTCCTATCAAAACGCATTTTATTAAAAAATGTTTTTATTTTGAAAAGCTGTTTATGAAGGTAGTAATTGTGATAGTATAGCAAATATTGAATACTTACAATCGATTAGGGTTGAACAATTATTAAATTTAAAGTAAAATAAATGAATTTGTCCCAACAAAGCGATTTTTTATGTTGTTTGTTACTCCGGTGTATGATCTATGACTATGTTTACGAAGCACTTTAATATGATAATCTTTCATGTACAATTTGAAATATTACGAAATTCTGTTAAATATTTATGTTCTTTTATGTTTTCCTTCCGGTTTTATTTACGAAAATATGATTTAAATCTCCATTTCCGAAGTGATTTAATTTATTATATTCAAATGTCAAGTAGTTTGTAGAACAATCACTGTTAAGCACGATAACGTCAAATTTTACCGTCGTATAAAACTGTTGGCAATGAATTTGCCCACAATTTTGGACTGAAGTACCAAACAGAACATAGGATCTATAACAGATTGAAATGTGAGTGAAATGGGAAATAGCCACCAGATGGGGCTAAATTTAGTTCAGGATTGCGCGTTCAATCACTTCCGTAACATAAATTGTCTTAGAAAAAATTAATGAATTATTTCACAGAAACGAAACGAAACCAGAGAGAGAATGCGTTGTGGCGTTCTGTCTGGGCTTTACCCTGGAGGCAATCTCGACGGACGCGACGGACGCAATGAACGCGTGAATTGTCAAAAACGTTAGTGACGGTATAAATATTTTTGTGCAGGCAAACTCGACGCCGTCGATGAAATTTGTAATTTTTATTATTATTTGATATAATCTTTGTGTTATAAATTAAAATAGTTTTTTAAGTTGTGTAAATTAATAAAAAGAACTAAAATACCGTTTTTAAATGGAATTTTCACAAAATAATTCCCACACAAAAATTTTAAAATGACATTTGAACGCGTCCGTCACGTAAAAGTTGAACACGAATCAACTTTACAACGTCCGAACCGTCGCGTCCGTCACGTCTACGTCGAGATTGCCACCTCCCATACATTTCGTATGAAATTAACTTTTATTTGACACTTCACGCGTCCCTCGCGTTCATTGCGTCGTTCGCGTCCGTCGAGATTGCCTCCAGGGTTATTCTTTGTTATTTCTCCTCTGAACGATATCGAAATGTTACAGGAAAAATGCTTTACACACAAATAGTATGAAAACCAGTTTTTCTTCACCCTTGTCTGCGGTAGAATCTGTCAAGTAAAAAATAACCAAAAAAAAAAAAAAAAAGAGTTAAATCCGGTCACTTTTTTGCAATATTAATTAAAAAACTAAAATTTTTTTATATTCTAATTGGGTTCTAATAATGTCTCAAATTACGGAAGTTAATGGAACTGAAGAACTTCAAGATAAAAAGCAGAAGAAGGCTACAAAGCATGACGGAGGCGCTGCAGATCTTGAACGAGTTACAGATTATGCCGAAGAAAAAGAAATATCTTCTGCAGACATATCCAGCGTAAGAAAAATATATATATTTGTTTTTTTTTAATCAGTTTGTATTCACACAAGAGAACTTCCTGCCAGTACAACTCACGTTTTAAAAAAAGTGGAATTCCTCTAAAATTTTATTGCGCTTGAATATCTATTGTTGAATTACTGTGAATAAAGTAATTTTCGGCAAGGTACAGCCGTATTTCTTCAAAAGTTTGGTCACAATCTTAATATACCCAATACCGATTTTTTGTCCAACCAAGACTTAATATATCGATACGTTATTTCTATGAGAAGACCATGAAAATTGATTATATTTAGGACTGAACGGAAAAATGTAAAGTATTTGATCTGCTAAATTTTCAGTACATGAGCGAGCAATCAATGCCATAGGAAATTCCTTCTTCCAACTTCTTTTTTTAAAAATTCACCTAATCGGAATGGGTTATCAATAGCTATACTATTGCTACCTCACCTGAACAGGTTGCACTCTGCGCTACGTTGTTTTATTAAATTTTTGTGAGCAATACTGCTGCTGCTATGTATTTCTTCAAAAAATTTTCTCGTTTATCAAATTATTTATGCATTTCTATCGATTCAAATACAATAATTTTGTTTATTTTTAGGCGGTGAATATGTTTGGAGATAAAAGAAGCAAAGAAAATGAAGAAAAACTTGCAAAGGAGAGAGAATTACAGAAAATTCATGTTAAAAAGGAAGATATTGAATTAATTGTATATATATTAAAAGTAATTATAATTTAAGGAATACTAATATCAATTAATTAATTTTTTAGATGAATGAAATGTTAATACCAAAAACGCAAGCAGAAAAAGTTTTAAGAGAAAACAGTGGTGACTTAGTTGCTGCATTAGAAGAACTAACTAGTTGAACCATTCAACATCCATTTATTAACTAAAATGTAAATTTGAATAAATTATCGAGCTTTCATTTTCACATAACACCGTTACAGATTTTTTCTTTTGAATGATTTTTTTTTAATTATAGTAAATTGATTTTACTTAACTGTTTGATCGAAGATGTATAATTTTCTTTTTTTTAATTTTCGCCGTAAATTAATCTTCAACTCATCGTACCAATGTGTTGGGAGATAATTAGAAAATTAAGTAGAAAATTGTGAACTGAGGAGAATAAATTAAGAAAATGTTTAAATAAAATCAATTACTGAATCGTTTTGTATTTTATTTTACTTAAATCTTCCATATTTCGGCTCACTTTAATTGGTATTTCCACAAAGTGGCGTAATACGAATTTAGTCATAATTTCGGAGTTTATGACGTTACAAAATGGACGCTAATTTTCATACGTAGCGTCATTTGACATTTGACCCTTCGTGGATCTGTTCATTTCATCTCCATTTATATAATTCAATTCAAGAACGTTGTAAACTTGTTTTGATATTTGAGTTTTGAGTTATTCGCGTGATAAACATTTTCATTCGGTTACTATTCAAATAAAATATAATAAACTCTAATTACTGAAAAATTTTCCTATTTATGTTACTGTGATTAAACTAATTATCTTGTGAAATGAAAAAAAACAGGCGAAGAGCTTCCGAAAATTCATTTGTTGGGAGAACTGTAGAAGTTACGCCAACTTTTGATTATAATTATCGGCAAGGTAAAAACATAAAAGAAATATATTGGAAGATCGTGTGAAGTAATTTATTTTAAGCATTTTCTTATTTTTATAGAAGAACCAAACGCAAAATTTAATACGAAGCCTGCAATAGAAAAAGTTTTGGAATCTCTTGGAAGTAATGATAGCGATAATAGCACGCAAAAATTTCTTATACAAAATATGTCAAATAGAAAACATGAGAAATTACAGAGGCCTTCTGACAATGGCCTATGTTATTTCACAAGTGATAGTGACGAAATACGATTCCATAATAAAAAACCACTTAAAAAAAATAGTCTACTACCACGAAAAGAACATGAATGTAACTTGAAAAATTTGCAAATAGATGTTGCGGAGGCTTCTGATTTTAGTAAAAATAATTTTATAATACTAGAAAACAAAGGCGACTCGGATACTTGTGCCCCACTTATACATATTGAACAGGAAATTAATGGAAGTATGATTATTTCTAAAATTCACATTAATAAGAAGAAGTTAGAAAGAAATATGAGAAAAAGTACAAAACATATTAGCAAGAAAAAAATTGTACAAGACGATGATAAGGTTTCTGGTAGTGAGAAATTGAGTAAAGGAGGTCAATTACTTCTAAATAGAACCAAATCTAATCAAATACTTCAACATTCCGCTTCTGAGGCGCCGAGAAAACCACCCCGAAGTGTATCTAGCTCATCAGATTTCGTTTTAATTTTGGAAAATGATAATACTGGCTTAAAATCTGTGCAATATAATAAGAAGCAAGTTAATTCCGATGACAAAGTTATATACAAAGAACCAAAATTTAATAAAAGAATGGAGAATTTAGATTTAAGAAAACAAAATGATAATTTTAAAAATACGAATTACTCTGAGATGTACAAAGATAAATCTACATCAGTTTCACAACTAGATATGAATATTTCGAATTTTAAAATACCAGAGACGACCAGACAGTATGTGAAGCCTAGTTGTCCCAATTTTAATGATGTATCACATACTGATCAAAATGTTACGACTAAAAATATTTCTACATATAAAAGAATGTCTGCATATGAATTAATTGAGCCACAAAATAAACAAATTCCGATAATTGGATTTGTTCCTCCGGATGTTGTTAATATGTTGAATTTTAATGATAAATTAGTTGGTGAAATTCACGATCAACAGGCACAAGCTCAATCTATTCCAGCAAATAAATCGGATCATATTGGTTGGGTTGAGCCGGCAAAATTAGGTATCGATAGGAAAGATCTAGCATCGGAACAATATAACGTAAATGATTTTCACAATTTCGTATCTAATATGGAATGTAAAAATACTCCAGTGAAATCTTTCAATCCAAATAATTCACGTAAAAGTTTTATAAAAGAAAAAGTCTTAAAACAAATACTATCAAGTACACCATCAAAAAAAGTTCCAGAACGTACAAACGTACAAAGAAGGCAACCAAGTTTTTCGAAAAGAGCTATGGAAAATACTAAACAATTTCTGGGCAAAAGTATTCGAGTTTTAAATTTGGGAAAAAATACATCAAAATCTGTTAATAACAAAAAGAATATTGAAAATCAAACAAATAATAATTCTGTTGTAAATTTATTACAAGAAAAAAAATTAGATTTTATTAATAATGAAAAGGATGATGATGTAACTTTGAAAACTAATTCCACAAAAGTTGTAGTTCCAGTTGATCGCGCTAAAAATAGTACTCCACTTACAGAATTTTCAAGTTTTGATTTTGATCGAATTATTAATTCACCCAAAATTAATAAAAAGAAAAAACTTTTTCATTCAAATATTCCAAAAGATCGTAATACCACAGATTCTGGTCCAGTTTTTTATCATAGTTATAAATCATATTCATCTGAATTTAATAAAGATTTTTACTTATCAGCTATGGATGATATATTAATTTCACTACGATCTAATTTGGATAAAATTGCTGATAATGGACAGCCGCTACTTTCAATTACAGAACCTGATAATCCTGTTAATCAAGAAATTTTCGCTGAAGCTGATATTCATAATGAACCAATTTATTCGGAAATTTTAGAAAATCTACCGACTATACCGATTGCTGCCAATAAAATGAATGATATTAAAGAGTGCCCAATATATGCTAAAATAAATAAAAAGAAAATTATTCGAAAATCTCAATCATTAAATGATTTAAGTAATATTCCATCAAATATAATAATTCGTAATGAAGAATCTGTATCAGATCCTGGAAGTAATATAATTGAAAATGATATGAAAACTAATAAGACGGAAATAAGAAATGTTAGTAGGTGATCGAATTAAATATACTATTTTGATTGAAAATTCCACATATTATGTACAAGAAAATGGCAAATGTAGAATTTAAAGTCGAAATGGTATATAATGTATGTTTAATAAACTTAATCGAATTCATTTCAAAATTTTAGAAAATTTTAAAAAACGAAAATAATGCCCAAGGCATTGATACAAATGATGTAGAAGAAATTGTATATCAATCTGCTGATGTATTAAAATCACAAAAAACACTTCAGCCATTATCTTTATATGGACTTAAGGTAATATCAATTGTTTTTTTTTCCTTTTAATATCTATTCATGCAAATATCTACTATTCTAACAACTATTGGAAAACTAATGAATAAAGGTGCTTTTATCTCTTTTTTAAACAATTAAATTTTCACATAAAATTCTAACTATTAATTTGTAAAAACTAAAAAAAAACAATAACATCCAACTGTAATCTTTATTATAATATAAAAAATATTAAATTGGCATGAACACATCATATCGCCATCTATCGCATAAACATATATTTACTAGAAATAAGAAAATAAAATAAAAATGTTCCAACAAATCCAATCCGCATTTAACGATACACGAGATTATTTAGAATTTTAACATTTTGGCTGAGATTCCAATGTGTGGAGCTCTTTTCTGTAGGAAAATAAATCAGTAGAACATGTTCTGTGTCTAAGAAAGGAGGTGATTAGCTAATTTGGACGTAAGCATTGTGCTGGCTTTCATTAAATAAACCTTTTTAAAAGGAGGTACAATCCAGTAAGCCCTACGTGCTAGGATCCACAACTGTGCGGGCTCTCGACTACAATATAGTTCTGCATCTGACACTATGCGATTAGTTAGCCGATCATTTAAATCGTATGAAAGAAAAAGAAGAAGCAATAATGTGTAGGGAGATTGTTAGAATCAAGAAGAATCAGTTTTTATTTATGATGGTACCAAGGCAAAGACGAAATAAGAGAAAATCAAAGTACAAAAACTAAACAAACTTCAATTAAAACTATTGTTCTAATTCGTTTACATTTTTACTTCTCTTTTCTTAGGCTTTTGTAAACTAAAAAAGTTCGACATTCTTAGAACTTGGACTTGTACGGAATACAAATAGACCATTTTTCTTTTTCTTGCAATGATGGTTGTGTGTTGGAACTTTTTCTTGTGGGTATGATAAGTAGATAACTCATATGAATCGATTCCTGATAATATTTGGTATTTGGTGTATTCGAATGATTAGTTTTTGTTCGGAAATGGCAAATGGAAAATTGGTAAATTTTTTTTTTACTAAAATGGAGAAGCTTTTAAGTTTCTTACCTCATATCTTTTATTCTATTGGCTTTTATCAAAACTTACGCTTAAATAATTTTGGATTGCAGAATTCAACTGCATGGCTTTTTGTATATATTATAACAATTTTTTTTTTTTTATTGTATATAAAACAATATTAATATGGATATTTTTTTAAGATTTTAATATTTATTTATATTTAAAAAAAAACTGTCTCCTTTTCTTTCATTTAAAAACTAAATTTTTTTTTGATACATACTCTATAATGCATTTTTTATTTTATTTTAAACCTAATTGCCTTTATTTTTGATATTTTTTATTTTTTTTTTAAACTATTTTAACGATTTGTTAATCTTTAAAGTTTGCGACAGACTTACAAAGGAAAGTTCCTATGTGTATGATGGATTATGAAATAGGAACTATTTTTTAATTGTTATACATGGTGACATTAGAATCCGGATAAAATATCCTAGTCTGTCGCAATTTGTACACTAAAGATATTGGATGTGAGTAGTTAGTCAAACCATCATTTGATTCCTAATGCCTTTTCACCCCATGTGCACTTTTATATCTTGGACTTACATGTCTACATGGATGCATTCTGCACTTAAGTTAACTCTCTGCTATTAATTGTGTAATAATTTTGTTGTCACAATTTTTCGTGACAAAAACTTCGTTACTAATCTTGTTATAAACATTTTGAATGTTAAGGCCTGGGGGTGTCGTCAAATGTGACCAAAAATTCAGATAAGCTGAAGACTCTGTATGTTGTATGGTAGAATATACTCAACGTGAAAGCACCTTGGGTGTAGTACTCACACAGCACAGAAATTATCAGAGCATAATTTTGCACATTTATTTTTGAATGAAATAATTTCTAGAAGCGATTTATGATTGCTTTAGAGACGGAATGTTCAACGAAAATGAATTCGACTAGTTGTCTTGCATTTCATCTACATCTAAACGAGGATTGTATTTGAAATCACGGCATATGTTGGGGAATAGTTCACTTCGAGTTCCTGAAACCCAACAAAAACTGTAAATGTTAATATACACATATAGTCGATGGATAACATTATTCGTTAAAAAGCAAGAAGCTTATACATTTCCATAAAACGTATAAAAAAAAAGACAATTACTCACTACTCAATACAGTACATATATGGTTTTTTGTTTTCTCTATTTCTCCAGTAAATAAATGCATATGTAATTTCACAATTTATAATTTTTCAGCCAATTTTTAATAATATAATGAATAAACGATTACTGAAACGTAGTTTTAGTTATCCGTTTATGCGACGAAAAGATTTTAATGCCGACAACATGAATTCCAATGAAACTATTTTGAATATGGCTAGTAACAGTCGCATTAAATCATTAAATACATTTTTCCAAAATCATACAAATCGTAGAAATAAAATTTCGCCCATAAAAGAAGATGTATGCATCCAAAGAAATATGATAAAAGAATCTCAAAATCCAAATTTCAATAAAAACAATTTATATTATCCTACGGCGGGTGCGAATGTAAAGGAGCAAATTGAAAAGGCAGTTAGTATCTGTCGACAATTGCCAGAGTTCGTAAATTCACCAACTCTTGTTGAGGCAGAACGTTTACTTTTATATTCTTCACTTAAAAGTATCACCACAAAAAAGGATAATTTCAATAAGAAAAATGTTGATGATAATGATTTAATTAAAAAAAAGAATTTTGGTATATTGATAGTCGATGAATTCGAAATATCAAAAAAACCGAATATAATTGATAATGTTTTATTCAATGATTATTATATTGCTATATTTTCTAATGGATCTGAAATTATATCAACACAATCTGCGGAAAAATCTTCCGAAATGGTTATATTTCCCGATTGTAATGTACGTTTTGATGGGCTTGATTCGAACTTTGAAATAAAGGTTGATATTTATTTGTTACGATTAAAACAACTTATTTGTGCTAGTAATGACTATGAAAAAATAATACAAAAGGTAAACTTTTTATTTGATATTAATTTACATGAAGTATTTTTTTTTTGCATTTTTAGAATCCTATTGATTCGTTTAATACAAATGGAGAAATGATATCTAGATTTTGTTTACATTGTACATTTAAAATACAAGCATTAGATGCTAAATCGTATTCTGTAAAAGAAAATAATAATAATTTCGATCCAAATGATAATAAATTTGTTTTACAAGCAAACGATATTAAACGTATTCCAATTACATCAATTGCTTTTCAAACAGATTTATGTAATGAAGTTAAATTGAAAATGTTGATTGAATTAACTTTCGATAATTTTAAATTGAATGGATTTTTGAATATGCATTGTGGCAATCAAAATTGGAAACGATATTGGTGTCAAATTCAAGGTTTAACACTTTACTTTTGGTATGATTCTCAAGATTGTAATAAAAAATCACCACTCTTCGAAATTAACCTGATCAAATGCATTCCAAATACAAATATTATTGCTAAGAAAGTTGTCTGTGAAAATCGTTTAATATTTGAAATATCTATTAAGGAGGACACCGATCTTGATGATTCAAAAATGCTTTTATTCTCTACTGATAATCAATTGGATTTGGATTTGTGGATAAATCAACTAAATCAGATTGGTGAATTTATTAAAATATATAAAATTAACGCTAATTAATTGTAGTCCAATATGTAAAACATAAAATATAAAATTTATACAAAAAAAATAAGTGTTATCTTCTACGATTGTGGTGTAAAGTAAGTAAATGGGGAAAATAGCTTGCTATAGCGTTTATAAATTCCGTGGAATAGAAAAGTTCCCGTATTTGAAATCGAAGAGGCTCAGCCTGTGGTTTTTGTATAATGAATTAATATTTAAAAGTAAGGACTTTAGTTGGCAACTCTAATTAGGTTGTTTTTTATGTTGTGGGAGTAGTAAGGTTTTAAAATGTTGCCCCATAAAGAACAAAGGTCCAAATTCACTTTTGGTAAATGCGGTAGATTTTATGGCCACAAGAAAATAGAAAGAAAATTATTTAGATTTTTTCAAGTCGATGTTAAGAAAATTTTTTATTTATTTTATTATAAGTTTACTCTTGCTTAAATCAATAACTATTGCCACAAGAATAGAGTGCTAACACCTTACGTACTCTTATCTCCATCATCTTCTGAATCCAATTCTAAATCATCCAAATTTTGAAATAATGATTCGTCGATCTTTACATTTTCAATAGGATCTCCAGCATCCAAAAGGAACTTAATATCAGATTCATTTAATGTATTATCTGTTAAGAATAATTCGCGCCCTGTTAGCTTTTTGTTATCATTTAACGCTTTCTCCCTTCTAGCAGCTATTCCCATATCAATTTCGAATTGTGTTTTCCAAGCCATAAATGTTTCTACGTTTACTCGAGTACCTTCAAACTTTTGCTGTTCAGCTTCTTCCAGCTCCTGGAGTTTTTTAACACGTTCAGTTTCTTCTTCATTTTTATGGTGATCCCATTTCACATTAAGCCACTCTTGAGCACTAGAAGCTAGAGCAAATATCATTTCCATTCCAAGATTTTCATGAATTGTGCTCTCTATATGTTCCAATAAACTTTTTTCATACGATTCCTCGAAATTTATTGCATCTTCAATTTCAACGTAAGGTGCTTCATCTGGATACTTATCAGAGTATGTAAAAACTAATTGACAAGACAATCCATTTTCATCTGTATAATAATTTTCAGTTGCTATGGGAATCTTGAATTTGTAATGCGGCTCTACTTCTAAAACTAAAATAAATAAATGGGTTAAAAAATGTGAAATTAATTGAATGTTTAATTACGCTCGAATTCTCCACAATATATTGATTCAAGCGCTTCCACTTCATTTTTTTGGTCTTCCTTATAATTTCTTTGCATCTCTTATTTTAAAATTAGGACTTATTTACAAATCTACAAAATCTAAATGTATCAAAAGTCAATTGGCCAGTCAAACAAAAAGCAAATATATTAAAGCCTCAAACACAATTAAAGAACCGAATTACACGTGCCTATAGAGATTTTCCTGACAACCACAATCACCAATATTAGAAAGCCATGAAGAAGAAATGAAATGCAAAATGTAGTTATTTGGTTTTTTTTTTGTAATGAAACTGTTTTGGACTTTCTGCACATAAAAAAACAATTGAAAGTAAAATAACTGTTTTTAAATTACCACTACGTTTTACACACGCTTAGCAAGCCGCCCACACCTACAGGACATTTGTGAGCAATTTTATATTTTGGACGTCCCTTAATACAAAACGCATTTTTTTTTTATATTGCTTTGACATTTCTTATATTATTTTGTTTCGGCCTTAAGCTTATGTTGGTAAAAAGAGCGGTTAATTGTCGAAGGATATAGTTTGAATTTTTTTAATGGACAGTATTAATATAAATGGTTCATTTATACCTGGAAAAATTTCCAAAATTCGATGGGTACCAGAACAATATTCAAATGTTCACCAATTTTTGACTGGTAGCTGGAACTCAGTTGATAATCATATAAGATTCTGGAAATTGGTTGGGAATGAATATTCAGATGACAATAGTGATTATGTCCCAGAATGTTATGATGAAGCATTAGTTAGCGGTGATATCACGGGACTAGAATTCCTTGATTCGGCTAGTGTTGTAGTTTCTACTTCAAAAGGTAGCTTATTTTTAGATTTATAAATATGAACAAATTTTTATAATGTTTTATTTAGGATATATTAGCATCTTTGATGTAAATAGGAATTCCGAAAAACATCTTTCAGAACGGAAACGATCTGAAGTAATACATAAGTTCCAATCAAATGAAATTGCACCATGTACTGGAATATCTGTGTTTGATAAAGATATTGTTACCGTTGGAGAAGATGGAAGGTAAGTTTTTTAAATTTAAATCGGAAAAACAATTACGAAATTTTGAGGACATTTTTCACATATTGCGAAAACAGCATATTCTTAGTCAATATCCTCCTTGTCCGTTGCAATGTTTAAATACCGCTTCCATTGAATTCATAATTCATGTCATATTACAGGGTGTTTTGTTTTAAAGCATGATAGAACTTCTGATAGGCATAACTGTCAATCCGGGCTATCATTCTCACAGCTCCCTTTGTAATTTATAATATATACTTCGTTTACATGGCGATTTCAGAATTGACTTGAGATCGACTTGAAATTCAACCCGAGTTTTTTATCTTTACCGGATTGAAAAATTGACTTGAAATCGACTTCAAATCAACATCAATTTCATAGACGCTGCCAAACAAATTTTTCTTTTTTAGGTTATGTTTCATACTCAATTTTAAATTTTCAATTCGATTTGAAGTCGATCTGGGTTTACATGGAAATTTCAAGTCGATCAGAAAAAATTTTGTGATCGGATTGACTCAAGTCGATTTGAAGTCGATCTGGGTATATATGCACGATATTCGGATTGAAGTCGACTTCAATCCGGTCATGTAAACGAAGTAATAGTCTGACAAATAATCATGTTTCACGCTTGACAAAAAATTAGGAATTATCCAAATTTAGTTCGGAAATCGGTTGTCGATTTGTGTGACTTATTTTATCGCAAAATTGTATATAGTAACGAAACTTCCTTTGGCTTAATAAGCAAAATTGTCGCTTCTGGAATGAGATCAATTCAGAAGAGACTCTAGAGACCCTATTTCATCCAGAAAAATGCAGTTTACAAGTTGGTGGTATCATTGGTCCTCATTTCTTAAAAAATAAGGCAGGAGCTCACGTTACGGTTCAATCAGATCGAGATCAATGAATATTTGTTTAAAAATATGGATGAGATTAATCCTGGTTTCAAGAGGATGTGTCATACAGCGACACAAACTATCGATTTATTGAAATCACGATTCCGCGACAATGTGATTTCGAGGAATAGCCCTGTAAATTGGCCTCCATGGTGGTGTGATTTGGCATCCTTCGACTATTTCTGATGGGTTTACGTGAAGTCACTGGTTTATTTTGATAAACCAGCAACAATTGGCCAACATTGTTCGTGTTATTCGTTACATACGGTCGACATTGTTCGAAAAAGTGCCCTAAAATTGGACTGGCAACATGCGCTTCGTCAAGAACAGTGGCGGTGGCCATATGGCCAAAGTCAGTTTTAAATATTAGTGCCATGAATTGGTCTTTCGAGTTAACTTTTTGTGTTATTTTTTTGAATTTAAAGCTAATCACGTAAGTTGGGATTCGCGGTGTATAGTTTGTACTATACCAATTTTTTTTTTAAATTGTTATTAAATAATAAATTATAAAATTTAGAACACAAATTTAAGAATTAAAAATTATTTACAGATTAAATATTCTGTCTTCAAATGGATTAAGCACAATTCGCCAAATAAATAGCGCCGATAGTTCTACCCCAACTTGTGTTTGTTGCATTAGTCATAACGAGGTTCTAATTGGTAATATAATGGGGATGATAAAAATGTTTGATATTCGATCAAATCAAGATGACCCAACTGGTACATTTCTAATATCTTGTGAAGATGATAGAAAATCAAACTCAGTTACTTGTTTATGTTATCATCCGATGCAAAAGCATATTGTAAATAATTTCTAGGAAAAAATCCCAGATGTAATAATAATTATCTTTAATAGGTTCTAGTTGGTAGCGAAGAAGGTTCTATAACTGTTTGGGATTTGAGGCAACCAAATTTTCCATCTTCATATTTAAGTGCACATACAAATACAATTACCGAAATAGGTTTCCATAAAACACAACCAAAAAAATTATTTACTGCATCTGAAAATGGTGAATTATGGTTGTGGGATCAAAATACAATGACTGTAGCACGAGAAATGCATAATCAAATGAATGTACTTGATGTAGAGTCCAATAATCCTTGGTTAAATGGTGAACGTGCCAAAACCAAAATTAATGTAACATCATTGATAACGGACATAAGAAAAAGTATCAATTCGTTCGATGTGCAAGAGGCCAAAGTTATTTGTGGATGTGATAGTGAGGAAATTTTTCATATAGATAATTTGTTTTAACTTAATAAAAATGGTTCTCTTAAAATTATAATTTATTGGTTTTTTGAATTTTCTCTGTTTGTGTTTTTTATCCTCTATGGTAGATATATTTGTAACGCATAGAAATAATGATAGTTTCAAGACTATAGATGTGTAGACAAAGTTATATCGATTTATGAATCTCTGTCTGTCCATGTGTTCGTGTAAAAGACAGCTCAATGGACCCTATTTGATTTTAATTAAATTTACAAATCAAATAAAAGATTTGAAATCTTTGCTATATTCTATCTTTGGTTCTATACAGTCTTCAGAGTTGAAATTTGGAATATAGGTTTGAGACTAAGGAAACTATTTAATATAATAGTTATGGAATTACCTTTGGCATATCGGAATTGGGATTGCCCCCATTAAACGCTTTATGGGGGATATAAGTCGTTTTTGATATCTAGTTGTATTTTAGTTGTGTTTCCCATGAGGTATTCTTCATCTTCATCTCCATTGCAGATAATTTTTGACTCGATGTAGTTTTGTTTTTTTTTATCGTAGATCAGAAAGAAAAGGTTATGTTTTGAAATTTTTGATTCGGAATAGTTTCCGGAATTTCACTGAGAGGTTTTTTCTTAGAACCATTTTTCATTCGTCGGACTTTTATGAAATGACTGGGTCGCCACAGCTTTACCTTCTGGTTCAACTTGATGCTTGCTATCCACAACAATGCCGAAAAGCTTGCCAACTCTGGGAATTTTACCTATTCGGTAGGACAGTAGTTTACATTTTTAACAAAAATTTCCTTGTGTTAAAGAACTCTGTAATATAATTTGTAAAATTTTTATGTAAAAAAAAAAGTAGTTTTGCTTAAAATTATTTAATAAGTGTTATTGTGGGCTACAATTTCAAAGATTTTAACAATTGTATATACAAATACATAAACTATATAATTTAGAAAAAAAAAATAAATAATAAATAAAATAATATAACAATAATAAATAGTTCAAAATATATAAATTAATATAATAAATATTAAAATAATGAGTTAAAGAGATTTGATTATGAAAATTTTTTTTCTACGGGACTTGAATTTTTTGGTATTAATTTCAAACATTTTGTTATGTTTCCTTAATATTAGACATTTCAATTTAAAATTGTAGGCTTTTCATTTTGGTTAAATTTAATAAATAAATAAATAACTGAATTATTAATGATAAAAGTATTTAAAAACTAGGCTCGTTCGTAAAAGAGTAAATAGGCACTAGATGAAACCAAAGCAGTCTCTGATAATTCATTACTTACCCTATTTTAGTGAGAGAAATAAATAAAAATACATAAATTTAATAATGATAATCATAAAATACATATTCATGTTTTATACTTACGCATTATCATTAAATTCATGCCATTTTTTCGTTGTTGGATGCTTACATAAAGCTACATAATGTCCTCCAGCAGTTGAACCTGTTTTATTAGATTTTTTGATATTAAAATAAATAATTGTACATAATTTATAATTTACCCATATGATTAGAAATAGCATATAATGTGTATAATGCGGAACAATTTGGATTAGAGGCGTATCCAGTCATGTTCAGCTCCTTTTCACCAGTAGGGAATTCAACAATATTTGATAATTTGCTCCAACGAGTTTCGGAAAAACGTTTTAAATCTAATATTTAGTATATATTAAAGAAAACATAATTCTTTGTTTGACTGCAACTAACTATTTCACTATTTTCAAGATAAAAATAGGTCTCAGAATTTATAAGTCACTCTATATTACCCGATTTCCTTCTCAGGGGAACAACAAACTAAATTTTGACACAGGACAGACGAACGGATAATTTAAAAAAATAGGTTTTCTGAACTCAAAGAAGGTCTTTTTTCTACTATCATAAAGATTTATCCTCATTCTATGAGAAAAAAAAGCCCTTATTCATAGAATGGGAACTCTTTGGTATATACATTTGGGTTTTGAATTCGTAAGGACTAATTAAATTTTGAGTGGAAACGCTAGGCAGGAAGTGGGTATTTTTACACTTAATTTGGAGCGTTTATGTCATATTTTCTGTTATATTACATATTTCAAATCAATTTTTGATATTTTTGGTTACACGGTTTTTTAAATATTTTATGGATGGGCATTTGAGTTAAATTAGTATAATTTTGTTTCAAAAAGGATACGTATTACCAAATATTTTGGAAATCTCTGTATAGTTAAGCTTTTTGTGCATTTTCGTCTTGTTTGACATTTCGAACATGTTGGCATTTCGTCAGCATCAAGAATTTCTTCACGAATAAAAAAATCTAAACAAGCATCTAATTTACATCGTGATGAAGTCGGAAGTGGCACACTTAAATCCCAAAATGGATCAAATGTTACACTAGTATTTCCGCATGTTGTACACTTTAATGTACTTTTTAATTGACCAACAAAAAGATCTTTAATAACTGAATTTTCAACTTTCGAATATGACTCCCAATTTAAATCAGCTTTTTTATTATCACTGGAAATGTTAGATTTTAGATTTTTTAGAATATTTGCTTTCACCTCTAAACTTACTTTAAATTATCATCAATTTTAATGTATTCACCCTTTACACCGGTATTTAATGCACAATGTAATGAATCTAAAAAGAAACGTAAAAATTCTTGGGCATCCTGTTGATTATAGCCACTGTACATCCGATGTTTACTTGAAAATGCACTTTTTAAATCTAGTGGTGTAACACTTCGAACATTTGATGACCACATTTCACGAATCAATTTTGAAAATTCTTAGTTAAAAAGATATTTTTATATAAATATAATGTTTATAATAGTGTTTAATTTAATATAATAATTACCATATAAAATTTGTTGATCCTTGGAAGTTTTTGTGCCATTCCGACATTTTAAGAATTTAGTTAATTCACGTGTATGACTTAAACATTGAATTACAGAATTCATAAAACATGTATTGCCTATATTTCTAAGCCCGCAAAGTCCTGAAAAAGTGACAAAAATAACCATTAGTTTAAAATAAGAATTTTTTTTTATATTAAATTAAAACTAACCTTCTTGAATCTTGTCATCTGATGAATCTTCAGATAACTTGCGACTAAGCGATGATTTCCCTTCTCGATCTGAATAACGGGATGATGCTGCCGGCGTTGTGGTGATTGTGGTATTATGAAACTAGTTAAATTAGAAACTATATTAAAACATAAAATATAACTCATTCTGTTACACATTATTTGGGATTGAAATGTGAGTTTCATGCAAAAGCAATAGCTTAATAATGATGTATTAATTAGTATACAGTGTCCTATTACGAAATAAAAGAGTCCCACGTACAATTTTTAGTTAATTTTATTCTATACAAAAAATCTATCAATGGTTAAAAAAAAATTAATTTTCAATTGATTTTCTTCGCTTGCTAAGAATCAATTTAGATCCTTAAGCTAGGTAGGTAGCCAGTTTCTAGTGAAAATAATCAGATATTGGTTTTTTTTTTGATCCTAGAGAAATATAGTTAAAACAGTTTGAGTGTCATATTGTAAAAACTATTTTGTAGTAATTTTCAACTTTTAGATAACACTGCAGTGGTATCTAATTCCTAGTAAAATAGTCATGACTAGTTTTTTGTCGTACATAAAAATGGGTTTTAGTTTTCACGTAAAATCATCTTCAGCGATGAGACGCATTTCACATTAAAAAGAAGCAGCAATAAACAAAATTGTTCTATTTCTGTGGAAGAAATCCCTTTTATTACTCACAAATTAGGATTTGCCAACTATTATGTTTGAGAGTGTTTTTGACAAGCTAAAATAATCATCAAGTCATTTGAAATTCGAGTGAAAACAAACAAATTTTTAATCCGCTCAGAATGTCGACTAACGAGCCAACGAGAAGTTTTACTTTTTTGGTTTAACTTGAAGGAAAATGCAGCTGGAGCACATCGATGAATGGAAAAAGAATGCTCCATCAATTTCAACGATTCAAAGATGGCAATATTGGATGTAAACGATAAAGAGAGCATGTGAAAACGTGCGAAAGGAAAGGCTTGAAAATTTGCCAATTGCTTCTTAATGACTTTGATGCTTTGAGTAATACAGTTATATATGTCTATATATCGACCCAAAATCCATTTGGTTTTATATACATGATTTTTAGATTGAAATCTACTTCAAGTTTATCATATAAGCAAAGTGTTCCCTTGAGCATTGCGTCCTCCATATCCAGGGGGCCATTGCTTTGAGTAAGTACTACATTTGTGTGTGCCTAAATTGACGCTCTAGAAAAAAGTGCTTCTAACCAGTTTTTATCATATTTCAATTTCGTTCAACAACGAATTAAATCTAAAATAATGTCCAACACTGAAATTCTATTGAAATCAGTCCAGTCGTTAAAGCTTGAAATACAAATTTTCAAACAGGTAAATAGATGGACACAGTAGACTTAATATCTTACTATTCTTACTAATAAAGCTATCAGATATTTCACACTTATAATAGATTTGTTTAGTATACGAAACCATAGAGACTAACAATATATGTAGTATCATTTTCACTTCAATGAATTTCTAAATCTTGACTAACTATTCAATTTTCTGATGTCATAGCGTATTTGTTTTTCTATATAAGTTAATATAAGATTCATCTGATTTTTAAAAAACATAAAAATTACATTTAAATAGTGCGAACATGCGAAAGTATAACATAGAAAATGAGAAGAAAAGGACCAGGTTTGGTTATACTACAGGGAAATATTTCCAATGAGTTCTATTGTGAGACCGCCTCTCTACAAATATAACAAAACTTTAAATAAAACTTACACTTTCAGTAGTATCACATAGTCTGGAATATTTTCTATCATTTAGAATTGTTGAGGAGGATGGTGACGATAAGATTTTCCCATTGGTAGTATCATTTGGATCTTGTAACCAATGCTGTTGTAATGAATAACTTCTACTAGTACTACTACTACTGAACTGTTTATTTATCAATTTTGGTGATCTTGGCGTTTTAAAATCGTGTGCAGATTTATAATTACTTATTAATAAATCTGATACATTTAAATTTTCTGATATATCCTTCATTGTTGAATTATTTGATAATTGTAATTTTGGTAATATTGTTGTTTGAGTACTACTACTACTATTGGTTGTCTCTAAAATAGTTAATAATGCATCTTTATGTATAAGACTGTTTTTACATTTACCATTTGTTGTCGATAGATTTTCAGCATCCTTCGATTTATATGATTTTTTTTGTGAATAATTATTTTTCTCCAATGTTAATAGTAATATTGACGAAGTGACATTTTTATTTAATGTGTTAATATCTTTTTTATTATTTGATGATATTCCAAACGGTGACGATGATGACGAGATAATTGTTTGTTGATAAAGCTTTTCAGAATCATCACTATCAATAAATTTAATATCATCTAACAATTCTCCATTATTACGTAAACAATTCATATTTTTTCACTTATAAAAAAAACAGTATCATTTATTTTCTTTTCTTTTTTTTAGTAATATAAAGTTTTTCCTTGTTTCTCGTGTTTATAATAATAAATGTAACTAAATCTTGGACTTGATTTAATGGTTTCAACAACTATCTAATATAAATCATTTATTATTTGATTTTGTTAATAATTTTGTTGTGGTGCTTTTTCTTAATTTGTAGTATTTTTTAGGATTCAAGAAATTGCTATTTTTAATTCATTTTCTATACAATTTTCTAATTATATGGAATTTAGTAAACTATTATTTGCCTCTGCAAAAAATTTATTATTTATTACCAATAAACCCGAATGTTATAGAGTAGAAGAAGATGATAAAGACAGGATTACTTTGTTAAAAAAAAAAAAGAGTTTTTTAGTTCGATCAAAGGATACGCTTTATAATTAAATTGTTTTTGTCTCTTAAACCAATTGAAAATTATTATATAATTTATGAATTATATACATTACTGGTATTTCTTTCTGGACTGAGAATTGGACAAGTATTTCTTTGATTTTTGTTAAAGAAATTCAGGTAACGAAATTGAATACGAATGATATGGATGTGTGGTGACACAATTTTCAGTGCATACTTATTATTATCTACTATGTCTACTAAATTTTGATACAATTTTTTAGTGGAAAAAATAGCATTTGAAATAGCATTCATAGAATTATTATTATTTCTTTTATTTTTCTTATTATTAATATTTGTGTTATTATTATTATTATTCTTATTATTGTAGTTATTGCTATTATTATTATTATTAATATTAATATCGTTATTTAAAACACTACTAGCAAATTTTTGATTATTGTTTTTTTTATTACTAGTAATATTAGCAGAAACGGAGGCAACACACAATTTTTTTACCTTATTAACCAATGGTGTAGTACTAATTTCCTTAGAAGACAGTTTATTAGTTAAATTGTTACTTCGATCTTTTTGTTGTAGTAACTGATGTACATTATTACTACTATTGCTTAGACAATTACTATTAGTTTTGTATTTATCTGATGTCGCTTCAGAAAGTGATCTGGAACGTGATAATTCACATTTTGGTATATAATGTGCTGGACTATATTTTTCATATAAATCCAAACCAGATGTTGCAACTTGTCTTGCTAGTGATTTTGATGATGATAATGATGGTGATGATGATGATGATGTCAACGATGATGATGATGAGATTTTATGTTTATCTGTTCCACGTGTTGGTGATCCAAATTTTGTTTGATAATTTTGATCACTTTGTGAAGAAACTAGTTTATCTCGTGTTTGACTATTCTCACGTGAACTATTTTCTGGTGTAGTACGTTGATAACGTACTGAACCGCTTATTGGTGGTTTTGTTATTAGTGTTTTCGATTTATTTGTATCAATGTAATTATTATTATTATATGTTTTTCCTGTTAATCTCTTTTTATCTCTGTCTGAACTTAATCTTGTATACTCAGTATTACTTACTCCAAATCGATTTGTTGTGTCATTATTTCCACCGCTTAAATATGAACTATGTCGATATGATGTATTTCCGGTGGTGCTACTTAACGATGATGATGGTGAACTATATAGGCTTGATCGATAAGTTGGTGTACGTCCTAAATATGATGAATTACTTAAACTCGGATAGCACGACGAACTAAATCCAGATGTTGAATAAGATTTATAACTTCCTAAACTAGCACTTGTTCTTCCACCAACAGATGGCGGTAAATTGTAATTACTGCCAGTTGTCGTTGAATATCGTCTGGACGAAATTACAGGCATATTACTTAAATCAAATAATTTAGGATATCAATTATTTTTGGTTGACGACTTAAGTTGTTATAACATTAAATTTTTATAGAAAATCAAGTAGTTAACTTAATGTCCTAATATGTTGTCGAAATTTGATTAAAAAAATATTTCAATTGCGATTTTTATACGCTTTTTATTATCTGGAATATAAAGAAGAACAAAAAGAAAAATTAGATTACTTTATATTTTCTTATATCCTGTCTTTATGTTATAAGTAATTGATTAAATATAATATAATATAATGTAAGACAAATAAAAGACGTCTTATAAGGGAATATAAATTATTATACAAATATTTTATAAATATCTATAAATATAAACATGAAAGCCGTCATTGACTCAACAATATTTTCTCCAATTCCAGTATAGTTGTTGTTATAAGAATTTATAAATACATAGCACTCCCCATAGGAGGGTGTCCAGTATGTTATATAATAATAAAACTGTTAAAATCTTTATCTATCTCTATATGCTTCTTTGTTTGTCGATTTTCAAATAACTTGGAATGTACATTTTGGATTCACGGAATTAAAATAGGATATTTCTCCATTTGGAGGCCAAAAATAGAAAACCATTTTTAATTTGCTCAACTCAATATTTTACTGATTTTTGGAAAACTTATACCTTTTATTCTACTACCTTACGAGATTTTTTGAGGCCCGAAATATTATATAAAATCGTGTAGAACTCGATCAATAATCCACGGATTCTTTTTCTTATTTGTATCTTCTTTTTATATCAAAAATATTTTTAGCTATCTTTGTTTGTCTGTTTGTATAGCAGGTAAATTCGAAAATTTCTAAAACAACCAAATAAAATCGAAACTTGTTTGTAGGAAGGAACAGGACAGCATAAATTCTATTATTTAATTAATATAATGGTTACTATGGCAAAATAAAAACAAACTTAGAACATTGGAAAATTTGTAACAGGCTGATGAATATAACATTTAAATTTTGAGTTTTTAGTTGCTTTAAGTTCTCTAATATTTACATTGTTAGCCATAATTTATTTATAACAATTGTGTTAAAGAAACTAAACTAATAAAAACTAAATAATAAAAAGTAATGCCGCCGAAAAAAGGGAAAAAAGGTAAAAAAGGTGAAAAGATACCGAAAGAAACTGATGAATTAAAAGTTATTAATAAGCAATTTTATGAAATAACCATACAAGATTTAAATAATAAATTAGCACGTTATCGAGCACATAATGCTAAACTAGAAGAGAAAAATGAAGAACTTTCAGAAAAATTGCCATTTCTTGAAGAAGATTGTGCCGATATAATAGCATATTTGGAACGTAAATTAGCTGAAAAAGTTGATACAATTAAAGAAATGGATGAACGTTTAACCGAATTGTCAAAAGTACGAGATCGTGAAAATCAAGATGCTTTACAGAAAATCAAAGAATTAGAATTAAAATATAAAGCAATGCATGAACAATTAACATCAGAAATACGATTATTAAATGGTAAATTGAATTCATTAGAAGAATTTCGAATACAAAAAGATGAATTGTTAGCAAAATTCGATGAACAAGAAACCGAATCGAAAGAACAACAACGTATGCATAAAGAAACGATATATTCAATGGAGAAAAAAATTGCATTAGATAAAAATCATCTTCGAAAAAATGTTGAAAATGAACTTATGAAATTATCTGAAGCATTTACAAAATCAAGTGAAATACGAATTGCTTCATATCAACAACGTTTAATACGTGAGAATATATCATTAAATAATGAAATGGATAAAATGATACAAACACAACATCATATGGAATTGGATACTAGAAATATGGAAAGAAAAACTAGTGAATTATATGAAAAATTTGCTAGCAATGAAACGGCTAAACAACGTTTAATTAAAACATGTCAAAATCAAATTAAAGTTATTGAAAAACTAACCGATCAATATGAGATATTAAAGGAAAGTTACGGACGTCTCAAACATTATAAACGACAATATGAGAACACATTGAAACGTGACATTTGTGAGCGTTTTACATTGCACGATATGAATAAAAAATTACATATTATGGGACAACGTGTTCAAATGGTAAAATCGGATAAACATAAATTGATTCGTATTCATCAACAACATGAAGCCGAAATTATTCGATTACGTGATATATTATCAAATATTAAATTCGTAGTACAATCGAATATAAGTAATGCAAGTGATGATAAATCTTATCGAGATGTACAACGTAAAACATTATTAGAGCAATTACTGGAAATCATAACTAACTACCCAGAAAATACAACATTAGTACCATCACCAAGTACAGTATCATATACACGTTCAATCTATCGACCCGGTGTTGTTGGTTTAGTTCCGAAATCTGGTGCATCATTACTTGAATTATTTAAACGTGAAGCGAAAAAAATCGCTGCAGCTGAACTAATTTCACCGGAATTTAAACATAAATTATCAGATGGAAAAATTATCCCACGACCAAGAATTGCTGATGGACCAAGCTTAATAGATCCTGAAATTGGTCCGAGTCTTATAGTTTCATCTATTGATAATGATGATGAAATACCGGAACAAGATAATCTAAAAGAAGATACAACGGAAAAACTTCCATCTATGATTCCAACAGCGAGAAAATCTGTTCGACCTACTGGTGGTACATCAATTCCAACGTTACCATCTACAGATTTACAAACATCTGACAGGAAGGATGAAGATGACGATGAAGATGCTGTACAATTTTTCTATTAAATTTATTTTCAAGAAAAAAGAGAAAAATACTTAGAAGATGTAGTTTCTTGAATGAATAAAGATTTTTTTAAATACGTATATAGGTAGCGTTATTTGGTTCTTTCTTTTAGAAATTTGAAAATCAGATGAAGTATCTGTTCTGTAATACGATTAGAAGAACAACCGACATTGGGCCGCGAAAAAAACAACTGTAAAGAAAACATTACCCGAAAATACACTCGCTAACAAATCAATAATTGCAATGAATTGTAATAAGAATTATTCAAATATTCCTAGCTTTGTTTCTTGAAAAATAACAAATAATTTGTTCACAAAATTGTATTTTCTTGTCAAACACGAGTACTTAAAACTCTACCTTGTATAGAGATTATGATATGGGATAGTTACGTACAAACGACCTTTTAGTTAAAATTAACATTTAGGTGCAAATTACTGAAAATGGTTTTAGGTAAAATACATATGACTGTATTTAATGAATTATTATGAATATAATTTTTAAAGTTATGTGTTTAGAGTTAATTAATAAAAATTACTATAGGCTTTAAACTGGAAGCAATCTTATAAGAAGGCATCGTCAACTAGTAAGAACCGTTCATTAGACGAGGGGCATATTTTATTTTGT
This sequence comes from Xylophagus ater, assembly GCA_963422695.1. Lineage (NCBI taxonomy): Eukaryota > Metazoa > Arthropoda > Insecta > Diptera > Xylophagidae > Xylophagus > Xylophagus ater. Next base: position 47,004,837 of record OY730484.1, read on the forward strand.
TAATCATTCTATTTTCAATCCTTCAATCTGGTATCAATCGCCATTTAAACGAAGTAATTGTTTAGAAATGAACATGACAAGTTTGAGAGAAAAGAATGAGAAAATTTTTCGACCACCCTTGAAAACTAATATGCAGAATCATTTTCGAGAATCGAAAACTTATCCTTTGTTTTTTTTTGAATATCAAGATTTTATTTTAAAAAATGATCAGGTTTCAAATAAGATATATCATATTAATCAAAATAAATATTAAAAATGGTAGAATTGATTTCTATATAAACTAAATGATTAATCCTTGCTATAATATATACCATATATGTGCCCTTGAATAAATTTGTAGACCAAATTTGACAGTTCTCTTCGTAGGTTAGGTTATATACCGAATTTGAATGGGGTACAAACGGGAAAAAGTCTATCTCCTAGTAATTTATTTTTATACTGTTATAAAAATACTAATACTATACATATGCTAAATGTAAATAGATGAATAATTATTTAAAATAATGTGCTCATAGGTTACCCGAAAAGTATTTACTTTCATGTCCTCGAAATTCATCATCAAATATTCTGAACTGACATTTACATAACTATATAAAACGATAGATGATACAACACTTAATATTTAAATATTAAAATCAATTTAATAAAAAGAAAAAATTCAAATGCAAAATATATAAATTAAAACAAAATGAAACTTTTTTTTTGCGGCAATATAAAATCAATAAAATTGAAAAACTTATTTTTAGAAATTCGTGTATTTGTGTACATATGTAGCTAAATTTAGTTTTACCGTAATAGCTAAAGCTATGTCGGGAGCGTACGAACGATTAAATGCAAAACCAGATCGATCGAACTTTTTACGCAATATAAAACAGAAGAAAAATTTCTTAAAGAAGAAAATAAATTCATTACTTCTTTTAACTGGTAATTTCAACTATAAAATAGCCAACTAAAATTTTAACCATAGCAAGCGGTAACTATTCAAATTTGTCCATTTACATAACGAAAAAACTTTTTTTCTTATTAGTTTTAACCGAATAAATAATACACTCACTAGTATTCGAATATTTATTTAATTATAACTCACCTAAACACAACATAAAATTTATTAACACAACTCATTTTGTCGCCATGTTCCAATTTTGACATTTAACCCGTTTGTAGAAGTTTCCAATTGGAAGAATATCACCAGCCATTGTCATATTTTACCCTCATACAAAATTGTGGGCAAACTGGGAATAAAATTATTTGAGCCGTTAATTTTGAAAGTGGGACAAATCCATTTTTGAAAAAATTGAGCTATGTACGTTATAGTTTTATATAGTATTTCTATTAAAATAATTAAATAGTTTTCTACTGCAAAAAGGCCGAAAAAATAAAATATATTTTAAATGCAATTTGTTTGGGAAGCATTTTAGAAATTACCATATAACTCGAAATCGAAAAAATGTAATTGCCTCACTTTTAAAATTAACGATTCAATTCTTGAAACTTTTAAAATGGCGTCCATTTACATCATAGGACAAAAACACAAGTTTGCTGTAAATTTAAATGAGCGTCCATTTTTAAACGGTTATATTTTTCAAATTTTTAGTAAGTGCATGAAAATTATAAGTTGAGGTCAGTTATTTATGATTTTTAAGAGTGAAGTGAATAAACATCTATTAATTAATTACATAAAAAGACAAAACTTGGCCTGTTTACTTCTTTTCTTACTTGTATATTATGCTATTATTATATATATTATATATATTATATATATTATATATATTATATATTATATTAAACTATGTTCTTTTAATATATCGCGATGTTATTCGATCCTTTTTAAACATATAGAAAAATCAATTAAATATGTTTTATTGGAACTATCCATGTATGACCAGTATAACCATATCGACTGGGTATAAGAAGGCTAAGGCTGATGTTAGATTAGAATAGACGGTATGTCAACATTAATAAAATGGACTTCTAAATACTTACGGATATAAAATTTCTAAAAAAAATGTTGAATTGAAACACTGATTTTTCAATTTTTAATGTTTTACTATTGTTTCAGTGCAATTTATTACATTTTAATCGTATTACAGAGTATTAATGGATTTTATTTTTCTTAATTTTTAACACAATGCATAAAAACATGGTTTTTGGCCTTCATCATTAAGTCATCTAAAGGCGCAATTATATAAATTTTTTTTTGCTCTTAATATGATTGTTTTTACTCAAAATTAAAACAATTATAATTATTAATCTTAAATAATATACATATTGGTTTTTCATTTTTAAATAGTAGTTCATAGTAATTATTATATTGGCATCTGTCGATTGCTATTCTTTTACGATTTAAAATATCAAAATAAATATATATCTTAATATATAAAATGCTAACATGCTACACCTCCATTATAATATATTACGGGTATTCACGTTTCATTGTATGTGGTCTTGTATCGTAGTAAAATTGTACTTTTTGTATCTTGCCCAGTGAACATTTTTCACACTTTAGCAATTTTACTACGATACAAGACCACATACAACGAAACGCGAATATACATAATATTTTCGGTAAAACTTAAAAACTACTGATCGGACTTCGATGAAATTTTGGAATTAGGCATTTTGGACTCCCATTTACATTACAAAAACAGATATTAATAAGCCAGTGTTTGGACCGAGCGGTTGGAGATTTAGTAGCCTAGGAACTAGGTATTTTGTAGTTCGACTTACATACTTGTACATCTTAATAAACGAAATCGTCATCGATACAATTTTCTTTTAATTCGCTTTAATAGAGTAAAGGGACAAATTTGTGAATAAAAGCCATAATTTTTTATTTCTAGCCAATTTCTCATTTTCTGTTTATTGTATGACGGGCTCAATTAATAATATAATATTATATAATCATAAGTATTGTAGAAAATATAGACATACAGAGTTCTTTATGCGTTGTGTAAAATACTTGATTTATAACATAGTTTCATATTGTGGCAACAATTTTATAAGGAGGAATTAACTTTCAGCATCCACTAAATAAAATTGAGTTGTATTAGGCAACCACAGCATCAAAATATAAAACTTATAGTTTGCAGTTGGCCTTTGGAGAGTCCAGATCTAAATGATGCAGACTCAAAATAGTGAAAATAAATAAAAAAAGACAGATAATTGGCGATTTAAAATAATTTAAATGAAAACAAAGAAAAAATAACCAAGAATTTGGAAGAAATATCACATTTTGTACGAGAGGGAAAAATGAACTTATAAATACAAAGAATCTTTTTATCATATGAAATAAATAATGAAAAGTGTAATGATTTGGCGATTTAAAGCCTTGCTTTGTCCAAGTAAGCCTCTAGCCCTTTATGTTCAGAAATCGGCCCAACAGTAACGTTGTCTCAAAACCATAAAAATTTAAAATCTCAAAATATAAAAATAAAATGAATTTTATTTAATTTTTTTATTTTGCTTTCGGGATAAAAGAAATTATAAGGATTAAGGATTAATTTGCTCGAAAAATAAATATTTAATCAGTATGTTTTTTCATATTAATTTTCAACGCTTGACAAAACAAAACCTTTCTACAAAATTTTATTTTCCAACTTCAAAAATGTGGGTTCAAATATTTACATTAAATGGCAAAAATGAGATTTGTGAAAAATCAACCCTTTTTCATATCAAAATACAACATTTTTAGGCCTTCTTTAACTTATTTCGTAAATTTAATGTTAATATTTTTAAATTAACATCATTAAAATAAAAATGAATGCACTTCTCGACTGTTGACAAGCTTTTGAAATTGTTTGTTCCATATTACACGCGATTACCCTAATAATGCGGCAGATTTAATTTACACGATTCCCTTATAGAAAAATGTTAATGATTTTCCCATAAAAAGAGGGTTCTTTTCCTTAAATTCCCATTTAAATTATTTCATCTATTTTCTTGTAGTCGGTGATTTTTCCAATGTCCTAAAACGAAGGGTAAAATTCTGTAGAGGTGCAACAGGTGAATTAAATTGGTGTATCCCTTATTTATATAGGAAAAGAAAATTAGTACATTTTTTTTTACATACTTCTACTAATCAGCATCCAACATTTTATATACCTCCACGAATATTCGATGTTTGCTGAGAATCACAAAATTACAATATTTCGTGTTTGTGTCTAAAGGTGTGTCATGTATAGTAAGCACTAACATTGTTCGCTTTAGAGGATGTAACCTAGCATAGACTAGGTAGGGTACGTCTAAATCAAGCGAGAGAACAAGATCAGACATTTTGCAAGCAATCGTTGATGCTCCCACATTTGCCATAGATCATCAGGTAACCGTTATGAAGAATTGCCTTCATTATGTTCGTGGAAGTCTCTCCATTTTGTTCAAGAACATTTTCAGTTTCTTGATAGTTTAGTTAACTCCTACTACATCCAGGAAAATGCCAAAGGAATTGATGACGATTGATGACGATTTGAAAATTAAGGGCGAAGTATGAGTAATTATAAAATATCCAATGTTAAGGAATAAACAATTACACCAATCCGACCTAAGTAGTAAAAAAAAACGAAATTCATAGAGATAATAAGTTGGGTTACTTATTGGATTGGGTTACTCATACTTCGTGTGATGTATTTACTTTGAAATACGATTGTTTCAGTAACTAATGGAAAATAATCAGTAAAAATTGTATTCCAGGAATTTTATTTTGAAAAATTTTAGTAAATCGCGTAATTTTTACAAATGCTATCAGTTGATTTATTAAATAATATTCTACTAGTATCATAATATCTAATAAACTATTCAAGCATCCGAATTCATCCAAAAAAATAAAAACACATTTTGTGGGCCATAACAGAAGAGTGGTATAATTTCTACATTACTTAAGGCTATATACTTTTTTTTGCTCTTTCTTAGAAAGATTTTTACTTATCATTTTATTTAATTGTGAATTTAATTCCATTTATTTCTTTTTCGAATAAAGATTTTTTCTTCTTTCTTTATAATTATAATATTTATAGTGCATTTTTAAAATATCTTAAATTCTACAATTTATTTATTAAATCGATAGAAATTGCTTGGCAGAATTTCATTGTATAATAATTAAAACAATTAAAGTATTTGATCAAATATTATACAACTTTAGATATTGATCGCGATCGGTTTCTCGTTTTTATACCATAGACACGTTTGCCCTAATTGAGATCATTACTATACGATTTATGAAAACTAGATACACATTATAAAAAAGGACGACAGAATAAAATAGGATATCAAGTAAAAGCTTTGCTTTGAAGCAATTTTAGATAAATCTGTATAAGAATTAATGTGATAAAGGATGAAACAAGGACATTATATGTTTCGAACCAAATTGAAAATTCTATTTCGGGATTGACGTGACAAGGACCGAATGAACGACTCTATACAAAATAACAGAAACTAGAAAACAGTCTATTAACTAACAACTTATCTTTTGAAACAATTTTTGAAAAATTCTTTGTCCAGGTTGGCATAATAAGAACCAAATGAAGGACATTATGAAAAGGGACGAAAATAATAAAATTTATTTACACATTTCCTAGCAATAAAATAATAAGTGATAGAGCTGGGTCTACACAGGACTTTTTTTCTGTTAGCGAAACTGTTCTGTTTGGTAAATGTCCTGTGTAGACCGTATATGTTAGACAGAAATTTCTGTTCTAACATTTCTGTTAGGAATAAAGTCCTAACAGAAATGTCTAACATAATTAATTACTTAACGTGTAGTAGTACAGATGTCTATGGTATTCTGCGAAATCGGTAACGTTCAATGTAAATTTGAAGATGATTTTGATCTAGTATTTTACTTTGTTTAATTTATTATTAAATTTTATTAATTGAAATTTGCTTTAACTTTAAATATCATTTTGATTAATTTATTTCATTTTACTTTTTAAAGTTTTCACATTCTAAACGAATTTACATATAAATTACCTATACAAGGAATTTTTTTTTTTTTTTAATTCTTTTAATTTTCTTAATCTTTTTAATCTTTTTTTTTTATTCGGTTAATCTCAAATAAATTTATACAATATGTATTTTTTTTTTGTTTGTTTTTACATTTTTTAATAATTTTAATAAGTCTTTGATTTGTCCACTATAAACGTATTCACTATTTATTATATAATATTCATAAAAACTAGGTTTTCTTTTCTTTTTTTTCTTGGAAATAATTTCTATTTGTAGTTCTATAGTGGCATTATATAAGGCGACAGGCGATTATTACTTATAACCTATTTTAAAGCGACAGGGTTTCAACTGTCACCTCAAATTCATCAATATGCGGCGATATCACCTTGCGAAATGCCGAAAAGCGACAAGCGGTAATCGCCTGTCGCCTTATAGAATGCCACTCCTGTTTTATAAAGTGTGATTTATTTTACTTTTTTTTTATTACATGCGAAATTCTCTTAAAATTTGTGTTTCAATTTATTAAATATTTCAAAAGGATTGAATTTCTGCTTTTTTCTTTTTTTCTGAATTTTAACTTATTTTCATTTGAAAAATACAGAATTACTATAATTTTCTATTTATTTATACAGTATTGGTATATTTGAATTGGTTACAAATGACCAAGTTTTGGAAAAGTTCAGAATGTTTGGTCGTGCGTTTGTCAGTTTGTCAGTTTTTATGTATTTGAAAAAAAAAAAAAAAATTACTACAGTATTAAAATAATATAAGAAAGAGATATCTTATGTTGCGTTATTTTTTGAACATTTATTTAAAAAGTAATTCTTGACTTTGACAAGCATATATAATCTTTCCACTCTCGCGTAACACTGATACTAAAGAAATGTTATATCAAAATAAAGAGCCTTAAAAATAAGGGGATTTTATAGTTTATGTTCACTAGTTGTTCCGGAACAGAACAACATTTATTTATTGTTCTTTTTAATGTTAAAATTGTGTCTTCTGTTTCGGAAAATGTTGTGAAAAAAAACAAGCCAAATGGCAGTAGAGAATATCACCCCGCTGGCGAACTATTTTTGGGTCAAAATGAACCAAAGAATGATCCCTTTAAGGATTGATTAAATAATTTATTAATTATTTATTTAGAAAAAAGTATGCGATTATCCCGGTTTGTATCCATTATGGTTAGATACTATAACAGTGGATAGCGGAGAAGGAAATTTTTAATTTTTTTGTTTAGTTTTTTATATTTGCTGATATACCGATTTGAATAAAAATTCTCAGAATAAATTCAAGCTATTAGGGCCCAGCCTATCTGCAAATTAAAGGGAATTGGAAAAACAGGTAACAAAGTCATTCAGAAAAACACTTGTTTCTTCTTAGAGTTAATTCATTGAATTTATTAACTACGAGTCTTATTTCTCGATAGGAATTAACAAATCGACTTTTTCCCGGTTTTAAGTTTGAAGTAAATAAAAACTATTTCTTTAATATTTATCATAATATAGTGGTCATGTCCATAATCTCATCATTATAACTCTTAAATTTGATATAGTACTTCTTTGTGTTTCTACTCTGATTGATTCCTGTTTGGTGTTAGAATCCCAATTAATGAACTCAAGTTTCTGTTAATTCTAAAAATGATGTACCCAAAGACGGAAAAGTTTCTATATAGATTTAGATATCTACTGGAAGGAAATTACGTTTATTATGCTTGCATTATAGTAATTGTTAATACTGGTTGATTTATTTCTATCGTATAATCAGTTTTGATGATACATTATTTATTAAAAAGTTTCACAGACCTTAAGAAATGTATATTAAAAACATTTAGATGTATCTTATCTAAAAGGAAGGGGACAAACCCGATCAATTTTAATCTATAGGGAAGGTTTCTTAAGGCATAATGTATAAAATGTATATGTTAAACTGATTCCAGCCTACTATAATTTGGGTCTTGTAGTAGGGTGTTCATATCTGGCTAGCTTTCATAAATACGACCATATTGAACAAGTCAGAATCTTTTCTTTTTTTTTGTTTTTATTCAAAAGCAAACTTTGTAATAGACTAACAATATAATTGATTTAACATTTCAACAATTGAAATCGTATATAAATAAATAAAATAATAAATTGTTTACACATTTCTAATAATTATGTAGTATGATGTTTTTCCTTTTTGCTTTTCTTTTTTGTAATGTACTGAGTTGAGAAAATTCTGTAGTTTCAATTTAATATTTTTATTTAAATTTAAGGCAGTGATTGTGTACATTTAAATTTAATTAGTTATACTTTACAAATTTTCATATTTTCCAAATATTCTTTCATTATGTAATTATAATATACGTTTTTCCTTCATTTTGTTTTTTTTTTTTTCTTTTAAATAAAATTACAAAGTATGTGATGCGAAGGTTTTTATATTCAAATTTTTGTAATAACAAAATATTATATATATATATATAAATATATATAAATATATATATTTAACTATATTTTATGATAGTCAGGCATTCTCATCAAATTGTGCATTCAAATATCATATATGTTCTCATTTACACCCATTCTTTTCACATATATCGTGTTCGTATTTTCTATAAACCTAAATATATTATAATAATTTATCATTGAAGAATATTGAAAATTGATACAAAAAACTTTTCCATTTTCACATAAATTATATATATAAAAAAAAAATTGTATTTTCCTTTTAGCTTAGCTTATTTTTTTATTAAATAGTTTTTTAATATTCATATTTATTTAGTTTTTCTTTAATTTTAATAATAATATGCATGTATATGTATATAGAATTCTTTTATATAATTTAATTTATATCATATAACATATCACACAGTAGTTTCCCGATCGACATGAATATATTCGACCGGTTGAAGCCCGTGTCAGGAGCCCGGATCAATAAATAATGTATCCTTTTTTATGTCCTTTTTTAATGTACCATTTAAAACTGTTTTATGTGTTACAGATTTTTTTCGTCGACGTATTAAACCGAATATACAAAATATTAGACATGCTGCAACTGCGGCCGCTATACAACCAAGTGCTGCAAATATACCTCCTGGTAATTCTAGAAGTTTTCTTGCACTACCACATTCTTCTTCTGATTCATCAAAACCTGATGGACAATTCGGGTGTCCTAAAAACAATATAATAATAATAATAATAAAAATAATAATAATAATAATAATAATAATTCATTTGCAAATTAAACTTATTCTTATTAGTTTGGTAAAATTGAATTTATATATTTACCATCACACCACAAGCTCCCAGCGATACATGCATCCAATTCAGGACATTTATATTCACAATCTGATTCTCTTGGATAAATTCCAAATTCACCAAGTGTATCATTTCCTGTGAAATTAGTTTGTAAATCTAATTGTTGCAGCAATGAAGTTTTTGGTCGTTGTATTTCAAGCCATGAAAAGGTTATTCCGCCAGGTTCCTTAAAAATTGGTTCCAATACCATATTAACAGGCCTATTTCAAAACAAAAGGCGATTTTTTAGGAATTTAAAAGTAGGAATATGTAATATAGTTTAACAAAAAAACAGCTATATGAAAGACACATTAGCCCTAATTAAATTCATTATCTCTCGATTCTTCATTAAGGCGTCGGTTATAGCTTTATCATTATAACGAAGGAAATAATTTTGCAAAGGAAAATTAACCTATTTCAAAGAATATTTATTACAAAAAAATAACAAAAATGAATGTGTATGGTATTATAGATTTTCAGCATATGTATAAATTAAATTCACCATCTCTACTAGCTCTACTAATTAGTAATATGCCGATCTATACAATATACTTACTTATTTGTGAATATAATTGGTTGGCCGCTCGTCCAATCTTCTGAAAATATGTGTAAAGATGTTTGGCTTGGACCAGGCTGGGACGGGCAAACTACTCTCATGACACTTAATGGTCTACCAGAATATATGATCAAACGATTTTTCGTATTGCATCTCATCGCATCTTCTGAAGTTGGATCAACTGGCAAATATGTACCCCATGTACGCACAAATAAGCTACGTTCTTGTTGTTGTGATTCAATATACCATGAACTACCTTCACAACTCGAATCTTGTGATTTTAATGGATATTTAATATCATCTTCGCCTCCATAACCTTTTAGTCGCATTTTTTTCCGACATTCAGGAAAACGTTTAAATTCATATGATGCGTAAAAGTATACATCAGCAAAATCTTCTGTTATATTCAATTTGGTTACAGTGAATGTCATTTCCATAATTCTTGAATTCGATAAAAAGGATAATGGTGCATTATTGTATAGGCTGCTTGAATTATCACAGAAACAACCGAGCGGTATTTTAACATCTCGAAATGGTATATCATATAATTTTAATTCACTGATACGTCCATCTGGATCCGTTATTGTACATTTTGGTCGTCCAGTATGTAAATCAGAATCTGTTGTGCATGTCGTTGATTCACCAAAAGAAACATTATGTAATACAAGACGCACTCTTTCCGAAACACCAGCCTCAAAACGATATAAACATGTTAAATTTTTAGCACCTCCACGACCATAAAGAAATACATTTCTTGGTGTCTGAATGTTGCCTTTACGTTTTCGAAATATTCTTGAACAAAGCTGCGGTACTACATCTTCTCCTCGACGTCCAGGCCATAAATCGCCGCCCATCTCTGTATCGACAAATTCATAATTTAATGAAAATGTGGCAGGAAACAGAGCAGTTCCTGTATGCGTATGAAATTCGATTTTCTGAAACAAACAATAGTGTTTCAATGGATATTAAATAAATAACTAACTATATTCTACTAAAACTTAAAAATTTTCTGAAGGTCCCCATTTTTAAAAATTGGAAACAGTGAAATTCATTTCATTTCATTTAACAAAATTCAAATTTAATTATTGTATATTATATTATATTTAGGGTTAAACTTACCAAATCTCGTCCGGAGCTAACATAACTTTCAAATGGACTACACGGCCTTAGTTTATGGCCACTAACACTTGTAATGGCAGTGTGATCACATAACTTTGGAGTTTCATAATCATAAATTTCAAGAATAAGTCTTCGTTTATTCTTGATAATGTTGGCATTTGTTGTACCTTTTTGTCCAGGAACAGATAATTCATTTGACTGTGAAGCTGCGGAATGTTTTGCTGATGACTTATCAAATCGAGTATTCGCAATGTAATTAAAACTTTCTTTTACACTTGTTAAACCATTTCCATATTTTTGTTGCAAATAACCACCATATTTATTCTCTTGATTGAAAATACTTGGCTGTGTTGGTCCATAAATATAAGTGTCAACTGGATTCCAGGCATTATCAATATTTACTCGAATATTTTTACCATATTTCGGATTTTGTGCACTATAATAATAGTTGCCATAATTGGTGTTGTTAATATTATTGTTAACATTATTATTATTGTTATTATTATTATTAACATTTGATGTGGAACGATCGGTAGTCATTGTTGGTGATGATGTTGTTGATTTTATTGGAATATATGTGCCGTAACTGTCCCACATACGAAGCCGTGTAATCCACGGTGGCAAATCAGCCTGTGAAAAATGGAAACCAAATATGAATAGAAATTCTCATTTTGTCAAAAACAGTTATTTTGTGTTTTTTGTTGTTTTAGTATTTTTGGTTCTTATTGTTACTATATGTAGTCAGTTAAAGGACAATGTAACTATTGGGAACTGATACATATTCATTTTTGCACCAACGATTCGATTTTATTTTGGATCTTCCTCCTATTTTTATATCAGAAAACCCTAATCATTATGAAAATTTGTCTAGATGGAATATTGAAGGTTTCAATATTCTATCTTTTGCATTTGCCACAAATCTCTTGTAATGACTTTTAATACAAGATGTGGTATAACTTGCCCAAAAAAAGCAAGCAGTTAAGAAGGAATTTGCGTTGGATATGTAACAAAAATTTAGACATGTCCTTCAAGTACATTATTTTAGTGAAGAATATTAAAAATTCTTATTAATACCATTTTGATCTGAATCTGAAGAAACCATACGAGTATTTATTATATTTAACTTACCCTTCCAAGAGTGTTGTTATCATGTGTAGCTTGCTGTAGAATTTGTAAATTAAAACTTGTGAATGATACCCAAATCAAATCTCCCGGATAACCATGAAAATAATACGTGCATGTTGAATTTGGTGGCAGTGTATGACGAGGACTAATAATTCGTCCCATTCTTCCCCGACGTGAAAATATTACATCATCTAATTATTGGAAAAAATATTTAAAATTGTGTTAATACGTATTATTTATAAGTGGCCGGCCAAACAAGACTACGCAAAGCAAAGCGGAACCGGCCTTACCTGGATTTGTTGCGTTGATATGAAATTCACAAGTGTTTTTTGTTCCTCTAGCAAAATCATTTGAATCCGAATCAGCAAATAATATATCAACATCTAGTTCAAATCCTCGATTTGGAATTCCTGACTGTAATGGGGCAGAAAATGGGCTCGAATGAAATGCTATTAACATCTCTTGACCACTGAAAAATAAACATAATTAAATATTAAAGGAAATATTGAAATATACTACAAAAACAATTCTACTATATGCATTTCGCTCGAAACTATAATATGGTTACGTGTTACCTCGGCTCGATATTAGAAATTATTATACTTTTTATTAATAATATTAATAATGTCTTAATTTAATTATCAAAAATTATGCTCTTCTTTGGCAACTGTTTGAGATGCTTACCGTGATACAACTCTTGGTAGCCAATCACCACCGCAATATTTTGCCAGAACTGGATCATTAGTTGAACTTCCATCATAAAATATTAAGTGATCGCGTTCTCCTGTGCAATCGGACCAAGCGCGTATTGATCTTGATGTTTTATTTAAGCTGGCTATTGATCTATAAAATAATATACATTATTTTCATTTTGATGGCATATGAGTTTATTGGGAAGATTAGAAGATGCAAGATCCTTAATGAGGAAATTCTTGAAAAATTATTCTTGAAACACTACTAAAGAAAAGCTTAAGCAGTATCAAAACACTTATGTTTATAAAAACGCAGCGTTAATAGAACACATCCCATCCATAGTAAAGGGTGTACAATATGTGTTCATATACAATATATCTAATTGTTTTTGGCTTATAAGAAATTGGCGCAATGTGTTGCAGTTATACGACTAGATAGGATATAGACTTTGAGTTGATTATAGTATTCTCTACCATTTTCCCCATTAAGTATCCTTAAATATATCAACTAAAATAAATTTAATTCTCACCTCTTTACTAATGCCTTATGTTGATTCTCTTGACTTATCGAAATCATTGCATGTTTGCAAGTTGGCACAGTTTTTTGTCGTATTGTCCAATAGCATGTGACATTTCTTGGATACATTCCAGGATAATTTGGACTTTGAAGGCGACATTTTTTCCGATAACATTCATCAAATTGCCTTGTACAATAAGTGCCTGGAGTAACACGCCCTAATTCCAATAACTCATCCGGTAAACCGTATCTAAAAAATAGAAAAAGTTACTATTAACAAATTTTTTTATTTCTCAATAAAATTGTGGAGTTAGATGTGATTAAAGCAATCATATTAGATGTTGAAATGTTTTCTTGAAATACATTAAATGAAATGTTTAACATTTGCATTTATATTCTCTACAATTCTATTAATCCAATTCGTTATTTTTTCACCTGACAGTAGCTTCCGATTGACTTATGAATTTATATCTGATTCGAAATTCAAATGAGCCATCTTCCCTCTGATTTGGCGCATGAAAAACCTAAAAGTATATTGTATAAATTATATAGTTAGTTTCATGCATACTTGTAACTTAGTATTAGGTGTGTTTTTGGGGGAAAACTAGGACGGTTACGATACATTTTATATCACAATATTTTAAAAACAATACCAATTCCTGGAGTAAAAATTTCAAGAATTTTGAAATGGACGTAGGAGCCTCAAATGATTTTCGTGAAGGAAAAAATATTATATTAACATGAACATACTTTTACAGATGCTGTAACAGTTGATGTCTCACTAAAATATAGTTGTGGTCCAGTTGCTTTTCCGCACCATGATCCACCAGTAAACGGTCGACCTAATTCGCTCAGCTATAGAAAATAAATATTTGGAGACAAAAAAATTAGTTTTTAATATTATTATACTAGATTATAATTGGATAATTAAATTTATAGGTACCGAATAATTATATTTTATAAAAAAGACCCCGTTAACCCATTCCCATCACTTGACTTCCATGTACGTTTCCTTAACTCACGACTATAGTTATTAACCAGTCCAGTCATATGACATAATTTAAAATCCGACCCTTCAAATGCAATACCAAATCAAGTCAAGGAATAAGAAACACACTCTGTAAATTTCATCAAAATTGGATAACGCGTTTTTGAGTTATGTTGCATATAGACGGACAGATGGACATACAAATATCTATATAATGTTTAATTCCCTACACAACTTTAGGATTGAAGTTATATTTATTATACTAACCTGCATAAATCCATCAGGGCATCCAGAAAGTTCACCGGTTGGACTTAAATTCGTTTGGATACCGTCGAACTCAGGATCGACCATACCTTCATCAAAACGGCCGACCGTAAATCCATCAAAAATTATCTAAATAAAAATATAGTATATTAGTCCTAGTATGAATTAAAATAAAGTTAGTTAAGGGGAAATTTTGTAGTCATGATATTTCTATTGTCAACTTAAACAATTCATATAAATTTATTGATTTGTATTGCTACTACAGGTTTCGCTTAACACGGTGTCGATAGAATAGGGAACGTATTCATCGTGTTATATAAGTTTTCCTAAGGCAACACAGAATTAGTAATCCTTTTCTTAGAACTGCGTGACTTTGGTAATAATTCTTGAATATAACCACAATTCTTTTAACTTCTGTGCTGCTGAGTTATATATATATATTTCCTATAATTGAAGTTTATTAAGACTGTGAGAAGAATTATTCATTATCTTATAAAAATGTCAAGAGTTCAATAACGACCGTACTTTTTTTACGATTGCTTCGGTTTGTTTACATTTAACATCTATCTCTTCTTTTTCTCTTCCTTAATCCTTGTTTGCAAATATGATTGGAAATACGTATTTTGACCAACCGTACAACCTAATTTCGACACCACTAACCATTTTGGTGACCATAAATTTACCATACCAACCGCGATTATTCCGCTTAGATGAATTTCAGTCATACGATTATTTTCAACGGCAACCTTTATCGTATTGTTTTATTACATTTTTCTTGAACTTAGCGACACATTTGATAGTCTTGTACATCACTCATATAATATCCTATGTAACTTACGTACGTATACATAATGAATGACGAACTTTATTTTATGGGATTTTTAAGATATTTATTAGGCGTGAGGAGAATGGTGAATAGTTTATTATGTTTTGAAAAGGATGAGATACGAATATGCATCTGTAAGTATAGAAAAAAGGAACCAGCTAGAATGTTCACAGAAAATTACCTGTACTATATCACCTTGATCATGACCGGATGCTGTAAATGTTAAATGACATAGAAACGGTAGACGATTCCATTGAGGCGGTGGAACATTTATCGAATATGTTCGCCCAATATCACCATAATACGTGCGGTTACATACTGAAAACATAAATATATAAATAAAATTTTAATAGTTCAATGGAGGGAAATAAAGAAAAAGATTGTGTTCTGTGGAATATAGTTTGGAGAAATACTGGTCTAATATATTTTTAATAAAAACTTATAAATACATAAATATTGGTGTATTTACCAGTACAAAATTTGGGTTCATCACTCGCATCTCCACAATCATCTTTTCCATCACAGTATTTATCTAAAGGCACACATAAAGTGCCAATATGGCATGAGAATTCCGAAATTCTGCAGGTGTTTCCTATTTTGATTGCCAACAGTAACAAAATAAGGGCTGAATAAATAGTTTCCGCATACACCGTCATCTGTAAAATTAGAAGATATATAAAGTATAGTGAAACCACATAAACATAATAGTAAAAGTAATGATAGTTTATACTTAGTCCGTACTTGAAAAAAAGTATTGTATATTCAAACAAATAGAAACTACTTCAAGTTTAAATAACATTCATTTTCGAGCTAAACTTATGAGGCCAGAATCATAAGTCAGTGAAAAATGAAACAAAGAATTTTTTTAGCTCGATATACTTATTCCTATAGTTTAATTTCTCACAGAACTCCAAATAGGCCTGATTTGATGAAATTCTTTTTCTTGTCAAGTATTTTTTCAGATTTGATAAAAGAAAATAATCACTAGGGATCAAATCTGGTGGAGAACATGGTTAATAAGAAGCAAAACGTATCGAAATTCATTTTATTTTCCCATTACAATCGAATTATTGCGAAAAAGAAATTGTTTTGTCAAATGAAGACCTATTTTGCTTGATTTGTTCGTTCAAATGATCCAGAAGAATCACAATAATCCTGTTACAGTTTTTACTTTTTCAGGATAATCACCTCATATATCTAAGTTTATTAGTATCGGGTCTTAAATTTACACAATTTTCATTGGGTTAAGGGTAATGAAAGTCATTTCCGCTAAGTTACGTTTATAGATATTACTATATTGGTCTAGAGCCGTTACATTTTCAAAATCAAAAAGATGATTATCATAATAAACAAAGCCATAAGCAACTTCATAGCTCAAATACACCACTGTATATGCTGGATATTAGAAAAAGTATAAATCATACAAATAAAGAACCAAATTTGAATAAGGTTTAACTTGGTCAATAATAATATTGGAAATCAAATATAAATCATTAATCCTAATTCAACGACAATTTTCTTCAGTACTTCCTGCATAGACAAGTCGAATGTCTCCAGTAACCTAATAAATTGCATAGTACTTAATTACTATTGTGACACTGAAATATATTTATCTGGTCACTAACTATGTGGAATTTTATAGATAGATCAATCATGTAAATGCAAAAAGTGTAAGTAAAATTAGTAAATAAGCAAAAATATATATGCTGAATTTCAGTCAAAATCAATCTAACGATAGTGCAGAAAGAAATGGTTGGCTTGGTCGTTTAGTTTTTCAAATCTGCTTCAAAAACTACTGTGCCGGTTTAAAAAAAATTTGCATAACAGATTTATGCACCTAGTATTCAGGTTATTTGTAAATTATAACAAACTCGAAGAAAAGGAAACAAAGTTACAAAGTTTCAAATATTATTTTTTCTTATTTTGTTTTTAGAGGTAGTAATTCATTGAATTATAGATTTGTTAACAATGATTCTAATTTTTACCATAGGGCTAATTTGCAAAAGAATGGATTAGATTTGGAAAAGTTTAATTTGATTCGCAAAAAATGATATTGCACATAAGACAACGATTAAATATTATGAAAGGTCGTGGTAATGCATACTCCGCGCTATAGTTATTGTATAAAAATTCCATATATATTTATGGTACGCTCAAGTCATTACAACATCTGTGAGATAGATAGCGAGATAATGTGTTGCTGTCAAGCATATATCTTTTATCACATAGGACAAATAAAAACTTTTAAGAAAAATCATACGTAAGCTAAAAATATAATCAGAGAACAGAATGGACAAATCCAATGCGATACTATAACCAAGCTAATTAGACGATAAACTTTACCAGTTGTTTATTTTGTGGGAAAGTTTTAAAGAACAAAATCCCTTTGTCCAGATTTAAATTATTAACAATCAAATTAAATAATTTTCAATTTATACATAGTTACAATGACTATACCTCGGAATAATTAAAACTCATTACCACGATCTATCCCAATATTTAATCGTTAACACATGTGCAATACCAATTTATATCGCACATAAAATTAGGTGTCCTTTTCTTTGAGATAATACGTTGCAAATCCGTTGTAGAGAGTTGTTCAGTTTGTTTTCCGCTTTCTTATGTAGTTTAGGCCAGCTTCATATGTATATGCGTAATTTTTTCATGAATACGCAAATGCGGATTTATTAGTTCGTGTACTATACTTCCTATTGTTCGTCCTAGAGTCGGTAACACGAACATTTGATTGTAAACATTGTAAACAACATTCACTGAACTGTCATAAACAGAGTTAGCAGTTATGTTATTTCATTTTTCAAATGCCATCAATGAACATACTCATAGATTATATTCAAAAAAGGAGTAGTTGAATGTTGGCATTGAAAATTAATTTGAATTTATAAAGATAAAAAAAAGTATTAAATTGAATATCAGAATAAACTTTAGCTCGTTTATTTTCATGTCGAATAACAGAAACGAACAAATTATTAGATTACCGAACTTTTTGGGCGATAACCAAATGTGTGCTAACTATATATTGTAGTATATACATATAGTATATAATCAACTGGCTTGAGACTATTTTCTATCTCTTTGCTATTTTTCTCGAGGTGTTATAAGCGTAGGTTGAAAACTAATATACCTTAGGCATTCCCATACTACATATAAGATATAAAAAGATAAAACCACAAAATGGCTCTATAAAAAAAAAATGTTCTGTATATATGCCAGTGTGCTTTCAAAAGCTTTAGTTATACATTTGTATTTTAAAGAAAAGTGTGTATCTCTTTAGAGAAAAGGAACTTCCAACCTGACCTTTTTCATGGCAATTCATTGATTTTCCTTCTAATGAAAGAACGGTACTCTAATCAGTTTTTCTTCAGAGAAACCTTTTTCATTTCACTTCTTTCTATTTTCTCAAATTCTGTCTTCAGTTTTGGGGATTTAGTTTTATATGGATTTCGTTCAAAATTTCTTAACAGCCAGTAGATTTCTGTAGAATCGAAATTGAACAGAAATCTTTATTAAAAGAAATTTAAATTTTGCATATTAACTTTTTATATATACTTTTTTTTATATTTAATTGGTTGTTTTCTTACGTCATTCGATACAATTCCACATCCTTGGAAGAAAAATAAATAATAGAATCCTATTTGTTATTTTGAGGTATACATTACCACTTTTATGTACCTATATCTATAAACATATGAAAATATATTCTTTCAAACCTGAAAAAAAGCTCTACTGTGCCTGACAAGAAATTAGCGATTTTACACAGGATGTTTTTCTTTTGCGTTTCGTTCTGCTATTATTTTGTCGTAGTTGTTATTCGCATAATATTTAAAGATCCTTAATTTATGAGTTGCGTTATTTTCTTCTAAATAATTCTTTCGATGGTAAAATTATTTCCTTTAAACAATACACCTTTATTTATTGTTAAACTAAATTCGTTGATTTTGGCAGCAAAAAAAAAATGGGTTCGACTAGGTCATAACATTTATGTACTCCATCTAACAGACAATAAATATGGTAAAAAACACGAACTTCACTTAAAGAAAATCTTCCAAATATTGTATAATAAAAAACTGATTTTTAAAAACTAATTACTTTTTTTTTCTCGAGATTCTTAATTTTCTAAAATCGATAAATTATACTTAAAATTCACTTAATTACACTTCGAACGGAGGCATTTGGGAAAAAATGCAACTTTTTCTTCAATAAAAAATATATATATATTTATTCAAATTAATGAAATATTTGAAAGAACGTTTTCATATTGAACACTTAATGAAACGAAAGAAAAATAAAAACTTTTTCTTATTCTTTTAATCATTTATTAAACGCGATTATATTAGGATTTTTTTATTTTATCCGCCGCCGTTATTAAAATTTCAGTCGCGCGAATTTACAATTGGCGGCCTTGTTATAACTAAACGAGTAACATTGTTCAGGCCCTGGAAATGAGCTCAACGAGAGATTCTTGCAAAAACAAAAAAAGATTCATAAAACCAATATCGGCATATATCCTAAATGTTTAGATATCGTCGGGAAGAAAAGATTACGTATTCATATTGGCTTGACTTACTATCAACTGTACTCTTCAACTTTGCCATTTTTTATATGAAATCGAGTATGTTATTAATATAAGATTATATTAAATTAGTCAACGGTTTTATAGTTACCGCAATAACAAATAAAATAGAATCAAAACTATATGGATCGGTTTTTGCGAAAGTTAGGACTAAATTGATATATCATATTACATACCAAAAAATTTTTATTCTTGCACTATTGGTGGCGATATTCTAATAATACAGACTGGAGATTGTTTCTAAAGATATAATTTATTCGGATATTTTTCGAATGTCCACACACGGGCCTTTAATTAAAAAGCAGTCTTTAAAGGATTCCTGGAATTCAATACTAAATTGCACACCATACACAACTCTTCAAATTTCCAGGAAAATACTAGTTTCTGGGAAATAATTTCTAATGTTGTAGGCATAACAAAATTAGGGATGAAATAAATATACCCTTGGTATGCTATACAATAGGATAAAATGAAATCAAAGAGAGGGAGAACCAACCTGAACTTTTTTGGAAATCAAATTTTTTCAGGCAATTGTGTTTTTCTTCTGAACATGCGCAAATTTTCTTGAGAAATCAATTTGGTGAAACGAAATGTGTGGAAGATTCACATTTTAACCTTAGTTGTTATTTTAATCAAATTTAGAGTCTTTCATGATAGTAAAACCAGCTGTCTTTATTCTGCTACTTGCCTGTATTATTACGTCTACATGTAGTTTTAAAAGATCTGCTTGAAATCAGCTTGAAATTTGTAAGTAGATTGAAAAACACAAAAATTACTTTCTCGTTAATTTTAAGATTAGATTCCTGAATTTGGGTTTCCATCCCTTTTTTCTAGCTGATCAGGCCTATACCCAAGTTTCAAGTTTAGGCTTTAAGTCCAGCTTCAGCTGTATATATTTTGCAAATAAAACTGAAACTGAGAAAGCTTCATCAAATATAGGTATTATTAATAAAGACCCAATTTCTAAATTATGTCTTATTGCTATTATGACTGTTAGATATTTATATCAGTTGTTCAGTTTATGAGTAAAAAATGGCTAGCTATATCTAAATGATTGTACTCCCCGAAACTTCGCCAAGTTTTAGGCTTATGCTAATGAAATTAAACTTTAGAAATCATTTCGTCGTAAAGAGTTAAACAGTTAGAAATGAAACGCTCATTTGAAATAAGCTTTCGAAAGAGTCTACGATAAAACTCATAGCACTAGAAGATTAAAGTTTGAAGTATAGTGAAAGCAAAGAAAGATGTGGTTTTTATTGTGGACATTGTGCGCAAGAATAAAATATATAAGTGCAATGTGATTCCACTTTTGCCTTTTCACTATATTGCATCTTTAACACATTTTAACTTTTGAGAAAACAGGACAAGCTTTCTGACCGAAAAACCTTTGTATATTTTTTATTAAATCGTTTCGCAGTCGCAAGAATATTAAAATTGGGAGGGTTGCCACTCCTACTCATTAATGCACTCCAACTCCCAAGATTTCATTACAGTACTTTCGGTTTGATGGAAATATAAATTTGATATCTAATTCTAGAAAAAAGGAAAAATAACCATATAATACAAGTTATAGTATATGGTATATAAAACACCATTATAAGAACTTACATTATATACAGGGTATCCCAGATTGGACACCCCATTTCTTTCTTGAAGACTTTTGAATGAGTAAAATGTGTTCTATATTTCAAAATATTATTCCTTTCATTCTATTTTACACAAGTTCTTAATCATTGAAGTCATAATTGCGGTTAGGAAATAGGTATTATAGGAAATTTAAATTTGTTTTCAGATTATTACTTATTCCGGTTGATGCAGCCAGTCCTTACTGGAGAGCGCTTTTGAAAATATCAAAATTTGGTTGGATAATTTAATTGCTTCTACATACCCATATTCCTTCAGACAGGACCTTCTCTCTGCCTTCAATGAATATTACCGGTCTTCATATCGAGACGCTTTTTGGAGAATCAAAAAATGAAAATAGATAGCAACACTTATCTTTTGAAAAATAACACTAAGAAAATTCAAAATTTAAAGGACGTCATAGGGATTACAAAAAACAAGAAATTCTTTCAATATTGACTCCACTAATATTTATCATTTCTCAATCAGCTATTGATCCTCTCTATTAGTTCTCTCCTCTTAGCATTACACGTTTTGGTCAGCATTATAAGGAAATGGTACTTTGAACGCGTAGGAGGACGTTAGGTTATATCACTTTGTTCATAATTTTTTACTGCTTCATTTCCATACCATATATAGAATTAGATTACTCAAAGTAATGAATTCTTTAAGAAGCGAATGGAAAATTTTTGCGAATTCTCTTTCGCATATATGCCCCCAGTTTTGTCATACTGCAGAAATGGTTGATTTTTTTATTACGAAACGAAAAACAAGTAACGGAAGAAAACCTAGAGCAATTTGATACAAAATGTATTCACATACTTTCGTCCTGAAAGTTACTTCAGAGGAGTCCATTTATCGAGTCGATTTATATCTACCGAATTAAAATGATGACTGCAAATTCTCATGTATTTCGAAGTAATTTCCTTTGTATTTATTTGAAGTACATTGTATCATTTAATTTAAACAATTTCAACAATTTCAAAGGCTCATATTAAGTAGGTAAACCAGAAAAATTATAAAAATTCGACTATGACGAAAAAAACAGATAGTGTTAAAATTTAGAACTAACTAGTGATAGACAAAAAGCAAAAGAATTAACAATTTTTTGATTTTTATAATTTATTTTTTATTTTTATTGTTAAAATAGCTTAAAATTATTTTTAATTGGATTTTATAAGTGTTTAAAAATTATTGGAAATTCTATTTGATATTTTGAATATTTAAGGTGAAAAAAAAGATTGTACGTCCTGAAGAACACATTTAGTCACAAGTGAGTGCGAATTCTCGATCAATTTTTTTTACTAAAACTCATTGACATGTATTTGACATGACGGTTGCTTATAAATCTGATAGTTTAGTATATCATAACTCCAAAACCAAAAAAAAAAAAATTCAAATGTACCCCTGATTGCTTTTTTCTGAAGAAAATCCTGATTCAGTATGTCTTAACACTAATTATTTTTCCAGAATAAATCCTTCCATAATTTTTGAAGTAAATATTAACTTAAATTAAATTGTATTGAGAAAAATATCAAAATTGCATAAAAGCTAAGAAAATAATGAATGAAAAGAGCCTTTTTCGTTCTGAGTAGAATTCTGATGTCCAAAGGATGAGAAGTAATAACACGAAAATTTGAAATTTATTACTAGGGTATTCATCATCTTCCGTGTATCGTATTTCTTCGTATCTTGTACGACAAGATATCATGAACGAGTCCTTTCAATTTTTCGTAAACTCTTTTCTTTTCCTGCATTTCAGCAAAGTATTAGTACTCATACTTCGATTTAGCTAGGAAACTAATGGGATTGTGGCCTTCACTTCTTAAAATGAAATGTCCAATACAAATGTATTGAAATACGAAACTATAAAAAACATGCCTCGTTGTTACGTGTCTCTTTACGACGTCGTATTGAAATTTTCATACAAAAATCTTACGAAACTTTACGAAATACGAAATTTACAATGAATGCGAGAATTTTATGAAATATCATGAATACCTTTTACATTTGATTTCAAATATTCAATTTTGCAAACTAGCTTCTTATGATATATTTGAATATGTTGTTTAAGTTGTTGGCTACATGTAAAACTTTCATTACAAAAATGACATTGATCACGCAGAATTGGATTATGTATTTTCTGTTGACTCCTTAAATTACCACGTCGTGGGAACCTACGTTCAGAAACCACACATTTATCGGAATGTCTTGCTAGAAGGTGTTTTGTAGCATACGAACGACCACATCGGTCACATTTAAACGGGTTTTCTCCAATAAAATGCTTTTTTATATGACTACTTAAATTACTTGGTCGTTTTGTAGCGAAATCACAATATTTGCATTTGTATCCTTTCCTTCTGGTATGAACTATACGATGTACTACTAAATTCGACATAGATCGAAAAGATTTGCTACATTTTTCACATTTAAAAGGACGTTCTCCTGTATGTACCCGAGAATGAATTTCTAAGTTGTATTTTGTAGCAAACGAACGATCACAGCTATCACATTGGAATTTCCCTTCTTCATTATGGATACGACGATGTGCAACTAAGTTAGATTTTGATCGAAAACATTTGTAACATTCTTCACATTTAAAAGGACGTTCTCCAGTATGTGTTCGATAATGTATTTCTAAGCAGTACTTTGTATTAAAAGACCGAGCACACCTATCGCATTTATATTTCCTTACTTCTTTATGGGTATGACTATGTGCAACTAAAACAGTTTGAGATCGAAAAGATTTGTTACAATGTTCACATTTAAAAGGACGTTCTCCTGTATGTTTTCGATAATGTATTTCTAGCCTATATTTTGTAATAAAGGAATGATCACAGGTATCACATTTAAATTGCTTTACTTCATTATGTAGACGACAATGTGTAACTAAGTTAGATTGAGATAGGAAAGATTTGTTACACTGTTCACATTTAAAAGGACGTTCTCCTGTATGTGTCCGAGAATGAATTTTTAGGTTGAATTTTGCAGCAAACGAACGAGAACACCTATCACATTTAAATTTCTCTTCTTTATTATGGATACGACGATGTACAACTAAGTTAGATTTTGATCGAAAACATTTGTTACATTCTTCGCATTTAAAAGGACGTTCCCCTGTATGTGTTCGATAATGTATTTCTAGGCCGTATTGTGTACTAAAAGATCGACCACAGATATCACATTGAAATTGCTCTTCTTCATTATGAATACGACGATGTGTAACTAAATTAGATTTTGATCGAAAACACTTGTTACATTCTTCACATTTAAAAGGACGTTCTCCTGTATGTGTTCGGTAATGTATTTCAAAAGATTGCTTGGTAGTAAATGAACGAGCACAATTATCGCATTTATATTCCCTTACTTCATTATGGATATGACGGTGTGTAGCTAAGACAGCTTGAGATCGAAAAGATCTGTTACATTCTTCACATTTAAAAGGACGTTCTCCTGTATGTGTTCGATAATGTATTTCTAAACGTTGCTTTGTATTAAAGGAACGAGCACATCTATCACATTGAAATTGCTCTGCTTCATTATGTATACGACGATGTGCAACTAAGTTAGATTGTGATCGAAAACATTTGTTACATTCTTCACATTTAAAAGGACGTTCTCCTGTATGTATTCGATAATGTATTTCTAGGCTGAATTGTGTAGTATAGGAGCGATCACAGACATCACACTGAAATTGCTCTTCTTCATTATGAATACGACGATGTGTAACTAAGTTAGATTTTGATCGAAAACACTTGTTACATTCTTCACATTTAAAAGGACGTTCTCCTGTATGTGTTCGGTAATGTATTTCAAAAGATTGCTTGGTAGTAAATGAACGAGCACAATTATCGCATTTATATTCCCTTACTTCATTATGGGTATGACGGTGTGTAGCTAAGATAGCTTGAGATCGAAAAGATCTGTTACATTCTTCACATTTAAAAGGACGTTCTCCTGTATGTGTTCGATAATGTATTTCTAAACGTTGCTTTGTATTAAAGGAACGAGCACATCTATCACATTGAAATTGCTCTGCTTCATTATGTATACGACGATGTGCAACTAAGTTAGATTGTGATCGAAAACATTTGTTACATTCTTCACATTTAAAAGGACGTTCTCCTGTATGTATTCGATAATGTATTTCTAGGCTGTATTGTGTAGTATAGGAGCGATCACAGACATCACACTGAAATTGCTCTTCTTCATTATGAATACGACGATGTGTAACTAAGTTAGTTTTTGATCGAAAACACTTGTTACATACTTCACATTTAAAAGGACGTTCTCCTGTATGTGTTCGGTAATGTATTTCTAAAGATTGCTTGGTAGCAAATGAACGAGCACAACTATTGCATTCATATTCCCTTACTTCATTATGGATCTGACGATGTGTAACTAAGCTAGATTGTGTTCGAAAACATTTGTTGCATTCTTCGCATTTAAATGGACGTTCCCCTGTATGTATTCGATAATGTATTTCTAGCCTGTATTTTGTAGAAAAGGAACGATCACAAGAATCGCATTTATATTTCCTTATTTCATTATGGATATGACGATGTGTAACTAAGACAGCTTGAGATCGAAAAGATTTGTTACAATGTTCACATTTATAAGGACGTTCTCCTGTATGTTTTCGATAATGTATTTCCAGGCAGTACTTTGTATTAAAGGAACGAGCACACCTATCACATTTAAATTGCTCTGCTTCATTATGCCTATGACGATGTGCAAGTAAGTTAGATTGTGATAGAAAACGTTTGTTACAATCTTCACATTTAAAAGGACGTTCTCCTGTATGCCTTCGATAATGTATTTCTAGGCTGTATTGTGTAGTAAAGGAACGATCACAGATATCACATTGAAATTGCTCTTCCTCATTATGAATACGACGATGTGTAACTAAGTTAGATTTTGATCGAAAACACTTGTTACATACTTCACATTTAAAAGGACGTTCTCCTGTATGTGTTCGATAATGTATTTCTAAAGATTGCTTGGTAGTAAATGAACGAGCACAACTATCGCATTTATATTTCTTTACTTCATTATGGATCTGACGATGTGTAATTAAAACAGTTTGAGATCGAAAAGATTTGTTACATTGTTCACATTTATAAGGACGTTCTCCTGTATGTTTTCGATAATGTATTTCTAAGTAGTACTTTGTAGTAAAGGAACGAGCACACTTATCGCATTGAAATTTCTCTTCCTCATTATGATGACGGCGATGTGTTACTAAGCTAGACTGTGCTCGAAAGCATTTGTTACATTCTTCACATTTAAAAGGACGTTCTCCTGTATGTATCCGATGATGTAATTCTAGGCAATATTTTGTCGTAAAAGAACGATCACATATATCGCATTTGAAGGGTTTCTCGCCGGTATGTCTCATAATATGTATTCGAAGGTTGGCTTTTCGGATAAATTGTTTATCACAATGAGAACATTGAAAAGGACGTTCTCCTGTATGTGTTCGATAATGTATTTCTAAACATTGCTTTGTATTAAAGGAACGAGCACATCTATCACATTGAAATTGCTCTGCTTCATTATGTATACGACGATGTGCAACTAAGTTAGATTGTGATCGAAAACATTTGTTACATTCTTCACATTTAAAAGGACGTTCCCCTGTATGTATTCGATCATGTATTTCTAGGCTGTATTGTGTAGTAAAGGAACGACCACAGATATCACATTGAAATTGCTCTTCCTCATTATGAATACGACGATGTGTAACTAAGTTAGATTTTGATCGAAAATACTTGTTACATACTTCACATTGAAAAGGACGTTCTCCTGTATGTGTTCTATAATGTATTTCTAGACACTGCTTTGTAGTGAAGGAACGATCGCAGCGGTCACATTTGAATGGTCTCTCACCAGTAATATGTTTTCTCATATGGGATGATAAATTACCCGACTGTTTTGTTGCATAATCACAATATTTGCATTTAAATGGTTTTTCGTTAGAATGAATATGACGATGTATAACTAAGTTACTCGAAGATCGAAAAGATTTGTTACAATGTTCACATTTGAAAGGACGTTCTCCTGTATGCGATCGATTATGTATTTCCAGATGCTGCTTTGATCTACAAGAACGACCACAAGTACCACATTTAAATTGTTCTTCCGCATGGACTCGACGATGTGTAACTAATTTTATTTGAGATCGAAAAACCTTGTTACAGTGTTTACATTTAAAACGTCGTTCTCTTGTATGGATTCGGGAATGAGCTATTAAACTATACTTGGAAGAGTATACTTTCTTACATTGTGAACATTTGAATCTTTTTTTAGAATGTGAAAGTGCTTTTGCTTTTTTAGATTTACAAAAGTTTGGGTGGAAAATGCGTTGATGTTTAAACAATGAGTTCGAACTAACAAATTTTGCTTCACAGAGATCACAGTGCAGTGTACGGGCGTCGCAATGTCTTAAAACTTTTATGAAAGACTCGTCTTTAGTTTTTTCATGAATTTCGATGTGCAGCGACAAATCTTCGGGAGTTAAAAAACGTTCTTCACATGTTATACAGCTATGCCAAATTAAATTCAATCGATCTTCTGGAGTTATATCAGATTTTTGTAAATATTTCCGAATTTTTGCAGTCTCAATTTCATCTTCTATTATTAATTCAGGTTCTTGTTTAATTTTTTCAGTCTCAATTCCATCTTCATTAATTACTTCAGATTCTTCCTTAATTGGAAATTTTATCAAAGCAAATTCAGATTGGTTTTCTCCATCAATTAAGAAATCACAATTATTAGCGAAATTAGTTTTCATTTCTTAAATTTTTCCCAAATATCTTAAGCTTTAAAAAAAAGAAAAAAAAAACAAAATGTAGAATATTAATTCAAAACTAATAAATAAATAGAACTAATTAATATACCAGTTACAATTTTAAAGAATTAAAGCACTTTTTAACCACTTCCATTTATATTTGACAAAACTTCAATAAAAAGCATTTAGATATGTAGAAGGATTCGCGAACCCTCGATTGTGCTGTAAATTAAAATTGTGGGCAAATAAAGGTATTTTCGTCGAGTTGAGCTGATAAAAAAAATATGGTGCGTTTAATTAAAAAATGTTATTTAAAAATGAAGCCTGATAAACTATATAGAAGCAATAAATTCCTTTAAAAAACAAATGACAAATTTCCAATCCTCTTTCAAGTAAGCAGAATGAAATTCAAAGTGTTCATGCAATACTCATCGCTTTCTTTTTTCTAGGTGTATCTCAAATAAAAAAATAGGGGACGTAAACTATATGCGTTCACGGGCCATCCGTATACGTGCTACCTTTCCATGATTTGCGGAAGTAAATTTAACCAACTGTGGTTAACTCAACAGTCAAACTTTGCTGGTGCTGTCGTGTAATGTCCAGTTAACTTTGAAAACTGTATTTCATTCTGGGCATAAATAAGAAGCTTCTCTAAATGAAGAAAAACATAACTTTCTAAAATATTTCATTACAAATAACTATAAATAGTTCCTTTATCACATTTTATTAAAGTAAAAAAATTCCACAATCGGTATATTGATAGACATTCATTGGTATTCTTTCGATAATGCATTTCTAGTTTAGTTTATTCTTTCAAAATACGAACGTTTACAAAATTGAATCGTTCCTCTTCAATGTGTTCTCATCGGACAGATGTTATCCTAGCGACTGGTCGCATTTTAATGGTTTTTCTCCAGTGTGTGTTAATATATGACTTCGAAGAGTATCACTTCGAGCAATTGAACGATCACAATGTTTGCATAGGAATGGTTTTTCTCCGATATGTCTTCTCATATGTTTTTGAAGAGTACCCTTTTGTGCAAATGAACTACCGCAGTGGTCGCATTCGTATGGCTTTTTACTAGTGTATATCCTCACATGATTTTGAAGAAGTATACCTTGCGTAAAATAACGGTTACAGTGGTCACATTTCAATTTCTCTCCAGTGTGTGTCATCCAATGATTTTGAAGACTACTACTTCGTGTGAATACACGATCGCAGCTGTCGCATTTAGCCACCACAGGAGTGGTGGCTAAATCTGCTTCAGGATGACGCCTGCAAGTCAGGCGTTCAAGCACTTCCGCAAATCATGAAGAGGTAGCACGTATACGGATGGCACGGCATGCATATAGTTTACCTCCCCTATAGATACACTAGAAAAATAAAAGCAATTAGTATTTGTATAAGCACTTTCAATTTCATTCTACTTACTTTGTAAAGATAATATTTTTATATTATTCGAATGGTGGCTAATTTACTTGAAGATGCTGAAGAGAACTTGATACAAATTAACGATAACACTGTTATCATTGAAATGGTCCTCCTTATTGTAAATGAATGATCGCAGTGTTCCCAGTTGAATTGTTCCTCCTCAGAATTTAAGAGCAAATGGGGTATCAAAGATTGCTGTATCTAAGTGATCGACTTAAGTGTTCACAGTTAAACGGTTTCAACCGCTCCAGTGTGTTTCAACTTATGCCTTTGAAGACTACTTTTTAGTGTGAACGAACGATAGCAGTGTTCACAATTGAATGGTTTCCCCACAATATGTCCTTTCATATGGCGTCGAAGGGAAGAGTTTTGTGTAAATGAACGATTGCAGTGTTCGCAATTGAATAATTTCTCGCCAGTATGTGTTAACATATGACCTCGAAGAGAATTAATTTGTGTAAAAGAACGATTGCAGTGTCCGCAATAGTATGATTTCTCCCCAGTATGGGTTAGCATATGCCTTTGAAGATTACATTTTACTGCAAACGAGCTATAACACTGGTCGCATTGGAATGGCCTCGCTCCGGTATGAATCCTCTGATGGATATTTAAATTTGACTTTGAAGTATATACTTTTTTACATTGTGAACACTGGAACTGCTTTTTAGAATTTGGAAGTACATCCGTCATCTTAAGTCTACTAGTTTCAAAATCTTCATGATTTTGAGCGTGCAACGATAAGTCTTCAATAGTTAAGAAACGTTCATCGCATATAGTACAACTATTCCAAATTAAATTTTGCCGATCTTCTTGAGTTATGTCGTTTTTGTGTAAATAATTACGAATTTTATCAGTTTCAAGTTCATCTTCAATTATTAATTCCGGTTCTTGTTTTATTGAAACTGTAGGTAACATCAATTCCGATGATGATTTTTCTTTATCGCATTTTGTAGTAAATAAAGCAGTTTTGATTTCTATGGACATTTTTTATTATATTAAAAGATTAATTATTTCGGATGTTTAATTTAAAAACAAATAAATAAATATTTTTGTGACATCGATTTAATTACAAAATTCGAGCTGTCAGTTTGACACTTCTAAAGTCAACGAAATGTCAGTCAGATAGTTTTCAACGTTTTCCATAATAATTAATTTATTTTTCTTTATGAATCTCTGACCCGAAAAAGTAAAAGTAAAAGTAAAGCTTCAAAGTAACTAAATTATAAAGAAAAAGATAGAATAACAAATTGTAATTAAAATAGTAATGATTGATATACGGGTAAATAAATTTTCTTTAATCTATTCTATTCAAATTTTCAATAATTTCAATTTATCTTTTTTATAGCATTTGGAACTCTCTGGCTATCAGCCTGAAAATAATTCAGGCAACTCGAGAAATATTTCTGCAATGACACCAAGTTGTAATGATAACTTAACATTACCCGATGTGTTTGTTCGAATTCCCATTCATTCTGTTTCAAATGAAATCAATTCATATTCACGTGAAAATCAGAATAGTCATCAAATTAAATCAGAAGAATCAATAAAGTCTGAATTGACTGATATTCAGCTTTCACTTAAACAGAATAATAATTTACATCAAAGAAATTTAGAAGGTAGTACAACAACAAATTTAGTCATAGCTAAGCCAAAAACTCCAGTTCAAACTCCGATTAAATGTCACAAATGTGATTTATGTCCATTCATGACTATCTCTTTTGCTTGTCTCAATGAACATATAACAAATTGCCATTCAAAATCTATAAACAAAAATGATGTGAACAATAATTTCAAAAGGCTTGCATGTCCAGGCTGTAAAAATATATTTTATATGAAAACATCTTTCGAGGCACATTTAGAGAATGATCATCAAATGGTAAGAAATGAAATTGAACAGCTTATAGAAAGTCTTCTAAACGGGGCATCTTTCTTATCAGAAAATGAAAATAGAAAAAATCGAATTTATTTAAAAAATGTCGATTGTTTACGTATTCCTCGAATCGAAAAGAATAATACGAATGAGAATATTTTTGAAAACAATATTATAGAATCAAATTTTATGCTTAGTGAAAATGAACAATTTATTACTACCAATAATCTTTCTTTTATGGATTTAATGTGTAATAATAAAGAAATAGAAAATGTCCAAACAGAAATGGAAGAAGAAAATTCAAATCCGAATAAAATCTCAATAAAAAATGTTAATATATTAAAAGAAACTGGTATAATTTCTTCAAATCAAGGTACTACAAACACTTCAATACGGGATTCGATGTATTCCAATGAAGTTTATTATGATATTACTACAGAATGTACAAATCATATTCAAACTAATCCTGCTGCACCGATAAATGATTCTATGACGGCATTAAATGAAGATACCGAAAAGCCAAGACGTGCAAAAATTTATATTAAAAATGTTGATATTTTAAAAAAGCCAATTGTTTTGCCACCAAACAATTTGACAAATATTCTTGATGTAAATGATGAACTTAGATTAAATTTTTTTCCATCATCTGATGATTTACGATCAATAAATTCAATTATACCATTTCAATCGACATCGAATATCAATCTTTCCGTTACCGAAACGAATAAAGATTATAGTTCGAATCAATTACAATATGATATTCCAAGAAAATTAACAAATTCATTACATTTAAGGACAGTTGATGAACTTAACTTAATGAATATGAATGAAGTTAAAAATCTAATAACTCCAGCACTTATTCAAACCGGTAATTGTTTAGAAACTGTTAATCGATCATCTGAGAATTCAAAGAATTCTGATGAAATTCTTAACAATTATAATATAATTCCTGATTTAGTTTATAATAATTATCATAGCGAATTTAATCCGCACGAAGAAGGTCTAATGCAAACGAACTGGGCAAGTGATTATAATTTTAGTAATTTTGAAAATATTATTGATTCAAATTCATCATTTACAAATTTGGAGAAAAAAAATTCAAATACATCACTAATTGAGTTCGATTTGAATACACCGCAACGTTCTATAATTGATGAAAATGATGAAGATATTTTGTTTGTTTGTGCCCAAGAAATAATAAGTGCAAATATTGGGAAAAAAATTGATTCACAAAATGATGTGGGTATAATAAATTTGTCTCGAACACCCCTCTTAGCTGCACAGAATACTGTTGAAGTTTCAGATGATTTCGGAACTCAAGAAGATAGTCAATTAGAAAAGGGACGTATTTATGTTTCTGATAATTTAATGGAGAATAAAATTGAGAAAAATAATGTAAATAATTTGAAAAAAAATCGTGGAAGACCATTTGGTGCTAGACAATATAGATTTGGTGAATTGAAAAATATCCGTTCAAAAAAAAATTCATCTCAAATTGGATATAAATGTGATTTAAATTGTGCTATTCGATTCAAGAATCTTGAAAATTTAGAATATCATAAAAGATGTCATATAAGGTTAGTATTTGTTAAACTATTACTGCATTTGTATAGGAAATAACAGAAGATTTTGAAAATTCCCCAATAATTTGTATTTCAAAAACCAGGACGGAAAACTGGAACAGTACAAAATCCTCAGTTATTTTTAGTACAGGGTCTTCTCGATCACCCACCCAGTTCTTAAAAAAAAAAAAAAACTAGATTTAAATGATTAAAATCGATATTAGGTAGTGCAGCGCTACTCAGAGATTTGTGGATATTAAATTTTGAAATTTTGCTACCTATTTGATCTTATCTTATTTAAATTTCATTCATTTTCAGCTCGACTCAATACCAGATGAAATGTCCAGAATGTAATATTGATTCTTTTCGATCGTTTAATACTTTACATACTCATTTATGGCGGTGTCATAAAATTAATATGGAATTATATAGTTGTAATGATTGTGATTTCAAAACACCATGTTTGTCCAGACTTATTAATACACATAGTCGAATTCATTCCAATGAACGTAAATTTAAATGCAATATATGTGAGAAAACATTTAAGAATGCAAAACAATTAAAAAATCATCGAAGACTGCATCGATATGAAGAAACAAAAGAAATACAAAAATGTTCATTATGTGGGGCAACATTTTCATATTTGAAAACTTTAAAAGAACACATTCGAGTGGAACATGAAGGCAATGAAGAATTTAAATGTTTATTGTGTAATAAAATAATGTCATCAAAATCAGCCCTAAAATTGCATACATTAACACATGAGAATTTATCAAAATTTAAATGTGAAAATTGTTCATATACTTCTAATGATCATAATGCATTTCGCCGACATAAAATGATTCACGACGGTTCGAAAATGTATTCTTGTAAATATTGTGATTACAAATGTATTCAGAGTAATTTATATAAGGTACTTTTTTTCTTAATATATCAGAATTCGATTGTTATTAATTTTTTTTTTCTTTATAGAAACATATTATCAGAAAACATCCTGATTATATTTCTGATGTAATATTGAAATGTGATGACTGTTCATTCAATACAATAAATCAATCAAAATTTCATGTTCATATTGCAAAGCATAAAAATTGTGATAATATAATTCTTCAAACAAACGAAAATCTATTAGATTCTGTTAATGATTTAAGTACTCTAAACGAATTCAATGTTTCCGAACGTGTACATATGGAAAATACATCGGAATCTTATTTTAAAAATAAAATTAAAGTTAAAAGTAATTCAGCTTTAACAGATCCTAGTAGGTTTTGTAATGAAAATGATAATTTTGATAAAGAAATCTCTTGAAAAAAATATATGTTCAAAAAGTTCAGAATTTTTGCACTGTAAATCAAAACAGTTTGTTTATGTGCAGCTAAAAGGACCGAACCAGTCCACGCGACCGGTTCGGTCCTTTTAGCTGTTGAGTTTATATGCGCTTTTGTTTATTATAAATTAAGGCACTTTGTTATAAAAATCGTCCATGTAACCACCACCACAGGAGTGGTGGTTAAATCTGCTTCAGGATGACGCCTGCAAGTCAGGCGTTGTTTTCGTAAATTAAAGCTCGCAAATAGCGAACCCGAATCACCTAATCTCCATGATGATACTTCACGGTTAAAATTATAATTAAATGATAAAGTGGAAATTGCTATTTTCTTAATGAATTAAAAAAATTTACACGTAAAATTTTAAATAAAAGTTGTGGGCAAAATCAATTTTACGTATGTTTCATGCAATTTGAAAATTGAGGTTAAATTCGTTGAATGTGGTATATAAGGAATTGAACTATAAGAACGGAATTTTAAAATCGACCATTGTCATTTTCCCGTTCTGCACACATATCAAATCGACTTGTATAGAAAAGTTAAATGGAAATTGCTATTTTCTTAATGAATTAGGGATAACAAATTAAATTTAATATAATTGAAAACTTGCGAGTCGTATGGTTTTTTTTAATATCGATACAAATAACGAGAGATTTTGCCTTATAATATCATGTCGGAGCAATTTAAATTGCCCCACAAATCACGAAAAAGAGTCCGTGAAGTTAAACGAAAAGCTCGGCCAGGTAAAAACTATTTAATTAATATCAAAACTATATTTTTGAAAAATATAATTTTAGAACTTCATGATAAAGGTTCGTGGACAGCTTTAAAATATTTTGATAAGTTTGAAGATTTCAAAATATTTAATGATAGCGTCGAAAGAATAAATGTGAAAGATTTTGATTGTGAGGCTTTCATTGAAAAATATGAAAAAATATATAAGCCTGTCGTAATAGAAGGAGCCCAAGACGAATGGAAAGCCAAAGAGAAATGGACATGCAATCGTTTGGCTAAGAAATATCGAAATCAAAAATTTAAATGCGGCGAGGACAATGAAGGGTATAGTGTTAAAATGAAAATGAAGTATTACATACATTATATGCAAACAACGAAGGATGACAGTCCTTTGTATATTTTCGATAGCAGTTTTGGAGAAGTAAGTTAATTTTGCATGACTTGAAAATCTTTGTACACTATAAATGTAAAATTTAGAAAATTTTCCAAAGTACTTATTAGTTTGGATCTAAGAAAAGCTATTTAATAAGCAATGTAGATTTTAAAGCCGTAACTTACTCTTAAACCAAAAAAAAAAACATTAAATTTTAGCATCACAGAAGAAAGAAATTACTTGAAGACTATGCTATCCCGAAGTATTTTCAAGACGATTTGTTTAAATATGCTGGAGAAGATCGTCGTCCGCCTTATAGATGGTTTGTAATGGGTCCAGCTCGTTCTGGAACTGGTATACATATCGATCCTTTAGGAACTAGTGCTTGGAATGCACTAATATCTGGTCATAAAAGATGGTGTTTATTTCCAACGCATACACCGAAAGAACTTCTAAAGGTTACGGGTTTAACTGGTGGTAAACAAAGAGATGAAGCTATAACTTGGTTCAGTATTATTTATCCAAAGACAAAAATGACTGATTGGCCTTCAGATTGTAAACCGGTAACGTAGTTGGTACATTTATCTAATTGCTATATGAGACTAAATTATTATTTTAGGTGGAAATTCTTCAAAAACCTGGTGAAACAGTTTTTGTTCCTGGTGGTTGGTGGCATGTGGTTTTAAATTTGGATAATACTATTGCAGTAACACAAAACTTTTGTAGCCGAACTAATTTTCCTGTTGTATGGCATAAAACAGTTCGAGGTCGTCCAAAATTATCTAGAAAATGGTTACGAACATTGCAAGTAATATTTATTGTCGTCACATTTTAAGATTGATCCTTGGAATAACAAATTTAAATTCACAGGAAAAAGAGCCAGATCTGTCGAAGTTAGCGGAGACTATTAATATTGGAGAAAGTACTGGAATTGCTTCAGATAGTTCTAGTAATTCAAGTTCGTCTTCATCTTCTTCGAGTTCCAGTGATACCGATGATAGTTGTTCAAACACTGATAGTGGACAAGAAAGCCTTACTGCAAAGAAAAAGAAACGTAAAAGACTTGGTGGTGGAAACACGATGTTAGTTAACTTGTGATTAATATGTATATAAAAAATAAGTCGAAAACAGTTGGGTCGATAAACGAAAAGAGAACTTCCAAACGTTTTTAATTTATATACAACACACACGTTTAGTTAAACTTACATAAATTTGATTTAATTACATTTTGAAAAGAATATTATGGAATAATTGATTTCTAAAATATACAAATTTTAAATACATTACTCGTTAATTTAGATTATTCTTCAGGCGGCCAAAAAATAAATGTCGAAGATTACTAGTGTAGAACGTCGAAAGAAGTCGATATTCAAATTTTTATAGATCACAAAGTTCTTTGTCGTTGTCGACATCAATCGATTCCTGTAAAACAAAAAATGAAAATGGATAAACAAAAATATATTTTTATTTCAATTTGACTCAAAAATAAGTTTTGAAATCCTTTATCCTTTTTGGCGAAGATATCCATCGGAATCGATTTAGAAGGAAATAGTCGAAACTCAAAGGACTTAGTCATATTTAAGGCTAATATCTCGGGTGTTATCCTTTTTTGAAAAGTAATCATTTTTGGACGAGATTTTGATGAAACACTAATTACCCCCGAGCTCTGCTCGTTACAAAGATTTTCATATAAAAAAAAAAACTTTAAAAAAACGGATGATTTTACAGAGAAGAAAGAATTCCTTTTTTCTTTGTACACCAACTAATACAACAATAATACAATATGTATTATTGCTTCAGGATGACGCCTGCAAGTCAGGCGTTCAAGCACTTCCGCAAATGTATACCATATAAGTTTGCCGAGAAAAAATTAAAAATAGTTTCATAAGTACGTTTGAACTATAAATGGGCGCATAAATGATTTTCGATATTTCTTAAGTTTGTGTGTTCAAAAATAGAATAAAAAAAGGTTGTAATATATAAGCAAAGTGTAACTATGGTAAAGTGAGGAAAGCTAGCGAAGTAGCTAGAAAAAGCACGTGGCAGACGGGGAAAAGAATACGCAAGAGTACATATATTTTTCATAGGCAAAATCCATTAGCAAGAGAGAGAATGAAATGTTCTTAAAAATCAGATGGAATCTTATGATTTGATCCCGGAATCTTATGTTTGGGCACAAATTTTACATACATCCCAGAAAAAAAAAATTTGCGCCAAATTTTTTTCTGGTATGTGTGCATTTGTATACAAATTTCTGACTTAGTTTTTTTGTTTAAATTTTAAAATTACCCATTAGTGGTGTTGCCAATATTGCAAAATGTTATTCTTTCAAAAAAAATCGTTGGAGTTAGATGCGGTTTAAAATATGGAAAATTTTAAACGTTTGAAACAAAATAAATTTAAGTGTTTTGTGCCTGGCTGCTTTTCAACATCTGAAAACAGTCAAGTACGGTTTTTTTAAATTGCCGACAAATGTAATTTTCAATTTTGCAATTATATAAAAAATCAAAGAAAATACTGCATTAAGACTAAAATAGCAAAGAATGGAGAAATATTAATTTCATTTTTCATTATTAAAATATTCATTTAAATAATAACTCAATTATTAAAGATTTTCATCATTTTTTAAAAAAGTTAAACAGTCAGCTTAAAAAAATACATTAATGGCAACACCATCATGGGATCAATTTTTCGAACAAAAAAATTAGGGATGTTTTTCAAAATCATATGACATCATGTTTCTCTTTCACCCGTATGTACAATTTTTAATGCTATCTATGTCAGCAGTGGATAGAAAATTTTTTGAAAAAGAGCAGGCAAAATTTGAAAAACGGCGGTACGGTAAGGATAGGAACTTTCGCGACTTTATTATTAATTACACTTTGGTAAGGATAGGAACTTTCGCGACTTTATTATTAATTACACTTTGAAAAGTTACCCTGGAGGCAATCTCGACGGACGCGACGGACGCAATGAACGCGTGAATTGTCAAAAACGTTAGTGACGGTATAAATATTTTTGTGCAGGCAAACTCGACGCCGTCGATGAAATTTGTAATTTTTATTATTATTTGATATAATCTTTGTGTTATAAATTAAAATAGTTTTTTAAGTTGTGTAAATTAATAAAAAGAACTAAAATACCGTTTTTAAATGGAATTTTCACAAAATAATTCCCACACAAAAATTTTAAAATGACATTTGAACGCGTCCGTCACGTAAAAGTTGAACACGAATCAACTTTACAACGTCCGAACCGTCGCGTCCGTCACGTCTACGTCGAGATTGCCACCTCCCATACATTTCGTATGAAATTAACTTTTATTTGACACTTCACGCGTCCGTCGCGTTCATTGCGTCGTTCGCGTCCGTCGAGATTGCCTCCAGGGTTATATATCTTTAGTCAGTTTGATGTCTGGTATTTTCAAAACATCATAAACAAAATTGGAAGAACTAAATTCGTCATTATTTATAATTTAAAAGTGTAAAACTTTTAATTTTTATTGTATTTTCTTTTTATTTTTTATTCCTATTAATATGAAAAAAAAAAAAAGTGCTTGAAAGGGGAAAAGTGTGCTTGCTTGTTTGTTAAACGAAAAAACAACAACAAATCGCTTGTACACATTCGCGCTTCTTTGTTCAACGACATTTTGAATTTTTGGCAGAAAAAGATGTTTCTTTGATGTTTTTCATAATTTGTGATGGATTTTGTTCATTCGGGAAATGAATTAATAATGGAGACACGATGATAAATATATATTTTGGATATTTGAATTGATTTCTAGTGTTTTTTTTTCGGAAAATCAGATGACGCCTTAACCCTTTTGAAAACTTTGTGTGAAATCGTATTGAATATTTTGTCTTGACTGTGTTCTGGAATTGTTTTTATTTTATTTTGGCAAATGTTCATTTTTCATCTGGAATTTAAAAAAGCCTTTAAAAGTGTGCAAATGGTGGAAATTAAGGCGAGAAACGATTGAGAAAAACATGAGGGCGTCCGCGACAAAACTCGCGTTTTATTTTGGGTATTTTAAATATCTTCCGCTGCTTTATTTTGATAACAAAACGTTTTTGCTTTTTTGTTTTTTTAAGGAAAGGTAAATTGTATTTCATTCAAAGTATTGTGCATCGTTAGTTATATATTTTCCATCTTTCAGGCAGCAATAAATGGATTCCTAGAAAAAAGAATCGCTTACTTTGAGGCAATACTTTCATTTTAATTCCTTCATATGTACTTCCTAAGCCAAATTTGCCTAGATTCGCACATCGAACTAGATGATTTTGTGCCAATCATCTAGATCTCTAGCTAGGGTATGTGGAGAGACTAGACTAGTAATTTTAGTTAATTAGTGGAAGTAGAAAATATGATTAAATTTTCACACAAAATCATTTTCAGCGCTTAGGTAAGCCCCATTTCACATTAATAAGAAGCTCTAATAAATAGAAATGTGACATTTGACAGGAAGAATAC
Source organism: Xylophagus ater (assembly GCA_963422695.1). Classification (NCBI taxonomy): domain Eukaryota; kingdom Metazoa; phylum Arthropoda; class Insecta; order Diptera; family Xylophagidae; genus Xylophagus; species Xylophagus ater. Next base: position 47,044,910 of record OY730484.1, read on the forward strand.
CATTTCAGCACCTTCCCACATTATTCCACAGTTTTCACATGTCAAAGTTTACAGGTAAATTAAATGCAAACGAAATATATAGTTTGGGAACAAAATTACGCCCAATTATATCTCATTCGATGGGGAATTTAATGGTGAGTCAAAATCCGTCATCGATTTTCGAAAAGAAAACTACGAAAAGCCAATTTTTAGAAAGAACTCGGGACAACCGAGGGTAAGTTCTATTTAAAGCTTATGTCTCGGGTATTAGGGGCCCTATAACATTGAAAATAGGTGTCCTGTGATCGTCTTGAGGGAATATGTCGTTTGAGAACAAAATTTCAAAAAATTGGAAAAATCTCTGATTTTTTAAGGCCAAGAAAGAAAATTCCAGATTCTCATAAATTATAGCTCATTTGACGGGGAATTTAAATACGATTTAAAAGCTGTTATTCTTTTTGAAAAATAATCGTTTTTGGACGAGATATTAATGAAAAACTGATTTGGAAGGAACATCAACGACTCAGAATACGACATACTTTAAAGACTGAAATAATTTTTAATGAATAAATTAAAATAAAAAGCGGTTCTTATTAGGGCCACCAAATAGAAAAAGAAACGGCTCTTATCAGGGCCACCAAATGAATAAATCAAAGAGTAAAAAAATTAGTTTAAATCCTTGCAAAATTCGCCTAAATTGACAAAAGCTAAAAACGAACAAATCTTAAATTATTTCCGACCTGAAATACCAGGCAATCAGAAATCATAGCAATGTGTTTTTAATATTACCCACACATAGAAAAAATTTTGTGCAATTTTTCAAGAAAAGTCGCCTTGTTACAGCGGCTGGGCTCCTGTTACTTTTACAAAAACCACTTTTTCAAAATAGGTCCTGTAAGTATGCAATTTATTCTGGAAAAATTCTGAAATTTTAACCCCTATAAGTATGCGCATTTATTCTGGAAAAATAAAATTTTCCGGATTTATGTTCGTGTACGAACAATATGCGAACATACTCTTTGTTCGCACATTGTTCGTACACGAACATTTTTAAGTTATTTCAGGAAGTTTTTCTTCAATATTTATTTGTAGGATTTTCCGAAATATTTTTGCATTTTTGGAAAGAGGAAAAAAATCCTGATTTATTAAAAGGCGATAGAAGGAAAATTGGGAAATGATATAAAATAAAAATTCACACACTTCTATGTACATTTTTTTAATAACACTTTTTTGTTTACATTTTCTTTTAGGTATTAACTAATTAAAATTATTTATTGATCTATCAAGCTATTCTTTTTTCGTCTGCGACTCGCTTCTTCTGCCATCGATTGCAGCATTTCCCAAATACGTGTTAATATCCTGAAAAAAGAGAAAAGAAATTAATCAAAATTAGAAAAAAACTTTTTTTTTTGAAAATCCAAAAAACCACTGATGTTTTTTTATACCCTAAAAAAAGATCTGGACGAATTATACCTCATTCGACGGGGAATTTAATTCTGAATCAGAATCTGTTATCCTTTTTTAAAAAGATTAATTTTTGAAAGAGAAAAGAACGAAAAACCGATTTTTGTGGATATCTCGGGACAGCCGAGAGCTAGCCCCATTCAAGGCTCATATCTCGGGTATTAGAGGCCCTAGAGCAGTGAAAATAAGTGTCATGTGATCAGCTTGAGTGGATACGTCGTTTAAGACCAAAATTAGGAAAATACAAAATTTTTATAAAATTGTAAAAATCAATGATGGTTAGCCTGTTTTTTTTAGGCCATAAAAAAAATTCCCAGATCCCGACGAACTATACCTCATTCGACGGGGAATTTAATTGCGAATCCAAATCTGTTATCCTTTTGCGAAAATATTCAATTTTGGAAGATAAAATAACGAAAAATCTTTAAGACATCATTAAGACATCCAATTTCTTCCTATTATGGACGTAAATTATAAATAAATAAACCTAAAATAAAAAGAAAGCGACCATATTTGCTCACCCTTTACAGCCCAGACTTCCAAATTAGAGATGAAAAATGAAATAAGACAATTATCTCTTCTTCGAACATTTTCTTGATTTTCCAAATAAAAAAAAACAATTACAGGATACAGCTATTAACTAATTTATTATATTTAATGTCCAATACTTGTTAACTGGACACAAAGGAATTTCAAATCCATTTTCCTGTCGAAATTAAAAGCGTCACTCTTCTTCTAAAAAATCTTTCTTAATTTTTGTCATGTCTGTTTTTGTTTTATGTTTTAAGAAAAGCTCCAGATTTTCTTTTCTAACGAAAATTGTGGAACCTTTTCCTATGATTAGTGCAATAATTTTCATAGTTTAATTTTGAAAATTCATTTGCTAGCTTTAAATTTTATTTAAATTTGAGGTTAATTACGATTTTATTACAGTGTTTGGAGAAAAAAATGTATGCTTTGATTTGGAGACTTTACATACCTTTCACTGTCATATGTCAAATTCAAGTTTGTCACATAAAGGGTGTAATTATAGAAATTTATTTATTAAAATTTTGTTTGTTTTTATACGAAACTTTTAATAAAATAGCATTTCAACTTTTTATCGTCAGAGTTGCAGTTCATTTTTAAGTTTTAATAATATTTACTATGTATACCATATAAGTTTGCCGAGAAAAAATTAAAAATAGTTTCATAAGTACGTTAGAACTATAAATGGGCACATTAATGATTTTCGATATTTGTTGTGTTAAGTGTGTTCAAAAATAGAATAAAATAAAAGGTTGTAATATAATAGTGAAAAAAAAGTTAGTTTCTTCAATTATGTTGATTTATATATCTTTAGTCAGTTTGATGTCTGGTATTTTCAAAACATCATAAACAAAATTGGAAGAACTAAATTGATCATTATTTGTAATTTTAAAAGTGTAAAACTTTTAATATTTATTGTATTTTCTTTTGTTTGTTTTTTCGTTTCATATAAAAAATTTAGATGTGACTCAATTCAAACGAATCCATATAGTGCGTATATAAAACAGATGTAGAAACCGATTTGAAGTCTCATATAAAACTGGTTTATATAGAGAAGGAAACTGTTTGAATTTTCTGAGAAAATTTGGAAGATCGAAGTGTGATATTCTGGCTATCCCTTCACCTTAGAAATTCTAATCTCTTTTTTTGTAATACTTCTGGATAAAAACGTATTAAACAAAGAAATTAACAAACCAAAAACAAATCTTTAAACTGCGTAACAGTCATTTTAGTTAATATTAGCACACGCCATAAGTCTCAAATTTGTTATATAATCTGGTATTTATTATCAAAGAGTATATAATATAAACGCTGAAAATTAAACGCCCATTAAAAGTTTAAACACACAGTTCTTAAAATTCAGTTATACATATATCAAATTGCTGCGATTTGCCTAGAATAATAATAATTGGTCAATACATAGGCTCAGTATAAGAAAAAATCCATAATTAATTACATATTTCTTTTAATTATTTCCAGTTAAACGCACAATTTAATACGGGGAAAAAACACATCTAATTTTTTACTACTGCCTGCCTCCTAATGATTATTTCATTTTATTAATTATTCGAAGAATTTATTGTGTTTAAAAATAATAAATTAAGATAGTTGGAAAATGTTGAAAAGCTTGAATCATCGATTGAACAGAAATGAAAAGTTTTGTCAGATTTTCTAATAAATGATATAAGTCGGATATTAAAACAGGTTATTTATTCGTAATATTATATTGTCTTTAGGAAAATACATTTTACATATAAAAATTTCAGGTCATGAGGCCCGATCGAGGTTCTATTGCTAAAACTGGCTCAATTGCAGAACGGTTGGCAGCTTTACAAAAAAATGGAGAAGATAATTGGCGTAAAAGATTATCTAAACGTGATGAAGTTGATGAAACAGGACGGCAAAATTTCGTTAATGTAAGTAGTAGTTAAAGGCTGTTAATAATTGAATTACAAAAAAAAAGTTTACAACAAATTGGTTTATTTCACCAACAAATTATTTGAAGCAATTTAATTTTCACTACTGCGCCAATTCAACTGGCAATACTTGGAAAATTAATTTTAATAAAAAAATTAAAAAAAATACGTCTACAGGATTGTTCGCCCCAGCTAGACTTTATAAAGTTTGTACTTTAAAAACTAATATACCAATTTGAATAAAATTTGCAAAATAGGTTTATGCTATTAGGGTTTAGGTTACCTGCGAATGAGAGAACATTTTGAAAAGATGAAACAAAGTTATGAAGAAGAAATCTTGAAATATTGTTAGTTTTGACTGTTTTTCTGTCTCATTTCTGCCATAGGACATCAAAAAAATTGGCTATAAGCCGATTTTCAGTTGCTTAGCTATATGTTTTTAAAGCCTCTTTAATAGATTAAAATTGTTGAACTGCATATTTCCAAATATTTGTCTATTAAAACAATTATACTATTGCAAAAATTGGTTATTCTATTCAATCAAAAAAGAAAGTATCTATCTATAATTATTTTTGATTGATTAGATAACCGCGATAAATAAATATATGGAAGAGATAAGTTTTCTTGAGTACAGTTTGAGTTACAGTTCAATATTTTTCATACAAAGTTTTAAAATTCAATGCTTTAGTTTGATTCCAAAAGACAGTTATTAATATAGTTAAAGGTTAAATTTTAAGTTTAATTTAGAAATTACAATATTATTATTAAAACCATCTTGTGTCCAGCAGAAAGATCAATTATCTGAAAATCAAACTTCAGACATCAATTATTTACTACATAGGAGTAAAACAAATTTTAAATAAAATGTCAGTGGACTATAATAAGGTCAGTCTATTTTTTTTTTTTTAATTTCAATTAGGTAGAGAGCACTCTACCTAATTCGGCCAACAACTACAATTAGATGTACTAACAACTTACGATATTCTTCTGAAAAAAACGAAGATAGAAAATTTCCATCTAATATAATGAAATAATCTCTTGTTCAATGCAAACCTTTTATGGTTTTGTTACATGAACTATAATGATCTCACCAGTTACCTGGAGTAACAGTTTCTCCGTTCTAAATTTTTAGTGAAGCAATTGAAATTTAATTTGAAATTAAATTGTCCATCGAATAAATAAATAAATCCATACCAGTAGGGGATCCAGAATATCCGAGATATCCAACTTAAAAATAAGATTGCCTTATTTTTAAGTTTTAGTGAAAATATTTTCGTTGATGTTGCGCATATAAGATTTGAAAAAGTATTATTAATCTATTTTTATTTCTAGGATTCACTAACGGAATCTCTTGCTGATAGATCGTCTCCGCAACCAAGTACAAATATTGAAGGTGGAAAAGTATTAGATCGTTTGGGAAAATTGATAACATCTTCTGAAAGTTGGAAAAATAGAATTGGTTAGACATTTTGAATTAATTTTAAAATTTAATCTTTTTTAGTAGCGCATTATGCTGAATTTACATTGTTGTGATGAAGTGTGACGGAGTTTTCATGTTGATATCCTGTTTTATTATTTTCGTTCTTTTTAATACTGTTGGATAATAGGTCATCATCATTTAAAATCAAGATTTCATAAAAATTTCTTGAATATGTACCTCAGTCAAAAATGTTTTCCTTCTGCCACGATCCGTATCCTTCCTTCGATATTTAATTTTAGTGCTATAGAGTAGTAGAGTAGAGTAGAGTAGTATGTAAATGATCTAGTAATAATATTACATAGACGACAGTTTTGATGTTTCATATTTTTATTATATTTTCATAGAAAAATCGGATGCATCAAAATTTACAATCGCTGGTCGACTACAAACTAAACCACCAGTTAAATTACAATTCGAAAGAACTGAATTAAAGAAATCGCCACAAATGATAACATTTCGAAGTGAAAATCCTCATTGTTTAGTAAAGAGTTCTTCTTTTGATACAACATGGTTTTCTGGAATACGCAACAATGCTGAAGAGACTAGTATTATGAAATGTGCTAAAGGTGATTATATCGCATGTAACAGTAGTAGTTCTAATGAAAATAGAACTACTATTTTGAATGGTGCAAAAGTTTCTATACCAAAACTCGATGATTATGAAACATTTTCCAAATTTTTCTCAACTGTACAAGAATCTTTAATCGAAGAAAATTTAGATATATCTGATTTTGATAATATAATATCAACAGAAAGGTTAGAAACTTTATTATTTATGAAGATTTAATAATAATAAAAATGAAAATAAATTTTAGATTGACAAAGAAAAAAATTGTTCAGGGTCCGAAGGGAAGACGAGCTGCAAAGAACCCATTGAAATCATTAGCAGCTCGAAATGATATTCAAAGTGAATATACAGAAATTAAGACTGGAATAGCTGAGAAGGAATTGAAACGCATAAAATTTGAATCAAGTATTAAATTAGTAGTATATCTATCTTCCAGAGTAATAGTAAATCTTTTTTTTTTTTCTTTACGTTTTAGTTGCAAGAAGTAGGAATCTCTCTGTTGATGCACTTTTAGGTTTGGCAAGTGTCGAAGATTTTAAGTCAATTAGTTTAAAATCAAGTTCGTTGCCTTTGAATCAAACTTTGTTGCCTTATACATCTTTAATGTTATTACATGTTAAAGGTCGAACACATATCCAAACAAGACTAGTAGAACCAATTTACAGTTCATTAAATCGTGGTGATTGTTTCATTTTAATATCAAATAATAACCTTTATCGTTATGTTGGCTTATATGCAAATGTTATTGAAATATCACGTTCGAAAAAAATGTGTGCATACATTTTAGAAAATAAAGATCTAGGTTGTAATGCCGATAAAGAAATTTTATTACAAGACAACAAAACAAATAATGTACAACAATGGAATAATTTCTGGGAGATTTTAAATAAACCAGAAGATTATGAAATACCAGATTGTGGCCATGCAGATGAAGATGATCTTTTCGAAATCAGTTTAATTGAAACAAATATGATCTATGAATTTTCTGATAATTCATTGATACCAATTGATAGATATTGGGGTGGAATACCAAAAATTGAAATGCTTGATAATAAAAAAGTCATAGTTTTTGATTTTGGTAGTGAAATGTATATTTGGAACGGGAAAAATGCACAAACTAATCATAAGAAAAATGCCATTCTTTTAGCACAAGAAAAATTTTCAACAGTGAACGTTGATTATCACGAATGTTATTTAAATCCATTAAATTTTTCACAAATAACAGGAAATCGTAATAATTTTGAGTTTAATAAGGTTTGTAAACGTGATAAATGGTGTTTATTAGCCAAAATTACACAACATATGGAAACAATTCTGTTCAAAGAGAAATTTGCTGATTGGCCAGAATGTGAACGAGAAGATTTAGAGAAAGATTATCTTGCGAATGTAACTAATCTAGCTAAACCTCTTGATGGTTTACAACTACTACAAAATGAATACATAGAACCAAATTTCATATTAGAAAATTCGAATTTAGGACGTGGACATTATTATTATGATTCGGATACAATGCGTCATTTTGAAATAATTACAAAATCAATAGCAAAATGGAAAATAAATGAATATGGTTTTGAAGAGGTCGTCGATCAATTCAATTATGGACAATTTTATTCGGCTGAAAGTTATATAATACGATGGATATATCAAATCAATATAACTGTTCGTGAATTAAATGGAAAAATGTCAAATCGTAGTGCAGTAGGACGTGATCGTTGCGTTTATTTTTGTTGGCAGGGAAATGAATCAAGTGCAAATGAAAAAGGTGCAGCTGCTTTATTAACTGTGGAATTAGATAAGGAAAAAGGTTCACAAATACTTATATCACAAGGTGATGAATCACCGGCCTTTGTACGACTGTTCAATATTATGTTTCAACATAAAGGAAAAGAAGATGAAGATTGGTGTAAACGATCTTATTGGCAAATGTATATTGTTACTGGTAACGATGATTGTGAAACTGTTCTTCGTGAAGTTAATTGTGATTGCAAACAATTAAGATCTCGTGGATCTTTTATTTTAATAAATTCCTCGAAAGGATATATAATTGTTTGGCATGGATGTAAAAGTCTTTTGCATACTAAAAATATAGCAGAAAATGCGGCAAAGTATATTAAAGAAAATATATTTAAAAATAATTTCCCAGATAATATCAAAATTGAGACATTAAATGAAGGTGAAGACAATGATACATTTAATAATGCAATAAATAATATTCAAGAAGGATTATATTATTCTTTAAAAACTTGCAATGAAGAATATAATTTTACACCTCGTTTATTTCATTTTACCAGTACACAATATGGTGTATTTAATGCCTCAGAAATTTTTTATAATTTGAGAACAAAAGATTTATCTAGTCCGTTTCCATTTACGCAATCCATATTATATAATGCTCGTCAACCGACAATTTTCATGATTGATAATAGCCATACACTTTGGATATGGTTAGGCTGGTGGCCACAACAGGATATCAAAAGTAATAACATTTAGAGATTGAACTCAGAATTATAATTAAATACTTTGAATTTTAGGTAATGTAGATGATAATGATGCGATATCAAATGATAATCGCTCTGGTGTTAATCGTTGGATTGCAGAAATAAAAGCTGCTCTACAAACTGCAGTTTCATATTGGATATCTAAATCTGGTACAAAATTTAGCGATTGCGATATGGAAAATTCCGAGATTATTAATGGATTTGTAACATGGGCTGGATTAGAACCGTTAGATTTTATTGCAATGTTTCCTGATTGGGAGAATCGATATGATGTACAAGAAATTAATTTAGAGGTAAAAATAATTTACGAAAAACAAGAAATCTAAATTTTATTGAATCTATTTTTAAATAGGAGGGTCGCAGTAGAGAACCTATAAGAATTTCTCAATATTTAGTAGATTTAACACAAACCGAATATCCATTAGCTATGTTGAAGGAGCGACCTCTTCCAGAAGGTGTTGATCCAACAAAACTAGAACTTTACATTAAGGATTCAGAGTTTGAAATGGCGTTGGGGCTAAGAAAATCCGATTTTGAAAATTTGCCATTATGGAAACAGACAAAGATAAAAAAAGAGAATGGACTATTCTGATTTTATAAAATTACTCGTATGCACACATTGCAGCAGCTAGATTCTTACAATGCATATTTTGATAAATTTTTTTAAAATTAAAATTTTTTTTGTAATATTTATAAATAATCTACTTTACAATATATATAATTCTAATTTAATCAATTATTAAATTTATTTTGTATCATGTATTAATAGCATTTTTGATATGTATATAATTTTGACACTTTGAATAAAAATTTTTGGTAACACTGATAAAATATACTGTATTAGCTGATGAATGAAAGAATATATAGATTATACAACTCTCGTATTTTAAATTGGTTTTTTCTGCGCACCTACGTCATTCGAGACCTGTGTGAAAAATCACGATTATTTATTTCATGTCATAAAATGTTTGAAAATATAAATTCAAACTGGTCGACGTCCGCAATCCTTATATTCTTTCATTCATGCTATTAGCTTTGGTCAATGAAAATATAGCTTTATTCCTTTCACATTGTAGTTTTGTAAAGTTGTAGAAAAGCAAAGCTAATTTACAATGAACTGGGAAAAACTTTAAAAATATTGTAGGGGGGGAAATACTCATTTTAATCTAAAATATAAAAATTATAGCCGGACGAGCAGAATGGCACGAGAACTGAGCGGGTTGTTGTGAAATGAGAACGTAGCGAGGAATTCAATGACATTGTCGGTAAAGTTCCGTAGCGGGTTAGGTCAGAATAGAGAAAAGTATAAACTCACATTTTATTGTTTTCTATTTAAAAAAAAAAAAATAAAAATAATAAATTTTTTTTTTAAAATAAAAATTAAAATCTAAATAAATTTAAATGAATTATAAAAATATATATATATATATGTATATATTATTAATTTATATCCTTTTACATCATTTCCCGTTTGAAGTCCATGCAAATCCAGGAAATGTGCAGAGATTTTTGGAGTCATTTTCAAATTTTAAGCCCCCTTCCCTTACCCACATAATATTTGTAACTTCTTATATATATTATATATTTTTTTATAATCGAATCTTTACAAATATAATCATTAAAAAAAACTATTTCGAAGTACTAAGTTAGTTTTAAGCAAACAATTAAATTATAATTTACTACAAGTAACTGTAACTTGGCGGCTTAAGTTTAAATTAAAAGCGTGTTGAAAAATTTTAAACTTAAATTTCTGTTGTTCTCAATTATGATGTTACATTTGGGACTTTCAAAACCAATGGGATCAAAATTTCGACTTGATCCTTTGAAAATGTATGCGTAGCCATCTTTAGCCATCAAGATTATATTGACTTTTCAGTTACAGTTACAATTTTCGTTTAAGTTGTTATATTTTACGCTAATATTATAACAATTATAATTTAATTTTTAAACATTATTAAAACAATAATAAAATATTGTAAATATCACAATATTATATCTAATTTGCACTTGTTGTTTTTAAAAACTACTTACCCGCTATCTTTTATTATTTAAAGTATAAAGATAATATTCACAATTTGTACAATATACTGATGGAGCTATAACATTCTTTTTTCTACATAGACTACACTCTACAGCTTTTGCAGATGCTTTTACAATTGCATTATTATAAATGCGAGTTGGTATTGCGGTTACTTTAATTATGCTATTTTCAGTTTCACCATTAGCAGCCATTTGATGATGAGAACCATCAATTTCTCCCTTTGTTCCTGCTTCAAAACTAACTTTTTTTTGATTAATATTTTTCATTGCAGCTACATTATTATATGGTAAAGCATTATATTGAATTTGTTTAGATGGCATTTGTGCTAACTGCTGTGATTTATCTATTAAATAGTTATTTGAAATAAGTACTTGCTTATATGGTGACATAATATTTTGAGAATTTTGTTCGCTTCTTAGAGGTAGCCCATAATTTTGAGACATATGTACGTTATTTAAATAATTGCCATTTGTATACTGTGTTTGTTGTTTTTCTGTTGATAATCGATTCCCTATCATATGTTGTGTTACATTTGCCTGACGACGATTGAGTTGATGTTGTTGATACTTCAATTCGTTAAGGTTTCTATTCCGGATTTGTCTCTCATTTTCATTTTTCTCATATTGATCGTTTAAACGTAGATTTTCTAATTCGCCTATTGTACCATTCATATTTATTTTCGGATGTGTTATGATTTCATTTATAGCTAAATGATTATTATTACTAATAGACATGTTTTGCATTTTAAGATTTTCCTCCACCGGTGAATACATTTGTGGACATGCTTGCATGATATATGACGGGGATATATCATGAGAATGTTGTACTTGCGATGGATGATGATTATATGATCCTTTTTCATTAAATCGTCCTATATAATTTGAATTTATTGATGGAATAGGTGAATAAAAATTTTGAACTTGAGGTTCGTTATTATGTTCACAATGCTGTTGTTTATTTGGTTCCATCATTTTGGGAGAATAAACATTATGCTGCTGCACCTCATATGGTAATTCATTTTTAATAATATCATTTGGATTGTGGTGAGTATAACCGGCATTTAAACCATTGCGAATTTCCTCGTTGCGACATTTATATTCACTTTGCATGAATTGTTCTAATGGTTTCCAAGATGCTTCGTTTGTATTATTTGATGTTCGTAATACCCTTTCCAATATCGGATTTGGTATAAAACTATCATCTTCTTCTTCATCAGCTGTTGCAACTAATATTACTTGATCACAAAATGATACTGATTTCTTTTTCATTCGTTTATTATTTGCATTATTAAAAGATTGTTTAACAACTGCATTAAGCATTTCGACCTCACGAACTTCCTCTGCGATTTGATTTTGCATAATATCAGATTTTAACTTTGATAAACTTGAATTATTCGCCAAATTCATATTGAAATCAACAACGTCACCGTATAGTTGTTGATGATGACCGGAATTGGGTAATTCATTCATTTGAGTTCGTATTTTAGTTTTTCCAACAATATTCTGTCTATTATAATTATGAATATTTTCAGATTGTACTGTTGTTTGACCATTTTGTTGAACTTTAGTATTTTCAAATTGATTCGCTAAATATTTAACACTTCCAGGTGTACGTTGCTCATTAAATATATGTCCAGAATTTTTCATTTTTAAATCTATCTGCTTCAATTGTAAATCATGCAGACGTCCATTATTAGCTAGTTTTAAATGCAATTGCTGATTTTTATTTTGTTGTCCCTGGTAAATTCTCGAGAGGGCTTGACGTTGTTGCAATTCTGATAGAATACTTGTTGTACTTTCACCTGAATTATTTAATTTATTCAATTCACCTTTATCAATATAATAAACTTGTTTATTAAATGGTTCCAAATCAATTGAAGGAGGAGGTGGTGGAAAATCTTCACTACCTTGCCGTGAATGAGATACAGAAGTTGGTGGACTAGGATATGGCGGAAGCTCTAGATTAGAACCATATACGCAATCTACTTCATCTACCCCATTATTATAATGGTTGATTTCGTTGCCATTAACATTTTGAAAATTATTTCCAGATTGTTCTTGATGAACTTGAGCACATGTAATTATTTTTTGACCAAAATCTTCGCTAATACTTGTATTAGAACTCACGTTTGATATATTAGACGTACTGTGTTCATGGAAATATTGTAAAGTATTATTTTGCTCCTCAAATTGCTGTTGTGTAGGTGTGAAACTTGTTTGAAGTAGTGGAGGTGGTGGTACTTTAACAATGGTCAATTGTTTTCCACTTCCATGGAAACTTTTTCGCATTAAACGGCTTCTTTTCATATTTGCATCTGGATTAGTTTCACGATATTCTAAATGACCTTCTGATAAATAACCACTCATAGAATTCTTTATTTCATTTCCACCAATCGAACTGTCATCTAAAGTTTGTACTGGTGGAAGTTGTTCCTTGGGCTGTGCTTCTATATTAGAGTCCGTTAAATCTGGCATTGAACGATTTTTTCGACGAATCAATCCTCCCATTAAAAGTTTTCTTCTTATCTTATGCTGTTTTTTGCCGGACTTTTCTTTCTCCTTTTTCTCTTCTTTATTTTCTTTATGTTTTTTAAGAGTATCTCTAGCATTGGCTAACAATGGCTCAACTATTGAAAATTCTCTACTTAATCTATTTCTATCTTCACTTCGACTTCGCTTATCTTTTCCATCCGATTTTCCTTTACTAAAAATACTTCTACTTTCTCGTTCAGGTTTTTGAATGGGATTTTCACTTTCTATCATTTTCAAAGGACTTTTCTTTTTCGGTAAAGTTGCATAAATTTCAATGCTTTTCGAAATTTTCTTGTCCATCAATTTATCTTTACTGTGTTGTCGAACATGCTTTACAGTATTATTAATGCCATCTTTATTATTTATAAAATGGGCAAGATATGTCGGATCAATATCTGTTCCCTTATCAACTAATATACGACGATGTAAACTTCTGGCACGCATAACACACGTATTATGTTTCATACGTGCGAAAGTCATTGTGTGAGGATTACTGTAAGGTGCATCCATTGCGGCTCTTGCTTTTCCAACAGCAGAATTGCATAAGGATAATGCAGTTTCTAAATCATGAATTTCTTCTGTAGCACGTGATTTTTCTAAAAGCTGATCAGCTTCGTGGCACAAACGTTCACAATCTCCAATGAGTTTAACAGATTCTGGAATTTTTGCTAATTGTGTGTAATGTTGTTTTGGAGGGTAAGAATCAGTAGAAGATAGAGAAAATGAATCATATCCAGCATCATAAGCATGAATACTATGTAAATTTGGAGGAATAGCTGGATTTCTTTTTCCGACAAAATATAAATAGGGATTATCCAATGTAGTTGAAGATGCCGAACTAGCACTGTTACGATCTCCACTCCAATTACCAGAATCTCGTCTACGTGGTAAATTAAGATGATCTGGTATGGATATTCCATCACTTGTACTGAAGTTATTTAATACAACTGATGATGATTCTGCACTTAAACTTCGATAAATATTCGATGGCGGCCTTTTCAGAGTTTGATTATTGACAAAATTTTCTGAAGGATTTCGATTCAAAATTTCCCTATTTATATCTTCGGGAAATCTATTTTCCTGAACTGTATTGTAATTTTTATATTGCCCATTAAAATCTACTGCTGTTCGATGCATATGTACATCATTGTCATCTGGTTGATATATTTTATTTTGACTCACGCTCATATTTTGGCAATCAGATGAAGCTCTCACGGGTGTAGGTGTAATAGCTCTTCTGGTAGAACCATTTATTGGTTTCTCTGGACTTGGAGTTAGAGCTCTGCGGATAGATGGTATTTTATTTTGAATTATTTCAACCGGAGCTTGCGGCTGAGCTTGAGCAACAGTAGTTTGTGGTGTAGCATATAAAAGAAGTAGTGGTTGATATCGGCCACGAATACATTTTTCCAAAACTCCATCCCAATATGGACCGACCTGAAAAGTTTTTGTAATTAAATATTAATACTGAAATTTTTAAAAATCAATCGTTGTCATACCTCCTTAACAGTTTCCTCATCGAAATAAACCCACACTTTTAGTTTTGTATGAAAGAAAAACGTTGTATAATGTTTTTCATAATATGCAACAATTCCAACCAGATCATGCTGTATAGATTGGGCCCAGTATTGATCTGCTACTTGATGAAATATATCACATAATTTTAAAGTTGTTCCAATTGCCTTTAGTACTGAATAAACTTGTTCCGCTGATGGACGTTCAGAGTCCCAGACAATTCCAATTGACACAACTTCTGGATTATTCAATAATGCTCTGCAGATTCCAATTTTGGCTCCACAAACATTCTATATTTAAAATATTGAAAATATTTGTTAAAATTTCGTTTCTTTTATCAGGTATAATATTTTTACAAATTAAGCAATACTTACTGGACAATCACGTATATCAGCCATATTACCAGCTGACTGTAAAAGCTGCCCAAAACTTCTTTCTTGGAAATTTTGATTTAATAAATTTTTTTGCGATATTAATGCTGATGCTGAGACATAATGTACCATCTAATCATAAGAAGAAGAAAAAAATAAAAATAATTGTAATACAAAAATACTTTCGAAAAATGTGTATATTTTTTTTTTTACCTGAGTAAATGGTAGTTGTTCTGAATTGGCACCACATTTACAAACACTTTGTTCAATAATTCGCATAGCAAAACGTCTATGAACAATACATGATGAAGTTTCGCATGAATCAGAATCATCAGATGATATATTTGAATGGACTCGTTGAAGTAAGAGTTCAAAACATTCGGCGGCATCTCCAAAACAGCCTAATGGAAATCTTCGTCCAGTCAATGTGCCACGTGCTAAAGCTCTCCGTAATGGCTCCGGACATATTGCTGGTTCTGAGCTTGTTTGTAATTGTTGAAATAGTTCCTACAAATTTATATTTTTTTTATGAAATTTGAAAATTTCTTCATTGAAAAATAAAACCTACTAAAATTGCATTTATACATGTTTTGTATGGGATTGCTGTTACTTTGGATAATTTACTATTACTCTCTTTTATGGTAACATTTCTAGTTAATTGTGGATTACTGCCATTTAATGGGGGTGATGATATTTTATTTTCAGCTTTTTGCTTGTATCGAAATTTAATCATTTTGCTCCTTTTAAATTATTTCTATTAAATCTTAGGTACTTTTGGATTTTGTGTATAATTGTTGAAACGAATAATCAACATCCAATTTAATCATATTTTTTAAAATATTTTATTATATAGTTTGTAGGATGATTAAAAAGTTAAATTTTCTTTCATATTTCCAAATTGTATCCATTCTGTTTTTAGTTATAAATTTGAAATAAATCTTACTGCCTTATTCTCTAACCGTATCAATAAATTTATTTATCGATGTCGATACGATAACGACAACAACCAAAAATGTTATTCTCTAGTACAACACTCCTGTGTAACATATGTGTGACCATAATTAATAACAGTTTTCTATGATATTATACTTTTTTTGAGATCAACAAATTCCTGGGGCCCTATTATGGAATACGATCGTAATCGTAACGTTAACGTAAGGCCTGTTGTTATTGTTTTCCACTAAGAACAACATGTCTTACGTTAACTATACGATTACGATCTTATTCCATAATAGAGCCTCTGATCACAAAATTTTAAATTTTTTAAGAACTTTAAGTAAGGATGATTTTTTTACGAGAATACCATTTTTTTCGTTTTATGCTGTAAAAACGAAAAATAAATTTATAACAATGTAAAGTCGGTGTCGATACATTTGGAGAATAAGGGCGTATATTTCATTTAGTAAATTCGTTTAAGTTCCTTATTGTAATTGCAATATAAAATCCCACAAGTCCGAATTTTATCCAAATCGGTAGATTACTTTTTAAACACGCCTTTTTTCCTATCAACTATTTCTTAAACCCTTGACCGATTTTACTCAAATTTAACATATTATCGTCCATTTATGAAATCAATGTATAATTTAAACAAAATTGGTCCACAAACTTTGAAATAAAATCCATAAAACGTTTTAAAAAAAACGACAAAACTTTCTGACCATCCTGGTTTTTGTTCTATAACTAAGCCTCTTTCCTTGGACCGATTTTCTTGAAATGTAATACCAAGCCAATTAAGTTTCATCAAAATCGGATTAACGCATTTTTGAGATATCTTGTATACGGACTGACGGACAAACGGACATGCAAAAATCGATATAACTTTCGATTCTCTACAATGAAAAACCCTTTTACGATGATTATTTTTATGCGCTAGAAATGTAGTGATGATAAAACTAATATACCCTCTCTGGTAGTCCCTACCATAGGACATAAATATTATATTATTTGAAACATTCGAATATGAGAGTGATTAATAAGATATAAAATCCATTACTTCTTGGTATAAAAAATGTTGTTTTCTGTTATAAGAGTTCCATTCACAGCGAAAATCACACACCCATTTAAGGAAAAAATCTTGCATGGATAAATACATGCTATATATACGTACTCATATATGTATATATGATACAAATCATGAACTTGGGTCTTGTAATGTAATGTAAGGTAATTTAATGAAGTTTTAGTTGTTTATTAATTAAAGTTATGGTTAATTTTGTTTATTTTCTAATTGAATGAAATAAATAATTTTTTTGCACTTAGTAGCAATCATATATTCGCGACAAAAGATGTTTTTTCTTTCTTTGATTGTACGTTTTTTGACTTTTGCTTTAAGCCAATTGTATGTCAATGCTGTTTAAACTAACCCATGCTTGTGCTACATTTTATTTCAGCCATCTTTAAATTTTAAACATTGTTAGTCCACTCTTATAATAAATACATATTGTTGAAAATAAAAGTCTTATTAAGTTTGTTTTATTCAAATTTGCGCCAATCGAAAACACAATATAATAATTAAGTCACTTGAGTATCCACTTAATATCGACCACATCATTAAATAATAAGATAAAATTACAAAATATATGACCTCTTTTTAAGATGATTTTGGTTTCGAATACGAATTATATATATATATATATTGAAGAGTTAGATTTTGACTAGATCTTTTAAATTATCTGTTCTAAACACATTTATCAAACTCGTTGAGAATTTAATATTTTTAATTTTATTGAAAACTTGTAAATATATAATATTCACATTTATCAATCACTAATAACTGAACACACCTTGTTATATCTTCGCGTTAGCAAAATTTAATAAGATGCAGTTTAAAATCAAAACAATAAAAAATTCGTCTACATAAACCTAACAAATTGAAAATACTCATTTAAACAGGTAAAAAAAAAACATATTCATACTATTCTTTAGTTTTTAGTTTACACACAATGAAGGAAATGAAAGAAATATATTACAGCAAAACCCCGAAGCTACGCGGTAAGTGGTTCCAACGAAAATCGCGTAAGTCGAATTCTGCGTAAATCTTGATAATATCACAGAAAGAGAATTACTGAAGAGAAGATAATGGAAAAAAGATTGATATTAAAGAGATTTAGTAAGTTTGTAGGTGGGGCCAAGAACCGCGTTAATCCAAATTCGCGTAAGGCAGGGTAGCGTAAGTCGAGGGATTATTGTATATAAAAAAATCAACAGGTAAGTTTTTCATTATAATTCAAATACACCTACAGTTGAAGTTGATTATAAATTTATTCATTCGAAAACCGGTATTTTGTAACTCTTGTATGAGGTAGATAGAAATGGACACGTATTTTACCTGAGTTTATTGTAATAAATACATATCTAAATGTATATTTCTTTATATACACAATTTATCTTTTTAAAATGAGTTTCTTGAGAAAAATTTGAAAGTATGCATTGAACTGGATGGGGTTACTTCAATCTTCGCCTTAAATTCAATACAAGAAAATATAATAGAAAGAATTTGAAGGTTAATGGAGTTTATACATTTCATCTGAGTAGATTCCAACTTTAAGAAAATTGAACTTAGTGATCATTCATTCAACAAGGCAGTATTTTCTAGCTACTCTGATAGCTACTTATATATGCTGAGTTTAAAGATTTATAGTTGAAATTGTGACAATAGTGAAACAGGTTTTTTCTATTTTCTATCTCGCATATATACGAAGGTAGAAGCGTAGTTAAAAAAATCACTGCTTCTACTTAAGTAAAGGATTTTTTTTAAGCTTCAAAGTTTTTGTTCAAAATTTTGTTTCGTCTTCTTTGCAGTTGCTCTCATTTGGAGCTTACCTTAATGGTGTTTATTCTGCAAATTTTATTCAAATCTGTGTATCAGTTTTTGGAGTGTATCAGCTTTTGGAGTGCATCTGAAAATTAAAAAAGAAAAAAACAGCAAAACTTTGGGGCATGCCAATTTTTCTCAATAACAATTTTTTCTGCACTATCCTTGAATCGATTTTTGAGAAATTTCTTCTTAATGTCTTCTACTTCCAGTTGATGATATAAAAATAATACTTTACGAGAAAACTTTGAGAAACACTTTTGTAGTGAAAGGTGTAAGAAAAAACGAAAGACTTAAGGCAGTAACCCTTTGTTAAACATTCAAAGAAAGTTCTTAGAAATATACAAAACAATATATAGTATTTATGTATGCAATATTTTTATAAAATAACTATTGTTACCTTTAATGCGCAGAAAATACAATCTTGGAGTCCGCATTCATGATTATTAAGTTGTCTAAAAGATCTTCTGAAAGCATCTAAATGCCATAAAACCTAAAAAAAAGAAAAGTCACCATAATTAATAAAATGCAGTATTCAAAAATAGGGAAATTAAAAAAAATTGTATTATTTAAGCTATTTTTTTCTTTCTGAAAATATTCTATTAATTATGAAAGAAAATTTCAAAAAAAATTTTTAGAAAGATTTGACAATTATGGACCTAAATATTTAATATGAACAAAATATGATTGACATTTAATATGTTTGTAATTTAATATTATTTACTTTGCACATCTGAAACAGGGCTCCAATATTATCGTTCGTCACATTCGTCTCCATTTTAATATCCAATAAATATTTCCATTCACAAATAAAACATTGTCACAAAATTCTTCTTTCTACACAATATGTAAATTCATATTTTAGATTTTTGTTTATAACTTCAAAAGAATCGATTAAAAACTTTTCCAATCAATAAAAATATAAAGTAATAACTGCCGAACATAACAATTTATTTTAGAATTTTAATTTCAATTTATATTTTAAAAACAATTAATAAAAAACATTGAAAACCAAATTGTACCAACTCAAGACAAAAAACAAAATGTCCTCTACTTCCAGTCGATGAATCAATGGCCTTACCGCATCCGATCCACACACCACGATCGTTCCAGTGTAACATTACTTTTCTCACCATATATATATATGGATAAAAAGAACGAAATACATTTTGGTTCGAAGCTTTGTTTTGAATCAAATATTAGCTAAATTCGGATAAGGTTTAGATATTTACTATATGTCCAACGCAGTGGGGGTAAAAACCGGCTATTTTAACAAATTCTTCAGTGGCACCTACTAACATTTTTCCCCCACCATGAATTTTGATAACTTCTTTAGTGGCACCTCTCTCCCACCACGAATGCTTTTACTTTGTTTTGATCAGTTTGCAGTTGGCTTCTGAAGAAGTTGGTCGGGTGGGACAAAACTGCAAACCCAAGGATGGCGTGGTAGTCCGCCATTGAATTTATTTTTTTTTTTATTTTATTTTTGTGTTTTTCAATTTATTTGTTTTTTTTTTATTTTTTTAATTTTATTTTTGTGTTTTTCAATTTATTTGTTTTTTTTTTATTTTTTTAATTTTATTTTTGTGTTTTTCAATTTATTTGTTGTCAAAGGGTAAGTAGAATGAAGTTAAAAACCATTGTACAAGTACTCATTGCTTTTATTTTTCTAGATGTAATCTTCAAGTAAATGAGCCACCATTCGAATATAAAAATATTATCTTTACAAAGTAAGTATAAATTCAAAGTGCTTGTATAAATACTAATTGCTTTTGTTTTACAGCTTATTTAAAAAACCCCGAGTCTTCGCAGGGCGGCCAATTTGACCAAATTGGAGCAAGGCGAAGACCGGGAACTCGCAAATGAGGTTGTCAAAGGGTAAGTACAATGAAGTTGAAAACTATTATACAAGTACTCATTGCTTTTATTTTTCTAGATGTAATCTTCAAGTAAATGAGCCACCATTCGAATATAAAAATATTATCTTTACAAAGTAAGTAGAATGAAATTGAAAGTGCTTGTATAAATACTAATTGCTTTTGTTTTACAGCTTATTTAAAAAACCCCGAGTCTTCGCAGGGCGGCCAATTTGACCAAATTGGAGCAAGGCGAAGACCGGGAACTCGCAAATGAGGTTGTCAAAGGGTAAGTACAATGAAGTTGAAAACTATTATACAAGTACTCATTGCTTTTATTTTTCTAGATGTAATCTTCAAGTAAATGAGCCACCATTCGAATATAAAAATATTATCTTTACAAAGTAAGTAGAATGAAATTGAAAGTGCTTGTATAAATACTAATTGCTTTTATTTTTCTAGTGTATCTATAGGGGAGGTAAACTATATGCATGCCGTGCCATTCGTATACGTGCTACCTCTTCACGATTTGCGGAAGTGCTTGAACGCCTGACTTGCAGGCGTCATCCTGAAGCAGATTTAGCCACCACTATTATCCAAGTGAAATAATTTCAAATTGCTTGAATTAAACAATGATATTCTATCGCAAATTAAAGAAACAAGTTCATTCCAATGGCCAACAGGATTGACAGCACTTTTTATCTTATAAAGATTATGTAAGTAAGAATTAAACTAAAAAAAAATAACGTCTCAATAATGAAAGTTTTAGCCGAATTTAATTTTTTAATTGAAATCCTTTTCTAATTATTACAGTTTCACCAGTATATTATTACTTGTGCAAAAGATCAACGCTAAGAATGAGCGACCCACGGTTTTATGACAATTTGGATTGGATTACAGAACAGCTTGCGATTAAATAAATGTTTAAATCTAAAAAACGAAAGATAATTAAAAATTGTAACATATCCAAATTCTATTTCATTCTAATTCTCAATTTAATGTTATTTAAAATATAAATAAATGTGTTAGTTGTTCCAATATTAACGGGTTTTTATGCCCTATGGTAAGTACTACCAGAGGGTATATTAGTTTTGTTACTACATTTGAAACACATCGAAATAATCATCGTAGAAAGGTTTCAAGGATATGGTTAAGTAGAGAATCAAAAGTTTTATAGATATCTTTATGTCCGTCCGTCTGCCCGTATACATATATGTGCTACCTTCCCAAGATTTGTTGCGGAAGTGCTTGAGAGCCTGATTTACAGGCGTCATCCTGAAGCGCGAATTTAACCACTTATTAGAAGAAATATTTTGAACAGAATTTTATTTCTTTTCAACAATTGTCTACATACATATTTCTAAGAATACATAAAAAAAATAATAATGGTAAATGTTTGTCAAATTTAATATTTGTACATGAAAATATATTTCATGCCATGAGAACAGACTTCACATAATGAGATGAAAGATCTAAAACTAAATGGTGCATCTTTTTGGTTGTGTATGTGCCCCGAAAATAAATTATAATAACAATAAAATTATGGTTTCATTAAACCCATACACCATGTGGGTTTTTGCTTGTTGGTACAGCGTTTTCCAATTGCCTTGGAGAGCCAATGATTCTTCTGGAACTACTTAGCTTACTTGGGCCTAAAATTAGGATTAAATTTAAAATTTCATTGTTTTGATGATTTAATTATTTACCTTCTAATATATTTCGAATTTCATCTGATGTAGTTACGGCCAAACTTTGGAGATTTATCTCTTTCATGTCGTTAACTAATTGCTCAACCTTGAATAAAGATTTTTAAAAAAATATATATACAGCGGTAACATTAGAAGCGTTAATCGTAAATCTATTTCGCGCCCATCCTAGGATTTTGCACGCCCACAAGAAAATATGTTTGGAAATTTATAATATATGCATATATTTATAATACGAGCCCCTTTCTGCCCACCCTAATATTTAGTTCTTGGTTACGAGACTGAGGTCTGGTAAATTTTGCACCGAATTTTAATGAGACGGCACGGATGAGAGGAGTCAACTGAGGCAATCGGAATGTTAAGGTTAAAAACTTAAGTACTCAACGATTTCATTTCAGAATAGGGCCCATAATACATATAAATATTCTCTTATATTTAAATATTCGATTCATTTCATTTCTATATTGATCATTCATAGATATAGAATTAATACCTGTCGCTTTTTCTCGGAGATGTTGTTTTCAATTAAAATTATTTCTTTCTGCAAATCCTCAGTAGTCTTGCAAGATAATTCTGTATTATGAATTGCTTGGTCAATTTCTGCTTGAATTCTTTCAACTTCTACCATAAAATTGCGCTCCATTAATTGCCTTTAAAAACAAAATTATTGAATTAATGCCTATGTAACAAAAAAAAGACAAAATAAAAAATTAATTTACTAAAAGTTTTATTTAGTGTTATATTATCTTTGAAAATTACACTCTCTAAACACTCTAAATCTCTAGATTACAAAGTTTGCTAATTAGTAATAATGTTACTAAAAATCAAGTTTGTTTTAATAGACGACCTTTGAGAAAAGAAACAGAGTTCCCAACTTGTATTTTTTTTGCAGTTTTTTCTGCAACAATTCTTAACTTTTGTTAGAGACTGTAAAAAAAACAAAAGACTTTAAATACATGAATTTTTATATCACACAAGCTTCTTTACAAAAATTAACAAAAAGTTAGTCTGTAGAAAATAAAAAACTATCTAGAGTACAAGCTGAGTTGTTTCCTTTCTCTGTGATCATAGGTAATCAATCCTTTTATACAAATACTAATAACGAGTTACATTGTTTGTAGACCGAGAATAGTGCCATAACGAATTCTGATGGGGATGGGACGGATGCGGGAAGAGAGGAACGAACTGGACAGTGCCGAAGTGGAGAAGCATAACCGGACGACCAGAGCTGGATTTGAAAGTGAGAGTATCAATGATATTGTCGGTAAAGTTCCATAGCGGTCAAACTGAAATAGAGAAAAGTATAAACTCACTGCTATGGTTTGCTTTGGTCGTTTTTTTTAAATATTCTCCTTTAACATTTAGATATTTTTTATATTAATAAAATGACTAGCATGGAAATGAAAAAAAGGAATGTGGGATAGCTATCTTTCCTCTTCTAGTTATACAATAAAAATAAAAACAATATACCTATTGTCCTTACAGTCCATGGTTCTTTGTTCAATTTGGATATCATCCAGAAGCATTCGAATTTTATTTTTGCATTGTAGTAATTCTGTTTCACAATTTGCCAATTTCGAACGTAAAAGAGTTATTTCCGATTTAAGTGTTTTTTCTTGTTGTCGCACTAACTCATTCTCCTCTTCAACGTACTGAAGCGCACGCAGCTACAAATAAAAAGCTATTTATGTGAGTTTAAATAAAATTAGATTATACCTGTTCATTTCCCAGATGACACAGTTGGCTGGCTTTGTTCATTTCTCTGGTGACGACATCGTATACTTGGTTCTTATCACTTTCTTTATTTCTTAAATAAATTATTTCAGCGTCACACTAAAAAATTAGTACTGCATAATTTTTAATTTTATGTATAAAACATTATATTAAAAACAATAAAAAAACGTGTATTAACAAAAATGTCCACTCAAATTGTGTGAACTCATACAGAACACATTGCTACAATGATATATGGCAAAGTTTATGCGTTTTTTGATATTAAAAATGTTTAGAGACATTTCTAATATCTAATTTTTGACAAAATGTATGTGAAGACATATGACAAAACAACTAAAGATATGAATAAAGTTTCTCAAGGCTTCGAATGTAGTTTACCGTCAGTAAAAAAAAAAAAACTTATCAAATATTAATGTATTAGCGACCAATTTTGTATTGATAAGCAGATGTGAGCAAAAGCCCAAGAGTTTCTAATTTTATAACTCTTTTTATAACAAGTAGTTTTCCAATTACAATATTTTTATTCATTTTGGATAAAAGTGTAGTTTGTAAATATGTATTTAGTTTAGGGACATACCTTTGATATATCTGCTTGCTGAGAACTGAGTTTCTCTCGCTGAAGTTTAATCAATTGAAACAAATCTTTATATTCATTTAATTCATCGCTTTTAGTAAAATTTAGGCTAGAAATAATATTAGCACAATCTTTAAGATCGAATTTGGAATCATTAAAATCACAATTATTTTGTACAGGACTACTGCGTGGCGGTGGGGGTTCTCTGTAAGGTGGTGGAACAAGTGCTCCATTCGATGAAATCAAAGGCGTAGATTTCAATAGTTCATTATTATTAACAATTTCATCGTAATTGAAAGCATTTAAAATATTTTCATTCATTACACAATTAGTGTCTTGAGGAATATTTATTTTATAATCTCGTTTTTTGCCATCTTTTGCTTTAAAATCTGTGCTAAGTTTATTATTTTTGTTTATATTTATTCCTATCTCTGGTATAGTAACATTTTCACTTATATGTTTCTGTTGTACTCCTTTAACAATTCCAATATTTTCTAACGGCTTATTATCAACAACCAAACTGCAACAAGAGAAGAAAAAATAAAATACATATAAAAATAATATCTAAAAGCGCGAAATATAAAGATATGCCATCTTAAATAATATGATCAATTACTTTTTAGAAAATAATACTAAATTTATAGTTATTGGATGCTGTTATTTTGGTATCATATATAGCATATTCTTTAAAAACACTGGCGGGCCTTACCTCGAATTAATATGTTTGTGTTCATCGATTATACTTATATTAACAGGTGGTATATATTTATTCTCAATACAGCTGTTTTTCGTTGAATTTGCTGTTGATTCTTCTGACTCAGACTCAATTTTAGGCTGCTCTGTTGTTTTTAATATAAATTGTACATCGTTTGCGTACTCTCCCCAATTAAGAAGTATTTTCAGAGGATTTTCATTAGGCGACAGAAGCCTTTCATTATTTCTCCAACGTTCTATTAACGTAAAACGCCCTAGTTTTCCACAAGCATGGGCAAGAGCAAAAACCACATCCTAAATAACAAAAAAAAAATAGTTGTAGTTTTCAAAATTCTTATTTCTGATAATGACGCTCACTTGGCATGTTGTAGTTCCCTTAACACCGCAAACAATTCTTTGTATACCGTCTACCCAAATTTTTAATTCCATTTTGTTTTTGTTTTTTTTTGTTTGTTCTAAGAGCACAAATTTTTTCTAAAGAAATATTTGTCAAATGTAAACGTTTTTATAACTTATTTAATAAAAACGTATACATGAGTAGAACTTTATGATATTTTCCGCATTCTATCGATTTAAGAAAATTAAAATAAATTTATTAAAATAAAATTAGTTAAGGTTTTAGTAATATTAAATAAATATTAACAAATTTGACACTGACATCTGACACCTTATTCACCTTTGAGTATAGAGATTTAGGGCTAACATAAATTGACTAGCTTAAGGCGCAGGGTTGTCCGATGAAGAAAATTGAATAATCGTACATGCTATCCAAAATAATCGTACATAATCGTACATTTTGCAATACAAATGGAAACTATGGATTTCATTGATGAAGCCAATAATTTTTAAATTTACTATTAAATAAAAATTTTAAACCTTCTCAAATCCTCTGCATCGCGATTCCACTCAAATCAACAACGACAGTGTTGGTGTAATGACGTCATCATATTCAAAGAAAGTTGACCAGTGAACGCAAAAGTGTAACTTTTAGTTGGTGAGTGAACGCAGCCCAGCAATAATATCGATTAATTATTTCAATTACCTAGTTCTGTATCTTTCCTTATTTTAAACAAAATATAGTCTCCCTTTTCTTTTCTATAATATTCACAAGTTTTTTTGTAAGTAGCCTTTGAAAAGCAAAAATATTTTTCATTAAAATTCTTTTTCATTTTTCATAGAAACTATAAGAATGTCAGCAGAAATGTTGGAAATTAAAGTTACTACTGAAAAATATGGTGAGGAAAAATCGAGTTTAATTTTAACGGACAATTCAATTAAACAAGAACCAGAATTACTAATTGAAGATGAATTTGAATCTGAAAAAATTCATAAATATTTAAAAAAAGACGATATAACTCAGGAGGATCGATTAAATTTGATTTGGTATAGTTGTATAATCTGTGAAGAACGTTTTTTAAGTACTGAAGATTTGTCATTGCACGTTCAAAATCATGAAGTTTCAGAAGTTCATGAATTTGAACAAAATAGGAATTTCCAATGTCCGCAATGTGAGAGAGTATTTTCTACCAAGCAAAATCTAAATACCCATCTGAGAATTCATACCGGAGATAAACCATTTAAATGTGAACTCTGTAATCGTTCTTTCAGACAAAGTAGCATATATCATAGGCATATGATGACTCACACAGGAAAGAAACCGTTTAAATGCAACTACTGTAATCGTTCATTCACGCAAAGTAATATTCTTCAAAATCATGTGAGGACACACACTGGTGAAAAACCTTTCAAATGCAGTCACTGTCACCGTTCATTTATACAAAGTACTATTCTTCAAAATCATATGAGGACACACACTGGTGAGAAACCTTTCAAATGCAATCACTGTCACAGTTCATTCGCAAATTGTAGTAATCTTCGAAAACATGTAAGAACTCATACGGGTGAGAAACCATTCGAATGCAACCACTGTGACCGTTCATTTGCACGAAGTGATACTCTTCAAAGTCATATGATTACACATACCGATGAGAAACCATTCAAATGTAGTCACTGTGATCGCTCGTTTACGCAAAATATACTTCTTCAAAATCATGTGAGGACACACACTGGTGAAAAGCCATACAAATGCGACCACTGCGGTAGTTCATTTGCACAAAATGGTACTCTTCAAACGCATATGCGAACTCATACCGGAGAAAAACCGTTCCTATGCAAACATTGTGATCGTTCATTTGCTCGAAGTGATACCCTTCGAAGTCATATATTAACACACACTGGAGAAAAACCATTCAAATGTAACCATTGTAATCGTTCATTTGCACAAGGTAGTACATATCAAAGGCATATGATGGCTCATACTGGTGAAAAACAATTCAAATGTAATTGTTGCCATCGTTCATTTGCACGAAGTCAAACTCTTCGAGCACATATCAGAAACAACCAAAGATGTACAGATTTTGTTACAAAACAGAAATAAAAATAAATTATAGAAATATAAAAATATTGATTTTTCTTTTTTACTAGAAAATTAAGAGATCTCTTAACTTGTTATATTCTAAATAAGGGCATATAGCAAAAGTGCCTTCTCAAAATCAAATTGGTTCGGAAATGTCGCTTTTAGATGCAAAAATGAAAAAATTTCGTATAGATACATGACCTTAAAACTGTTAGCATTCTTGTCACTAATTAATCTTCGTCGTTAAATTGATATTTTGAAATTGGCGACTTTATCATGGAGATTAGACGACTCGGGTTCGCTATTTGCGAGAAATTTTAATTTACGAAAACTTAAGAAATATATTTGTGGAAATTAATTTTTTTTGAAATTTTTAATGAAAAAAAACGTCACGGCAGAGATACGTACTTCGGATTGTATATTGTCCTTTTTATACTGAGTAGTTGTCAAATTCCTGAAGAGAATAACATAGACTATCGAAATGAGAGGAGTTTATTTTTCTGCCGGTTTACAAAATTGTTTTATATTTATTTATTTAACGTTGATTAATAATTTTCAATTTGTTGGAGCTGATGATGCTTCACTTGGATTTCAATTTCCCGAATTTCATTATAAAGAAACTAGTAAAAATGTAAGTTAATGTTCTGATATTTTATCGATTTTTCTACATTGCATTTTTCCTAGGAACTTGTTTTCCGAGATGTAGAACTTGCTTGCGAGCAAACAAATCAATGTGATACTTTAAAAGATATTGATAAAACAAAGTGCATTTGATGGTGTATTTCATCTTCATGCTATCGAGAAATATATGAATTTAATGAAGTACAAACATTTTTTATACATTGTAATTATATTCTTTTATATAATTCGTTTCTTTTAACTACAGCTTGAAGAAGGTGAAATCGATGTTCGATTTGTTTCTTTTAAAGGATGTTTTGTACAGCATTTAATGAAATCACAAAGGATTTAATTTTTTGGTGAGAAATATTCATTTCCAATTAGTATTAGCCCTTAATGGCATAATTTACTACTTAAATTAACTAATTAGGATTAATAGTGGACTCAATTTCAAATTATTGTGTTCAAAAAATATTCCTTAAATAGTGCTCGATTAGTTTCATTCATTACAATTTGAATTGTTCAATTTAATACATATTGTAAATTTTTTTTGAACGAATTTTTTATGAAATAAGCTAATAAAATTATTATGTATGATATAAGAATGGTTTTTTATTCCAACGCCAACAAATTATTTGAAAGAGATTATTATAAAATTATTATACGAATGTTTTTATTCACTATCAGTTCCAGATTAGACGAAAATTATATATTTAATACAACACTAATGCATTCAGCAACTTTTATTGTCAGCACTTAAGTTGTTTCTTCTTCGTGTTTTGAATGTTCAGCCATACCAAAATCAAGATTAAAGTTAAAAGTACTTACTGTTAGGTCGATTCAAAGGTGTAACACAAATCACGGGCTGAGATTCTTGAAATTTCTGCTTCAGCTTTTATTTCTAATTTTTCGTATACCCAGTGGAGGTACTAAATGCGAATTGTTCTAATTTTCTTTCTCATAGTATCGCCAACCAAAGTAAAATTTTTCTTGATAGAAGGACAAAACTGAAACGTAAACTTAATTAAAATGTGAAACTTAAAATTTATCATTTTATTAAATTACACATATACAAATTGCAAACATGATCCTTCTTCTTCGTTTGTTTTTGGAAATAATATTTACATCAATGAGACATTTATTTTTTGTTTCTTTTTTTAATATTTCAGAAATTGTTAAGCATTTATTTTGTTTTTTTTTTCTTTTTTCTATTTCGCTTTAAAAACCAAATAAAATCGTTTATAATTTATAAAGTGGCATCCATTTAATTATTATATTATATTTTTTTAATTTCTTTTGTTTTGCTTTTACATTACATAAATATTCAATTTGACATAAAAAACATACTGAAAATATTTTCTATTCTTTTTTTTTGTATTTATTTGAATTTTGAATTTGTCCATTAATTAATTTTAATCTTAATAATTTTGTTTTGTAATAATTTTATAAAATACTTATTTTTGATTCTTATTTAATTACTATTTTATTGAAGCAATGATTTTTTTTTTTATATAATGTCTGCGACTGAATAAAATACAATCAATTGAATTCAATTTCGTCCAAAAAATCGACGAATAATACAAGACAAATTTTTCTTGTTTTTTTTTTCTCTTAAGCAAATTTACATAATGTTCTTTTTTTTAAATATAAATGCAACAAAAATATTTTAAACATAACTCACTTACTCCTTAAATATTTTATGAAAAATCACACCGAAAAGCTACACTTTGGGAAAAGTCTTATGAATTCATTGTCTATTTCTATTTTTTTTTTATTATATTCAAAATTAGGCCATTTACATAACAAAAATATTGTTTTCAAAATTTCAAATTAACAGTGTAAAAAATTGCACAACGAAAAAAAAAAGTATATAAGAAACTATGGTTCACATGGTTATAAACATATGATCTGAAGTGAAATCCTGCAAGGCGACAAATGACACTCGAATGCCGCTTTCCTATATATGAAGGACAATACGTTTATCTTTTAAGTCACCTAAAACTAGCAATTCATAAAATTGAGCTAACAGTTACTGAACTGTCGTCTTCTAATAGCTTTAATTTGAAACTATCACTCTGGAAAATGACAAAAGTAATAATAACAAAAAGTTTTTCAACAAAATTTTTGAAAAAATATTTCAACCCAAAGACAACCGTAAAGATACAGACAATTTGACAGGAACTTACAGAGCAGTTGCATGGATATGGATATAATTTGAGAATACCAATTTAGGAATTGATTGGATCTTTACGGTTACAGAGTGAATTTATAATTTGTGAATAGCAGCCTTTGTTTAGAATTGCTTAAAAAATGATGTAAATAAAATGAATGATTTAAATGAAAAATTCTTTAATTTAAATTAGGCACATATAACCTTATTTAGTACGATTTAAAGTACACCAATTGACACCATTTGAAAATTAGTCGAATCACTTTCACCAACACACAATTCTTTAAAGGTAATGGCTATCTTAAGCGGGCAGTCAGTTGTTAACAATTGTAACAATTAGTAACTATCGTCAGTATTTTGAACAAAGCCAGTATATGGTATGTCATCTTAAATGCGTAATTAAATAAAATATGCAAAATAATAGAAATTTGACAATAAAATGAGATTGTGCAATTATTACATAAAATTTAAATTTGAAAATTAAAAATTTCACAAAGTTATAAATTTAAAGAAGCTTATTATCCGGACGGATAATTCGATTTTAAACGTTTCCTTTTTTAATTGGTTTTTTGACAAACTAATTTTTTTTTATTACGTGATTTTGTTCATAGATATCTTTTAATTCTATTTTTTATAAATCTATTTAAGTTTTCTGCTTAAAAAGCACTCATAATAACATTTCCCTTGATAGCTACAAACACACAACTATATTAATAATAATAATTGTTTAATTTTTATCACTTTAAAATATCATTTCCATTAATTTATTAATTAATTTCATAAATGTTTTTTTTCTTTTTCTTTTGTTTATCTTAGCTTATTTTTAATTTTTATTTTAATTTATTTTTAATTTCATTCTTTTCTTGTTTTTTTAAATAATTCGATAAAATTTTAATTAAATATTTTATTATTTTCTTTTTATTTATTTAATTTTGTCATAATTTTTTTTTGTCTGTTTTTGTTTCTTCTAAAAAAATAAAAAATATATTTTTTATATTAGTATTCTTTTTTAATGAATTCTTTTTTTTTATCATATCTTATTTTATACAAATATTTATATTTATTATATTATATATAGAAAACATATACACTCATAAATGTTATTTGGGGGAGGTGTTTTTTCGTTATTTATTTTTAATTAACTTTTTGTGTTTAAAATAATTACGCTTGATTAATAATAAATTATTATTCAAAGATTAAATTAAAAACAAATCAAAAAAAAATATATATATATAGTTTTTTTCTTCTCGAGTTTTTTATTTTTTTACTTTTAAATATTTACAAATACTCATATTTTGAAAGAAAAGAAAACAAAGGTATTAAAAACATTTAGATAAATTCTTAAAAAATATATATTTTTTATATAAATAAAAAAAAGCAAGGGAAGAAAAATTAAAGAGAAACAAAACTTAAGAGATCCTTACAAAATTTTCAATTTTATTGCGCCAAATAAAATGACTAAAAATAAAAGTATTTATTTAAGTAAGTCCTGTGTAGTTATCCTGCAAAACAACACTTTTCCATAGCCGATAAGATATTTTCAATTGGAACGTACCAATACGACCACCATACTTGCAATTCAAAATGGCGGTTTTCTAAAATCCGAATCCATTTTGAATATATTTGCATACGATTTGAAAGTAGTCACCCAGATCGTATAAATTCTCTATAACGATCTGGTTTAAAGATTTTATAGATATACCGTGATAAAACTAAAGTAGGGAAAATTATGAAGTTACTATTTAGCACAATATAATTGAAATTTCATAACCTCTTGAAGTAAAAAAAGCGTGAGTAGCGTGTAAGTAGCAAATTATTCTGTTTTTCGAAATAGTTATTTAATTTTTAATTTTTAAATATCAATTCTATATGATTTTATTCTATCTAAGCGACAAGCGATTTAATTTCTATACTTTTTAATTTTATTTGTTATTTGTCTTATGATACTTATTTTTCTTGTTTTAATCGTTCTCTATAATAATAATGTTTGTTCGAGAGCTATTTTATTTTTGTTTTCCTTTTTTATATAAATAATTTAGTTGGGATTGTTTTATTTGAAAATTTAGTCACAATTTTTTTAATTGAATTTGGATAAAAATTGGTTTAAAATTTTGATCAGTATTTTTTGATGATATTTTTTTTTCTTTAAAATTTAGTTCGGAAATATTGAAAGAGAATAAGTTGATGGATGAGGTCCTCGTTTATAATTATTTATTTATGTTGAACGCAGTCATTCATTGTTATAGCATAGACTAATAAAAAAAGATATCCAACGACTGTGAGTTCATCAACCGATTGTATCTTAATATATTATAGATTTTTTTATTTCTATCACACATTAACTACCGTATTTTGAAATCGTATGACTATGTAACCATAAAACTTTAGATACAGAGAATTCTGTAAGCAAAGTTACATAAACGCCTAAATTTTAGAGCAGTTACATAGCCATATGATTTCAGAATACTAATTTAGGCATTGATCGGATCTTTAAGGTTACAGAGCGAATTTATAATTTGTGAATAGCAGCTTCGAACTTTTTTGATGTATTCTTTTTCAATTTTACCTACAATAATAGCCACAAAAAAAAAACGCCTAATACGGTACTTATAGAATTTGAACAGAAGTTTTTCACGATATTGGAAATAGTTTAAGAAAACTTTAGATAAATTTTAATATCATTTGGATGTTTTATACTATATTTAGAATTTTAATTATGCCTAATAGAGTGTCTCCAATGCATTTCAGTGAAAATACCGAAAGTATTTGTCAATTAATCAAATCGATCGCTGTTGCTACTTTTTTTTTATGAACAAAATTAAAATTTTTCTTTTTAAATTCGTCAATTTTTGGATATTTTAATTTTGCATTAATAAATTAAATAAAAATTTAGCAGATAAAAGAAGGTACATTTAAAAATTGTAGTAGTTCAATTTATTTCTAGATTTTTTTACTTTGTTATTATTTTTTGAATGTCAAGTTTTTTTTTAGGATCAGGAAGATTGATTTCATTTTCATCTATTTATTTTTTATTATATTATTTTTAATTGTTTTGTTTTTGCTTTTCTAAAAATTTATCTTACTTATATCTTAAAAATCACATTTATTTTTCCATTTATTGAATATTTATTTTTATTGTGATAAAAAGAGTATATTTAAATTTTTTATTTTATTCTCATTTGGTTTATTATATATTTTCTTGTTTTATTTAACAAAAAAAAAAGTATGGATTTCGATTTTAATTCCAAAAAATTTCGAGTTATCAAAGAGGAAATAAAATGACAAGTAAAAGATTTATGTTTTTGCCGTAAAACCATTATTTTAGGGAAATTATTATTTTTTTTTTTTTTTAAAAATGTATGCTTTACCAACATTTCCTATTTAAAGATAATCGTTATCTTGTGCGTCATTTGTTACGTCTTTTTTTAAAAATGTATATATCTTTTGTTTATATAATTTACCAGTCGAACATTCATAATTGTATATAAATTTATACCTAGATTAATTACAATTATATAATTTCATATAAAACAACATCACCTCACAGTTAGTACAATATATATAAATATGTTGGTTTTTTTTGTTTGCTTTTAATTTTTATAATGTATATTTCATAATAATTTATTTCGCTTCTAATTTTCTTTTCTGTCTTTTAATTTATTTTTTTTGCTTTATAATAATTATCTTCTTAAATGTATGAAAAGAATTTACAAAAAAAAAAAAAAATTTTTAAATAAATTAGACCATTACAAAAGCCTCCTTACCACAAAATAAATATGGAAATTGATCAATCATTGTTTGGACAATATCTTCTAAGTAGGGTCGTAATTGTTCAAAATGCCCCATATCTGTAAACTCAATTGGTATAAGAGTCGGCCACCAACAAATTGCTAAATTTTTGCTGTCCATACTATTCAATTTCGAGTTTTCAGATACTCTGTGATAAATATTATTTATTAGATTTGTTTAAAATATAGACTCCCTACGTCCGAAAATATGGTATATATTTTTTAAAAAATATATTAAGATTAATAAGCAAAAAATTAATAGGACATTTTCAGACGGAGGTAGTATTTAGTTTTTTTCTTTTTTTTTTTAATATTTACCTGACAAAATGTTGAAAAATATATTTTAAAATGGCAAAATTTATAGTAGGTAATTTTTTCAAAAGTGATCGGAGACTCATCAAACGACAACTACGATCTGTTTTAACTTCCATACTTAATTTAGTTGATGCCATACCTCGTGATCCTGAATAGAAAAATATTAAAATGAATATAAATACCATACACTTAAAATGTGTAAGTATTAGAGTGATCAGTAACATTTAACACATATAAATAATATCAATAATTTTTTGCAGTTTTCTTCGAAATGGACATCTATATTAAGAATTAAATTCTTTCAGGTTCACAAACATCCTATGGACACAATTCTCTAAGAAAGTACGTCAGCAGGGTTATATCACATGTTATAGTGTAGTCCTGAGAGTAACTAAGAAGCAAACACGTTGGAATTAGTCGGCACATCATATAACTAAGTTACTTCTTAGTTGACCTTAAGAGGTTTGTTTAAATGTATAACACGACCTTGTGGGTCGTTTCATTTCATCAAATATAATACATTCATTTGACATGATAATTGATTTTTAATATTTATTTTCTCTGCATCGCATATCTTTTCATTTCTCCCGCTAGAAAGCGTTTTACGCAAAAGTCCAAATGGACCTTCTAGCGTCCGCCAAAACAACTGGGATATGATTCTTGATCGGGCAGCAGATTTCTCAGACTCTCTGTGTCGGGAGGTGTGTTTTTCCGAGATTTATTCTACAGATAATACATACATTCTAGTACGCTTTCTGATCTAGTTTATAAATATCAAATTTACAGAAGGGAAGACAATGAAACATTCTTGAAGTACCTCATTATAATTATAAAGTTGAAAAAGTGAATTTAAATTAATTATTATAACCAATTTTAATACTAGAAAAATTAGAAACTCTTTTCTGTTTAAGTAAATGAAGTTTTTGAAGCTATCTGCAAAGATTTTAAATTTGTTTCTTTCTATAGGGATATTCCAAGTTATAGAAAGTTAATTTTTAACCAATTTTAACATTGGTCGTTTGATTAACAAAAAAAATGTTTCTAAGTAAAAATAATTTTCTTTAGCTTGGAGTAATTTAATAGAGAGAAGCGAAATTTAAAGACTTTTCAATCTAATCTGAAATGTACGCCTGGAAAAGACCGAAGAATGTTTCAATTCTGTACCATGTATGTATCTGAACTATCTCTTTTTCTATATAACACAAAACACCTCTATTAAATGAAAGCGATTAGCGTCTTATGGAATACAACAGTGACAAAATTATCTTTAATTTTATTCATTTTGTTTTCGAATTATCTAAAAATTTTTAATAAATCACAATTTCGTATAAATTTTCAATACTAAACGAGTTTGAGGCATTCTATAATAATGTTTTTTTTTCACTCAAATGAAACTTACTGAACTGAACTGAAATGATAAAATTAAAATATCCTGTCTTCAGTTCAATATATCAAAAGAAAATTTAATAATTTAATAAATACCTGCAATATCTTCTAATTCTTCCATACGCTCTTTATCGAATAATGGTGGTAGTCGTTTTGAAAAGAAATCTTTTAAAGCTGTAGCAACTGCATTAACAGGAATGTCTAAAGTTTCGATATCGATATTTGGCTCTGGAAATTTTCATTTAATTATAATTTCTTTAAAAACATTGAAATACTAATAAAAACCTTCTTCGAATTTTTGGAATAACAAATCCACATGTGCACGGTTCCCTGGAACTCGATAAATACCTTCTGAATCAAGACCTTCCTGTTCTATAAATTGTATACATTTATGCAAAAATATGGGAATATTATTTTTGTCGGATTGCATAAATTCTGGAAGTGACGATAAAGCTGATTCAAGACTTTCACTTGTTCCAGATGATCCTTTGCTATTTTGCTTTGACTTTCGTTTAGATTTTTTCTCTTGCTCCTTTTCTTTGTCTTGTAATTTTCTTAGTTTCGCTTGTTCTTCTTTTGCTCTTCGTTTTTCCATTTTTTCCTCTTCTTTCCATAATTTCTGTTTATCACGTTTCATATCCAATAATTTATCATTTTCACCTGGAAGTTTTCCTACAACACCGAACTAAAAATTTCATATATAAGAGTAAATATGTAATTTAATTGATTTGTAAAATTTTATTACAATTGGCGAATTATTATCACGTGGCGATGATACATCTATACTAGATTCCTCTTCTTGAACGTCAGCATGTATAGATTTTGCTGGAAATTTATTATTAATGAATAGGAATTTTAAAAGAGTTGCTTTATGTTATTTTTACCTTTATCTAGATTTTTTAACTTCTGATAGTGTAAAGGAATTTCTGGTGGACTTACAAATGTTCCAAATGGAGGAACTTTTGGTGGTTGAACTGGAATGCCTGTTCGCTTCTTTCGAATTCTTTTGTGCGTTTGTGGTTTTCGATTCATTTTATAATAACCATCATAGCCTCTTGTTTTTCGTTCGGATGAACTAGAATCGCTATCGGATTCTGAATATTCTGAAAATATGATTGAAATTTTTTATTAGAAAAAAACATAATATTTTGAAAATTTTATTTTTACAACTGGTGCAGAGAAGAATTGAAATATATTTTGCGCTGTTAATAATAATAATTAAATTAATTAATTGGTTAGCGGGTTAGCAAAGCTTAATTTTAAAAAATATTTTTTTTTTTATTTTTGTTTTTCTTTTCTTTACTTTAAAAAACATTTACTTTGTTCTTTATCCCGACGATGTCTGGGTTTTGATTTGCCTGGACTCAAATCGTGTGGCATTGTGTACATTTGATCATTGTTACCTTCATCCCCGTAAACATCTTTGACTTGAGCATATTCTGCTAAATCATCGGAATCATCTTCAGGTGCAGCAAGGGGAGCATGATCAAATAATGACGGTTTATTACTTATACCTATAACTTTTTTGTTATCACCTTCAGCCAAATTGGTGTCACTGTTCACATTCATCCGGGCAACAGCTTCACTCACAATTTGAAAATTCTTCAAATTCAATTTACCGGGTTGCTAAAAATGAATTGAAGAAAATTATTATTAGTTTAATTAAAGTTTAAGGTGGATCATAAAAATTTTTACTTTCAAGGTTTGACTAGGACCTTTCGGTCGTACTTTATTGGAAAAATTTGATTCATTCTGTCTTCGTCCAGTAGTAAATGCATGATGATTTGAACTAAAATTATTCCAAATATTTCTTCGAATTCCACCTCTCCCATCATGTTTATCAGCATCACGGCTTATAAATAGTGCATCATCTAGCCAACCTAAGTTATTTAAAATATTCGATAAAATAATGTATAACTTGCTTCTTTCAAATTTTTCGTTTTAAAAATCATGCAATTTACAGCATTATATATTAATCATTCAAAAAAGCAATTATTTATGATTTATTAATAATTAATTCGAACCAAGAATATGTACAAATGATAAATTAATGAAATAACCTGAATCATGAGTTGTTAATGAATCCTTGGAGCCGCTGACGTCCGCTAAATAAAAGCACAAAATGATATGGTTAGTTAAAAAATTTCCGGAAAAAACAACAAACAAAAGCAATTGATGTCGACATTAATCCAAAATGTTTAATTACGTTACTATTTGAGTTTATCAATTTTTTAGTAAATGTATTATTATTATTATATTATTACATGTTATTTCATCTAGACTTGATTGTGATGCTGATACCAGATTTCCTTTAAATTGTCTCATAATAGATGATGGTGCCATATGATGATCAGGTGGAGCTGGTTCTGGTGGTGTTGTTGGCGGTGGATATATCTGGAATCCTATAGCACACAGGAAGTAATGATATAATATATAACGAGTTAGTATGAACAAAAACATCCCAGTAAAACGACTATTTACAAAACAAGAAATTACACAAAAACATATATACTCATAATATATGTATATGATAGTATTCTAAAAAAAAAAAAAAAAAACAAAAAACAAAAAACCATAACACAACGAAAAATTTAAATTAAAATGAAAATTAATTAATTATTAAATAATTAATGATACACAAAACTTTGAAGATGCCAGTTAGTAAAGCGTTTTTATTTTTATATCACACAAATATACGGTTTCCGTCTCATTTGCGTTGGATATGTTACCTTGATGAATCAGCCTTGCCTTTTCGTCCTTCTCATCATCGTATGTGTCGTCCATCGAAATGTCTTTTTCGCCTAACATATATAAATGTCGATATTTGTCGTTGTTTTCGTTCAAATTTAGTTTTATACTATCATCCGGACCATTTAATGAATTGAGAGATCTTGTTGGTAGATGCTCATAGTTCTCACTTCCCGATCCATCAGTTCCAGCTGTGTTTTTTAACATATAACTTTCATGCCGTGGTGGTGGTTGTGGTAAATGATGCATTGAATGTTCTAATGTACCCTCACCAGAATCTAATGTGACTGGTTCTTCTAAATGTAATTGTTCAATTTCTGGTTTTCGATCCCATACTTTCTTTAAAAATGGTGTATAAAATGCAACTAGAAAAAAATGTATATGATACATCGAAAATAAATGTATATATATTTATATATAAATTTTACATTTTAAATGTGTTCCAACAG
The DNA here is from genome assembly GCA_963422695.1 of Xylophagus ater. Taxonomy (NCBI): domain Eukaryota; kingdom Metazoa; phylum Arthropoda; class Insecta; order Diptera; family Xylophagidae; genus Xylophagus; species Xylophagus ater. The sequence goes on from OY730484.1 coordinate 47,084,089, forward strand.
AGGATGTCATAAAATGTGCTCTAAAACGATCTGCTATTGAATTTCCTTCAGTTATAAGTAATTGGCTAAGATCATTATTAAAAAATGCATTAGCACCACCGCTTTCGGTAATGGCAACAATTTGGATCGGCATATTTGGAGTGTTCATAGTGAAAGCACTGTAAATAAAATGAATATAAGTTTATTTAATTATTAGGGGTATTCCCTAATCGTTGTAAAACGTGGTGTATTGTCGCATTGTTGCAAGATTCAGTATAATTTTCATATATAAAAAAAAAACCAAATTATACAACGATACAACTGCATATCATGATTTACAATGTGAAGAGAATACGCCTATTACTTCTATATAATAATTATACTTTAGATTTGCCAAGGATGATCGTCTTTTAGCAGAATATAATAAAACAAATCCATGTATAAGATCATCGCGGTATGTATTTGCACCATGATAAGATGTAATAATAAATTCTACACGTCTTTTCGATTCGCCTAGGAATGTATCAACTAATATACTTCGATCTGGTGTTATACAAGAGGCGGGCTCAGATAAAAGTGGTGTTAATATATTTTCAATTGAATAGGGATCACCGCAAAACATGCATAAAATTATACGAATATCAGGTTGATCTGGTTGATATGAATCATCACATTTTAAATCGGACATTCGTATACAAACAATTAAATGATTTAGTATATCATAAACATGATTTTGATGTTGTGATTGACGATGACGATAAAAATTTAACGTATCTATAAACTCACAATGTAACCTATGAAAAAAATGTATGAATATTATTATATTGTAAATTTAAATTAAATAATGTACAGAAAGCTTAAAGTACTAAACATTTCAAAATTGAGATTGCGGTTAGTGTCTTCACGAATAATTTTAATTTCAGTAGTATAAAGTCAATATTTTACAGTAATCAGCAGAACTCAATACTTTGATAGTAAAGGTCTGTTTTATTTGCCACTTACTCTGGGGTAGAGCAAATTTTTACATTGAAAACAAAAACAACAAAAGTGCAAATCCTACACTACTTTCAGACCAGGGCAGCTCTCACACCGAAATTAGTTCAGTTTTCTACCATAAAAAGTGTATTAGCTAAAAGTTTTTCATTTAATTACAATATGGTTGCTAAGCAGCGCTACAAACATTTGAATTAAAGCTTTTTCCTACTTCTGCTCGTTTTCTTTGCCACTCACCCTGCTCCGGTGTAGGGTATGGCAAATAAAACAGACATAATGTAGTGAATACCAAGTATTGAGTATTCATCATTGCTGCAAAGTATTGACTTTGCACATCAACAGTAACAATTCTATGAGAAGTAACGTTATGTTGATCGAAACTGATTTTGTAACTTTAGTACTAGTAATATTCTGAGACACAATCCTTAATTGCTTCAATTGTAACTTACAAATCAGCTAAACGCTGTCCTTCTGATCGGAGATAATCAATTTCATTCTCCTTCAAATCCTGCGGCTGATAAACAAGAACAATCGGTAGATTTTCAAATTTATCTTCAAGTTCTAAATTACACAATAAACTTCTTTCCAAATTATCTTTCAAACTTTCAAAAGATTGTTGATTCGAATATACACAAATTAGACCTAACAAATATTTGGTTATTATTTAAGAAAAAAAAATTCAAATTAATCAAACTAACCGCTTGATTGAAAATCAATTGACTTGAATGATTCCATATCACCATTAACAATACGATAATTTAAAAAATATGTTTGGCTATCATAAATATATTCACCATCGCTACCACAACTTATTCGAATATCATTTAATAGATCACTAGCTAAATGTTCTGAGCCCAATATTAAAAGATTTAAAACGCTTTCACTACCTTGAGATTTCCATTGATTTGATGTAAGACTAGAAATTTATATAAAGATTATATTATCTGTATTTATTTTTAATATTTATAAAACTATAAGAAAACCTTAGAGATTTTTTTCCACTTAAAACACGTTCTATTAGAGCATCCATACAATTAGGAAAAGCAGGACAATGTTCTCGTATTGGACAATGTACGAATCCTAAATGCTGAAATAACATTAATTTACGATCCTGATCTAATCTGTCAAGCATTTTATATCTGTAAAATAAATATAAATTTAGTTCATTTTATTTTAATTAATAAGAGTTTTTTTTTTACCTGATATCATCTTGTAAAACTTCTGTAATTTCTTTTATATCATCCTGTGTTATAGTACCGGATGGTTCTATATTTTTGAAATGTTGAAATAAATCAGCATGTTCCAATAGTAACTCAAGAAAATTATGTTTTGCTTTATCAATTATTTCTCTTTGATGATTATCATAAATTTGTTGGCAGTCATGTTCTGATAATGCTTCAAAACATTCACGTCCCATAAATAGAACTCGAACTTCTGATAATTGTTTACCTGGTGTTACATAACCGGTCTCTTCTAGAAGTTTCTTGAATTGTTTCTTCCATCTGGAAATATGTACAAAAAAAAGAAGCATTATGAGAATAGAATGATATTCAAAACATTTGAAATGTACCTTTTTGGCATCCTAATAATGTAGCAGTAAAAAACAAACAATTATTATCAACAAATAATTATCAAAATGTGTAATAAATCTTATGGGTTAAGAATTATTATGTTTTTGTTTTCCTTTAAAAATGTTGTTCTACATTCTAATGAAAAATACTTACTCCAAACGTTTTTGTTCCTGTTGTAATGCATTCACATGATTTTTAAAAACTGTCTCAGCATCAGGTGTATCTAAAATATCAAATGGTATCCTTGTCTCATCCTCAGCATCACTAATATCACTCAAATCTGTCCAAGGTGCACGTTGACAATCAAAAAAAAATTGATCGAAATCAATATGATTTTTTAAATAATTCCTAATCGAATTCCAATCATCATCGATTTCAATATTTAACGCATTTATATCGGGAACAATATCTTGTAGAGCACATGCAAAACCATCCATATATGATGTTAATCGTTTATTTAAATGATCATCACGTAATTTTTTCATATGTCGACGAAATATACGTTGACCAGCTTCTTGACCAAATAAATCAAGAAAATCAATCCATTCTTTATGTTGTGCTAACATTTTTGAACCATGCGACCATAATGTATGATAATCGGTAATTTGTGTACGAATTAAACGTGTTACAGCTTCTGTACGACTATCTAATAATTCTTTTCTAGTGCGTGCAGCTTCATGATAAGTTGTAATTTTTGAACGATTTTTAGTTTTTTCAATAATCTGTGCTAATAATAATAGTGCTAAATCAATATTAATTGATTCATGAGATGATGTTTCGACTAGTTGAACACAACCTTTATATTCTTTACGTTGACAAATTTTCTCAGCTTCACGTACATATGATTCATTAGCATCATCATTTTTTGTTGTAACAAGTATTACAGGTTTTTTAGTTTTTAATAAATTTATTATAATTTGATGTACGAATTCAACTTGCTTTTCAATTGAACGATTTGGTACTGGACTAACATCGAATACACAAATAAAACCATCAATATTAAGGCGACCATCCGGCAATACCTTTTGTTCATATTCTTTTTCAATTCCCAATTGATTTTTACATATATACATTAATTTTTCAGCTGATGCTATTTTTGAGGATGTACAACGTTTTATATACGGTTCCATTTTACCAACTTTAAATGGTTGAAATGTTGAATCATCAATAAATTCAGTTTGTTCGATTATTTGAAAATTATACTCAGCACCATCTTCAGCGGTCTTTTTAACTTCACCCCAATATAAAAAATGATCATTATTAACAATACGACCACTAAAATCGGTCTAAAAAAAATAAAAAAGGATAAGAAAAAACAATAATTTATTATTTCATTTATTATTAAAAATAAATGATTTTAAATTAATTATCTATTTGGGATAGTCGAAAAGTATTAGCCAGATGAGGTGGCACTCTAATTATTCGCTGTGATAAATACGGATTCTTCTGAAAACTAGCATACAAAGAAATTGTCAAAGAATGTAAGGTATAGATGAAAATGCATCTTACTTTTACATCGTAACTTGAAACAAACGTTCAGATTGAACCGAGTTTGTTTTGGAATTATATATTAGACACAAACTAGATTTCTTTATAATTTGATGGACTCAAAGTGTACCAAACGTATGTTGTACGAGGGTGGTATAATAAGTCTGGTAAAAATGAAACAAGGAAATAATTTTTTCGTATAAAATGATAGAAATATCTGCTATCTCATGCACTTTCACTTTTCCATCTCCTAGCATACATCACTTTTTCAGTGGTCATTTAAATTATCCGACTTAGATATTCTTAATCACAATCTCTTGTACGGCCATGTTTAAATACATTGATGTTTGTAATTTAAGATGCAGGTTTCCCATAAACAGTGCATACATTTTCTTTTATTTATTCATACGTTATGTTTAAGGATGAAGAATAAAATTGATGAGAGAATTAACATCAAATTATTTCGATTAATCTTTAATCTATTCAAGAAATTGATGTAGAAAATGATGAATTGGTCAAACCAACAAGTATCCAAAATAGTATACTATTCAACACGTAGCTTAATATTATCATGGTTTTTTTTTTATTCATATGAATTTGTTTCAACATAGAATTGACCTAATTTATCATATTCATGATATGTTAAAATTTTCAAAAATATATTAAATTTCCGAATACTTTTTAACTTTCCAAATGTATATTATAAAAACTTTTCGTTTTTTTTTCCTTTTTACCTGACTAAGAACGGATATGTGATCGATAAAATAATCATCAGTTAATGGACGTATAAATCGATTGCAAAGGCATGATTTACCAACTCCCATTTGTCCTTTCTCCTTTTCTGTGCCTGATAGGCCAACAACAGATACATTTATCTGTTTCATTTTCCGGCTATCAGCAGCGGTCTATTAATTAAAAGAGAAGAAAGAAAAAACAAGAACAGGAAGAAAATAATTAATATTTAATATAATTATTTTGATTTTAAATATATATATGTTAAATTTAAAAATAAAAAAAAGAAAACAAACCAATTTATAATTTAAAAATGAATGAAAAATAATTATATAATAAAAAATAAAAAAATAGCAAGAATTAAAAATTATGCACCACAGGCAGATGAAATTCATGATATTTGTACAACATAGATTGCTTTTTGTATTAATGAGTTTTTATTTGTTAGTTCTTTTTTTTTATTGATTTTAAAATGATGTTAAATCTAGCTTAACTGCAAAAATGTCTGTTTTTTTCATTTTTGTTGTTGTATCTTTTAAATTGATAACACTTACATTATTTCGATTCGAGTGCAGTTTTTCAAACATAATTAAAATCTGATATCATATCCTAAAGATGAAAAAAAGAAGATATCAAACATGTTTTTCAATTTCTGTTTTTTGTTTTCTTTAAAAAAAGGATAAAATTTAATGTCACCATAAGTTCATTATTCTTTCAAAATTACAGATACGAAAAACATAAATTTTATTATCAACTACTAGCTGACCCGACAGACGTTGTCCTGTCCAAATTTCAATAAATTTGTTTGTGATCATTCTGTGGACTTGTAAAAAGCTATTGAAAATGTGTAAACAAAGTAAAAATAAGAAAAAAACCTATCAGACTAATTTTCTTTTGCTAAAAACTTTCCTGGGAGTATAAAGAACAAAACAAAAAAAGAATTAACCAAATATGTTGTTCCTATCGTCAGTTATGTGATCGAGAATGCATACAAAAATTGTGATTTTTGCAGTTTGTCCGAATTTTCCGACTTTCCTTTGTCGAATTGTTCCGAATTTTATTTAAACAAAAAAAAAGAATTAGACAAATCTACGCATATGGTCTCGAGTTCATACAAAAAAAATTCCATTTAAGAAAAGCACTTTCAGTTTTCCCCGAATTTTCCAATTTTCTGGGTAAATTTTCTCAATTTTCCTTCCTTAAGAACCTTATTCGGACTACTACGAACATTTTAACAAAAAAATGAGCGAAATCGGTTCAGCCGTTCTCAGGTGATGCGCTTACCAACGAACAGCATTTCATTTTTATTTATATAGAACAGTGTTTCCCAAACTATTTTGGTCGCGGAACCCTGCATATTTTTTAAACCACGACTTCAAAATACCACCTGTCCAAAATTGGAAAATGGTAGAGTTGGAAAATGAGGCTGTAGCTGTACGGAACTGGAAGTTGATGGCATTGTGGGTTCCAGAATGCCTGTATCTGTAGATTCCGCAATTTCTGCATTACTACTAACAACGTCAGTTTTCTTTAACGACCCATATCTTTATCATCGATCCATTATAAGGGCAATTCTTTTTTATAGAAACAAAAATGGTAAAAATATTACAGAGTATAATGAATAAATTATAAAAACTATTTATAGCCCTACCTAATTTATAAAAGCACAAGAGGAATAGAAAATACTTATTTCTGTTCACTTGAAAAAATAGTTATTTTAGGTTTAAAGTAACAGCCTACGCGATCAGAGTACGAAAATTAACCGAATTGCTATCGATGCTTGTGTTTTCAGTCGCCTTATTTAAAAATTTTAAATTTAATTTGGTAGTTGATTGTACACTTTTCGAGGAAAATGTGAATATATTAAACACCATTCTTATTTTTTTTTAATGAAATAAAATTTGTCACGCGGAACCCCTATATTTTTTTGTGGAACCCCAGGGTTCCACGGTACACACTTTGGGAACCACTGATATAGAAGATTGATGAATATGAATATTTATTATATTCAGTTTTTAAGAAAGTAGTTCTCAATATTTTTGCATTAAGAGGCTACCTAATTTTTACCTAGGCTGCCGAAATAAATAAATTTTTCTCAGAAAATATTGAGGGTAAATAAATAAAATTTCTTTTTTTTTTCCTAAAAGGTACATTTATTAAAAGCTTAAAAATTAAAAAACTAAAAAATATCTAACCAAATAAACGATATGACGCCTACAATTGGATAGTATTTTGACTATATTATTTTTTCGGCTTGTCGTCCCCCATCTGTAATCTTGTTTGAATATCATGATCGTTTTTCAGAGACTGGACTTTTAAAAATCCAGTTAAAATTCCTCCGTAAATCGCTGATTTATAAATTTAATTCATAACAGACTAGAATTTAAATTAATTAATTTGACGTCACAATCTGAATAAAATCTTCTAGGTCTGTCGTAAGTTTTACACAATCCGATATTAGAGTGTACAATAAGAACGACAAAATTTATATGTATCCGTCGTCGTCGTCGTTATACACTTTTCTTTTTACATAATAACTAATTTCGATGATTTTATTTTAATTAATTTCTTCTTGTAATTTGTATAATTATTATCATTGTTAATATTTCTATTAGAAATGAATTCATGTTTTTTGGTGTAAAATTTGAATCGTCTTCCATTTTGAAAAAACAAAAGGGATTATCAATTACTAAATTGATTGTCATAAAAAAGACATTTATAAAGAAATTTGCAAGAATACAACGATTAAAAGCATCTGGAAACAAAAATACAAAATATATACGTTTCATTCATTAAATCTTAATTTGATTTTAATACCAAAAAAAAAAAAATTCTTTCGATTATCTTTCAATTTAAAGGCTCATGTCCTCATTTCAGTAAGTACACCTTGTATTACTTAATATATAACAAAAAAAAGAAAGAAACTAGTTCTCAAAATTATTTTCCTTCATCTTAATAAAAGTACATAGTACATAAAAAAGGTGATATTGGAACTTTGGGGAAGGAAGGTGGTTGGATAGTTAGAATGGTTGGTTGATTTTCTTATTCATGTGTAAATGTTTTTTTATGGGTCAGTTCAATAATATCAAACTACATACATTCTTTAGAATGTAAAATGTGGTTTGCTGTTATGGATCTTTTTATTTTTAATTCTGCTGATGATGATGTTGAAATGATATTTCCCATCAAATGAGAAGCCTTAATCTGTTGGAGATTTTAAGGAATCCATATTCCAAAAAATAACACCACACATATCTGAAGTGATGGGAAAAAATAAAAAAAAAACAAGATTCATAATTCTTTTATTCTTTTAGTAAATAAGTGAAATGCAATCTTGTCAAGTGAGAGGATATTCTGTTGCATTCTCTTAGAACAAAAAAAAAAGCCCCAATGCTTTCCTTCTTCTCCGTTTTGGAGTGACACACTTTAGTTAATTAGAATCTTTTTTAAAAATTCATGTCCTTTTTTTTGGGATAAAAGAATTCGATTCAAACTTTTGCAAGTTGTTTGGTTTTCTTGTGAGAAAGATTATGGTATTTTTTTCAATGCTTTCATATTCTTTTAAATTTTTTACCTTGAAGCAAAAATTTTTTTTAATGAAGATGAAATTTTAACGAACAAAAAAATATCGTTAGTATAAAGATTTATAATAAACTTTTTAGTGGACAATTCTCTGACATTTTCTGAGCAATTGAAAAAGAAAACATTAAAATGTGCTAAGAAATATAACGTCGCTAATTTGAATAATATCGGACAGGTTTTCATGAAACTGGGATTGTATATTCTGTATAGGTCAGCTTGAAAGATAAGATATACTTCCACTCGGGAAACCGATCGTTAGATTTTCCAAAATAGAAGAATTTTCCTAATTCTGTCAAAACTAGAAGGATTTTCATTTATCTATATCTACAAAAGAGTTTCACTATTGCTCAATGTATATTTTAGATGTTAAGACTATTGTTTTTATCACCCTCTCTCAATCCAACGTCACCAATCTCCCACCCACTGAGCCGAAAAACCTCGGGCACAAACAACTAGTATCAAAATAAATAGCAGATACCGAATGGTTGTTCTACAAAAATAACTTTAGAAATTGTCAATTTTTATGTGGTTGTGTGTACATTAAGGTACTTTTTTCTAGCACCCTGTATCTCAGTGGAAATTAGGAATTCACCTGATGAAGTTTTCATCAATTCCAAAGGATTAACTTTTTCAACAAAGTTTTTCTTCTAAACTGAGTAATAGCTTGCTCATTTCTAAATTAAGATGCTGGCATTTGGGTCAGCATTGTGACATTAACTTCTGTGGTAGGTAGTTAGGTATTTTATTTTATATTTTTTGTAAAATTATTAAACCTGTAGACTTGAAAGTCTACTTAAAAACCTGGATTTTGCGAGTAAAAATACTACATTTGGAAGTTCTGTTAATTAGGTATAGTCTTCTTAAAATCTATGAAAATATTTAACTTAAATTTTTCATATTTTAAGCATTTGTAAAAGAAGATTTCATGTTCCAAAATATAATAAATTATTATATATTATGATAAAAAAGATAAATAATAATAAATCCAGTATTTTAATTATTTATAATCTATTTTTGGGACTCAATTTTAATATTGACGTAATCATTAAAAAGAACAGAGCACAAAAATCTGTTCAAAAATAATCCAGATGAGCAATTATAATCGAATGATGATGACTCTTTTTTTAAATTACACATCTTGAAAGCAACGAAAAGAAATAAATATAAAAAGAATTTACTGACTGAGTTCCTGTTTTCAAGTTACAATTTAAATACTTAAACTGTTTTGAAAAATTTGATAAAAATTTGTCTATCATCAAAGTTATTTAGTGTACGAGAGTGGAGAGAGTAGAGTGTGACCAAATACTTCTTTTAATATATTTCAATTATTTATTTTTTTCATTTTATTTATCTAACGTATTTATTTACCAACAAATAATGCAATTGCAAATATTATGAAATTAATATTGAAATTATTGGAGCCCTGCAGTCTTATCAAAAAAAATTAACTTTTAAAATGACATATAATTGAATGAAATTCAGTTTAGTTTTCCACACTTTTTCCCTCTTCACAATTCAAAATGTATTATAGAATAGAATTGTTTATCATTAATTTGGCAAGAATTAGTTCTATGTAATTGGAATACAAATCAACAAAACATATGAAATACAATATTTATGAGAATTGGACAAGACGAGAATTGAGTCATGTCAGTGACATCATGTACAAGGTTTCTTGTAAATAATTTTGTAATAAAATCATATATATACATATATTTATACAAATGCAACTGTTTCTTCATTTTTTTTTTGTTTAAATAGGTACTCACTTAAGTGGTTTGTTATCCACGAGTACAACGGTTATCATTCTTAATTATTGCAAATTGTAACAAGTCTATTTGATCTCCATTATTTGGACGAATGAAATCCGGTTTATGATGTTTGTAAGGTTAGTAATAAAGAAAAAAATAATTTTTAATTTACCAAAATTACATAATTAGCATTTAAGTAACCTTCACAATACATTGTTTAATTGGTTTTAATGACAACCAACTGGAATATAAAAAAAACAAATTAACCACTATATAACCTGAAATGACCCTTAAGTTCATCACTTCTTCGTCCTTCTATAACGACTTGTTTTTTAAGTCTTCTTTTTTTTTATCTAGATCGAAAGAAAGGAACGTGAGGAAATTCCTATTAAAACCGTGTCATACAAGAAATATAAAAGGGGACTCCCGTGAACTCAACTCAATTGGTTTATCTTAAGATTTCCTCACTTGTTTAATTTTGATTTTCTTTTTTTTTTATGCTATCAACAAGTAAAAAAATTTAATGTTTTGTTTTGTGGATGATGAAGGAATTCTTTCTTTTCTTAAAGCAATTTTCCACTAGAATCGTGAAATCCTGGTTCACCTTCCTTTTAATGGAAATAATAAGAAAAGGTGAAATTATATATACCAATGTATATATTGAGATACATGTTTAAAAAAAAGAAGAAAGATGAGAGAAATCAAAATAATGTTGCGATGCGCATTATCCAAAAACCGAATGCAATACCAGCAGCATCTCCCGCATTACCAGGAATGGTAGCAAAAACCTCTTTTTAAATACACCTTAGCCGTATAACACTTCGGAGGCAAAAAAAAGACTTCATATCATTCCAGAAAAAAAGGACTCCCCAACCACGAATTCAAAAGCCCCTAACTAAAATTCGTGGGGGATCAGAGGTGAGAGTGAAAACAATAAATTTTCACGGCTATCATACAACCGAGAAACGGAATTTCCTTTTTTTTGTTGTTGCGTGTGTGGGTGCTTTTCTTCGTCTTTCTTCAAAAGTATACCTAAAATACATGTTTTTCTGCTTTCAAAGCCGCAAATATAAAAAAAAAAAAAAGGAAAAATGCAAAAACCTTAAATGAAATTAATACGTACAATTAAGTACCAAACATTTTTGTCAATTGCACACCACATGTAATTATTTTTCCCTTAAAAAAAAAAAATACGCCCGCAGGCAGGAAAAACAAAGAACATATTTTTTATTTATACTTTTTTCTTTAAAAAAAAAACACTTTTTAGCTTTTTACACTCAATGTGACATTTTCGAACGCCATTAGAATTTTTAGCAGACTTTTTATGGCTTTTTGACAGATGGACAGGAGGCTAAAAGGGAACTAAATAAAAAAAAATTTTCGAAGTCGATCGATGTTTTTGCAACACTTTTTTTTTGACCCAGACAATAACGAAAAAAATTCGTTTGGATCAAATTGGATTATGACTATTTTTTTACAATTAAAGAAATTAAAAAAAAAAAGAAAAAAAAAAGAAAGCAAAATCCGGCAATTAAAATATAAAGAAATCGAACCGAAAACACAATTATTTTTCTTTTTTTTTACGACAAAACTTACATTTTCCAGAAAAAAAAAGATTAAAGTTTATTCGTTACACTAGAAATTTTTTGTTAAAAATATATTTCAAGTCCTTTGTTCAAATTTTCACCGGGATATTTTAATTAAACACCCATTTTTAATTTGTTTATTTCTTTTCCTTTTTTCAGGGTTTTAAAATTTCACTCTGTCTTCACGTTATTTACAATAATTAAATGTTTGCCAGTCTTTATACTTATTCAACTAAACACACATTCATTTTCTTTTCACTTTAACTGTTTTAAAACAATTAATTTTACAATTTTCAATCGTGAAAATTATTAACTAAAAATCATCCGCCGCCCAGAAATTTTTATTAAACGCCATTTGCAAAATTTCTTCAATGTAGTGTCAAAAACATACACTAAAATTTTTTTTTGAGTTATAGAGGCGTTGTATTCGTATAGGAGAATTTATTTAATAAATACAATAATTGTGTCTATGATTTGGATCTGAATATGGTTTGAGTCTAGGAAGAAAATTCGGAACTTTAGTTTGAATATTAGATATCTGCAAACTAACTGTTATATAAGGTTTACTGAATTATAATAGTTTTTAAATTTAAAAATAAAAATATATAATATTATTAACTTCTGTTTTGTTAATACAATAAAGATGGTTAGTATTCATATAATGATATTCAAAGATGTATTTTCTTTCTCTTAAAACGGCAATCAAATTTAATTTCAATTTTATTCATTAATTAAAATACGTATTCTATTTCAATTGATTATTTCAAACGAAACGAAATAAAATTTTAGTTGAAATACTTCAAATTTGATTTCAAGAGAAAATATACAGGTCTGGCGTATAAGGTATAAACAAGATTAGGAACAGGAAAGGCTTGAACAGTTCTTTTACGCGCTGTTGCTAAGTAGTTTTTGATGCTAATTTTACCGACTTTTAAGCCGTGTCCAAATCAAAGCGAGCACGAGCGGTTCGATACAGTAGTATTTTATAGCTTCATGAGACCCAAGGCAAGAATGACACCCCAACTGATATATCCCTTAATAAATGCCCTTTTTTCTTATAGGATAATGTGCTCCTCAATCGGAACTCTCTTACGACAATGAATTATAATACTGAAAACTAAAAATATAGACAAATAATGCCATGTGTAATTGCAACCGAAATGACCATATAATACGATTACTATTTCAGAATTCTCTAGCCACCCCCGTAAACAGAAAAAAAAAAAAAATTAATAAATAAAAAATGCGTAAGAATAACTATAAATAAATTTGTTTCACTTAAAATGACCGGCATTGTTATCGCAGAAAGATGAAAGTACATCCCTCTGGAATATTTTTCCTTTTACGTATGGAATCTTCTTATCTATACAAAAGAAATAAATTTTTATATCCACTTCATATTTACGATGACACTGATAAGGGAAAAACAACTTGTTTTAGCTCTTAAGGAACATTATTCTAATCTAGTCTCGAGGACTTTTTTGGTTTATGTTGAAACTTATTCAGGAGACATTGTTTGGTGAATGTTGGATCCTTTTATGAGATATAATATATATTTCATATGAAAGAAGTAACGATTTGGGGGATGAATGAAGTGGTGTAAACATTATTATGTATAAGAATATTTAAAATAATCTTCCTTTTTTAAAGGTTTTTATTTAGGACCATGCAAATGTCTTAGGATAACAACAGTGAAATTTACAAACATTTAGTCGTCTATTTTCTGAAGGATTCGAATACCACCTTCAGGTTGGATTTATGTATATTTTAGAAATAAAATCAGAATTACAATATTTATTATTCTTAAATTTAAAAATTAAAGAAGAATAAATATTATTTCTAATATAATAATTTTAATTTTGAAAACATTAAAAAGATTTTTTCTTTCTTTTGTAATTTAGAAATTAAATTAAATAAAGATTGTTTTGTGTGCAGGGATTTAGCCTACGAACGAAAGTTCGATTTAAATAGACCAAATGGAAAAAAATGCCTTAATATAGGTCAAAAGTCGAAATTTTTGGGAAAAATTAGGCCAACAATCGAAAATACGCAGGTAACCTAGATCTTAATAGCATAAATCTATTCTGCAAATTTTATACCAATTGGTATATTTGTTTTTAAAGTACACCAGAAAAACTTTAAAGATTTTTTATTTCTATATAGAACATAAGAAGGTTTTCTGCATACAATGTGATGACCAGTTACAAATCATAACTATGTACAAACTAAGATTAAGTTGCAGAGAAAACTCATAACCAGGATGTAGTCAAATTTTACCTGTTCAAATAATGCAAAAATCGTCTCGATAAATCTTAGTCCGATTTAATATCAGTATACAATTTCGAATTCATGTTTCTTTAATGACTGACCCTCACTAAACACAGTATTACTTATCGTAGAGTTTAACAAGAATATATAATAGAACATTTATCAATTTAAAAAAAAAATTTTTATTTGATATTTTCCTTTCGCCTTTAATTTTCTCTTAATCCTATTTAATAATAAAATATAATAAAATAGTTGAACTATATAATACAAAACGACAATAATAATTAAAGTCGAAAAACGCTAAATCATATAACTTTAAGGGATTTTGAAAAGGAATTTTGGAAAATCGTTATAAACCAACTACTATATTATAGAAAATAAGGGAAAATCTAAAGATATTCGTGAATATATCTCCCCACAAACAAAAGGAATAAGGTAAATTGTTGTAAGGCGACATAAATTACGCCATTTGTGTGATTCTAAAATGTATTCAAATGGCATCTAAGCACCACCGCATCATCATCATCATCATAATCATATATTTATATGTATATACAATAACATATAGTATATTTTAATATAAATAAGGATACACAATCTAAAATAGAATACTATATATAAAAGCATATTTCGCAAGGTAAATCCTATATAAAATAAGCTTAATTCATCCCCATTCTATTCCGAAAAATCCTGTCTAAGTTATCGTTACCACCCCCATTATCACCCAGTTTTAATGTATATATTTATGTATATGTACGTACATATATAAAAATCATTCCCTAGTTAGTCGGTTAGAAGTCGAAATGTTGTTTTGGCGGCTACCATAACAATTTCAAGTTCACATACCACAGGGAATAACATTTCTAGCTAACACGTACACACAATGGCACCTAATCTTCTTATGTTTTGTAACATTGAGAAATAAAATAAACCGCACCGAAATACAACATTATAGAGAAAATAAAATAAGGTAAAAATACATTTATCTTTACGTCGTCTAGAATTCTGATTGCAGTAAAGTAAAGATTTTGCCTGCTTTTGTGTGGAAATTCTAAAAAGTTGGAAGAAATCCGGATTTGATTTTGTTGGTTTTTGGAAAACGGTCCAGAAAATTGTAAAGAAAATCAGAGAATATAGTGTTTAATATTTGTGTTTGGTCAATTGTGGTCAATGTCCAAAGGGACGAACTAAACACATTGAAAATTAAAAGTAATAAACTTTTATCAATGCTCTGCAATTTCAAATATTACGAATTTTCCACCATGATATCTCGCGGGAAATAATAAATTTGACCATAATTTAAAAAGATATTTGACAAGTAAGTTGTTAGCCATGGATATGAACTTATGGTATAAAATTCAACTAAGTCATTAATTCATCCTGCTCTTGGTGTTTCTCAATTTTTCTAAGTTTTCATTACAATTATAGGTATGTATATTGTGACATATTATATATTCAGAATCGGTAGAAAAATTGGGTACTTGTATATGCATGCAACCGATTAGGCGAGCATACTCATAGTTCACAGAGATAACCGATGAAATCGATATATAAAAAGTCTTGTATGAATTTGAACAAATCCAAGAAGAATCTTATTTTAATATATATTACTATTACTTTAATTTATATTTTCGATAATAAATACAATTTTAACAACATAATAAAATCTAATCGAATTTTGGGAATACAATAGAAAATCCCCAAAAAATAAAAACCTTTCAAATATTAAGAAAAATGATATAAACGTAGTAATTATCCCTGATAACCTGCCATTTATATAGAAATTCCATCAATAACAATTTTCTCGGTATTATTTAATTAATTACCACAAATTGATTTTATTATTATTATCATTATTATTATTATTATTAGTATTTTTTTTTTTTTTTGTTCTTCAGGCGAAATTCTTATTCAGTAAATATCCAATCACTAATGTTCTTTATATAAGTGCGAGACGCGGCAAAAACAAATTTATCATCATTTTGGAAACTAGAGAAAATCACCAAAAATATCGTTCCGCAGTTATTTGTTTCATAAAATTCTTCTTGAGATAATTTGTGTTGACAATATTCCCAAAAATTAGGGTGCGCCGCAACGACATTGATGTTGACGATACTTTTAGATGATGGGTTCTTTCCTTTTACTTATCTCATTTTATTAGTAAGCATGTACCTGGCTATAAATACTAATTTTAATATAATATATGATATAGTCATATATCGGATGAACCGAAAGTATTTTAATCGAAAAATATATAGTAACTCAGAATCTATTACGCAAATTTTATTCAAATTGGTATATTAATTTTATAAGTATATTCAAAAAACTTTAGTAGCTTATTTTTAAACGATTTATAGTATATGATTCTGTCTTGAATTTGCACTTGAACTCAATAGTAACTACATATTGTAGAAGAAGGCTAAATTTTTTATTATAAAAAGAATAAATTGTAATGTATAAATGAAATTGATATATTGTATATACTATACGTGTACCATATATACTATATATAGTTAAATTATTTATTTAATATTGAAGTTGATATTTATTGTATTGAATCATTTTACCTAACTTTTGGCCCATTCTGTAATATCCTGAATACATATGTGTATAGTCAAACATTATAATATATGCGATTAGATGATATATCATCTTCGAAGACAGTATTATGCTAGTTCTTTATTCAAGATACGAACAAATATCATTTTTAGAAGATGTGAATGGTAACATAATTTATTATACATTATGAAATTTTAATGTGTCTAAGCACGCAATGTAATTTCCACGTTAATTAATAGTAACGGAAAATATTTTCCGAAAATGCATTACTTAAAACTTTCTAGAAGTTAATAATATAAAAAATCTGCATATCTATCTACCTATATACACAACATATAATATTATATATACTGCGAAGTATTCGGTTCTTCATTTTCTTATAAGGAGAAAAGGATTCTTCTTTATCTAAAATTATTGTGAAAATGAAGGAAAATCCTAAGAAAATAATTTCATGGCTGAGATATTTTGATTTTAAATATTTTACGAGAGAGAACATAGGTGAACTTGCTTTATGTAGTAATGGATGGTTTAAAGGATTTGAAATTTTCATCTATATAAATTTCTTCGAGGACAGGGAAGGGGTGTCAAGTTCATTTGACATGCGGGGCATTTGTCATACAAGTGCAACTCACGTGGGCCGCCTAATAACCTACATAATCTCGAACTGAGACAACATTTTTTTCTACTACTTTTGGGACTAGAAAGAAATTAAAATAATAAACAGAAGAATGAATAATGAAAAGCAAATTTCATCAATATTAATATTGCAAATATTTCAAAGGAAGATTAAACACATTCTAGAAACGCAATTAATTAACACTAAAAATAAATAAATTAGAATATTTTATGGATTTTCTAGAAAAAGAAAGAACCATGAAATATTACAAAAATAACACAACGAAAACAATCAAAATAATGAAAAATCTAATAAAAAATCTTATAAAATTTAAATTCAACTAAATATTTTGATAATATTCATGTGCTTAACTTCTTAAAAATATAGACATTTCCTACTAAACAAGAAAATTAATTTGCTTTTTCACCGTAAAAGGAAAACCAAATCCAACAATCCAGATGTTACTTATTGATGTTATTTTTAAAGGTTTTTCTTTCTTTTCTTTCCTATAATCAAAAAAAATATTTAAGGTAGAAAATCGCGGTATTGTACAAAAAAATGGAGAAATAACAACATAAAAAGCTAAACTAGAAACCTCCAAAACAATTAAAGTGCACTCATAAATTCCAATGATTTGTGTTATAACGTCCCATCGTTCGTTCCCATCTTTAATCTGATCCTATGGTCCTTTTGTGTTTTTTTTTCTTTCCATTTTTTAGTCCTTTAGTCCTGGCTACAACCATATATCCCGCTGCTCATTTATAAATTTTTTATTAAACATCTTTAAAGGTATATATACGAATCAAAAAAATTCTCCGCAGCGGGAGCGCACCGCAATTCACTTTTTACGATATGAGTTTCAAGGGCTTTCGAAGTTAAGTGGATTTTTTTTCTCTAACAATTTTTTTCTTCCCAATTTTATTGTAGTAAAATACAAAAATAAAAATTTTTTTTTTCATTTACTTTTTTTCACCACTTGCCGCCAAAATGTCTGATATTTTTCTTCTTTTCTATTTTGTTGTCGTTGTTTTTGGTTCCAAGGATTTTCCATTCGCCAATACCTTGAAAACTAAACCAAACAGGGATATTTACAGATCTCCTTCAAGAATAAAATGAGAATAAAATTTGATTGGCATTTTTGTAATAAGAAAATTTCATATACCAGACGAAAATACAAAAATTATCATTTATTTTGTTGTTGATTTAACTTTAATTTAAATTTGGAAAATATACAAAGGATCTACTATTTTATTAGGAAATTTTGATTTTATTTTTCATCTTAAATGAAAAGTATTTACTCAAAACAAGCAAAAAAAAAATGTGTCTAAGTAAATATCCTTGAGATATTATTAAATCCTATTTTGGTCGTTTCCTATATTGCAATATTCTCAATGGGAATTCATTACAAAAGTATTAAATAATATTAAAGACATTCCCTGAAATAATGATATCTTATATTAAATCGATTAATAGCAATAATAACGAATCATACAGTATTAATATTTCAATGCCTCAAAATCAAACTAAAAATTAGGAAGCTTCTGTACTTTAAATTGGAGGGTCTAAAACAAAAAGCCACGAGGTCCATTTTAACAATGCTAAAATTCGCAATTCAGACATATCTATTTTTATTAAAATAAACTCTATTTCAAAGTACTCAGATGTAAATTAAAATTTTATGATTTTCCTAAATATTTAAAGGATAGTGCACAAGGTAATTCAACAGTTTCCAGATTGCTTTCCATTTGGAATGTTCGTGAAACACGTTGTGTGTTTTAATTAAAAAAAGAGATGTTTCTTATAGTTAAATGAAATTAAAAAAAAAAAACCCTTAAATTTAATTTTTAAGAATTGATTATAATCCGGCTTAGGGTTTTGTATTTTCTTTTAATAAATTTTATCATATTCACCTTATTAATCATTTTATTTAAAAGAAAAGTTTTATACAACAAACTTTTCGTACTTTTTTGTCTGTTCTTCTCGCAAAAAATCCGTTCTTTTTTTGCGTCGTTTGTTTTTTTTTCTTTCCAGAATGTAAAATTACAAATCGTTCGTGTAAAATTGAAAAAGTTCTACTCTTTATATATGACTTAGTTGAAAGAACAATATTCGTTTCTTGTTTGCATATCAAACTTTTACATCAGCAACTTTTCCATATACATACACCCACACCTGCCCACAATAAAAAGACAATATCACAATATCGTAGGACTTTTCCACTCATTTTCATTGCGTTGGAAAAGTAAACAATTCCTGGATTAATGGAAGTAGATCATGAAAGTATAATTCTTTTGCTTGATACGATTTACAATTAAAAATAAAAAATTTAAAAACACAAACAAATATTAATTTACATTAAGAAAAAACTCAACTCTTGGTTTTCTATGGAAGCACATTTTATCAATCTGAATAGCCACAACGCATTATGGTTGTTTCGTTCAATAGCCCAGTCAATGGGTAATTTTACCTTGCAAAAGGTATAGGAAACTTTATATTTGGTACGATTGTTCAACTAGGTAAGTTATTTAAAATTCCAAGTTTTCGACCTTGGCGGGTGCCGCTCGCACCCCCATACTGGCTTAAAGGAGTGGAAAATCGCCTTTTCGCGATTATCTCGTTACCTGTACGAGATACGTTGATTGAGGTCTATACAAAAATATAGCAAAAATATAACTCGAACGAACGCAAATAATCGAGATTCAGTTTCAAATTTTATTTTGAAAAAATTTGGTTTTTTTTTATTTCTTTGTGAAAAATTACTTGCAAAAAAAAAAAATTTTTTTTTAAAAAATATCTCGAAAGCAATATTGAACACATCTCACCCTTACACTAGTCGCAAGTTAATTATCGTTGGGGGTAGATGTGTCGTTTTTTAAGGGAGTTTTTTTTAAGTGATTTTTTTTATGAGTGATTTTTGAGTAATTTTTCTTTATTCGAAATAATTTTTTGAGTTAGTTTCTTATGAGTTTTTTTTTTTTAAACAAAGAATTCTGGAGTGGAATTGTCAATGAATTGCGATTGCTAGGCTATCGATCGGGTATAAAGAATTAAAAATGGTTGAAAATATTGAAAAATGTTTACTTTGTTTTCCGCTTACGGAAAATAACTTAAGATTTCCTTTTAGGTAAGTAACTGCTTCTGATCTTGGTATTACATTTCTTGGTACAGATTTTAATAGAGTAATGATAGTTCTGTTGAAACTAAACTGCCATTATGGCAGCAACTTCTCAAAGGATATATTAGGGTTGTCACTGACTGCATTTCTGATTCATATAAATAATCATCGGAGAATGACCCCAAAAGGTGAGTCTTAATCTCCAAAGTTTTTCAATCCCGGGAGTCGAGATGTTTTACATTTCCTTCTCTTTATTAGCCTTTTCACACCCACTGAATGGAGACATATCGTATCTTTTCAGTTGGCCTCTCCAAAATATGCATTCCAATTCTTATGAAAATTCGCTCACTATTGACTGAATTAGAGACGCATTTCTATTCTATATTATTTGTTTTAGCTACCCAGAGGTTTCGGGTCTGGTAAATGTCTCTAAAGCTTTATGAGGAGGGATAGAAACCATTTTTTTATCAAACTGATGATCTTCAAACCGAAAAATGGTAGAAAACTAAAAATTGATGTAAATATTGACATAATTTGCTTTAAACTAAGTTCTATTTCTTCATAGAAATCCATTGGGTAGTAATGATTATTTTGTAATCCTCCAAAATTGGGTAAGATGCGCTAGGCTCAAGGCACTAGATGTGTAGAAAATCAAAAGTTATTATATGGATTTTTGCATGCCTGTTCGCTCCTTCGTTTACAAGATAACTTAAAAATGCGCTGTCCAATTTTAATAAAACGTACAATATAGGTTTGGCACTCATTCTCGACTAAACACAACTTAAAGGCAAGTTCTGAACACTAAATTTCGAAGACACTCCTACAAAATAGCATCTCTTTTTTATGCACTATTGTAGGTACTAGTACAGGGTATATTAATTTTGTCCCTAAGTGTGTAATACATCGAAATAATCATTACTCTATTTTCGTCACATTTCTAATTTTAAGCGTAAGTAAATAAGTTGAGGACGAATTAAAGGTTATTACAAAAAAAGACGAAAAGGATGAACCACGATATTCTAATAAAAAAATTGAATTTTTATGAAATTTTATACCTGAATTTACTATATGAAGACCTATTGAAGGATATTATGAAAAAGAGGGAAAAGGATAAAAAAAAAGTTTAATTCTTATGTAATTTTGTATCCACATTCAAGTAATGTGGACCAATTAAAGGACATCATTAAGAAAGATCAATCCAGGATATCTTGATAATCCACTTTTAATGACACTTGATTCAAGTTGTCAACTTCAATTAAAGGATATTGCAAAAGGGGTCGAAAATAGTAAAACTAGATATTGTTGTGAAAATCTTCTCTATAACAAAAATTTATAAATATGTACATTTAAAAACCATTTTAAAAATAGATTTGCCTTAATCATTTTGTTCTATAGATGAGTGCATCATAAGTCTTGTCCAATTTTTATTTAATATTATTAATTTATAAGAATTTAAATCAATATTTATTATTATACATTTACATCCATTCCATTTATTAAACTCATCCGATTTTAAAGCTAAAAAACAGGTGAAACTTATTTCGAAAAGTTATTCAGAAAATCAATTATTCAGTCGGGAACGTGTCTGATGATTATGCTAATTAATGTCTTAATCACATAATTATTATGTAAACTTCTCTATTCTGATTCTCTACATTTAAGCTGTACTGTGTTTTGATCTTGTAATATTGTCAAATTAGTTTCTTTTTTTTCCCCCTTTAATATTTTTATTGATAAAGATTTCCTTATTTCATAAACCTTTCAGAAAAACAAAATGGAACTTTGCAAAAAGTTTTCTGATGTTTTTTTCTTTGAGTATTTTTTCAGAAAATAAACCAATAATTTCTGTAAGACATCTACAATAAATTCTATTCGTAGTACAGTAGTTTATTTCAACTAAGTTAAATAAAAAATTGCCACTTTGCTTAATTAAAAAATATAAATAGTTAGAAAATCGTAGAAATTATTTCGTAGGTAGCTCATAAATTACAACATTTTTGAATGACTTTTTAAAGAGTATTTATGATGTAGGAAAAATTTTTTTTCTGAGCAATTGTTTTTGTATTAAAACTCATTCGAATAGAAAGACAAAAAAGGGTAATATGAAAATAACATAACTTTCTCTGTATAAAGATTTGATTATGAAATACAATTTATGAAATCGAACAATGTAATATGCAATGAAAATACATGCAGATTCTTGAATTATGCACAAATTGTGCGGATTGTTTGTTACATGAAGTTTTTCAGAACCTATGGTATGGTAGAATACCACTACTTTTGCAATATAGAAATTGTTATCAGAGAACGATCGCAAAGCTACTAGATATATGAAGAATCAAAAGCTGTTTCAATTTTTCAATGGTACATAGTCTATTTTTATAGCCTATGGTAGATACTACCATAAAACCAAGGTGACCCGAAAATTTTGTCATTTTTTAAATGGTTTTTCAGATTTAATAAGAAAACTTGTTAAGCAATTTTGTTTAAATTATTTACATACGTTGACTACAAAACTAGGCGATAACATATTAAATTTCAGTAAAATCTGTCCAAGGATCGTGGAGAAAGAAATAGTCGTAGGATATAATAAGCCTGTTCATAAAGTTTTTTTGATGTACTTTAAAAACTAATATACAAATTTGAATAAAATTTCCAAAAAATCTTAATATCCCAATGGAAGACGACCTGCGCTTAAAAACTTTGGAGGTTACTCATTAAGCCACGATCCCGACCACACTCATTATAGCACAAAGGTGAATATTTGTCGATTAGAATTTAATAGGCGAGATATAAAATTAAGTTTAACCTAAACTTTTGTCTTGAATATAAATGAATTAAAGAAAAACAGAACAAATCTATAAAATTATCATTAACAAATGTCTACGGAACTTCAAATGCTGGAGCTTTTTTCAAGAAAGATCTTTCGAAAAAACTAACTTATTGAAAAAGTTCAGTAAAATTTTTGATCCCTGCTTTCTAGGCTGTATTCTTTAAAAAAAAAAATACATATCAGCTATCTTATTTGCAAAATACAAAAATTATTTCCGAAAATATTCTAAACTGATTTACAATATATAGCAGGACGAGTCAATGGGGAAAAAATTCTACAGGGCATTTGGTATAAGCAAACAAGAAGTGTCTCATCATAAAAATATGGTAAACTGCTTAAAGGGATTCTAACAAGAGTTATTCAACAATTGACTTAAGGATGACGCCCTTTCGGGATATTGTCAATTGAAGGATTCAAGATGGTATATGAATTAAGTTCCAAAGAGACCCTTTTGCAATCATGATTATTATTTGTATGAACTTTTTTCTGTTATTTGTCGCCCTTTCATTTTTATTTTGTTGACTTTTTTGCTTTGGTTTCCGTTTAAGTCTTATAAATACCTAAAACCGGTTCAAGGAAATTCCAAAAGGAAATATTATTTGATAAGATCAACTTGTTTATTATTTTTTTTACGTTTTTATTTAGGTATCTCATTTTTTTCCGGTAGCATAAGAAGAAATCTTGTTTACGTATCGATATTATACCTTCCTTAGTAAACAAGAAAATCATAAATTTCCCAATGTGTAAATAGTTTTATGATTAGAAAAGGTAAGAAGTAGGTAAGTTGCGTATAAATACACTATTTATTTAAGGATGTTTGATATACAATTTGTCATTTGAATACCTATGTGGCTGTTGAACTTTTCATATTCTTAAATCAAAAATTTGGAGTTCATAATTGACGATTAAATATTCATTTGAAAATAATTTGTTAGTAAGAATAACCAAAAACCGGTCGAAAAAAAATTTCCTAAAGCCGCACAAACATTTATTATAAAAACAAATTATTACCACAAATTATTAAATATACTAAAAACTGGGTTTTATTTTATTATAGAAAAAACCGAGTTAATCAAATTGCATATGAAAGTTAGTAATGCTTCTTTTATGGGCGGGAGTACACCTGAGTTTTGTTTTTACAGGTTTCAGTTTATGAATATGATTTAAATAATCTCGTTAAAATCACTTCAGTTTCTTGTTTTTCCATATGTTACCGAAAATAAAGAAAAACCGAAGCCCAAAACTCTTATTTGAATTTCATATACAGTCAAAATGTGAATTTGATGCCTCGAAAATTTGCATTTTTAGCTCCAGGGTGTTCATATGACGACTCTCATACAAAAATGTCTTCAAGTTCAAAATTATTCTTTCGTCTTTATATTTATTTTATCTTCAAAAACATAATCTCAAAATCAGGCTAAAAAACAGATTGTGAAAAATAATGCTTTCAGATTTAATATGGAAATATTTTCTGGGAGTGAATTTCCTTTCAAAATTTTTATTATTTTCTTTTCTTTGAAAAGTGCATAAGAATATATCTAATCAGTTCCATTTTTTTCATTCTTATATATTTCTATAGAGTACAGAAATTTGTTTGGGGATTAGTATACTTTACTTGTGTGTTCGTATTTTTAAAGTAGATTTATTTAGCGGTGTATTTATTCAATAAAATTACTTTGAAATGTTTTATTTTAATTTTTATTCTATTATATTCTAATCGCGTGAAATAATCAATCAATCAACAAGTTAGTAAGTTTCAACTGGACTATTGGGTTAACAATTTGCAATCCCAGGAATGGTAAGGACATGAGGTACTTTACTTTTAAATTTGAGGATGGCATGGTAGTAGACCTGTTCCGCATATAACAACTTGACTATAAATAAATTTAAATTCTTTCCATTTCGTATACCTAGTTATTATTATTATCTTAATTTTAAATAATCCTTTTGCCTGCCGTGAAAAAATAACCATGCATAAATATCTTTTTCTTAGCACTGTTTTCCTTTTTACGTTTTATTTTTTATCACGCTGAAAGGAACGAGTAGTAATTAAAATTCTTTATCGTTGTGTTATAATTTAATGGATATCTGATTTTCATTAAGCATGAATATACACCATAGTAGCCAGGCGGTTGGCAGCTAGAGAGAATCAACGAGGCAACGGCAAGTAATATAGTATTGTCTTCTAAGAAACTGAATTTCCATAAAAGCGTAAAAGTCCCTGCATTTTTTATTTTTAAAAAGAAAAAAAGATAATTATATTTTAATTAGAATCATCCGGCTGTAAACTGTCCCTTCAGTTTTTGCTTTCAGTGAAATTATTTTTTTGCCAGTTTCCGAGACTGGTGTTCTAATCAATAATCGTTATTAAAAGGGATTAACAAAATTAATTGAGAAAACCTATACCAGAAGATTTAATTATTTTTTGATTCAAAAAGAGGAATGAATACAAAATGAAAAGATTCTTATTAAAGTAAAATTTTGTAAAATATATGTACACATTCATAAAATTTATTGAATGAGATTAAAAGTCGTTTCGTTTTCTGTGTAGATTACAGGGCTGTGGAGTGGAGGCAATGAAATCTTGAAATTTGTTATTGAATCCAGCATCTTCAATATTAAAAGAGTTCTGTAAGTTTGTACAAAATTCTTGAAAATTGTATTAAAAAATCTTAACGAGTCTATTCCCAAAATATGGAAGTGCATTTCGTTTCGAATTGTTAGTTTCGCTAGAATCACAAAAAAGAACTTCCAACTCCGACTCCGATTGCCGAAATTTGATAAATCCAACTCTGAGTCCAATTAATCAAAATTGGGATAGCATTAATATCGAGTTTTAATATTTTATTGTAATAATATGAAAAGTTTTAATAAAACATCATGAAAATCTATTAAAATAAATGACTACGCAAACTTTTAGATTTTGATTAGGTATAATTCAAGTACGTAGTACATATATCACTTTGTTAATATATTAATATTCTATTCTGTTGTTTTAGCTTTCAAACATATAATCATTTGACCACAATTATTTCTGAAATGAAGGTGTCAACAGCATTCAGCATCTGGTAACCACAAATTATAACACCTACTAAACAAAGCGTCCTAATGGAAAGTTAATGGTATGAAAGAACCCTAAACAGAAGAAAAAAAAAATACAAATAATTTTTCCTCGCATTACCGGGAAAATGAGATTTTTTTTCGCATGAGTACTTCTCATAATATGTGGATACTATCTATACACATATTACTTTCACACATTGTACAAATCTGTATATATGTACTTACTTGGGGAGAATAGAAGTTGACCTCAATTACACGAAATACTGGTCACTTTATGAACTGAACATATAAATTACTGCATTAGAGTTTTGCCCTTTTCCTTTCTTTTATGTCGCTGCTTTTTTCCTGGTCTCTATTATTTACAAAAGCTCGTTTTTATAGAGTTTGGAGATTACTATATATATACATATATATATTATATATATTTTATATACATCTATGTACAAGCCTGTTGCTCAAAATACTGTATCAGGTGCAAACTAATTAACCACAAGCTGTTAACTAAGAATTAATCTGTTTGTCGACAGTTATGCACAGAAAAAAAGAAACCCAGCAAGATTGATATACTCGTGTTACGTATATACACAATTCCTATTTGGTTTTGTATCACATATGTTTTATGTTCTATATATGAGAAGATTATACCTCTATGATGGAAAATTCAAACCCAAATCAAAATGAAAATTGTATATAGTAAAAAGTGATTTGAAAATGAATTGGCTTCATTTGAACTTTATTCGATTGTATGATTGTTTACCACATTTTTGGTAACTGATACTACGTATATACACATCTTCCAAATGGTGCCATAAACTCAGACCCCATTTAACTCTGATCTCTGATGGTTTACAAATGATTTAACTCAAATTGAAAGGGAATATGTACAAGGCAAAGGCAATAAGTGTAGTCATTGGAAGATAAATTCGATATTCTATCTGCTCTTATGAGAATTCTATTTTTATTTCTTCTTTTGATTTTTTCTTTTTTTGAAAAAAAAAGAAGAAAAATACAATAAAGTTTACTTATTGAATAAAATTCCTTTCTCCTAGAATAAACGTAAATAAATTGTATTTTTTTTTTGGGGAAATTTCTTAAAAGGAAAAACAAAATTCAAATATGGATAAATAGAAAATTTTCCAGTTTACAAAAATAAAATAAATTATCTCTTCATTGTTTTATTTTTACAAGAATTTGTATATAAAGTTAATTCGATTATTCAGACAAGACTAAATGGCTCTGATCGTCATCGCAAATAAATATTATTCATTTAAAAGCAAAATGTAGTTCAAAATTATTGTTGGAAGTTTAATTCTTGTCTTGTACTTAAAGCAGAATTTATCACTTTTATTGATCCATGATTCCACATGACCATTATAATCAGGATTGATTGATTAAAGAGTACAAGGAGAATGTAGTGGTTCAATACAATCTAATTATAATTATGTAAAAAACGGTCTTGGTCTAAGCGTTCTCTAGGACCAAATTTCAAAAATACATATAATAACAAATAGAAAAATCTAATGCTGTGTGTCTGTTTATTATTTCCGCCCAAAAATTAATTAGATCATCGTTTCGTTTGACTAATAGTGATCCCTACAAAAGTGGAGTTACAAATATAAATTTCTATTGAAAACCGGATATAGTAAGCTACGAGTATATAAGAAAGTAAAATGAGACATTAAGGAATTTAAAATTACATACATATACGTACATGCATACATTCTGATTTGTAATTAACCCTTTCTGAAATGAAATATACTTTCTTTTGATATAATTAACTCAATTCATTATAGTCCGCATCAAATTCCATTATCAATTTTCATATTAATATAAATAAGTAATTAAATTGAAAGTTTTAATTATTTACTTAAATATACTCAACTCATTATATCTAAAACAATTTTCTTAGAGTACAAATTTTTTCATTTGATATTAGTATCAATAAATATTTTAAGGCATTATTAGTTTTTGTTCAATTTTATATTTTAATAGAAAAATTATAGTTAATCAAACCATATTTAAATATATGTTATTAGCATTTATTGGAAAGTTCAAAAGTTCTCTGACATTTAGATTTCACCCTTTTCTATACATAAAAATTTACTGACCGAAAGCAATTAAGGTAGCAGGTATAGTATAGATCTCGTAAGTTTAAGAAAAGGCTCAAAGAGGTTAAAAGAAACACCCATTTAGAATGGTAATTGCATACTTTAAATCAATTTGTGTGGTCGCAAGTGTTTGCATCTACTCCTTTCCCATAAAGCAATATTTTACTGCTCAGTTTTGGGCGTATATCTTTCTTTTTTGGGTTAAAAGGGTAACAATCTATCTTCACGTTTGTAACATGCAATCATATTGTATATCGTAGAATGAATATATAGATATAGAAGAATATTGATGATAATAAAATCAAATTATTTTACCTTGTAAATAATTATGTTTAGAAATTTCCTTATTTTCTATTGCACTTTACATGAAAAAAAGGTAAACGTTCCAAAAATAATACTAGACGAAAAACGAATGGACAGAATCGTTTAGATTTAAGAATTGAACTCAAATACTTATAGGTGTAAACTCACTACAAGGATAATGCAGAAAAAAATAGTTATATAGAAAAATTTATCTGGCCATAAAGCTTACGAAAACGTTAAGTATAGTTGTATATTCTTCTAAAAACTAGATGTAATGTTTATTTTTCTTTATATTTTATTAATAATTTAACTGATAAGACCTTTTCATCTAAATATTATAAAGGATTTTAAATATTTTAATATAAAATGTAAGCATATTACTTAAAAGCTTGACCGTAATTTCGAATTAAATCAAAGCGTTTCGCATATGTTACTACTTCACTTTTATAGTGATAAAAGAAAGGAAATAGAATGAAATTTGCTATGTTATTATTTAGATTTTGGCAGTACACTCATGGGGCTCTTTCTCTTTACGAATCAACCATTGTCCTTCCATATGGTCACATCTGTATAGCTCCCAGAAAATCCATTTGCTACTTGTCACCATATGATTAAGAAAAGGGTTTTTGTCTGCTGACAACCTGTGATGAATTTGTATTACTAAAAAAAAGGGTATATAATATAAAATACTAAGTTAAAAGGGAAAGCTTTTTTGCTAATGCGACAACCAAGTAAAATTTTAATTTCCTCTACGAGTAGGGATAGTTAAGGGAATTTGGGAAAAGCCATTGGCATAAGAGTAAACTTTATAGAATATATATGAGTAAAAGATTTGATTTTTTATCTTGAATTCTGACAGGACAAAAATGGACTGCTGCCTTTTTCGTTGTTTAATTTAATTAAAATGTAAACAAATTTTATTTTAAAGATATAAAATAAAATTTATGGTATATGCAAAAGAGTTTCGATGAAATGAATAAAAATTGTCTGAAATGAAAATATTGATTTGAAATTTCATAAAAAGATATTATCTTTAAATTACCATAATTATAAAAATATACATTTTTATCATTCTTGTTAGTACTAACTATGATGGTGTTTCCTTGCTAGGTTTTCAATTACTGCGTGAATTCTTCCAGTTGAAATTTTACACAATTTAAATAGTATGCACTTCTGTAGAGAAAATTGCAGAGAAATCCAGTCACTTTTAGCAACTCGATTAGAGCGTTGTTCGAGTGGTAGTTTAACGCAACTTATTTACTAACAACATTAATGCTCTAAATGCCTATTTTGAGGGTTATTATGGATGGATATTAGTTTTTAAGATTTCATTCTAACATGATTTAAATTAAAAGAAAATATAATATGAATTTATATCGAAACTACAAGTGTTTTGAATCAATTTGGTTATTTCACAGCGCCTTCATAGTATACTAAATCAGGTTTTAGTACTTTATTAAAGTTTTACCACACCTATGGTACTAAGTATCTTATCGACTAGTTCCAAATATTATTATATAATTCAGAAGTCTATAAGCTAAATATTAGAAAAAATTGTTTTCTGACCCTTTTCGTAAGTATAGCAAAATATAATTTAAGAACTAGATAATACCCAAAGCTTTACTATGGAAGATATGGGAGGTTAATTTTAAAAAGTCATTTCTAGCATTTAATCTTAATAGACTCCCAATCATTCCAC
Source organism: Xylophagus ater (assembly GCA_963422695.1). Taxonomy (NCBI): domain Eukaryota; kingdom Metazoa; phylum Arthropoda; class Insecta; order Diptera; family Xylophagidae; genus Xylophagus; species Xylophagus ater. Next base: position 47,114,335 of record OY730484.1, read on the forward strand.
AACTATTCAAAAAGCTATTATTCCTTCTATCTACGGTGTGGTTACAGACGACTGGTTTAATTTTGTATAAATTAAAATTCTTTATAGGGCTACGTTTTTTGAATTATATATACATATATACTTCAGTAAATATAGACTATATACGTATACCTATATCTGTTTGAATATAAGATAAGAATATGAAACGAGGATGAGATATGGCGAGATAAGAACATTTAAAGTCTACATCGAGAAACTTTCAAGACCCAAAAAACAAGTTGAATGTTTTGTATTGATTTTAATGTCGTCCTTTACCAAACAATTACCAAGTATAAGTGAGCAGATAACAATCATGTCTTTTTATAATATATTTAAGAATATTCAAATACATACCTTTCTTGTACGGAAGTATATTGAATAATAATTTCATTTGATTAACGTTAAAAGTTACGACAGGTTAATGTATTGTTAAAAATATTTGCCTTTAATTTGGTTTAAACTTCTTTTTTTTATTGAATTGATCTTCGATTTATACATAGATCGATGTTGAAATGACAATGAAATTTGGTTTTGAAGAATTTAAGAAAATTACTAAAAATTCATTAAAGCACATTAAATCATTATAAGTGGAAGATATAATTAAATAATCCTTTGAAAGCCACAAATATGGCTTTCAATTTCTTAGGGTAGAAATATAGTGGGAGAAGCAGTCCGAGCTGAAGGTTGAGAAAACTCTGCGCACTCAGCTTTCCCGCACTGAGCTTTGATAAAGGTGAAATTAACAGGGATGTAGAGTTTGAATGTAATACTAGGGAGCATGAATGTTGTAAGTTTTAGCTTTTATAATATATTTTATTTAATAAAAAACTTTAAATCCTATTCATTTATAGATATGTATGCACAATACATAACATACATATTTAATAATCATTACTCTATAAGAAATATTTACATACCCCAGAGATTTTTAATTACAGTAAAATTAGTTGCGTACATTTAACAACTGGATTATTTATTACCAAGAAAACTAGAGTTCCTTTAATAGAAGAAAATTGTCAACACAAATTATCTTAAGGAGCTATTTATTAGATAAATAATTAGAGGACTTTAACTTGGGTATTTCGTTGGTTGGTTTTATTTCACCTTACACTTTATATCTGCGAAAACATTTCGAGTACATACATACATATAATAGTATAATTTTATACACGAATATATTTTAACTACAGCAGTTGTTTGAAGGTAATTAATTTACAGAAGAAAATATTTACTTAAAGTACAAGAGTAATTAAAGAAGATATGCATTTTGGTTATTTATTACTTTTTCTGATTTTAATATTTAAAAAAAAAACATAATTTAAATATACGAAAAGAGGCTAGTGAAAACCATTTTAGATATATGTACTTTATACTATTTGCGAAATATACATTTTAATTGTTGTTGTTTTATCAGAATAAAAAAATGACTTTATATATCCCCGCAGAAAATAATCCAACAACAGTGATATCTCAAGATCTAGGCGGAGAAAAGTGATAACTTTTTTCAAACACCCTATAGATATGTATTAAAAGGACATGTCTTAATTGAAAATTATAAAATTTTGTCTTTGAATATATTCAATTTCATCAAATATTAAAAGGAGTCTAAAATCACACTATATGTACATATTGAGACAGTTCTATTAAACCAAATATAGAATCTCTCAAACCATTATTAAACAATAGACTCTTTGTTCCAGACGAAATATACAAATAATACATCTTTTTTGTATGCCTCGAGCCAATAGACCCCTTATCGTTGTTAACACAAATAATGTATAATAAAGTTCACAAGAAAATTGCTTATAAATACAATTCGCAATGTCAACAACGGCAAACATATGTCAAAGAAATTGAATGGTAATATTTTTGGTATTTAATATAAGATATCATATAAATCACAAAAACATGTAAGAACATGGATAAGGAGAAGCTTATGAATTTCTTACATATATAAATTTCATGCCCAAGAATATTTGCTTGGGCGTTCTATATGGATAACTTATTTAGTTTATTATGTTTTTACTCTTAAACTACATATATGTGATTTCTCCTTGTTCATTTCAAAAGCTAGTATAATAATATTAAAATGAAATGCCGAGATTTAAATGTTTCACTATAGTTTAGAATATTTATAAGAAAAGACAACGCGATGAAATTAAGGGACGTTTTCATTTATTCATAGGACGACTTTCATGTAGGTATAGTGTTTGAATATTCTCGACAACGTTTAATATAATTATATGGGACTTTATCACGCGATAGATAATTTCTATACAATGTAATTCATTTCTTCCTGGAAGAAAGGAAGAGAATTTTGTATTGCAGACAGCTGACGAAAATAAAATGATAAATTCACAATAAAATTAATGAAGAAAATGTTTTCTAAAACTATTTCAAATTATTGCTTATTTGTTATAACGTGCAATATTTTGGATTGTTTCATGTCATCACATTAATAATTCAACTTTTATGTGTAGACATTTTTTATTGAAAGAAAATCAACTAGTGTTGTACTCGAATTAAGGATATTCCGTTAATTTTTCTTACAGAATCCATATGCTTTTTTTCTTTGAACGTCTTCATATTTATGTGTATTGTAAATTGTCTTCTTGTTAACAAAAAAGTTCAGAGTTTATGTCGATGACAATAATAATTTTGTTAGGCACTGTTGAAGTATCCTATAAGGCTCACAGACGAAGTCAGCTTGAAGATAGCCCTTCTCGAAAGAAGAGTCAGTTCCTGAATTTAGAATTTTATAGGTTCTGAGAACAGACTAAAAACGATGCCGATTTAATTCGTTACTGCGATGGTTCACAGAACACTGTTCATTCTTAATAATCCTGAACAATTCTTTTGAGAATACAACCAAGTAATATCCAGCCCTTTTTGACATATAAAAGTGGCAAAGGCTAGTGTGATACATCTGTTTGCAATTTCCAGGGTACTAGTATTGAGATTTAAAAAAAAATTGATACAGCTCTTTGGTTCTATTCCGTGTGAGGTGCATGTTGTTTTCTCGCAGAAGGACATTGAGAAGGGAACTGAGTTAAAGGGCTAGTATGCAGAGGAGATTACAACTTTCTTGACACCTGATTCTGTGGCATAAATTAAAAAGTCAGCTCTTCCATTGTACTTCCCCCTGTTCGACTGTCGCTTGATGCTGTTGTACTCCATAGCAAATAATATCATGTGAATTCTCACCCAAGCGTTTTTTAATCAGCAGCATTTTTTCGTTAACCTTTCGGAAAATTTTTTATCATACTCGTATTTTGATTCTACTGTCGTTATATTCGAACATGTATAAAATATTCAAATTTACAACATTCTTAACGTTTATATTTGATATAGAGAGAATAAATATTTTTATTTTATAACCATTTATTAAGAAATTTCGTTTTTATTTTTGTTTTATTATACTTTGAAAAAATTTCATATGTGGTAAAAAATAAAATGAAACCCTCAAGTTAATTATTTCGCAATTTACTTTGAAAGCTTTGGTATGCGGTAGAAAACCCTTTTCTAAAAGGGATAATTACTTTTAAGGGGAACATTGTGGGATTATAAAGGAGAAAAATATCCCTTTATCCTTATATGCAAATCAGGACTCCAAAGTTCAAACCCCATGTTAATGAGTTCTATTATACGGTAGAAAATATTTTTTTTTTCATTCATTATAATACACATATAAGGACGCATCCCTAAAAAAAAATTGAAAACCAAAAAAAGAGTTCTTGTTTAAATTTAAAGTTTATATAAAGCAATTTTGTATCTATTTATAAACCAGAAATTTGAATATCCATGTTTGCAATTTCAGATAGTTGTTCTCTATTGTCAGTATATTAGTATAATAGGTGAGATGATGTCAATTCGCCATCAAGATCTTGCGATTTAACATCTTTTTTTGGGGGTTACGTGAAAGATGAGGTTTATAAGAATAATCCAAGAACAATTGCAGAACTCAAAGCCAATTTGTCAGATAGAGTCACAATTATGCAGAAATATGATTTAAAATTTTGTCAAAAGAATCGATGTTTTCAAATGTAACATAGTCCTATATTGTTACTTTTGGTTGTTTTTTTCTCACAGTTAATTTATTGAACTATATAATTGTTAACTAGAAGTCACATTTTTACTATCATCAAAACAAATTAAATTAGTGATAATTTTCAAAACTTTCAAATAGGATAATTTGAAAATTTCTTTTTCATTATAAAATTCAACGAAAAGATTTTTCAAAAATAAAATTAACATCGCATTAATCGCACCATCTATATGTGATAGATTTCGGATTTTTGTATTCCGAATTTTATCAAATTAGAAAATTATCGTGATCATAAACAACTCCGAATTCATCGCAAAGTGTCAAGTTGTCAAAAATTTCTATCAGTTTCGAATGTATAATTTTGATTCTTCGTGTTTACGTTTTAAATAAGAGAAAAAAATAATTGGAATTCAAGTAAAACGAAAAAAAAAATTTTTTTTTTCATGTTAATAAAATTTTTTCCATGGAAAAGATTTTGAATCAGTAATCAAATATAATTATTTATTGCCATCAAGGCACGGTTGAACCGCGAACGTCTTTGTTTATTTTTCGTTGTTGAATATTTTTTTTTATACGTAAAGAATATTTGAAGAAGAATTTCTGGAATATAAAATAATATCGGTCTAACAAGAAACAAACTAAAATGGATAAATTGCGACGAGTTCTCAGTGGTAATGATAGCACAACAGATGAAGAAAGTAGCATAATTACAAACGTAGGAAAAAAATTAAACACCCACTTTTATTTTATAACAGAATTTCTTACCATTTCCAGATCAATGATGCTTCAACATTGAGTTGGTCCACCAGAATTAAAGGATTTTGTATTTGTTTTGTTATCGGTATTCTATTATCATTGCTCGGATCATTTGCATTGTTTTTACACAAAGGCCTGACTGTGTTTGCTATATTCTACACTTTAGGAAATATAATGTCCATGAGCAGGTTTTAATTTCGACTTCTTGTTTTGATTTGTATATGTTTAATCAATTTTGTAAATATTACAGTACTTGCTTTCTTATGGGACCATTAAATCAATTGAAAAAAATGTTTGCTTCAACACGAATAGTAGCAACGATTATTGTTCTTTTTGCATTCGTAGGAACTCTAGTTGCGGCGTGTGGGGTAAACATAAAATCTTTTAATATCTGTTTTAACTTTTGAAAAAGCTGAAAATTTCAACAGAGTCTTATAAAATTTATTCCAAGATAAATTCAATTATAATCTTTAAATTATTTTTTCTTTTGTCTACAAGTTGAAATGTTATCATATTTAATTTTAAATTGCTTTATTTCTTTAAAAATATATATATTTAATTTATTTTTCAGTATCATAAAGCTGGTTTAGCTCTTGTCTTTATAATAATTCAATCATTGGCAATGACGTGGTATTCACTTTCATATATTCCATGGGCTCGTGATGCTGTTAAGAAAACATTGACCACATGCGTTGTATGAAATTACATTTCGCAGGTTTCTAAAGCCTTAATAATACATATTTTAGAATATAATATTTAATACATTTTTGCCTGGATTTTAAGTTATCATCAATATTTTTCGATTAATGTTTATATCTTATACATTTTACATATTTTATAAAATAATAAAAATGAAAATCACTTCTGATATTAATTATTCGAATAATAATTTTTTGTTATTGAATTTCTACTAAATAATGAAACTTTTCTCGTATATTTCGATCATCAGAAAAGTTTATTTAAAATCTTTCCTGTTGATAAAATTATGATTTGTTTGGATTTTTTTTTAATTCGACTTTTTTATTTCTTTTCTCTTTATTGTATTTTTTTTTTTTTTTGTTTTAATTAACAATTAACAAGATGAAGTAATTTCAAATTCAGTCTCATTTCAAAACTTTTCCTCGTCACATTTTATTCCACAAGTTTTTTTTTTTTTAAGGATAAATGAAAAACTTTCCCTGTTGTATAGTTGAAATGTTTTTGGAAGGGCCCCAGAGTTTTGGAAAGTCTGCAAAGTTTTCAAACAAAGTTTTTTTTTTTTATTTTTTTTTGCTTTTTTGAAAATGGTTTTAACAAAAAGTTTGGTTTTCCCTGTTTTTTTTTGCAAAACTTTACTGCGCGCGCACTACAAATTCATTTTTTAATTTTGTGCTAATTTTAAGCAACGATTCTTGGGTTTTCCAGTGTTTAGTTGGCCGTGAAACTTGACGGATTAAGTCATTTTGTCAAAGGATTCAATTCATATAATTAATTACATTACAAAGAGAGAAAAAAAAAATTAAAATTAAATAAGTAGTTTTGGAATTGAAATTTGATTTTATTTTTAAATTGAACCTTCGCATGAGTAATATGTAATATTATATTAATATTGTGTTAGATGTGAAAACCTATAATTTCTAAAACAAGTTTTTCACTAAAACGAAAATTGATTTGTGTGGGAAATATGATATCCTAGTGACATTGATATTAGTTAAAAATATTATATTTCCATATGAAGTGAAACTACCTGTGACCGCAACAACGCGCATGCTAAGTAAACTTGCAAGAATTTTTAAATAAATGATATTGAGTATAGTGTACATTCATGTGAACCATCAATTTCGACATAGAATCATCAAGAAAAACGTAGTTTAATTCAAATTAATCATTAATCATTGAAATTAAAATTTAAAAATATAAAACAATAACTATAAAAAAAAACGATATCAAAGTTTGAACACTAAAACAAATTTATTGTATTTAAAAATAATATAATGTTAATCTTTTATTTTTATCTTTATTTTTAATAAAATCATAAAATTTAAAAGATTGGTTTTATTTATTGCCTAGAAAATATTTTTGTTTTAAAATACAGAAGTAACATTGACATGCTTAAAAGCATAATTTGAAAATTGGTTAAAGGAGTTTTTTCCACATAAGAACCATTCTACCAGAAGTTGGGTCCGATACTCTCAAAACTTCGGGTAGCTGTTGAAGAAAAATTCAGTCTTTTGTATTTTTAAATTAGTGGAACCGTAATGTTATTGTAAACTGATTTCATTCAAATTTGGTATTAGGCATTTTTCAATGAAAGGACGGGTATATACGAAAACTAGTCGACTCCGACTGCAACTTCTGATAGCTGCCGAACAAAATTTAAAATATTTTGAATTAAATGAGAGTTTTCGAACTTTGCTTCCCTCCTATTAACGTCATAATTTGCTTTATGATAACTCACAAATGCCCCGACTTTTATAAAATTTGGTTAGTTCGTTTGCTGTATGAGGTAGTAGATGTCTGCAAGGATTCTGTCTCGCAGAAGGAGATAGTTTTTTGCTGAAGTAAAATTTTAAGCAATTGTTATGAAATTATGTGCTAGGTCTCATCTATTGAGCGCCTATTATCAGACAGTATTAAAAAGGACGAAACGGATAGAACAGAATATGCATTCTTGTAAGTACTGGCAAATGGAAATGTCGTATCTCTCCTAATTTTAGTTTAAGATAAACTAATTAATCTTAACTTTACTATATACTATATACTAATACATTACAACTATTATATAAATAAACATTAAAATATTTCAATTATTTTTACTAAAAAAGAAAATATATATATATAAAAAAAAAATTAAAGTCTTCATGTAAATCACAGAATTACATTTTCAGTGCTTTTCTCTTTTTCGAAAGAAACACATTTATAATTTTGTATTTTTAAAAGAATGGGCTCTAAAGCCTCCTTTTTTCTCAAAGAACAACAAATTTCCGTTATAGAGAACCACTTTTGTTTTGATTTTGGTGTGAATGAGTCTTCATAAATTGCTTTTTAAGAACATTCAACAGAGCTGATTCTTATGTGGCGACATATTTCCTTAATGGCATACTCTATGCTCATTTTCATTCGGTATGTTGCAATAAACTTGGGATAATTTATATCCTCCAGTTAAATTTTGGAGTGTATATTTTCCATTTGAAATGACATTTTAAGAGCTTCTTTCTCACTGTAAATTCTGATTATATACGCGAATATTATGGGGATAACGTATTCATTTTATTGTTATACAATGTGAAGTGAAAAGTATATTTTTTCATGGAATATCGAAAATTTAATGCTTCATTTGGTATTATTTTTGTTTTTATTTTGGCTGGAAAATATATTATCGATGAGCGAGAAAAGCTATTATCATAAAAATATGAAACAATGTTGAAAACAAACAGTCATAGAGAATACAAATTTAAAAAAATTTAACAAAAATTTCGTTTCTAAATACTAAAAAATAAATTAGGTTTTTCTGATCGTTATATCTATTTTCCTACGTATAGAAAATCGTTTAGTAATCGTTTGTGTTGGGCCAGCTAGAGTCTTCAAAAAACGGCCCAATATTACATTTCATCGAGTCGACTCGTTGCGGCATTTGGTAATGAAGCAGCATTAAAAACAACAAATTATTTTTCGTTCCAAGAATTTCTTAGTGCACGTGGAAGCCTCAGTGATGATTTTCGTTAAAGTCGACCACCAACTGCTATTATTCCAGAAAACATCGATTAAGAAAGTTTTGGTCTTTGGATTCTCTAGAATTTGACTGTACGTATGTATGAAACAGGGAAATGAAAAGAAAATGCTTAGAAAACTCACGAAGTTCAGTTAAAGATTTATTTTAACCGCAATTTACTTTAATTTGTACCACCCAAGTGAATTGACAGTGACTTAAAAAAACAAGGGTGAATACTTAAAATTCGGTGGGGTTTCTGTGCAAACCATAAAACATTCTCTCAAGTTAGATTTCTTTTCTGTATTTTTTTTTCGTCCTTCGCAATTCTATACTATATTTTAACTTGACCCTAAACAAATAAACAAGAACAGGTCCTAATTAAATGAAATCTAAACGCTTGAGTTAAAAATTTTCGAGGGAGAAGATGAAATTTAAGATGATTCCTTTTCTTTTTTTGAAATGATTTTAAGGAACAATTTTTTTATGAAATACAAGTGAAACCATTTTTTAGTCAAAGTGAATTAATTAAGAAAGTACATAAATATTTTTTTTCTAATTTTATTTTCATTTGGCTTTTGAATTTAAATATTAAAGAAAATAGGCTGAAAATGTAATTATTAGAATAATAATTATATGACAACAATTAGTCAGTTAGTAAAAAAATTGCTATATTCGAATAAAGTTAAGAAATCCAGAACCTTTGTCAATCTTAGCTTTTCGAGAGTGTAAGTAATTTCAAATATCTAAATACACCTGATAAAGAATGTCAGTTGGGATTCCCTGGATCCTAAAACTGAAAGTCGATAGTATTATGATTACGTAAACAATGTTTATAATTTTGTAAATCCTGATAAAGTTAAAAATTTGTTTCATATAATTTTTGGTGACAACAAAATAAAATAAAGTTTTTTGTATATCTTGTTGTTGTTTTGTTTTTTGTTTATTTCGTAAAGTGTTAGGAAATAATTCCCCAGTCGTGATACAAGAAAACATTTTAAGTATAAGGATCCAAAAAAACTGGAAATTACATCTCAACAACATGAGTGGAATTGCACCCTGGAGAGACATTTATTTATTGATGGAAAAGGATTTACTCCCCAAAACCGTCAATTCAAATCGAATTAAAGGCATTTGTATTCTGTGATCATCGGTTATCTAGTTTCTTGAATGGTAAATTTTTGCAAGAAATTTCAATTGCTAAATCGATTAGAATTTGAGGTTTGTGAAACTTTCAGGTATTTCATTATTATACAGATTTTCGGATTCAAACCATCGTAAAATAATAAAGATGGAAATCATGTTCTATGAATTGGAAACCATTTTTTTGATCCTAACTTTAGATCCATTATTATCGTATATACTATAGTACAATATATTTCACATAATTTTTTCATCTTGAATGCTCCTGAAATATACATAGGTAGCGTAAACAATGTAAATACTATATGTTCTTAAATTGGACTAACTTTAGTAATTAAAATTATTACAAATTTAGGGAATTTAAAGATCGTTGTACTAAGCAAAGCGCATCCGCCTAAATCAAATTAATCCGCCTAATATCAAATTAAAAATATGTTTCTTTACTCATCACTAAACTCCAATGGTTACAAGAAAAGTGGCTTTTTACTATTATATTCATAAAAGGAGTACCATTTGCATTGTTTGTCATTTTTCCTTTTTATTATTCGTCATTTGAAAGGAACAACGAAAGAGTACTTATTAGTATACAGAGTATCTAACCAGTAAGAGGTTAACGACAAGTGCTTTTCTGTAAAAAGGTTATAGAAAAAAAAAAAAAAAACGAGTAAAAACAAAAATAAAACAAGAAAAAGAAAAGTACAAGGTAAGAATAACATAGGTAACCACTTACGGAACCGTTGCAGTACAAGTATTTTTTTTATTTATTTAGAAAGTACTCGTTTACGCCTTGTTAGATGAAACCCTCAATTTGTTTCCCTTTTAGAGTTAAAAAGTTAAGCACCCTTTGGTGGTTTAATTACTCTTGGAGTTCATTAAAATACTTTTGATTTTGGTTAAGGGTGGAGAATGTTGCTACTGCATTTTTTACAATATATTAAAAGGATGCAATATTTTCATTTATAGTAATATTAGTAATCTGTGATATGGAAAACATAATTTGTATCTTTATATGTATATAAGCAATAGAAATTATTTTTTTTTTTTCAGTTTAATAATACGTATAACAAAGAAATTCCCTGCATATTTGAAAAAGCTCTTACTTATTCGACGTATATTAGTAATATGTACTATCGACAATTTCATATTTTTCGGTAATAAATTTATATTGGCTATGGGAATAGGAAATATTTTGCCGGTCAGTATATAATAGAAACATACTAAATCAAAAAATGTATACTAATTTAAAATTATCTTATAGCTGAGTTTTTGATGCCCTATTGCAGAAATAGGACTAAAAAACGGCCAAAACTAATAATATTACAACTCAAATTGTAAATTTTATCAAAATCAGATAAGGCGTTTTTGAGTTATCTTGTGGACGGGCGGACATGCATAAATTGGCATAACTTTTGATTCTTTACACATCTATAGCCCTGAAAACCTTCTGCGGTAATTATTTCTATGCGTTATAAATGTAGTGACGAATATACCCTTTAAGAGTATCTACTATGGCATATAATTGTAATTTGAAATTTACACCATTTAGCGCAAAATAATCAAATTCCAGACTTTTGATCAAAACTAATCCTATTTTTTATTCATACTATATGATCTTTTATAAAATTTTATACAAATTGGTTAAAGCAAGTTCAGCATTTTGCTTAAAAACGTTTACGTTAAAAATTGATTGACATCTTTTTCGATTAAAATACTTAAAGTATAAGAAAGTAAAAAGAATGTGTTTTAAAGATAAAATGGGTTATAATTAAAATTTTTTTTCTGTTCTTTAAAAAAAAAAATAAACGAGAACAATATCTTCAAGTACATGGTTGACAGGGTGCTGTTTTTTAATATGTTACTGAACTATTTGTTTCAAAATGAAATTCAAAGATAAAGATTCAGAAAACAAAACAGTTTGAGTAAGAGTTCGTTACAACTCATCCGTGAACTCTTAAATGGGAATTTTCTCATTGTAAAAACTTTTGATACATCTTTCATTCTAAGCTGAAGGAAAAACCAATCCCCCCCTTCATCTGACCCATTCGGAAGTGACATTATTGGAGTTACACTTCGTTGATTTTATTAGTCTCTAGCGAACAATTTCCTTCTGAATTAAAAGGGTTGCGAATTGTAATTTCTTCAATATAAATCGCTTTTGGTTGCCATAAAGAAGATACAACTCTATATAAGAAATGTGTAAGGGGTTTGTCTATTCGTTGAAAGAAAGTGATTCAATTTTAATGCATTTCTTTTGGAAAATCAAAAATATTTACTAAAAGAATCTCGGCAACAGCAATAAGGATAAATGTAAAAATATATAATATATGTGTATAAAATGTTTTGGTATAAACAAATCGTAAAAATTAAGATTTTATGAAGTCAAAAGTTAATAATAGTTTATAGTCTATTGAAAATCGATTAATTGTGTATTAATAAAAATTTAATTTTTAGTATAATCTTCAAAAATTAGAAATATGATGGTCATTTCTTTGAAATTCATTATTTTGTAGGAATATTTAGTTCAGTTATTAATAAACTTTTACAAAGGAAGAAAAAAAACGTAACCATAATGATGTAATAAATTGTTTCATATTATATTCAATAGCTTTCACTTCGTCTATAATATAACTTTTGTTAGAAATGTCCAATGTCCAATTGAATAAGTCATCAGAAAAGACATCTGACTCAATTAATTAAATAACATTTGAACATATAAGGCCAAACATACAACTTCCCACATTAAAACAATAGAACATGGGTTGCGTTGATGATGATATGATATGTACGTGCCCAGTATGCCTTTCAATTAACCTGGTGGCCATTTACCATTCGTATGTATATATTTGCGCAAGTAATTTCTGGTCCATTCGTTAACTGACCCGTTGTTATATCCTCCCTTAAGAGTGAAATATATATAATACTACACATATACGTGACAGTTGTTGCTTGGGGCGGTCTAATTGCATTTGCTTCCACATAAAACACACGACATATAGATAGGATTAAGGGTATGGAAGTTTAATTGGTTATTCGTTCATTAAAGGGTTTCAACCTGTTAACGCGAAATATCCATCCGGTATGTATATTATGATTAAATATCATTGATACCTCACGCTTACATGCATTTTCATAACAGAATTTAATTTTAGTTTTTAAATACTCTAAAAATTTCTTTCTTAAAGACCAGTTGATTTTGATATACAATTTTTTGCAAAATGTTCTGTAGTTCTATGATATAAATGTTTCGCCTTTCAATCTTAATTAGGAAACCCGGACACCAAAAGAAAATCCTCCCGGATAACCATAGATATTACGGGAAAACTCGAACTTCTGGCTATCATAACTGATTATCATATTGCTAGATTAGATGATAATCAAACTTCCCGCTAAAACTGTTAATATTCTCTATCTTCATATCGTCTTTCGAATATATCGAAGGGCAATAATTTCATGATTTTAAAATCAAAAAATTAAATGAATTTTCAAATCGATAACATCAATGCGGGTAAAATACTTATGGACCATACTGTACATATTATATATTGTATAAAGGAAATTCTATTGGTTGGTAATTATAACACAGGGTATTCGTCTAGAAGAAAATAACTAATTAGCAAAATAAAACTGATTCCTAATAAAATATAAGGATTCATGTTTTGCCCCCCAAAAGGACCAATATAATTTTTGCTTACTGTGTTGGAAGGAAGTTTGCATCAGAAAATCATGATTTTGGATTCAACTTAAGCTTATGTACGACTATATTCTCTGTAATGGAAGCAACCAACCGAAACCCATCAGAAAACTACAGAAGTTTATCTTCGATGTATATAGTATAGAACGGAAACAAATTTTTCCGCTTACCAGCAAATTTCCAGAGGTTTACATAGTGTGGAGATTAATGTTATTACTTTTGCCGTAGACAGTCCTTGTATATAAATAAGAAGATTATTTTGCGGAAATGTGTACCGCTAAAATTTTTGCCTATATATGAAAAGTAGTTATATGCATACATAGTGTTTCAATGATGCAAACGTTAAACGAAAATTTTTATATAGTAATAATATAGGATAGTGTACAAATAAATAACTAAAGACTAAAAGAAGAAGAGACATAAACTTATATGCAAAAAAATAAAAATGAAAACATTACTGAGGCAATTTATTATGGTATGAAATGTCGAAATTGTTATCACAGCCGCCAAAATAACATTTTCGAGTGCTTTTCTAAAACTAAAAAAAAAAATGAAAAGAAGAAAACACAAGGAGAAATATTTTTGGGTTGATTTTGGTTGCGTAAATTATGCTCATTTTATGGTGTTTACATAAAATATGTTCTTTCTAGAAGTTCATGTTTTGGTAATATATAGTGAACATAGGTATTTGCATGCAAAATATAATATTCGTATATCAGCGTTCGCCAAAGTAGATACAAGCTTTTCGGTTATTGATTTCTGTGGGAATTTATTATTTTTATTCAGACAGTCGATATTAGGGTTAAAAATAGTACATAATTCTTAAAATTGCATGTTTTGGAGCCATAGATTTAACCCAAAGGGAAATCGATTTTGTAAAATTGTCCTTTATAGTGAAAATAATAAGAACCTGCAAGGACATTAGCTTAAAGCAATGAAGCATGCCAAAAAGTAGACTAATGTAAATGGCGTTCAAATGAAGATACTTTGTAGTGATTTTTCTTTGTTACAGTACAATTGGAATTTCCCTTCTATAAAATTGCGAAAACCACTGTTCGGTTATCAAAGTTATCCCTTTCTAAAGTACTTATACCTAAAATGAAGGAATTTTTTACTATCTAATTCACACGTTCAAGAGTTAGTAAATTTCTTCTCTTTAAAATAAAAATAAATTTACATATTTTCGAGTATCTTCTTATTTGATTAACCCTTTTTCATTCGAATATGTAAATTTTAATGTTAGAATTCTAGAAGAATATACTATAGTCGACCCTTTCGACAAGAGTGTATAAGCATTTTTACCTATGCATATGTACCACGACTACATACTTTAAAGATGAACGTTGTAATTTTTGGCGAACACATGATTTGCTTTAGAATAATCTTGAGAAAATATGAAACTTTCTTTACCGATCGAATTTAATTTCAAGTCGGTATTGTTTATTTCATTTTCTTTGAAATCTTAAAGGATTCCGGTTTCTTAAATCAGATCAAAAGATAAATTTTTACCATTCAATTCTGTGCCAAAAATGACTAGAGTGATATTAAACTTCCATAATACTAATTAAGTAACAACACTCCAAACATTTTCTTATAAATCAAAGTGAAAATAAGTCGAAATTCTTCATTCATTCTTTCTATTAAGTTTGTGTATTCACTTTTAATTTCCGGTCGCTGAATTCTTGTATAAAATACTATATTTCTATAGTTGATTATTTTTTTGTTGTTGGTGTAAGATGGATGTTAAAAAGCCTAAATCTTTTTCGTCATCCATTTACTTTATTTTATGTTTGGCTTGTAAGTTGTTCCTTTGATAGACGGAAGCCAATTTAATTAGGACAATATCCTTGAATAGCGATTCTTCTTTGAAAACTAATACTCGACCAGAAAAGGGGTGTTTATATTTTTGTAAACAACAGTGTAGATTTCATTAAAGGCGTTTTTTAAACAGAGTACTAAATTATTGAAAGAAAATGATAATCTTTTGAGAAATTTTTCAAGGTGTTTAAAGTAGAGATTTTATAATATTAAATTAATGATTAAAGTTATATTAAATAATTATTTTAATATAGAAATATATGTTCTGACCTTTATAAGATATCCCCAAAAAGGAAAATAGTTGTTGTGTTGGTAATAATGTCCTTTAGTATGTGACAAGGGTACTTGACTTATGTCGTTAACAATATGTTAGCACTTACAACTACCTCAAGCACTTTTGTTCATTTTCGGTGAAAACCTTTTGTTTCTGGCACATTTTCTAAATGCATTTTAGCAAGAAACCTGACCACAAAACAACTATTATATAATAAAACACATTCTTAAACATATTGTAGAATTAGGAAAAGTACATATTTAAGTTTAATATTAAGTAATATTAATTATTTCTTATATGGTCCGATTTATGGGCATATTGTGTATCAGACTTTCTTCTTGTAATTTCTGATTTTAATATATTATTAAATATTAAATAATAATAAATTTATTTTGACATTAAAATCACACCAACATTATGACAAGACAATTGTTAATAATCTTGTGGTTGTAACCTTTTTTCGGATAAAATCCCTTTTGTACAAGAAATCGTCATAAATTACATTAATTTCTGTGCATTTTTGAATCGAAATTTTTGGAATATAGTAACACAAAGGGGCTATAATAATAATAATATGGAAAATCTATGTATATATTAGAAAATCTCTTAAAACATATTTTCCATTTTCTTGTTTAAATTCACAGACGATAGAATAAGCTTAATAACGAAATAACCGAAATCAACCCTCGACTATAATCCTTTTTAAAGGAATCATACTGAAATGTTATTTTCGTGGCAGTGATAACCATTTTCGTATTTAATGATAGTAAGAAATATATGTGTATCTTTACCGCACTTTATAATATAGACAAGACAAGACAATTTGGTCTGTAATCCTATTATATTTTCTAAAGAATTTTAGAGACATTACATTAAAACGCGTTAGTCGAAATACAACTCTGTTAGTTCAATTCGATATTATGGTATTGTATAGTTTTAAGAGGTCTATATATGAAAATGTCTCAAAGTTACTTCCTGACAGCTTGTATTGAAAGGGTTATTTCGCAAAGGTTTCAATGGTAATTTATTTTAGTTTTTAAGAGAGAAATAATATTGTATTTGGCTTGAGGTTATTAAAATCATAAATTAAATGTATTATTTTTATCATATAGAAAGTATTTTTATTATAATATTTTTTTGAATTAAAGGGGCTTCAGCCCTTGATCACCATTGCTTACTATTCTCAAAAAACTGTCAATTAATTTACAATTTGACCAGTTTTCGTTCATTCATCTGGAGTGGATTTTTGTAAAGCAAGAACTGACAATCGATTGTCGCTTTCATACAATTCGTAAGGCAATTTCTCTCTCACAAGTGATAAACTCAACCTAAAGGTATGCACTTTTTCCTTCTTGTTTTGCAATATTAAATTATATTATTAAATTGTAAAATATTATAAAAAGAACAAATTGCTTTTCTATCTTTAAAAAATCACATATTCGTATAACGTAATCTTCATTAATAATTGTCGATCTAATACACTTCAATATTTCTATTGTCAATTTCAGATAAAATACTTAAGGATATTTTCCTAATCTTAATGAATTATAAGAATGTTTTTGAATGATGTTACATAATCAATAATCGAGACGAATGAAATGAAATTATTTCTTATTCCCGCTGAGTGGTACTCGAAAGTGTAATTCCATAAAACAAAACTATATAAAGGTGCCTCTTATAAACCTTAATCAATCATAATCTTGATATTTTCTCAATCCAAGAATTTCGCCACTTCATTATTTTGTAATTGCTTTCCTATAATAATTGAAATTAAATGACGTATTCGAATGTTATTCCTTCATTTTCAACACATTTTATTTATTTATTTTTTTATTTCAATTATTGGATTTATTATTATTTTTGGATTTACTTTCTAGAAACTTGAATTTTCCATAGATTTCCAATACGTATTATGTTATATACTAAAAATATTTTACTTTTAATTGGAAAAGTTTCCAAACACATATAATTTATTTAGGTTATTGCATATCGATGTAATTGAAAATTTATTGAAATAAATATTGTATATGAACTATATGGAAAAATAATAATAGACAGTTGATGTTTTCGAAAATAATATTTTATTAAACCTAATTTGTTTATAATAATGCAATTCTAATCAAAACTCACGGCGAACATAAAAGTATGCTGCAACGCAGGCACTTACTCGTGAATGCATGATTTGATTTAATTAGCAATTTTTTTTGCTTGAAATATTTATTTGTATTCATATATATACCGAAGTCCAAATTTTTTCTAAATACCAAAATGAAAACATTTAAAATAATTAATTTTTTCGTTTTTCCATCAGAATTCTCTCGCATACCAAAAAATAACGATAGTTAGTTGTTCGTTCAACCTCAGCAATTAAAACTTATAATTAGTTGTGGATGGGTAAGACAACATAAATCTTATCAAATATTCGGTTCTTATGGTTTAACATTTTCGTATACAATGTATATTTATATACATATTCATAGTTGCAAAACTTGGATGTGACTTTGCGGTAGGTTTTCTAGACCCTTTTTGTTGCATATAAACCTTAGTAGCATATTTAACCTAACACCTTTGAAACGTTTAATTTAATGGATAAATTCTATCTTTGCCATTAATTTGCGACTAAAGTAAACTATAGATAAATTTTCTTCTATACAATTTAATTAGATGTATTATACTGATACAGATATTGTATACTAGATTTAATGACGGATTGTTGAAAAAATAATTACAATATATTTATTTTTTCAATGCATTCATTCATTCTCAAGACCATAGTTAGTGCCAAAGATGCCCATATCGAAAATATAAGCTGGATTCTTAATTTTTGTTTATTTTTCAATATTTTGTTTTTTGGAATCTATGAAAATATTTACATATAAAGAAAAATATAGCTTTTGAATTGGTGACACTCAATATCAACCACCCCCGGTACATCCAACGTTCAATACTAGAAATTAATTCCCAAGTCAAAGCTCATCAATTCCAATATAATTTTTTCTTTTTATAATTAAAATCTAGTTTATTTTCCAAGAAAAAAGCCTAAAATTGCCAATTTTAAATTCATTTTATTTTCAAAAATGTTTGCCATTGAATTTAAATTTTCTCCATTACAATAATTTAAATGATTTTTTTTTTATATACAATTATTATTTCTATAACTTTTGTGTTCGTCAAGAGTTTTCATATTAAACATAATAATAATAAAATGAGAATAAAAATAGCGATCCAGGAAAAAAAAAATAATAAATACAAAATCTCCAGACAAAATTTTACATTTTAGAAAGAATATGAACTGTTAAATATTGTAATATAAAAGAAAAATAACCCTCAAGCATTTTCCGACGATATTTACTGTACTAGAGAAAATTTCTTCATTGTCATTTTCCCAAGAGAGAGTTCTTGAGTTTAACAACTGCTCCCCATCCAGCTTTAAAAAAACATGGCCCAATTTTATTATAAGAACTTAAGAAATATATTTTAAAAAAAAAAAAAAGGAAAATGACGTAAAAAATCAAAGATATTCTTTCCTTCCCTTTTGCCCATATTATATAGTATCCAGAAACCAAATTAACCCAAGGCTAGAAAAAAAAGGGACCAGCGTCATTAACAAGATTCAGTGCTAATCCCTAAGGGATAAGTACTAACAACAAAACAACATAGAATGAGACTCATTTCAGTTTAAAAAAAGGAATTTTTTTTTCTATACAGTTTTGTTGAAGAACGTCGAACGAAAAACATCATTTCCATTTTAAGTTAAAATATACTATAGTAGGTACATATATATGGAATAATCAAGAATCAACCCAGAAGATAAGTGAAAATTGTCATTGAAAATTTTTGTTCAATGCGAAAGATTGTAATCTTAAATGGTCAAAATCTAAGTGAATACCAAATCCACTCACTATAGGATCTAGCAGAATCTGTTTATTACAGATATGACCATTTTTTTTTTATATTTTGGGGAATTATAAAAAGGGTTAATATTTAATTTTTACAGATTAAATTAATTTTATTTCAATCCCGCAATAAAATCTCTCTATTGCCTTTTTCATTAATGATAATAACTATATCAATAGAATAATATGACATCTTATACATTTAATATTCGAAAGTAGAATGAGATTCTTGAGTGAAATCTTAGCTGTAGCATATACTTATATGTATATATCTTTAACTTTTGGAAAAAGACCATTAAGGTGTCTGAGGACCACTTCATTCTTGAAATAAAACCTGAATACACAAAGGGAACTATATTATATATTGTATGCTTAACATCCTTAAACTACATGACCAAAAAATGTCTTTCACCTGTTTTAAATGAGATGTGACAAGGGTTCTCGACATTTTCTGTTGAACAACATGTTCACACTTAGATATGCAAACTAGTTTTTAGTGTATATGAAGATGTGTCAAGCATTTCCTTTCGACTACTATCTATAAGATAAGAAAAGGAATTTCGTGAAAATTTTCAAAAGCTATATGTATTTTCATTCCAAATATAAATAGGGTAAATGTACCTAGGGGTGGCCAATTTTTAGATATCCTTCGATATCCTTTTGAATTGGATAGTCAAAGATTGATCCACCAAAAGATCAAAACGTATTACTTTTGTCTTCATAAAAAAAGTAATCAAAGGTAAAGTTATATATTTTGGTTTTTTTTGTGGCATTAAATGAATATTATATAAAACGTTTGGAAATTTATTGCTTGATTTAAGGATATCTGATTATTCTACAGCGACTGTGGCTGCAATTTGATATATTTACCCTATATATGTATAATATTTATTCATTTGTTGTTTATCAATGTTTTCAATGATAATGACTCCAAAGCTATTGCAATATGGTCCATGTTTGTTATCCAAAAAGAAAAGAAAGTTAATGAAATCCATTTGAAAAGAAGAAGATTGAATGTGTCAAAGGTAAAATTTTAAGATAATAATTTTTTTTTCTGTATTAGTTTGTTTTGGTTTTATAAGAAAAATTAAGAAAAAAGAAATTTATGAAAGGATAGAATTTTCAATTTTTGGTTTTTTGTTTTATTTTTATCAATATTTTGTTGATAAAGATAATCATTGCCTGTGGGAATATAAGCTTACTTTATTATAGTAGAATAGAATAGAAAACTTTATATACGTATATATATATATGTCTGATGATCATAAAACCAATTTTAAAGGCAAAAAGTCTTCTTTACATTTCATCTTAATAAACTCTAAAATCGTATTTCCCTTCCCTCCTTTCCGTCCACGTCTTTCGCTCATATAAATATAAAACTGAAAGAAGCCATTATTTCTCTCGTATCTACGGTGCGGTTCCAGACGAGTAGATTAATTTTATATAAATTAAAATTTCATGTAAGGGTTCGTTTTCTAGATAATGGGGAAAAGCACAAAGATAAAGTGAACGCTAAGGACCAAACCGAGTGTTTTGTATTGATTTTAATTCAACATCTCTAACATATATATTTATAAATATATATCCAGTTACAATTTAAAATATATAAAATCTACAATATATATAATGAATAATATCTAAACATGTATCTATGAAAATATATTTATTGTGTATTTAGAAAAGTGTAAGTGATGTACTACTATATTGTAGAATTTAATGTACAAACATATAAGATAAAATGGGCCCAAAAGTGAAGGCATGTTTTATAATAATAATGCTGCAGAAAACCACTCCAATATTTTCTGTGTTAATGTCTTCGGGTGTTTTTGTGGATGAAATCCTTTTTCTTTTTTTTTTTTCAAAAGAAGAAAATGAGATTTCTACCACATTTAACATCTTTTCGAAAGCTACGATATCGGTATGATCATATTTAGATTTGTATAATTTTGTTTTTCTATAGAACCAAAATTTTTAATATTTTGTAATTTAATTTTTCAATCAATTTGAGATGTTTGAGAAAATTCAATTTAGGAAATAAAGATATATTTACCCTGCCCTTTTTTTAAATCATTTAAAAATAAAAAGTATTTACTCAAATGGCTTCAAATATAAAAGCTAGAATCAATTAAGTCATGCCTTGAGATCTTCCTTTACAAGGTTTCAGACTTATTACTTTTAGCTTAAATTTATTTTCTACTTCAAAACTATTGTATTTGTAATGTGCTAGTTTTACTATAATGTGTAAAGCTCAAAATACAATCGTGATTTGATATTACATTGTAGTAAAATATTGCACTAAATTTAAAGAACTATTTCCTTTTTAAGCAGAATCAAACAACAGAGGAAATGCCTTGGAAGCTTGCTTCAAAGTATGGGTTCAAAACAACGTTACGTACTTCAATTCATCTTCTATCGAATTCTCAAGATACGAACCTGTCATATTTTATGGTATTTTAAAAGCCTTTAAAGTACGAATACGCTTAAGGCAGCACTTTGCCGAGAATGGTAGCGCATTCTATAGGCCCACGTTCGTGCTGCGTGCAATGTATTTGTTGACCGTCTTAAGACCATAGATAGTGCCTAAGGTGCCCATATCAAAAATATGAGGTAGATTCATAATTTATGTTTATTTTTCAACATTTTGTTCTTTTGAATCAATAAAAAATATCAACCATCCCGGTAGTTTACTTAATCTTAATTTAACTTAAATTAGCGTAGTCGACTTGAGTCTATGGTAATAATTATACAATCACAAATATTTCTACTGTAAAAATTGCACCACGTGTATGTAATAAATATGGTATCAATATGATAGATCTTATTACAACAAATTTTCCATAGAAAGGAAAATCACTCTGCCAAATTAGCAATTTCCTATTAAATTAAATTTTCAAATTACTTTATCAAGTAAAGTGATTGGAGAACGATATAAATCGGTTATGTCGCCTTTTTGGAAATTGTATAACATTAACCAATATATAGTATATTTCGCGATGAATTTCCCATCGCAATTTTGTATTTTTTTTTTTTTTTGGGTTTATTCCTAAAAGCTCCCAGGATGCGGTAAATTTATTCAAATGGGAAGTCATTCTGGGGTTATGAATTTTTATGATTATGCTTATGTTTCACTGTCACAACATGTACATCGATGTTGTGTGAGGGTAGCAGAAGTATTTAACAGGTTATGAAGAGAATATGTAAACGAAAATAGAATCATAAAGTGGCGTTTAACGGGCTGATATGGCGATGAATTTTTTTACGTTTCTGTTTTCTGTGAGGATTCCCTATAATATGGTAATTTGTTGACGCGGTCAATGTGGTATTTATTCACATGAACATTTTTTTTCGTTTCAGAATCACTTATTTTGCTATCAGTATTTCGTGTGACTAAAATTAATAAACATGTTTTGATGTGCTTAAATATTGTTTTGTATCTTTTTTCTTTAGGTAAAGGTAAAGGTATTCAGATAGATGGAAAGTATACAACCTGTTGATTTAAACAAATCGTTATTAATTTTATAGGTAATTATTTGAAATTGTATTTGAATGTTGTTAGAATTTTTTTTTCTTAATTTATATATGATAATTCTATACACATCTGTTTGACGGTGTATGCATTAAAATTTCTCTCTCGTTTTGATTATCTATTTGAAAGAAGTCGAATTTGATGCAATTTTAAGACGAAAATATCATAAATTTATATGGTAGCCAAATCTAAATAAGAAATTACCATTACCGCACACTGGAAATTACATTTTGAATTTAAAATTTGAATTTCATTTTGCATACATAATCAAGATGACAAGAATGAAAATTTTCTTGGTTTTTCGCGGACCAAAAATGGAATGTTTGTACCCAGAAATTATTAGGGTGCCATATGGTTTTAACTTTCTTCTCTTATCCCAGCTTCATTTGCATAACACAAAATTGTCTTCGCGTTTTATATAAATATAGAAAAAGATGACTTGATTAAGAATTAGATTTACGTATTGAAGCTACACTATGAAAATTAAGTGAAATTTATTTTAATAATTTTTCTCATTCTTTCAAAAAAAATAAATAAATGAATATTTTCCGTGAATGCCGTTCAAATAGATACTCTTAAAATATAAAGATTGGTGTTATTCAAATTGTTTTTTAAATTTTTTATTAAGACAGAATATTCTCGATTCTTTAACTCGATTCTTTCAACTTAAGTCAATGTGAAAACATCAAAGTCTGGAACTTAAACCAGAGATATCTAACTGCTAGTAATAACCAACCTCTCTCTAACCATTATCTCGATATATTTCACCAAAAATATTCTAAACTATTTGGCGTTTTATCAAAAAAACAGCATCCGAAAGTCTGTATTGTATAATCCTTTCTAATTAAATTTTAATCAATATAATTTTATATTAGCTATTTTAATCTTTCAAAACAAAATTATAATATGATATTTTCATCATTATGAATTCAAAATGCTTTAATGCGTGATAAACGAAAATAAACAGAATATTTTAAAGAATCTTTTGGTAACAATAATGACGCAATGTTCCCAACTGTGCAGGTATACGAGTTCATATCCTTGTGCTTTTGAACCTTTTTTGTGGAAACTCATATATACAGGAAATTTTGCTTGAAGTCATTGTCATGTTGGCCATGTGCCATTTAGGGACATTAATTAGGACTAATGTAAATAAATCCTGCTCTGGGGTCATATTTGTTTGGGATAAATCTGTAAATATTTATAAACGGCCTTTTTGTTCAGAGTATACTAAATAAAGACATGTTAGCTGGAATCTCATGTTAAAATTTGATGGCGGATGTCCACATTTTGTTTTTATTTTTTTAGATTTTCATTTAATTAAGAAATAATGTTGAGATTTTGTTGACTATGATTTTTATAAAAGCTTTCTAAATTATAATTTATTTAGTCGTTGCAGTGCAATATAAACTTTGAAAATTGTTGCAATTAACAAATTTTTTTGTATAATAATTTCGTCATTCATTTTAATTAAAGAACAAATTTTATTTTAAATAAGGTTTGATGGAATTCTACAGATATCCCAGGGAATAAATTTAAATAAAAGTTCTTGCTTATTTATACGAATAAACATATTTTGTTTTCTTCCATGGTGCTGCAGACCATAGTTTATCTTGTCCTTTTGAATTGTTTACAAATATAAGTCACTGTTGCTAAAATTCTCGTTTCATGCTTATAATTCGAAAATTCTTTTTCATTATAAGATCTATTCATTTTTAAGACAAACCAACTTCCAAATTTCGATTGAATCGGTCAACGCGTCCGTGGTATGTCTTGCGAACCGTATTCGGATACAAACAGACGATCGCACGGAGCAGATTTGAAAATCTTTAATGAACAATAATATATAAAATTAAATTAGATTCGTTATTATTCATTTTTTATCGTCCAAATAAGCTCAAATTTAATTCTATCTAAACCCTTATTTTATTTTGAAATTATATTTTAAGACCATCACAAATATCTAATTAAATATTTATGTGAACATTCTTCTATGGTCATTTCATATAATATCAAAGATTTACATTTCCGGCATATGTGCTGACCCTTAACTCTTTTCTGTGAAATGATATTTACCTGACCATTAAATTCTATGGTCAGCTTTAATGAATGTATACGAATATATTCATTTATACCATAATAAGATATTGGTAATATCATATCATAAGCAGTTAGTATGTGAATAAAGGACATGCATCATCGACTTATACATATTTACCTGAAGCTAGCGGCTAGGTAATTGGGTTAATAAGCTCAAATTACAGCCTTTGTGGGTAATGCATTTTAATCACTTTATAAATTGATATTAAGGGTTAATATAGGATCACGAAAAGGGTTATAGTTATTGTGCATAGTTATATTGAAGAAATAAACAGATACAGAATGATTGGAAGAAAACTGTTTATAAGCAATTGAATTGCTTGAAAATGTTGCTATTTATTAAAACTTTAAACAAGGAAATCATAATAAAATTAAATTTTGAAAATATAAGTAAAATAAGATATGTAAATAGGATTTTGAATAAACTAAATGATGAATGCGCGGAATGGAAAAATAAAGTACATAAAATCAACCAAAAAAAAAAAAGCGTTGGCTTTCTTTTGCTTGTAATAATATAAAGAAAGCATCAGGTCCTTTCTTTTGAAATACATAATTTTTTATTACCGCGTAAAGATGTCTTAATGCTTGGAAAGTCATAAATTTCCGAAAGTTAATCTGCTTTTGGTGAAGACACGCATCCCCCATAATAAAGAGTAATGATGATACAATAGAGACTACACTATGGCTCTAGATGAATCAAGTATTTATAAAAAGCTATAAAATTTCAAAATGGGGAGGTGTTAGAGACCAGGACCCAAAATCATAAGCGACTTAAAATGAAAATGTAGTATATGTAGAGCGAACAAACTCATAACCAAAAACCAAACACATTACTTCATTGTTGTCGAATAATTTTTTTTGCCTTTTGTTTTGGAATGGCTAAAAAAGTCTTTAGAGCCACAACATTTTGAGGTCTTTTGCATAAAAGATTTTCGCGAAAATTTATGACTTCTACCTCTTTTCTCTGATAGAGTTTTTTTTTCTTTCAGATTTCCCCCTAAAGAACAAATTTCAAAGAATCTTAAACAAAAAAAAAATAAAAAATATATAAAAGGAAATATTTCACTGTTTTGTGATGACTTGAATTATGATTTTAGCTATTAAAAACACGTTTTTAAATAATACTACCACACCTTTTATTTCCTCTAAAAAGAAAAGATGAGACAAATGAATTATCTGAAATAAAACAAAAATACACTGCCAATGTATATACTAGACGAGTTCTTTATTTGAGCGGTTCTTATTTCGCGGACCACTAAATAAATGTTTGAATATTTGAAATAAAAGTCTCTGTTTTCAGGCTTATTGCTTATCGATCAAAAAAAGTTGAAAATTGATAATGAATTATTAGGAGAAGAAAGATCAAGAAATATCCAAAATTGAAATAAGAAATTTATCAGGTGCCAAACCTCTTTGAGAAACGAAAGCTCGTACAATAATACAACCAATGGCTAAGAAGCTCAAAAAAAAAAATATGGTTTCAGATTACTTAAATTATCCTCCGGCATCCAACCCCTTTTCAGATAGATTCCAGAAGTAATAGTGTTAGTTCCCTACATTTCAATTACCTCGAATAATGGGTTCGAGAGATATTGTGTGTTGCAATTTTTTATCATACCAAAGTTTTATTCACCGAAATAACTAAAGATAATCTTAAAAAACATTATGTTGAAAACATTTTTATCAATGAAATAAAATTTTTATAAGTAAATAATTTATAAATTTATCAATATGACTAATGATATTCTATTAGAAGGATAGCCAACGAATTTTTTTGTTTTCTTAAGAATGAAGCTTCTAAATCAACTCACAGATGATTTACGTTCATCAAGATGAGATAAACTCTTGGAAGTGTAATCAGTCGTTCACTTGTAAGTCATAAAAATGAGGGAAAACTTGTACAGAAGTTTTATGGAAAGATGTAAACGTCCCCAACAACAAGGACGAATAAAAAAAATTCCAACTGACCAGACAAATTTGTTTTATGTATACAGAAGAGGGTAATCAGATAAATAGCGCCACTCACAAGATGTATGAGGGTCATTTATATTTTGATTGTGAAGTTTACCTATTATATTCGAATTGTATCAATTTATATGTTGAACAATTTAAAATTTGATATCGGTATTCCTATACCGTTGTAAAACACAGTGTATCGTTGCATAGTCGTATCATTCTGTATTTTTCTATAGAAAAAACCCGAATCATACCACAGATACTACATTACACCATGACTTACATCGATTATGGGAATACGACTAATGTTTCTCTTTTAAATTTAAGATTACGACAGCATAATTCAATAATTTTGAATTTTATTTGAAGAATTTATGAAGAGTGAGCAAATCTGGGAAGAGTTTATGAATATCCGCGGATAGGACGAGGAAAAAAAACGTGCAATCTTACACATATTTACATAAACGCACTTTTGGTGTGGCCTGAGACAATGTTCTATTTTTCTTCGAGAATGTAGGTAGCAATGCATGGAAAATCTTTACAAAGCATTGTTTGACGTAATTTTCTAGAAGAAACTAATAAAAAAAACTTTTTTGTTTTCTTTCATTTATACGAGTCCATTTTATGACACTATAATTACATTGGTTATCTTTTCCATTCTCGAACAAAATACAAACGATAATTATATTCCATTGAATATATTTTTGGGGAAAAATAATCATTATAAGTTTTATTCGTATTTTATGAGATACATTAATATATAATTATTACGGTATTGGAAAAGTGAATTGTTAAAAAACTTTGTCTACAAAAATATTAATTAGCTAAAAATAATAAAAGTTCATACATATTTGAATTCTTCGAAGTTAAAGATCCTTTTTATAAATACTTTAAAATCATTTTCAGACTTTATATTTTATAGTGAGTACATATATGAAAATTTTTCGTAATCAAATATATTTAAGGTGGAAAATTTACGAAGTGTCTGTAGAAAATAACCACAAAATTGAGAACTCAAAAATTTATGCACATAATATGCTACTCTCATAGAAAAAGGTATTAAGTTTTGGAGGACATGCAATATTCACATTCCCTCTGGTTTGTGCATCTCAAAGGTCCAATAAATCCAGTGATTAAAGCACAGACTTCATCTTCTTCTCAGGATAAACATAAATTTGTACCCTCGTACGACCACAAAAAATTAAATTTTCCTTTAATATTTTTCAAGAGTTAAATGAAGGGAACGACAATTTCACACGACTCCCCATTCATCCAGCGGTTTATCGTATGTTGGGGTGAATTCTTAGCGTTCGGTTAGAAATATGTATATATTCATATGTATACACAATATGGTGAAGATTTTCCGCTGTATATGAATACTCGAAGATATTATATCCACAAAAGCTACATATAATACTAATGACGTCACGTTTCCTCAGCTAATATGTTTTGTCCTTAATTAAGGACTTTTTCTTAGAATCCCCATTTTTATGTTGTTGTATGTATAGATATGAATGTGTTTATGATAATGAAAGGCTCTTTAAATTCACCTTGAAATACAAAATTTAAGTTTTCTGAAATTAAGGTTTTTGTCGATACTCTGCATGCGGATTAAACATTAATCCATTTAATTAGAAAATTGCAGAAATACGTTACCATTTTTGTAGAAGAATATTGGAAATTTGGTGGCAAGGAAAGGTCCCCAGGGGTAACAGGGATTTTATAACGAAACTATTTTCAAATTGTTCTAGATGGTCCTAATAAAAGAAATAAAAATGTGTAGCCCCTAAATTCTATGTCAAAAAAGTGTGTATTTTATCAATTTTGTCTGTTCTTCTAAAGTCTTTAAATTCGCTTTTAATCCGTAAATCTAAATGCGAAATCTCATAAAAAATACTTGGAAATTTTGATATACTATTAACGAGCATATATCATAAGCATACTTGTAGAAAAGAAAAGAACATCAGAAAGTTTTCATGAAACTAAATAAGGCAAATCTAAAAGGATACGAATTAAAAAGAAACGTTCGCTTTTGTTGAGCCATGTTAGAAATGTTCCTAATACGAAAAATAATAATTAGTAAAATGAAAATCGTTTTATAAAATCCTGTCAAATAAATTTTGGGGAAATCCATTCCATTCAATTTTCTATTAAAAACATTTTTCATCAAGAACTCCCTTAAAATCGAGAAGAATTTTAATTATGTTCTACCATGAACAGCTGGTTATAAAGATTGATCTTGATTTTGTTTCATCATGTACAAATAACAAGTATTTTGAAGAATGTATATAGTTCGGTTTTGTCCCCAAAACAAAAGCTCATTAGCTGAGGGATATTTTTAAGAAATGTTGCCCCAATGAATGCCAATTTCAATTGAAATCCGGATGTTTCGATTCAACCAACTGAAAATTAAAATTCGGGATTGGACAACGCGTTTTTGCATAATTAAATTCATTTCAGATTTTTATTATTTTGTTTTTTATTCTTTTTATTTTTTAAGGAATAGAATTGGATTAAATGAAAAAAAAATAAGACGTTGAGAAGTAACAAAAGAAGTATTTCTTTTTTTAACATTTAATATAATTTGGGAATAAAGATTTTTAAATTGAAATTCTTCTTTTACGACTATTCGTATATGAAAAATATGATAATATAGTCGTTAGACAATAACATGTTAATAATATAAACATATAGAAGCATTGTGTATTAATTGTAGGTTGACATATTTAGCGAAAATGGCTAAGTATTAAATTAATATAACCTTTGTTTAGCGCAGCTATGTCTCCCAAAAGTTTCGAATCAAATATTTGAATTGAACAGTTTATTCTAAACTATTGTAAAGGATACTCGAGTCAACTAATATCAGTTTTAAATTATGAATACATAATTATATTTTCGTAAACATTTCTTTTGAATCAAAATGGAACTATATTGATTAAATTTAGGTTAAACTAATTAGTTAGAAATATAAGAAAATTAAATTTGTGCTTATTGTATTGAATTAGAAATTGAAAAAAGCCAGCATAATTACTTAAATAATATTATTTACAAATAAAACAAGAATAAAATAAGAATATGAAGTAAAAGAAAATTTTAAATTTTATTCTTTCAGAAAATGCAAAAAAAAGAACTAGAACCAACCAATCTCATCAGTCTGGTCTAAAGTTTGCCAAAAAGTTCGTTGTACCGACGATGTCAGGTCATCGTAAAGTTTTGAGTCCTAAATATAAAAGTGCATCCCATTTTCAAGGAGAATGGGCGGTCTCTGATGAAACCACATTCAACGGAATTTTTGAACAAAACCCGTATAGAATACCAGCTCCACTTTTGGGACATGCGCTTCATATACCAAAGGAAAATAAAGTTTTTCCAGTACTCCAAGAACGAACACATTAAAGTCAAACTGGAAATGAATTGACATTCAGTTGCTGGTAACCTGACTGAAAGTGAAGATCTAAATCTTTCATTATTTGAACGTTAGAAAAACTCGTAATTTACGTAATATTCTGGATTGGGAAAATTTTAACTTCAGGCCTTATCAACATTTAACGAAAATTGTTTTATAAAAAAAAAAAGAAAAAAAGAAAAGGGAAGTAAATGATCAGAGACGTTGTACAGATTGTAGAGATCTCTAAGCTCATACTTGAATAGCAGTATACGAAATCAAGTATAAAACAGAAGTAGAATTTCAACGCTTTAAACATATGTCTGAGGGAGGAATACCTTTCAGTTCCAAATGACAGCAGTGATTTGTTGGCTTTTGTGGAAATGTGTTACTTTGTGGATTATTTATTTTTACACCTTGTTTTTTGTTTGAGCAGGGGTATTTTTCTTTTATTTTGGTATGAAAACGTACATGTCATTTACAAAGGATGTATGACATCTTAGAGAGGCTAACGTTTTGGTCAATAGTTAGTGGATATAGTTAGTTTTTCTATCCATATTGGTTCTAAATGACAGGTATACTGATTGGAAACCTATTTGCTAATGTTGATATAAAAGTTCTTTTGGAATAATGAATTTATTTACAAGAAAACATAAATTAAATTGAGTATTAATTATTAAATCACTCGAACTGATAAAGAATATATACTTATCTACCTAATGTCTGCCAGGATTTTGTCATAAGAGGTTAAATGACTAAATAAAATTTGAAAACTCTGATTAAACCTTCAAGAGAGAAATTTTTGTACTTGTTAAAATTCATTTCATTTATAATATTTCGAAATGTAATTTCAAAATTAATTTGCAACAAAACATTAAGTTTAAAATTATGATTATCATCTAATAACTCATACGATGTCAGTTTCATTATGTGACAAATTTCAAAAAAGAAAGAAAAAATATGAACGCAATTGTCAGTTTTTTTTCCTTCTCTTAAAAGCAGCCCGTAATGGTACCGAAAAGTCGATATAAGCTAATTAGTAATATACCGGATTTCTTTGTCCTTGCTTCGTCTAAACATTAATATCAATAAAGAAATCTCTATACTTTGGCACGCTACCAAAATTAGTAAATGAGGGCCAGTTTGCGCCAAGTACCGATCGGAACGGCAGAAAAATGTGCTATAATTCTTAATTCGCATTAGTTTCGTTAAGGGATTGGAAATGGTTGATAATAATATGGAATGAGGAGATTTTATATCGAAGGACAAGGAATTGTATGGGAGTTTTTATAATATAAAACGAAAAAAGGGATGAATGGAAAAAAAAATATTTTTAGAATGTATGAGAATGGAGAGGATATAATATTGGCGGATGACTATGTCAGTAGAATAATCTGTATATATAGTATGGTAGAAGGTTTTTGAGGATTTTTTATGTTCGAAGGGTTGCATGTCGTCACGTTATTGGGTGTCTGCAATAATACTCACACAGTACAAAATTTATTGGGAACTAGTAATAAGGAGATTTCCGTTTATATGTTCTTTGGATGATTATTTCCTGTATTTTGGGGGACGGAATATCGATCAATTTGAAAGAAATTACCAATTTAAAGACACGTTAAAGTATGTAGTTTATAAAAGCGAGGAAAACAAGGAAATATTAAATTTATATGAAAATATTTTTCTTCCCCGAAATATAAAAACATAAAACCATAGAAAAGTAAGTTAGTATATAAAATGTCGAATAAAACTTTGAAAATTATATGACCTTGAAATGGAAAATGTTCAAGTTTTCCCCACAAAACTTTTATGTTTTTAAGATTATTCTATAAGGATTGGGTATATATATATTGGATTGTCTGGGAAGTTCTCGCCTGTTTTTAAACAAAAAACAATAATCAAAGTTTTATTTTAATAATATGACTTTAATCAACAAAATGTTCATCACTTAAATTCTTCTTTAAGTATGTAGTGTAATGGGTTTAAAATGTTATCTACATCAAATTTTAGAAGTTTAGATTTAGAAAAATATAAAAAATACATATTTAGAGACGATAAAATAAAAGCCGTAAAGATTTGAATATGTGTTCCCCATTTGAAAGAAACGAAAGATAAGCCAGTGTAACGCGTATGCCATATAACAATAAAATTGATCCGGTTCTTGCAATTAAGGAGCGGTTCAATATCCCTGATACAATCTTGAATAATGGAGTGATAAAGAATAATGTCAGCGATCATGAGAGAACTGGAAAAGTGATCTCAGTTTCATTTCTTCTATAAGAGGTTTCTGGTTCCTTAAAGAATTCTTATCGTATTGTTAATCGCTTTACACAAGTTACTTTTTCTAAATGATTTCGTCGCATGGATCAACCTTTAGGCTAATTGACATATATTGAAAGTGGATTAGGATTTGCTTACACATATATACATAGCAAAATTATTATTAAATAGAGCTTAAAATTAAACTTGCAAATTTACCATTTACTGGTAGGGTTGTCAACTTTTGAAAGCGTGATTACCGCCGATTTAAATTAAAATAAAGATAGAGGGCTGGAGAAAACTGGAGATTATTGCAGATATCTTAAAGACAAGATAACTTATAAAACAGTATATAGACATTTAAAGACAAGAATAAAACATTTATAGTTATTACATTTAGTTATGATACAAGCCATACAGCAACATCTAATGAAAATGATCAGAACATTTTTGAAGAATTTAAGGAATGATTTCAAAATGACTACAATTCCAATTGTATTACAGACTCTTCACTTCTAAATTATTATAGTTTGTATGTAACTCAATTTAAAAAAAATCTTTCACTCAAAATCATTTAAGATGTACTATACCTACTTTGAAATATTTGGTTTCATTAAGAAAATACTTTAAAAATGAATATGGAACTTGCTAATATATTTTCTTCTATTCCGATTTCATAATAATGACCCCAAATTATTTATTTTCTTATTTGTTTTGCTTTAGGGACTTAGCTACAATGAAGACAATAACAAACTTTCGAAGGACATCTAAGCAATAATTTGATTTACATTTTAAATAAACTTCGTACCCTCTCGCCTTTCATTAGTCTGTAATTAATCACTTAATGGAATCAGACTTGAGTGCAAATTTTTGTTCTGACTATTAATCTACTTGGAAGCTAATCAATGGTAGTAATTAATTTAGGTTTGAGTAAATAAAAAAAAAAAAAATTTACGTAATATATTCGTACATTAGTCGTCCATAGTAATTTAATTTTAAAAATCGAATTCGTATATTTGTTAATTTAAAGCTTCTATAAAACCATATATTTACAGCTGTATAGATATTAAAGAAAAACTTTATGTTGGAAATTAATGGTCGAAATCAGTAGTGGGAATGAAACGGAACTTTGGTATATTAGGCTTGAGGCTTGATAGCTAATGAGCTGATCGTTGATTTAGGCCTTGACCTCACGTGAAAAACTATCCGTTACTGAAACGAATTCAGGGGTTATTATTACAATTTAGGAGAGTTTAGAGGTTGACTACATTTATACTGATTTTGATAAACTATCATAAAGGATACCATATTTAGAAAAAAAAAATTCAAATAACATTCAACAATTTTAATTACAATACTTTGTTGTATTAGTTTTTAGTAGTTTACGGGGTACACTATCTTAAGCCCACCCTTTCCAGCTCTTCTCTTTCTAACTTCCTTGCAATTTTTTAATAATACTAATTTTCGTTATACTACAAGTTAAAAAACATATTTACTTTATTTGTTTGCTTGAAATTTTTTGAAAATTATTTCTTCAAATTTGGCACATACATACTTAATCCTGTTTTTCTTTCTTAGTAAAAATGTATACGAAAATTAGAGACACAAATTCCGTCATTCAGTTACGTGTCACGTGGGAATTGCCTTATTTCCTAACATAATGCTTCCATTTTTTTTTCGTCACAATATCGCGAAGTAACATTGAAACTTTTTTTTCTTTGCCTGTTAAAAAATTCACTTGACAAATTGATATTTGCATTTAAATTGAAAATTACAGTGGTCCTGTGGTCACAATGGTAAAATTTATCTTCTATAGAGTACAATTTTTCTTTTTATATTTGAATTTTTATGAGCATCAAAATCATTTATTATCCTCCAGTTTCTTATCGTCGACCGAATGCCAATACAACATCAACGGAGAAAATATGGAAAAGTGCCATAACTTATAATGAAAATATAAGGGATGATTTTGAAGAAGGTTTTGGAATTTCGTTTTGCCTGTTTTTTTTTTTGTGGGAAGATCAGAAAAATTATTGTTCAAAATGTTGCTAATTTAGATAATTGCCGTACAATTATCCAAATGAACAGTCTAACAAATGGTTCGTGTTGTGATTTTTGTACATTCTTGATTTCTGTTTTCTTTTTGTTTCGATTAATTTTCTTGAAAAGAGATATGGGACACATGTTTTCTAATGAGTTGGCTCAGCTTTTGGATCATATTGAGAGGGTGACTGACATTATTCCGGATTAATAAATAGCAATAATTTGTTTCATTTAAGTTATAAATAAATTAATCATGCAATAAAGCATATGTTAAGTCTTGATTAAAATAAGTTTTGATATTTCATTTTTTCTTACAATTATTAAATAGTTCGAGTCATCAAAAATACAATTACTTTATTAGTTTTGATGGTACAATGTCTACTGCTGATTAACATTAAATTCTAAATTATGTTGTACACACCGAATTTCATCGCATAAACTCTCTATCGAAAGTTTTGTTGGTTTCAATCGAATACCTCCGGATTTCTAAATAAACAAATGTACAGGGTATTTCAATGTGTTCAAGGAACAAGTTATTATTGACTGGCTCAAAGATACAAGTTGTTTCCTTTCTTAATGTAAAATAAGATATCGTAAAGAAAAAGTATAAAAATTTCACATAAGATCACACAAGAACATTATCATTTTATGCGCTCCCCTATATGTATTCTACAACTTACATTTAAAACATCTTTTTCTAAACCCTTTCTTTTATGAGATATTATCATGCGTAATCTTAAATGGAGCACGTGTTATTATATTAGAGAATTATAAGTAACTTGTTTTTAAAAAGTTCCACCATAGAGTATCCGTTTTTGCTGGTCCATATTCAAAACAATAGAGATCTATTCCTCCTTCTAGCCAACATGGATTCACTAAGATTTTGACATCGAGGCTAAAATTACTGATAGAACAGAAATTATCCAGAAGTGCCCAAACTCTGAACTGTATTCCCATTACTTTAAAAGAAAGAAGAATTATTATCAGTATAGTGCACTAACTATCACAATATTAATCTGATATGAGATACTATAAGTTAAAGAAAAGTATTTCTTTTTTGACTATTTTAAATTTTAAATTTAAATAATTCTGAATATGATATGAAATTCCCTAGGTTTTTATAACATGATAATATCAGGTTTTGTTTTTAACCCTTTAGCAAAAATGTCACGATAATAATGTATATTCGATAGAATACTTGCAAAATAATATAGTCATATATCATTCTGTATAACTTCTTACTTAAATTTACACTTTTTTTGGTAGTAAATAAATAACTCATACAAAAAGGTGTCACGATAAATCCTAAGCTCAAGTGTAAACCGAAAAACTAAGCAAAATATAAGAAAATCCAAAAACCGAAAGTAATAAATTCTTCAAAGATATAAAAAGTAAAATTTCCTCCAAAAAAGATAAATCATGCAATCGAAATATTTTTATACTTACAGAAATTTTTGGTAGGATAGTGAACGGACCTGGAATCAAAGAATTATCCATGGAATTTATCTGATATGATCTCTCGTAAGTTCTAACCTTTACCATATACTATAAATTTTCATCGTAATCTGATTTCTTTCGATTTGTGAAATGTACATAAAAAAGCAAAATAACTATGCTCGATACACTCTGATCCCGAATGTTGACTCTATCTTTTATATTATCCGAAGATGAATAAAAATATTCTCCTGCCTCTATGAGTTCTACGAGTTATTTATGACTTCACAAATAAATCTTGATCTAGTTAGACTATTATATGATATTATACTTTTCTTGGGATGCAAAGTCGACGGAATTCTATACCACAATATTTTTTTTTTACATGTTCCATATATGAACGTAAGTTAGTGTAAAATATTTCTAATATTCAAGTCAATGGATGCTGTAGCATACCTTAAATTGTCTGGGATCCACGTATTTTAAGCGACGGATATAACATTCTCGTAAGGATATGTGTCAGCCGTTAAACGAGGCGTTATCCCATATGCAAAGTGTTTATGAGGGTAAAATTTCTAAGAAAAAAAAAACTGCTTTGCTGGCATACCGACATTTTTTATGAATTTAATTTTCTTGTCATCTGAAAATTGTAACTCAAAACTACTGGCAACCATTCGTAAGAAAATATACGTTTATTCTCTTCTTGGAATTTAACAAAATGAGAATTTTTGAATTTTTAATATATTATACGCGTTTATAAGAATTATGAACTTTTAGAATATTGAAAGAAATTTCCAGTTTTAAATAATTTAAACTTTAATCAAATAAAACGCTGAAACAATTTGACTTTTAGGAAGTTTTTTTAAAGAAACTATTCATTCCAATTTTTTAAATTTTTAGAGTATTTTGTTACTTATAGTAAACTAATTATATGTAACTAGTTGAATTTCTCGGCGCTACTCGGTGACCCTTGATAATTAAAAATTTAGATTTAATGTAAAAACATTTCATGTTAAGTTAACTCGATTCAAAATACAATATTTATAGCCGATTCGTAGAAATAGGACTGGTAGTTAGCAAGTGGAATAAAACTTAAATCTACTTAAATTGATAGACTTTAAAAGCCTTAAGTCCTTGCTTTTCGTGGGATTCATTGCATTTACTGAAAGTTGCTTTGTATACTTTTTTTTCTGATGGAAATTCTTTTGTTCGAACGTAGACATTGAATATCAAGCTGTAGCTTTAGAAAATCATATACCAGAATAAAACTGACAAAGAAAAGTATTTTAACGTGTTACCTCTTCCCAAAATTAAATGGCATTTTCCGCACAATTCGTTACTAACTCTTTTTTATTTTTATGAATTATGAAAGTAAAAACATTTTTTTTTGGGATATGTATGCCATCGAAATAGCATAACCGTACTTCCGGAGGGAATGTTGATGTTGAGGTTTTTCTTGTTTTTTCCTGATACATTTTCCAAATTTTTTTTTTGTTTATGTAGACGCCAACAAGCTGGTTTTCGAAATTGAATAGGAAAATGTTTTGTACTCTCTGAAAAAGAACGGAATGAAGAGAACATGATCTTCTTTGACTTGAACAAATCATAGCAGAGAATGAGATGTTCTTGTGAAAAATGTTGGCCCTTGTTAACAAGTTAAAGGGGTTACTTGTCAACACAGTAACAAAAGGTATAGACTATAGGGCGAGGGTGTGTAGATAAAATAATACATAAAACATTTTTTTTCAATAATGTGTTCTAATAATAAAATCTAATAAAAGAATTATGATAATAAAAAAGGGTACAGGTACTTTCTTTATAGTGTATAAATTGGAGAATAAGTGTTAATATTTCTAGCTTCAAGCAGTTTTGAAGGAGCTTTTTTTTAGTTAGTTTTAAAGATATGCAATTTCTCGTTTCTACAGGTGATAATCACCATCAGGTTGTCATGGTAATATATATATATATACATATTTCTCAAAATAGTAGATAAAACCATATAACTGGGTTCAGTACTAGACAACAAAGAAAATATTTTAATTTCCTTTTTTTTTCGTGTATCGTCAAAAACCTTTTGAAAGTTACCAGTTACAAGTGTTGACAGTGTCTATACACGTTCAAATTAGGTCCCATGTATATAAAAGGATATTATAGTCGAAATGGGTTTTATTTCTTTTCTTTTTTGCTCTTTAATTTCCTTTGGGTTATTGTTGTTCATTTGGAAACTTGTTCTATGGGACTATACCCATCTCCACATATATATATATATATACAATATAATGTATATATCCTTCGAAGCTAATTTTATGATGTACGAATACACATGTTCATATTTAAAATAGGGATTCACATCATATACATTTATTTCTAAAAAGATAGATTTATAGAAGTTCTCGTATTTTGAAAAGAAAGGATGATTTTTAGTTTCATATGAAATTTTTGAATAGCTTTATACATATACATATATGTTTAAATAAAACTATGAATCTGGGGATTCAGATTGACTGTTAATTTTCCATTGAAAAGTCTGCCTATTTAAAAAAGGAACTTAAATTATTTTCATTTTTTTTTTGTAATTTATTTGACTATAAAA
Source organism: Xylophagus ater (assembly GCA_963422695.1). Lineage (NCBI taxonomy): Eukaryota > Metazoa > Arthropoda > Insecta > Diptera > Xylophagidae > Xylophagus > Xylophagus ater. Next base: position 47,152,960 of record OY730484.1, read on the forward strand.
GTAATAATTTTTACTAATTAAATATTTTTTTTTAGACTACGTAAGATATATTATTTAATATTCTCAATTCATTATCAAGAAATTTGAAATTCTTTGATATTGTGGCCTTAAGCTGGATATCATATTAATATTACTTTAAGAGTTTATTAGTATTTAAATTACACCTTATTAAAGGAGTATATTCTCCTGTCGTGAATGATTTCACATAACACCTAATTTTCTTTATATCCCACGTCTGCTAAGATCAAAGAAAATTTAATTTTTCTTTGCATAAGGTATAATACTCGTAACCATCATATATAGTGCATATATAACCATTATACAATTCCAGGGATAGGTTACTTTTCTGCCTTATGCTACTATGAAATATTTAACAAGAGGAATATGAAGATTTTATATGATAGATTTCGAAATTTGGAATAGCAGCTTTGTAATAAAAACTCAATTTAATTTTGCATTAGAGCGAAATCTATATATGGTATATTTAAAAATGACTTATAGAAGAAAAGTATTGTTATTAATTCGCTTTCTGAGCTAACCCAAAAGTCTATAAAATCGTTAGAATTAAAAGAAAGTTAGAATATGTATTAGAAAGAGAAAATTCGATTTTACTCCAAAGCGGTTTAAAATTCAATTAAGCATTGCATGGTTAATTTAAAGTTAATATACTATACATAGAACTGATAAAACTGAAAAAGAGCAATAAGTGTTCTTGTGATATAATTCAATGATGATATGTTCCAAAGTCATCTTGGAAATCAGCTCGAAGTTTCCAGACTTTTCAATACTGCTATTTAAAAAAATGTTCAAAAATTATGCTAGAAAGGTCTCCATTACTGTCATAAAATAAATTAATTTATATAAAATATTAATAACACAAAAAAATGAATTTATTTCAACTTTGAAATTATTGAAATGTGCCTCACTCTTAAAAATATTATATTGAAAATCATTTCAAATATTGATAAATGGTACTTGAAAAAATATTTATAAATTGTTTTCAGATGAATGCATCAGTTCCATCAATTTTCTTAAATACGATGATAAAAAGCACAAAACAAGAAATCCTTCAAAGAAGTTCTTGAGACGTGACTTCCACCAAAATTGGTTAATAAATTATATAGAAATGTAAATATAAGAAAATGGTGAAAAAAATGAGAATCTTTGAAAATATATTTTTGAAGTTGTCTTTTGCCAAAAAACGATTTTCTTTTTAACATTTTACAGATATCTATCTATCTATCAACACAGGAATGAAACCTACAAGAATTCTTCAGTTAAAATGGAAACAGAGATTTTTTTTCTTCGAAAAACTCATACAAAAATGGAAAAACATAATTTAAGAAATTGCCAAAGGTTTGAAGAGTATAAGTGAATATGAAAATTTCACCGGCAACATAATGTATAAGTTATATGTATGTAAAAGACCAAGTTTCCTCATATCATCAGCCGTTTGGTAGTTTTTTTTTTTTGGTGGATGTCTGACAATTTGACTTCCGTAATATGGTGTACCTTACAGTTCTCATAATTTTATGTTCATTCAGAAGAAGAAATGATGAGCAACACTGAAGATGACAGGTAATTTGCCAATAGGAAAATACCAGGAAAATGTTTTTTTTTTTATTTTATACTACTGGGAAGAAAAAGTTAATCATATCTCCATATGAAAGGCGTATAAAAAATTAAAATTTTGTTTAATTTAATGGTTTCAGGCGATAATATTTTAATTTTTGGAAATATATTAGAACACATTTTTATTGGATTGGAATCATTTGCGTATATTTACACATAAAAAAGGTAAACCAACAAATCCATGAATGTAAATGACATGAAATATTTAGTTTTAATTGAAATGTGAAAAAATATTTTATATATTTGGTATCTTTGAGTTTGACATCAGCAACATCGTAATTGGAAATAGGAAAAAGGAAAAAAAGATGGAGTTGATTTGTATTTTTAAATTGAATTACCAAATATCTATTCCAAATTTATGCGAAATGGGTTGTGAATCACGATAATTTGTGAGTTTTAAAATTACTGAGAATAAATGCTAATGCAAAATTGTTGCTCTACACACGGAAAAATTGTAAAGTCGAACACAGGTCATTTTATAATATTAGGAATACACGACCTATATGCCATCAATGTTATAATATCCCTAAATAAGCACTAAAATCTGCTCTGTCTTCATTTGGCTTTTTTCTTCGTTTTTGGAATTATGGTATTATGTAGAAAATAGGCCCTAATAGCTTAAATGTATTCTGTAAATTTTGTTCAAATCGGTATATTAGTTTTTAAAGTATGTACATCCAAAAAACTTTATGAACAGACTTATTATCTCCTACGACAATTTTTTTCACATTGTCCTTGTATCGATTTTTTTGAAATTTAGCATAATATCGTCTATTTATATGGTCAATGTATAGAAACAATTTCAATAAAATTGGTGTACAAACTTTCCAGTTAAAACCGAAAAACTACAAAAAAAAAACAACACAACTTTCTAGTCACTTTGCTTTATAACTTCGCTTCCCCTCGGTCGATTTTGCTGAAATGCAACACCAAATCAAGTTAAGGAATAACGAACTTACATTTTCAATTTCATCAAAATCTGATAACACAGTTTTGAGTTATCTTGTACACGGGCGGACGGACATGCATAAATTAATATATGGTAACTTTTGATTTTCTACACACACAAACACTTCTCCGATGATTATTTCTATCGGTTATATACTTTAGTGAAAAAACCAATGTACCCTCTAGTATTATCTACCATAGGGCATAATTATTATATTACAAAAAATTTTCAAATCTTCTATGAAACGACCAAAAATTTCATGGCTAAGTAATTTTTTTTTTCGAATTAATGGAAGTTTCACTAGAATCCTTTTCGAGTTCAAGAAATTTATCAGTCTCTATATTCATATGTTTTCATGATAAATTGCAAAAGAAAAAAAAAATGTCTTTGAAATGGGACGCCATTTTATGTTGTACTTTTGGATTAGTGACGCGCCCAGTTTAGAATCTTTTTCTTTTTTTATTTAAAATTTATAATCCAATTTCTCGACTTACCAATAATATGTTCTTGATAAAAAATTATATCCACATTAAATTAAAATATTATTAAATCAAAATCACAAACAAAACCGAATTTTTATTAAAATTTTCACGGCGATCTTTTTGCTTCCATAAAACCACATTTGTTTAAAACTTTTCTTCACTTTTTATTTTTAAAACAATTAAAAAACACATGAAACTTTATAAACTAATAAAAAATTAAAAATTAATGTTTTAATTGAATTATAGAAATCAGCGCGAAATAAACCGACTTGCACTTCCATGGCATTGAAACACAAACTAACTCTAAATCGCGCCAATTTGTTTGTTTATTAGCGTCTATCAAATAAAGCCGGGGCGGTACATGTACATGTAACATATAGTATTTTTTTTCAACAAACTTTTTTCAACAGAAATACGTGTTTTGAAATTTAGGGAATCTAAATCGACTATTTTTTAATAGAAGCATTTTTTGAAAACCGATATTCATAAAATTTGGTACAAATTTGATCTGATTAGTTTTTGCACGGAAATAAAAAATCGGAAATGAAGCTTTTAGGGTCATTTCTTTTTTTTGGTCCTTCTGCCTGTCCTGTTATTGACAAAAAAAATTATTTTCGATGTGTTGTAGAGAATCAGTTGAAACGTGGAGAAATTAAGTCATGGAGTTGGAGGTCGGAGGGGTTACAAAGGGGGGTTTGACGGAAGCTTATTTTGGAAAACATCATTTGTAATCTTAAATATACCTTGGGCATGATTATGGCTTAAAACAATGTTATCGGGGTTTTCATGGCGGACATTTTGGAGCATATGACAAAGTTGTATCTCTCACCGTTTTCGCGCTGTAGTCGATAAAATTTTTTGAACTTTTTATATAGAGGGCACACGCGATTACAATGTTCAGCAAAGTGGTACATATTTTCATGGGGAATATTTTGGCCGAAGATCAGTCATCTCTAAGTTGTTTTGTCCTTTACCTTATCGACGTTTCTTGCTTTTACCTGATATATATGTTTTACAGGAGCTAAGACATGAAATATATCTCCAATGGGGAAAATATACGAAAACATCCAATAGCTCAAAGGGGTAGTTATGGGAAGAATGGGAGATGATATGGGGTATATAAGGATTATAACACCACATAAATAAATAATGTTTTTATTTTATTTTAATTTTATAATTTGTAACATAAGGACACTGGTAAGAGGACTGCTTATCAGCAGGCTGGGATTCGTCTCCGGTCTGCCAATAGGAAGGTCCAGAAGTACGGTGCAATGGATCCCAGTGTCCTCAGCCTCTGGGAGAAAGTGCAATACGAACGGGCCAAATTGGTAGCTGGAGATGCTAGCTTGAAGAGTTTACTTGCCAGTCATCAGGCTAAGGTGGTGGAGGAAGAAGATGCTGCTCCTCGGGATCCCATTGCGGGATCATCAAACGAGGATGGTTTCGTAACGGTTAAGGCAAAAGTAACCGTTTTTTGGGCAAACGTGACAGGTCGGGGGACGACGTCACGCAAGGCGAGGCTAAAAAGCCTAAACAAAAGGTTTCTACAGCGACACGCAATAGGCCTGTGAATGCAGAGCTGGACAAGTTGCGTGTGGCTGTAGTTAACGAGCAGCAGTCAGATGGCCGATTAACCCTCGACCAGTGGCAAAAATCGAGGAGGGGTTTTAGATGGCTATGCTGACTTTTTACGAGTCAGCTGCCGAAGATCAGGAATTGCTCTTCGATGGCACTGGTTGGGAGGGTGGACAGAATAGGCAGATGAAGGCTGAGGGATGGAAGGTACTGATGGTGGGACCCCAGAAGGAACACGGCCAGAATTACCTTCTATCACTCAGCCGTGAATCACTTCCCTATCTGTAGAAGTTTAAGGGGATGGTAAGGTATAGTGGGCAGGGTGGTGATAAAACCACCTGCCCACACTAAAGGAATCGAACAGGAGGAGCCGGTAACCAGTGATGGAGGTAGTACAAATCAACTTCCATCACAGTAGAACGGCTATTGCCTGCCTAGCAGAACTACTTTCTAGGCAGAATATCACAGCGGCTTTAGTCCAGGAACCCTGGATCAACAACAGGAAACAATTATCAGGACTAAAGGTAAGAGACTTTACTCTTTTCTACAAAAAATCGGAAGGGAAAGTCAGAACTTGTATCTTACTGAAAAATACAGTTAAAGCTTTTCTTTTGGAAAATTACAGCTCTGAGGATGTTACAGTAGTGGTATGCGATTGGAAGCAGCAGAAAGGGAACCTTTGTGTCTGGTTTCGGCATATCTACCCTACGACGGACAGATGGCGGATCTGCCACCAGAAGGTTTAAGGCAGCTAGTTGCACGGAACACGTGCGAGTTCGTTATCGGATGTGATGCCAACGCTCACCACACACAATGGGGAAGTAAGGACACCAATGAAAGAGGTATGTTACTATTTGATTTCATTATATTATCCAATCTAGTAATCTGTAACGTAGGGAATGGCCCAACTTTTGTAATTAAAAATAGGCAGGAAGTTTTAGATATTTCATTAACTAACATTTCCCAATTTGAAATAGGAAGATGGAGGGTCTCGCAGGAGCCCCCCCTCTCTGATCACAAATGGATCTTGTTCGAGGTTAAGGCTCGAATAGACAAGAGAGCACCCTTTAGAAACCCTAGGAAAACTGACGGGGAAGGCTTTGCGCACTCACTGAGCAATAATAGGCTCAAGGAGCCTCCTAGATCATTCAAGTGCAGAAATAGTGTGGACAGAGCAGTTAATTACCTTAGCAATGAAGTAATTAAAGCTTTCGAAAAATCGTGCCCAATATCTAGACCACCTAGAAGGCAAAAACCTATCTGGTGGAACTAAGATATTACGGTCATGAGAAAGAATGTCGGGAAACTATACAACAAAGCAAGCTGGAGTAACCTTGGAGAAGACTGGGAACTGTACAAGGCAAATAAACGGGAATTCAAATACGTCATCAGAAAGGCTAAAAGACTTTCGTGGAGAACGTATTGCGAGGACATCACGGAAACTAGCGAAGCATCAAGACTAAGGAAGATACTGTCAAAGGAGGACAGCGTCCCCAGCTTTATCAAAAGCGGGGACGGATCATGGGTGGAAGACAGTCGAGAGGCTTTAGAATCGCTTATAGCCACTCACTTTCTAGGAAGCGTGGAACGGGAAGAAGAAGAGGAACTTCCGGCAGTGCGGAAACTCAGCTGGCGGAAGATCGACTCCATCACAAGTAGGAATAAGCTCATTTGGGCAGTCGAATCTTTCATGCCATACAAATCCCCGGGACCTGATGGCATCAGACCAATAATGGTGCAAAAGGCACCAGAAGCTGCAAAAAGCTGGCTTCAGACAATTTTCAGAAGTTGTCTACGGATGGCATATGTGCCTAGGATGTGGAGAGAAGCTAAGGTAATCTTTATACCAAAGGCAGGAAAAATCACTCATACACTGGTCAAGGACTTCAGACCTATCAGCCTATCTTCCTCTCTCCTGAAGATATTGGAAAGATTGGTCATTACTCATATTAGAGAGGTATGCGGAGGGGCTCTTTCGCACTCCCAACATGCATACCTCAAACATAAGTCTACGGAAACGGCTTTGCACGAAGCCATTAGTAAGATAGAGGATAGCATCAGCAATAAGGAATGTGCTCTTTTAGCTTTCCTGGACATTGAAGGGGCGTTCAACAACGTCAAAAGGGAAGCCATCATATGCGCACTAGAAGACGCAAATGTGGAAGGGGGAATTACTGATTGGATCAACATGCTACTGCGCTGTAGATATGTAAATGCAGCTTACGGGGACAGTGAAGCAAGGATGAGAATATGCAGAGGAACACCTCAGGGAGGAGTACTATCTCCATTCCTCTGGATTTTAGTGGTTGTTGGGATTCTTCAGAAACTCGGTAATGGTGGGATCTCAGTGGTAGCATACGCTGATGATCTTGCACTAATTGCTAGAGGTAAATTTCTGGACACCATTAGCGAACTATTGGAAACAGCTCTCAACAGGCTCAGCAAATGGGTCGGTTGCAACGGTCTTAACATCAATCCGGGTAAGATGGAATTGGTACTCTTCACCAGAATGTACAAGGTACCCCAGTTCAGACTGCCAAAGCTTGATGGAGTCACCTTAAATATATCTGAGGAAGTCAAATTCCTAGGACTTTGGCTGGACAAAAAGCTAGCATGGGGAATCAATACAGAAAACAGAGTAAAGAAAGCTTACAATGCTCTGTATGTATGCAGGAAGGCTGTAGGTAGAAATTGGGGGCTAAATCCTAGTATAATGCTCTGGCTTTATATTGCGGTGGCAAGGCCAATTCTAACCTATGGGGCACTGGTTTGGTGGGAGGCCACCAACAAAAAACATATACAAGGGAAACTCAATAGGGTTCAACGGTCTGCTTGTATTGGTGCAACAGGTGCGCTTCGAACAACACCAACGGCAACCCTGGAAACGATTTTGCATTTGTTGCCGATCGACTTGTACATTAAACAAGCGGCGGGTAAAAGTGCTCTGAGGCTAAGAAACCATGGGTTTCTCAAGAGACTGGATAAGGGTCATGGAAAGATCCTAAACTGGACCTTAGGTAGCGGTGCCAAGGCGGCAACGGACATCATATTGGAAATATTAAACTTTGATACCCCTTACAGGATGTTATACCCGGACAAAACAGACTGATATGACAATGAGGTTCCTATCGAAGGCGAAATTGCCATTTATACAGACGGATCTAAAACAGAGTACGGCGTAGGCTCGGGGGTATTCTCGGAAGATCTCAGCATAGCGAAATCTTTCCGACTTCCACTGGAATGCAACGTCTTCCAGGCGGAAATATTGGCAATTCAAAAGGCTGCAGAAACATCTAGTCTGGAGAAGATATCCTCCAGGGATATCTCGATCTACTCAGATAGCAAGGCAGCCATGAACGCGCTTAGTTCGGTAGCTGTTAACTCGGGAATAGTCAGTAGCTGTCGCAAGGTGTTGAAGACACTATGCGTTCAGAATAATGTTAGATTATGCTAGGTTCCAGCCCATTGCGGAATCGAGGGAAACGAATCGGCAGACATGCTGGCAAAGGAAGGTGCAGACGATTCAGAACACGAAATCACTGACGTACTGCCTTCCCTCTCGGCGTTTAAAGCACGTATCAAGGACAAAATTTTCAGGGAAGCCAACACACGATGGAGCAATCTTAGTGGGCACGAAGTGTCAAAAAGTTTGTGGCCGAAAATGAATCAGAAAAAGTCGAGGCTCATAATAGACTGGAATAGGAATCGTCTACGAACGATTATTGGAATAATGACGGGGCGCTGTCTGTTGAGGAAGCACGCTTAAAGACTGGGCTTGGTGCAAACCGACCTCTGTCAATATTGCGGAGACATAGGGGTGGCTGAAGACATCAAGCACATTTTATGCGAGCTCGTAACAACTTTTTGGGCAACCATTTCTTCGGGAATTTAGGAAAATTAAAAGCTTTAAAGAGGAATAGGTTCCCCCAGGGTAGCTCCTGGTTTCGTAGGGATCACAATGGGCCCATTAAGGTGCCAGGTGCTGTACGTAGTACCCCTACTCTACCTACCTACCTAACATAATTTTTATTTGAAACTAATTTATGTTTTAATATCTGAGAGCGACTACATTTTTAGTTCCAGAATTTAATATCGACTGAAAACTTAATATGTTTTTTCTATAGCAATAACTCTTAATGCTAACTAGATCAGAATAAAACTAAATTTGAAATTATTATTAATCTTGGAAAGTGGTGATTCATTTAGAGGTACTTTTTTCATAAGTAAAAAAAATTTAAAAAATTCAATTTTATCGGGTTATCTTTATTATCAAATAAAAGAACCATTCTTGACATTTATTTTTTAAAGATTATTTCTTTCAAATGTTGTTACATGTTGTTAACAAGATCCATTCTGAAGTTCCAATTTTAGAAGAATAATGCGAGTAATTTTTGTAATACAGTTGAATAATTTGTAAAAAAATGCAAAAAACTCATTAAAATTAATTAACTCTTTAATATTAAAGATTTTCTTTGTTTTCTAAAACTTTAAATTTAAATACTTTATTTGGAATTCTTTTCCTATTTAGGGAATTTTTCCCTTAAAAGTTATATATTCAAATATTTTGTTTTTATTATTATTAGTCTTATTATTTCAATCAACTACAAAACCGTTTTTGTTGTTACATCAAAAAACATTCTTCATATATTATATTTCTCTAATGTAGGGTAAAGCCATCACATTCCGACGTCTATTAAGTGATTAGCTTTCGCTTTGTTTCCTTTTAAATCTTTGTATATATAGTTAAGCACAAACAATGTTCATTTTCATTTGATGTTCATTTATATTATACAGTTTTAGTATGTTATACTATTTTGCATATGTGTCTCTTATGTAAGAATATATATGCATATATATATGACAAAAATGACATATAACTCGCTGATGATGTACAATAATAATAATAATAATAATAATGATTTATATTTGCTCTTATGTTGTTTAGAAAATTACCCACTTCTTCCGGTGAAATGATGCCATTTCAGAAAGGAAAGTTAGAATTCCAAATTTTAAGAAGGAAGTTAATTACTTCAGCTTTTGATGTAAAATTTCAAATATTGTTTGTAAAATAATAATGTTCAAGTAGGAATTCATTATTTTAAAGGTGCTTTCAATATCTTTAGTTAAATGAATAGCAAAAGAAAGTTTAAATATTAATTAAAGAAAAGAATTAGAATACAGTAAAAATGTGATAGTGATATAGTATGGTTTGTCTGCAAGGCTCAACCAATTTTAAAATATTTTTTAAATTAGGATTAGATAAATAAATCAATTGGCGGATGGTTTAGATATTGTTAAAACACGAGACATTTTTCTTGGGTCCTTGATCTTTCAATGACGACTGGTTCGGTATCCAAAACCTAATCAAAACGGATAACTAATGATATTTGAAAAAGATTAACATTTTTTTTAATTTCAGTTTATTAAATTTAATCACCAAAATCCTTAAAAGGTCGCAACAGCAATATGTCTAAATAATAAATATAATCCTTTAGGAAAAATGTAACAATTTGGTTCTTAAGAAAATTCACTGAACTGAAAATGTAATAACTTTGAAAGTTTATTTATTATTTAAATAAAATTAATTAATATAAAATTCTTAGAACTGTTTTATAAGACATTAAATTCAACAACATCTGATATAAAAGTGCATTCTAATTTATATAATTCCATCATGAGAATATGCTAGCAATTATTTTGAAATAGAAAATTTAGTACAAATTTTGTTTTCAAAGTTTCAATTCTAAGTTTCCCAATTGTCCCTTTTTACTGATATTTGTGTATATATATATAAACTATAAAACTAATTTGTATTCGTGATTTGTCTGTACAGATTTATTTGCTGTGGTTTCCCGCAAAACAATTAAATCCTTCCAAAACTTTGACAGTACTACCTCTTAGAAACGAGTTTTTGGGGAATGAATGTTTTGTCGGTTATGTGGTTGGTATTGGCTTAAAGGTAAAATATTTATCGTTACATCAATTTTATTATTAATTTAAAGAAATTGTATGGTAGGAAGACATGAACGAATCATCACTGTACAGGATTTTCAACATTACATAATAAATCAAAAACATTTGAAAAGATAGCTTAAAAGTTTTTCGAAAATTTTTGAAATCATTATAATATGAAAATCACAGTATTTTATAAATTCTTATACTATTCCCTTAAAACTACTTTATCCAAATGAAAATAGCCCAAACGGTCACATTCTTTAATAGCAGCTAACCTTCTTCTTAATAACCACATTCAAAGGAAATGTAAATTCCAAAACATCTTTGAAAAACTTATTCACCCACAAAATCTTCAAAAGATAGTTTCATAAATACTTAGACATTATATTTATGTACCCGTATATAGTACAGTGAACATCTTAGGGGGTTTTATGTACCCAAATATAGGAAAACCTTTCAGAAGTTCCTGACCACAAGACAGGACGTTAAAAGTTTTATGTGCTTAGATGGAATTTCTTTCCAAGATGTCAGACTTATGTCGAGTGCAATTACATTAATGAACGAAGCCATATATACTTTTGAAATACTTTTCCATATTACTAGAAAACCGTTGAAAGGGTTAGTTTAAGATCTAAGAATCTTAGTCTAAGATTATTTGGTGATATGTTTCCACTATGAGATGTATAAAAACAAATTCCGAACTAATTAATTTCATCAAATATTTTATAAAATGTGATTTTCTTATGCAAAATATATACAATCTTGTTTCAAGAAATATTCGATTTTAAGGTAACCTCAAAATCTTTTTCTCATCATAAAATACGTATTTTAAATAAATTACCAAATAGCTTATGTTTCGCAGTCATTCCCAAATGCGTTTTTCACATAGATTTTTCACATTTCGAAGATTTGCATATATTGTCGCATAAAGAGTCTAACAGTATATATTTTATGAAATATAACAGATGACGAGTTTCTAAATGGATCTTGGCACCCTTCATCCTTAGTGCTTATATTGTGTAGCACATATGGTTAGAAGAAGGTAAGTACGACTGAATGAATTTCATGTTCTTATGACACTATACGAAGGAAATGTCTTTTTAAAAGCTTTTCGCCATATCAGTCAATTTATTGTATTTTAGTTTTCTTTACGCGTATAACGTTTTCATCGAAAAAAAAATTTTTTTTATGCCGTTTGGATTTTAGAACACATATGCGTAAATTGAAATGAAAATTTTTTTAAAAAGCCCAAGCACATGCCAAATGTATTAAATCTGATATTTTCCAAAACAAAAATACAATAGGATAATATTTGATGTTTCCCGATACTTGTTTTGTTCAGGTGAGTTTAATCAAGGAAATAGAATTTTATAAAAGCATTACCTTTGGCAATTTTGTAGTTGTTATATGTTGGAGAATATGTATATATAATGGAGAAAATGTTGCAGAAAAGTATCAAATATAAGAATTTCTCAGAAATGCTATGGTTTTTTTACAATAATTTACAATATTACCTTTTTCAAACCTAATCTAAACTTACAACGAAAGAAATTCCAATTTTTGAAGATTTTCTTTGATCATCGTATCTATAGAAAAACTTTAAACATAGTTTAAATGATTTACCGATTTTTTAATGCGGTTTAACATTGTTATCCTATATATGAGGAGCTACGGAAGAGTTGTCTATAAATTAGGATGTACAAGATAGGTATATCTTTTAAAAACCAAACAGATAATAATTTCATTTAAACGAAGTATAAAAAATGACCGAGATTATAAAATTGAAATGGTTGTAAAATTCATAAATAAAAGAAGATATCTTATATCGATATTTATGAGCAAAACAAACTGCCATCAATTTTATTGGCATCCCCTCTGTTGATTCAATCAATTTTGGTTTAATATGCAAACAGGGCATCCCCTTGAGTTCTTTAAAAAAAAAAAAATAAATAAGAAAAAACAGGGGATCTGTTGCTCACTATAGTATCATTTTATTGGAAACAACACGGAAATATTAAAGACTTCAAATGGATATACTTTAAAATTGAATTAAAAATCGAAGGTTGGTAATCACGCAATCAATAATATTCTATTTTATTTAATAGAGATATGGTTATAAAATCATTTAGATATAAGATAACAAGAGTAACATTTGAATAAGATTTATAAATAGTATTTAGACATATTATGTATAAATATAATTACTAAAATCCACATAACATATGTGAAAATTTAAAAACCATTAATTTATCAAAAAATCATAGAAAATAAATCGTTTCCAATTAATGTCCGAACGATATTGTTCCTTTAGTGAAAAATGTACAATGGTAATTTTTTATCCATAAATTCAAAATAAAGGTGGCACCAAATCATAACTGAGAATAACATCGGATAACGAGAGCTTTATTATAGAATATGAATTTTCGATGTGGAATTCTATAATATTGATGGGAACCCAAATTGACATGTATACAATGAATGACACGCATATATCAGTATCTAGCTTTTGATTGATTTTATATCCCCAAAAAAACAGTCTATAATACCACGTACCACGGTGTCAAACAAGCCACCGAGTTTCATATATGCCAATGCCACGGGTGGGTAAACAGTGATTTGCGGTAATATCTATAAAGTTTTCTTTTTGTTTTTGTGTCAAAGGGGTGAAGCACATCATTGCAATATACATATGACTGAAGGGTTAAAGTCAACATGAGTTTTTTTTTGTGTTTCGGTTTTTAGTTATTTTATGACTTTTATAGTATATTCAGCTGACAAGTACTTTGAATTTTTGAAAAATGATATCAAAACAAAATGTATATAGACATGAGATAATAATAATGAATTGTTATGAAAAAATGAAAAGGGCTTATTTATGAATATATGAAAACGTTAATTTGGTCACATGTGTAAATACCAGGCTTTTAATGTTGAGCTAATTATCATATATTAAATAGAAAATATTATTATTGTTATATTATATATATTGTATACATATATTACTATTATATATATTATATCGTTTGGTTGTACAGTGAATAAAAAATATTTTAGCTATAAATATAAATTATGGGAAAATAGTGCATAGTTAAGATAGATTTTGACTCCTTGGTTACAATTTGACCTTGGGATATATAAAGCGGTGGTACAAAGAGTTTTCTGACCAACATGTCCCTTTATATCATTTTTAACCATTGTTGGGATATGCCAGTCAATAGGCTGGTATCCTTCAACGTATAGATTTTTACATTTTGTGTTAAACAACCTCTGAAATGACCCTCCTTTGTTGCCTTCTTACAAATCCTTAACGAATTTAACTAATTTAGCTAAACTACAATGTCCTGCACCTAACCATTCGATAAATTTACTTGATGAAATAAAACCAAATTCTACCACAGGATTGTTAAGCAGTAAAAACGACAAGGAATTGACTATTTTTATGCTCGGTGTTATCTTGAGTCCTGTGAAAATGACAGTTTAAGCATGAGTCTAATTGTAGATCTTTCCAACGCTTCATAATCTACCATTTTTGAAGCGGCAGCAGCGGTCTTTTTATCATAATTTTGTAGTGTTTGCACTTATTGTCAGTCATCGGTATCTTAAAAACTAATAAATTAAACATTATAAGTTATTATATTACCTCTATTAATTTAATGTGATTTATAATTTGAATTTCTTCAATGATCATTAAAAAGTCCTTGACGAATGCAGCTTTTTATTTATCGCATTTTTTTTTTGTTTACTTCCAGGACAATAAAGATTAACTAAATTTATAAAATTGAAATGTCAAGAGTCACTTTACAGGATAAACCTTAAATATGTAACAAGTGGGGAGTCATCCTCTATATATTTAAATACTTCTTCAAATCTCTGTAACTGGGGCTTATCCTTTATCAAATTGCAAAATAAAAAACTGAACTGAAAGTAGAATTGGGGGAGTTAAAATAGCGCTTGGAAAAATTCACACATCCTCATTATATCCGTATATACATTTATTTTTTTTTTTTTTTCCAGTTTTCTGTGTGGATTTTGAAGTGTCACCATAAAAAATCCTCTTTTTCACTTGACGCCGAGGGCTTTTCACATTTACCTAAGTGTAAAAACCGTAAAATTATTTAGATTAAACTCTTTTGTATTTGTTTTCCTTTCTTTTATTTTTATTTTTTAAATACGATTTTATGGGAAAAAAAATTTAAATAAAAACTTCATTAAAATAATATATTATTTTACATAAAATTTTTTAAATGAATGTTTTATTTAATTTTCATGATCTTGTTAAAAATGTGTAGAACGTTCTTTTATGGATTAATTTTTTGCTTTTATTTTTTAATATTTGGTCAACGCTATCAAATGTCAGTTATCTGTTCTCCATCGTATACTATACTCCGCAACTTTCTTAAAAACCGTACTTGAAGTTTAAATTTCTTAGATATCATGACACATTCAGAACTTGTTTTTGCTTCAAACATTAATTACTTCATTAATTAGTTAACTTAGTGAATTACTTAATATGATAAATATGATACATATTTGAATAGATCTATAATATGTTAAAATACAGAAACAAATTTTGTTATATTTTAATGATATCAGAAATATAGGAATCTTGAATTTAAAGTACAGCAACATTTCTTTTCATTCAATTAACAAAGTATGAACTTTTATTTTGCAATCATTTTCAGTGAGAACATTTTCTAGAAATGTCCATTTTTCATAGATTTGTAATTTGTTGGCAATCCTGTTCGTTATGATGAATTTTCTAACGAAGGGTCTAAACATTTGAAAAAAGGGACAAGCAATGATCCTCTATAAAATATGAATAGACGTCGTCTATATATTTCAATTTCCGATATGCCGTTGGCATTTTGAAAGCCGGAAAAGTATAAAAACAAGTATGGTTCCAGACTGAAAATCTGTAGTATAATTTTATGACATTGAGACTTCCTTGAATTATTGAAAATTTTTATTATTGTTCAGATTTTATGAAAACTTTCTTCCGATTTTAGAGTTTTAATTAGTGTCCTTATGAAATTTTGGAATCCAATTGTGTTTAAAAATCTTGTTAGAATCCGATTTGTAATAAAATTTCAACAACAAATTGAAGGGACATGTTCTTTTTTTTGGTATAGATTTGATTCGTGAAAATATAGTTGGTAAATTATTCGAAACATTCATTAAATTTTTGTCTAAAAAGTGATGAAAACCAATTGCGAAGAATTTGATTCTTAATAAAATTAAGATGGTTTATAGGATTTTTTTTCCCTTTGGGTTTTAAGTGGAAATAAAGACGAAAATACTGGGCTGGGCTCTGATATTGAACGTTGTACCCTCATTAAAATATTTTTGGCTATGCCACATCAAATAAGTAAACGTTCAGTGGACCATTACTAATGCTAATTAAAATCAGTCAAGTTGGTAGGTTTTTTTTTTGCGCGAAGCAAAAGCCCAACACAAATCTTACAAGATATTCTTTGATGTGGTAATTGCATTATACTCTGTTTTGGTTTTTAAAATTAACTAGAAGGTCTTCATTTATTTTTCGCTTCTTAATATGCGCTTCTGATGTTTGTTTGTTTTTGTTTTTTAAAGAACTGTTTAAGGACTTAACTTCAGTCACAAACAAAGGAAAATTAAAAGAAAACTTATAAAGACTAAAATCTTTGAGATATTTATTAAGATTTAATTTATTTGAAGTTTTATTCATTACTGTATTTTAGAAGTACCTACATTAGTGTTGTATTTTCATGTATGGATAATTTTTAAGATTTATGATCCTTTCTTACTTATACCTGCAGAAAGTTATAGATTTTACTTAAATGGATGTAAAGGGTTTTCCAAAAATGTACTTTGAGATGATCTTTTTCAATCTGAGTCTTTCATTTTAAATTGAAGTACTAGTGAATACGCTAAAGATAATGTCGTTCAAATGTCCACCCGAAAGTGTCAAAAACCTTATTGGACATACATAACCCTTTTTCAAATAATACAACTAAGTTTTTAATTGCTATTATTTCAATAACAGAGAATTCAATTATACTAACATATATCATTTTTGTATAAAAAAATTTCTGCTGAATAAATAAATTTCAACTTTTTCAAAAGAAAAATACAGGATTCTTTTTGGGAAAAATTCCTTTTCTAACTTATTTTATTCATGAATCTGTCAGTTTTATAGCGTTTTCTTTTACTGGATACCAATTCAGGGTTTATCTGATGGTCGAAAATCTTTCTAATGACAATTTCATGGGGACAAAATGGCAACAAATGTCTTTTTCGAAAAAAAGGGTTACATTATTTTATTCCTTTTGACTTCATACAAACATATTTGATATATGCGTAGGTCCAACATAAATTTTCCATTTGGTTACTTGTTGTCCCTTGAAACTTTAATGTTATACAAAATATTTTGTTATTTTTTATGTTTCATTTTGGACACTTTTTAAAGATATTTTATTTAAGAAATTCTTTTGTTAGATTTTACATGTCATTTTTAATTTTTTTTATTTTGTTTCTAGACTAGTACCTGACCAATGTTTATACAAATTAGGATTTTGCAGGCTTATTTTGTTTTTATAGTATTTGCTCTTTTGTATACAATATTTTAAATAACTTTAAATTTTACCGAACTCCCAGCAACGACTTCACCATTTTAATCTGTGTAAAGGTTCTGATTAGATATTTGTAAAAATTTAGCTATCAAACTGAATAATAAATCTTTTATTTTCTAAAAAAAAAAAACAAGGAAGAATCTTGCATTTTTATTTCGTTATCTTGTGTTATTATAAAAACATTTGTATTTTTTCCAATATTTGATATAAATTTTTATCCGAAAGCATATTATTATCACGTTAAATACATCTGTATGACAATAAGAAAACTGTAAAACGTTTATTTATAACTTTTATTCTCTTGTACTTGATTTGAAAAATGTTAACTTGAATGTTTATCCCGTTTAAAGAATTCATTCACTTCGCATGAAATATTTGGACAGATTTATGAGATTTTTATAATATAGAAGTCATGCGGCGTCTTCACATATCCTGTTTTTGTTGTTAAAGATGAATGCGAAATATTCCAACATATTCATATATTCAATAGATTTTGTAGTGAAAGAAGCTGAAATCAAATGATCCCCTTTTTTTTTCTTAAATCTCGCAAGCATAATTCAATAAATCTTATGAATATTACATAAATCCGAAATAATATGTATGATATGTATGATATGATATATGAAAATCGAGATCAGATAAGTTCTTGAAAACCAAATCAGTCGTGTAGTCATAAAAGTAAGTGTCTGTAAAAATTTATTATGATATCGTCCTTGGCTCCATTTTAATATTTTATTACTCGAACAAAAAAAAATAAAAGTTAGAAAAACAAGTTTAGTGACCAGCAAATTGAAATTAATAAATTGAGAAGATTTTAATTTACGTCTTTATATGAAATTGGGAACTATGATCGATTGAAACTGTCCTCGATCTCCAATAAAAAATATCACTGCAGCTTCCTTTGACGCAAATTATGGTATACGATTCTGTAAAAATTTCTTATTATGAAGAGCATTAGCGAATAATAAAAAGTCCGCATGGAAACTGCCTAATGTGGAAAATATTAGTAAATTGCTGTCAGATAGATGGCGAGATGTACGTGATAAATTTTCGCACATACTTATATAGATATAAGAAATAGAAAAGCGTATCGTATATCTCAAACAAATTTTAATTCCATTTTAATTGAAAGCATTATTTGAACAAATTGTTTAATAGAAATGAAAAAAACATTTTAAATTTTAATCTTTTCGTCCATTAACGTACGTGGAGCAAGAGACTGGATTAATATTGATGAGCTCCTAATCTTTATATATTATATATGAAATTTTTAGATTCTTATGATTTCGATACCATTTAGCTATTTGTATAATATGAAAATTTTCTAAAATTCATTCAAATTAATAAAATTATTAAGAAAAATAAACTCATTAAAAATGAAAAAACATATGCTATACATTTTTTGTATATAAAATGGAAAACTTTTTTTCTATAATTAATTCAACATTGTTAATCAGCTTAAGTACACTTTTAAGTAGATCTGGTGTTCACGATTTTTTTCTTCTTTTACACGATAATAAGTAGGTTTATATAAAATAAACACTGGCATTAAAAAAAAAAAACGAAAAGGATTTACAAAATCTCATCTGGATTTAAAAATTTCCCATAAAACAATTCAATTAAATAAAAAACTGACAAAATTCTTTTGTATATAAAAAAGATGATCATTAACACTGACGGTTTTTTTTTACATTTTTTCCCAAATTGTTATCATTAACTTTGATAAAAATGTAAAATGTGTACTTAACAGTTGTCCTAACAGCCATTCAGTATAAGCATCTTTTTTTTGCACATACAAAAATCATTCCCTCTTATTGACTCTTTTCTTATTCAAATGTTTAATTACTTGAAACCTTTTTTTATGATTGTTCAGGGATTTACTGTCTTCAAGATAAACGAAAAGGTGATACCTTCTTTTTAATGTTTTAATGAATTAAATACACTGCCAATCGATATACTGGAAGAATGTTTTTCCTCTGTATATAAATAATACAAATACAATATTAATATTTAAAAAATTTACAAGAAATTTTAATGTTGGCCGTAGATACAAATTAAAATAAACATATGGTGTGATCTGAAAATGAAAATCCCAGTTGTACTGGCACAGAGGTTTCTTGTCTTATATAAAATTTTGTTAAAATAGATAACTATTTTATATAAGACCCCTGTGCCAATTCAACAAGCAATATTTAAAAACTTAATTTAAAAATTTTTAAATACAATTTTTAGCTAAACTTGATCTCAAATGACTTTCCAGTTAATGCTTTTCGCAATTGGTGTTAACTTACAATAAACTCTCGATAATTTTTCACATCGGCAACGAAAGCAATAGGGATCTCATTCTTCTAGTTTCAACAACATCAAAAAATGCGTTTGAGAGATATCATATAAACTCATTTTTGCTACATACAAGTAGGTAGATAGACAGACAAATATATAGACAGACAGACATATAGGCAGAGAGATGAATGAACATTTTTTAGAAATATGTTTTTTTGAATTCACAATGCTTTATTTCCTTTTTATGGGACGATAGCAATAAAAAAGAATTCAACATTTTAAAATTATAGTATTTTGCAATTATTTCGAATATTATTTGAATCATTATTTAAGCTTTTTTTTAAAACAGAAAAAAAATATGTTTTTTAAATGCTGTTGAAGAGAAACTTCCTTCTATATTGTATTGAAATATGTACATAAAAATAATGTGTAAAATTCTTATCATCTTCAGCCCAAAAGTGTATAAAGTCCATTTATATGGTTAAATGGCTTTGTGTTTTTAAGAGAAAATTTTCTGGGTTGTAAACGGAAGAACACATAATGGGAGTAATAAGCCGAGCTAATTAGTCGACCGTAGTGGGTATAGGTATATTTTTCTTGTTGTCTAGTAGTATACTACAAGTATTCAATGTAATTTTTGGTATATATCCTTTTTTGTTTTTGTTGCTGTTGTTGTTATAACAATGAGAAAACAACCAAATAACATAATTTTACCCTTTTGTTTCTTATATACTATTCTATAGTAAAAATCTAATTGGGATCCATTTCTACTCAAACCGCACACTATACAATACACTGCATATATAGTTTATTTGTTTGCTTGCGGAGCACAATTTTGTGGTGAACTATGTTTATATTATAGATACGTAAGTTCGTATATTTTCACAGAATAAAATGAAAGGTTTGATCTTTCTAGAATGTGCGGTAATTTGTTTAATGCTTCACAAGACCTTCACTTTTCTTATTGTCCTTAAAAGCGTTTATCTCGTGATTACTTTTAATGTATACAAAAATATGTCAAAAATTCTTCTACATTGACAATTATTTCAGTGATAAGAATTTATAATAGGATTTGTAGTAATTTTATTGCGTTTATTATGAGATACTATAATATTCTGATCATTATAAAAAAAAAATGATTTAGATTCGAAGAACTTACGTTCTAGATGTTCATTCTAAATTAGTGCTATTCAAATAAATTATTATCGTAAAAATTGTACATTTTAATCGAGAGAAGTCTAATTTCAGGAGATTCCTATACTTAATATTTGGACGTATTACTCCACGATTCTATGTTAAAAAAAATAATAACACTTCTTATTTATAAATATAAATATATATAAATTTAATCTAAATAATAATTATTAAAAACATTTTGAAGTCTTTCACGTATTAATACAAGTAATTCATTTCCAGTAAATTATTTCAAACGCAATTTTCAAAATAATCGCTAATTGAATAACTTTCAATGTTGATTTGATTATACGATCAGTCGCAATATAGAACTAAATAAACATAAACGCGTTTCATTTTCAATTTAAATCAGTTGCCTAAACTTGGTATTTAGATCTTAAATTTAATCAATATTAGGATAAAACTTAGTTCGCTAAAAATAAGAATCTGGTATGATCTTTATCGCAGGTTGAACCGGATACTCTTCGGGTATTAGTAACGAGGTTGTAAATGAACGGAACCCACTCCTTACCTATTCAATGACAATTATTTTGTATTACGTTTAAAAATACCTGCAATATGTTATAATAATATTTCTATTTTACATAATAAATAATCATAATAAGAAATTATGAGAATTACCAATCAAATCATTTTGGAATAGCCTACAGAATAAAAATTTCCTATTTATGGTTCAAATAAAATTAAAACCTACATAACATAGGTACGATATAATTTTACACTTTGAAGTATAGTTATTATTAACATTATACCCAGAAAGATTGAAGATACCTTACTTTAAAAATAGATTGAGAGAAAATTGTAGTTCAAATCAACTTAGAGTTTCCATCCTAAAAAGACAATTAAATTGAATGAATATCCTTCAATATGCGGTCTTGTTCATCCCTTCGACAATGAAACGTGCAAATGATTTTGTATTCTGGGCATATAATAACTTACCCATACAAACGTTAAAGACGAACATATTAATATGTATATATAAATAGTACATGTAGTATTAAAAGCGAAAAAAAAAAATTGTAGAAGATATTTATAAGACGACCGTTTTAAGATGAGAAGAAGACGAATAAGATTAGAACGTGTAGGTGAGATTGAAGGTTTTTGCGTATGTTCTTCGTCTGCGGTCACGTCCCTTTTATTAAGCAATCCCTTTTACGTCTTGGGATTACCAATTTTCAACTTTGATGTGTTATTCTTCAGATAATACTTAAGCGATCATTGCTATCTACTTGGATCTTGTAATATAGTATATATGAAAGTAGTATACACGTTAATATATCCTTTCTTAAAATATTGTGTATGCAGGGTATCTCTTTTGTTTTCAGGTAATTTGATATAAGCCGACTGGATTGGTATGTTGGGTGTTGATTTAAGGGCTCTTTTATGAAGCTTTCAATTTTCTTATATAGATACTTTTTCAACAGAGAAAAAAAAATTTCAAATTTATTTGCCAGATAATATTACCCAAAAAAAAATCTTACCTTTGAGCTCTTTTTATTTATGTTTTTTTTTCTGTTTCATGCGAAAGTATTTCTAATATAAAATTAAGTTCAAAATTAAATTCTTGTTTGATTGTTTTTTGTTCTGATTTTAAGAATATTTTCATATTTTTCAAAATAATATAAAAACGATTTTATCTTTATTATATTAATTTATATTTCTGAAGTAATATCAAAATACATATCTAACTAGAGTAAAATATTTTCCAATCCTGTGCTGAAAAGATTCGTGGTTGAAAAGGAACCAACATTACAGAATACTAATTTTTGTAGACAGATGACATTGGAAAATATTAAATGTAACTTTATACTGTGTTAATCGCAACATGACATCTGGTGGCTCTAACGAGTACGTGACTTGAACTTAAATTGTCGAGGAGTGGCTGAATCGTGATTAGGGCATTTTAATCTGTTTAACGTTGCTGTACTGTGATTTAAAGGCATTTCAAAGAAAATATTCTTATATGTACAAAAAAAAAAAAATAGAATACCTTTTAATAATGTAGCAAAACAGTGTGTAGTCGGAAGTAGAAATATTAAAAAGACATTTTTTATTCAACATACTTATCTGGTCAAATCAAATTAAATTCCGATAAAACGACAGGAATAACTGAATGATAACATCTGTGATATTTTTCTACATAAGAAAGCCTTTGGGTTTTGACGCAAATTACAATGTCAACTGTTTATTCCTTAACTCGATTTGGTATTGCATTACAATAAAATCGACGACGGTGACCAGAAAGTCTTGTCGTTTTTCGATTTAATTTAAAAATTTGTACAGCAATGGTTTTTCCATTGATCAATCTAATATTTTCATTGAAACATTTTTTCAACAATATATTGAGAAATTGGAGTTGAATTTTCATTCTATTCATTCAGATCAATTTTAAATGTTCACTTATTCTGCCAATAATATAAAATAACGAAATTGATACAATCTTTTTTAAGCATTAAATGAAATTACCTGAAGTTGATGGCAAAAAAATAAAATAAAATAAACACAGAATTTAGTAGATAAAAGGTATTTTCCTTGAAATGGCTCACTTATTCAATGGAAATAAGGATAATCTAACCAATCAAGGTAATTCGATGCCACAATAATAAAAAATCTTCAAGGATAAACCAAATCGTTTCACTTGCTTTTATATATCTCGTCAATTTGTGTTAAATCATTTGTAAATCATTAGATCAAGACCGAAGGGAGTCACTTCAGTTTATGGAAACTTATAGAAACACTTTATGCCTCAAAACGGTAAGCAATTACACGATTCAGTTGAGCTCAATTGATTTCAATATAATACCATATTATTATTATATGTATATATAGTTTAGATATTTTGTACTATTTCACAGATATACATGTCAGGGTGAAATATTTTATAAAACCAGTACCAAAACATTTCTCGTTCTATGCTATATTTCTCTATCTGTCTATGGATGATTATATTTAACATTTACAAATGTTTCTTACTGAATATTTTGTTAACTTGTTGCCAATTAAAGGTAATTTGTAATTAATTCACACTTTGTGGTGAAACACTTTATTCGATGTTATTATGTATGCAAATTATATGAAAGTTAAAGTGTGAACTGTAAAGGATAATAACGATACAGATTAATGTTTATTACATACATACAAATATTTAATTGAATTTATTTTTAGTTATAAAACTGATATTTTCTCTATCGAAGAAATCTCATTCAATAATTTATTAATATAAATTGTTTATGAGTATTTCATTATTATTTTGATAAAAAATAGCTTCTAATATAAGAAAAAAAATATATATATGTGAGAAGAAACATCTGGATAATATATTTTAAGTAGGAAGTATATATATTCTTCAAAAATATGATAGAATAGACTTTTTTACTTTGACAAATCGCCCTTTTAACTTTAATGATTTATTGGCTTGCAAAATATATACGAAAATCTTTACCACCAATTGTGTACCCGCATAAATCATATTTTAAGGATACCTTGTCGGTATTAGGAAACCTTTCTCAGGTTTCTGCAAAGTGCCACATAAATCATATGAACCATATTTTCATTACCGATTTTAACTGAAATTTCTCCTTTTAGAAAAGAAAAAACTGTTCTTGCTGTCGTAAAAGGCCAATATCGATTTTTTCTTTTTTTTCTGGGGTATAATTTCTCAAGAGAAATAAAGGCTGTATTTACCAGACGAATCGTTAAATTATATAAGACCGATTAATATATGTACGTATTTTAGGAAATTTAAATTTATTTACATTTTTGAATGATTTTATTTAATTACTCCAGAATAAATTTGAATATAAAAAATTTATCATTTTTTTGAGAAATAGAAAATTGAATTTTTTTGGTCGACCATTGCATATTTGACATAAAAATTTCTAGATTGAAAATGCGTGTGGAAAAAGCAATGAAAGTTCGTCCACTAATCTGCGCTGGGTTGTACTTGTCGTACTGAAAATTCAATAGAAACTAAAAAATACATAACTAAAAACGTATAAAAACAAAATGACGAACATATCAATAGAATCATAACTTTAAAAAGAATCGTATGAGCCCTTACCAATTTTAGTGAATCAGGAATCATTTTACTAAGTAATTGATAGCCGAATTGATTAAAAATTTAGAAATCTTAGATGGAAAATATTTTCGAATAACGACAACACTTTTGTCATGTCTCAAAATTCGTTCAAGATATTCTTTGATAAAGTTTCCAGTGTTAGTTACTATTATAAAAGAAGAATGTTCTTAAGATTGAAAAAAATACCTTTGAGAAGATTCTTTCCTTGTTCGATATTATTATTTGATATACGAGCTCAAAGGCTATGTACATATATAGGTGTATGTATTTAATAGGAAAGACATATTAAACTAATATAGAATGGACCCACGTTGAAACGATTTGTCTTGTCAACAATCGAATATGTCCCACTTGGGATTCACTTATTATTATTATTATTATTATTTTCTTTTTTTGAATATAGAATCTTGTCGGAAGTCTTAAAACATGAATTGAGTACAACATTGATTCACATCACGTTCAAACATAACCGTTTGTCTGATATATATATTATATTTGTTTGATTCAACAGGTTGAACATTATCAGAATTTTCCTTTGGGCGATTTCCCAAAATAAAAAAAAATGGAAATTCCTTTGTCGTTTTATTATATTTTTTTTTAGGTTCTATGCGGTCTATTTGTTACAAGATTTTATATGCCTTAAGAAAATTGACTTGCCATTTTATTATCACTTATTATCACTTATTTTCATGTTTTTTCTTTACAACTTTATCAAACGGTTTCGATTGTATGTTTAAAGACTTCCGTCTTGATAACAAAGATTGAATAAGGTTTGCCATGAAAATTTGTGTATTTTAATTTTTAGAATTTCAAATCCTAATTAATTTTAAGGTAATAATTTCCTATAGAATTCAATTCATTTTATTGATTTTTACATTTCATTTTAGATGGACAGCCAAGTCCTATTTTAACATTAAGGGGTCTAAGACATTAAAAATGTCATCACAGTACGATAGTATACTATACTTCTGTATATAACTCCATCCAAAAAATGTAGTTCCGGTCAAGTTGTTCCCTAATGTAATTCTTTTGGCTGTCCTAATATCGATTTGTACAGAATATCAATTTAAAGGCAAAAGGAACAATAAAAAAATACACAACATTTCTCAAGAAGGGTCCTCATATATAGAGTACTTAAATCATTTTGTTTGTCCAAACGAAGCTATTGGGTATGATACCGAACGTGACATTTTTATAAAGAACTTAAAAAACAGGACAGTTATATCAATAAAATGATGCGATAAAAATAATTTATTGTATTGTATAGATATATATACTCTCTATTTTTGTCCAATATTGATAAAAATTTGTAAGAGGTATGTACAAGATTACATACAGATTCACTTTAATATCGTTACATTCATCAAAGTTTATCTTCAATAACAGCATATATATTGGGATAATCTATTTAATTGCTTTCTTTAATATTTGTGTTAACGTTTTCTTTATGTTTTATATATCCCTATCTTTTACACGTATCACATTTAATTGAAAATTTATGATTAGATAAAATAAAATAAAATTCAAACCGCATTCATTTTCTTATATATTTCATCCATGGTAGTACTTTACGTATTGGATAATTATACATGACACCTCTTGAAATTTAAATTTTCGATTAAATTTCACTGCCTTAAGAAGATATGAGTTTGAATTCTATTGCGAAAAAAAACAAACAGGAATAAAACCCATTGCACAAGAAATAAGAACATACAACAGAAACGGTGTCTTCATGAATAAATCGTCAGGTAAATCGAATTAATGAAGGTAATACCCAAATTCATTTCTTCTAACCCTTTTGTTGAAAGATAATTCGATTAGTAACGTTGGGATCCCGGTTTCGGGTTAGAAATTTCCTTCTCTATATTATGGAATATTGAATTATCCCTTCGTCTTTAGCATACAGTTGCTTCTTATATTTATTTGGGAATTATTTCTATGTCAGCGCCTTGGTTTTCATTTTTTGTACGAAGTTGTTTTATTAGAATTTAAAAAAAAAATATTTTTGATATCGTTTTTATTTCTTTTTTTGAATATGAATATTATAATGAAAACTTGAAAAAATGTTTAATAACTAATTTATTTAGAAGGCTATTGAAATTGTTTTAAAGGTGTACATTTTTAAAGAATATTTCAAGTAATTTTATTACCAAAATAGGTCCAACTAATTTTAGAATAGGTAACATAGGACAACAGGAAAAGTACTTCTAAGATTTTTTAGGATGGAGTCTTCATCAGCTTAAGACCGACCAATAGTTGGCACCGGCATACCAAGCCATTCCGGGCCATATTTGTAATATTAATGTAATGAAAATCATTATGAGCAAAGTGATTCATACTTTAACGGGTCATGCAAAGCCCAGTTATACTCATATTTGCTAAATTCGGTAATTTATATAAAGCTTTCTTTTATATTAAACGAAAGAACAATATACATGTTTATAAAGTTATGTAATTTTATTGTCACCCTCCCTAAATATATACATCCAAAATCTTCCTCAAATATTACAAATAATATTATTTCCCAAATAAGAAAAAATAAAAACCATATAAGATAATGAGTAGCTAATAACTTCTCGAAAAAAAGATAATCTGAGATTTATTTTTTTTATTACACACGTCATTATAGCGATATGTCGCCTGAAGCATCCAGCTTCATATTTATTAAAGGCATAAATTACAAAGAACGAAAACGAACAAATTATATCTTGGCAACATTTGTCTCCCCGAGACTCATTTAGTTAATTGGTGTAATCATCTAAATTAGTAGGACGATGCTAAAATATATTCGAAGGTTGGGATTTTACTCCTTAGATTTTTATGCTTCTTATCCTTTTGAACAAAGCGAAAGTTTTCGATTGCGTAAAGGAATTTTTTTTCTGGAAATTCAAAAATTTGAAAGTTTGCGTTTTTGTTAATTATTTTTTACTCATCTATAATAGAAGCCACTGTACCAGTACAATTGGCAATATTTAAAAAGATCCTTGAGAAATTATTGAAAAAACGAAATTCTATTTAACTGTCCTAACTACTCCATTACTTACGACTTTTGGCTGGCGAATCAATAAAGGTCCTTTTCATCTTTAGTTTTCTAAAAATATTTACGTTGACGGTGTACTCGTATATTATAATATTAGTTATACATGTTAAATAATAAACAAAATTAAAAAGAATTGTGTTAAGAATTTCATTCTAAAAAAAGAAGTCTCCATTACGGGTTCATTACATTTCAAAGTTAATAAAACAAATTTAAAAGACATATTTTTTTTTAACATTTGATGTTTTTCGTATTCGACGGATTAAAAATTTTCGGCCTTCTACAGTCGACTTATTTAAAAATCTCATTATATTTTATTCGAGGGAAAAGATTTTTAATTTTTTTTTTCTTTTCAGGATCTCTTCTATTACGAATATTTTTAGTGGCCGTGTATACATTATTTTGTTGCCACCAAAAAAATATATTTATGGTGGGTGTAGCGTAGTCACTACGCCGTAGTTGGTTCAATAGATGGGTAAATGAAGAAAAAAAAAATTGAATGGATGAAGTCTATGTTTAGCAACGAAAATATTATAATGAGATTTTTTCGGGGTTTTTTATTCTACCATTTTAATTGGATTAAGGCGACACGTTCCAAAGGAATATAAGAAATTTTCGTCCTTTTTAGAATCGGTTTTTTCCATTTTCTTTTAAATAGAAATGACAAACAAAAGGAATTAGGCTATTCAAGTGATTCTATATTCCTTGAACAATGGTATCAATATTTATAATAGAAGTTTTTCTATACTTCGAAAATTTTAATATCTTTCGTAAGCACCGATTTTAAATACTGTTGTTATTCACTTGTAATATCAATATCGAAACAAAATACTTTTGTATAAGACTTTATACAGGACTGTTTCGAAAAGCGTTTTATAATAAAATGAAGCATATTTGGAGTTACAATTTGTTTCTCATTCTACACTTACAATTAGTGACAATATATGCCTGGCATATGATCTCTAGGTGCATATTCCTAGAATTTCAAGTTAGTAATCTAGTTGAATCAATTGAAATGAAAAAATTAAGTGTCTTACTACATACCATTCTTTATATTCAAGTTCTGCTACCAGCTCACCCATATCTACCTCATGCAAATTTAGATTAAGCTATATCTTACTCCTCCAAGCTCTCTACAATGTGCTCTACTGAACTTCCCTCTTATTTGCTCATATTTGCTATTGCGTTTCGAATAAAAGTGACATATGCATCAGCAGTATTTAGCTGATTAAAGATACACTTATTAAATGTTATACTGTCATATTCGACATGCACTGGACTTTTCCGGGCCCCTTAAAATTTCGCTAAAAATGCCCATTCAGCTAATGTGGACTCATAGGAAACACTTAAATATCTGAATACCTAAATCGTACTCGCAGACGTTCACACTAGCAGAGTTGAAAACCAATAGTTTATAGCAGAACAACATTATTTCTAATTGCTATTAGAAAATTATCGATTTCTAATTCGAAGTCGTTTTGTTATTTATACAATTTAATCTCATCCTTATTTAAGATGTAAACTAAAAATGTGAAAGCAATTTCCTTGTTTTTCTCTTCATACTTTTAACATGGATCACTTAGATTCTTCTAGACAAGACACGGTATCCCTTGTATTACAAGACATCCTCCTTCGCATATAAACATAATGAATATATTCGTATATATAGTCGATATTGTCTTTGTTTTTTTCTTCAATCCCATCTGGAACTTTTCCATGTGCTAATCTTCAGGCTCAGGATAGTACGTGTTGTTAACCAAAATCTCGTTTCTTGTTACCATTCATAGGATTGGTTTTGGGCATTTATATTATATATAGTAAATGTATTTACAAGTATATAGTAACCATTGATGGGTTAAAGAGATTATTTCGCTTGATTGGGATTTTTGGTTATTCTTGGTTCGATATGATTAACTTGTTGTGCATTTTAATGGAATTTGGTTAATATTTGGGGTAAGTACGGTCAGAATAGCATTATTCCCAGAGGACATGTCATGAATTATGATGAGGTAATTATCATTGACAGGAAAATACGAAAAAAGATAATGTTTATGGTTTCTGATAGATACGTATTCCTAATAAATATATGACTAAACATTTTAGTTAATACTTACGAAGAAAAAATTATTTATATATTTGAAATTTTCCATTTTCTTATCAAATCATTTGAATTTTTACATTCAACATGAATTTATTAGTAAAATTTTTATTGGAAACTGTTTTTAAAATTAATGAAAAATTAATTTTTTTCTTTCCTATATTTCTAATCAAAATAATAAATAAAGTCAATGAAGTTCATATTCAAATTAAATTTTAATTTGGAATATAAATGTCGCGTTTTGCATATATAATGAGTGAAATAAGAATTTTAGTGTATTTTTCTCTTCTTATAATATGGTGTACTTATATCCATAAGAAAACGTCAGATGGTAGCAAATAAGTTGTCTCTGCTTGGGACTTTTTTCAGACTTCCCATTCTCCGATCTATTATTGAAAGATTCACGTTCTTCTATGTGATATAAACTTTCCCTCTTACAAGTAATTTGCATCTCTAAAAATATGCACCATCTATACAATTAAAATACAAGGACATCACAACAGCAAGGTGTTTCCCAAAATACTAGCTATGATTCAAATATACATACATATATATGATACGGATAAATTTATTCCTATCTATTCCTATAGTTCACATAGTCTTGTCCTAGACCAAGTCATGATCAGAAAATCATTAACTCGAAAGATTTAAAGAAAATCCCATTTTCGTAAAAGACGACAGGCTGTCTTGGTTATAAAAGCTAAGAATCTTCTTATATTTTATACTTCTTCAAACACAAAACAAGGATAAACCTCAAAAACCCCCAACAAAATTTCTATTTTGCTTCCAGAAAACAATTTTACTATGAGTACAATATTATGGTAAAGTAATTGTGGAGAGTATTGGTTTGATGGAGAGTGTTGATGATAATAAATGAAACCCCTTAAATTGTTAAATGAAACCCGAATTGGTTAAATTTAAAGTAGAACCACAGCAGCTGTAATTAGTCTGAAGTTGATTGATTACAAAGTAATTTTCATTACGGTATGGTTATTAAAAAAAATTATAGGAAAAAATGATATATTAAAAATCCTTTGATTATTATTGTCAAACCCACAATCCAAAGAATTTTTTTTTCCTAATTAAAAAATTTGTTTTTTAATTAAATCAGAATATTCCAATTCACTGCAAAATTTCAGTTACAACTTCAATTTCTCGTGTAAAAAAGAGTAACTTAATATTTTACAAAAATCTGAATTACATTCTCCAATATTCATGTTTTGCATAGAAATCTGATTAAATTTGTATTTTCCTTCATTTCCGTGGAAATCAGTCCATAGATGTTTCGTATTCTATGGAAAATTGCGCATGATCATAATTATTTCCCCTCATTTTTATTAAAAAGGAAAACAAATTCACTACAGGATTTAAAGCAAAGGAGTGTAATTTTATTGACAGAATTAAAATTAAAATTCCTATATTCTAGCTTCTTTTCAACAAACCAAAAAAAAAAAAATGATTTGAAATTCCTTATTGTAACAATGTTTAAGGATGTACGTATAACTTCTTTGGTAAAATAGAGATTGACAATCTGGATTTTGAATTATGGTTTATGGCCAAATATGAATCATAAGATTTGAAATTTTAATAATTAGTACAGGAACAAGTTACGTGCATTAAGCAAACACGCAAAAAAATTATGCTTGATACATGGCGATCTCTCCGGTACTGCGAGGTTGTGGATGTAGTATTTTTGGCCTTGTAGGGATCACAATGTGGTCAAAAGTTATCTGGTGCTATAACCTAGATCTTACATTACTTCATACACTTGCTTGCTTTTTCTTACCATTACTGTCAATAAAAAAAAAATGGTGTTAAATACATTACAATGTTTGCCGTCTTCATCATTATTAAATTTTATATCCAAAGATAAAATGTACCCAAAAAATTAAATTGAAATTTAATTTAAAACCCTTATTGAAACAGTCAGATACTAGCATAAGTGTTTCTAAATGGTAATTGAAGCAAAGGTATGAATGAATAATTAAAAATTGAACATAAGTAAATAACATTAGATCTTATGGTATATTCTTTAAAGAGATTATAGCTCATAAATGCGATAATACAATTAGTCGTCTAATTGTGAATCGACTGCTTTTGAAAATAACCATGGCGGAATTCCATTACAGTTTTCTCATTTCAACAATTTCAATAAAATAAAAAAATTTTACTCAAATTTCCTACGGTAATGATTTAAACCCATAGTTAAATGTGATTTCCATATTTTCCTCGGTCATAATTTTCATATTTGGCTTCAAAACCATAAAATTCATTTTATATAAACCAATTGTTAGTTCTAATTAAATAAATTTAACGAAGCGTATTCTTTTTATAGAAATTTTCACAGAAAAACGTATAGAAAATCAAAATAATTCCAGAGAAAAATATTTCAATTGGAAGCCACTCTAATTAGCACATCGGCAATTGTTTTAATAGAAAGACTAACTGAATACATTTCGAGTGGTGATGTTCACCGCTGAAATAGAATTATAATTATATATTTTGAAAATTCAATTGAAAAGTATCACAAATATTATTATTCAATAACCTGCGGTAATTGAGAGTAGTAACAGTTATTTAAGTGAAAAGTTTATACAACATCGTAAACTTTAAAGAAGAATATATTTTTAGGTTCGTCATAACAATGAACTATACAAAAATGTGTCAACTCAAAAATAACTTCTCTTAACGATGGTAAAAACAAAACCGTCATCTGTCGTAAGATAAAAGTTTCGCGTCTAATCGCAAAATTTATGAGCCCCTTGAGAAACGTAAATTAGCGATGTTCCAACAATAGAGATGTTTCATACTTGTATATGATTGTAAGAATCTCACCGAAAATTGTTCCCCATTCAATGGTTGAAACAGATAGGTGAATTTTAAATATTTTATTAAATATTATGATAGTGTAACTTTAATAGTTAGATACTCAAATAACATTTTAGAATATTTTTGTTTTGAGATCAGAAATTAGCATTAATACAATACTATTTTAAATCTAAAAAATACTAAAAAAATGCAAGAGATTTGTCGTAAACAATAAAGCAAACTATAAAGTGAATCTTGTTCTACTTTACTACCGATTTAAAGGTTTCTCCTATCCTGCCCCAAATATGGACAAGAAAGGGTGAAGTAATTTTTGTATTTTAAAAGTGTGTATATTTATTGATTGCCAAATTTTCTATTTTTTAATAGTGTTTGGAAGAGGTATTAGTGTGGTATGAACGAAAAATAATGTTAATCTCTAAAAACAGGTGCTTTATCTCTCGCTAGACTCCTGCAGTACTTGGTCTAGCCTCAATTTCTATATACATATAACTGTAAATTGCATTGGTGTTAACGTTCATGAAAATCTACTTTATTATATTCCCTTTTTTATGTCTTCATCCAAATAAAATGAAAAACTACTTCAAAATTCAAATTAATGGTTTTTCTTCATTATTTTCTAATTACGTATATGCATACCTATTAAGTTTTCATTTTGTACCACATATGCATATTCTATTTTAAATTTCTTATGTTGGAAATCTTCCGCTAAAGTACATAAATGGGGATTTTCAGTGACAGATTTCGAAAATGTATTTTCTTTTTAGCTACCTGCTTTTGTGGTAGAAAATCCTTTTCTGAAGATGACACTCAATTATTTTAATTGCTAAATGTTTGCAAGGACGTGTAAATATCAGAGTAAAATACTTTTTCATCAATTAATGATTTCTAAAAGAAACCTTTTATTTTAACTTATGCGAATTACATGTTATTATAGAAATTTAATTACAATTATAGTAGTTTTTTATGTTCAAAATCAATTTTAATATTTACATACAAAAAAGAATACAAACTTAAATAAAAGCTTAATCTTAGATAATACGATTTTTTTCTGCAAAAAAAATATCTATCCTCTAAATAATTAATATTATTAAAATACACAATTTTCATCTTTGATAGCAGTTTTATTCACTTGTTATCTTCTCAAGAAAGAACCAGCATTTTCTACAATTGAACTGAAGACCAAATATGCCTGAAGGAAATATAAAATACATCATCGAAAAGCAAGAATACCATTCAAAAGTTTTTAGTCTATGTAAGATAATTTAATTAAACTAAAGAGAAACAAAATCAGGGCTGTACCCCTTCCAACTTGCTTTAGATCCGGTACACATATAAGTATGGAACCCAGTTTTAAGTTATACATCGATTGAATAGAATACGCGTATATTATTTTATGTACATATTATGTGAATGTGAATTTTGGATCTTCTTAAAAAGGCAAAAAAAAAACGAAAAACCCCTATCCTATCGTATATCTAACTCTTTGCTATTTATTAACCCTAAATGCAAACAGTCGGAAAGATTTTGAACCCAAGAAAACGAACGTCATCAAACATCCCTCTGTCTTTGACGGATACACAGATAAACGGATAGACAGATATTCTGTGTGAAGGGTTGTCAAATATAAGGGTTAAAGCCCGGTCGATATTATTTAAAATTGGATAAAATGGATATATATATAAAAAAAAGGAAGTAAGGATGAGCGAAGGTACCCATTTCAAATATGCCTTTAAAAAACATTAGTCTCATGCCATCGAACGAAATTAACATTCTATCATTAAAAAAAAAAAAACATTCACCCGAACGAATATTTTCGTAAAAAGCCTGAACACATAGATGGGAGTTTCGTGTTAGAATAAAGGGCCTCCAGCTATCTAATTTATATATTATCTTCTTACGCGAGATATGAAATATTTAAGTTTTTCGTTTAATTTTCATTGGTGTCTTTCTTATTGGCAACCAAA
This sequence comes from Xylophagus ater, assembly GCA_963422695.1. NCBI lineage: Eukaryota > Metazoa > Arthropoda > Insecta > Diptera > Xylophagidae > Xylophagus > Xylophagus ater. The sequence goes on from OY730484.1 coordinate 47,187,644, forward strand.
AAAGAAAAACAAAAAAGAATAAAGGTCGTTGTAAATTTAAAACGTAAGTGCACCCTGATAAGAAACTCATCTTATCTATCTTTTGTGATTTAAACTTTTTAGCTTTGTATTTCTTCGCAAAAAAAAAAACAGATTTTTTATTTGTGGCAATCAATTTAGTGTTACGCACCAGATACCAGATCACATTTGGAGGTGATTGAGCAAATTTCTATGTTTTTCAATATAAATGACGTTTACCATAGTACCTTCTAGGAATTGTCTGATAACACCAGCAGAAAACATTAAAAAACGAGAAACGGAAGAATATTTTTACTTGTTCTATAAGTATTATACAGTTTAAAATTTTCAACTTTCACGACGGCGAGTGATAAATGATGATGAATTCCAAGACTTAACAGCTTCAAATTCTCTCGTGTCACGCTGTTAGCTTGAGGTTTTCACAAATTGGCTTCCTCCTTTTTTTTAACGAACCTAGCACATATTCTACTTTATTCTCCATATTTAAATTGGGAATGAGTTAATGGTTAAAAGGTTCAACAAGAAATTTTCACTTTTCTCCACACAAAGAAGGGAAGATAGATATATTGTGTTGTTTTTGGAATTTGTACTTCAAAAACTGATACGAAAACTGAAGATTTTGATGAGGTCATGTTAATTACACTCATCTAAGATTATTTCTTATATAAAATATTGCATCTATTCTATGGGTCCTGTGTTTATGTTCTCATGTGGAAAGAACGCTGATTGGCATTCTAATGAAAATTATAATGAAAACTTGTACAAAAGCATTAGAAAATCTATTGATGCGGTTAAATTTTCCATTTTTGGTTTGGGAAGGGAAAAACTAATAAAATGTTATTACTCTCAATCTCTATAAATCTGTTCTGAAATTTAAATTTAAGTTAGCTAAATACAAATTTTACAAAAAAAAAATTTTTAAATTAAGATTTTATAAAAATTCCAACATTTTTAAATTACGAATTTCTACTGGAATAAAATTTTATAATAATAAAATATTTATAAGATAAAAAAAAATACAACAAAATTAAGATTTTCCATGAAAAATTCTTGATTAAACAAAACCCAGTGCTGGTGTTAAAAGTAGATTTATAATTCAGAAAAATTTTCTCTGACACAGAATGAAGTGTTTTGATTAAGCTATTAAATCTAATTTTGGTCGACGATAAAAATAAAACCAAAACAAAAATAGGACAAAAAAAAATAGAAAATTATGAAAAAATAAAGAATATGATGGGTACTCGTTCACATTAACCCTTTCATTAATTTTTTGCTATACATATATTTTTTTTTGTTTCATATTTCTTTATTCTTTTGAGTGCCTCTTATTAAAAACTTGCAAATAGCCGTAAGCGAACTCATAATAACATTTTCAGAAGGCGTTGGTACTTACAAACAAAATTACCGGAAAAGGGTTAAGAAAATGGCCATTCTCTCTATGTTATTCTTTGCCCCAGAAAAAAAACACCAAAGTTTAAATGAATTTTGCCAATGGCAAATTAGTGCTTGGCCCTAGCTGACATGAAACGATGCTAATTAGAAGTTAAATAAATTTTTAATATGATTCCGTCAGTCTTTGTAGCTTAACTTTAGTACAGAGACTAACATTGCATACATCCTTTTTTTTTGTACTGGCTCAACTTTAACTTTTTGTATCAGAGTGAATTTAATGTCGAATTAATATATAAAAGGTAATAAGAAATTGTTACAGCTTCTCATTTCATATTAAAAGGACATTATTTATTTTTCCATTTTCAAATTTTATGACTTTCGTTTTAGAATTAAAAGAAATTTTTAAGTGTTTTACTCTTAGTTGTTCACCAACTGTGGAGATAGAATTATAGTTTAACTTTAGTCATCATGAGATGAACTATTTGTTAAAGTCACTTTCTTGGATCCATATTTACTTATCAATTGAATATATGTATTGTATTTAGCTATTTCTAAAACGGGTACCATTATTGCATATTATTGGAGTTGATCTATTCAAATTTTACAGTGTTAAATTCCATTTTAAAATATTCATACCATATATGAAGTAAATTCCAAAATCTAAGAATTTAAAAATTAGGTCGAAATGAATAAATAAAAATGTTTTCCTGGATATAGGAAAATGGTTCCTCGTAAATCTTCTATTGAATTTAGATTCATAAATTTTCTATTATTTTTATTCTTTTTCAAATAAAATGTCGTGGAATTCAATGGGCTATGTCCATTTTCTAATATATTCTTATTTTTCCGTATTCAAAATAAATGTATGTAAATTTTTTTTTTTGGATTTTTATCACACACACGCTCCAAATATCCTTCCAGCTTCATAATAATATCCATATATAAATTTTGTAACAATTCTAAAGAAGTAACTTTATCAAATTTTTTTTCTTCTTAAAATTTTGTAGTACAAGATTTTAGATATATATCTACATATGTATATTTTCTTTGTGGGCTATCGAATGTATGCAAATTCAATTTGTGACGGCTCCGAGAAATATTTCAATTTATATCATTTCAATATATATATATGGCCACAAAACTCAAATAAAGTCACCATAAATTTTCCATAAGAATCAATCACGTCGATTCAAAGAAGCCATCTATATTCATGGTGCCAACGTCAGAGACGACCACCCATAATTCCGATGGCATATTCACCGAATATTCTTATGATATGTTTTTTTTTCTTCTTTATTTTATACATATAATATACCCCAAAGCTGTAAAGGGCAAAAAGGCGCCGAACAAATGAATATTATAGAAATATATACTTGGATGATGGGCGATGTTCCTTTTCAAATACGAATATTATATAGCACACACGTTCTTAAAGGGTCTTGTTTACTTTTCGAATAGCGGATATATTTGGGCAATTGGTGCGAGAATATGGATATTTGGACAATGTCAAAATTGTTTATGACAGGACCTAAAAGTTTCTTTAATATTCATTGTATGAGTTTTGGAAAATGCCAAACAGTTAATTCAAGTTTATATATTATTCAAAAGTCTGTACATGTTCATATTTTAGGTATATGCATAGCATAGACTATATGAACATTCATATATGAGATTTGTTGTTCAGTGAAAGCAATGAATTTGAATTTTCTATTTTGGCAATCTATAGATTTTTAAATTCCAATAATATTATTACATATATGTATATGTACTTTCTAATGTTTCAATATTATATTCCTTGAATTTAGTTTTTGTATAAACATTCGCAAAAGAACTTATTTAAGAATCTTTTTCAAGATATCCAGTATAAATTGTGAACAATGTACTTTTAATGTACACAATTTTTGGGGTAAAAGCATATAGTAAAGAACAAAGCAGATTCCTTTGGGACCAATACGTTCATTATATTCCTTCATTTTTCACTTTTAACATTGTTACGCTGTTAAGGTCATCTCTCACTTTTCTATATGTGAAAAATAAATTTCTATAGAATGATATTTTTTGTAGTAAAATATATCATACAATTCTTCTGAAGTACAGTGAAAGCATAATCGTACATATGTATGTTTATAAGTACAGTTATAGATCATCCTAAATCAGGACGCAATTTTTTAGGCTAATACTTAACTTATACCATATAACACAAATTATTCTGTATAAGCAAATACCATTTAATATTAATAGAGATTCCTTCTTAGTAAATAGAGTAGAAAGGCACAGTTTCTTTCGAAAATTGTAACATATCTGGTATGATGTCAGATTACGTACGCGTAGGCACTGTAGTGGTCAATAGATAATTGAATTATCTACGCAGCAATGATGTAGCCTATATCATGTAGTTAACGTTGAACGACCCTGGCTGTACCGGGTGTAATACATCCTATAAGTTAAAGGAAAAAATAGGCATCTAGAAACTAAAACAAGCGCTAAAAAGAACGCTTTAGTTGCAAAGTGTTCGAAATAAAATCTACCACTGAAAATTGAAAGTAAGAGCATATACAGTACCAATAAAAGCTTTATTTTTACACTGGATCTGGCTACCTAAACGTACAAAAAAATTGCTTATCCTGTCAGTTGACATCTCGAACTACTTTACATATATATACTATTCATTGCATTATTTAAATAAATTTTTACATACCTACGTATACATACCAAATTCAGGGTATATATAATATTATGTTCTGTACTTAAATCATTATAACCAAGCGAAATTTCCTAATCAATTTTAATTGGAAAGCATATTTGAAAAAGTATATAACTCAGAAATTTCCAAAAAAACTGTTCAGAAAACTAACAGCTGGAAGTTATTAATGCTATGATAAAGAAAATCCAATTTAAATTTTCTCAAAATGAATTTCATTCTTCTGTTTTTTTTTTTATTTTTGTGTGTGTTGCTAAAAGTTTTCCTTTTTTCCACTTTTCATAATTGTACCGCGACGACATAATCTGCTTTAAGGGTCCAATTTTCCAATTTTAATGTTAGCTCTCTTAAATTGTATATTCATATATATAATAATGACAGTACCTGGTAGTAACTACAAGAATATTTTTCATTTCAAATATGTACATTAATATGAATATAAATATGTGATATGCATTTAAGAAACATTTTCATAAAATCGCACACAAACAAAATACATAATATATATGAAACTTTTCAATGAAGAAGCACTCGTAATATACATATGTCTACATATGAATGCTTCCAGCGATGAACTTGAAGATTACATTTTCGGTTATTAACATAATTAGGTCCTTTAGAGTCATACATGTACATTGTACAATTTTCTATTTTTGATGAAACATTGTTAGATTGTGTTAATCTTCCAGTAAGAATAGAATTCTAACCGAATCTCATGTACTATATGTACCAAAGAAAGTAATAATGAAATAACATATATTTTGTATTATGACGAGTGACGTGTGCCTTAATTTCGGTTTGAACGTTAATAAGGCAAAAAAAAAGGAATCATGTCATACGTTAATATCCCTTGTGCAGAATTTTCATAAATTCCATGAAATGAATGACAACGTCATGATCTCATTCTCATATAATAATCATATGATGAAAATGAACTATAGACAACTTTAAGCTAGTGATCATGATACTTAAATATGCTTTTGTTTCCAACATTTTGAAAAATTATTCTGTTCTATAGTATGTATAATATCTAGAAATATTCGGCATTAGAGAATTTCAATGAAATATTAAATGGTCTTCGTATATAAATTGTTCGTAAGAGAACACTTCCTAGGATGGAAAATTTTCTTATTAATTAAAATATACAAACGAATTCTAATAAAGAAAAAAAGGAATATTATTTTTTAGCTATATGTATGTACATATTTCTTACTCAAGTATAAAGTGAAGTTTTTTATAGTACACTTCCAATTAATAATGTATTAGTAGTTTGACGGCTTTAATACAAATAATTGGCATTGAATGGCTTATTAAAATGCGAATTTGTAATAATTATAGAAGGTTTATGACCAGGCATACAAACAAATATACCGGTGAAGTTGTTTGTTACAAGTTTAACCAGAGAGGTTGACAAATCTTCAGTTCAACTATGAATTCAGTTTAACTATATATAAAGTCCATTCATGAAATTAGGAATATAAAGCTCTATGTTATTTATTTTAAATGGGACCGAACATATTTAGTTACACGATTCTTTTACCCTATGTAATTACACACAATTTTGAAACAAAATTAGACGGCACCTAAAATTCAAAGAATTCCCAGTGATACACTATTTGGTTTTGTAGAATATAATAGTATCCCATCTTATATGGTACTTAATTTGACGTGGTACAATGTTCGGCACTGTATACAGTACCTGTTTGAAAATGAATTTCTATTTATATTTTGAATAAAACTAAATTTCATTTGATAATCAAAAAAAAAAAAAATATATACTTATATTCAAAAAAACATTAATAACAAACATAGCCGAAAATTTCATTTATCAGTTTATCTGATTACGGATCGAGTAATTTGCACAAGAGGCTGAACATATTCAAAAGGGCATCCCTTTATAAAAAAAAAACTCCGAATAATTTATAAATGTAATATTTGTTTTTTTTTTTGTTACAGTACTCTCATGTATGCTTCCTTGAAAAAAAAGAATGAAGAAAACTCCACCGCAATTTCACGCATACGTGACAAAATTCAATTTGATAGCAGCCCCAATTTATGAATCTGGAAGAGCTTATTTGGTTGGCGGAAATTTTATTAAATCTGTCAGGTTGCCAATTTGCAATAGGGTTTTTTTTTGTTTGAAAAAAGGTAACTTGGTTTATTTGATAATACGTATAGAGATAGATGAGGGGAATTTGTTTGGTCGTTGATTTGCATATAGATACTACGATAATTAGCCATGAAATTCAAAACTTCTCATCTTCTGGTAGTAAACGCTTATGAGTTGATTAATGTATCATTTTAGAATTTTAATTTCAGTAGAATTAAATTTGAAATGGCCACATTTAATAAAGCTATTTGAAATATGAGAAGGAATTAGTAAATATTAATTATAGAGTCGTCATTGGATTCAGTAAACTTAATCGTGGGAATATTTGAAATAAAAAATAACTTTAGATTGCAGACTAGTTTTTAGAGTTTTGCGAACTATTGTGTCTAATTATAATATCGTAATTATATAAGAAAAACTCAATAATCACATTTTAAAAAATCCAGTTAAGAACAACCAATGTACAAATCGATTTATCTTATTTCTTATTTAGTTATTGATAAAGCGTGATCCTGTGGAAGGAAGACTTAACTTGTTATATTCAAATCGTTTATTTCGTGAATATTAATCATTTTAATCATAAAAGTTAAATACAAAAACCTCTATGCATAGTCGGAAGCCATACTACCTATTTTGATTTTATTGTTTCTAGTTATTTAGATTTTATTTTAGAGAAAATATTTATTTTTGTAGATGACTCCTTGATCGATAAATTCTAGTCAAATATAATATAAATCGTCCAGCATATATAGTATATACTATATATAGTAGTATATACGGTTGAGTCTACATTTTCTGACTTAATTAATCGAAATTTTCCGCATCAATATTTTCATTGAATAAAGTTGGAAGTTCCAGTCTTGAATTAATACAGTTGATTGGATAAGAACTTTATCGCTTATACAAATTAGGGTGTTAGACAAAACAACATAAATGATTTTCATTTTCATTGTTGGACATTCATTCAGTTTTATTGAAATCATTATAAGATTGAATTTTACAAAACTACTTGAAAACCTTTTCAGGCAATTTTAATTAAAATTTTTGATTCACGAAGCAAATTAAAATTAGGAATATTTCTTTTTTTTGAATATTTGTTTTATTTTAATGGACAAGTTTTCGTATATCTAAAATTAATTAATTATCTTTTATCGTATAAATAAAAAAATAATAATATTCAATTTAATTTGGATGTTATTTTGTTCCTTATTTTCTTAATGTTCTAAAAAAAAATTTTATAACATCATAATTCTATATTTTTGTGGTTGTAATGGACAATAAATACAATCTAAACTTTTATTAACCATTGAGAAACGAGTTTTATTTGGAAATAACATTGAATAGGTTCCATAGGTTTATTTAACTAAACCTGTTGATTTTGGGACATTCTCTGAAATTGCTATATGAACGGACGTGAATAGAATATTGTTATATGATCAACCCATTATATTGAAGCATAAAAAGGACGAAACTTTCCTCAAAAATGGTCCCTTTGGGATTTAATTCCGATTCAAAAGTAACAAATTGTATTAACGTGCTCGATATTTTTTTCTAAGCTTCAAACATTTACAATTAAATGTTCTCCAGAAAGGATTTAAAGAATTCGACAACCTTTAAATTCACTAAAAATATAAGTTTTTTTATGTACTGATACGGAATCAAAACATTTTAATCACCAGTCTTATATATCAAAAGAAATTTATCCCTAAATATTACATTAAAAAAAACAGCCATTTATATTGTAAAATAAAAATCCATAAGATTGGTGGTTACTTAAAAAGGAGATTACTTTATCACGTCATAATAATAAAAAAGCATAATAAAGTGATAAAAGGGCTCACACGTCTTTCACAGGCATTTTTTCGATAGCATTTTTTTTTATTTTTTATTTTCCTAGCCCATCATGATAAGAGTCCCTTTGAACTTGACAAAAGAGCTTTTATTTGCTTGCGTCTAAAAGGCGTGAAATTAATCTGCATAATTTTACGCCCCTTGAGTTGACAACGTCATACGGGAGGGTTTTTTGCTTGCATTGATTTCTGTGAATGGTGAAGAAAAAGGAAACACTCATCTGTAGTGCCACTTTTCTTAATCTATTTAGTGATGAAAAAAATGACTAAGAAGAAATTATGTGACAACATTGAAAGGAAAATTAGAAATGATTAAAAGTGTATAAAATAATACAAAATATTTAGAAACTTGTAAATAGCTAATTTTTTATGAGAATATGTTTTATACATATGTATATGCATATTGTCTTGTCTTTCAGTTTGTACAAAAACTGCTTCACCTACAAATCTTTTTTGAAAATCTGTTTCATATTGACTATAAAAACGACAAAATCTGAATTGAAATTGTACACTGATGTATCCCTTTAATTTACTTACTTCAAATTTACTAATCAAGGAAGTTAAAATGTAAAACACACTAAAAAACTTGTTAACTATAATAAAATCCATGCAGGACCATGTACCTTATTTTGTCTTGGCTTAGTTATGTCTAATTGCTAAAGTACGATATTATGTGCATAATTAAGACAACATCTTTTACAACATCAAATTTGATACCCCTTTTTTTCTTTTTTATACAAGTAATTTTTTAAAGACTTTCAAATGGAATTTTTTCTATCAAAAAAAAAAGAAATAAATATATATAAACCTGTAAATTTTTATATTGCAAAAGAAAGGTATCCTAATGGAGTCCTCAAACAGTAATTAGAACTCAAGTACATACTTGATTTCTTTAAATTGGTACCCAAGTTAGGGGCTACGCTTTAGAAGGCGTTAACGAGTAGATCGTAAAAAAATGCCTTTCTTATTTAGAGAAGACTTTTATACAAAAACCCCTTTTCAAAGAGTTTTCCATTTGTTTGTTTACCTTACTTTAAGTTCAATACTTTTTAACAGATTTAATAACATGTATAAAAACATCTTTCGTGTAATCAACTCTTATCAAATATTGTAATAAAACCTTATTTCTTTTTATTAGCTTTTTTTTTCTTTTGATACAAAACTTTAATTGAAATTTAAAAGTTTTATTAAAAGCATTCGAAATTCTTTTTAGAACATAGAATTCTCGTAAGCTTAACCCTCTAACAAACGCATAATATTTTTAACCTTCAAGTAAATTTTTTGCAGAAAAGAAAAGGCTTTGATTTTTAAAATTTAGTTTGGTTTAAGTTTTAATTAATTTAATGACGTTGACAATTGATAGTTGCATGCTCAATCCTCAAAACTAATTCTTATTAGTACATTCAACTGTCTTATAAAATTGAATCTGGAAACTAGTTTTGAGAAGATAAAAAATGGATTTTTAATTTTAATGAAAATCATTTTTAACTTTTTATTAACAAATCACATTTTATTTTCAATTTAGTTTTTAATTTTTATATTTTGTTTATTTTAAAAATTAATTACAAACAACCAAAAAAGTGTAACTTATTGAGTAATCAGGTTTATCTTAGCAGGATTAACTATTTGAATGAAAAACTAAAATGAAGCATATAAAATGCATTTTAGATTTCGAAAAACAAAATCCTTGATACATATACAGTTGAGTCCCAGTAATTTGAATCGCTTTATGAAGAAACTTTTTATATTTTGCAGGCTTCGTTCTACTATAAAATCTTCAGTTAAATGAAGTTTAATGTTTTTTTTCAAAAAAGTATTTTGTAGTTTTTCAACTATAAACACAAACCATAATCTTCTGATGACACCCTATATCCCTAAATTTGAGGAATAATTCAAAACAAAGAACTCAACTCGGCAATTCAATTTAAGTTTTTCAAGTATTTATCTCAATCAAAATTGCTCACTATTATTTCACTGAACACATTTATTAAAATTTTACTTGTTTTGTTTACATTCCTTTTTTTTTGATTTAGACGAAATTCTCGTATTTTCCTGATTCGTGTTGCCATATTGGACGATGTCCGAAATCAATCATAATGACGTATTAAGCCTTGCACACATATCCTGGACACACAAAATTTTGTCGATTCCATTTCATCATAAATGATAATCTCCTTGCTTAACATAATACCACTCCAATCAAAAATAATATTAACAAATAATAATAATTGTCGTTCCACAAATGTTCATAGATGACTAAGCAAACTGAGGTACCTAACTTCAACCAAAAAAATAAAATAAAAAAATAAAATAAAACAAGAAAAAACAATGAAAGTAATTATATCCATGCGCGCGCAGTTGTTGAAGTTTTCTGAAAAGTTTGATTTGTGATGCAAACTTTATTAAGTATATAAGGCAAAAGTTTTAATTCGAAGTTTGCCGACTTTTGGAAAAGTTTTGAATATTCCGGTGTTACTTCCCTTTTTAAAGGTTGTTCAACTGTGTTCCCTGTTGATGATGATGATGATGAAAATGGGCATATCTCTTGCCATACTAAAAAGGGTATACCTATATATATACAATATATAGGTATGTATATATCCCAGGCGAATATATTCATATATTGTTTTTGCCTCCCTCTTTTCCCTCTTGTAGTAATTAATAAAATTTTATTGAAACGGTTTAAGTTAGTCTCTTAAAAATTTTCTTCCAAAAATTTTTGTTTTTCCCTTTTTTTTTCTTGTTTGGGGGGGTTTTTAACATCAATATTATGAGAGAAAAACTAGAATAGAAAGTCTCGTGTCCTTGACATTAAAATTTTTGGAAAATTTTGAAGTTCACTAAAGTACTTATTGTGGTAATCAAAAAGTTACGAACTATGTAGTATATATATATATGTAGAAAATCCCAAAAACTTATCTTTTACAATCATTTTCATGGTGTTAATATTGGCACAATTTTTATATGCGTAGAAGAGTTACTACCCAAAAAAAAAACGAAAGGAAAACAAAGAAGTTTATTTATAGTGAAAAACATTTTTGGAAAATCGATTTATACAAAAACTTTTCAAACATTGTAAATGAAAATTGACAAAAATTTTTTAATAAACTTTTGTTGAAATTTCTTCAATGTTTTCCAAAAATTTGTATTTTTTGATCTAATTAAAGTTCATTTCAGTTACTTTAAAAGTTAAAAAAAAAAAACAGAAAAATGAATAATCAATGTCGGGTTTGTATGAATTTTTAAAGAGATTGTTTTCTTTTTTGGAAAATTATATATTTTTTTGTTTTCTTTCAAAATTATTAAATTATTCCTTTTTCTGGGGGGAAAATAAAAGCAGTTACTTATTAAATATTGGAAGAAACATATTTTTTCGAAATCATAACCGCAACACCATAATTATGTGCATTTATTGTGGTCGAAAGATAACGATTAGACGTTATGAAATAGTAATTGTTAATAAACTAACTTAAGGTGAAGTAATATGACCGTTTAATAATTTATTGAAAAAAGCAAAAAATAAAATAAAAAATGGTAAAATTTCTTATAAATTTGGTCGCGTGAAACATTTCTTTTGACAGAAGTTACATATCACATATATGTTTTTTTTTCTAATAGAATAATTTTTTTTTAAATTGTTGAAGGGATATTTAACAAAGCTTAGTGAAAACTTATCCTGCTTTTGAAATACATCTTTTTTTATGCCCTATGGTACTACCAGAGAATATATTGGCTTCGTCAGTATATTTGAAAGGCATAGAAATAATTACTGCATAAGGGTTTCTTAAAGTCTATAGTTGTGTAGAGAATCAAAAGTTATATTGATTTATGCATGTCCATCCTTCCGTATATAAGATGAGTGAGAAACCAGTTCTCCGATTTGAATGAAAATTAAAATATGATTTTCTTATTTCTTAACTTGATTTGGTATTGCATTTCAGCAAAATTGGGTGACCAGCAAATTTCGCATTATTTTGTCAGTTTTCGGATTTAATTGGATAATTTGCACAGCAATTTTGTTTAAACTATTTACATACATTGCCTACACAAATTGACGATATCATCCCAAATTTCAGTAAAACCGATCCAAGGATAGTGGAGGAATTTATTTAATATTATACATTTGCAAAGTCAATATTTTCACATAAATAAAGATAAAATTATTGCTTTCCTAATATGTTAATTAGTCAATTAGTTTCATTAGTTTAGATCTTCGACTTGAAAGAACTCGTTATCAAATCATGTTTAGAGCGAGGCGTATTATTTGTGCTATTTATTTTCTTGAATATAGTATTGAATAACTGTCGGTAATATTAGATCCCGATAATATTCATTAAATAATCCCATATGTATGTATGTGTTCCCAAGAAACGCAGCCTATGTATGTGCGTGTATATATATTACTAGATAAACTGAAATGTATGAGATACAAAACTATTAGAAATTTTTAGTTTTCATTATTAAATTTTCCTAAAAAATGGTATTCAAAACGTAATGACGACCATTCTTTCCTATGAGTGAACGCATTTAATTCACAATATATCCCATGGATGCGTATTTACGTATCATGATTTCATATCAACAATCTAATCAACATTTAACTTTCACCTCCAAAATTATATTATATTATTTCACATGTATCAACATTTTACATTTAATCGTTGTTAATTATATTCGTATTATCAACCAATTATCATTATCTAGACACATCGGCATACAAATAACAACCCCTCAAAATAGTTTCCCGTATTTCGATATAATTTTCAAATTGGATAATAAATTTTCGAGGAGGTGTGGATATAAACCACTTGACTTATCCACATTTTGACCATTTGCGTGACTTCAAAATATTGGGATTGCATTGAACGAACTAGAAATCACCGGAAATTATTTTAACATACGCAAACTCCCTATTTCGAGGTTTTGCCCATAAATATCAAATTTCTATATACTTCAACAACGGGAGCTTGTTAAATTTAACTAAAAATCAATTTCGTGATTGAAGTCTATGTAATTTTGAATTTCTTTAGGTATCGTGGGAAAATTGTAATTTATGTTGTGGAAAATTTTCTACAAAACCCAATTGACAGACATAAATTTGAAGTGGAATAAATCAAATAATATATGTTGTTTTAAATTTTATCTTTTCCAATCAGTTATCCTTTTTCGAAGATAAATTAAAACATTATTGGATTTACAGAAACCACTCTCTAAATTAAAATATAGTACACTTCACGTCAAGCAGAAGGATTTGAAGTTCGAGTATATCCTTGGTTTTGTTCTACTACATATTTTCAAATACTTTTTTTTTCTTGTTTCTTTCTTGTCTAGAAACAAAATTATAATTCACCTGTGAGGAAAATAAAATGAGCAGAAAAAAAAGGAAATTCTTCACGAAGCTGTCTCCCAATATATCAAAAAAAAAAAAATGTTTTTTAAAAAATTACATTTTTTCTCTATGTTTCTGTCACACACATTTCTGGCGATGGCATATACGATCACTTCTAAATACACCAAGTCCAAGTAAACATATAAATTGAAAATCCCTATAGATGTTGTATTCGGAAGTGCTTCCAACCAAAAATTTCAATTTCCAACGCCCCAAATGTACACGTTCACGGAGAATATAGCAATAAAAGCTTCCTTTCTTGTAGTTTGGATACAAGAAAAAAAGAAAAAAAAAAGAAAACTGTGAAACTTTTCTTTCATATTTTTCTTCTTTTTTTTGTATTCGCCTGGAATTTTTTATTTCTAAATTTTCTTTGGTGCTTTTTATTTTTATGTGTTTTTTTTTATGATGGTTCGTTTCGGTTCCTTCCAGTTAGTATGAAACTAAATGGGAAGAAATGGACCCGCCTTATTCCGATGGTTCACCTATCGCGTCGACTCACGTTTTTCTATATTCCCATTCAGGCTAGTATATAGTAGAAAATACTCGCCATTCTATATATATAACTAAATAATATTATGTACAAAAAAAATATATTTTTATATATATATATCTAGAATATAGAAACTCGGAAAATTTCTCGGTAGAAAGAACAGCTTTAGCAAAAGTAAAAATGAAAAATATAAAAGAATTACAAAAAAAAGTACTGATGAATTCCAAACCGAAGTTTTTCATATATATAATTTTTTTATTTTAAATTCTATTCCAGGTCTTCACGTAGGGAAAAAAATGAAGTCCTTGAAAATATTTTTACCTTAAGCTTTTAGTTGTATAGCTTTACCTTTTGTTTCTGGAATCATCTTACGAATGACTGAACAAGGAATTGTTGCGAAAAAATTTAAAGAAATCAAATACAAGGAAAAACTAAAAAAAAACCTGTGCATAAAAAAAAAGCTTTTTGAGAAATTAAAATTAATTCACATCGGTCTTTATTTTGCGCTATTTCATACTTTGTTGTAGTGAAGAAAAAAAAAATGAAGAAAAACTTTTTCTTTCTGGAATTCTAGACAATAAATAATAAAAGCAATTCATAATATTGCATTCAAATTTATTAAGGTTTTCATTATATACATATAAGTTTCTTCCTGCTAAAAAAAGGATAACTAGATGAATCTAAATATGTTCTGCGTTCTGCGGTTTATTATTATCAAACAATTCCCTTAAACAGACCGTAAACGTTCTTAAATGATTTACCTTTTTCCACTTAAAAACTTATCAATCGATGAACTTTCAATGGACTTTCATCAGGTGAGTGCATACTGATCAAATTAAAAATAAAATGTTTCATTAAAAGTAGTTACTGTACTATATAATAAAAGTCTCTCTACCGAGTGTTTCCCTAAAATTTGATTTCAAACACCAAAAAGGTCGTTTTTGGCTATAAATGAAAGGAAATATTATTCTTATCAGTTAAGTTCAGAACCTTAAATGCCTAAAAGGTTATTAAAATTTTGAAATTTCAAACATTGAAATCAAACCGACTGCGCCAATATTATTCACGCGTGTTTTCTAAATTAAACTGTAATCAATTACTATAAGTGTAGCCTGTACTCGTCGATACTAGCTTCTCGAGTCAAAAAGGTCATTTTTGGCTATAAATGAAATGGAAATATTATTCTTATCAGTTAAGTTAAGAACCTTAAATGCCTAAAAGTTTATTAAAATTTTGAAATTTCAAGCATTGAAATCAAACCGACTGCGCCAATATTATTCACGCGTGTTTTCTAAATTAAACTGTAATCAATTACTATAAGTGTAGCCTGTACTCGTCGATACTAGCTTCTCGAGCCAAAAAGGTCGTTTTTGGCTATAAATGAAATGGAAATATTATTCTTATCAGTTAATTTAAGAACCTTAAATACCTAAAAGATTATTAAAATTTTGAAATTTCAAACATTAAAATCAAACCGACTGCGCCAATATTATTCACGCGTGTTTTCTAAATTAAACTGTAATCAATTACTATAAGTGTAGCCTGTACTCGTCGATACTAGCTCCTCGAGCCAAAAAGGTCATTTTTGGCTATGAATAAATTGGAAATATTATTCTTATCAGTTAAGTTAAGAACCTTAAATACCTAAAAGATTATTAAAATTTTGAAATTTCAAACAAAATCATACCGACTGCGCCAATATTATTCACGCGTGTTTTCTAAATTAAACTGTAATCAATTACTATAAGTGTAGCCTGTACTCGTCGATACTAGCTGCTCGAGCAAATGATTTTTAATTTTGTTTAGATAACATCTGTTTAGTGACTACGAAAATTATTAGTGAATATTTTTACTACCCTTTTTTTATTAGACTATATATAGTATATTTTAATATGTTATTTATGGTATTGATTTGGAAAGCTAAAAGTACTATTCGCCAATAATTATGGAAATTTGTAAAATTTTATAAACGAATAAGAATAGTTTTATGAATGTTTTGCTTTGAACTCAAATTTCAGACCCATAAAAGTTCAGTAGGTTGTATTCCATTAAAAAATTTAACTTTAACCGTCGTGCAATATCTTAAGAATATTAGGAACATAATGCATATCGCAAAGACTGCATTTAAAAATTAATTCCGTCACTTATGTATAGATATATTTTTAAATAGTTTAATAGAAACGTATTTAACTCAAAAAGAAGGAAACATATGAAAATATTGTACATACCACCTATTTTGCAATTTAAGAGCACTTTATTGAATATAAAAATTAACGTAATGAATTGAAACACCTGGTATGTAAACTGTTACAATTATAAATTCCTTTTACCAATAAAATCTATTATATAAAATCAAAACTCGATTAAAATTATTTTAATTTCTGCACTTCATGATGCATGCTTATTAAAATCATATCCTTTTAAGTACAACTTAACACGCATTGCGTAAGGATTTCTCAATCAATTAAAAGTAAGTTTATTGATTACATTTTATGATAAATATAACAATATAATTTATACATTATTTAATTGGAGTTTATTATATAATGTTTATTCAATAACATAAAATTAAATCGATTTAATTTACCAATCAGAACATAAAATCTTTAAGAAGGTGAATTAATTTGTTATAAAGTTGATATTTATTGTTAAATTCGATATATATGTACTTTTAATTAACAGTTTCTTGCTCTACATATATTATTTTTTTATTTTTTTGCGATTTTATCCCTGTTTGAACATATAAATAAATTACTATAGATTTTGCATTTGTTTATACTAAGATGTTATCATATTTTTCATTATTTGATTATAATTAAATGACTACTTGTTATTTGACACTGTTTCAAATTCAACGTACTTACAATTGGAACAAAAGAGCTTCCCATTTAATCCTTCATTTATGATGATATATGACCCCTCTTTTCTAGAGATACTCTAAAATCATTTAGAATTACATTAAAAAAATAGTAATTGAAAATCGTCTTATAGCCGAGTTTTGATGCCCTATGGCAGAAATAGGTCAGAAAAACAGCATTTCAAGATTTTTTCTTCATAACATTGTATCCTGTTTTCAAAATTTTCTATAATTCTCAGTTAACCTAGAAAGGATTAATTTGAAAATTTCTGAAGCAATTTTATACAAATTATTTACATGCCTTAATTACATAGCACAATACTATGTTAAATTTCAGTAAAATCAGTTCACGTATAGCGTCGAAAGTAATAGTCCTACGAAAAAGAAACCGGTGCATAAAGTTTCTTTGACGTACTTTAAAAACTAATATACCGATTTGAATAAAATTCAGAATCGTTTTATGCTGTTAGGGCCCAGACTACAATCAACAAAATTATGAAGAAAAAACATTGAAATATTACTAGTTTTGACTGCTTTTTTGTTCACTACGAGGCATCATTTGGCATCCATCGGGCGTACAAGTTACTATATAGCGTAGTATGTTTTTTCTAAATTTTAAAATTTATATAACTTCCTGTATTCTCTACATTATCGATTATTAAACCTCTTTCAAGTATAGTCATATTTCGAAATTTTTTAAATAATACATAACATAAAGTTTTTGTTTTAAGTGATCCAACTTGAATCAATCGGGCAACGATAGTAATATATCCCTAATTTGATCGCTAGTGGCCAGATTTTTATAAAAAGCATGAATTCGTCCTTCTAGCATGAACGCAAATGAAGCCGCGGGTACTAGCTAGGTATATGTATATATTGCAAACGAACACAATTTGTGTGAAAGGATCCAGACCAGGTGTAATTCTATATTGGTTCCCGACGGTAAGTTTGTCGTCAGCCATAATAAAGTAGTGCCATTTAATTGTAGATAATGTAGTTAGGTGACGTTAATACAATCACGTTAGCAATATGAAATCTTCATACGATAAAAAGAGATGAAATATATTTTTTAAAAAGTGCTACTTTTTTGTCGAACCTCGTTCCGGCTGAAGACTACCCAAAGAATTAATAATCTGAAATTGAATGCCCAACTTTTATTGTATGTACTCCTAATATTTTAACTTAATTAATTCAGCAATTTTTTATGAAATTATTTTTCCATTGGAAATGTATCATTTTTCATTAAAAGAGAAGAAATATTTTTAAAATTGAAAAAATTAATGACAATTTGTTTTTATTTCTAAAACAACAATCAGGACATTTATTTTTGATTGAATATATTGTATTTCCAAACTTATTTTTATTTAGACAAATCGCAAGCATTCCGTATGTTCTAGCTCTTAAATTTTATATGACATTTTTCGAAATTGTTTAATTACCTCAAGCTTCATAATCCACCGAAATTATGTGAAATTAGGTTTTTCTTCTGTTGAGCTACATACTACAAAAGCATGTACATTTATATTCACTTTTATATAACTGGAATGATTTCAATTATTAAATATAATATTCAACGGAATAGCATAGCAGATTTTCTTAAGAGCCTGTCATAAATTTTCGTTTTCATAATGAACTGAAATTTTCCATTTAACCAAAAACGACAGTACCTAGACTTTAATTCAATTTTAAGAATCAACTCATTACGATTCCCCGTCAAAATAAGAAATTAAGAACAAAGAGGCGGAAGCCTTTCCCACCCCAATTTGGATTGAGTGCGAACAAACATATAAAAGCTTTTAATGTGAGACGCTTAATAAAATTTTGAGCTTTTTCAATAGTCGCTAAAAATAAATAACACTACGATTGTCGTTTTTGAAATTCTTTACAACAAAACCATCAACAATAAGTGAAGTTTTTTTTTTTTTGGTTTCTTGAATGGTGAAAATTTTTTGAAGCAAGTATCTATCTTCCCTTTTTGTATATCAGAAAAATACCAACCCTTGTAGAGACAGAACCCGACATCGCCACTAAAACTTATTTATAACTCTTAAAGTCATTTCTTTTAAAATACAGAAAATAAAAGAAAACAAAAACGAGAAGCAAAAAACACTCACGGCTTTTATCAATTTTACAAGATATTTTACTTCTAGGCGGTTTCTGTTACGGTGGAATGAACAAAGACACTTAACACCAGGATTTAGGTTTAAAATTAATCCGAATTTTGTGTAGATGTCGGTTTTTGTACTGAATATGAAAGATGAAAAGTTTCCCAAAGGGTGAGTTATAATTTCAACTATACTTCCATTTCTTAGCGTTCCATTCTTAGTGTCTGCGGTTTTAAAGAGATATATTCACAAGATATAAGGATTACTCAATTAATTTAATTATGCGCTGTCAATCACCCTGTGTTTTAAATACGATTATAGAAGAAATGAAAAATATTCTTTTCAATTTAAATAGCTTTTTGATAGAAATTTTAATGAAAATTAGTACCAAAAATCGGTATACTTCTTGGGCTTGGCTTTTAAGGACGTTTAAAGTTAAACAATATAATTTTTTTCTTTAAAGTCTTTATTAAAACTAATGATTTTACATAAAATAATGAAATATATTATAAATATATTCTTATATATTTGTAAACATATTCGATTTTTTGGATTTAAATAAAATATTTAAATAAAAATTACATAGGTGTTCACTTTTTCGTTTTAATAATAATATTTTACATCTTTATTTCCTACTAAAAATGTGTCATTAACTTCGATTAACGATTTTTATTTTATTTGAATTCATTTCATTTAAAATTGAGTTGATTTTCCCCAAAAAAAGTAGTGTCAAGTTTTGAGTGTCTACTGTGAGCAAAACGAAAAAATCCCGAAATTCGAGTTTTCCGTTCTTACTGGATCACCATCAAATGAGGCATGGGTAGGCATCTGCAAAACCTGGAATCTCAGGTATTCGTATAGCTCCATATACACAAACTAAATCCTGTGGTTTTGTATTTAAATTAAATCGACTCAATTTATGACTGTTAGTTGGGATATTAGAGTGCGTGCTGATGCTTACGGATATCAAAAATAGGCTGATATTTTCAACCCAAGCACTTGCAATATCATATCAATAGTTAATTTTGTGTAATTTTTCTCTTTAATAGTAGGAAAGTAGGTTTTCACCACCGGAAAAAAGATATTATAGAAAAGGGAAAAGAAGGATAAAACACGATATAATTTTAAAGAAAGTTCATATTTGAAAGGAATTTTTTTGATTTTGGTTACTTATGATAAGGACTCAATCCCGGATATTATCAAAAGGGACGAAAGGGAAATGATATTAAAAAGAAGAATATTAGAAAGCAGATTATTTGTTTTTAAAAACTTTGTTCTTTAGGAAGACATTGTAGACTTTGGCAACAAAATGCTTTTATTTAAAACAAACGTTTAAAAAAAAAATAAATGACCAAATAAGAAATATTTTTATAAGGGAAAAACTCCAAATAATTTTTTTATTATTTATTAATTTAATTTGGAACACATGTGTCAGAGTGGTCGAGTGGTTGTATATATGGTTACTAATAACTTTGGAGATTCTAATTCGAATCCAGATCCTTAGTTCTTTACAAATAATTACTTTGCTTTGCCACATTTCAATTTCTCAAAGTATAAATAAGTATATAGGCTGGTATACATACAATTCCATTCAATTAATTGAAAATGTAACCAAAGATATTTTAAAAATTGACCCCGAATATCGTTTGTTTCGTTTGTTTTTAAAAATCATTATTTGATAGAATTAAAATTGGAGTATAGTTTTATATTTTTAATTAGTCGCGAAAGCATAGTTTTATTCTACGAATTAATTTAACTAATTTTAATTTTGAGTATTTGAATATTTTATTCTCTTTCTAATTAAGTTTGCCATATTAAGAAAATTATAAATACTTAACAAATTTAACTCAAATTGGATCCAATCAATCACTAATTGAAAAAAATGTCTATTTTATTGATGCAAAATCAGTGCAAATCAGACCAAATCATTAAGATTTATTTTTCTATCACAAATATTAATTTTAGTTTATTTGATTTTCCTTTTTTTGATTTGTTATTAAAAATAAAATATTGTTGTCAATTGCACTTAAATCACAAAAATTTTTAAAATAATTGTTCTATACAAAATTACGAACACACTTAAATTTTAGTCAAACAAAAATTGATCCAAGGTGCGAACTACAAAAAT
This sequence comes from Xylophagus ater, assembly GCA_963422695.1. Lineage (NCBI taxonomy): Eukaryota > Metazoa > Arthropoda > Insecta > Diptera > Xylophagidae > Xylophagus > Xylophagus ater. The sequence continues at coordinate 47,208,687 of OY730484.1, forward strand.
ACAACCACAAAAATATTGTTGTTAAGATATTTAACGATAATCGACATATATGTCACATCATAGCTTAATATCATACATAAAAATATGTTATTTCACGTGGAATATGTTTGATGGTAATCTAGGAAAGGTATCGTATCGGTGGAGTTGAGGTTGCCTCGATGTAAACGGTGTGCCATAATAGTAATCAATTGAAGCGAGAAAATTGCTTATCCTTGGACCGCCGTTGGAAAACTGAAGTCTGAGGCGGTCGTTTTAAAGGTTTTTGTTGTAGGTATACCTATTTCAAAATATCTATATAGTAGAATGAAATGTTTGAATGTATGAAGAATAAAAAAATACCCCTTTTTTCTCCCCCGAGAAAGAAATGAAAAACAAAAAGAAAGTTATAATTTTCCTTTAAAATTTATCTACGTTCGTATGTTCATTTATTTGTCGATAGTCCATGGATATAATAACATATAATTTTTTTTTTCTTTTGATTTAATGGAAAGCACAGTATTCCTTTATGTATTTGGAGGATTCTTTTTTTTTTTTTATTTAATGGGGGGCAGCAAACAAACACTAACAGATTCTTCTAAAAAATATAAAATAAAATAAAATAAAATAAAACGCTTATAAATTGTATGCGCGCGCAATATAAATGTTCTTAGTGTATTGCTTTTTTGTACAGAAGGGTAGTAACCCCACTTTTTCTATTTTTATAATACTAAAAAATAAGGGTGACCGCCCATTCTCCACAAAAAAGCAATTTTGGCTGCAGTTTTATCGTAAAGTTCGACAACTTTGGAAAACTCTGGGTAGTTTGGTGCCAGTTAGCTACGAACTTAGTACAGGTAGAGACGAGTTTTAATTTTTGTCTCACCCGGGTTAAGGGATATAAAGGCAAGAAGAAGAAAATGTGTATATATAAATGTATATATATTATGAAAATATCTTTAAAAAAAAAGTTTATCATAATATAACACGGAACAAAAACAACTATAAGAAGAAGATATAGAACTTTTTAGTTCTCGTGGCCATATAGTGAAGGATAATAGAATAAGGAATGAAAACCGTAAACTAAAGAAATAATTTTGGTTCGCTTTTTTTTGTTGGTAAAAAATACTCGTCAAGTTTGAAATAAGAAAGTTTAAAACAAATCGGTTCTAAAAATAAGTAAGTTTTTTTTCTTGGGGCTGAAAACGGCAACATGATAATGATAACGACAAGTCGATAACACTGATCCAGATGAACTAAAATTTACAATATTACGCGGTTCAAATACTATCCAGAAGGTAGTAGGTTGTGGAAAACGAAAAACGGAAACAACATACAAAATACTTATCAAACAAAAAGTTTCGCGATTTATTTCAAAGTTGTTCGCCTAGTATGATGATTCAAAATATTGGAAACTTTGTTTGAAAACTTTTGATTTTACTTCTTCTGTCTTTAAGTTTTCTTATTTTCTTAAGATCCGTAAACAAACCCTCCGCAAAAGACAAAGATTTCACACAAAAATTAAAATAAAACTTATTTTCGGTTAGTTTTGTTGTGTTTAAAACGTTTTTTTTATTTCATTTTCTTATTATTAGATATCATTAAAATTTTGTTGTTGCTGCTGTTCGAAAATTTTCCAAATAGTGGCTTTTTGTTGTGATTTTTTTGAAATACGTGCGTATTTTCATTTCTTTGCAAAATTTTCCGGTTTAAAATTTTCTAACAAAAATTCACATGAACTAATACTGTTGTTGTTATTGTTCTAAGATTCAGTTTAAAGTGTTCTAAAAACGATATTGTTTAGTAATATTTATTAAACTTAAAAAGGATTTTCTTTTTGTTTTGTTTCAATAAATGAAAAAGTTTTGTTGTTCTAGAGATACTAAAAAGAAAAATAAAAAAATTTTGTTCTAATAAAAAATTCTAATTGAAAAAAATTGCTTAGAAGAAGTTTAGAATAAGTTTTTAAACGGGTAAATAACAAAAAGAAACATTTATTGTTCCAAATTTCTAAAAAAGAAATAATTTAAATTATTTTATTTATGATTTTCTTAATTATAATTTTTTTAATTGGATTATTTTAACAAGAAGAAACAAAAATGTGATTAAAAACTTTAAAACATTTTTATGTGAAATGTGGTTCTGTCGGTATGTAAGAAGTGTTTAATCAATTTTAAGTTTAAATATTTGATTACAATTATTTACTTAAAAAGAAGATATTGAAATATTGTTGCGTAAATGTATTATTTATGTTTCTATTTATTTTGTTATTATTCTTGGACAGTAAACATATACTAGAATCCCTTTCTCAGTGCAACTGGTAATATTAAGAAAAGGCATTTTATGAAATAAAAATTTAAAGAGAGAAAAATTGATAAAGAAAAGTTTACTCCTAGCTGGTATTAATCTGAAATTATTTTCTAGTCAACAGTCATAACTATTCTGTTCATAATAGTATTCGTCATATCTTCACTTTTTAAAAATATTTACATTGACGCTTTTTATGTATTTAGGATTAAAAGAAAATGTGCTCATAAGGGTCTTAAGCGTTAAGCTTATCTTTTCCGATTACAAATCTTTTGGGGCTGGTATTAGTTTTAAAGAATTTGAGAGACAACTATGTATGTCAGGATTTCTCACATTGATGTCTGAATTCCATGCCGTTGAGTAAAAATATTATTCGTTTAAACACATAGTACCATCACATAGTACCCTAGCGATTGTATAAGCTAATTTTTTATACAATTCAGCATTAGTGACTAGATATGTAAAAGTTCACAAAATTTGGATATTACCTAAATACTTTTGGAAAACTATATTCATTCTCTTTTAGATTTTTAAAAATACTCATCTTTGCAAAAAAAAGAAAATCTGTCTAGGTTCTATTTTCAAATTTTTCTACACAAGATAGATTTCGTTTGTTAATATTATAATACTTTCTTTCCAGTAAAAGCTGAATGAAAGTTGGCTTTATGGGCTTTATGAGAAGATATTTCATTGAAATTGCGAACGGAGTTGAAAAGATTTCTTATCGTCTCATCGGGTAAAATATAATTTTACTCCTTTTCTGGTGGACAAATAACCTATGAACGGGTTATAAACAATGTTGTCAGGTCAAATATTACTTGAAATACAATAATCAGAGCAACTTATTAACTCTTATCTAGCTAGTACTGTCTAGAAAATAATAAATATTAAAAGAAATTGTAGGTTTATTAATTCTATTATTAAATATTAATACATAAATCCTAGGCAATAATATTTATAGCCAATTTTAATATACCTTCTTACGAGTAATAGACCCCTAAAGCTTGGTTTCATGACAAAGGCTAATTTAAAACAGTTTTATTACATTTTATACATAATTTCATAATGTCTAAAAGTAATTTCTAGCTATATTTGATTGTTATCTCAAGTTTAATTAATTGAATCAATCAAAATATAAATTCAAATCAAAGCATTTAAATTTATACACTTATATTATAGATTAGTAATATCTACTCGGATTTTGACGGGGTGATTTACTAGTCTTTTAAATAATTCTTTAAAACACTCTAATTTTGTGTTTTATTCTATTAGATTTTTCTAACTTACTGAAAATGGTTTTCTTTTGACTTAAACTTCTTAGTTTTTGAGTTCGCTTTCATTAAATTGGATTAAAGTGTCTGTCATTATAATCTTGTAGTCAATTGAAATTTTCGTTTAACAAAATGTTCATGTACTGTTTGGGAGTAAATATTTGGCAACTTAATTATAATAAAATCCATTCAATTTCTTCTAAATGTCTTGCAATTAACAAGTATAATAATTTATTGAATAGTTGTGTAATACAATGTCCTTAGAATATGTAGTATACAAATGCACAAAAGTTATAATATGGTTCAGGACCTGCATTTATAATTCCGTAAATTGTACAATCGGTGTTTTTTTTTTAATATTTTGCTAACAAGTTAAGACTAGTGTTCAGAACTTTAGATGCTTAAAAATTATAAAGCAGACAAACTCTAAATAGACATTCATTTTAATATTCTAAATTCCTGCAGTTCCGGTTGGGAAAACAATGGTCCAACTCGTGTTCGTTTGCTGGACTTGATCCTAAATTTGTTCAGGCAACGGTTTTAACTGATGCAGCTAGAACGAGTTAAAAAAGAAATTATTTTATTTAATCATATCTACGTTATCCTTTTAAATATGATACACAACTTGGTTATACCAATTGATTTGTTTAACCAAAAGCGATAAAAGAGTTGTCAGAATAATCCCGGGGTGACCAAAAAAATCCTTTTTTGCGGAGTTAATTGAAGATGTTGTCCACATAAATGTTGGCTACATAAATATAAGATTGTAAGTTAAATTTCACCAAAACCAATCTAAGGATATTGTAAAAGGAAGTAGTTATATGGGAATACTATATTGGGATAGCGAGCGACTTTCCTTTTGTTTTCAAAATACAATTGCATTGTACAGCTTTATGCTACGTCTAAATTAAAGCCATGGCATGAAACGAGTCTATTTTGCAATTCGGGGCAATATAGATCCATGTTCGCAATTGTACTATAGGATGTCTATACATCGGTTATATACCAATATTATTGTTTATATGTTTTTAGTCATTTTTTGTTGATAGGTAAATTTAATAAAGTTAATCCTAAAATTTTCCGATGACGACTTAACGTCTTTGTATTACAGAATTTCTATAAATTTTAGTTTAGCCGTATTTGGAATTAAAACGCAACAATCTTTTTTTGTTAAAATTTTTAAAAATATAATTTTTAATAATTAATATTTGAAAATATAATATTTATTTTAGAAATTTAATACAAAAAAGAAAAGAAAACTCATGTATTAAAGCAATGATAAATATGAAAGTAATATATCAAGACTCTTAAAAATATTTGATATTAAAGAGAAATGGACTAAAATATTTAAAAAACAATTGAAAATAAAATTTAGTGAATATGTTGTGACACGAAAAAATATAGTAAATGAGTGATGTTTTTTTTTTTATTAAAATGAAGTAACAAATAATATATAAATCCAATATAACTAAAGTGAATAGTATTTTTTATTTAATAAATAGTTTTTCAATCTATAATTAAATATTCGTTGAAAATTACATTTAAAACGGTATCGTTTAATATATAAAACTAATATTAATAATAATTAAAAAACAAAAAATATAATCTAAACTTTAAGAAAAAAACATATCAATGTAGTAAAAATTATTGTAAATATTACTGCTTGCAGGTTTTTAAAATATTAACTGAACTAATGTATTTATTCTTAAAATGTTTAATTAAAATGATATAAAAATAATTTAGATATACTTTTGTTAAAATTTCGTTTCTCATAATGGCACTTGCAAAGCGTCCATTAACTAAAGATGCAACAATTGAAAATATTTCAAGAAATGATGATCAAGAAATTGCAATCAAACGTAAGAAACGTTCAAGTCGTGATGATGATATATCAAAACAAGAAGAGAAAAATAATCTACCACAAAAGAAAAGAACCATAGTATCTAGTACAATAATGAATGGACTTAATGGGCGTAACAGTAATGTGAAACAAAATCCGGAAGATCAAGACGATGAAACTTTAATACGTGAAACACAAGCGGCATTAAAAAGTTTATCAGGCAGTTGGCCAGATGCTAGAGGATCATTGTATCGTCTGAATGATCAAGATGAGAATCCACCATTTCAAAATTTATTCGAAGAAAAACATAAAACTGTAGCAGGTTCGGATAATTATAATCTACAAAAATACACAAAATATGATATGAAAAATTCAATGAATTTTAAACGTGATTCGGATAGTTTTATGTATTTTTCAAAACAGAAGGAAAATGATCAGGCCAGATTAAATTCACAATATAAAATTAATGATTATAATGATAATAGCACGAAATTAGATTTGAATATTACCGAAGATGCCCGAAAAAAATTTGAATCAGTTGGAAAAATACCATTTTCACAAGCATCAGCATTTAAACCTCCAACCGATATAAAACGTAATGGTACAATAGGTTTTCCCGGACCGATTGGTCCATATGCAACGGAAGCGGCATTTTTAAATTATCCACCACCAACACAGGCGGCATTAACTATAAATACAACATTACCAGAAGAGAAAATTGTTAATCCAAAATCAATTAAAGATGATGATGAACATTTGAAAACAATTGAAACACCGGATTCAAAACAGTATACGATATTACAACCTGCCGGAATTGGTAGTCGAGCAGCATCTGTAATGCAAGATATCGCCCGTGAAGGTGTCTTATCTGTTTCAGCTGTAAGCAGTTCAAGCAGTCCCGGAATGGGCAATGTTGTTTCATCGACAACATCTAATGACAAAATAGCTTTTGATCATACAACACCATCCTTTTCACCTGGCAGCTTAAATAGAGGTAAAATCTAAATAAATAAATACCTAATATATAAGTATAGAATGTCAATTTTGTAATTATGTCAGATTATATATCTACATATGTATTTCGGTTGGTAATTATTTCCACATTTTCGAGAAAAGCAGGGAATGAATGTGTTTGTTTTGTCATTACAATTTCTGAAATTGCCTGAACGAATTTTGAATAGTTGTTACGTGCGTCTAAAATATAACATATTAAGTTTAATGTGAAATATGTCAATTGTGTTTACTTAAAACTATACATAAGTAATATAGTTTTAGTTTAATTTCTGAAAAATAGAATGGAAAAGGTAAAAAGCGAATTTTAATTCACCCCTATTTTATAAAAGACTAATTTCTTCTTAAGATAATATTTCAGTAGGAGTAAAGACATCCGTGATAAGCTTTAGGCTAGGTACTTAAAAAGCAATTACTTTGATGACAGTCATAAGCTTTAATCTATATTTTACCTTAGCTTTGGGTTAACTTTTTAAAATGTTTTTCCATACATGTACATACATATGTCATACAAACATGTCATAAAGGTTGCCTACTTTTATGAGCGTATTATGCAAGTATAAAAATCTCTTTTCAATTTTAAATTAACATTAAAAGAAGAAATCAAAAAGGTGTTCTAAACTCATGTGAAAGTATTCATAAATCTTGTCCCCAACTTTGCTGTTTTTATAAACATTAAGGAAATTTTCAAAGGTATTCTCCTTTTTAAAGAAATAAATTAACTTCAACAAAATAAAACCAAAAAAATTATGATGTATAAATTTATAAACCATTTTGATTTCAACAGCATATAATAAAGTTCCAGGACTTCTCCGATATTTCAGCAACTAAAGCTATCTCTATGTACATATATGCGTAGTTAGATATTGAATATGTCCTTCTGTGTTCTTTGGAATACATATGCTCTTGATGTTTCGATATTAGGAAACATACATATTGTAACTGCGTTTATGTCTTTGGATCCGGCTTAGAAAGTGTGTCTAGTTAGGGTGATCGGCACTCATTGAGCTTTTCAGTTGCTTAAGCAACAGCATAATTCTGACGTCTCGTCTTTCAACTTTAACGCTGAAAATTGCTGCGTTGATCTCGAAATCCGCGCAGAACATTCTGTAAAAGTTTAATATTGCTAGAATGTTCCATTGGCGAATTCTTGCGGCAAACAAAAACGCCCGTAGCACCAGACTCTGACCAGCTAAAATATAGGATGCCGTTTGTAAATATTTAAATTTTCGTGCCTGTAAATTTTTCAGCTGTTACCTAAATTGGATAGATTGTTTACGGCAATCACAATTGGCACGGGAGTGTAGAAGAAATACATTGGTACATTAGGCTGTATTGACACATTGGCACATTGATTTCCGCTTTCTGCTATTTGTGCTTTTTTATCGAATATGTTTGTCAAAAGTTTAATATGTGTTTTGAATTCCCAATGACAATTACATGGGATAAGTGGGTATGGGGAAAATTGATTTGTCATAAATTATTCTTAATGGTATTTTCGCGTATGTCAATGCTTTCATCAGTGACACTTGAAAGTTTATTTTATGCAAATTAGAAAAATGTTTTTCCATCTGGTGTCAAATATGCTAAGATATTTTTTAAATAATTGTATTTTTTGTCGTTCCCATTTTCTTAAGATGGATAAATTAATTCCATTTCACATCTGAAAATTCCACTTGCTATAAAAATAATTTGCATATGCGAAAAGATTTCACAAACCGAAATATAACTTATATGGAATGTTTTAAGTGCAAACTTATTGTACCTAATGTTAAAGAAATATTTTTATATACTTAAATACAGTAACTTAATACTTTTACGGTGAGTGTGTTTTTAAATGTAGAAAACTCTGTCTATAAGAACTAAAAATTTACATTATATTTGAATTTTTATTCAAAATTACTTTGAAAAATACAATTGTTTGTTATTGAAATCATTTTAAAACATTTTCTATTTTCGAAAAGCAAAAGCATATGCTTTACTTTTCGCTTAATAATCTTGGAATTAAATACCAAAATTCGCAAAGCTTTTCATATTATTTCTGCAGGAAATGATTGAAATCTATGTTTTAGTTGAAAGTTGGTATTTTTCCTCAAAATGGATCATTTTTCTATATACATATGTATGTTACTATGATGATTGAGTTTTACTTGTTATTTACCCAATGTGATTCCGTGACTTAGATTTCCGCCGATGGTTTCAAAAATTGACGAACTATAATTATTTTTTTCTAATTACTTATAACCGAAATTTTTGCCTACTCAGTGGCTTACTAGATAGGGTATCAGCTTGCCCAATAGCAAATGAGCCCTGTGTAAATATATTTAAGCTCTCAAGTTATAATATAATTACATAGTTTACCCGGGTTCAGTGGTAAAAATTATAAAACAGTTTAAAGTAAATCTCACGAACATGAAACATTAATATGCAGATACCTTTTTAATTGGTGTTAATTTACATTTATCAGCGGTCGGCTTTTATACAATAGATTGGCCTTTATGCGTCAGGCTTTTTAGCGAGGTAATCTAGCTAGCCACTCGTCCTATATTTTTCATACGCAGAATAATATTGCATTTAACATTAGCATTTCTACCGGTAAAATTGGTTTCATGTTATATTCATTCATATGGCCAATCCATTCAAGTGTACCGTCGTATTGATTAGTTTTACAAAATATAAAAATTTATTAAGAAATTTTCATCTAGATTATTCTTTTCCAGAAGGTAGTAAATGTCCAACACCAGGATGTCATGGACAAGGACATGTAACTGGCCTTTATTCACATCATCGAAGGTGAGTCATTATTATTATAAACTTAAAATATAATATTTTTAAAATTATTAAAACATTAATTATAATTCAGTTTATCGGGATGCCCCAAAAAGGATAAAGTAACACCAGAACGTAAGTGAAACTATGTTTTTTGTATTTATGTTGATTTTTTGTGCATTGTAGATTAATTAGTTATTATGATGTTTAACTCGTAGATATTTTCTCTAGAACAGTATGAAAAATCTGAAATTCTTCGTTTTACAAAAAATAAGAATACTTTGCTTGATAAGATAATGCATGATAATTGTATATATTCATAAACATTCAATGTTCCAGCGGGGTAGAGAGCTTATATAACTGATATTTCATATATTATTATTGACTTTTTGAGTATAGTTATTTAACGAATCAAAGTTTGCTCTTTACAATGCCTCATAAACAAACTTTAGAACATAATTTTCGTTAATAAGGTGAATATTGAGTAAAGTCTTAATATCTATCAAATAAAAATATTGTGTCATTTGAAACAATAAAAAGATATAAATATTTCGTAGAGGTAAGTTTTTGAGCATTTTAGAATGAGAAAATTATTTGAAAAACTAATAAAAATAATATATTTTTCTCTCCCCCGCTATCAGTGGTAAAATGATTGTTTCTTATGTTATTATTTTTGTTTTGGTTTTTGGAAATTTTCTTTACTATTTTTCATTTTCATTGTTATATTTTGATTGATTTTATTCCACGCCAGAAAATCTATATCTATAAAAATTGAACTTCCTTTCTTTATTTTTTTTTGTGTTGTTATGTGGGGTGAGAAAATGTATAATGTATTGGCTATAATCTTTCAAAATTAAATGTTTTTCTTTTCAATATATTCTAAGAAAAAAGAATTGTTTCCAAAAAAAAAAACAGGAATGTAAATTTTAAATCGATAACAATTTTATTGATCTTTGTGAAAGCAATATCCGAACCAAAAAAACATATTTTTTTTTACTCAATATTTACCAAAATTAACAAAATTATTTAAATTCTTTACATTTTTAAATCACCGATGATTTAGTATTGGCGATGCATGAAACAATTTTAAAATGTCCAACACCCGGTTGTAATGGGAGAGGTCATGTTAGTTCAAATCGTAATACACACCGAAGTTTATCCGGTTGTCCAACTGCGGCTGCTAATAAAGCGGCTGCACGCGAAGCTAAATATCAAAATGGATTTGTACTCCATCATAAAGCATCCGCTTTTACAGCAGGTTGGTTCTTTTTTTTTCTAGATGTTTCTTCTTTTATTTAGAGATTAGGAAAACGGAATTTTCTAAAGCTTAAATTAATTTTTTTTTTAGATTTTAAAAATTAAACTTTTTTCTTTTTCACACGCATATTTTATGTCCCTTTACTTTATCAAAGTGACGCTTTAGACTTTTTTTGATTCATAAAATATTCATAATCTTTGATATTTTTCTCAGAAACATGTAAATATAATGCATTTCTAAATATAGTATATACTCAATTTATTTCGAAATATTTCTTTAATTCTAATAATTCTTCTAATATAATAATTCTAAACTATAATATTTTTCTTTATTGTTATACATATTTTAAGATGTATTTTCATAAAAATTAGATTATTCCTTTTACAGCACTTCATAATATTAACACAGATACACGGCAATCACCTATATCGAGACCAATCTCAGATTTGAAAAATCTTTATCCTTTAAGTTCAACGAATTTACAATCGCATAATGAAAATACATCTTGTAAAACGGGAAAAGAAAAATCGAATCGTTTAGATATTAATGATACAACAAAATTATCGACAAACACATTTCTGAATAATAATAATAATAATAATAATAATAATAATAATAATAATAATAATAATAATAGTAATAATAATAATAATAATAATATTAATGCAAATTGTGTGAAACATAACAATAACAATAATAATAATATTACTAGTAATAATAATAACAACAGCAGTAATACGAAATGTAATAGTAATAGTAATAGTAACGTTAATAGTAATAATAATAATAGCAATAGTATAAATATGAACAGCAACAACAATATACCAATGATTAAAACTGAAATAAATTCAACAATTAAATCAGAAACTGGGTTTACGAAAAGTCCAGCTCCGATTGGTGCGACGTCACAACAAACGCATTCCTCACAAAAGTTTGATACATATATTAATAATGATTCCAATTCCAGTACATTTACGAACGTTGATAGTCAATCAAAAAATATTCCAAATGGTCAATCACTTCCATCCAATAATACCAATGACACTTTACATACAGCGAACTTAGGAACAAGAACAAATGATTTACTTCGAAATTCTGGCACACAAATTCCACTTCAAACAACACATGAAATGAATGGTTATGTAAGTCTTCAACATTCCCATATAAATGATCAAAATCCCCATGAGAATCAAAATCGTTTTGAATCGACTGGGAATTTAATGATGGGTGGTAATCCGCATATGACAATTGATGACCCATATATACGTGAACAACAAATGAGATATTCACAGATGAGTGATATCGGTTCAATATCGAAAAGTTCAATACCATACCATGGTGATATGTTGACGAGTCGTCCAACATATGATAGTAGTTCAATTAATGTATCATCCCACCGACCCTATGATCCAAATTCTATTCCAATTTCTACGGCTTTTGAAAGATATGACCCGAATTGTACGACCCAAAGGGCAAATATGTATCCTTATCTTCAGCCAGCCACAATGGACGATATAAATAGTCAACAAAAATATCTTCAAGAGCAACAAATGATGCATGCGAGCATGTTAAAAACAGAACATGATGAAAATAATGGCCCAATATATCCTCGTCCTATGTATCATTATGATCCAGCCGTTGGACCATTACCCCCGGGATTTTCAGCAATAAATCTTTCAGTTAAGGTAGCAGCTGCACAGGCAGCTTTCAAAGGTGGTTCACCATCTCCCGGTGGACCAGTTATTGACCTATCAACATCTAGTGTAACATCTTCTAGTCCGCATGGTTTTAATTCACCGCATTATAGTCAACGTATGGCCGGTAGTCCGCAACCAGGATCAAGCCCACATTTAGCCAGCCCCCAAGTGCCAAGCCCACAAGGACAAACTCTCGACTTAAGTGTAACGCGGTTACCGCACAGGTAGTGTGATGTATGAATTTAAAACTGTTGTAGAATTCTGCTGATGTTTTCAGTGCCGGAACTAGTCCACAGTATACAACACATCCAGATGGAATAGGGCATCCACATGGATTCCCTGGACCAAGGTCACCACAAACAGAACCGGTTGATTTCAGTGGTCCGCCACGACCATTAGGATTTGGTCTTGTTGGACATATAGGAGGGCCTGGACCTTATAGTCGAGAATCAACACCAGATAGCGGTGGTTCACATTATATAGATAGCTACCGAGATCCAAGTGGTAATAAAAATGCATTTACATATATATTTACCCAAAGAAAACTTTATTTAAAAAATTAAATATTTATAATATTAATTTTATATTTATCTCCATAGGATATAGTCCGCATCCTGGTTATGGAATGGTTGTGCAATCTGATTATCCTCCAACCGGTTATCATGGTTATGGGCCAACAGCATATCAATGTAGTAATCCATATGCAACTGCAGTTGGTCCTGGCGGATATCCGACACCCGTTTCGGGTGGTTATTCTCCAAGTCCGGCATCTTGCTATGCAATGCCACCACCACAGCATATACCACAACATGATAAGACAAAAGATAGGTAAGTACCTTTATTCATTTATTCATATTCAAGGACACATACATTATACATATCTGAAAATATTATTCATGCACGACTGGGAATTTGCTTAATTTCTTAACACAGGAATTTCCTTCAAAAATAGAAGATGGAAGCAAATGTTGATATATGCATTTATACAAGGCTGGTGTATATGTATATGCATTTATACAAGGCTGGTGTATATGTATATGCATATATAAACGTACTGAATATATATAGTCTAAATATATGATACATATTCTACGAAAACGATTTTTATACACAATGATAAAGATTTCAGTTTAATGCGCTTCTGCATATATGTTTCAGTCATTTAAAGTCAGTATACTGTAGTGAAAATTTCTACTATACCGAAATACCTAATCTCACTTTTTAGATCCAATTTGCACATTTAATGCTTCGTTATTAAACTTAGGTAACCCTTGTGCTAGTACGACAAAAGGTAGAAATATTTCTGTTTTATAACTATAACTATGGTTAAAATAAAGAAAACCCTTTTTAACTCTAAAGACCGACGAAGCCCATTTCGTTTGTCTGGAACCCTTTTACAATGTATCCTCTTTAATAATCCACACTACAAAAATATATATTAATGTGTACGTGCATTTTCTAAGATGAGCCTCAAGATTACGTTTTTGGTTATTAAAATAATTAGGTGCTTTATGAGATCTACTTATAAATTGTAGTATATCGTTACATATAAAGGCAATCTCCCTACAACGACTGTAAATGCATTCAGTTTTGTTGGTTTATAATATTTGCGAAATATAGCAAATGGAGTGTAATTTTTTTCTACATTATCATTGGAAATAAAGCAATTATATACATTTAATATTACTTAAAATTTTTTGCGGTGATATAAAATTCTATTATTTTTATTTATATTTTTTGAATCTTATGCGGTAGTTTATTTTAAATCACCACCATTAGTTTTATTATATAATTGGCTTTACTTGAATCTTTACTTGAATTTGTAACTTCAAGAAAAGTTTAATTCCAGCGAATGTACATTTTTCTACACTCATTGAAATATTTCCAATTTATAAAAATAGTAATTGTTTCTGGATATATGTATTTTGATACTTTATGTACGTACCATATATGTTCTGAAATATATCAATGCGTAACTCGTGGAGTGGACTCCAATGACCAACAATCCTGTGAATAATTGATTATATAAATAATATATGCATAAATAATACTCGTATGAATAATTGAAAGCTAGTTAATAACTGTATAGAAAGCTGCCGTAAGCCAGATTCTAGCCTGCGAGCTATGGGTTGGACAGTTTCGGCATATGCGATCAGATGAAATAATATGCAAAATTCGAAATAATTTTTGATCTTCTCCACATCTAGTGTCCTGAGATTACTCTACAATTATTGCTTCTACACGATCCAATTGTAGTCACAAGGCTGGTATTAGCACGGAGTATGCAAAGTTAATTATTATCTTTGCTAATTTTAGTCAAAATACTTCGTTTTTCATTCAAAGGAAACAATTTTCCTGGTTGATTTTTTTCTTTTTGTTTTTCTTGAATGACAATAAAGTTAAGAATTTTAATTAAATAACGATTAAGAATGTCGAGATAACAATTTCGTACAGCCCTCTTAAATCAAAATATTGCGTTTTTTTTGCGTTCTCCAAAATGTACATCAAAACAGGGTCTCTTCAAGGATTTTTTTCCCCTAAACATCGTTTACCTTTCGTTTTGTTTTTTGTTTTTCCACCATCAAATTCAACTCAAAAAAGTAAACATGCCAATGAATGCCAATTCGAATCAGTTTGATGTGGGGTTTCTTTTTTTCCTGTTTAAATAAATATTTAAAAACAAAAATGAAAAACTACCCAACTCCAAAAAAAAGAAAAATTCGGTCAAAATTTGAAATTTTTGCATAATTTAAATTCATTTTCACTTTTATGATTTATTATTTTGCTCATTAATTTTGTTTTGATTTCTGTTATTTCATTTTTTTCTTTTTAAAGGAAATCAACCAGATTTATTATCATAAGAAAATTTTCTACATGAATTCTCAGTAATTTTAAATACATTTCCAGAATATTGTTTTAAGACTTCTTTTTTTGTTTTTATTTAAAAACAGAGTTTAATATTCGATGCAATCTAAAATAATGACTGATTTGGCGAGGGTAATATGCCTTTTTATACTCGTATTTTACTCCGGATTGTATATTTTGGTTTTCTGATTTTTTGGGTATCTTCGATTAGTGTTATCTACTCAAAACTTTTGTTTTATATATGAATCATTTTTCTATATCTGCAATGTACACAATTTATTTGAAATTTTCTTTTTTTTTTGGACAAAAACTGCTCCCCAAAAGCAAGTAAAAAAGGTTTTATTGGATTTTTGGTAGATTTTTTGATATTATTGGATTTTGTTTGGAAGTCCTTACGAGATGAAAAAAAAAAACTGACCAAATAGACGAGAAATTTGGGATTATGTAATTGAAGTGTTCATAATCGTAGTCATTATGAAGTTTACTTCGAACTCAATATCGTTAACTTCAGACATTTTAATTGAAAAAATTTTCTTCTTAATGGATTTTCAAACGAATAAAGGATATTTATGCAGGATATTTTGTTATCGGGAAAAATACTATATAGATTATAGTATTAAAATATAATATTCTATAATAATGCTAAAAAAATAATTTTAGAGTTAGGTTTTTCTTAATCAACTTAAGGATTTGTATTTTACAGGAATTTCTGAATTTCTACATCACGCCTAGGTTGGAGTTTGGTTATTTGATAAAGTTTTTTCGTTGATCTTTTTCTAGAAAGATAGTTTCCAATAAATTTTTTTATCTGATTGGGAAGATAATGCTGTACAGCCATAGTTTTAAACAGCCCCATGATAGCATACTAGGAATCTTTATACGATTTTATACTCCATCTATCCTGCAAAATCAAATCTTCAACTATGAATGTCTAGTTGTTGAATTTTTCTATAATTTAATATAAATATTTTTCGATTAGAATTTTATCGATATATTCCATATCGTCTGTTGGAATAAAATCTAGAAATTCATATAAAATTTTATAGATCGAAATAAAATATTTTATATGATTTTTAAAGCACTACTAAATTTAGTATATAGTTCTTCAATTGCATCTGTAATAAAACAATTTCGAAAAGTTTTCCGAATTATTTTATATAAGATCTGCAAAATCAACAAACATTGTTTTGAAAATTTTATTTCATGATTTTAGAAGCTTTATTAAAATTGTTTTCTGAGAAAATTTTTCATCAATTCGTTAAGAAATGTGATAAATATTTTCTTTTAAATATTTTATTACGTTCACTCTGGAGTAATTATGAACACCCATTATATAATACACTGCATAGATGCATTTCACTGGATCTGTTCAGTAATCGATATAGTATTATAAGTCGTATAGTGCTTGTCACTCAAATTTCGAATTTTTAACATAGTTCTGCACAATTCTGCATTTCATATAAAAAGGTGCTTAAAATTTTTATTTCCAAGTACTTTAAAAAGTTGTGAATTTTCAATCAATATTAGGTTTCTGACAATTTAGACTTCCTTTCTCGTTCTTCCATTGAAAGAATTTTGGGATTTCTTCTTGCATTTTAGTATAGTATGTATTTACTATTATCATGCTTTTTCCAATTACAAGGGCTATTTGTGAGTACTAACTTTTCGCAGTGTAATCTTCTACGTGATTAGTTTCATTTTAAATTACTTGTGTCCTAAAAATTTATTGTCATTCGTATTTTTAATCAGTATAGTGCGTCTAGAAAAACCTTTACTTTACGGAATTTTAACAATGCTATGATGCTTAGATCAAAACATTTTCTTAACATTCAGTAAGCGATAAGTGTAGAGTACGAATATCTCTAGTATGACAACGTAAGTATAATATGCAATACAATTTTAGAAAGAATTTGTAATTACCCTACAAAAATCATCAGACAAGAGGATGACCCTAAAAAATGAAAACATATAAGGTAATTAATCGGCTTGAACATATTTGAGAAAATTATTTTCATCACTATCTAAGAAAAAATCGTTTTAATATAATACTATTTTGTTTTAAAAACTATTCAATCTAATTCTAGACTTTTTATATAGAATCAATATTCGATTTGTGTAATTAAGATTATAATATTTATTACAATATAAATGATTTTGTTTTCGTCGATTATTTTGCGAATGTTGAAGAAGTATTACATTCGATAATTATAATAAGCTGATAAAACTCCTTTTCGTTCAATATAGAAAGAAATTTTATTGCCTAACTGATGTAGTGTATATAGGTATATACGAATTGGTATATGTGACTATCTATTAGATGACAAAAGTTTTCGTATTTTATTTCTAGTAAAGATAAATATTCACCATATATGTAGCAATATAAAGATAAAAGAAAATTAGCCCCCAAGGGTATGGCAGAAAGCACATGAATAATCGGAAGTGGATATTTCAAAGGAAAGATATGAAGGGTCTACGTTTTCTAGTGTATAATATATATCTAAATACTCACGTTGTGTCGTTAAGTTTCGCAAATATCTATTTGCATATACACACATCATATTACATACATATATATATATATGTTTATTAATATGCATAACATTATGCGATTGAAAATCAAAAATGTCTCCAGTGCTTAGATAGTACTTTATATATGGTATAGAACATTGTTTTGTGTCTATAGAATCATATTTCTGACTTTTATTCCTGATATCCACTCACTATGTCAAAAAAAGCCAGTATTCCCAGTGATGGTGGTACCACCGACAATATATGTGAATATGGAAAAAAAGAAAATCTTTAATATGGAATTCACGAAACATTTTCCATGTAATAAATGTATGTTATGTACAAGTATATATTATGTTTCGTTTTATGTTCATATCGTACAATAAAATAACGTCTGTCTGAAAAGTTGAAATATCTAATAAAATTTATACGAAAATTATACCATTAAAAAATAGAGATTAGCATAATCAAGTCTAAGGCAAACTGTATACACACCACCTATACTAGAACCCTAAAATTCCTTTATTTAATATCATCTACCTGAATCTAATCATATCACATTTATAAAAACTATTTTATATCGAAAATAAATTATCAACGAATAAGAATTTTCGTTATGTTTAAATATTTAGTATTTTTGGTTACAGCTTAACTGGTTGTCCACGTAACGATCGAAATCATTTACAATCACATTCACAAGAACTTAAATGTCCTACACCTGGATGTGATGGGTCTGGTCACGTAACTGGTAACTATTCATCTCATCGTAGTTTATCTGGTTGTCCACGTGCAAATAAACCAAAAAGTAAACCACGAGATGGTCAGGATTCAGAACCATTAAGGTAAATATTTTTTGTTTGTTTTCAAATAATGTACCATATAATGTTTTTGATTTTATTAAATACTTTTACTTTTTTGAAGTAGTTACAATTGTAATTTTGGTTCCTTTTTTGCTCTAGATGTCCCATTCCAGGATGCGATGGTTCTGGACATTCAACTGGAAAATTTCTGTCGCATAGAAGGTAAGCAATCGTTTTAAATAAATTAAGACAATGCAAATGCTTTATAATACAAATAAATGATTCCATGAAAACTTTTATAATTAATTATTTGAAAATATCATAAAATTTAATTAAAAAAGCTTAAGTTGAACTTCTATAAATCGAACTTTCTACAGGTCGATTTTTTTACATGGTTCAAACAAGAAAAAACAGCTGCAACGCGTTGTGGATATTAGTAAACGACCAAAGACCGATGGTCGATGGTATTTTTGGAGACAAATATAAGGCTCATTATATAAAATCAAATGAGCATTTATTGTAGGCAGTCTCTGAAAGTAATCACTAGTAGAAATATAAAATGACTTTTTCTAATACTTTAATGTAAAATGCTTTCAACATCCATTACGAAAAAATACTATTCATTGATCTTTGGTAATTTACGAATGTCTGCAACGCTTTCTTCCTGTTTTTCGGCTTATTGAGCGATGTCGATTTTAGGGTATATCTTATACATATATGAGTAACATATTTTTTTGGCAGTTTAGGGTTCGATTTAGGCGAGTTTAACTCTATTTGAATATACGAGTAGTTTTATTAAAAAAAAATTTTATCGAGGAATTTTTTGTTTCAAAATTTTTTCATTTCTTCAATAAAATTTATGGCTTTAATTTTTTGATATTTTATTATTTTCACAAAAATTTTTAATTACACGTAACATTTTTGGAAAAAAGAAACAGCAAACATTTTCAATTAAATTGGAACCATTTGGAAATAAAGCTATTAGCAATCTCATTAAATATTTTAATTAATCTTCGTTCCTTTAAAAAAATACTCATAGCGCATCTGGATGCCCGATAGCGAATCGAAATAAAATGCGAGTTCTTGAAAATGGGGGAACTGTTGAACAACATAAAGCAGCCGTTGCAGCTGCTACAGCGATGAAATTTGATGGAGTTAATTGTCCAACACCAGGATGTGACGGTACAGGACATATTAATGGTACATTTCTTACGCATAGATCACTTTCAGGATGTCCATCAGCAGCACAAGGAATTAAAAAGCCGAAATTTGATGAAGTCACAATGGTCTATCCAAAAGGATATACGGGTGAGTCCCTAATTTAATGATTTTCAAAAAAAATACATGCTCTGCTTTAAAGTCAAAAATCTAAAATTTTATTTTCAATGTGTTGAGTTTTTTTTTTGCATTAATAAGTCACAGAAGTAATTAATTAAAGAAAAAAAGAAAATCGTTAAGAAAATGTGTGTGCTAATAATAACAGTGAAGTCAATTCGTTTAAACAAATTTTTCTACCTGTTTCTAATTCAGATTACGCCACATTTTGTTTCGGTGCCGAATATCTTCTCTAAGTCTTCATTAACAGGTAAGAAATTCAAATTTTAAACAATTTTTTTTGTGTTTCTGTCTAAATTAAAAAATTAAAAATTAATATAATACAAATTTTATAGTTTTGTAAAAGTTTTTCACGAGTTTCTTAAAATGTTATTGGCACACACATTTTGTTGATGTTTTATATTGTATTTAAAAAAATCTGACTTTAAAAACGCGGCCTTTAAATCGACGAATGAAAATTGGTCACTTCAGATAGCATTTTGTTATTCATTAAAGAGAATTTAATACTTTTAATAAATTTAGCTATTACCAAGAAAATATATTTTGTTCTTTTATTACTTCTATTATTTCGGAAAAATTGGTCCACTTTAAAAGTGTGTCATCAGTTAGAAAACACTGCTGTCGATTAATACAAGAATAAAATAGAGTGAAAGTCTCTTGATAAGCCAATTTCCAATAAATTATGTGTTTTAATAAAATCTCTAATACAACTACAAAAAAAAAAAAATTACGAAAGGAAATTTTAAATCCATAAGAAATTAGCCTAACAGCTAAAATTTTATCATTTTTATCTTTAAAATGTTTACTTAACATTTCTCAAGGAATTTTCGAAATTATGAAATTTTTGTATAGAGAAAGGCTTTAGGCTATTTCTAAAAGTTTTCGAGATGCGATGTTCATCAGATAGAGGGTCATAAAAGATTAAGTATTTTACTGCCCATACCATTAGAATATAGTAGAATTATAGCGCCTCTATAAGGTGCCTCGCCTTAAGCGAGGTAAGCTTTATGTAACACGTGAATAATTTCCATGTAAACTGAATCTGTAAAACATGAAACAGAAATTCTTGTTTTTCGTAAAAGAAAATTTTATTTCCATAAAAAACGTGAAGATACGAAATAAGAATATATAAACAAAATCAAAGAAAATATTTTTTCATAAATTTTATACTAAGTTTGTTCAAGGGGAAAAACCGACCCAATCCTTCACCACCTTAATTTGACGATAAAACATAACCATATCAATTGATAAATTGTAGCTTTATGGTGCGGTATCTTCGGTTTTGGCCACAAAATGATGTAGAAATTTATCCCCTATAAAAGAATTTCTCTATGGATGTGATTTACATGATTGTAATGTTAAAACATCGATATATCACCGATTTTTGGATATATCACAAATGTTACATTAACATGGGGATTGATTGATTGATTGACGATTAGCTTATATTCCATTTTAGGTAAAGATGTTACCCAAATGAAAAAAAAGAAAAGAATAACGAAGGATATCCATAAAAGTCTTTCATTTATCGTTGGTTGTTTTTATCTTTAAATTTTAAAATGATATTTTAAGATAAAAAGATTTTCTTTATAGAAAATTGAAACATAAACAAAATGCGTTGCCAATAATCTTTTATTTGTCTTTTAGAGATTTACGCGAATTAACACAACGGCATTTTTAAGCTCGATGAAATAAGAAAATTGATGAGAATACATTTCTTAATACATAAATAGACATTTACATATATTTTTTTGTTTTAAATTGAAATATTAATATCAATAATATCCCAGCATTTATCTGTTCCATTTTTCAACCATCTGGAATTAGGCAATTTATAATTTCTAGATGATGGAATTTATTGAAAAATATTTTAAAATTTAAAACTCCACTTTGTGTACCAATGAGCCTGGAAATAGACAATTTATAGTTTCTAATTACAGAATTTCTCAAAGATTTTTTGTCTGATCCTCAGATCCTAGCAAATTTCTTTCTAGTTCATCATCAAGAATACTTTTCAATTATTTAAAATCAGAAAAATGAAATATCTTCTCTCAAACATTTTATATTTTCTATCTAAAATTCTTGTTTGAGAAAGAAAATAAAATTCTATATCTACATATCGGAAAAATGTATATATATGTATATCTTGTAATATTTAAATATTTTATATATATTTGAAGAGAAAATATATAATGAGACGCCGTAGGGTTTCTTTCGACTCGATTTATACATTAACCCCTTTTTTGGAGAGCTTTTAAAATGATAAAATGTTAATTTTATCTCAAGGGGGGATTAATATTTTCTAAGGATCAAAAATATATATAAGTGTTTTAGGTTTTGCGTATACAAATTTTTACTCATTCGTACTTATTTAAAATCATCATATATATACATTATTACTAATGTTGTTCATCTTCTTGCCTTTATCCATTATGCCAAATTTTAAATATATCCAAATGTTTTTAACCCTTATACTGTTATGTGATGATACATATCGGAAACCCATCTATCTCATCATGTTTCGTTATTTGATGTTATTTTCCCCATTTTTATCAATAATGTGAAGAATAAGAAATTTTCCAAAAGAAAAACCCTTTAAGTGAGAGGTGGAAATTTCATTTCTAGCGAAAGCAAACACAAAAAAAATTAAGCACAAAATTTCGAATAAAAGATTCTTCATCAACAAAACCATCATTTAAAAATTGTTTTGGAGAAAAATTTTCAAACATGCTACTTGATCCGTCTTATACGGGTTGATGATAAGGGTGCGTGGTTTTGTCGTCATCATCATTTTTATTTACTTTTTAAAGGGTTTTGTTTGTTTTTTTATTTTTGGAAAATTTGCCTGGATTTGATTTCAGATTTTCGTGTATTTTCTCGTTTTTTTTATATTTCTTTCAAAATTTAATCAAATCAAATACATTATGCCACCACAATTTATTATAATAATAAATAAAAATGAAAAGCAAAAATTAGAAACAATGGAAAAAAATGTTTTCCTGATTTCTTTAAAACGAAAGTTCTTCAGAAAAAGAAAACAACAGAAGGGAGTTTTTAAAGATACAAAAAACATTCTTTAAAAAAAAACAAAAAAGTAGCATTTCTTTTCGTCCTTTGATACTACAGAAAAAGGCCACCCTTAGAACGAAAAAAAAAAAATTTATTTAATAATAAAGCTCAAAAAAATGAAATTAAAAATGTTAAACATTTTAATTAAATTTTTTGTACCTTTTTCTGGCTTCTCTGATAATATATTACTCATATTGTTCATTTGATAATATATTAAATAAGAAGCGGTAAAACAGTAAATGGATATTATATAGAGTGGGTGGATGTATACTCTCCCCGACAACGCACATATATTATGGATATAGAAATGAAAGTTTTAAGGGTTGTGAGAAGATAAGAGAAGATCTCAAAACATGAAAATCGTACCCTTTTTGACTTGAATAATATATAGTAACAAAAAAAAATACTCTAAAAATTGTCGCATAATTTATTATTCAAAATGTTCACTTTACAATTATAAAACAATTTTAAAAGAAATTGTAAATCAATTTAATATGAAAAAGAATAATTATTTATTAACGTTCTATTTACTAAAAAATGTAAATATGATTGGCATAAACAGATTTGAAGGAAATTTACAAAGAAATCTGACAGAACTGTTTACTATGCAATGTCAGACAATACTTACATATTCATTGCTATACGATGAGAATCGATAATGGGAATGGTGTGGAGTATTTTAGAAACATATTTAGTTTAAAACTGTGTAGAAAGTTAAAAGTAAACCATAACAACTATGATACCTAATAATGATGAACATAGCTGAAATGTTGAAAATTTTTATTTTCCCCAAGTATAGAACTCCAACTAGTCTCGATAAAATTTCGTTTGCAAATGTACATATGTGACGTTTCCATGTGGCTGCGAATTAATGTTACATTTAAACTTTTTCCTGTCTTTGTTTCTTTGCCATTTTGTCCTGCTCTGTTCCCGAGCAGCACAATATCAAAAAACACGCCTCATTAAACATATCCTAAATTTTTTTTATACTAAAAATTATTATTGTTACTTTGTACTTAAAGTAAGATTGCAAAATGGAAAACTTGCCTTATTTTTCTCACAAATCGCTTATACTTCCGGATTACAGTTTTCAACAGACCTTAATTTTCATTACGATTAGAATTTCCACCAAATCACAAATTCATTGCAGATTTAGGACCCCTAAAATTACGATATTTATTAATACAAGTACGTACTAGTTAGTATTCATACATACTTATATTAATTCGAATTACTAAATTGAACACCAAAACATTATTGATTGGTTTTGGAAGGATATGAGCTCTCTATAATAATAGGCCTACACTTTTATTTACCGGCACAAATTCTATAAAAATTGAATTATTTAAAATTTGATTAATATATAAAGTATATGTGTATTTAACAAATATTTTTTTTTTAATTTCCAGGTATGGAAATGATAATGAATACCGTGGGTACAACAACACCAGCAACAACAACACCTTCGGCTCCAGTAGTTACACCATCGTCAAATAATACAAATAATAGTAATCAACCGAATGGTGAAGATTTAACAACACTTGAGGCTGAAATTTCAGAACTTCAACGTGAAAATGCAAGAGTTGAATCACAAATGTTAAGACTTAAATCGGATATAAATGCGATGGAATCACAATTAAATAACGGCGAACGGGTATGTAAAATCAGGTTGGTTGAGGTGGTAGAACCAAACTAACATTTTCTATTCGTAATCATAATTTTGAGAATTGTCAAAAATATTGGCGATGTCGGTAGAACGCTTTTAGTTCTTAATTTTCATTTATGCGGATATGTAGATATGAAATGACACAGGTACATTATTTTGCACTATATCTTTTAAGGATATATTTTACGTATGGCTAAACTATATTATATAGTTGCAATTCATTTTAATACATTATAATCAACATTTTTTATATACTTTTAAATATATATTATGTTATAAAAAATCTTATTCCAATGACCTACAAAAGTGAATAGGTTAGATGCCATTTGCACATCTTCTTCTTTCAGAAAAGGTTTGAGTTGTCAATTTGTGCATCAGGCGATTGTCGAAGTTCTTCAATATTTGAAACATTCAAATGACTAAATTCTTAATCCACAATTATGTACTGAGTATGTGATTTTAAAGCGAATCCTTTTTAATGGCCGATTTAGTAACCTGATTACTGTATATGCAAAATGTATTTTCTTAGCACAATGTTGGAAAAGAATCATCTCTTTCTAATGAATGAAACTTTCTTTGCAGCATAGATATGTGGAAGCATCAAACAATACTATATCAATATATCTAATAGTAATCTGACGTACTATATATTCTAATATTTTATGTGCATAAATTAGATTTGATATTAATTCCATTAAAAAAAAAATACTTTCTTATGGATAAATTTCGAAAATTCATATAAACTTTTATTTTTATTATGATATCGGATATTTTTCTAAAAGTTGTACTCAAGCATATCAACTAAGTTGTATTGGTCTCCCGGGGAAGCTAATATATCTTCAAAATGTTTCATTATATGACTCGAATAATAAAGATATACAGGATACGGTTATTGAGCAAAGAATCCATTACTTTTTTTCTTTAATACCACCGCAACGAAAAAAAAAGAACAACTACCAAATATTAAAATCGTCTATCCATTATCATCTGTCTAAAAAATTTTATAAATATGTGGTTTTTTATGTTCTCTCGGCCAATATCACAACAAAAAAGAAAAATGTTTATGAACGTTATTTGAACCATCAATATTGCAAAAATTTAGTGGACACGCAAATATTATATAAGCAAATAATAAGAACTTTAGAATTCAGGACCTTCTTTCCCGCCCATTCGCATTAAATATTAATGAGGTTCTTGTGATTTTTTAATGGAAAAATCCTTCAAAATTCCATTATAAAAATTACAACACATTTTCCCCAAGATAAAATATTCTAATTCATTCGGTCGACACATGTGCTGCAAAGTATTCCTTTTTTTTTTCCTTCCGTTCTGACTAGAACGCGATTACCATATATTTTTTTTAGAAAAAAATCACGCAATTTTTGTCTTTACGTAAGGTAAAGGTAATGTAATATTCTTTTCTTGAAATTCCCAACGGTATTTAATGGTTAGAAAAATAGTACATCAGAAATTTGAAATGAACTAGGATAGAATATAAACAAAAAATATTTTTTTTTGAGATTTTTTAAGATGCTGCAAGGTGTTTTCTTTTTGAGGAAAACAAAAGTTCTCACGCACTCCATAATATAAACGGTATTGAAACTTTAATATACCACTGAAATACTTTACTTAAGCTCCAGAGTGATATGAATTTTTAGTTAATTATAAAAATATTGTGGTAAGAAAAAAAAATACAGAATTTTAAATGAGTACCAATTTAATCCTTAAAGTATACAAGTAAGTATTACTATTTTTTTTTGCATATTTTACAAGATTAATATGCAAACGGTTTAAGTTTGAAAATATTTCTAAATTTAAATTTAAATTTTAAATCAATTAAGCTAAAGTTTAAGTTAGCGTTTTTTCATAATCCAATTTTCGGAATGCATTTTCTGTATACCTATGTTATGGTAGAATTATGATATAACATACCTGTGGTCCCGATTTCATATAATTTATTTTTAAGAATTATTTTTTAGAAAAGTCTAAACCATTTTAAGTTAAGATCAAGTGTCGAAATTTGAACGAGAATTTTCCATTTACGATTGCAAAATCCAGCGATATTGGTAATTTTATTCGACTAGAGAATAGTTTGTAGGCCTGCATACTTTTCTTCAATCGTATGATTTTGTTTTGGATAGTGGTAAGGGATACACCTGATGTCGTAAAATTCTACTGAACTAAGTTTTATGAGAAAGGGAACATCAGAAGTAACCACTTTTTCATTGTGAATTTCTTATTTAGACACCGCCGTCTGCCAATAAGTGAAAGGATATGGTAATGTATTGTCAAAATGCTAACGTGCCGGCCTCATAATTTGGAATTTGCGGGTATTGGGTTTTTCTCTTGTAACATAATATTGCAAACATGGTATTTATTCTTGTAGAAAAATATAAACTGTTTTTTTTTCTTTAAATTTTGATATTTCCAATTCTCTCACTTTTTTAATAAATTAAAATTTTAAAAGTTAGTAGTATTATATCAAAACAATTATATGCACTGATTTTTGTATGTATTTTAAAGTTATTAAAAATCCATAACTTTTATGACTTTGTTACAAAATCTTTAAGTTTTCCTATGTAATACTTATGTATTATAGTATATGTACAAAAATCTACCTTTCGAATAAGGTCATTAATCCCGGTACTACTTTCTCTTTAAAAATCTTACTCAAAACTTTTCAAATTAATTGGTAAACTTGTAACGGCGAAACTTTTTAGCCGACCTTGAAAATGAAAAGCTTTGCGCTAAAAAACTTTTATCTTTACCCCATTTTAACCGAACTTAGATTTTTTTTTTGTTTTTAACTGTTTCCAACTGATATTAAAATAGTATGAGACACGACGGAGGGTTACTTGTAGAGCCTCTTTTCTATATGTATGTTAACGAAAAGAAAAATTTTTTATCTTACAGAGGGGCTGTTAAATTTCTTAAATTTACCAAAAACAAATATGTATATATATATAAGTAATAAACTTTTCTTTTACTTTCCCTTTAAAAAAAGAAAGTACTTTTTGAATTGTGATATCACTATGGTCAACTTTTCCGGCATAACATTCGTTATCATTGAATATTTGTTTATTTGTTTTTTAATTTATTTTAATTTAACTAGTTTAACTTTAAATATGAGGTGTTTCCTTTTAATGGCGACGAAAATGCCTTCTGTGAAATTCGTTCCGATTGTGTGGTGTCGATAGGGACTTTAAATAGAAATATCAATTCGGTCCTTATGCCATTAGTGCCAAGGCTTTTCTGTACCATGGTACAAGCTATACTTTACTATCAATACAAAAGTATGAATACCCTATGTGTGCTTCTAGCATTGTTTTATAACGATAACATTGGATCCACCAAATTTAATTTAATAAATTTATTTAAGCTTAATTAAAATAAGTTTTTATCAAATCTTAAATTTTAATCAAAATTTTCGTAAAAAGAACAATGCACATACCCAGAAACAAATCTTTTTTACTGCTTGTAGTATACTTGTAGTATAGTAGTATCTAAATAGAAGGTTTTGCAACAAACATATCACTTCACTATTAATATATTCCTAATGAGATAAATGAAACGAAAAATAAGGATACCTTGCAGATCAAGTAGTTGAAGAGATAGTACCAAAGATAAAGATCCTTAAACAAATGTTTGTGACTACATTTTGAACGATCTTTTATAGCATAATGAACTTTGTTCTAACATTAAAAAGTCTATCACTATGTTGTTTATTTACATATATATATATATATGTATAACCTGAGACAAAACACGCTATATAGCATTAGGTCCACATTAGATATTTTTGAAATAAAAGCTCTAGTAATTTCACTTATTCGGCCGTCTTTTATTTATGAATTCCGAAATGTTTTCTAGTACTGAGGATACTCGTAAAGTGGTTTCCTAGTTTGAACAATTTCAGATTTTTTAATTGAAAATATATAACATATAATCGATTAGGCATATGTGAACATAAAAATATTTATTTTTAGATATGTGAAAAGAAATAAAGCATATTATATATTAGTTAATTTTTTGATGAACGTTTACGATTAATACCGTTTTTTGTAAATTAGAAAAATTCTAGGAACTCTAAGATTAGACAGAGGCATGAATGTTGCTATAATAAATAACACCTTATTTTCTTCCATTTTGTTTACAGCTTTTGGGAAATAATTTCTTTTTTATAAATTACTTTTCAATTTTACAATATTATTTGAGAAAAAATCGTTAGAAAAGATCCTTTAAAATACAATAAAAGAATACTACAGTATCACTGAAACTATATAGTTGTAAAATGTTGTTAACAATATTTAACAAACATTTTTCCAATATCGAATTGAATTTCTCATAAATTTTTTAATGGAAATTTTTCTTTCTTATTTATTACTGTACCATTTCTATAACAAGGGAAGAGAATTGTACAAAGGAGCTTTTTCATTTTCTTCTATTTATTCATCGAAGTACATAAGAAAAGCTTTCAATTTTTTTGTGTCTGCTAACAAATTTTTCTTTTTGTTATTATTATGATTGTTTGGTTTTTTTTTTTGTTTTCTATAGCCATGTTCAATTGATCGCAATATGTTCTACGAAATTGTTTCCAGTTTCCAAACTTTCTCTTTAGAAAAATACAATTTTTTTCATTTTTAATTTTGGAGCGGGGAAAATTCGTTTTGTTCGTTTTGAAAAATTTTTATGCTCCAATTTTTTTGTATTTTTATTTCATAAAATTTTCTGTACTAGAATATGCTCCACCCGTGAATGGGTGGCAAAAAATGTTTCACATTGTAAAAAAAAAAAAAAATAGAACACATAAAATGGGAGTGCATAAAAGTACACAAATGTATGTTGATTTGATTTTTTTTTTCTTCTCATAAACTTTTCTTTTTCCTATTCGTATGTGGGATGTTATTGTACCATTTCCCATTTCCTATTTTCTTCCTTTTTCTAATTGCATATATTTTTGCAGTTTCAACATTTTCAATTTTCATGGCGAATTCCTTTTGACATGTTAAATTTTTTTTTTTTTACAAAATATACTTTTTCATTGGAAAATTTATAAATTATTTTAGAAGAAGAAAATCGACAAATTACTAATTGGAAAATGTAACAATATATGTTGATAATGTTCGTTGAATTTATTGGAAGAAAAAAGATTTTTATAATCCAGCCAAAAAAATATTTTTGAAGGAAATGAGAAAATTATGGGAAAAAATATTTTCGAGAAGAAAAAAAGAAAAACCCTGTGAATGAGAAGAGAAAAATATTACGTAACTTATTTTCACATAATTCATGCGCGAATTTATTTTATGTATTGGCTGATGTATAACATAAAATTTGTTCCTTTTTTTTGATTTTTTCGTCTTATTTTTTTCTTATTATTTTTTTTTTATTGTGTATGCACACAACATATATAATAATATGCATTACTGTTATGTACAGGACTTTCTATATCTATGTATGTTAGTGTAGATAACGACTGAAGCGTTTTCTATACGAAGAAATGTTTTTCTTTTCTTTTTTTTTTTTTGGTTGGGCATGAGCATTGAATTCGTGTATAGCCATTGGAAAATATCAGTAACGCCCTCCACACCCAATTTTCGGGGCAACAAAGGAAAATGCAACTTGCGCGATGGTTGGAGCCCCGATTTAATGTATTTTCTACTTTTTTTTTTCTATATTATTTATTTTTCGCTTTCAGTATTCTGCAAGTTTAAATATTTTTGGTGGACGAACAAATGAAATGGACGAACGGACGAACAGAAAATAACATAAAATCTAGCGAATCGGGTTTGAAAGTATAGACGGCATTTTGTTCACATGAATATTGTTAAATTTGTTTTTTTTTTTGTTTTGAGATAAGTGCAATTCCTTAATTCTTTATCGTACTTTCTTTCTTACGTGTATATGCTTTTTCTTTTTGTTAGAAAGATCTTGCTTAGCTATTGACGTTTGTTATGGGTTTATTCCTTGTTCTTATATTTCGGTATCTTCCTATTCTTGTATTTTCGTCATTGGTGAGTTCCTTTTGGGTTGTTAGTTATGTTTTCGATATAATATTTTACTCTGTCTTTTTTATATCGCTTTAGATTTTTGGGATGTTTCTCATCCATAACGATGCTCCATGGGAAAATCGTTTTTTTCCTTCTTTTTTCCTTTTCAATATATGCAGACTTGTATCTAACAGAATGAATTACAACAAAAAAAGAGAAAAATATTATCAACATTACGACAATATGTACAATACATTTTATAGTTTTTAGACAAAAAAATTATGTGGTATGATTTAACGCATAAATTTAGCCAAGGTAATGTTTTTCTCAGACTTATTGAATTTGAGTTATTGCAATGAAATTTTCCTTTTTTTCCTTCATTTTCAATATAAGTGGTATTTACTAAGTTGCAACATAAATTTTTAGAAGTGATGTCAAATGCAGCTGGAACAAGTTTTTCCCTAAGTACATATTTCTGTTTTTAGATTGCAAATGTGATTAAATTTAATTTCCAAATTTTTTTATATAACATGAATAAATTGTACTTTAAAATAAGTATAACAGGTTTGATTTATATTAAAATCAGAAAAAATCATATTGAAATAATTCATGAAGGATTTAAAGATCTTTTTAAGATGCTTTGGGTGTTATGATGTTCGTGAATGACGTTGATTGATGATTTGTAAGAACGATTCTTTGTGGCCAAAAATATTGTTGCAGTTCCAAAGATATTATCTGATGCTCCATCCCAACTAATTGACTAGCCCATTGGGTCCCTTCAAGTTTAATAAAGAATCTTAGTGATCAAAGCAAGAAATTCAAAGTTTATGTTTCAGATATAACCGTTCTTATTAAGAGTTTGTATAGCTTTACAGTGGTTACTTTTGACTTTTTTAACGAAAAGATTCACAGTAACAGCTTAAGTTCAGTTTAAAGCTTATGTTGATCTTAAGTTTCGAAACGCTCTTTTGCATCTTTACATAATATCATTTAATTGGTTTTCAGGAGATGAATACCGATTACTTTGCCATTACGCGTAAAATTCCAGCCTGACAATATCGCCTCTCATGGCTGACGCCAGCAACATACACAGGACCTTTAAAAAGTGTAGGTAGGTACACAATAAACCATTCAATGCCGATCATTTTATATTACGCCTAAAACTCCTACATTCCTATAATGCCAAAGAAGGATTCTCATTCTATTATAGGCGGGCTTCATACTGGAACAATTTGTTATGAATATTTGATGTTCGCTATAAATTATGCATAAATTTTTGAGTTAACAGATCTCATAAAAATAAGAATAAAAACCCGAATAGAATATTTCATATTTATATTGAAGGATTTTCCATTGTTTGGTCTAGGTCTTGGATCGAGCCAGCAAAAATCCCTGCATTCCGCGACTACTTAAGTATATGCTATGAAAACCATCCAATAGATTTTCTTAAACATTAACCATTATTCAAATTTACAGTTTAAATTTCATGATATATGAAAGGATATATTAATTATATGACTTTATTTTGGAAAAACCATTGACGACCTGCTTCTATCGTGATCTCAAATATATGTATGTAATATTTATATCCTTAAATTTTTGTTTTATTTAGAAACTAAATAGTAACTGGCAATGAAGGCATAATTATATTTTTATTTAAAATTTAAAACTAAAAAACCGAAATCATAATTCAAAGTAATATATTGAATAAACGTAACTATGGAGTTAAGGACAATGATTTTAATCGCTTACCTTGTTTCCTGTTTTTTTCCACATTTTATAATTTGTTTTACTTTTTTACTAAATACTAAATAAACCTCTAATTTGAACCCTCTTTTCGGGTTCTATATATCAAATCATAAAGCGTAGGTTTTGGCATGTACGAATGCATCATGTTAACATTTAACAATTTTAATGGTTTTCGTTATGGTTGCAATTTTTGCATTTAAATTGGGATATTAAACATTATCGCATGATGATAAAAACTGAAAAATAAGTTTTTGTAAAGTTTCCTAGTCTTTTTTAATGATTTATCGCACAATTCCATTCAATATAGTAAATGGTGGGAGTTTTTGTTTGTTTTTGGTTTTCATTTTTATTTGATCCGGATTTTAATGTAAATTTTACAAAACTATTTCGTATACTACATTTTTTCTGAAAGATTTCATTTATGTTTGTGTATTTTGGAAAATATTTTGCCTTATAATTAACCGACGTTCTCCAATTAAAAAGAAAGCAATTATATCCCAAAACTATTAATAATTTATTTATAGTTTCGAAAATGAAATTTTATTATACAAATTGTACAAAATATACAAATTCTATAATTTTAGTTGATTGACCTTAATTATAATTTTATTTAGAAGCTTCTCTATTAACTATCGCTATTGAAATATGGTGAAACTTTATTTTCTATATTTCCTTTTAGTATATATTTTGTACATCCTTGAATATGCTTAATTATATTTACTTGTCAATTTATAAATCTATCATCAAAGTTCTATTCAAAATAAAATCAATCATATATATTATATATACACTATGCATGTATACAGGGTGTTTCAAATAGTATCCAAATAACTTTAACACATGATTCAAACGTTTATTCGTATCAATAAATATATTCGTCTGCTTCTTCATCGTTTTTTAGATATAGCTCATTTATTGCTTTTGCAATATAGGAGACCCCACATGACATAGGGCAGGACAACATTTTGAACATTTGGTATAATTAACAATAATCAAAGCAATTGTAATAATAATAGTGGTGTGACGAAATGAAATAAGTATTATTAAGAATACTTAACTTAATTTTGAATTATTCCGACATATTTTAAATATAAGCTTTTATTTTCTGTAGTATTAATTTTGCTGATTTTCTAATGCTCTCTATTCTCGGACGTGCAATAAATGTTTTTACAATTTCACCTTTCTTTTAGTTCTTCTATATTAATTATTATAATAAATTGTATTATATCGAGTTCCTATTAAGTAAAACTAATGAATAACGATTTCAATTTAAATATTTCGAATTCATATTTTAAGTACTTGAAAGAGTTTATGCTTTATTTCCAGCCAAGCGGTTCTAAAACTAGGGAATGTAATATAGTCCTGAAAAGGAGACAAAATGAGAAGAAAAGTTTTGTAATTCTTGACAAATAAGCCCTAACTGAAAAAAAAATTAAGGAAAATGCTCTCTCTTTGAATTTCTAATAAAAATATATTTTTTGGGTTGATAGTTTCGTAGTTATAACGACAATAGAATCTAAAGGTCCATTGGACAAGCACATAAATGCATATTACTGCAAATAAGCTTTTGAATCATCTAGTAAAGTTATACCGGTACTGTTTGTACTCCCTATATATATATGAAGTAGATCAATGCATGAAAGATGGTAGAAAGAGTTTTATACGAAACATAATATGTGACTAAAAAGGAAGAATTCGTGGCATGTAATCATTTGTACATAAACTGACTACAAAAAAAAAACGAAAATGAAAAGAAAGGCATGAAGAAGAAAGTTTTAAGAAAACTTTCTTAATTTGATATCCTTTACATATTGATATTACTATTTACCATCACATATGTTCCATGAGTTGGTAGACGTTCTTTAATTTATAGCCATTATTAGAAAATTTCATCCATATAGGATGATAACTTTTAAAGCATATAGTACGATTTTACTTTACCAAGTTTGATTTTATACAAATTTGTCTATATAATCATATAAATCTTCTATTGAATGGTCATTTGAATGTTCCTTCTAAATGTTATATACGAAATCTTTTCAAACAAAAAGGTTAGAGTGCAGTATGAGTTGATTCTTTTATAGAAAGATTTCATTAAGAGTTAACTGATTTAAAGGTTTTACTTTATTTCATAAGAAATTTCTCATTTTTTTTTAAAATCCCTTTTATATTTTATGTCAAACTAATTGGTCATAGTTCAAATGTATAAATCAAGTATTCAATTCAATCTATTTCGTATTTTCATTGATGAATTCCTTTAATAAAAATCTCTGTTAGTATTTCTTATTTGTTTACTTTTGAAACAAGGGTTCTAAAATTTTTTTAGATTTGTGAATAACTTTAACTTTGATACTTTAACTTAGGATACCCTAGACCAAGGAAGAAGACATGGTGTTTTGGGCCACAAGTATATTACTATGTATAAATCCATATCATAAAATGAATGTGATACCTGGTATTGAAGTTGAGAAACTAAACCGTCAATACCTGGTTCGATTGACGTGGTTGCAATGCTCAGGTAGTTCTCAAGGTGTTCATCCAACATGTTGGTTCTAATTTTACACTTAGTATGTTTCATTCTTCACTTAAGCCACCAGGTGACAAACAACAGAACAGTGTAGCTGAGCGAGCAACGCAAACAGAAAGAAAATTTACTACATAATGAAAGAGCTTACTGTTCTGGTCCTGTTTCTGTTGTTTGTCACTTGGCAGCAAACACACAAAACATTCCTCAGAAAAATGGACATGTTTCAGTAACTTTGAATATTTTCGGGCCGTATTGATACTTGCCTTGGGCCGCATGCGGCCCGCGGGTCGCGGGGTGGACAGCGTTGCCCTAGACTATACCATTATTTACGTTGAACTCTATAAAACTAAGTATATGTGATTTTATTTAATTTAGTAAAATGGTAAATCTTTAATTTCACTACTACTGTACTGATTATATAAGATTATATGAAACCCAATGGAAATTCGGGTAGCTACCGAAGTCAATTTGAAAAAAAATTTGGAGAATACAAAATTTTATCTGATAATGTAGTAGATTTAATAACTATAAAAGCCAGGACTACTACATTACTAACCAATCAATTTCTTAGTACTTTAGAAAGAAATGACTGATTACTTCGGAACCTAGAAAAATCGTTTCAAACTAGAAATATTGAAATTAAAAATAAAATGCAACTTATTCACTTAATGTAAATATTGATTATACATAAAAATACGAGAATACTTCTAATTAAAACATTTATTATTATGTACATTTTAACCCGTTTAATATTCCAGCTTTCTTCATTAATTTTAACTGGAATCCAATTAACTTCCAAATTGTAATAAAAGCACATATATCTACATATGCTTAAAGGAATACAGTAATGATTAATTTTATGCCTTCTTGAGTTTGTAAAAGATTTCCATCAATGATCTAAATTACATTATTTGAGTATCTCTCGTATATAAGTACTTTGGAAAAACTATGTGTAAATATTTACTTATCATAATAAAAGTTTTCCAAAGTTTATAGTACGTAATTAGATGAGCTAGAAATGTACTCATCTATATCAACGAAAGAAATACGTTAGATGCACCATCAACTTAAAAAGTTTATTCGAATATAGATGTCATTAGCAGTACTATATGTACCTTTGCTTTTCACAAAATATTTTCCAACATTTTTCTAAAGGACTTCAGATATATATATAAATATATGAGTATATATATGTACATTAGAATATATATACAATATATATATGTATATGAATATATACAAAACCCTTTTATTTAGTTTTTCTTTTTAAGAAAGTCATTTTGTAATTTTCTCTAGATTTTAAATTAGACTTAAATAAAACAAAATAACTTTGAATATATCTGTAAAACGTAAAAATCTCGTTTAATTAGGTTCTTTTTGCAAGCAAATATATATACTATAACAGATATTTTCTATGCACATAGAATCTTATGTAAAAATGTTGTTTTTACAAAGAAATTTCCTATATATAGAATATTATATAAAATACCCTTCAATCAATAGAAAGAAGCAAAAATAATTTAATGGAAATGCAAGTTTCATGGAGCGGTGGCATAGAAAGGAAATCAAATTCAACTAAAAGGAAAATTCATTATTTCCTAACTGGATACGTATTCGTTGGCACTAATTAACGCCTATACAACTTTAATTTTTCGTTTTTTCAAGAAGCTTTTTAGAATATATAAAAAATATTTACCAGCATTCATAGAATTTCTTGTCCGCAACTATAGAAAGAGTGAATTCCTAAAGTCAACAAATATTTTTACCGAAAACAATGCCAACATTTTATTCAATTGGTCCATTATTTCTTTTGTTCAAAAGCGTTATACAAGTTATTTTTGGTCCTTTTCATTGGGTTTTGGTTAAATTTTCGATCTTTTTAGTATTCTGTAAAATGTTACTATAAATTTATTTTCGGCAACTAATGGAATATTACGCTTTTTTCGTTTTTAGTTTAGTTCTATTAAAATAATTATTGAAATTTTTGTTCTTAATATAAGTTAAATGCATTCTTATTAAATGACAGATATTTGGATTGAAGATCAAAACTAATAGGTTACCGCACCACAAATAAATGTTGCCAGTGTTTTATGGAATTATTGTCTATAAAATAAAGCGGGAACTATAATAACATAGATGCATGAAATAGTAAAAGGAAATATATTAAATTATGATTATACTGACGAGTGTTACTTGGCAAAATTCATGCGATAAAAAGAGATAAAATATAATTTACCTAAAGTGGCACTTTTCCTAGAATTTAGCTTCAACTGTCAGTGCTTGAAACTACTTATAGTTTGTTAGACTTAGAAGTTTTAAAAATACATATAAAAAAATTTTGAAATAATTTGTCTAAAGCGGCGGCAACTCTT
The DNA here is from genome assembly GCA_963422695.1 of Xylophagus ater. Lineage (NCBI taxonomy): Eukaryota > Metazoa > Arthropoda > Insecta > Diptera > Xylophagidae > Xylophagus > Xylophagus ater. The sequence continues at coordinate 47,245,694 of OY730484.1, forward strand.
ACATATCAATAAGCTTTTCAGTAAAATTTCAATATTGAAAGTATCTTTTGGACAAGCCCTAGCGATTTATGAACCATAGGGGTATTATGTTCTTCTCTTTTGCTGTTTTGAAGAATTTTCGGAATAGTATTCTTATCTGGTAAACCACATTTTAATGAATTTAACGAATTCTATTTTAAAAAACGGATAAAATACAATTTAATACATCTAAAAAAAAACACCACATCTAAAACAGTTTAACTTGAGGTTTCCTTTGATTTCATATGAGAAAAAACATACGTTTTCACGTTTATATATTGTATAATAGTTAAATTTTTATAGAGAAATAGACAGCAATAAAATATCTAAAATAGTTTATAACAACAATGACCCTTATTTTCGTTTCAATTTAAATTATTTGAATATTTCAATGTGTCCCTCTATTTACGTAGTTTTTCATCTTTTATTCAAATAGTTCTTAAAACACATGAAAAACCAATGAAATTTATGTCCTTTTTATCTTTTTACGTTTTCAAATCACGCTTTTTATAGAAATCTGTAAATTTTCGTTTTTCTATCATTTTTTGTTTCCCTTCTAATGTATGCTTTGCAGGCTCCTCTTGAATGGCTGTAAAAGAAAGCAAACATACCACATGCAATTTAGTCCTTTAATAAAATTTTTGTTAAACTTTTTTCTGGTTACCTTCAACATAGAAAGGTGATAGAGTGTGTTACACCATATACCGAACGTGTCCTTTTTTCTGTTATTCACATGCTAGATGAATTTTAATCACATAACAACTCCTGCAACAAATCCAAAAATTAAATGTTTAGTTTCCACAAATAGGAATTTTGAAAATTATTTGCTTAATCAAAAAAAGAAGGACAACAATTTCTACAATATTTTCCTTTTTAAAAACATTTCGCTTACATTATTTGTTTCAACTTTAATTTCATATACTAATTAAATATAATTTCGTAACATAACTAACATGAAAAATCATAATTACGATAATTGTTATTAAATATTTGATTTTCATTTTTCCAGGAAAATCCAATGATTTCACAAAGGCCAAGCAACTTGAACAATTATTATGAAAGTCTTCGGAATAATGTAATTACTTTGTTGGAACATGTTCGTATACCAAATGGAGGTGGTACAACTGGTACAATTGGTAATGGTATCGGTAGTGGCAATGGAATTGGCCCAGGAAATAACACCACAATAGGTTCAGGCGGTGTGAGTGGTCCTCATACAACAAGTTTAGCGCATTCAACATTAATACCTCCTGGTGGTGGAGGAATAATATCAACATCAACATCATCGGGAGTCGAAAAAATTTGTCACGAACATTTTGATAGTTACATTTCGAAATTGCAATCATTATGTGCACCAGATGGATATTGCCCAGATGAGAATCGTCCCATTTATGAAACTGTTAAATCAGCCTTACAAGATTTCACCGTTTTACCAACACCCATTTAAAGGTTTTGTATTTGACTGAAAAGATATTTAAAATGTAATAATTATAATTAGGGATCTTCATATCCTTAGACTTATTTCATAATACTGAACTAATTCGAAATCTAGTAATATGTTAGAAATCGAATTAGTTCCATATTATTTTAAAATAATGGGTTCATTTGTTTGGTATGTTCTGCTCTGGAGCAGAACATGTAGTAAATAGAACGACCAAGATAAATTTCAATTCTAATGTTTACCAAATATGAATACATTCACAGCTATTAATTCCTTGTATAGTTAATAAATCTACATCTACTATGATAACATTTCTGCACTGAGATAAAAAAAATTTAAGATTTGATTAATATCTTTATGGACGCTCTTCCTTAATGTAATATATTGAAAATCTATAAAAATTGAATTTGTATTATTTTAGTTGTAATTTTGAGGTAGCTATTACAAAGGTTGTTAGTAGACTGTAATATTTGGTATAACTATCAAACTCAACTAATTTGAACAGGAATAATAATGTTAAACATTCTCATTTCTTTTTACTGGACTTTGTTGAAATTAATATCAAAATAAATACAACATTGACGTTTATATTAAATGACATCTCTTAGATTTTCGACTAAACATATTCCATATCAACTCAAACTCAACTTCATTTTAAACAAAATAACAGATATTCCCGTATATCACTGAAATATTGAGATTATCTAAAAAGGACACGTTTAAAGCACAAACAAATAAAATAATTTTTTGCTATTTGCCAACATGCTTATATCATATGTATGAGCAAATATTATGGAATACTATGCAGCGGATTCCAATAGTTATTCGCTCTTCGGTGTAACTGGTTTTTTCTCATTATTAATTTGGTAAGAAAGAGGGAGTACAGCTAAAGTAAAATGTCCTAATTTCGCCCTCCCTTATTTATAGCGATAAACATTAGTTACGAATCTAAAAACATGAACACTAATTGAAATATAAATATTGTAAATAGTGTTGAGCTTTTAAGGCTCGTAATCAAACTACCATTCATGAAAATTAAGGAGGTCGGAATTACGACAACTTTCATTATTGGACAATATATCCTGTACACAAATATACAAATGCAATGCTATTGTAAACGTCGAAAAATGCCATTCAGTCTGTATATGGTATAGGATATCTAGTACGTTCCATAATCTTTGGTATAAGCCAACAATGCTAGTTTAATAATTTTCGTTTATACCAGATCAAAATGAAATAACTAACTACCAAATTTCAGGCAAACAATTTTCTCTGCACTTTTCAATGGGCCTTATTTATTTGTGCTTAAAAAATTTTCTTGTGTATAGAAATCAATAAAAATAGAAATTTGTAAAAAAAAGGACATGAGACTCAAAAATATTACAGGAAAAAAATTAATTATTAGTAAAAAAAAAAAAGAAAATAAAATTAGTGTTTAAAAATTAGTATATTGTAAATGTAAAAAAAAGGAATTAAAAATTACATAATTAAGTGTTTATAATATTATTGTCAATTATTATAATTGGCTCAGAAACACGATTATAAATAAAATTATTAAAAAAAATTAAAACAAAAATTCGATAACATAAAAAGAAAAAAATTGGAATATATGTATTAAAAAAAAGAAAACAATTAAACTTTATTAATTTTAGGTTAAAAAGTTAGTATTTGAAATAATTTAAAGTATAAGTTGATGTGCTATATAAATAGTGGGCGATTAAAAAGAAAACAATATAAAATTAGAAATGTAAAAAAAAAGTATATATAAAAAAATTGTATTCAAAAATCATTCAATTAGAAATCAAAAAAAAACCAAAACAAAAAAAAAACAATTGTATAAAAATTAATTTCGTAAAATCAAATATTTATAATTAATATTATTCGAATTTAATGTATTTTAATTAGTCATAATTAATTATTATGAATGTGATTTTTTTGTTAGCTAATTTTAAGTTTTTAATAATTATAAAAAATTTGATGTGTTAATAAATGCAAAAGAAAAATAATTGGTTCTTAAAAAAAGAAAAAAGAAAAAAATTACTTAAACATAAAATCAAAAAAAAAACTGCAAATGTAAAATAAATTTAATTAACAAGATTTAATATTAATTATAAAATATTTAAGAGAAGAAAAAAATATAAAAACCAAGAAAAAAAGAATTAATTTAAAAAGAAATATTACATTCCGAAAACAATGTCGACGATTCGCTAGAAAGTAAATTATCAGTGAAGTATTTTAATTTTTAATGCAAAAAAGAAAAAAAATGAAGAAACTAATGAGCCTTTCTCATAAAAGAAAACTTAAAAATAATTAGTAATTTAATTTTGTTTAGTTTTGTTCTCTCTTTTTTAAATTGTTTCTCTTAAGTTTTTATTTAACATTTATATAATCCTATATTAATAGATAATAATCAAAAAAATAAAAAAAAACAACTACTTTACACAAATAAATGTTATGTTAAAACATTATGAGTCGAGTTTGATTCTATTTAATCCAATTAATTTGCTTTAATTTCAAGAATTGTACTACGGGTTTTGTTACCGCAAAACGAGTAGGAACCAATGACCGAAACGAAATTCCTGAGGACACGTGGAACCCAGTTTGAAGAACGCTGCTGTACACTGTCTCTATATACCCATGACAATATGCAATACAATAATTACTATAACGGACATCTATTTTAAATTACGCTATGGTTTATATCTTTGGTATAAAAATAGTTATCGAAAATCCTCAAAATCCAATATAACTCATAAAGTGAACTTCTCCATAAAAATTCAGATTTGTTTGTCTTTTTTTTGTATGAATCAAACCAACAGAAAAAAATTTATTATGAAAACATATATTAAGTCACTTGATTCCATATCCTTTTTCATATATGGTCATGAATTCCTCCTTGACGTGCTTTTTTTGTTTATCAAATTTCCTTGAAATTTAAATTTGGTACTTGTTTTCGTTGTGGTACAACCGTTGCTCTCTCTACACGTACTAACTTTTTCCTTCAAAAAGAAAAAAATAGAAGAAAATTAAGGAATCAAGGTAAAAAATGCCTTCGTCCAATTTTATATTCACCCTTTTCTACAAAATATAATAAAACGAAGAAAAAAAAAATGTTTGCGGTTTAGCATATTCTATACTCTACATATCTGCTTTGCGAATTTTTTTAGTGTTAATGTAATATTTATACAACACTCTCGTTTATGAACTTGCAATAAGGATACATTCCATATCCTTGCTTTTTATCTAGATGTGATGATTTTAGCTGGAAAAGAAGAAAAAATCCAATTTAGCATTTTTTCTAGAAGTTTTTATTAACGGTGATTGTTCAAAAAAAAAAAATAATAAAAACTCCTGGTTCTCTCTTAATTTTATAAAAGCTCCAGTTTTTATTTTTTAATTGAGTTTTTTCTTTCACTGCATTTTAAATTCTTTTCAATTATTTGTTACTTTTACAGTTTATTTGGCATAGAGTTGGATTACAGGAAATTAAATTTAATCACGATATTTCCATCAGTTAATACTAAATTTCTTCATTTTCATTAATTGAAGATTTAGAATCTTCAATTAAAAAGTGTCATAAAACAATAAAACAATAAACAGTAAAACAATAAAAAATTCGAGACATATATAAATTCAAAGTAACACTAGAAAAAAGCTCTTCGTAAAATAAAAGCTTTCTTTTTCGTTTACAAGGCAGAATATTTCGCGAGACGAAAAAACGTATTAAAATACTTATTTCTAAAAACTAGTGGTCCGCAATAATACAATTGTGTCAGAACTATTCCTAACATAAAGAAAATTGCTAAAAAAAACATTTCTTATATAGTTCAAAAAGAAAATTTAGGAAATACTAATATGTATTTCAAATATAGAAGTTTTAAAACGGAGTATAAAACATTTACGTAAATTTGTGGAGAATCTAGAATATTTTTAACTGAATACAAACATTTTCGCAAAAATATTGGAAGAATTTACGAAAGTTTTCATTAAAGTATTAAGAAAAGTTTATCTCAGTGTATACTTTTATATATTATTATTATATTAGTATTATATAATAATATATGTATATTTTTTCCGATTCATACCTATGAAAATTTGTTTCTTGCATTTATAAAAAAGGTTTATAAAATATAATTAATCAACCACAAGCGTCGGACAAACACCAAGCATCTGAATCCTAACGATTAATCAAATATATATAAATATAAGAAGAAATAAAAAGAGAATAAGTTTTTTCCAGTTAGTGTAAACGACGTGTCGTAATTAATGTCCCCATTTAAAACTTAATTTCCCATAAGTAATTGATTGCATTTATTTTATAATTTTTTTCCCACAGTATGTGGATATCTCAATGTCAATGAAAGAGTCCCTTTACAGATTAGATTCGTACTTAAACTGGTAAATATCACATAAACTCAATTTTTATTTACTGAAAGGATTTCAGACACATCATCAGCATGAAGTATAAAACAGGACTTACAAATTGTTATAAAGTTCAAATAAAATTACAATTTATCAATTAAGACAACAGGTAAGCGATTAGATCAGACGTTTTTGTTAAAATTTAGTAATTGTATTTGAGAAATATGTAATTATACAAATTTTTTGTTTGGACCAAGTCAAAGCAAATCTATTAGTACTGATATTTGCATAAATTTGTGCATATATACGTACGTGTACACGGTTTTCTACGGCGAGTTTTGCTATAATGCTGTAAAAATATTGCGGCAACCCACCTCTAAAACGTTTTTAGAAAACAACTAACTCTTATATATGTATATGTATTAAAACCCACTACTATACTTTTGGAATCAACAAAAGCTTTTTGAAATATTAAAAACCATTTACATTAGGATTTACCCAAATTAGTTTCATTTTCAGAATACGAAAACAGGAACCCTTTTTTGTGTATTAATAATATATATTAATATTTCCTTTTTTATACAATATAAAAAAGTAAAAAAAAATCTATCAATTTTCTTCTTGCCACACATCATTTGTTCAGATATTGACAGGACCTCGTCCCATTATTTGAACTTATCACATATGGGATATAAAATAGAAAATCTGAAGAAAAATTTTAGCCAATATTTGTATGCTAGAGTTTTACCGGAATCTTCACATATTTGATACGTCCAACATAAATATGTTTTAGGTCTATAGAATCTGTCTTTCAAAAACCTCATTAAAATCTTGACGGATCCTATCAGCATTGGATCCTATAAGAGTGGTGCCGTTATTCCAAACCAAAAATAATAATAAGAAATCATTCTAAAAAAATTTGTTCATCCATTCATTTTCTCCTTTTATATAAATATTTAAATTCCAAATATTCCCAATGTCCCAAAGATATCAGTCTGACCATTCATATCTTATTTATCCTATTTGTTCGATTTTGTATCAGGAAAAAATTCTTCAATAAAAGAAAGAATTGACAAAGGGGGAAAAGTTTCTCTGCCAAAACGCATTACATTTTTATGTCCAGTCTAATTTCGGTGTTGTGGATTTCACTATATCTGAAAAGATATAAACAAGAATAGCAAAGTAATCACCTGGGATTTAATGTCATTCAATAGAATAACAAAAATAAGAGCAGTTTATTCACGCATTGATTAAGGTCATTCGTATCAATGGATGTTGAGTAAAAACTATGAAAACCTGTCTTTTTACTTTTCCAAATATCAGAAAAAATCTATTATTAGTGAAGCGGTTTAGTCGTGTCTTATTATGGATGTACTTATGTACATCAGCTGGATATACAAATTTTGAGAGCATTTTATAGGAACTAAATAAAAACTAAAATGAGATTCAATTTATCATGTGATTAGTGAACTATTGTTTATATCAACCCACTCTAATTACAGCAATTGTGCCCATCGTGGACACAATATATCTATAATATTTCTTTAACTAATGATTTATTATTCGAAAACTAAGAAAATAAATTACTCAGAAAAACCAATTCTCATTGAAATTCGAATTTAACTTAGTTTTTTCTTTTTCTCATGCCTTGTCCATTCCCTTGAGTATCTGGTTGGCTGACAGTAATTATATCACATAGTCATATATAAGTGTATGAAAAATAAAATTCTTGTATTTCATTGAGGGATGATGTTGATACGTAGGACATATGGATGTAATTCCCTCTCCTATATAAAAACGACATACAAAAACTTTATAAAATATCCGTATTAGAACCATCCAGGGTATATGATACTTCGGATACGTTTGTCTTTTCGTCACCAACATCCTAATGACGTGGCATATTCGCCTGTCGTATTTTTATATACGTACGTAAAAGAAGTCTTCGTGCCAAGATTTTTGATAAAAAAATAAAGAAAAAATAATGGGAAATTGCTGTCCAGTGTCCACTCATGAAAAATTTAGACACACTTTCATATATTTTTTATGGACATATAATATGAATTGAAATGAACTGTTAACTATTGTTCCCACACATAAAATATCTTGCGTGGCAAAACATCTTTCTTATGTTCTGTTTTGAAAAATATATATTTTTTATAAACTGCTAGAGGCTAAGGCACCGTTTTTACAGTAATTGTTTATACACATCCAAATAGTAAGGCGCAATTACAATTCAGATTTCTTTACTGCAAGTACTGGAAACAAGTCTCCTATGCCAAATATCGAGTATACTTTCATACGTTTTACAAAATGTTCATATGTAGATATTAAGAGTTTCGTCAACAAACATCAAGAGTATAAAAAAACTACGGTTCGAATTTTAGGGGACATATAAAAATAATCATTTGCATGCTTTGAATAATAAACTTGAATTGTTATAATCAGTTGTTCAGTAGCTTGGCGAAGTTAGATATCTCGTTGTTAGTAAATATGGAGGATCTGGTTGGATTCCTGACTTCGCTTGTTTGATTTTTTTTTCAGAATTTACTTGTGAAAATATATTGCATTATCAACTTAAATATAACAAAGTATAAACCTTAAGCTTTCGCAACGAACAAATGTATCCTTCATGATTCGTCTTAGGGGGAAATTTATTGCTTAAAATTTGTTGGAAATGATTTCGATGGGAATAAAAATGTGGAAAATTCACTTTTGAAAAAGCCTTAAGTATCAGTTGATGAAACATCAGAATCAGGATTACTCAATTATCGTAAAAATTGATTTGAACGAAGCGGGGTATACTATTTATTATTTATTAAATCAAGAATGTCCACCAAATTTGGTCTGTTCAGCAGCGTTTCTAAATCTTTGGATATCGCTTCTAGAAGTTCAGGAATTTGTGATGATTTTCACTTGACAACAATAAAAACGTAACAAAAGGAAAACATTTATGTTTATTTATTTTAGCAGTCCTGATTTTAATTCTGTAAACCCAAGAAATGCTTCCATCAAATAAATTATCAAAATCTAGATCTCAAATTTCATTCAATTATTTTCAAATTTTGTATTTTAAATATAATTATACTTTTACTGTCCATATAATTTTTAATTATTTTAACCTCCCTGTCCACTTACAGATTATATAAATACGAGGATACGCAACAAATATTATTACTGACGGAATTACACTTCATGATAATAGAACCATCATCCGAACAATACTCTCTCTTTTTGTAAATAACAGAAAAAATGCATATAAACCAAAAAAAAAAATAATAATCAAAAGAAAAGCCCCATTCTCCCCAAAAAATATGAGAACATTATTAGAAGACGTCATCGTAAATCGTGTTAAGTCAATTGTTATTCTCGCTGTTATACTCCCGGTCCAGATTCTTCTAGATTCCTATTTCAGTTATGTGTATATTTGTTGTTATTGTTCGGATCCCTTTTCCAGAATATTTTGCTGTCTCTATTTTTTTTTGCCTTTCTTTGTTATTCATTCCGAAGGTTGATCTTCAACCCTCAATTTTTTCGTCTTTCATTTTTTTAACTTGGAATTTTTCATATAGATGTGGTTCTCAAAGGACAAAAAATGCTGGAGTGTGTAAATAACAGAAAAAAAAATCTTAAAATATCATCTCGGGAAGAGATAAGCAAAAAAAAAAAAATGAATAGGATAAAAAAGAACACAAGAATTAAAAGGAATCTGGGAAATTGTGGGAAAATAAATAAATCGTTTGAGTTACCGTTGAACGATGCTGGCCCATGTTGCGGGGCGGGGAGGAAGAAATACAAGTAGGTTAGGATTGAGATATTCTCATTCCATTTAAGCTTATTACAATAAAATTTATTTATGCGATTGGCGTTGAAAGTAATGTGATCCAAACATCAAGGGAAAAGAAGTTACAGAATGCCTTTACTAGATTAATCGCAAATTGAAAAGTTAAGTATGTTCAGGAATTAGTATTATTGTGTCCATGTTGAAGAAATGTATTCTATGAACATTTATTATAATATGGGACCACATGTGGTTAGTAAAAAGCAAATATTTCGAAATAAACACTACATTCTTGCTCGCAAATATTACTCTCCTTATTGCCTATTGGAATTTATTAAAGTTTAGGAGTTATTGCGGCTATATCTTGTCGGATGTTCTCTTTACTTTGACATAGCTCTAGTAAAAAAAAAGTCTAGGTGCAAACCTTATAAAATTGTCTATGTATAAATTGTGTTATAACAATTGACCGATTCTTTTCCAGCAACTATTTTAACCATTATTTTAACAAACATAATTTGGAAAATCCCATCTATTTTACTTAGATTAGTATATGTATACAAAATTCCGACTTTCTATTTTTAACTCTAATTTCAGGATTCATCTCATTAGCGTGTAACAATTTCTTTTACATTCCTTAAATTAGTAGTTATAATTTTTAGTTATTATGACAATGAAAAAAACCGTTAATTTTATTTTGATACCATAGATACAATTTTACGATTGTTAAACATGAAATGACGGATTGTCGAAGTTTTCTCCATATCTATGAATCTTTTGAAGGACTATCATCGGTTAACTATCGTAGTAAATACTGTTTATTATCCTTTAAAAACGAAAGACATTACATTTCTTTGCACCCTAGCTAATATCTTATAGGACATTAAGCATCAAAGACTCTTGAGAAGACTTAGTTGGTGGTAACATGCATAATTATAAACTAAGGCTCATATTGGCACACATTAAAAGACACGTATCTTCTTATGTATATATATATGCCTATAGAAAATCGTGAAATTCATCTCGCCATAATAAAACCTTACAAGTTGTAGTACATAGCAGCATTTTTAATGCTACAAAAAAAACCTTATAGTAACTGCAAATCAGCCTATAGCCGAATTTTGATGCCCTATGGTAAAAATGAGATAGAAAAACTCTCAAAACTAACAATATTTCTATGTTTTTTTCTTTATAACTTTGTTTTCTCTTTTAAAATTTTCTCTAATTTGTAGGTAAATTAAACCGTAATAGGCTAAATTTTATTCAAATCAGTGTATTAGTTTTGAAAGTACATCAAAAAAAAACTTTATGGACAGACTTACTAGGATTGCTGAAGTGAAATACTTCTTTGGGGGCGTTTAGCAAAAATTATGTAACAATTTTGTGAGACGAAAAGTTACATTACAAAATATCTTATTATTAGACGATTACAATGTTCGGCAATATTGTGGAGGTTATAATGAGTAATATTTCCGTCGAAGAACAAATAATTCTATCTGCCACCGTATTGGCACTGTGGTCGATACAAATTTTTTAACTTGTTATATGGAAAAAATTATGAAACGCTAACTTTGTAACGCAGCGTCACATGTCACATCAGTGTAAGCTGACTAACAATCGCGTCGTTTCTGTGCATAAGGCTGGCACATACGAATATTGCATAGCAGAAAGCGGTCAGCGCATCTTATATACATTAACGGGCATTGTGTCTTACTACAGCTACAATGACTCCGGGTAAGAAACGTTTGCGAGTCGACAATTCTGATCAATCACAACACGCTGACAATGCTTTCACGCGAATGCCTATGACCTATTGCAGAACGGAAGCGGGCACGTAGGGCTAGGCAACTTGCTCAACAAGTGGAACAAATGCAACTCGCTGACAATGCTTTCACGCGAATGCCTATGACCTATTGCAGAACGGAAGCGGGCACGTAGGGCTAGGCAACTTGCTCAACAAGCGGAACAAAAACAACTCGTTGACAAGGCTTCGACGAGTACGGCTATGACTGGTGCAGAACGAATGCGGGCATGTAGGGCTAGGCAACTTGCTAAACAAACGGAACAGATGCAACTCGCTGACAAACCATAAAAAAAGCTTCTATTTCACTTCTACAGTGTGGTATATAAATAAAAACAGTTTTTATCGTTAAAATTTAAAAAGTACTAACACAAAAACGACTAAAAAATTAGTAAATCCTTTTTTAATTAATAAAATTTCCCTAAATTAAATTATTGATCTAATTTTTTGTACTGAAAATTAAATTCTTATACAAAAATTTTTCTATATACTACACTATGTACCGCCCCGTCTTTAATCGCGCGTCTGTAATTTATAAAAAAAATCTTTATATGATTCGATGGCGCGTTAAATTTGTGTACAGTCGCCAAAATCTTGAGTTTAATAAAAATTGGAATAAATTAAATTCAGAAAATTATTTTAATATTAAATATTAGTGAAATTTATAAAAAAAAAATAGTGAAGTGTTTAAAAAATAACAAAAATACATTGGATTTTCAAAGAGTTTTTCCAGAAAAGGAAAGACTAAATATTTCAAGAGGTTAGTCTTTTTTTAGCCATTTTCTAATAAAGACATATGTGCTACAACTATTTCTTGGACGAATTTTACTGAAATTTAATATGATATCGTCTATTTACGTATTTAACAAACATAATTAATTTTAACAAAATTGGTTCACAAATTTTCCAATTAAATCCGATAAACCATGTTAAAAAAACGACAAAACTTTCTGGTCTTGCTTAATAACTTCCCTCCCCCTAAGTCGATTTTGTTAAAATCCAATACCAAATCCAGTTAAGGAATAACAAACTCACATTCTAAATTTCAATAAAATCTGATAACACGATTTTGAGCTATCTTGTATACGAAAGGACAGATATGCATAATTCAATATAACTTTTGATTTCCTACACAACTTTGATAACTTTCTACGATGATTATTTCGATGCGTTCCACACTTAGTGACAAAACTAATATACCCTCTACTAGTACCTACCATAGGGCATAATGATAATAGCGCGATATTTGTATAAATCAGAAAATTCTAAAACTTTATGAGTTTTAATTCATTGATTATCTTAATCATTTCACTTAACGTAATGAATCAATCCTCCATGAATTAAATAATAAATGACTATGTAGTGTGCAGTCCGGACATTTTGAAATTATTTCCATGACGTAATACGTGTCCTGTTCTCGGTCATGTTTCATAGTTTTCATGGTATTTATTTTATTAAATAATATATAAGAGTCAAAGGACAATTTGTTTTAAAGAAGGAATTTCGTTTCAAATAATCCTTCATGCCTTAAATGTACATATACTGGAGTCACTGATGACGTATATATGTGACTATAGTAGCTGCTTGATATGTAAAAAGCATGGATGAGAATTTTATATTAATCCTTTTTAGACAAAATGACAGTTTATTAATAGAAATGAGAAGTTAGAAGAACGGAATTGTTTTGATTTTTTTAATAAACATTGACGTTTTAATAGAAATTTGTTGAACGATTTAAATCAAGATTGTCCAACTCGCGGCCCGCGGGCCGCATGCGACCCAAGGTAAGTAACAATGCGGCCCGAAGATATTCAAAAATGTCCATTTTTCTGACGAATGATTTATATGTTGTGTACGCTTTCGTGCTAAAGCTGCCTAGTGACAAACAACAGAAATAGGACCAGAACAGTAAGCTCTTTCATTATGTAGTAAATTTTCTTTCTGTTTGCGTTGCTCGCTCAGCTACACTGTTCTGTTGTTTGTCACCTGGTGGCTTAAGTGAAGAATGAAACATACTAAGTGTAAAATTAGAACCAACATGTTGGATGAACACCTTGAGAACTACCTGAGGATTGCAACCACGTCAATCGAACCAGGTATTGACGGTTTAGTTTCTCAACTTCAATACCAGGTATCACATTCATTTTATGATGTGGATTTATAAATAGTAATATACTGTGGCTCAAAACACCATGTCTTCTTCCAATGCGGCCCAGGGAAACAAAAAGGTTGGGCATCCTTGCCTTAAACGAAATGGCGCCTAATAAATTTCATTTTTATCCCTAATGCTTATACTAAGGCCAGAAAAAAATATTGAATATACATATATACTATATATATATATACATATTGAATGCTAGTATGATGTTAAGATATCCAGGATAGGGTTAAATTACGGTAGGGAATTAATAAAAGCATCACGCACAATGGTTGGGATCTATTTCTCTATCAAAACCTTTTGGAACACGTATAATTCACGATTTACGATATTTATAAGAATTAAGATAAAATTAAAACTATGAATGAAAGATGTATAAAACTCTTTTGCTTTTAACTCTTCTTATAAATATGTATATAAATTTAGTATTTTTGTATTTCCTTGCGTTTTGAAAAAGCCCCAAAAATTCTTTTGTTAATTAAGTTGAAGGAAAATGAAATTCTTTTCGGTTGCTATCGTTTAATAAAGAAGGACGGACGAAATCGAGATGGTATATTCTTTGTAATATATCAGCCATGTGTAACATTTTTTAGTATAAAAGCATTAACAGAAAAGGCAGACAATCTACATAGTTGCTGCGGTGGCACAAGGAAAAAAATCGGAAGTAGACTTTCAGATTAGAATTTAAGAACAGGAAGACAGTTCGTGCCATTAGTTCGTTGAATTAAATCTTATAATGTCACTAAAATTTAATTTCAAGATATAGTTGATATACTGAGATGTGTGTCGATTTCTAAAAAGCATAACAATTATGTACCCCAGAATCCTTATAAATTGCAAATATCTAATATAAATGATTCTACGTTAACCATTAGGGAAGACAAATGATATTTTGATCTCTGTTTATGGATTTTCTAGTTATTGTTGTCACATATCTTACATCTGGAATGGAATTTTGTATTTCGATCCAACTGAATTTTCGATTCGATTTAATATTCGATCTGAATTCTTTTTGGCATCCTGTAAAATTATCGTGTCGTAAATTAGTGTGGCCTTTGAGAATTTCACGCAAATGGTATAAATTTTCAAATTGCCCGATGAAATTTAATGAAATTTTGACAGCTGATAGTTTTTTTTTTCAAAACATTAATTTAAAATGTTTGTGTTTTAGATTTGTTTTTAGTTTTGAATTATTTTTAAATTAATATTTAATAATAAATATTGAAATTGTTGGTCTCAGTGAAACAAAATATCTTCAAGTGTCTTCGGCCCTAAATTTGGTGGCGTTTTTTTAATTTTGTTATAATGATAATTTTCACTTCGCTCTTAGAGCATCTTATTTGGTTGTAATTTCATGAAAATCTTGATAATTTTTTTAAATTCAATACTTTCAAGTTAACTTTTGCAAGCTTGAGATTTTTTTGCATGAACTCAAGTGAAAAAAAATTTTTTAACAAAATATTTTATTTTTTTTTTTTGTGAAAACTACAATAATTTAGTAAAAATTTAAGGAAATAATTGTTAAATTTCTTGTACTTGGGTTTTTACATTAAAGAAATTAAAAATATGACAATAAACATAAAAAAAACATGTTTTCGACAACTCAACACTGATCGAATGAATTTTATACGATCACAGTGTAAAATATTTTCGATCCAATTTTAGCCGATACCAAATTGGTTGGTCGAGTTGTATATACGATCCAATTGGGTCAAATCGAAATACAAAATTCCATTCCTGGTCATTTTGACACTTATAAAATATGTATGAAAATATTTCATCTATTCGTCGACAGAAATATCTTTGACCATTACTGGGAACAGTATTGAGAAATAATCACGTAATCATGTTCGCGAGATGTTTTCTTTAGTTTCTTTCAAATTCACTTGGAAGATGTTTTAATTTAATAAACTGTGAACATGTGACCAACGGAGAAAACAAAGACTTTTGTAAAAGTTTTGTTTGTAAATGAGAAAACCCATACAAAATAATTTCAAGTACGGCAAAAGAATAAAGTACAAATTTCATTGTTAAATTTAGAACAACACATAAAGTAACGTAAAATCGGCTTATAGCCGATTTTTCCTATTATTTGTTTGTGCTCAAAATGTGTAAGCTTCGAAAAATTCGGATAATATGCGGTTTCGGTTGTAGATGAAGCTTTGGTTTTTAACTGCGAGATTCCTTTCGCGGTGACAATTCCGAGGAAACTCTTCTGTCGGTTGAAGCCTTGAATGTATGACAGCTCCGAAATTTTGTGTGGTTTCGAAATTTCGAATTGTCTCTGGTAAAAGCTTTCGGAAAAAGTTTTACAACAGGATGAAATTGTACGCTGAAAGCATCCTTAAAAAAGCTCTTAAGGAGAACTTGCCGAAAGTGACTGCATGAAAAAGTTTCGTGCAGTTTCCTTTCATTCGTAATATCGTAATATTCATAATGGAGGTAATATCTGATATCCTTCTATGGTGTACGTAACTTATTAATAGATTGCGCTGATTAGTATCCTTTCGAATTAGTTTATATAAGCTGTGTTTTTTTGGGAATTCTAACGGCCACTATTCCACTTTCATAAAGAAAACGATTTTTTTAATCCATGTTCTTATAACTTTTAATTCCGGATGTTGGTATCACTGAGATAATTTGATGGAACGTATAAAATAATCGTACTTATTTTTCTCAAAAAAACACGCAAATGATTTTCTAAAAATACTAAAGAAAAACAAAAAAGGCAATTTTGAATAATTGGGATTTCGTTAAAAGGACGGAATTGGATTCGAAAATTTTGAACTAAAATTTTGTATCCAATTTTTTTTTGCATTATAAAGAAAAATTGTATTATTGTCACCATAGAGATAAATTAACTGAAGATTGCGTTTCGCTTACTTCCATACAAAACTACGTAGATAAAATGGTCACTACTTCATCTTCTCACTAGCTGACTCCAAGCGAATCAAGTTGAAGTTTTGTATGTTTTGGAGATAACGACTCGCCGCTGAACCAATTCGATATAATAATTTAACTTAGTTTTCCCTGTTAGTATTTAAAATTTTTGTTTTTGGTCCATTTTGCGTAATTCGTATATCTCAATTTCCATACCTCGGCAATTAAAAAGAAAGTGCATTGTGGGAGATTGCGTCATGTTTAGTGAGTACGGTACATCGAGATTTATAATATGGAGGTAGTTCAACACAAGTTTCAAAAGTATAGAAAAAAAAGTGTGGATTTTTGATACTCTGTTAGACACAATAAGATTATTATACATATCTCATTATCTAAATACGAATTATTATACTTCCAAACTTGCGAAACTTGTATTTGCTTAAGCCAGAAAATATTTAAAAATTATGCCTTGCACTAGGATTGCCTAGTTTCTTATTATCTCTATGGTTAGAATGTCACATTTTTTTATAACTTGACATTATAACACAAAGTTAGGCTACAAAAAGATTTCCAGGAAATCTTTCCCTATATGGAATTGGTTCATTCTGTCATTCAAATTGTAATAATCGCTTCTCCGCTATGAAATGCTTAAATCAAAACGAAAAAACACATATTCACATCCTTAATGATTATTTAAATAACATTTATCACTTCACTTTTATTTTGTTTGTGTTGATGTGTACCATTTATGCAAGCGGCAAAAAAATAATGGATAAGAAAGAAAAGGATAAACATCATACAAACATCAAAGGTGCCAAAATGACTGGCAAAATTTCTGTCTCAACACTTTCTCGCATTTTTGCCAACTCTTCATTTTGAAATGTTTCTACATATACATATAGACGCATATAAATATATGTATAGAACATTTAAAATATATTTGACGAAGCCTATATAATACATTATATAAAATATAAATAAAATATAAAATCATGCATAAAGAGGATCTCCTCCTTTTTACTGCTGGAAATTCTATAGACAAACTCCGAAATAGGGTAAAGGGATGAACATAACACAAAAAGGAAAAAAAAAATTAAATCATGATACGACATTTTGATTTTATGTTCTACTGTTCCAGTTTATTATTACAATATGAAGGCCATGAGCCTTTACTGTGATGTACATAGTTACATGCTGATGTTTGGTAGAAATTGGCAAAAATACTATCTCATCACTATATTACATCATTACCATTCTACTTATCATCTGTCTATCTATCAATATATGTATATTTTGCCTTGTAAATACGAGTACTGCACTACTGCCTATTTATAATCCCTTTCCATAATTTACATATTGTATATACACAATATATTGAGCACCATCTTTGTTGTGGTCAAGCGCACCTCGTACCACAATCGATATTCATTTCTTGTGTGCCCTTTAGTATTAATATTATTTTTCCCATTTTTAATAGCAATATACATCAACATTGCTTTCTGAGTCCTTTATATCCTAGTTCTGTACAGAGCAGTCAAAAATATACTCTGAAATGGAACGGCAAAGCGATTTACTATCATGTCTGTCCATTTATGTGTCTCAATCTAATACATCATACCTATTTGAACAGGGACAGAGTGAGGAGTAAAGATAGACAAAGTAAAAAGAAACACACATATTACGTTTGCTATATGCATATGTCAAAAATGCAGTTACAGCTCTGTTACAAGTACCATCAATGTACATGCCAGCATGTTATCGTGTAATAGTACTAACAGATTAGATGAATTTAGCCAGATCGCTAGATGTCAAACTCTTCTGGAAATATATCTCGTTATATCACAGAGAAAAGAAATAGAATTATTATTTATTATATCACACACAGTCGATTTTACAAACACTAATAACGAAATATCTTGTTCACAGGCTAAAAACCTCTGCCAAATGAGAATACAAGTTGGACACTCTGTTTTCTTTCTCTGTGGTTAAGTCCACTTCAAATCGAATTCAGTTGGCAGACTACAAGCTCAGTATAATAAACAGACAGTAATTTGACTAGGAAATGCAGAGAAATTAGACGCGATCTTCCCAATACTTCCTCTGAGAATGACAGAAAGAAAAAATTTCGCACAAAATAAGGAAAGAAAATTAAAATTTTTCATTAGAAAGAAAGAAGTAACCTATAAATCAAATATATTAAATTTTAACACGTGCTCCCTATAAGATAATTGTAGCAAGGGAGACAAATAATAGTTTTATTATGGTCTTATGCGTTTTCGGCAAAAGAATGGATGAAACGAAGAAAGCAAAAAACCCCGCGTGCTTCTCAAGCGCCTAATCCATGTCCTGACACTTTTTTCAAATTGTACTAAAGTTTTTTTCAAGTGTTAGTGCCTATTTAACAGCAGTTTTGATAAGCACGTGGGTTTTTTTAAGTAGAAGAAATTTTTTGTTATGTATTTTTCAAATATTTTTGGTGTTAGTACCTGTATGAATTATTATTTACACAAATGTTAGAACTGTTTATTAAAGCTGAATGCATATTCATCTCTGTTCCACCAACATAGCGTAATCTAAGAAAAATGATAGAACATACAAAGATAGCGGTTTTTTTTTATATACATTTTTTGTTGAGAAAAAGCACACATGCATGGAAAATAACAAGAATGGGTGGCAAAAGCGGGTGTAAAATTCTAAAAATAAACGCAAAATTGGCGAGGTCATTCGTAATTTTTCACATTTTGTTCGCCAGTTTTCTTACTGTTTATTATACTGTGCTACAAGTATATACCTTTAATTGTTATTAGATACGGTTATCATTATTTGAATGAAATGAATTTCTTCATTTATTTCATTCATTTTCAAGACACAATAACTTTTAAACAAATATATCACAACTTTTGTTTTGATATTCTGTGATATATCACCTGTCGAACGTAAGCAAGTATTACTAATTGCAACTTAATTACCAGAGTTATGTGATCCTAAAACCATCTCCTGAGACAATACGAAGAAAAATTTTCCCCCATCCAATGCCATTAAATATGTATGCATAATTGTAAATTTGAAAATTTTATGATTTAAAATATTTCACTTTCTATTTGAGTGCAAAACATTAAGAGCTAAACAAGCAATTAGAATGTATAACAGAACTCAGGCTCACCTTAAATCTTTCCGTCATTATAATATAGAAACAGAACACTCCACTTTATTAATAGACAAATTCACGTTGAACAAAGGACTTAACTTCCGAAAAACATTTTTCGAAAAATTTGCATAATTAAATGAGAACATTTTAGCGATGAATTACAGGCGTATGAAATTTTCCGTATATATTTTTTATCTATATATTTAGATAAATGTATTTACCCATGTTTGAATATATATAGTATATCAGAGATGGAAACCGGTTTTGAACTGAACCGAAAAGCCATCGAACTGAACCAAGTCTTTTTAAACCAAAACCAAACCAAAACCGAATAAGCTTCGAAATTAGCCATTTAAACTGAACCGAAACTAGACTAATTTGACATGTTTACCCCTATGTTAGATACTAGCAGAGGGTGTATTAGTTTTGCTACTATATTTGAAACGCATAGAAATAATCATCGGAGTAAGGATTCGAGGCTATAGATGTGTGGAGGATCAAAAGTTATATCAATTTATGTATGTCGGTTCGCCCGTGTACTATACAATATAACTCAAAAACGCATTATCCGCCTTTAATGCAATTTACCATGTACTACTCCTTAACTCGATGTGGTATTGCATTTCTGCCAAATTGGACGAGGGGAGGGAAGATATTAATCGAAAACCAGGATGACCAGAAAGTTTTATCGATTTTTTAATGGTTTTTCAAATTTAGTCCGAAAATTTTTGAAGAAATTTTCTTTAAATTATTTATGGTACATACGTTGACTACATAAGTAGTATCTTAAATTTCAGTAAAATCGGTTTAAGGATAGTTTTGAGAAGAAGTATTAGTAGAAAGAAATAAGCCAGTTCATAGTTTACGAATAATCATGATCAAGATCATATTTTTGATTTGAGACTATTAACTAAAAAAAAAATTAATTCCATAATTTAAATAATTGAATATAATAAAACTGTAATTTTATAAATCTTTCATTACATTTAAGTTAAGTTGGGTTTTTATGAGATCTTAAAATGATTATAAGTAATTACATAAATAGCCTAGAAATTAATATTCTCTGGTTAAACTTAAGAAGAGGTTTTCTTATATTTTTTTGCCTTTTTGTTTTTTTAATTTTATTGTTTTATGTTTTTTTAAGCAAATCTGATGAATCTATTCTGTTTTATTTTACAATGTTCCATTATCGATCGTAGTAGGAAATTCTGAAAACGCTCCTAGACAAAATCAAAGCAGGAATGACAAATTACCAATTAATTGTTGCAAATTTGTAAGATGATGGGTCTATTTAAAATCATTAAACTGAAACTTATTAAAGACCAATATTTCGTTAAACATTTTTTTTTTGAAAATAGATTTTAAATTTTTTGCTTCTTCAAAAAGATATTGTATTTACGACATATACACTATTCACGCTTCATTGTATGCTGCCTTGTATCATAGTAAAATTGTTTCTTTCATATTTTGCGCAGTACAAATTTTTCACACTTCAGAAATTTTACTACGATACAAGACCACATACAATGAAGCGTGAATACCCATAATGTATATTATATAGCTAGTAAGTCTCTTTGCCTTATGCCCGATTACTTCAAGTGTGTGAATTTCGTTGAATTCGGTCGAGTAGTTTAGCTTCCATGAAGCATGCAAAAAAACCTTGTCATAGTGAAATTCTGATGAAAAATCCAATCTGCTTTAGATATCTTAATACACAAATTGTGTAAATTTGATAAAAATTTAAAGTGGAGCTTTTGCGCCACAACTACTGCGAAAATAGGCTATATTTGGACAAAAAGTGTAGACAGTGTTGTCTTACGCGATCATACCCAATCAGTTCTAAGTTAGGGTCAAATACATAAACTCAATGAATTTTATCGAAATTGGCCCAGCGGTTTATTCTGTACTTCACTTAGAAAATTTTGTAATTTTTTGAACAAAAAAGGGTTATAAAATAGTGTTCCTGTATATAAATTACCTCCAAATTCGGTATAACACACAAATTGTTTCAGGAAAGTCAGACTAGCCGTTTAGATTCTATTAACGATTTAAAGAAGCGGACAGACGGACGGGCATGTACCTAATTATATTTGATTAAACGGATTTTACGCTTATTTTCATCTTTCTACCTCGTCTAGAAAAAAGGGGTTTTCGCACGAATGTAATACTTTACCTTAAAAGCATTCGTTGATTGATCAGAATTGATCAGAAAAAATTCTTTTACGGCTCCATTATGCACTCAAAAAGTTTGTTCGATAATTTTTCTATAAACCTATAAAGTTACTTATAGAATTTATTAAGACAATCCACCTCCTCTACTCCTTTCTACTATTTATAAGAGATTATTATACTAGGAAAAATATTTTCATTTATATTTAACATTAATTTATGATGATATTTGTACTCGCTTTTCTTTTAAGTGAAAATTGAATCGTTTCAACTAATCATTTTCAATCAGTGTCATTCATGCGCGTATTTTAATCAATAATGATTATTCGAAATTTAAATTCTGTTTAAACATATGCACCATATGTGCATATATGTACTACATGTATGTACATAATATGGGAAAGAAGATTTCAACTATATTCTAGCTGTGAAGTTATACTCACATTTTCCAGAAATTTTAAAGCCACGTCCCATACTTTTACAAAGTTATTCATTCTATTATGCAGTATTTAAAATCAAGATATATGACTTTAATTTAATTTTAATAGAATTAAATTTTTTATGTATAAAATCTGTTCATACACTTAAGAATATAATGTAAGTTGAGATAATCATCTAACGGCAAGCACCTAAGAGGTGTAATAAAATGTATCCTTAACGATGTATTTTGACCAAGAAAGAAAGGCTTATAAAGTATGAGTATGATGAAAAATGAACAACATCTATATATGTAGGTAGGTATTATTTTGTAGTTCTTTAATGTAATCAAATGCAAAACAGCATCCTCGACAACATAAGCTGTAAAACAATTTCAAAAATTTACAGCATAGTGAATGTCATAAAATTTTTTATGATTTCATAACACTATTCGCCCCATCAAAAAGTTGAGCGCAGAAACATTACTAGGAAGAAGTTCATCGGAACGTGCAATATGGTTGTACATAAAGTTTTTCAGA
The DNA here is from genome assembly GCA_963422695.1 of Xylophagus ater. Lineage (NCBI taxonomy): Eukaryota > Metazoa > Arthropoda > Insecta > Diptera > Xylophagidae > Xylophagus > Xylophagus ater. The sequence goes on from OY730484.1 coordinate 47,268,405, forward strand.
TCTCCTTTGAAAAACGGCAACAAAAAAAAGAATGAATGTAAAGTTTCGCTTTTCTTTTCGTATATGGTATATTTAATTTTTTTTCTACAAAATTTTGTTTTATGTTATATTTCATTTTAACATATTCTGTATATTTGGGTTTGGTTTTTGTTGGATTTCTTTTAAAATTAAGTCTAGTAAAAGTATAACATAGTGGATAAAAGAAAGTCCAATGGACAACATAGTCTAGAAATATTGTAATTTTATGCAAACCAACAATGATAAGTTGTCAAGGAAGTATGTGTACACGTTACTGCTGCTACCAGCGGCGCTGCTTTTCTATTTCTCTAAAACTAAACTTTATCTCTATATATGACAGAAAAATGGTACATAGTTTTCAATATAATTTCTTCATAAATTCTACCAAAATAGAATAAATAATAAATTACAATTTTTTTAGAAAGAAGAAACATTGAAAGTATATATTTGGAACTTCAAAAATTATATATTTTTTGGTTATAGAAATAAAATTTTCACAGATTTTCCACGACTATATGTATATATAGTACATTTTATCGATTGAATAATATTCTATTGGAAGGATCAAATATTTTTCAAATTGCCTGTATACAAATTTTGATGCTTAAATTTTCATGAACATCAACAACATTGCACATACGTAAGAAAAACGAAAGAAAAAAGAAAAAAATATTGAACAAATATTACAACTCGTTATATGTGTTTAGCAATCAAAATCGTAAGCAAAAATTCCTTGTGGTTCACTGCACTATTGAACGTTGCAGTTTTTTTGAGCAAATAATCAGCAACGTTGTACGATAGTAGACATCCTATATTACATACCTTTGAAATTTTTAGATACGAATTTTCTTTCCTTCGAAGAAAACTTCATATATGTTTGTATTCGATTGAATTTGCAAAAAAAATAAATAAGAAAAATGGTTTTCACATGTGTACACAATTTGTAACGACATATGTATATAATTCTACTACAAAACGTAAGCGAAATTGAAATAGCTACAATAGGAACTACAAAATGTGGCTGAGCAAGAAATCTAAAAAGTTAACGCCTCGTTAATTTTACAAATGGGATTTTCACAAAAAAAAATAAAAATTCCACACGAAACCATTTTAAAAGTTTTGTCATGAAAATGCATTGCTATTTTTTTCCTAAAAGTTCCTTTGAATGATTTCGTAGGTGTATAGATAATGTTGTCCAGCCATCTTTTGGATGCCAATTGTTATGTAAATTATTTACCTGTAGAATTCTAAGATAATCAAATTCGTGACTAGATTGAACATTTTTCAACTGCTTTTATATCTCTTCTCTATTTTTTAAGCCTTAAATTGCCAAGGTGTCTCCAATAGGCACATTTTAATTTTCCACCCTATTATGCATTTCTGCATTTCCAAATGTAACTAATTTGTAGTGTTGCACCAAATTTCATGAAAATACGTTTCTCAAATTCTCAGAAGTGAAAGAAACAATTAGTTCTAAAATTACACTATTATTGGTTAGAGGAAGTTATTTTTTGAATCAAAACTCCAGATTCAGATTTAGAATTGCTAGTAACAATCAAGTCAGTTCTATATGTCAGACTAGCACATATGGGATTGTTGCTTTTTAATAGTGTTTCGATTTCCATTCAGTTCCGTGAAGTGCCGTCTACTAGTTCTTTTCATTGAAAATTGTTCGCCCTTTTATGCAAGATCAGATAAAATGATCACTTTCGCCTGTTCCATAATTTTCTTTGTAATGATCGTCTTGTAAGGCAAACTGTAGCCACGTGCATTTATTGAATTACATAGGTTCAATCTCACAACTTTAGCTACCAATTCTTATTATAATAAGTATTAAATTGAAAATTGATTTCTTCTTTTCGTCATTCTTCAGGGAGTACCCCCATCCTTAAGACGTTAAGCTTCGTTTTATATTAACTTTTTTCATCATTTGTTTATTATAAAAACATTTTTCTGATATTTTAAATTGAAAACCATTTTGTTTTACATCCAAAAGAAAATAGCTGGAGCTAGGAAGAAACGAAAATGCTTAAGCATTAAGTGACATGAAATTAAGAAAGATTACATGAAAAGACATCCAACAATACTTGTTCAGCATAACAATAAGAATTTTGATTGTACATATATAAAAAGAAATTTGGGTACTAAATAAAAAACCAAAAAACAAATTCTTAGAGGATTTCGCGATTTTCAGGACAAAGTTCATAGATCCAGACGTCAAGGAAAATAAAACCAATTTATAAGAGCAACTAAAAAGTCATTAATTTGAAATGACTTGCATTTCTTTAAAGAGTTTAGATGGAATTCATGCTTTACTTTAAGAATTTCCATTAATTAATCAACTCAGCTCTATTTTTCATCAGGCTTAGTATTTGGTGTCAATAATGAGTCGTGATATGTCAAATTTATATTTACAAAAAAAAGAAGAAAGAACGGCATTAAAAAATTATAATGACACAAGAACATCGAATTTTTCAATAAAGAAAAGATAAATAAAGTAAAAGATTTCACATCTTTTAAATTATTATTTAATAATAGTTTTTACGCTAATCGCTATTGCGAATTATATTACTTGTAACGATATATGTTATAAAAATACTTTCTAATTCGATATAAGACAGCACTTGCATCGCATAGTAACGCGATACCACATTTATAAAAAAATTGAAAATGGCCTTTGAAGTTCTACTTTTATTCATTTCAGAATTTCTTTCTAAAACCTTAACAGCAGAAATGGCCAACATCTAGGCAGGCTTCATCAGTTAGCAGTAACACGATCTAAGCAACTTCAACCACTCCAAATAGGACAATTAATGATGTGTGTAAGGGAAATTTCTGTCGGTTTTTTCTTAAGAAAGTGAAATTATTACTTTTTATCATGTTTTATTTCAAATTTAATCCAAAATATAATTTCCTTCGTTACAAATTATTCTGATCGAGTTGAGAAAAGTCAGCTTGAAATCGATCTGTGTAAACACTAGTTTGAAGTGTATTTCTAATATAGAAACTAATTGCCGACCGAATATCCTTATGGGAACTAAACACATCAAGATTTCGAATTTTATTTGTTTACTTGTTTACTTCCTTTCTTTGACAGACACAAACAAAGTTATATACTGTGGTTACATTGCCGTATATTTTCTTCGCGAATGCTTGGTCGTGTAAAAATTTTTTTAGAGGATAAAATTTGACTTCTTAAAAAAAAAACTCCATCATTTCTCTTTACAGTTTTCACTGCATTATTTTTGTTAAAGAAGATATGAAATAAAACCAGTTTAAGGGTTCGTACTATACAATACGAATATATAAGAAAAAAAAAAGCTCGGCTATAATCGCGGATGAAAAACTTGAAGATAAAGAATCATATTCGTTTAAATTTATATGAAAAGTTAGTCATTTCGTTATCAAATTTTCCCCTTGGAATACTATATTTACTGATGCTTCCTTTCTATAGCTGGGTAAAAAAAAATTTCTTCTAAAGTGTCACAAGGATAATTTTTTTTCTTAACTTTAAGTAATAAAAGTAGATGCGCGTAAGTCGATGAAAAGCCTTTGCAATAAACATAAAATTTTATGTTTATGTACGGAGTGTAATCTAAAAAAATGCATAATTTAAAAAAAAAAAAAAAAAAAATGTTCCTATAGACTTTTTCCAATATCGATAATATGCATTCTGCATAAATTTTGTACCTTTATAAAAGGATGAAATACTAATATGTATATAAATATATATAATGCTTTTTGTAGTGTTTTCCTTTTTTTTTTTTGTATCCAATAGAGATGAATTGATGTTCAATGAGTGCAATATCCTGTTTTCTATTCAGCAGTTTCCTCTATAAAAAGAATTGTAAAATTCAAGGCGATTTTCAATATACAATATTTCCTATTTTCTTTCTTCTTTTACTGATCATATAGAAAATGTATGTCAGATTTTTACTTTAAAATTACATCAGCGGATGTTGTTTGTGTGGTTATTTATCTTGTAGATTTTTTTTGGCTTCGATTTCATATTTATTAAAAATGGATTACTTTAATATTATGTAAAATGGAATATGTATATTACATTGGTAATTTCATATTCAGTGGTCAGCCTTTGAAGGGATAATTCTTTGGTTCATTCTGGGCGTACGTTATCGGTAGGGATACGAGGGTTGAGAAGTCTTCCGATGCGGTACCCACAATCATATATATAAGCATACATTTTAAAGTCCTGTTTGTATTGGCGATAGGAATTAAAAGTCATAGCTTTTTAATATATGTAAGTAGTATTTTATGCATGTTAGTTAAAACGGTAGCAGATTTAATTTGAAGAAAGGTTAATAAATATTAATATTTACGGTATGACCTCTGATTGTAAAAAAGTTGATGTTTCCACGACTTTTTTATTGCGTTGAATATGGAAAATTTTGCGACAAAAGCACCAAGTACGGAAAGCGTTACTCAAAAAATATACCCCATTTTCTAAGTTGAGTCGGTATATACGCATATAACAAATTTAGTTGAAATCGTTTGAGCCCTTTCCAAGTTTTATGATAGTAAGGAGGCGGAGGAGATTAAGATATATGAAATGTGGCTAGGAAAAGTGCACCATGCTAACTCCAAAACGCTTTGACCGATTTTTTGCTCCGATTTATACATACATACTTGTTTTGAGCGGTATTTTTCCATTCTATTTAAAGGTTGATATTTCGGGACGACATTGTGACCTAAAAATAGCTATGTGCACATATAAATTTGCAACGAAGCATTCTGTACCGCTAGAGTTTACATACATTTGAGAGTTTTTTCAAATTTGGAAAAAAGCTTTTGTTATGCTTTAATTATCCATAATCGTCCATAATCTCCATTTTTCAATAGATTCTCAAAATGAGAAAATTCTGCATAACAATTTTTTTTTATTTATTTTTTCTTTTTACAAAAAATGTTTTTACCACAGAGAGACAGACGAAATATAAAGAAAAGATGTATTTTTAATTTGCCGCAAAAAGTTCTCATATTGTGAATGTTACGGTATGTGAAAATGATATTCGATTTTTCTTAAAAGTGAAACGTGTACTAAAGTGTTTTTTTTTCTTTAAAGGTGAAAATTCTTTTCTATTGAAAAGGTTTAATTTAATACCCACATCATTAAATTTTTTAATTTTTTTATTTCTGAATAGATTAAGTGGAATTTGCATCTTCCTTTAAGAGGTATACATTTATTTCGCAAATTTTCTGGGATATTTAATGAAAATTTTGAAGAAAAAAAATTTTATATTTGCATAAAAATTTAATAGAAAACACATAGAACCTTAAAATCGGCATAATAGTCTATTTTTTGATACCCAATGGTACAAATGGGACTCTTATATAATACAAGGAGTTAAAACTTTATTTAGGTCGTTTTTTAATTAAAGCTTGAAGACTGTAGAAAGCGAGGAAATTTTATAATATTTTATAATATAATGTATGTATATAATATTTATATATGTCGTATTCTTGGTTCAATTTTATTGAATTCGAACATGAAATCCTGCAAACCGAATAATTGTATGCTCAGTCATATCATTAATTTTAAGCTATCGGATACACGGGTGATTGTCAGACAGGCCAGATTTTATTTAGACATTACAAATGCAGTGACAAACTTAATATTGGTATTGTACCATAGGGTATAAAACCATTCTCATATTCTTTATATGTATTTTAAGCATCTTCAAAAATAAAATTGATCGCCAAACATCAAACAATACAATGAAGCGTAGATACTCGCATTTGCCTTTATATGTAATTAATTTTTGGTCTTTAATGATTCAACAATGTTCATTTGTCTTCAAAAGATTTCAGATCAATTGTAATGTTTTGATGAAAAATTGATGTAAATTTCCGTTGTTTGGTTGGATTGAAGTATATTTTTTATGTTAATTATGTTCATTATGTTTTTCAAAGGAAGATAAATGTATTATTAGAAGTAAAAATCTTTATAAATACGAAAAAATTTCGTTTATTTCATATTACATTGGGTATAGTTTTTTGTCTAATTATTATTTGTACAAAAAACTTGTCAACAGAGAAAGAAATTTTGAAAAACACAGAAGAAACCGACTCCGACTTATGAAATCTAAAATCAAATTGAAAAAATATTAAATACATATGTCGAAGAAAATTGAGAAAAAACCAAATTACTTTTTGTGATAATAAAATATTATTTTAATAGCGGGCTACCCGTCCTAAGATGGGCTGCTGGCAATTTCAGTTAACAAATCACTGATAATTAACAAAATTAATTCGAGCTTAGTATATTAACTCGCCATATTATAATTATTCAAAATACCCTCTTCAATCATGCCACTCTAACACACCTTCCACTGAGCCAATAATATTTGTTCTGTAACCCTGTATAGAGATATTTTATAAGTCAGCCTTTTATACTAGGCTTAGAATAATACATTCCAAATTTCTTGAATATTCGCCAACAATTGACAAAATTATTGGCATTTTTCTGTATTTGCGCCCGTAACACCTGGAGCGAAGACATCAAAATCGGTTCAATTTTTGACTGAATACTTTATGGTATTTTCCAGAAATATCTTACGAATATCCTGTGCATATATTGTTTTATTTGTGAAAATGAAATTTCAATTTTATATTGCAAATGTCTTTAAAATTAAATCACAAAGTTTAAAATACGAAAACTCTACAAGAAGATCATCAAATTTTAATTATAAAATCAATTAAAATTTCTAATAAAATATCTTTTTTTCTTTTATAATTTTTTTATGAGTAAACAAATCGCTGTTTTACTGTTTTTAATTATTTAAAAATCTTCACTAAGAAATCAAAATTACAAATAGAAAATTTTCTCTCTTATATATTAAATTGAAATTTCAGAAAATTTTCCATTTTCTCGGTATACTTTCACAATTCCAGATCCACATTTAAATTAAAGTATTATGTTCAGGTGGAAAAGTTTTAAACGAATGGATTAATGTCGATTTTTGTCATTGACAGGCAAAAGAATGAGGAAATTGAAAATTTATAAATTATAAATTAATATAATGAAATTTATAATTTTTTTTTCCCCAAAATCTCAAATAATTCGTAAAATCATAATTAAAATTATGAATCTATTCAGTAATTGAGGAATGTTGTGAACTGAAATGGTAGTACATAAAAATATTGTATATACCCTGCGGAAAATTGACTTGTATTATATCGGCTTTATAAACATTCCTACTCCCTTGAACCTCAATGTACAATATTTCGAGATTGACTGAAAATTCCCGAAAAAATCAATCGAAAAAAATATGTAAATATATGTATGTACAAGTATATACAAATATAGTATATCCCTTTTAGACGAATTTATATATATATATATAAATATACAATATATAAACAAACTAGCAAAAATATCTTATTACAGTAAAATGGACTTTTCTTGGTTTACTGTATTGTTCTAAAAAGCGAAAGCAAAAATGGCGACCAATTCTCGAAGGTAAAGTATAGTAAATTTCTCAGCGAAAGTCTTTAAATCTGTTATGCTGCCCAGCAGCGTGTATGACTCGAAGAAAAGAATTTAGTATACAGTAACAAAACACATTGAATACTTCAGTAAATTTATATGAATGTAATTTTTCAATGAAGGACCAATGCCGGAGGAAATTTCTTTTTCTATGTCCTGAGATACTATATATATACAGTTATAAGTACAATAACGACAAAGGTGGATTCTATTATATGTTCAGACTTCAATCTTGTATATGGCACAACAAAAAAGTATGAAAATTATGTGGTCATGTTCTGAAAGATTTCAAAGGATGGACTTTTTCCAGTCAGTATAAATGAAGAAACAGTAAATTCAATGCTGTGAAAGAAATGTGATTTTCGTTAGTATAAATATGTTGAATTCTGAGGTGTTCTGGTGAGAAATGATCAAAGTTATATGTTTGAACATATCAAAACATCTGCTTTTGACTTTATTACATTCGATAATATAGCTAAGAAAGTTTATAGAATTTATCGAAATCACACATATGTATTTTGATATACAATATTTCATCACATCACATCCTGTTTTTATAGAAGCAAGAAAAAAAGTGAGAAAAATGTATAACAATAATCGAAAGAATTGAGGTATAATAATAAAATTTTAAATATTTGCATGATCACTAGACATTAGTACAACATAATTAGTTGCACAGAAAAATAGGCTAGGAAAATCAGCTAATCATAATTATTAGCTCATCTAAAAAAGTCAGAGCGCTTTTTTTCTGTGTAAATGAATGATGCATTTTGGTCCATGACCTAAATGCCTTCTAGCAATTTTTCAAAACACTTACCTTAACATTTATAAATTTTACTTTGATGAACACAACTCAAACGCTTGAGATAAATATTAGAATAAAATGCTTTTCCATTATAACTTTTTACAGCGTCCAATGATCCAAATCTTGCATATCCTCCTTCGGTGGGTTTCCCCCCTTAAAAATTTGTTTTCGTATAGCGTTATCTATATATTCACCATCTTGACTAATCTTTGACCACCCCTTCGACTTAACCTGTGATCCCCAAATTAAACGATTCCTTAAAGTAGAAATTTTCAGAATCGGTAAATCGTACATGTGTTGTGTTGCACTATGACAACGTAAGGCCTGATAGGTTTTTAGCCAAAAAGTTATTGGAATTTGGATGGGATGTGCTGCCATACCCACCATATAGCTCTAACGTTGCACCATCAGACTACTAACTGTTTTGCTCTCTGCAAAATCATTTGGCTAGGAAATGATTTACAACTGACGACTATGTGAAAATGTATCTGGAAGAATTTTTGACTGAAATAAGGATCACCAAACTGCCTGGAAGATGGCAATTCATTATGGAAAAAAATCGCCAATATATTAGAGATTAATAATTTTTTCTTTGTATAAAAAATTGCTTTTTATTTCATAGTAAAAAACCGAAAAGACTTTCTGGATCATCGAATACTGTTTATGTTCCTCAATAATAATCTCCCTGCTGAGTTCATACAATTCTGTCCAGTTTTCTCAAAGTTGGAATTTTATTTTAATAGGTCTAAAAATTACGTTACTAATTTTATTGACAGTGTACTTTCTAGGGCTTTCAAGTTTTTTATATGATCGGAAAAAATATATGCTTTTATGATATATAGCAGATATAAATATATGTATGCGTATTATCACAAGTATTGTATATTTGTATACTTTGATCTTTATACGTTACTGAGAAACGGTAACTATAGAAGGAATATTGTAGAACGGGAGTAATTTAATCACTACAATCAAAAAATTATATTAGAAATCATCGCAAAAACCATATCAACAACCTTGTTCAATATTTACAAGTGGATATGAACTTATCTACCTACCTAATTTTTTTGTTTTGGTTTTTTTTAAAGACTTCAAAATGATTTTACATATAGCATGTACATATGTACAGTACATGCTATAATTTCTAGGTATCTGATTTATTTTCAAAGAAAATGTCAAACCCAATTATTTTTACTTTTTTATACTTTAATAAATTATGCTCCCTGTCTCCCAAATGATGGCGTACATAACGCTTTATTTATGTAAACTTTATTCAAATACAATTTAAGGACGATTAAAAGGATTTATTAATTTTCTTTAAATTTTAATTTCCTCGATGAAATATGGGCACATGTCTATATGATCATAGTGTTTGTTGATTTTTTACCAAATTCCGAAAATAGTTAAACGTGTAAATTGGTGAAATTGTGAAATTGGTGCCGACCTTTTGTTCGAGCAATACACCTGCTAACTTGTAATTCGCTGATCGTCAATTGTTTGATCTGTTGCCTCTAATATCAAAATTTTTTAAAGTCATATCTTCCTTATTGTAATTGCAATAGGAGCTAGATTAGTATGACACTTTGTCGACGATGTTTTCTCACCTTTTTTGAAAAATTTTCAGAAAATTTAATCAGAAATTTTCCGGCAATTAATTATGTGAAAGGTTTTGTTAATTTAAATTAAAAATTTTTTTTTTAAGGGTTAATTCTCAATATATTATTATTATTATTTAGCACTAAAGTGAAAAAAATTATTTTTTTTTAAATCATAATTTTAATGAAAACAGAAATTTTTGGGTTAAAACAAGAAATCGTTATAATCAGTCGTTTGCGTTGATTTTTATGTGGCCAAAAATATTCACTATGAAAATCTCTACAACTTTTCTGAATATTGCAACCTGCAAGCCGATTCTGGTTATCGCTATCTAAAAATCTCTATCTCCATCGCTAAATCGCTAATTTCAAATTAGCGACTATGTCATGTAGATTAGAAAAAAAATGAGATTTACGTTCGGTAGCTGCGAGTAATTTCAACTTAGAGGCGCTACCTTGGAGATTGTCAATTCATTATAATATTTTTCGTTCCCAATACAGTGAACGTTTTCACATATTGTGAGAAAGAAAGGAATAAGAAAAAGAACGGGTAAAAATCACAGTTCTTTTAAAAGAACTATTGTAACTTAGAAGATATGAAAGTACAAAATTCTATATGAGAGCACAAAAGGATGAAAAAGCGTGAACGAATTTTGATATTTGGAAACACTAAATTGAATCCGGTTGATTTTTGCCTAAAATTCTATAATGTTTCGCTTGAGCCTTTTTTTTTAATGTCTCTAAAACGTTTGTATGTAAATATGAATATATAGTAACTTATTTTCTTTTATAATAATTCATGTTAATAGGAAAATTAAAGTTCTTTATTGTATATAAGCAAGTTTGGTGGTTCGTCACATCATATTTCGTTTCGTTATAAAGAAACTTTTATAATACATTTTCCAATGTAGGTAATTGTCAATCAATGGAATTTATTTCTTTGATCATTGATGTTCATCTAAAATTACGAATATTAAACCATCGTGTTCATGTGTAGAAAATTATTCGTTATAAATTTTGGATATTTTTTTTTTGTTGTTGTTTGATGTTTATGAAGCATGCTTGTATACAAAATCATGAAAACACGTCTCAATACGCAACTGGAAATATTGGTAAACCAAATGTGTTCTACCTTTTTGAAATTTTTTTTAAATATGTATAAATATTGTATATTCATTTTGTTATCCTCCTGTTAAAATTTGAAAGAAATGGATTCCAGATATTATTTTGATTCATTCGACTGTTTTATTTTGCATATTGAAAAATTATTGGAGTAAATTAAAATATATACTATACATGAATAAGTATAATATGATAAGTTTTTGATGTGGCGATGATATAAATTAGGATTATTAAAAAAATTATATGTATGTGTTTAATTAGCAAGACTTTAATAGGGCATGTGGTATAGTTTCTAGCGATTTACAACATATTAATTTCACTAGAAAATGTTTAAGATATCCATTTTTACCAAAAGTTCTTTAAGTTTTTAAACAGAAATTTAAATTTTTATAGAAATATTTTTGAAACTTTTTAATTTTGATTGTTATATTATGAAATAACACTATATACTTTTAGTAGAAGTTAAATATTTCAATAAATTACAATAGAAAATTATATTAACGCTATTATATAACTTCACACTAGAGTCAATAAAGGTCATCGTAAAATATTTAAGTATTTTACCTTCAAAAAAGGGTCAAAATCTGAGAAGTTTGCGGATCAAAGCTTTTTAAACATTTCAATCAAATTAATGACCAGAAATTTTCTATAACCTTTTTATCTTCTTCTTTAGTTTCTTTTTTGTTTTACATTTAAAGAGATCTCTTCTTAATTTTATTTTTTTCTGTTTTTGTTTTCACTAAAATTGAAAATGTCTTTCGGTGAGTTGGTTTATCAACACATCCTTTACCTTTTTTTGGTTTTTGTTGGTTCTACAAAATAATTAATTTTTGTAGCCACATTTCCGCCATAAATGAATTATTCTGAGGGTAAATTAAATGAACGCACCATTTGCAACTACTTCATAGAATGGAAGAACTCCATCTCTTAAAAGAACAATTGAAAATAACGGCTATATTTTAATATGTATACAGCTTATATTGAGGTATAGTATACGATGGAAAATGGTCTTTAAAAATGTACAACCCAAACAACCCAACAAGGGTAAGTTTAAAAAATTTGGTTTTCCGTATATACATAGTTGCTTATTTTATGGAAAGAATTGGAATGGGGTTCATTAACCGCGAGCACACACAATCAATTTGATGCTTTCGCTCTAAGTCATAAAAGAAGACAATAAAATAATTTTGTCTTAAAATTTTCCATCTTTATGATAAAGACTTACTTTCTTCAAAATTGGATTTATTATTATTTGATATTAAAAAATTGAATCTGTAAATTATTTTCTGTTTACATATTTTAAGAAGATTTGCTTTTAAAACTATAGCAATTGATTTAACGATAGCGATTTTTTAACGCTCCTTCTTTTTCGTTTGGAAGGAAACACGTATATTTTCGGTTTATTGAATATGATTTTTTAGTATTTCTATAGCTAGATAGAATTTATAAAGTATATATTAATATTGTGTTTAAGAAAATATTGCAGAAATGTTGTATTCAAATCCAATTGCAACAATTGTTTTTGTGTTAATTAATAATATTTGTGCTTCAAGAATGTTCCATATTCTGTATTAATAGTTTAATGGGGATATTTTTCACTTATTGAAAATCAGATGTCATTAAAATACGGGTTTACTTTAATGATATAATTCTATATTTGGGAGGCATTTGTAGATGCTCTCTGTACAGAGGGAAAGGTTGCCAGCTCTAGTACTTAAGTGAAATTGTAAATCTTAATGAAAAATCAAGCAACAAAAAAATTAAACAATTTTCATAAATTACTTCATTTTGATATAAATCGACTCTAATTTTCTTGACAATGGAATATGTTCCATTTTAGAAATCACAGCAATTACTTAAATTACTCCAGGGGAAAATATCAAACTGTTTTCATTTTATTTTCTTTCATGCCGTAATACAATCATATCTATAAAAGGTGAAATCCAAATATATTCCAAACTCTTCCTATACACGCATCAATTTCTTTGCTTTCATTTCGGTCGATTTATCTTGGAAGATTTAAAAGAAATGAATATAATATGTCTATGAAAAGGCTGGATTTGACATAAACTATTTATTAAAATACAATAAAAATTTCTTACAAACTAGGATTTTCAAATTTAATTCATAAGCTTTATAAGGATTTGAATATAGACGCAGTTATCTAATTAAATTTTGGAATCCCAAATTTAACTTTGTTGTGTAACAAAGTGAATATATCCAAGATGAAATACGTAATTTTTTAAAAGTCAATGCAAGTCATTTCTTAATAGGCCCTGAAATGGAATTATGTAACTCAATTTGAACCAAAGTGTATCAAAAAAACAGGAATGGTAATGCTTTTTCGACAAGATTTAGATCTTAATCGAATTACACGATTCTACTTATATGGTACTTCACGACTTTTTGTATATAGAGGATTTTTCTTCCAGTCATTGTAAGTAATTTTAAAGCAAAATAAACCAAATGTCCCAAGTTATTTATTATTCCTTCAATTAAAATTTTTTAATTATACTCACATATTAATTTTTTGTTTGAATGAAAGGTTCTTATTTTAATTAAGTTACATATAACAAAATAATACTATTTTGAAACATAATTTATCAAAAATATCAAAATAATTATAATAATTCGGTAGTTTCATTTATAAATGCCATATATTTTTATTTTATTTTAATAATCATAGACAACATAAATTTATGTCTGTAAACGAGAATATATGACCAAATTTACAACATACGTAAACCTAAAGTTTTATAATTCATATGAACATGAAAGAAATAAACCCAACAATTATGATTATTAAATACACAAAAAAGGATATGTCTATAGTTGTTAAAACAAGTAAAATTCTCAAATCATGCACGTATCTAAATACTTGTACCTAAAAAATCTCTACGGAATATATAAAGATACTTTATCTAACGTGTATCGTCAAGTTTAATTACCACAAAGTACCTGCTGTTCTATCTATATATTATAAATCTGCGTTCAGTTTTCCCAGAATAAAATTAGCCATATATATCATATACGTAGTTTCTGTAATAAAACTACTGTGCGTACGATAAAAGTAAAAAGGTGACAAAGTATTTTCGGATTACCATTGGTTGAAGAAAATGACAAAGGTTCTAATCGATTTTAGTATTAAGGAACTAAAATGAATACAGCATTGTATTTCCATAGTTAGTTACAATATATCTATAACAAAATATTAAACAGAAACCGTAATAGTAAACTTTTCTCAATCCATTATGATATACTCACATGACATATCAGTGATAACTTATCACCAAACTTTTACAGAGTTTAGTGAGCTTTGTGTGTGTATTATTTTTATACCCTATGATAGATACTGCTATAGGGTATATTATAAGAGTTTTGCCATCGTCTCAATAGACTGTGTAAAGAATCGAAGGTTGTCTTATATCAATTTTTGCTTGTCCGTCGTGTACGCGATCATTCAAAAACACGTTATCTGACTTTGATGAAATTTACAATATACGTTGGTTATTTCATAACTCAATTTGTTTCTGGACTTTAGCTACATCGACCAAGGGGTTACAAAGGTATAAATTATAATAAAAACTAGAATGACCGAAAAGATCTGTTTTTTCGAATTTAATTTCACAAATTGTGCACCAATTTTATTTAAATTAATTACATACATTGCTACTACATGTTTCTATGTTAAGGTGTATAAATGATTCATGGATAGTGTAAACCATCCCATAAAATTTTCAAGTTTTTATTTTTTCTTTAAATTTTTATAAAACTTGTAATATAATTTTTGAGTAGATCAACTTGCAAAATAGCATCTCGACTTAGTGGGGGGTTGGATGGGGTCAAGAAATTAAAATGTCCCTAATTTAGCCAACAGTAGGGGAATCTTCATTTTAAAATTAGAGTGGATATTCTGGATAGGACAATATAAGAGCTAGGATGTGTCTCCATTCTGTAAGGATGCGTGGAAGAAAAATAGAAAATCATATTTTACTCATTAATACTCACAAAAGCTTCTATATTTTTGAAAGACATGGATTGGTCTATCTTAGCCGCGGGTACCAGATAGTGTTACTATAGTCTCAGGAGTTTAGAACCATACACAATTTATATTCTTGTTTGAAAATCATGATTGATCACACTGGTAATCATATATATGTATCCCTCGATACAGTTATAACCACATTTACTTCCCTGATGAAAAAGGGCTGTTTATTCGCTATAATATATCCAAACCTTTAAGTATTTGAATGTGATAAATTTTTTTTGTCATTTCCTATTTTTTCTTTTCGCGATCAATTGAGTACAATCTTCTAGAAACAATTTATTCGTTGTTGTTTTAAAGAGATTTGTAATCAAACTAATTAATACTAAAATTTTAGGTGTATTAAAAACGGGGATACAGATATGGTAATCCTGAATAAAAAACAATAACATTTATTGTTGAACAAGATAAGAACCAATTATTATAATGAAATTACTCTCTTTATGGAAAAAGACTCTTTATATTGTATTTTATATTGTTTTTGCCCATCTAAACGCATTTTCTTTTCAAAACTCTTTTTTTATCATTTCCCTGTAGATTCCTTTAATAATAGATGCAAAGGTTTCGCCGAGGATAAACAATACCTTTTTGCAAAAATATAAAAAAGTAATTTACAATAGCTATGATTTATTTGCATAGTATATGCATAACTGCAATATATTTTAAAGTTCCTGATATTTATCTGAAAATATAATAATATTTTTAAGTGCAAGAGATGAACATGAGACAAAACTCAAACTTGGGAAATTAACGAATAACACTATAAAAATGTAGGAGTATATCATCACACACGTACAATATTTTACTATCTTCGTTACATAAAAAAAGGGATCTATAGCATGTAGGAAAAAACATAAAAAAAAGGACACAAAGCTTAAGAATTTGGGTGTCGGAAAGTTGTCACATGTTGCAACCTTTTGTGTTATCTGTGTTTGTTAATGTTGTTGTTCTTGTTGTTGTAGTTCTTGTTGTTGCAGATATTTTATAAAACCAACCTTTTTGGCAATAACCTATCCTATATCGATAGAATAACCTGAACTGAATATCATTTTTTTTTTTGGGATAATTTATCCAGAATTTAAGTTATATATAGGAATAGAACAAACGCCATGATATATTTTTATTAGCCGTATGGCTATACTTAGTTTTGCACAGATGACTCAATATATATGTGTTCAATATGGATCATCATATATGAGTTTCCATTCACATAGATACCATATTTTGTGTCATATTGTAAGGGTTGAGTGATTTATTAACGCGCGAAATTGTATCTGACAAATTGACGACCAAAATACGTGATAGAAAGTTTGTCTTTTAGAATAAATTTCACTATCCAAAAGATATGTGTGAAATTGTTTCATATCTATTAAATATCTTTTTACTTATACATGTATACATGTATTCTTGTATCCTATATATTTCCTTTTTATAGAAGAAATATTTTTGGGTGTCACAGTTGTGTTTCTGTTCACGAAACGACTTTGCAAACGATTTTCCATTCAGTGCAGTTAATTACACAGTATTATAAACTATGCATAAGAATTAGGAACCACAGTTGAGTGGACATAATTCCGAACTTAAATTAAATTAAAGCTAAGTCGTTTTTAATTTTTATAAAAATATTGTAATTGTGCTTTACAGCGTTTAGATAGAATTTTGAGTAACTGCCAACTTTGAATAAATTGAAATGAAAAATTTTATAACAATTGTATTTTTGACACTACCGGAAAAACCCACCACCCGTTTTCTTAAATTTAAAAAGCTGTAACTACTGAGAGTAAGATTTTCTGCTAAGTACTGAGGACTGCCGAAGGCTTCCGTTGAATTGAAATTATAACCAAGTCTATAAATCTATATATATATCTTCTATACCTATAAAATTGAAACACTGTTTGTTTGTTTGCTTACACATATCGGTTCACCTCGTACGATTTCGACGATGATCGTGTCATTACATTTTCGCATGCGTAGTTTTTATGCCCTTAATTGTGTGCATTCTGATATCGTTGTGTTTTGTTTTGAAAATACTATTGGAAAAAGGAAGGACCAGACAAAACGAAAAATGTTGTTTACGCGATGGCTTACTAGTTATTTAATACACAAGTATAATAAGTATTATTTTCATAAACTACTAAAATGTTAAAACAAAGAATACTGAAAAATACTTCAAATTCTATTAGTCTCTGGTCTGGTCTTTTATTAAAATGGGCAATCTCTGCACCGTAAAAATATCATCTCATATAAATTGTACCTGGTTATAACCAGAAATAAGAAAAGAAAATTTATGACGCCGGCAACAATGTGCTAAATGCTGTTAGGCATGAGTCTCGTAAAATTTTAACAATCACTTTTCTTCACCATTATTCTTAAGAAAATCAACCCAAATCTGAGAAGTCCATTTAAAAAGTATACGCGATTTTTTGCTCTGCTTTCTGAAGTCATGAAAATAATTTATAGACTATTTATGTACAAATGAGTATGTAGTTGGTGTTGAATAACATCTATGAAACTGTAATATTCTATCTAATTGCAATTTAATGTTTTTTTGTATTTTGTTACAAATGCATTTTTTAACATTGTATAAGTAAGTTTCTATTGTACGCAAGAATCCGAACTCTACCTAACCTAACCTAACTGAGGTTGAAACTTGTGGAATTTTGAACAGGAAATAGTTACAAAACCCATATGTAGATAGTATTTGTATTGCGTAAGTCCCTGGATCTTTAGGGTTGATAGTGAAAATAAACTCTGTCACAATTGAAAGTTTACAAATGTCTATCTTGAACGCAAATTTGTTGACCATTGTGACAATTGGTAACTATTGAGAACAATTTGAACAGACCCCAAGCACTTCTGTTTTATTTATACAGATGGATTCAGTTTGCCTCAACTAATTTAAAACTATCATAAATGGTTTAAAAAAATTAAAACAGTTAATGTTTGTTTATGCTTTCTTAAAAGTAATTTAGAAAAAGAGATGAAAACTAAGAACACACGGGGTATTTTTCCACCATCTCGCTGAAGTATTATACCACATTTAAAAATATTTGTACGAAAAAAAGGGTCGAATCAAAAGGGCTGACAGATCCATTTCATGGTGCGAAATTACAAAAATTATCATATAAATGTGTGCTTTGTTTATTTTTGAGTGGCTTTAGTTAACTAAAATTTTGTTTTCCTGACAATTCTCTTAATTAAGTTTGTTATGCAAATTCTTTTTCACTTTTCACAAAAAAAAAAATTGTTTTTCTAAATTTTATTCTTCACTTCAGATCTTTTCTGTTATGATTTCTTGGTGTGGAAAATTATCCTTTTTTGCTCCATTTTGAAAGAAAAAGAGTGGTGTTGTGATTACAATTAGACTTTCATTTAAACTTATTCATGATTCTTTTGTTTTTTAGTAATAAACACAAATTTTCTTTTTAACTTTGTCGTGTAATTTGAAGTAAAATCTTATTAAATAAGTGGATTTGTGTTTTACATTTTCCGTATAAAAAAAAAAAAATAATTAAATATTTTGCAGGAAATATAATTTATGCCTAATAGGAAAAATTAGGAAATTTAAATTATTTTTTTTTTTGGTTTTATTTTCGACAGTAAATCAAATTTGTTAAAACAAGAAAAAAGAAAATGATTTTCAAAAGGTTTCCAAATATACAAAAGCTTTAAACATTTTTCCAATAAAAAGAGAAATGTAAAAATAAAATAATTTAAATAAAATCATAAAAATTGAATAAAGTTGTACTAGGAATCATATTTTACTCAATTTTCTAACCATTTTCATCATGCTTGTTTTTTTTTTACCTTTAGAAAACCACACATGCATTAGTTCAGATGAAAATTGTTTTGGAGTTTCGGGTCAATTCAAATAAAGATATATATTATATATATAGTTTAAGCCACAAATATGTTTTTGATGTTCAACTTCTAAACTTACGTTGGGAGGAGCTTTTGCTTTAGTATTATTCATATAGCTAAGGTTTGAATTTCATGCAAAAAGGTAAATACATCATGAACAACTCTTATCTCATACTATGTATGCAATGCTCGTATGTGGAAAATATAGCGAAAAATGTATAAAATACACTGCCAATGAATACATTGGACGAATGTTTAATTCCATTCAAATTATTCTACATTAATTTTCAGATATATTATTTTTCTTTCTTTATGAAAATGTGTCCTTACCTGAGCCTTAACGTCGGCTTATAAGAATTTCTATTGTAAAATTAATTTTTTTTAGAAATACGGATATACGCATATAATTATGCACCTAGCTTACTCCTTTGTAAAACTTTATACATAAATGTGTCGCATAAATCCACTAGTTGGTATTAGATGCATTTTTATTCCCAATCTGCACCAAATTAAGTTTGCTTGAAGATAATTATTTGAAGAATCAATGGTATAAATTTCATTGCAATCTATTACAAAATTTCAAATATAAATTTCAATTCTAGATTTCATAACTTTCTGACCCCTTTTGTAGATCGGTACCAAAGAAAATATGGATCTTATCCCCGAATAACCGACCTGTTCCGCAAATTTTAAGAACATCGAATAACGCTTTTATCGCGTAAACCAAATTTAAACCCACAAAGGTAGACAGCCAAACAGATGAACGTATGTTACATTTTCTAGAATCATGTTTTTAAATTCAGGAAATCTCAAAAATCCATCAAAAGCTTGAGGTTAACATTTTTAACCGACACAAGGCTTTATATTCCCACTTTATCGGGAAAGCAATAGCTATCCATTGTATCCATATATGACGGGATTGATGGCGAATTTTGCTTTCCTTTTAAAAATGCTCTATTCAGAAATTGGAAGTAATAAATGATTGCTAAAGGAAAATGAACATATACTTGTACTTATGTCAATATGTTCAAGGACTATATGAAATAAAACCTGAAGTAAAGGATTTCAACAGTGGTTTAGTGTATACACGCGCTACACTTTGTATTCATTTTTTTTTTCATCTTTGTTTTCAACCAATGAACATTTTACTTTGAAAATTAAAATTTTTTAGCAAAAATACAATCAATAAAATCATATTACATATACACGAATGAAATTGTTAATTCTCAAACAATTTTATCCCTTTATAGTTTTAACCAAAAGATTAAATCTAAATGACTGTATTAGCAGATTTTAAATATTCTTTGACGAAAATTTTCAGTTTTATAGAACTTTTATAGTTTCCCTTAAATACTTGAAGAGTTAAAAATTTAATTTTTTCATTTTTTAGTTTAACTGGGTACTTTTATGGCTTACCATTACAGGGGTAAGCTTAGAAGTGCTACAAGCAATAGAAATTTTGTAGTGCGCAAAAATAATCTACCTGTTTACGTTGAGCACGGATTGACAGGAAATGGCGGATGTGATATTTTATCATTAAATTTTTAATGCTACAATTGATGCTTTCTCCCTCTATTTCAGACAAAATGCACCTAACATTCAAACATTGAAATCTGTGGAGTTCTTTGCGGCGCTTTTCCAAAGAGGTCAGACCAATTATTGCCTGGAAAATGGCAAAAAGTGTTTGAAGAAAATGGAATATAGTTGCATTAATAAACATCATTTCAAATATCCAGAAACTTGTTTCATTTTTGGATTTTACTCTAATTTGATGGAAATATGGAACATTCTTGAATCACCTTTTTTCATGTAAGTTTTCTATATTTTATATTTTTATATTTTTATATTTTATTCTACTCATATAAAAAAACTTGAATTCAAGAGCGAATTTAAAATACGAATTGTTTCAGCATTATAACTCCCATGAACAATTTCAAAGAATTTTGATCTTGGACATTTAAAATGGTAATAAACAATATATGCAATTTATTCAATCAAAATTTTACAGTTATAAAAAGCTTTGTTATTCCGAAAATTTTGATTTACATGCATTCATGTAATTCCAAAAATGTTTTCAAATGTCATATTCTATTATATTCAATTAGTTGCCCTGTCTTGTAAATGTCTTGTGATTTTACGATGGTGACAAGATCTTTAGGGATGATAAATAGGCTAAATTATCCCCATAGTCGTACCTGGCAGTGGTGACTACATATACCCACGAAGAAGTGTGAATAAGAATTGGGGAAAATGTATGTAAATGAAAATCTCAAAAATAAGGCATTCTTTTGTTAGAGAAGATACGTGTTTTCTCTTTTTATGAACCGCATAAATCTTAAAACATGGAAAAACACTGGTTATTATGGGTTTTCAAGAATTTTGATGTATGTTCTCTTTACTGCTGGTACATAATTTTTAAGTTAACATAAATTAAATAGCTTTGGAATAGTTTGTAAACACTGTTAGGTATTGGCAATAAATTGGTATTGTACTAGGTGAAAAATTAATAATAAATAAGTATATTTATTCCCTATTGTAGATACTACTAGTTTGCTAATTTTTAACATGCTACCTGTTTTTATTATACAGGAATTTATTATTTTGGACAAAGCAATATTTGATTAAGGTTAAATTGAGTTAGAGATGTTTTTTTTTTTTATAAAATTGTTGATTTTGGTAATTTTTTTGTGTTTATGAAATTTTACCAGCAATTATATTTGTCGAAAAATAAAATTCCAATAAGCAAAGTATTGGTTATATATTTCATATGTAAAGGCAATCTCATACAGGATAGTCGGTTTTGGTGATAACGGAGGACGAATAAGTAGAATAATTCTAGTATCGTTTTGTTCAGTATTATATTTCGTCATGATCGTTTGTTGGATTTATAATTTAATTAATTACTTAATGTGTAGATCTATGAGTTATTTAGACAAAGTGTAACATTATCGATAAAAAGTGGAATTTGTTTGAATATTTCGCCGGGTAAAATATTCTTGGCTACAAGGAAACTAAGAAATCGAATGAAAGTTAGTGGAAAATATTAAAAAAAACTTATTGTGAGAAAACAAAAAGAACCAAAACTGTGTGAAATTTTAATTTGATCATGAAGATCTTCATTCGAAATTTTATTTAAATTAATAAAACGTTGATATTCTATAGTATTAACGGTATTCTGTAACTGTTTTTGAATAAAAAATACCATAAGTGATTGCTAGACGATTACAAAGAGGACCTGATGAGATGAATTTGTGGTAAGAATTTATGTTAATTATTATTTTGTCTGATTTTAAATTCTTTTGTTTAAATTGTTTTTCCATATTTATGCCCAATGGTAGGTACTACTACACATCGAAATAATTAGCGTAGAAAGGTCTCAAGGGTATGATTGTGTATAGAATCAAAAGTTAAATCGATTTCTGCATGTCCGTCCGTCCATTCGTCCGTATAACAAGATAATTCAAAAACGTGCTATCCGATTATGGTGAAAATTACTATGTGAGTTGCCTCTTTCCTGGTGTGGTAATATATTTCAGCAAAATCGGCCCAGGGGAGTAAATTTATAAAGGAAAAACCTGGGTGACCAGAAAGTTTTTACATTTTTTTGTTTATAGTTTTTCAGATTTAATTTGAAAATTTGTGAAACAAGTTTGTTTAAATTATTTTCATGGGTGTTAAATTTCAATGAAATCGGTCAAAGGATAATGGAGAAAAAATAGTCTTGGGGAAAAAAACCTGTACATAAAGTTTTTCAGGTGTATTTTAAAAACTAATATTCCGATTTCCATAAAATTTGTAAAATATATTTATGCTATTAGGATCCAAGTCTACCTGTGAATTAGAGCGGATTTCAAAAAGACTAAATAAAGTTCTGGAAAGAAAATAGTTTTAATGCTTCTTTCGCAGACTTAATTCGTTGAACTATAGATTTGTTAACTTCGAAACACATTTCAACCATAGGACATCAAATAATCGGCTATTGGCCGATTTTACGTTACTACATGTTTTTTCAATAATATGCTTTCTTAATTATTACAGTATAAATGAATTAATTAATTAACTCATTATTAATTATAGGTTTTTATTTAAAAGATCTGAACTATTATCACTTCGATTGCAATACTACCCTAGCTCCCGGAGAGTACAAGTATAGTTATTAGAAACATCCTAAATATACTTTAATGATTTTCGCATTGTTTAATTGAAATAATTTTCTTTATTTTTAATGTCTATAATATACATGTACATACTAATAACGAAATTCTATATTATATTATCTAATATGTATGTTTGTTATTTGTGATAAGATGCTTGTCACAAAAGACAGAAAGAAAAGAAAACAAGAACATTATTATTTTATAGAATTCGTAGAAACTTAAGGTAATTGGTTTCATTTTCAAAAATAAATATCAAACCATGCCTGCCATGCCTAACTAATATACGTAGAAAAATAGAACACATTCTTTTCTTAAGAATTTTTTTGGAAATCCTATTAAATAATGTTGTAATAACATATCAAATTGTTTTTTACCTTCAAGAATCCTAAAAATAATATCACAAAATTCTCGATTTTGTTTTCATTTACAAAGATAAAATATATATATAAATATAAATAATTTTAAAAATATCTCAACAAAATAATTTTTTGAACAGAACGTAATAAATTGAAAATAATTTGTTTGCGTTAATATCATTGTTTTGGATGCCTATATCTTCACTTATTTAAATGTTTCTATTTAAAAATTGTATTCAATTCTAGTTTCTTTTCAAAAAGATTACCTTTCTTTTGAAAAAATAAATATATATATATATTTATATACATATATAACGTGGGACAAACGAAAATAATACATAGTTGACGACTTGTATAAGCCCATTTATAAAAAAATCCCATCACCTCAGTTGTCAACCTTAGCACCAGAGTTGCTCGTTTTTAAAACGAGAATCATAAATTTGTATTTGATACGACAGGAGGATTCATTTATCTAACTTAGATAGCTTGTCCTTTTGTTGTTGTTGTTTGTGTTTATCCTTGTTTTCATTTTCTCGTTGATGTATTCTTTCAAATTTCGAAAATTTTTGTTTATATGTATTGTAGAATGTGCGTTCATATTGAATGTTTGTCCCATTAAAAATATCTTGGCTGTTGTTTTCTCCCATTGGTATAAATGAAGCACACATTGATGAAATTTTAATAAGTTTTGGACGCATGAAATCGTGCGGTTCTATAAATTTAATCTCCAGATTGGTTTTCCTGCGTAAAGAAGCAATACGACGGTTTTCCTACCATTTGCTTCTCTGGAACTTCTCTCAACTGAAATTATTTTAATAAGGATAAGAAAAACCTTGTGTATTTACATAAGAATATCAGAATTTTAAAAAAATTTCTATAAAATTTTATTCTTAACTTAAAAGCCAGCTTCCCGTAATTCTTTTCAGTCAGATTAACTCTAAACGTACCGACACTTAATATTTACCTATTTCTACCGTAATTGGTCAATGACCGGTCAAGTGAGCAAAAGCGATAACATTATATGCGAGCTTTCTAATAATAATTTTGCAATCAGTCATTTGACTGTTCATGGTACGCTTCGTGTTAAAGTTGATGCTTCCGGGTTGGTTCTAATGGAATGCCTAATCAGAGTTCATATTTCCCGTTGGGCTCTTTACGTATATTATGTATATAATACATATTTATTTACATAAATATGAGTAGTATAGTAAATATTTGGTTGAGTTAATGTATTTTAGAAAGAATCTAGTTTAATGAGACCTATAGCAAATATATACAATTTAAATTCAACTCAACAATTGCTTTTATAAATTTTACTATACATATACAGTATCGAAATCCTATTGTTTTATCGCCCAAAATCATGTTTTATTTCAAACGATACTATATACAATACTATATAGCATACTATAAAAATATTATCATATATAAGCAAATAATTTAGTATCTAGTTGTTGTAATACTCCCAGGGAATTTTTCATGTTGGGGCGTAGTAGCAACTGGGCTGGTATACGGAATGAATGAAAACAACCTGTCATATACTTTGTTATTAGTTGTAATAAATAGAGCGACAGGGACCAACTTGTACTCACTGCAGGTTATATTAGTACATCACAAATGTTTTTGATGTGATTCAAAATATATTCCTCAATAATTAACCCACAATGTATTTAAAACTTTTGAATTTTGATTTGTAACAAAGAAAATAAGCAAAACGGAGAAATACTGGCGCAGGTTAATAATTTATCTACTATTATTATAAACCATTATAGGATGCAGTGTGAATTCACCATAATACAAGTTCGGAGTCTATTGTGTACATCAAAATACGTTACGAATTGGTGGCCAGGTAAAGTGGATTTATATATGGTTTTATGCTATCAGGGCCTAGGCTACTTGCGAATAAGAACAAATAATGTTATGCAGAAAGAACCTTGAAAGTTTATTAGTTTTGACTGTTTTTCCGTCCTATTACTCTACCATAAGGCACCAAAAAATCGGTTAAAGGCCGATTTTCAGTTACTATATGTTTTTAATTTACCGCAAGTGCACAAGTTCAGTTTTTTTATAAATGTAAATATTCTGCTTTTTTAAGAATCCTATATATTAACGTTTTGTTGGATTTTTAGTGTGCAATTTTAAAGAGCATGTTAAAATCTTATTTCCCTCGAAGCCGATAGTATACTTTAGTTGTCAAAATGAAGAAAATTTAATTACAATTAACTTTACCTACAACTATTCCTTCTGCCCTGAAAATTTCATCGGAAAGAATATGAATATGAACTAAAATGTGAAAGCGTATCCGAATTAAATGTTATTGTATGTTTTAATTTCATTATAATTATTATATGTTATACGAGTATGTAGAATATTTCAGAACATTTACGAAAGTTAGTGAAACCTAAAATACAATCAATTGAAACATATTTAACGTTTAATTAAAACTTTTTCTCGCTAATTATAACTCTCCCCTTTTAGATATGATCACGAAAAGATTAATTGGGAGAAGAGCTTTCTCTGCTGTGTATAATAATATAAAACTTGTACAGATGTCAACTTGTCATAAGTTGACGTTCCCAAGTGAAACAATTAGTAGTTGTTTATGACACAGGGTAAAAATATATCTTTTAGTCACCATAAATAAATAATGTCGAAATTGAGAAGCAAGAAGAAAAACATAAGAACAATATATTTATGGAATCTCCTCAAAAATACATAAATAAGCTTCAATCGAAAACATACTTGATAAAAATGAAAGAGCCTCATGAGACATACATACGTACATAGTTAGATTATTATATTTTTTTTAGTGACATAAATATATGACAAATTTAAAAAAATGCAAAGTTTCTATATACATAGATGACTATTTTACCAAATAAGAAAACGTTTGTTGTGTATATCATGCTAATAATATTGAATTTGAAAAATTTCAATACTATGGAAATATAATTTGTTTGCTTTGAAGTAATATTTCCTTGTTTATCGTTTGCATAAAAAAAACATGTATTTGGTAAAAAAAAGAAGTTCCAATTGGATTCTCTGATTTGTTTCCGTTTTATCAGCCAAAACATAACATCCAGAACGAACGAGTTTGGAAAATGCTGATATAAATGTATGTGCGAGGAAATCGAAAAACTACGAAAATTTTTTTTGTGGTCTGGTATTTGGTTGATTTGGTAAGCTCCCACAAAAAACGACAATATTTTTATCCCGAAAGCTATAAATTTGTATGTAATTGAAATTCCATTCTATATATAACTGCAATTTCATATTTTAATTAAAAAACTTACTAGAAAATGATTCTAATCATAATAATATACGTAACTGGAATTTTCACTCTATATTATAGTAATAAACCAAACTTTATGGAATTATTGAATTTCTTATCAATTCATTTGCTTTAGCGCAATTTAAAAAATTACAAAGTTAGGAAAAATTGCAAAGCAAATTATTAGTGATTTTCTATAAATATGTATTTGTGTCAATTGTTCAAATCAACTTTTGATCAATAATGATAAATTTTAATTATGTTTTTATTCTATACGTTTACTAATCTTCTCTATTCTTTGCTTGAAGCGTTATTAATATTTATACTACCGCCAATTTCAATTTAATATTTTACTAAGATTTTTGCCAAAATATTATGACATAGCTACTTAAGAGCTTAATAACTATACAAAAACACTAACACAAATTGTTAGTTTGCATAGCTGAGCAAAGCTCCTTAGTGATTAAGGGCCACTAATTGTTTCAGGGCGCAAAAATCTCATATTCATTCTAAGTCTATTAGGACTTATTTTAAACACTTACAGAATTTCACAGATTAAGAATAAAATAGAAAACATAAATATTCATTAAATAAGCAAGTCGACAGTGTTCTCATTGAAGAAAAACAATTAAGAAATTTTTAGTAAATTCTGTATTACAACTAAATTGATAAAAACCAGATAAATTATATTACAAAAGAGGACGAAAAAGATAAAACAAGATATTTTTTTATAAAAATTCAAGCTTTCTAGCTATATGTTCGAAATTTTTTTGAATTTATGTGGCTGGTAGCACTAGAAAGTAACCGAAAAGATAAAACAGTATATCCAGTTAAAAAAACTCCAGTTTTGAATACATTTTTTGTCAAATTCTGGAATTGTATCTGTAACATATTTTTTTTTTCTAAAACCATTTACAAGAAAGAAATTAATTTGTAAAATCTTTAGTTTTTTACTCCTTCCCATGTTGTTTTTCGAGCTAAATAGAACCATCGATAGTAAAGTAACTTACAGAAAAATGTCAGGTAGTTATAAGTTTCTCTTTATGTTTAGATCTGTTTCAAGGACCGTAGGACACATACTCCGTGGTCCTTAAATTTTATAATAATAATTGCAATTTCAGCACAATAGGAACTTTCCCAATCAAACAGGATACTTAATTGATCAGAGTATAGCATTGGGTGCTTGCACAAAAGTTACGAGTTCTGTATAAAATTGAATATTGTTTAGTACGTACAAATGATGCAATTTTTGTTCTATACTAATATCTATGACAGTATCTAATGAAGCTTTTCAAAATCTGCATATTTTGGTTGATATAACCCGATTTCTTTACTTCCGAAAAATTGTCATCCAATTGGAACTCTTGCATAATGTTGAGAAAATATAAATTGATGGGTTTTCACAATATAAACCACTTAATGGATAATTTCGTATTTCTAATAATTTTCAAATAAAACAAAAAAAAAAATAATTCGATATTACATACTTAAATATTGTCATAAAAAACGAAACACAGCAGTATGCTTCTTGGACAAGATATGAATAACCTAAGGGCTCCATTTGATGAGCCAATTCCAACTTAATCTGCCCTCCAATAAAGAATTTTGACAAAAAAGTATTGATATATCCCCATCACGTTCTGACATTTACATTTCCATTCATGCATAAATCTTCAAGGGTTTTGAAGAGTAAACCTCTTTAGAGTACCGTCACAAAAAAAATATTATGAGTTATGATTGCCTGAGAATCAATTTTTATTACTTCCCAGATTTAAAATTTTTATGCCCTATGGTAGGTACTACCAGAGGGTATATTAGTTTTGTCACTAAGTGTGTAACACATAGAAATAATAATCGGAGAAAAATTTCAAAGGTATGGTTGTGTAGGGAATCAAAAGTTATATCGATTTATGCATGTCCGTCCGTCCGTCCGTCCGTCCGTCCGTCCGTCCGTAGACAAGATAACTCAAAAACGCGTTATCCGATTTTGATGAAATTTATAATTTGAGTTGCTTATTCCTTAACTTGGTTTGGTATTGCATTTGAGCCAATTCGATCCACGGGGGGCAAAGTTATAAAGCAAAAACCAGGGTGACCAGAAAGTTTTGTCGTTTTTTTCGTTATGGTTTTTCGGATGTAATTGGAAAATTTGTGACCCGATTTTGTTCAAATTAATTATGTAGGTTAACTGCATAAATAGACGATACCGAGTAAATTTTCAGTCAAATCGGTCCAAGGATACTGGAGAAAGAAATAGTTGTAGCCTAAAATAAGCCTGTTCATAAAGTTTTTCCAATGTATTTTAAAAAGTTATACACGGATATGAATCAAATTTACGAAACGTGTTTATACTATTAGACGCCAGCCTACCTGTGAATTTGGGCCAATTTCAGAATGAAGAAACGAAGTTATGGAGAGAAAAACCTTAAAATATTCAATTAAGCAGAAAGTTCGTGGCGTTTTTTTTCCAATAGTTGGCTTTAGAATCGTATAACTTTAGTAGTTCTAATCCTATCAAGTTATCTTATAGCGCGCTGAAAAGGTGACATCTTATAGAATACTTACAAAAAAAAAATTGTGAAATTCTGGCAGAACAAATTGGGGTAATTGGGTTTTGAAAATGAGCGAAAATTCTGAAAAAAATTCCCTATATTAATGCTCCATGTTTGGTACTACCGTCCGTCCGTTGACAAAATAACTCAAAAACGCGTTATGCAATTTTGATGAAATTTAGAATGCTACTTGGTTATTGCTATAGTGGTTTTGGTATTGCATTTCAGCAAAATCGACTGAGGGGCAGCGAAGTTATTAAGGAAAAACAGGGGCGGCCACAAAGTTTTGTCGTTTTTTTTTATATAGTTTTTCGGGTTTAATTGGAAAATTGGTAAAGCAATTTTGTTTAAATTAATTATATTGGTTGACTACATTAATAGACCACACCATTGTAAATTTCAGTGATATCGGTCTCAGGATAGTGGAGAAAGAAGTAGTCGTAGGAAGAAATAACCCTGTTCAGAAAGTTTTTTTGATGTATTTTCAGAACTAATGCACTGATTTGAATGAAATTTGCAAATTAGACTTATGCTACTAGGGTCTGAGTTACTTACAAATTAGAGAAAATTTTGAAAAGGGCAAACAAAGTTATGAAGGAAAACCTCGATATATTGTTAGTTTTCACAATTTTTCTCTCCCATTTCTACCATAGGGCATCAAAAAATCGGCTATAGGCCGATTTTACATTACTTTATGTTTTATTGAAATTTTATTCGCGACATCTTAACCATAAATACCCATTTCCATCCGTCTCATATTCAATCTTTGGGATACCAAAAAACGTACCCCCTTCATGTACATTTTTATTCATGTAATAAGCGACAGAATAAAGGACATTTATAGGATGAAATCATAGGACCATAAGGGCATATATACGGTGGTGATAAGCTTGATATAAATATAATTTTTTGTGTCTTTTGTTCTTCTCTTCTTTTTGTAAGGTTTGAGAGCCCAAATCATTTGATATCGTCTGTTTATGTTATTAGCGAAAGGATAGCTTTATCTAGAAAAAGAAGTGCTCGTAAAACATTTTTTCTAGGTTTGCTTCTATTTGGTGTATATGTGTGCATTTTTATTTAATTTTTTATACAACCTAAATTCAAATTGGCACCATTAAAAGCTTAGAAAGCTTTTATTAACATAAATAAGATAGCAATTATGGCTGGGAAATATTTTTTGCTGATCACGACGAAAAAAAAAATAATTTTATGGCTAGGATTAGATAATATGAAGAAGAGACAAGTATTTTTAATTGGTCCCCAAGTTAACATTTTCGATTTTCTTTTTTAATGGACAATGATTGAATTAAAGATAAGGGAAAAATATTACTAATATAATTTTCTTCGAGAAATATTTCTATTTAATGGAAAAACTGTCTCGTTTTCTACCTTTGATATTTTGTTTTATTTCGAAATTTTACATAAAAGATTCTCGAATATGAAAATGTCTTATTTAAAAATATGGAAAGTTAAAAAAGGAACCTAAAATTCTAATCGTATTATTATTTTTTTTTTTAGTTATTTTGCTTTAGCATATTTTTAATTTAATGGCGGTTTTTTATAAAAATTGAAAATAATTAAATTCGGTTACATATTGAAAATCAATTCGTGGTCCCTATTCTCGAACTTAATCGAGTTCACAGGTGTACGAAAATATGCAAAATCGATTCGAGTATGTAATACAAAATCGGTATTTCGGTGATTCCTATTCGAGTGAATTCGTATATAATACGAAAACCATTCAAGTGGGTTTAGCCACCAGAAAATGAATTCTTGGCTATACTAAGGTGTTACCAAAGTCGGGTAGTTTTAAGAAAAGAATAACTGTCGTTCAAATAAGTAAAATATGTAATCCTGTTTTGCTTGGATTATCGAAGAAGTCTTTATAGGGAATGAGCTTCTCAATTCTTTTAATATTGTGAAATTGTTTTTACAAACACTAAATACCACCATAATTTATTTCACAATCAGGCTAAGTCATGTCCCATATCTTTGAAGTCATACTTCGCTAAAATCTGTATATTTTGGAAGGAGTTTTTACCGTGCTATTTTGTTTGGTTAAGTACATTTTTAAACAAATTTTCCACAACTATAGAAAATATATAAAAACAAAAATTTAAAACAATTTGGTTAAAAAGTTCCTGAACTCATTTCACGATAAACAGGATATTTGATTTAGTATTAAAGCTCAATGCCTAGTTTTTGTGGAAGTGCTCTGTACTCTGTTTGTTAAACTGATCTTCTGAAAAAAAAAGAAAAAAATAATTTATCTTATTATGCCTCTAAAAGGCTTTTATTTTCATCACAAACTCCTTTTAAGACAGTTGTTGGAAGAAAAAAAAAATAAAAATAATAAAAAGCAAACAAGTGAAATAAAAGTAAAGAAATATAAAAAAAGAAATTTTTCGATGTTAGGGCAACAAGGACTTGCAGCTACAAAAAGTTTTTGCACGATTGGTTGTCAATCCAAATTCAATTAAATAAAATATATTTTGTTAAAAAGTTCGCACAATAAAAAAATGAGGTTAAGTTGGAAAATTTCTTTTGCAAAAATTTTAAACTAAAAAAAAACATGATGAAAGGAAGTACTTCAATTTGTAGCAGAAACAACCAGAAAACAAAATTATTTCTTCATTTTGACGAAATAAATTGTTATTTAACTTGTATGCGGTTTTGAATTTTGAAATTTCAAAATTCCTAATCTGTTTATCAATATTGGTTTTGAGCAAATTTTTCGTCATTTTAAAAATCCTGTATCTATGCGGAAAATGGTGGTAGAATGAAAAGAGCTTTTCAAAGCTTGGGATCTCTAGTTTCACTTCGGAATGGGGTGACTCTCAGAATTGTAGGACAGTAAAACGAGGCACTTCCCAAGGCGGAGTTTTCTCACCTCTCGGTACGTCGTAAGGTGAAGGAGCATATGCTACAGCTGCCGCCGATGACGTAACCATGCTTATATCGAGTAAGTTCCTAGATATGATTAGCTAGGTTACTGAAAGAGATTTTGAATAAAATAAATATCGGTGTCAAACATAAAGGTCTCAACGTAAACACTCAAAGAAATAGAAATGGTTTTCTTTACAAACAGCAGAAAAATTCAAGTTTCTAACATGCTTTCTTTGAACGGGGCTGAACTAACGCTTAAAACTCAAGTTAAATACATAGGCTTAATTCTAAATAGTAAGCTCATCTAGAAGCTTAACATAGAAGATAGAGATCTCAAAGCTAATAATGCCTACTATGCCCGTAAGAAGCTATTTGGCCAAAGGTGGAGGGTAAATGCTAATATAATCAAGTAGACCTATATAGCAGTAGTTCACCCTATTATGCGAAAAGGCACAATTATCTGCAATCATATGCAACCTCCCAATGCACAGAGAGATTAATATATTCACGACTGGAATAAATCAAGGACTTTGTAAAAAGAAAAGAATTTTATTTAATTTGCATTAAAAATATTTTTACCTATTCAACATTTTTCAAAATATTAGCATTCATCTATTTGTTCTAGAACAAGTCACATAAATTATTTTCTTTTTTCACCTGTTGTTAAAACGTTTACATTAGAATTGGATTTCTTTAATATGTAATTTTATTATTCCCAATTCTCTAGAAATCTGTCAAGATAATTTTCTTCGTATTTCTAAGAAATTTTAGTTTTATTTTCGATCTACAAAAAAGAAAAAACGGATATTGGCTTTCGTGTCTTAGATGCCTTTCAATTCTCGTCGTTTTCCTAATTTCTGCATACTTACATATAATATAATTCCCTATACCTTATCCATGGCTTGCAATTTACTGAAACAATAGAATGTGGTCCACATATCTATCCCCTGCCGAACGTTTTGCTCGTATCAGATGTCGCATCCAAAGAATAAAACCCCAAAAACATAAAAAGACGAAATTTATCTAATTAACTTTGGACCTTTTGCTTTCATTTTCCATGAGAGAGACCTTTCCCAATTGTATCATTCGAATGAACAAAACAAAAATTGCTGCCCGACTACATTTACTACCTTCTGAATCACTAAAAATTGAGCATATAATACTTACGAAAGGACAATAATAGCAGCAGACCCAATTTCTTTCGTCTGCCTGATGGTCACTTATATTATATAGATTTTTAGATTGGTGAATTGTTATTCCGAAGAATTTTTCCCTTAACGTAGAAACTACGTAAATAGCACACAACATAATACGCGTAACTGTACATATATAATATATAGTTAATCCTAAATATTGAGTAGCATGTAAGAATCGATAAAAAAAAAATTGGAACTATATTTCCAGGATTTTTATTTACTAGGCACAAAAGTTGAAAAATTTTTGTTTAACTCTTCTTTATTGTTTTGCAAAGGCTTTCCCTAATATCGTTCTGGTTTTGTGAATCATTAACGAACTATACTAAGTGAATAGTGTCTTGTTTGCCCCATACTAAGTTAATTTGTTGCTGAAGAAATTTATATATGTATATTCGTATATAATTCTTTAGATAGATAAAATGATTGAAACAATCTCCCATCATCAGGGAAAATTGTTCGAAAACTACCGATTCACGATTAAATCTATAGTACATTTCTATATCGAATATACTACCTAAGTTTTTCTTACTTTGAACAAGAAATGTAATAATGTGAGAAAAAGAAAATCGTTAGACTTAGTTATTTTCTGCATTAATAAATTCTTTTCCCTTATTTCCTATTCATTATAATGTGTTAATGAATGTCTAACATAAAATATCCGCATCTGAGAGTTGGCTCCGTCCTTAGAATAAAGATAAACAAGAAATTTTATTAATGTAGAAAGTAATTTTTCATGAAGCTTTTTTTATAATATAACTTCGATTGAATCATATCAGTAATATACGTGATCAAAATTTAAAAAAAAAGTGTTAAATGCCAAACATTTATGCAAGTTTTATCAATTGCGAATATTTTTTAGTTTCTGTTTTTCTAAGCAAAGATAAACATTTTAAGCTCAGATACTTAAAATATGAATTATTTTATAACAAAAATAATAAGTATTTAACACAGTCGAGTAGGACTAATATTTATTTAACTATTATATGTGTTTCTCCCTTGAAATACACGATGAAGCCTGTATAATAACCTTAAGAAAATAAGTGTTTAGCTTAACATTACAGTGAATTTTAAACAAAAGTTTTTATTTATTATCAACGTTTAACGCATATTATTTCGATTTAAATATTCGATCATATTAAGAAATCTGAATCGACAAGAAAAGATTTTATAAGTCTGGCTTAACAGTATCTAGGAACGAAAATAGTATGAAAAAAGTGGTCCGTAAAACAGGAATATAATCAGTAAATTCTTCAGATGTGATACATACTTCTAGGTATAATTAAAATTCATATTCATAATTAGATTTTTGGGACTGCCTATACCTTCAATGAATTTCACCATAATCTACGCCAATCCTCAAAATATTTCTTTGACAAATTACGAACGTACAAATATTGCCTATCGTTAAATTACAAAAATATTACATTTTCAAATTCGATGCCATTTTTATTTATGTTAGTTTCGAACGGAAGTCTAATTATATATGTTTCTTGAAGGCGATCTAGTATATGATTTTCTTGATTTTATATCTTATTGAGTACATTGCTTCGTCGATAAGAAAATATCTAACTAAAATCTGATCTGAGCATTTGTTTATTTGTTCAGCAGTTCTTCTTATAATTTGCCAAACAAATAAAACTTTATGTTTTTCTGATTGATAGGGAAAGGAAATATTGAAATGACAAGACGACTTCTCGTGTTGGATTCTCTTGATTTTTGGGTTCACTGTTGTATTTTGATCCAAATACGGAATTTTTATCTATATACACATATGTACATACTTACTATATAGTTTGTTGAATAGCGTAGTTTATTGACCCAAAGAGCTTTGGAATTTTATGACCTTTGAGGTGATGAAAATAAAGGTCCATGTATGTAAAATGTATGTAACATAAAATCTCTGCATATATTATTATATTTGTTCATATACAATATAATAAATGATAGTAGTAAATGCGACAAAATGATTGCAGGAACTTAACGAGGATATTTCCCAAGCCGACGTAAAACAGAAACTAACGAAAAAATATATGAGATGGTAAAAAGGCGTTTAAATTTTTTTTTGTATACACATAAGAAGCAAAAAAAACCCTTAAATATTTTAAAGATGATAAAGTGGTTATGTAAATATTTACAGAAAATTTTGTTCGTGTAAAATGCTAAACATTTTGTGTAAAGCTTTTTCAAAATTTCTCTAAAATGAAAATTGTAAATAATCTACCATCATGATTTTTTTTAGAAAAATATTTTTTTTTAACACTTGAATAAGCAACCATTTGGCGTGTAGTTAGAAATCGTTCTCAGTATTTACTTGTATGGATTTGGAAAAATCAAATAGATTTGAAATTTATTTGACTTCTATAGAAAATTTCCTACTGGAAATAATTTTTATTGAAAATTTGTTTCTAATCAATGTAAATATTTAAAATTGATATAATTTATTATTTATTATTCAAAATTAATTAAATGTTCATATTTTGCTGTAACATAAATACTTCAAGAATATTATATGTAATATACTTGTAGTATAAAAGCTTATCGAAAATAACGTGAAAAAGTTCATAATTTTTGTTTGATCCTTTCTGGTACTTTCTATCACTGTTGCTGCAAAAAAAAATGTTAATTACTTTTATGTCCGTATACTACACAGAATCCATTTAATGAATTTCAATAAACAGTCCATGTGAAACCAAAACTCAAATAATTTTAATCATATTTTGTTCTTTTGCGGCTTGCTACCTCGGATTTACCTTTTTCGCCAAAAGATCATTTTATGAGTTCAGCATTAGTAAAAGTCTTAGACACGTTGAAACTTTGGATGAGTAAGAACTTCCTGTCTCAGCTTTTGCTCCTATTCTCCCCTCGATTAAGTTGCTCAATCTTGTAACTCTTTTTTTATATACAACAAAATTTATTTAAAAGCCCCAGAAAAAGTGACAGCTGATAATAAAAAATGTGAAATCTCAGCATTCGGCGCAACAAATCACAGAAAATAAATGTAGACGACGCGAACATTAATCATTTCCTTTTTGACGGGTTATCGCTAGTCTACCATATTGTAGTTGTCCACTCGATTTTGCAATCTAGTATGGTATATTAAAAATTTTCAAATAATTGGCATAATCTTTTTCCTTTTATTTAAACTACAATATCTTATCACCTGATAAAGCTACGATAAGGTACGTGGCCCCATAATAGTCCGTATTAAATTACTCGATTACCCGGTTTGTAAAAAATGGAATCAGAATTAAAGTTTAATTTGCTTCATCCTTTTTGTCCCTTTTTAAAGGTTCCTCTTATTTCTCCACATCCTATAAACCAAAATACAAAATTTCATAAAAATTGGATGAAAACTTATTTATGATTAAAATTAAAAATTAGAAAGAGAAAGAAAGAAAGGGTCCACATCATACTGAATAAGGTAAACCTACGCTTTTACTTGTTTTTAGCACATTACTAATACGAAATGTAATTTAATTTAAATTTTTAATCCATGTAGAAACATTACACATTTCTTAAAATTATATTATAACAATTTATGGTTAATTTTGTTTTTAGATGGATAAAGATATTTGAAATATTTCCATCCATAATATATGTATATAAACAAGGAATAATTATGGGTTATGAACTTTAACTAAGAGTGTCACAATACTAAATACAGCTTTCTTCTATTTTACTGCGATAGTTAGAAGCATGTGATGAAAGAATCAGATGTATCACAGTTGTAAGTCGTTAAGATACATATGTATATTAATTTGAAACTTATTGTATTTCTTCATTGTTTTAAGCTATATATATTATACGTATCAACCACCCTGCTATAATACTCATATTTATGTATGTTCATGTTCTATAGAATCAAGTATTATGTATTATAATATTGGAGTAGTTTACATTTAATATAATATATGTGACCCTCCATTATACCTACGCCTCATATAAATACAATTGTACATGTTCTTGAAAACAATTTAATTATTGTGAGCTCTTACCTATGTACAACTTCTTAAATTCATTCAGGGTAATATATTTTAATGCCTCAAGAAATTTGAAGTCGGAGAATTTCGTAATATTATTACCATGGTGCAAAATTTATTAAAGTCGACATAGTTTATTCTTGTTGCTAATAACTTTGAGTAAAATTTTTAAGTTAAGATTATAGGAAATGGTTAAAATGCAATTTCTTCAGTCAGAAAGATTTTCTATTTTCTAGTATGGAACAGAATTTGTGCGTGCATTACATAAGAAATATATTAGAACTACACCAGCTTGTTTCGATAAATATACCGATATACATACAACATACATATGTCACACATGAAAAGAAATCGCTCCATGAGGCAATAGAACGCGTTGTTGATGCTTCATCGACAATTAATTCTTTCAAAATGAGCAACAAGTCCACATTGCACATTTATCAATGATCAATGATTATTTCAAAATTTGGATAACATGGATCTCAGTGAAATGTGTCTCCAACAGTATGGAATCACGCGTCATACTGCAACTGGGACGATCGATTTATTGAAAACAACATTTAATGATTTAATTATTTTCAGCATACCCTCTGGTAGTACCTACCATAGGGCGTACAAATGGAAAAAAGGAATGTGGATCAACATGTACATAACAAAATATAATACATTATTACAAGCAATCATTTTACGATTTTTTATTCCGTATAATCTCGGTTGGTTTACCAAATAAAATGAAGAGACGTTGCAAGTATACATATTGACCGTTGGTAGCATTTTCTGTGGTAAAAATTAAAAAGCCATGCAAAAAGAATCATTAATGTCGTTTTTAATTAATTATTTTCCACTTTCTTTTTTTTTTAATAAACAACCAAATTGAAAGTTTAAAAGAGATTTTAATTAAAAAACGTATGTGTATGTATGTTTAATAATATTTTTAAAATTTTAATTAACAACCACATTAACCTCATAATTACTGTTAAGCTTTTCGAGATGATAACAACAAAACCTCTAGAGATAATATCGAAATTATAATGAACACATAAATTAAAGGTTTGTTTTTCTAATCAAAACTTTTGTAGCGAAATTATATATTCTTTAGTAAAGCTTGTCTAAAACAGGTTCTTCGATTAACTGGGAAAAAGCGAAAAAGAGAACCAGAAAAAACAATAAAACATTTTCCCTGCCCTGTTATTAAGTGATGGGTCATTCATTTTGAAAGTTTTCAAAGTGGTCTAGCTTCATCTGGGTGTAGATGGAAACCGCAATAAATCTACGTACACAAGAACAATAAAATAATAGTAGTAGATAGAATGTGTGTAAAAAGCAACTATTTTCTTAGGAATATCGCTAGTTCGCATCCGGAAAGTTCATACATATATGTATATTTTAACATCTATACAATTGCCAAGTTTTTAGCGAAGGGTCTGATCAGTTCGAAATATAAGCAGACATAAGTAATAAATATAAAAACTAGTTTACTTCGAAGTTTAGAAAAAAAAAACTAGAAGTATTTAGCTAAAAGATAGTTGATGCTAGGAAATACGAAAAATATGAAACGGCATTTCGTAGATAAAATAGGAAAACCTAAAAGAAAACCAATTGGAAAAGCAAAAAAATACCCATCCGTAAGTTTGTTTTCAATGAGATGAAATTCTTTTTTAGCAGGCGTCATCCTCAGTTCCAGTACAGCAGTGGTATTTTGTATCATTCTGGGATACAAGGTTATGTATGTATATTGGGATTTCAAATCTCATATATTACTGAATATGTTAGATGTCAGAAGTTGTTGAATTGAAGGAAATTATTTTTGAAAACTTTTTTCTTTCATTTCACGTCTCTCAATGGATATGTACATATGCCATAGTGTATAGGATATCATTCCATGGCATATATTCCGTGCACAATTTTTATATAGTATTTCGACTTAACCACAACCGATATGTGATATAATATGAAAATAATATTAAAGATTTCTAGTTTTGGGATCCTTGTAAAAGTGTTGTGGTTCCTTGACTTTTGCAACTGACGTCTATTTTATATAATATTATATATTGGTAAAAAGTTTATTCCTTTAAAAGAAATATTTCTTTTTTTTTTATTTACTGCAAAACCATGAAAAAAAACTTTATAATCAAAATATTTCCTTTCTATTCGAAAAAACTTTTCCCAAAAAAAGAAAATTCAAACTTCATATAATACACTTTTGATAATGGATTATAAAATTTACATTGATGTGAAAATTGATTTTTATATTGTAATTTTTTTTTCAGATTAATTAAAATATTAAATTGAGTTTTTTGAATACTTTTAGACAACTTTGTCTGGAATATGAAAACCATGAAAACTTTGATGTAGGTTTTTTAAAAACGAATATTTGAGCTACTTATTCACTTGTTGAAACATTTCACTCATCTCATCC
This sequence comes from Xylophagus ater, assembly GCA_963422695.1. Lineage (NCBI taxonomy): Eukaryota > Metazoa > Arthropoda > Insecta > Diptera > Xylophagidae > Xylophagus > Xylophagus ater. The sequence goes on from OY730484.1 coordinate 47,308,172, forward strand.
CGTATCCGTATCATCTCCATCAGAAGTTTGATTATGTCAAGCGCGCCAAATTCGTTCCAGTAGTTCGGTTTCCATGAAACATGCAAAAAAAGTGTTGCGATAGTAAAATTCGGACGAAAAACCCAATCGACTTTAAATAAATTTGAAACACCTAGATTGTCAGAGCTTCATTGAATTCGGATCAGAAATTTTGACTAAATAAATGTTTTTACAAACAGTTTTGTGGATTAGTGTTGCCGTAAGTTTGGTCTTAATACACAAACTGTGGAAATTTCATCAAACTTGCACGTGGACTTTCGGTTGTACAACGAGTGCAAAAATAGGCTATATTTGGAATATTGCCCAAAACTAATCCGTTCGTCCGCTTTTTTAAATTGTTAATAAAATCTAAGTGGCTAGTCCAATTTTCATGAAACTTCCTCAGTTCGTGTGTTGCACTTAATCTTAGATGATATTAATTTTGAGCAATGGTAGATATGGCTTAATTTATAATGAAGACAAATTGAAACTGAAATTTTTTAGATCTTTCTATATTCAAAATTGTGTTATGAAATTTTACACTTTTCAATTGATTAAATTCAATTTAAATTTATTATGGAGCTACACCTAACACTTACACATACACTTTACTCCATTTTTAGCCGTGTAGGGAAATTATATCGAGGTGAAAAGGCTAAAAGTATTTCCGGCTTCTTATCTAGAATTTTTATTTTTAATGAAAATCGAATACTACAAATTCATAAATAGTTATCCAAACTTGAATGCATAAAACTTTTTAGAAAAATTTTAACTAGTTTGTAGCGAAATTAACATTATTTGCTAAAAAAGATACTTATAATTATCGTAGTATTTTTAAATGAATATTTTTTTCAACTACAATAAAAATGTTATAAATAAATTGAAATATTTTATGAAACAAACAATTTGAAATATATAAAATTCAATTCTACCATATACGAAAAATGTATGGAGTTAACATTTTTCATATTCAATCGCCTTCGCACTTCTATGAATTCCAATCAGGTATGAAGTATAAAACTCGGGAAAAAAGCTCTTCAAATAAACTTTATTGATTTGTAAAATAGGTTTGTCATAAAAATAAATACAAAATAAGAAAATTCAAGCAAAATATTTTTTCGCTTTCGTCTCTGTTGTATGAATTCATAAATAAAATAAATTTGGTTTAAATGATGATGGAATTTCTAAGAAATCTGGAAAAATAACAAAATCATCTAAAATTAAGAACATACAACAATAAATAATTTTCTTTCATTTTCAAATACATTTGAAATAGACATACTTTAGAAATATATAAGGAAGTCCGGAAAATCTTTTCAGTTTTTCAATATGAAATGAAAAGCAATTTGTTTATGCAAAGAAAAAACTTTAATTTTTAATATAATACAATACATTGACCATTTTCTTCGACAATGAATTGCCATTTTTCACGCAATTTCAAAATGTTATTCCAGGTACATTTTCACACTGCCGTCGGTGATAAATGTTTTTGCAACCAAAGACTTTTGCAAAGAGCGAAAAAGATAGTAATCTGATGGTGTAACGTCAGGCCCATGGCCCAGCTAATTTCCAGTCATTTTTGCTAAGTGAGCAAGGAAGAATGAAGCCTTGTGTTGTCGTTATGGAACACAACAACGCAACGATTTACCAATTGTGATCGTTTCCCCTGTAAGGAATTATTCAATTACTCTGTTAGGTGTTGGGAGTTGCAAATACACAATTTCCTTCTAATCCCAGGTGGCTCACCGGCCTTGAACCAAATGATATTTTGAGCTTATTGTATAAAATAGATTTCTCATCGCCGGTTATCATTTTCTTCAAAAATGTGTCGCTTGCATTACGTTTTAAGAGCATGTCACGGAAATGCATAAGTGAAGTGAAGTGAAGTGCATTAAGTGAATTTCTTTAAGTACGTACATGTGGAATGCAAACATAAAGCCTTTTTACATACCCAAGCATTCTCAAGTGGTCATCAACAGTTGTTTTGGATAAATTTACCTTGTCACGAATCATTATGTGTCGATCAGATTAAATTCAAAACTTTAATTAATCCTCATCAATCTCAGTTGTCCCACAAGGACGTGTCCTTGAACCGAGAATTTTCCAAAACGAAATTTTGAAAGCCAATTCTGGCATGTGCGTTCTTTTTGTTCATCATCACCGCAGCGCATATGTTTCTCTGTACGTCTGCAGCTCTTTTATCTCTTTCGAAATAAGAAAGAAAATTATGTTGAAAATGCGCACTTTGATTTTCCATTTTTAAAATGACTCCAAACAACTACAACTTAGCAAATCCAACTTGAAGGTTTTCGTGATTTCTTGTAGGTAAAATATTGAAATTATCTTTTATAGAATTACGTAATACTTCCAACCGCGTTCGATTTAAAAATAAACACGTTCCTGAGCGAAGGAACTTAGACCTAAATAGCTCAATCTGATTTTAGAATACTTAAAATAAACTTTGTGTCTTCTTGGGAATCAATAAATTGAAATAAACAAGATATGCGAAATTAAAATTTTCTGTAAATTGAAGAATTATCCTTATTCATGGATGATAAAGTGATATATCTTTGTTCTTATCCATGCGTTTTTTTGTAAAATATTTTAGCGTAAAATATTCCATAATACAATTAAAGTTATGCAATTGAATGAGAGGTCAAAATATCGCATAATTTTTCAATTTGGATTCGTGATTGAATAAGAAGCCGACGTGCTGCAAATATAATTATTTTATGGTATTTGTATACACCCAGTCACGAATGAATGGAAAATTAACCTGATGGAAAATGACAGAAGTGGAAAGAATCCTATCGCACTGACTACAAAAAATGCTTTTCGGTTTGTTGTATTTTATCCAACTACTTTTGTTCTACTTCTTGTTCTATGAATTTTAGTCTCTTTAGCATCCTAATTTCTTTCCAAAACTCATTTTAAAATTTATTTTTCGTCTTCTATTTTAGCATCTTAATCACGAATTCATAAACTTTTTCTTTTTATTTTTCTACAGTAGAAAGGAAATGAATTTCTACTTTCCCAACTAAAACGAATGTTTTAAGTTACAGTATTACGATCGTGTAAAAACTTAATTTATGTCCTAGGGCAACTAAAGAAGTCGTGTAAGTCTAAATTTTCCAATTAAATTTCCAACATTTGTATTCTCACTTTAACTTACATAGTTGTCAATAGTTTTGGATGAATTCTCATATGACAATAGTGTTAAGCACATTTTTATAGCCATTTTCATCTGTCCAGTTGAGTGTTTTCCGTAGTGGTGTGATGCGAATTCACTCGCATACGGATGGCCAGAATACCGATTTTGTAAAAGTCGAATCGATTTGTATATTATCTTATACATACCAGTAAGCTCGATAGACTTTGAGAATAGGCACCCAGCTTTTTTTTGGGTCTTCTAGTCTGTTAAATGTAATCGGTTCACCGGAGTAGGGTAAGTTGTGAATTCTTTCTTCTATTTTGTTTCATTCGTCTGTTTCCTAATTTTTAGTTCTCAAACAAAAAGAAAAAAAAAACAAAAAAACGGAAAGAAATACTTTACTTACTTTCTTACTTACTTAGTTCGATATGCTTGAATTTATTATGACTTTGTGCTTCATTTTTCAGAAGAACAAAAATTTCTCATCATTTCAAAAGACTTGGAAATTATTTGACTCAGGAGATAACGTTGCACTAATTAGAATTTGGTAATTAAATTTCTTCGAAGTCTTACTTTTTCTGTTCACTAAGTTTTCCTGGGTTATTAGTATTTCTATACTCGTAAACTTCAGAAATTCTATGCTTTTATTCAACATTTTTGTTAGTGATTTTAAAATTTAGTATGATGCAAATTGATGAGATTTTTTGCCTTTAGCCAAGTTAGCTTAAATAAGATTCAAATATAACTATTGTTCGTGAAACTCGAGGAAAACTTGTTAACTTGTTGTTTAGGTACTAGCACACAATTTTCATAAAACGTAAATTCATTCAATTAACAGATGTATTTCTGATTAATGGTTTTAATTAATTATTCGAGAAATTAACGTTTAAAGTGCACTTAAGTATAAACCGGAAATTATATTAAAATTGTGAAGTTAAAGAAAAGAAAGAAAAATAGTAACGAATCAAGAAACAAATTTTATTGAGAGCATATTGAATTGCAAAATCCCGAGGGAAATTTCAATATCATTTTCTTCTTCTTATCATATTTTGTAGTTTTTTGAATTACTTTCAAAAGAAGTAAAAGTTGAAATCAAGTACCACAGAATCTTGAATTTGTTAAACGTTATACTAAAAGGAAAGGGTTTCTTTTTATTACCATTTCTTTTGATTTTCAAAAAAAAAAAAATGTATATTACGTTATCAGGACAATGTCCGAAATCATTTTTACATTATTTTTTAAGATTATTTCAGTTGATTTAATTTAGAGAAGCTATTGTATTACAGTTCAGTGGAGGATTTCGTAAAATTTCGATTTTAAAAAAATGGGTTTACTACTTATATTAATATCTTATATTTAAGCGTAAGTATTTAAAGAAAACTAAATGTAAGGCAAATATTTTCCTGGCCAGAATAGCTACATTAGTTAACACCGTTTACTCGAAAATAATTTAGGGTCCAGTTGGGCGTTTGAGATGAGGAACGTCAAAATTGTCGAAACGAGGTAACTACTGAAGAAATGATTGGGGATATTTATGAAATTGTTTTAAAATTTAAATCATCGCAGAGTGAAAGTGAGTCATATAGCTGATAGATGATACGTAACTTAGGTGAACGTGCACGGGGAGAAAAATGAGTAATAAATTCCATTACACTAATCACATTTCTTAAATTATGTTACTCAAGCGATTTTATTACACGTAATTGATTTCTTTTGTACTATTACGAGATAATAAAACAAAATATATTTGCAATAATTCTTACTCATTCAATTTTTCTCATAAAAACAAAATACTCGTAGATAAAAAAAACTGTTAAATCGAGGATGAAATTCAAAATTTTAAAAAAACGCGTCTAATGCTTGATGATATTGATATCTGTTTTCATTATTAAATACTTTTTTTAACACGTGTCGTTACCTTTCAATGTTTTATTAAAAATTAGTCGATATGCTTTTTTACTTTTAAAAAAACAATAACAATAACTCGAGCCTACTATGCATTATTATTATTGAACCAGTTAGATAATTTTAAAAGGGTAAAGCGAATTAACCGATATCAAAGGTATTTCTCCGCAGCCCCGAATAAGATAGCGAGATGATACATTACTGCAAAGATGACAAGAATGATTAGATCATGTGTGGTTGAATGATACTGAAGCCATACTTAAACCACAATAGCCTTAAAATGGCAATAGTTTTACCATTTTCCATAATATTTTCTTTATTGTCAAATCAACAATGATCTAGAGTAAATTTTTTAAATTTTTTTGTTCCGTGTAGGTACATAAATCTTATATGGCCACTTCCTTCAGCATCATATATGATAGTTCATATGTATATATAAAAAAAAAGTGTCCACTTATGTTCAGGTGAATATACCTATAAATCTAGAATAGAAATTATCGATATAAAATCTTACCAAGAAATATAGAAACAACAACGATTAAATTTTATTGCTGATAGCAAATCGAATTACGGCCTTCACATGAACTTTATTCATAGAAAATATTATATTCTCGTTCTTTTCAAAATGTTTTGAACATTTTCAATATACGAACGATAGACCGAAGGTATTTTCGTGAAAAGATTTTCAATTCTTTTGTAATCGATAGAAAATTTATATTATTGAAAAGTTCACTTTTTTTTATATGTATGCTACACGAGCATATGAAACATTTTCTATTGACAAAATATATGAAAAAGGCTTTCTTTTTTCACACATATAATTATCTATGAAATTTCATTTTATATTGAAAGATCACGTAAACTTTTCACAGAAATTTGATAGAACTTACTAAAACTTTATGGATCTAGTAAAATAGACATTTTATGAGAACATTGTTGTTTTTTCGCCTGTAACCCGTCCAAAAGAGACTCTCTGTCGATTCTATCTTATTTTCTTTTTATCTTATTCTATTATTCTTTGTCGTTTTCGAAACCCATAAAGACTTATCGAATGTTTAAAAAAATCAACGAAATAGATGAAATTCTATTCTTTTCAATACGAAAATAATCATAAAAGCCCACCCTATTACAATGTAACATACGTTCAAGATTTCACTTGATATTTTCGTTTGAATGTCTCACTAGAGAACGATTATATGTTACAGGTGAGCCTATGTTGTTGCATTGATATTTACACTTGCTAGGTCTTTTATATTACACGAGAAACACTAACGAAAAACTTAAACTTAGTAGCAAAAGTAAAATAAATTTCTTTTCAAATATTGCTCAAGTACATCAAAAAGTAAAATATGATATTGTTTTTCTACTTTATCTTGCCATGTTTTATATATAATGCAAAAATATGTAATATATATCAGAAATATTTGGTAAGTATAGTAAATAAAAGCAATAAAATTTCCTCCAGATGTCATGTGATATTGTATTCATGCTAGTAAATGAAACCCAAATTTTTAATATGTTCAGTTAAATATTGTATTTTGATGTTTCTACATTCCTCAGTTAATTTCCGTACAAAGTATATAAGTTACTGGAATCATGATCAAAAAAATTACAAATCTTTTCGATGATTTTAAATCGTTTGCAATAATTTTTATCCAATGCCTGTCTATCTGTCCGTCTGTCTGTCCATCTGTCTGTGATAAGCAAAATTTCTGCGTATTTTTGATGCGATTTGAATGAAAATTTGATTGTATCATCGAAATACATGACATGATCACCTGGAAAAGTAAAATATTAAAAGCGTAAAAGCCCTTTCTGCCTGAAGATCCGGTCTCTAATTATAATATAACATCGTATGCAGCAATGAATTTGCCTTTTATAAATTTACATAAAGACATATGTTTAAATTAGTCGGGGTAGTTCATATGATATTGTTTTGGTGAGCTTGTATGTGTGTACACCTATGTAGAACCTTTTTGTTACTTTTATACTACATACTTTTAATTTTACATGATTCTTAAATGCAAGTAAAAGTATGAAAGCCAAAAAAATGTACTTCTTCAACATATTTATTCTCTTGAATAACATTCATGTCATATATCCTTTCTGACAAAGAAACTATGGCATATAAACATATAGATAGGCTATAAAAAGGAATAAAATGACTTGTATAATATTTTTAAAAAATAGCTGTTATTCTAAGCAGATTGTAAAGAATACACTATTTTCATATTCTACAGAATGGTTCATAAAATAATAATCCAAAATGAAAGGTTTCATCAATCAACAGCGAGGGAAAAGTATTAAATTTTATATTGGTATTAGAAACTCCAGAAGACCAAAAATTTCGTTGTATTATAAAATCGCATAAATGCGGAAACAGAAATAATAATCCGAACATTTATTTTAGGAAGAACGTTTCTCTTGTGACTTACAACAAAGTGGAATACAGTGTATAAAAGTTTTAAGAGCCCGATTTACCTTATTCCAGTGATTGTTAACGAAATTGCATATGAGAATTCAGCAATATGCACTTACAGATCACCCTGCGAACAAAAAGCGTTGCTGGTTGTAAAATTTGTAGATTAATGTCCTCTCTTTTTCCAAGTTCTAGTCATATTACTTTAAATTAAACTACATTGATATTTATTAAATATTTAGAAAAAACTTTAGTAATAACAATCATTTCAGTAGCTATTGCGCGACCCTGTATATATGTTAAACATCTCTACAATCGAGTGCTTGTAAGAGTGTATATTTTAAGATAAAAAAACAAATGTTTTCGCAATTCCATTCAAATTTATCAGATTTTCCTTTAGAAAAAGCTCTTCATCATAGTACAGTAGATATCTTCGGTTCAGACACAGTGGAAAATTTTACCTATGAAAACACAATACACATCTACAAATACTGGAAACATATTTAAAATGGAATTGATCCAATGTATACCTATGTTTTTCTACCTTAAGTTGAAATGATCTGCAGAATTGTATGATGAGAACAACTTTATATTGTTCTAAAGGGTTATCCAATGGACGCGATAGAACTTCTAAAAGTGATTGTAGTCATGTTTCTAAATATTTTGACATCTAACATAATTATTTTCTTCAGTATAGTCTGCCATTTTATTATGGAGCATTACACATTGGAACACTGTGTACAAGTTATTAAAATCAGTCTTCCATTCATTTTATGGTCGACATAATCGTCCATCTGAGCAACCCATTCGTCGAATGGTGGAAAGGTTTGAAAAAAATTATTTTTAAATTATTTGATAACTCCGGTAGTAGAAAAAAATGCACCGAGTGAAGTCATATGCCTCCAACTAAGCCGGAAACAAAATTTATTTCCAGAAATGGTCCTGTCAATTGGCCACCTAGATCTTTTGATATTACTCCGTTGAATTATTTTCTTGCTGGATAACCCTGTGTATATTATTTGCAATTAGTTATAAATTAAATGCAATGAACTAAATTATAAAGGATATACATATAGATGTATGTGAGATGTTTTTTATGCTATATCAAACGAGCATTGCACTTGAAAGTGAATATTATACAATATTATTCCAATGGCAGAATGTCTCTTGGATACGGTGATGATAACAAAAGCCCACAAAACTGACTATTATTATAACTTTATATATGTGAAATACGAAATACATATTTGAAAGACTAATTGGATTATATTACCCAAAATTCTTGTTTCTTTACATGAAACCATGCATTTTATAAATATAAGTCAAGATATAAATGAATGTACAACTAGGTATGTCTAAACGTCATGATAAGTAAATTTTAAGGTGATTATACAATATTTTCAATTCAAATTTGGTTGTTTTAATGAAGTAATCAAAATTCTGTTAATAGTTTAACTTATGGTCAACACATGTGATATATATATATATGTATATCTCAGACATTGCCAATTGTTTTCAAGAGTGCTGTTATAACGTTATTTGTAACGAAATGAAAAACACATAAAGTAAAAACATTTCCAATAACGATACTATAGTAATATCAGAAACGCAATTACAAAATTGCTTTTTATAATTTCTGTTAAATTCTGTGTAAGATAAAACCGTGAAATTAATTTCACTTGAATTGGAAACTTTCTTCAGCTTTTTTATCCCTTTATGGTGTTCCTTTTCCGGTTTTGATCAAACTAAATTTTTTTGAACAAAATTATCTACGGAATTAATATTCTTAATATCATTACAATCGATTAAGCGGTTTCTGAGGAAAAATTAGTTTTCAAATTTTATAAGTCACTCTATCGACCGACAGCCTTTTCAGATCAATATCCAAAATAACATGGGCGTTGGTTCCTCTTAACAATCGATCAGTTCCACAAATTTCAATAATATCGAATAACTGGTTTGAAAAATATGGTCTATATCAAGGCTGTCCAGCCCGCATATATATATAAATATTGTTAGTTTTGAGACTTTTTCTATTTCATTTTTACCATAGGGCATCAAAATTCGGCTATAGGCTGATTTGCAGTTACTATAAGGTTTTTTTTTGTAGCATTAAAAACGCTGTTATGTACTACAACTTGTAAGGTTTTATTATGGCGAGATGAATTTCACGATTTTCTATAGGCATATATACATAAGAAAATACATGTCTTTTAAATTGCATAGCGGAAGGCGGTCAGCGCATCTTACACACATTAACGGGCATTGTGTCTTACTACAGCTACAATGACTCTGGGTAAGAAACGTTTGCGAGTCGACAATTCTGATCAATCACAACACGCTGACAATGCTTTCAGGCGAATGCAAATCACCTATTGCAGAACGGAAGAGGGCACGTAGGGCTAGGCAACTTGCTCAACAAGTGGAACAAATGCAACTCGCTGACAAGGTTTCGACGAGTACGGCTATGACTGGTGCAGAACGGAAGCGGGCACGTAGGGCTAGGCAACTTGCTCAACAAGTGGAACAAATGCAACTCGCTGACAATGCTTTCACGCGAATGCACCTATTGCAGAACGGAAGCGGGCACGTAGGGCTAGGCAACTTGCTCAACAAGCGGAACAAAAACAACTCGTTGACAAGGCTTCGACGAGTACGGCTATGACTGGTGCAGAACGGATGCGGGCATGTAGGGCTAGGCAACTTGCTAAACAAACGGAACAAATGCAACTCGCTGACAAACCATAAAAAAAGCTTCTATTTCACTTCTACAGTGTGGTCAAAAGCACACTTCCTTTTTTGAAATCAAATAAAAACAGTTTTTATCGTTAAAATTTCAAAAGTACTAACACAAAAACGACTAAAAAATTAGTAAATCCTTTTTTAATTAATAAAATTTCCCTAAATCAAATTATTGATCTAATTTTTTGTACTGAAAATTAAATTCTTATACAAAAATTTTTCTATATACTACACTATGTACCGCCCCGTCTTTAATCGCGCGTCTGTAATTTATAAAAAAAATCTTTATATGATTCGTTGGCGCGTTAAATTTGTGTACAGTCGCCAAAATCTTGAGTTTAATAAAAATTGGAATAAATTAAATTCAGAAAATTATTTTAATATTAAATATTAGTGAAATTTATAAAAAAAAATAGTGAAGTGTTTAAAAAATAACAAAAATACATTGGATTTTCAAAGAGTTTCCAGAAAAGGAAAGATTAAATATTTCAAGAGGTTAGTCTTTTTTTTTAGCCATTTTCTAATAAATACATATGTGCTACAACTATTTCTTGGACGAATTTTACTGAAATTTAATATGATATCGTCTATTTACGTATTTAACAAACATAATTAATTTTAACAAAATTGGTTCACAAATTTTCCAATTAAATCCGATAAACCATGTTAAAAAAACGACAAAACTTTCTGGTCTTGCTTAATAACTTCCCTCCCCCTAAGTCGATTTTGCTAAAATCCAATACCAAATCCAGTTAAAGAATAACAAACTCACATTTTATATTTCAATAAAATCTGATAACACGATTTTGAGCTATCTTGTATACGAAAGGACAGATATGCATAATTCAATATAACTTTTGATTTCCTACACAACTTTGATAACTTTCTACGATAATTATTTCGATGCGTTCCAGACTTAGTGACAAAACTAATATACCCTCTACTAGTACCTACCATAGGGCATAATGATAATAGCGCGATATTTGTATTAATCAGAAAATTCTAAAACTTTATGAGTTTTAATTCATTGATAATCTTAATCATTTCACTTAACGTAATGAATCAATCCTCCATGAATCAAATAATAAAAGATTATGTAGTGTGCAGTCCGGACATTTTGAAATTATTTCCATGACGTAATACGTGTCCTGTTCTCGGTTATGTTTCATAGTTTTCATGGTATTTATTTTATTAAATAATATATAAGAGTCAAAGGACAATTTGTTTTAAAGAAGGAATTTCGTTTCAAATAATCCTTCATGCCTTAAATGTACATATACTGAAGTCACTGATGACGTGTATATGTGACTATAGTAGCTGCTTGATATGTAAAAAGCATGGATGAGAATTTTATATTAATCCTTTTTAGACAAAATGACAGTTTATTAATAGAAATGAGAAGTTAGAAGAACGGAATTTTTTTGATTTTTTTTAATAAACATTGACGTTTTAATAGAAATTTGTTGAAAGATTTAAATGAAGGTTGTAAAACCCGCGGCCCGCGGCCGCATGCAACCCAAGGTAAGTAACAATGCGGCCCGGAAATATTCAAAAATGTCCATTTTTCTGACGAATGATTTATATGTTGTGTACGCTTTCGTGCTAAAGCTGCCAAGTGACAAACAACAGAAACAGGACCAGAACAGTAAGCTCTTTCGTTATGTAGTAAATTTTCTTTCTGTTTGCGGTGCTCGCTCAGCTACACTGTTCTGTTGTTTGTCACCCGGTGGCTTAAGTGAAGAATGAAACTTACTAAGTGTAAAATTAGAACCAACATGTTGGATGAACACCTTGAGAACTACCTGAGGATTGCAACCACGTCAATCGAACCAGGTATTGACGGTTTAGTTTCTCAACTTCAATACCAGGTATCACATTCATTTTATGATATGGATTTATACATAGTAATATACTTGTGGCCCAAAACACCATGTCTTCTTCCAATGCGGCCCAGGAAACAAAAAGGTTGGACACCCTTGGTCTATATAATTAAAAGTATAAAAATTTAGCTTAAGAAAATACATATCGAGATTACTACTTTCGACGCTTTCTTCAATTATTCATAATTTCATAATTATTCTTTTTGTAAATTTAATTTAATTTAAGTGCAAATAAATCTAAATTAATTATGAAATATGACTCTGCAAATTTAAAACAATTTAAACATTTTAATACAACACATTTATAACTTGAGTTTTCTGTTGTATGATTTTTTTCCTATCACATAATTTTCGAATTTCTTCCTTTGTGCACTCTGTGACACTAAAATCGAATTTTCACCGATTAAATATTTAATAATTACATGTTTGTATTGAGTATTAAATTCATTTTTACAAATAATAAAAAAATAATAATAAAAAAAAATAATAATGAATAATATGATAGCTGTTCATCTATGACCGACTAACAGCAAAATAGAACCGGACCAATTACTAATTAACTTGTTAACCAACACTAATGAGTACATATTAACGAAATTGTTTCGCTTTCACACTGCTAGCTTTACACGTTAACGAATTTGTTAACCATCTTGTATTGCGTATCGATCATAATGTGGAATAGCCTTTAGAAGAACGTAACGTATGCGTTGCCAATTTTAATTAATGTACATTTTAGTTTATCACGGTTGCATTATGAACCAGTTGCGCCTCATGTTGTACTCCAGAGTAGTAAATAACAAAAATTATATTCTTTAAGAAAATATCTTAAAACCCAATTAAATTTCGAAATTAATTTAAATCATTGCATTATTCAATTTATTCAATAAATTATAATTGATTTGAACACAAACACTAAAACATAGTCATATTTAATAAAATAATAATTTAATTTTCCAGTCTTTCTAACAATATATAATATCATTATGAGAATTATTGATCTCATAAATTATAAAGCACAATTGTTTCTATATTCGAACCGAAACTATTAATAGTATTCTGCATAAATCTATTTTATCTACTCAAATAGTGTGTTTCCGTCTCTCTACCTAAAGAAGTTTCCGGTCTTGCAACAATCCCAATAGAAAATCGAAAGGCGTTCAACATCAATAAAGCTATCATCTATCTATACAATTCAATAAACTGATAGTATATACACAGTGCTACAATCTATTTGCGTGCTTCCTTTCTATTAAAGCAGCATACTGTATATATATATTCCTGTCCATGTATAGATAGAGATATACAGAACAAGGAACTATCATGACCCGTCTTAAAGAAGAATCTTTGAATTTTTATTATTTAGTTACTTCACAAGTGCCTTCGATGGTATATTTTTTAATATTATTATATTATTTACAAGAAGCTTTTGCCAGTACAACTGACATTTAAAATTTTTCCAGGTAGGACTTTTATTTTTTTTAAAAGTTACCCGCATTTACCATATAAGTGCATTGCATTCTCTTTGTTCATCATGAATAATACAGCTTGTTAAGGAGCCTGCTCTACAAGTATTTGCAATTTCTTTTACCTGTAATATATTTAACCTTATCTTATATATTATGTATAACCTAGTACCCGAATAGACGAATCCATTCTTTTAAAAATACGCCTACTATTGAGTTAGTAAATTGCGATTTTCTATTCTTATTCCCGGCACCGGGTGGAGATATATCCTATATTTTATATTGGTCGCATAAAGGACATTTTCATTTCAATTCTCAATAATTGTTTAATTACAAATATTTCTATTTGAAAAGTAAAGAGTCTTCGATTCTGTACTCTATTTATTTTCCAATATTTAATCTTAAGATTTTTATATCAAATTGTTGAATTCTTCTGTAATTTAATAAAGATTTTGTACATAAGTTTTACATGACTAATAATAATAACTATATATCCGTATACATTCTAACTACCTTCAATGGCAAAGGCTAATTAACGCCTTGCTGAGCAATTATACTAATCAAATTCACTAAGTGAATTAAGTTATATTAAATATCATTGTCATTTTAGTATTGTCATCTAGAACATTCTTATAATTAATATAACACAAATAACTATAATTTCCCCTGTCATTCATATGAGAGATTGTATTTTATATTTATTTGAAAAATATAAATAATAAAAAAAGAAATGTTATTGGACATTGAATGATTCAAGAATTCGAAGTTTAAAGAAGAAAATAAGGAAAAACCATCTTCTCACATAATCCTCGTATACTTAATCAAGGTGAATGAAAGATGTTTAAGATATGAAATAAGAAGATACGAACAGGTAGTAGTGGTATGTATTGTATAAAAAAATCGAAAAAAACTAAAGATAAAAATATATATATGAAAATATATAATGTCTATATATTATTACAAAAAGTTATATTCCTGTCACGTATGGCTGCGAGTTCTATCGAAATTAGGTTCGTGGTGGCCATGGTAAACTGGGCATCGAAAAAAACATGTATAAAGATCTATTTCATATCTCTTTTTCGAAATTTCCACGTATATATGGTATATATAATGATCTTGAATTTCGATTGTTTGGTTCATATACAGGTAATTCCATAAGAACGTAGTATCAATATCGCAAAAAAACACAGTATTGATTATTCTATTGTTATTCGAATTTGAAACTATACCTCTAAACGAATATAGGACTTATAAATGATAAAACCTTCGGGTATAATGGCGCTTTGATAAGTACTTCTAAATAGTGTAGATAAGAAGACAAGAAGAGTAAGCATCCAGTACATTCATGCGTGTAGTGAATAGGTATGATTAAACCAAAAAAGCCTACGCGTAAGTGAAGACTAAACCAATCTGACTGTATCTCTATTGGGCCTTATTTTGGTACGAACTAAATCAGGCCGACCTGGTTCGGTTCGCGCATAAACGTGCTCATGGATACTTTTTACTACATCTCCTATGTTTGGTTTCCTAACTTATCAGACTTAGTTTATACTCTAAAAATCGAAAAAAATAAAGATTTATATCATGTGCAAGCTGCTACGTAGCAAAAAATTCTTTGGGGGTCAACAACGTCAGCTTTTAATCATTACTGATGCAGCAGAAACATGACAGGCATTTAAAAACTATTCTGCCAAAAGTTTATTCGCTATGTTGACGGGTAGGTGTGGCAGTCCGTTATAGAATAGACTGTATGTAATAGGATAATACATACACAAATAATACATTTCTATTATACATTCGTAAGTAAAGTTTGTTCGTTCTTTCTGATGACTTAATTCATTTTCTATAACTTCAATTCAATTCGTTCAAAAAAAGAATAAAACATATTTGTAAGTCAAATTTTATTTGCTTCCATAGAATAGGACTAAAACCATTTGATGGTTAATAGTTGTAACCTTCAGATTTAGTGGATATTGACATTTTTATGTTCCCAGAATTTAAATGACATATTTTTCAGAAAATGTCTGTTTGCCTATCTGTAAGTTTTGACACAGGCGTTAGTTTACACCATATTTCTAGAACGCATTATTCGGACACTGTTAAAAAGTATCAAATTCAAAAGACACTGCTGGCTAAAAATGTACAATTCAACTGATATTAATTTTATGGGGTTATCGTATTACATAAACACTGCAAAATTTTGTCTAAAAAGGACAGTAGCTTAATTATGCATATTATGTATAGAATATATAATAATTGTATTTCATAAGAAATTTTGCAAAATCTATAAATACTGAAAATCAATTTTGAAAATGATTTAGGCAAAAAAAAAGAAAGTATATTATTATTATTATTATATTATCGAAGAGAACGTGAAAACTCCTCAACATGATTCCATTCGCAATTTATTAGATGTCTCCAAGCATCCTTGTTCATATGTCATAATTAATAAATCGCCTAAAATATAGGCAATGTTTTTTTCATATATGTGACTCAAATTTTTCTTTCTCTCATATGTTCCCTTATAAAAAAATCTGCACGTAGAATTTTCAATATAAATATCTGATTCACATCATATTGATATAGAATTTTGAAAACGTATAAACATTTCTATACCGGATTTTTCAGGGATATATATATCCTGGCCGTATGGTATGTTTGTCCTCCGATTCTTCTTGATTAATGAATGAACATTATTTTTCAATTGGAAACTTAACTGACAGAATATCTCGTTTTAGTAGTTTTTTTTTTCATTTATAAAATATGTATCAAGCCAGAATAAAAAATATGAAGGCAATAAATCGCCATTTGGGATGTGCAAGTCTAATAAATATACTAAATATATAAACAAACCAGTGTCTATAATTTTAATCTTAAAATACATAATTTCTTATATTCGATTATTTATTACTTCAGACTTGAATGTGAATTTCCAAAATTTTTGTATTTACGAGCGCATACATAATTTAGTAATGGTTTTCACCATCAACATATTGGATACTACATTCTGATGAAACTGTACCTAATAACGTATATTTTTCAACATAAGTTACACAGAAAATGGTGTCACAAAACTGATCTGATTAACATTAAGAGAATCAAAGTTCAATGCGAAAAAGAAAATATGTGGTTTTAAAAATTTTATATCAACCCTTTTGGAACTGACACTTATTTTTGTTTCCAGGTACATATTCTTAAGAGAATACACCTTTTATTAATTATTTATATTTAAAAATAATGACGTTTCAAATAATGTCTTTAAAAACTCGTCATAGAGACATTATTATATTATTAGGAAAGAACTAAATAAAAATTCCATAAGTATATGCTGCCTATTGTGGCAACAATTGTGCTCAAAATTAGATACTTAATTATTGGTAATCTTACCCCGAAATAAGGTCTTTTTTTCATACTCTGATGGAATTAATTAGTAGAAGTTGGATAGTATTAGAAATTGCTGGCAGTTGAAAGGTCTCTGGGCTCGAGCTTAGATAATGCTCACAATTTTCTACTTCCCAACAGATTGTTTTTAAACTAATTCTATAAACTGTTTCATAGTAAAAACTCGCAAATAATTTTTCTTTGTCTTTCTCTTTGGTATTGATCTCAAACGGCAGAAAGATAATTGAGGCTGATTTATGAAATATGGGACTAATTTTTATATTGTTAACTCCTTAACCGATTTTAATGAATTTTAAAATATTGATTCCTTAGATAATTTAATTTAAGCAGATTTTAGTGAGGATCGGGCAACAAAGTATAAGATGATTTTTTAAAATTTAACAGGAGGCGATTTCTTTAGTTAAAATTGGCTAATAAAATTTGCTTCACCGAACTTCACTTGCTTTACTGCTAAACAATAAGTATTTATATATTCAATATATAAAGCCAAGTAAATTTCTCCTCGGACCACAAATATAAACCTATAAAACTGTATCCAGAAAGTATAATAAAAGGAAATGTAAAACTGTTTGGTAGTTATGACTCTGACCCTTTTTTCAAGTGTGAATTGCAGAAAACATTCTTCCAGTGCTTACATTGGCAGTGTATTTTCTGGTAGTCGAAACAAAATTTTTTGGTATTTTGTATATACAAAAAATTATGTTGAAAAACCCGCCTTTAAATGGAAAATATATATAAATATAGGCAGATATATGAATATACAAATCTATTTATGTTGTATAAATGTTATTATAAGAGCATTTGAACTTCCTCTGACATCCTGTCTATAAATTTACAAGTAGTTATAGAATATTCCCAATGGTGCCATCGATATTTCTTTACGTCATGTTAAAACTGTTTTGCCTGTAAATTTACGATAATTTTCTTTCACATTAAATTTTTGATAGAGCCAAAAGTTAAATTTTTAGAATCGAAAAATCCATAATACTACCTAGTATACACAGCTCCCGCATATATATTATCGACTTTTGCAGATATAAATATAAACATGTATGTTTATATACGATCTATAAAAAAATGTATTTGCAAGCAGGAAAAATTGGATCCGTGAATAAAAGGAGTACGGACTTTAAAGATAAACTTCTTTTGCAGTAATTATATTTTCTTTTTTGAGTGTATTATATAGCTTTAAGAATTATCTTTATCTTAGAAGCATATTTTCATCAAATATCTCTGAAAATGAAATATGACCAATTCAAGGTGTATTATACTTGTATTATTGTATATTGCAAAAAAAAAAAATATTGTACACAAAAATTTAATATTCAAACAGAATGTATATGACATATGTAATATAAATTTATTCACAAGTATAGGCATTGTTTTTTTTTGTTATTTGGTTATTTCTTATATACTATTGTTATACTACTGGAACGTAGTTGATATTATACCAAAAATTATATTAAATATTCTCCAAGGGCCAAAGAAAATGCCTGGAAACTAATCACACAAATAATCTTCTCGATTAGATATCACTTGGCAACGATATACTCATATAACAATATGTATGTACGTACACGATGGCACAATATAATCATATATCGAAATTATATTGTACACATTATATACGTAGATATATTGTAAAGAAAATAAAACATAAAATTCTAGTCTTATGTCTGTACATATGTACAAATTGTATAAATTCATAATATACAATATATAGAACAGGTAACCAATATGCCCACATTTATCAAATTCATCGATCCATTTTCCCAAAGATGAGCTGTTACATTTCTGATGTAATTTTCAATATAGGTCCACAACTCATCATCATTTTCACTATCTCTATATTATAACTTTCTGGAAGAGTTTCACACTCAATTTTTGTGGAAATGATGAAAAGTAGACCTGGTTCGTTTTATATTACACGACTATACCAAACACAAGTGTTGATTATAAGGCTCCATCAGGCGCCAAATCAATTCATCGACTTTTTCATATGGATGCTATTTCTTTTTGTGTTCATAGACTTTTCGGTAGGTAGATTCGATTCTATTCACTCGAAGGATTTCAATATTTCATACTCTCAACAATCTATACCCTTTCTATATGCATATATATATGACTATATTTATACATATATATATGTTATACAGCATATATATTGCTTTAGGTTGGGTTTTTCTTTCATTATATCGTATTTTCCTTCTTCTTTTAGGATTTTTTGCTTTTTTATATCAACCTTCTTGAACAATGAATATTATGTAGGCCTATAAATACATAAGTATATATGAAAACATCCAAGCAAAAGTGGTATGTAACAGAAGCCACCAGTTGTTATATTGTGTTCTCCTAGACTATCCCCCATGAAAACCGAAGTTGAAAAAAAGGCTGTGAAAAATTGAAAGTTATTTAGAGATAAATGGAGCTGGGAAGGATTTGTTTATGAAACACTTTTGTAATGTGTTGGACCATGTTTTCAGGTGGATCTGTTTTTTTTTTGTGTCGAACTTCTTCTTTGTTTTTTGTTAAATTTTGTAGGGTTATGTTCTGGTTTTTGGCTGGTCCTCTAGTCGGACCCATTGGTAAATGAATATTATAGACGTGGTATATGCTTCTCTTGCTAAGTTGTAGATATTTCCATCGGCTATTTCTCGTGCGGTTAAACCTTTTTTCGGCTGTATTTTTTTGTTTTGTTTTTAGTATAAAGCTAGATTTTCATTTTATCTTTTGGATTTTCCTTCTTTAATTTGCATTTCACTTTTGGTTTTGTTTATGTTTTAAATTCATGTATAGTTTTTTTTTGGATAGTTTTCATCTTATTTTTTGGGAAAAATTATTAAACTAAATAGAGATTAATTAGTTTAGTGAAAATTTTGAAAGTTAGTATAATTTGTTACATGATGTTTTGGAAAAATTATATTTAGCATTTCTAAGCATTACGTCTGTATTTATCGACTTTTTTCGTGTAAAACATACTCTATTATAATTTTTGACAAATTAGCTCAAAAACGACCGGAATATTTTCTAGACAGTGGAAAGTACAGCATCCGTTTCCTTGGACCACATGTTCAGCATAGGGATCTACGGATCCTAAATGCGGCCCTGCTGTATTTCGATGTTTGTGATAAAAAGAAAGAAGCGAACGGTGTTTACAAAATTTTAGGAATTTATTTATGCATTTGTAATTGATTCGTTTACAATTTTCAAGAACTTTCATATTACTTTCTAGTTTCCAAGTAAAGACTAAACCACACATTTTGTAGAGTTTTGAGGTTTTTCGAAGTTAGTAGTGGTAACTTAATTATCATTTTCAAAAACCAGTTACTTAAATTCAACAAAGTATTTGCGAAATTTCGACTTAAATGCGAAGCAAATTTCCACTTAGGCCACCGAAAGGAAATCTTTAATTCAGTATTGTAGTTAACGAAATTCAAAACGAAGATTTCGTTTTCGAAATACTAGCGAAGTTGTATATTCAAGATCAAAGTTGCCACGCTTTCCGCGTTTAAAATAAATGTTTGGTTAATTTTTAGTGCGAGAAAATTCCATTTATTTATAATATTTAGGTTGGACTCATTTATTTTCCTGATTTAAGTGGTCCGGGCGCACACGTTTTTTTAAATAAAATAAATTATAAATTATAAAATTTAATAATATCCAATAATTAGTCAGAGGCTATTTTGTAAAAACAATCCAATATTTTAGTTATTTTATAGTACAAAAGTAAAGTACTTATATTCGCTAAAGACATGAAAAAGAAAAGTAAATTAATTATACTTAATTAAATTAAATTTTTATTTAATTTAAAATGTTTATTATGATTGCTAATTCAACCCTTTCAAAAATCTTCGAAAACACGAAGACATTATTTCAAAACGTACTTCCTCACATAATTAAAAGATTTTTCTTTCCATGAGCTCAATTTTATTCGTATTTATTTTTATTAGAAGTTTAAGTTCAGTCACTGCCTCCCAGTTTTACTGACTATATATTTTGCAGTGAGCCTGCAATATCTCATTAACTACCTAGCGAAGATCAGAGACAAATCCTTTTAAATCATCTCAGGGCATTTGTTCGAATTTTATTTTAGTTATTATAAAATTTCCTATCTCGGATACATTCTCATTTCCTAATACAATATTACCAGGTTATATATATATATGTATATGTTTGGTTGATTATGCATCCAATCACTCACCTTTTTTATAGCAATTTTTCGTTCTAATTTCCTCCAACTACTCCTACCCACTTTGAATGAAATTTATTGAAGGTGGTTATACCATTTCTAATGATGGTATCAAGTAGAAATTATTTGGATTTTCTTTTTTTTCATACTATGTATATTATGGTTACGTTCAGAATATTACCAACGTCTTCGCTAAATTAATTTGCCTCCATCCAAACGTATCTAAAGTGTTTTTCCAGTCACTACTTTAAGGACACTGCTTGTATACGCCTGTAGAAACAGTATATAAAATATTTATATTGTTTTTCTACATACGCGAATAATTACACTATATTGCACTTGGTGCGGCTGCTACTTCCTATATTTAATTTAATATACTAGTTGTATATATACTACTTTTTTTCAAAAAGTATGTCATTTGCATGGATTATATTAGAAGTACACCCTTGCCGTGAAAAACGTCAACAAAACTCAAAGACCAGAAAAATAATCTTCTGAACTGACGTCACTGGGCGAGATGTACCCATGGTAACGTTGCATAAATGCCAAGTGGAACAGATTTTTTGGACCATATATAGAAAATTTGTGGATAGTAGCGCGTTGCATTAATACTGTTACAATCAAGGATAATGGAAAAGAGTTGAAAGGGGAAATTGGGTGTGTGTATAGATTTTAATGCTGTGAATAGGAAAAATTTACAAGTTGATACATATATAGTTAAGGACAATCACTATATCACTCATATGAAATGAAAATATCGAATACTTGAAAATGTAATAAAGTTGTTTTGTTTTATATTCTTCTATAGAATTTGTTTTCTGAAAAAAAAAGGAAATTAAAATCACACCACACACATGTATTATAGATTATTTTTGAATATTTTCAAGTATGCTCGCGTTGATTTTATACAGCATGCGTAGATCGACATCCGAAAAGTTTTCTCTCTTGGATGGAAAGGAAATTTTTACCGGTAAAAACGAACCCATCCAGCATTACCAAACTAAAATTTTACTGTTAAGAGATTACGTAGTCTAAGGGAAATTTTTATATAACCATAATATTCGCATTTTCCATGCCAAAAACTTAACTTTCGTAATATGTATTTAATTTAAAACACATTTTTTGGATTTTGCAACCTTTTTAAGGTCGCATATTTTTACAGACACAAAATTTTATTCCAATTAATGTGTAGAAAGCAAATTGAAAAAGGATTGATTAATTTTAGTGTAATAAAACCGAAGTTTATTAACAGAAAATATTGTCGTCAGGAATTCATACCGGTTGGACAAAGGAATTTTCTAAAAAATTCAAATTTTTCGCATGGCAATTCTGACAATGTTCGTAGTTGCGATTCATAGTAATACAAGGATGAATTATTTGGGCGTTAAAAGGAGATGAACGACACATGGAAGCATTCTGGTAAAGAATAAATACAAAACAAAAGCACACGACTACTGCTACAGATTTGTGAGTGAAAAATACTTTTAGAATCGCACAGACTTCTATATCAGCCATCTCTTGCGATCACGAACTTTTCTCGTTCCGTTGCTGAGTCTGGAGTCTGCGTTCCATGTGTGTGATATGGGCTTTTATCTCAAAAATGGTATATTTTCTTTTATGTGTGTGTATATGTATTTTAGTTCGTAAATACTGCTCTGATAGTGTTTGTAATGTCAATAGCATCAGGAATGGTACAACTTCAATCATACACTATGAAAATATACCGTTTTCATTATGTAGGCCATAGATTCTCATCTCTTCGTTCTTCACTTCTTATGGCCACTCCTTGGAAGCTTCACCATACTTACGATTTCGTTACATGAACTTGTTTTATTGATTTTGCGTAAGGTTCAGCAAAAAAAAAGAATAAAATAACACATTTTGGGATATTTTTAATTTTTACTAGATTTTTAAAAATATAATATAAGAAGAAAACACTTTTTTATTCAAAATTAAACAAATATTTCTGTTTAAAAAAATCTCGTCGAAAAACTAATTAATGAATACTGGAAAAAATATAATTATATGAGTTAAATCCATGGTAAATAGTAAATTTAAAAGAACGAGTTTAACACTACGCATACTTATATTTTGTACATAAGGTACGTACTCGATTTTCTCCGATGAATATATTCACAGGGATAACACTTATGATAATGGTGATACTAACTGTGGTGAACATATCGCATCTACATTTGACGGGTAACTTGCTGTTCATCCAAATGCGATAATCGGGTTATCATGTGAAATCGTCAAATTTAATTTTACACTCTGTTCAATTTTCCCCATGATTTTTGCTGGCACTTGCAAAAATGTATAAATTGATTTTTGAATGATACCTGTACAACGTTCCCTTCCTTCTTTATCGTAATATTTTTTTTCCCTTCAGATTTAAGTAAACTTGTTTACTTTTTCGATTACAATTAATTTATGAACGTTCGGCAGTATACGCAGAGAATTCTAAAGTTATTGGGGCTAAAAGACAATTTTTTAAAAATATCGATTTAAATTGATCATAATTGGTTAATAAATAAATTTTCTTGTGCTTGTCTACGATAACTGAACGTGAACCAATATGTATTCAATTGTTCCCCTATTTGTGATATATCTCGAAATTATTTGCAATTAATTTTTTCGATACCTTTTTTTTATTTGAATTCCATTGTTTTTTTTTTTAATTCGAAGGGATTTGATTGTAATTAGCAACATTGGTCTTCTTTATGTATCTGCTGCTTACCCATGTATTCCAAGTAATAAACGAAACGTTCCGGTAACTAATATTAAATGCTTCAAAAAAATATTATAGTACTCGATCCTACATATTATTTAGTCTAAAATTTTTTAAATGAATTATCAAATTTATTTGTGGCTAGAATATATTACTTTTTTCGCCCTATATTTTCATGATAGAATAAGTTGTGGAAAGAAATTAACTTTAAATAGTTTTTTACATCAAAGATTTTTGAATAATTGCATAAAAAGGAAAAAATCATATATTTAATACAAGAAATTGGCATTAAATCGTTTATAAAAATTGAAATAACTTCCATAAAAAATAGAGGGTTTATGATGACAAATAGAGACAAATATACCGGTCAAATTTTTTGGTACAAGTTTGTTAGTATCAAATATTGTTAACAGTTGACAAGTTCAACCCTAATATTCCGCAATTTTCGAAAAATGTTTGGTTACTTGCGAAATGTTTCCAATAGGGCGATATGTAAAGAAAAAATCGGGTACTCTCCTGAAGAGACAATGCAAAAAGACACAGATAATTGAATTATGCCAGAATAATAAATTAGAATATTTCATGATTCCAGAATCAGTGAAATATTCTAAGAAACACAACACAAATAATCACGAACATTCCGGTATGACAGTTCTAGAAGTTTGTTTCCATGCATGTAATCTCTAGAAATCGTAACTGAGTTCTAGAACGTTTCCATGATCGCTATGGAAACATCGAATTTCAAACACAGTTCAAGACTTCACAAATGATTGTATCGAATTGATTATAAAAGAGATTTTGAAAGTGAGTTTATCGACTGTAATGATATAGTATGAAAGAATTCAAGGATTAACAGTCCTGCAGGAAAACAAACTACAATTTATTCATTAATTTTGCCAACTTTTCGGACTTATTTCCGTCCTTCCTCAGGGCTTTATTAATGCAATTTTATTATTTATAGTGGAATACAGTGGAATATCAAAACAATTTGATAGGAATAAGTGAATCATTTATTTATTACTGGAAATAGTGATTTAATTAATTTGTAGAAAATAATTATTGATAGTCAAATCTAATTGTTACCGCATAAGTATTGTAAATAAAATTTACAAAAGTTTTTTATTCAAATTTTTCTGGTACTTTTCATGACTCTGCTTATGGTAGAGAGACGGTATCCTATTCTGCTCAAATAATTAACTAACTATTCTATACTAAAACCAATATCTGAAATATATATGTATATATATAGATATATATTGAATATTAATGTCTATATACTTATATTATTGAATGTATATAATATATAAGTAAATGTTTTTTCTTCATAAAATATTCAAGCAGAAAATGTGAGAAAAACAAAATGTCGCCAGACAGGCTCATTTAAAAAAAAAATAACCTTTAAGAAGAAAATATTGACTGCGTGTGACATATGAAAGAAAAGACATGAATGAAAATAATATGGGCTCAACTTAACCATCAGTCAGTCAGTTTGAAGGAAAAAAATATCTGAAATAGAATAAGGACATTCTTTTTTTTCGAGTTATTGAAAATATTCCTACCACGTAGACTTTTGATAAACAAGAGCGGATATTATACAATGTTTAACCACATATAATATATAAAACATTGAATGTTTGTATTATCTTTAAAATACAAAACATTCTAAAGTATCTTCTTTATTACACAATTTTATGATATATTTTCAATATCTTCTATTGCTTAGGATTACATACTTACGTATGTATGTTCTAGTAACATATATGGTCAATAAATAAAATGCACACATCTCTTCAAAGTATAAATGAAATAAAAAATTCTAAAAGTCCTATATCAAATTTTTTTTTCTTTTTTTGCATTCATATCACATTCATTCAATTTATCCAAAATATATGATATTTCCTATAACAGAAAAATCTTATATTATATACAATTTAATTTTCATGAACAGAAACGGAAAACACACTCCCAATGCCATGCACTGGATGAATGTTTTCTTCCATTAATATTGCGAAAATGGATCAGGAGTAGATACATATCAAAAGTTTTCCATTTCCCTTATTGTATATCGATAAAATTTTGCACTAATATTAGGCGTACCCATTATTATATTCAAAGAAGTAGAGTTCTATTATTTATTTATTGACCGTATGTTATAAGTGAAAGCACTTGTTTTGTTGCAGATTCAAAGATTAGCTGGTGGCGGTTATGATCTGCTGTTTGGCAGGCTTTAAAATAAACTTTTTAACCATAACTTTGTTTACATGATCTACTTGAAATAGACATAATTCAAAAATCGAGAAAATTGATTTCAAATCGACTGAAAATTTAAAATAGAGTATGAGTATCTAAGGAATTAATGCATTAAAATTCATTACAAAAACTGCCAAGATAAAAACAAATCTCAGATTTCATAAATAATCCTATAGTATCTGACCTCTTTCATAGATCGACATATCGAATAGCACGTAAGAGAGATATTGTTAAAGTTTGGTACAGGCAAACAGTTAGACAGATAGGCTAACGAATATTCAAAATAGTTTCTTTTGAGTTAAGGAGCCTCGAAATGTGAAGCGCCATAAAAATCTGCAGATCTCAACTTTTACCGTCACAAAGCTTTATTTCCATTCGATGAGAAAAAAGCAAGAAGCAGATAAAATAAAGAAAATCTGAAATTTCTGTTTGTTTGTATTTCTTTAGGAATGTCACACAGGCTTTTAGCACAGCGATTTATACACCTATACATATGTCTATATCCTTATGTATATTCGGCTTTTATAGTCTCATACGTGTACTACTTAAACACCTATAGTGAAACGTGAAAAATGAACGAAAACACCTTAACAATCACTTTATCATGAAAGTTTCGCGAAAATAATTGCCACGTTCTTAGATACGTGCAAAATTTTTATTTTTATTGTTTATTTTTCTTCTCCAAGAAAACTGATCCAAATGACTACTGAAACGAATTTTCAAGAAACATAACTTTGATATGAATTTATATTTTCTACAAATTCAATTTTATAATAAAGATATGTAATAATATCTAAGTATATAGTTTAGTAATTTTATAATGAATTTCTAGTTTTTCGTGAAGAAAACTTTTGTTTACCGCGTAAAATATCATTAATATTTTAAACGAAATAATGATTTGTCACTTCTGCTCCGATATCTACATCTGATGCATTTTTTGGGTAATTAAAGAAAAAATAATTCACTCGTCACTTCTGCCAAACGTCGGTCATTTAGCTGTGAAACCGGGTGAACTCTTGGTGAGATCTGCTTGTACAATATTGCAATTTATGAGAAGCAACCCGTTTTAATAATTATAGCTTTTGGCTAGCACAGGACTTTGTTATATAGTGGCATGCAATCTCAACTGCTTATTTCAATTCTTCATCAATACCTTTCTCGAACTCACTTCAATTTTTCATCAACAATTTAATTTCAACTTCTTAATTCTGAAACCTTTTTCAAATCTTCATAAATACTCTAATTTTAACTTGTTAATTCTCGAAAATACTTCAATGTTCTCCAGTTTTTTGGTTCTCAATTTTGAATTTGTAACCATTGTTATTGAATTCACGATTATTTAGCATTTTTGTGCATAATGTAATATATTTTCTCGTAAGAATTGTTCCGAAGAAAAGTTCTGTTCGTCCATAAGTGTTATTTAATGCATACTAAATTATATTTGGAGGGGCAAACGATATGTGTTGTGTTATAAAATTACATTACACGGCCTTCGCTTGAACTTTTTTCCGAAAAATACAGATTCCTCTTGTTTCTAATGTTCATGTTAAACAAATAACTCTGACAGTATCTAAAAGGTTTTTGGGTTGTTGATTACGAATTTGTTGAAAAAATTCAAAATTTTGAATCTAATATGACAGATAATTCTTAAGAATGATCTTGCTTCACTGACTCTATTTTCATTTCAGCTTGGCCGTAGTCTTTATAAGTTAGATTGTATTCTGAGTTAGTTAGAAATTTAATGATTTCGTGAACAGCTCAAGAAATTTCTAGATACCAATTTTAAACAAAATAGTAGAATTTCTGAATATTCATTCCGTAGATTCCCATTCTGACAGAATTTAGTCTTCATTGCTGCACAAATTTCGATGCCTTTTGTCCTATGTTTTTAATGTTTAAAACAAAAATGTTTTTGTATAACCCAACAAGCTATGAGGTTTAAATACATCATTCTATAAAACTAAATTTGAAAAAATTAAACTTTGTCAGAATATCTTTAACATATTCGTTTTAACTACCCGTAAATATCGAATTTAAATCGAGAATCATGAGCAAATATACATTATTGCTGCTAATATATCTTTACTATAAGACGTTATCAAATAATAAGTATGTAGTTAAAACTATACTTAACATCGCATCGAAATGTCTGGAAATTTCATGATTAGATGATTTTTAATTCCGTAATTATCAATTTTGATAGGATTCGATCCAGATGCCGCCGGCTTTTTTGGTATAAAATTACAAGAAATAGGTACTTCTACTTAATTGCTTTCATAGCATGATATACTTCCATTTCCATTTACATAAATTTTTTGTTTAGACATTTTCCATAATCGGTTCGTTCAGTTAACCCAACATCACCTGACTCCAACACTTGACCTGTATTTTTAGAAAAACTGTTCTCCTTTTGCCTCGCAGTAATTCTCTTTTAATCACAGGTAATTACATAAATGCGACTTTTACTTAAGATAAAACAATAGAAAGCCTGCCTAATATTACTGGCATTGCCGGCGCCCTACAAGCAATACCGATGATGATCATGATAGAGATGTTTATGGAGGTGTGTTGACGATGTTCTCGACTTCGTTCCTAGTTGTAAATGTACATAAAATTTGTGATGTAAGCATGAATATATCCTTGTATAGGTTCCCCATATTTACCTATGATGTAAATGAATGTACAAGAAAATGGAAATTGGTTTATAAAATAGGTGGGCTCTCTTCTATTTTTCATATCATGGACAATTTTCCGAGAATACAAAATAAAAGTTAAGATGATTGCAATCAAATTCTCATTTTAGTTTGTTTCTAATTTTTATCTCCTTTTAAAATAAGTTATGTCAACAAAATAAAATCGTGTGTATACGTGCGGCTAAAAATTGTATCTTAATTTACTACAGATACTAAGTCATTATAATCCAATTAAATTTTGGTTCATTCTTTTTCTTTTCCGAAAAACAAAACCATTTTAATAGCTTAATGTTGTAATGTACCCCACAGCACCGAATTTCAAGAAATTTCTTAAAGATTGTTTTCCAAAGTTTTCATATAAAAATAAAAGTTTGAATTATATAGAATGTTTTTCAAAGAAATAAGTTCTTTAAGGCTAGTATAAAATATTGTTTAAAATTCATTGACGTAACACAACAAATGTACACACATATAATACACAAGCTGGTTGCAAACGAAACAAAAATCTGTATGTTATTACGTAGGTATTGATTGTGAACTTTTGACGCTCCTAAGTCCGAACAACGTGTTCTTGAAAAATGTATGCTCGTTTCTTATTGTGTCAGTCTATCTAATTCTCTAGTGACCGTGTAAGAATTTGACTTCACACTATCAAAGGTTATGATTTATTTTAAGGTAATTAAAAAATTAATTAAAATCTTCCCAAACAACAATCAAAAATACTTTTTGCTTCACGCATTAAAAAGCTATTTAAATTATAAATTTTGAATTGTTGATTTCCTAGTTTGCCTAAGTAAATTCATTTTGATTAATATATCAATTTAGTTATTGCAATCTTTGGTGGAATAATTTACGAAGGTAAGCTTAACGTTTAAATTTACCTAAAGTTATTCTAAGTAGAATTACCTCCATTTATGGTGTCCTTGGCGCGATCTATAATATTTTCTAAATTCACAAGTCTTTGTTCCATAACACAAGGTCTTACAGTCTTGGGGACTCGTATGTTTCTGGAACAAGTTCTTTTCGAAAGCAAATAATTACATATATATATGTAGTATTTTATTTGCCTGTCATTTCAAAATCATTCATAACATTTCTGTATGAATGCATTATTCCTCAATAGCTGTATTTTCTTTTTAGACAAACTTTACACTTTAATAATTTTTCTATTCTAGAATCTAGACGAAAGTTTCTTAAAAGTTATATTAAAAATATAGTCGGAAAGTATTACATTTAATCATCTGATGTCCAAGTTTTGCATCCAAAAAGTTGGCTGCTTTTGTATTTTTTCTTAAACGAATTAACCATAAAAATAATATTTAAAAATACAATATTTGTATTTTTTTATTTTTTGCCTTGCAAGATTGAATAAAAAACATAGAAAATTCTCCTTTGATACTAGGTTGAACTCGTGGCTGTCAGTAGAACTTTTTAATATCTTAAATAGAATTAAGAAGAGCAACATCTTTAAATATTACTTTGGGGCATAATTTCCGTAAAAGGGTTTATCTACCAGCATAACGAAGAATATATTGAACTGAAAGGGTTATTCCCAAATGAAAATTCAGAAAAATTAGAAAGTTTTTTCTTCTGTAGAAGAGCATAACAATTAAGTCAACTCATTTTTAACAAGTATAAAAAAATATAACAGTTTATAGGAGGAGGTACTGAGTATAAGCAGAAAATGTGTATTGTTTATTTGAGATGATTTTTCTGAAGTAGTTTTTCTGAACATTTAATCAACTATATTTTATGCCGTTAAGAAAATATTAATCAGCAAATGATCTACTATAAATAAATGAATGTAACGTGTTATACCCGGGTGAATGTATAAATTAATAACAATATGTAGGCAAAGAAAAAATAAATTAATAAGAACCGAGATCTCGATTTGAATCAGAGTCTCATCAATTTCTAGAAACGAAGTCTAATCAAAATCGAGCATTTCGCTCAACTCTTAATCTGTTCTATTTCTCTTTTCTATATATTGTAAATATTAAGCAAACAATACAACAATCATTCGAAATTTTATAATTACTCTATTATTCTGAATTACATGATGCCTTCTGAACTAGAATTGACGCTTCTAAATTACAATTGACTAATCTGAATTACAACTGACGCCTTCTGAGTTACAATTGACTAATCTGAATCACAAATGATACATTCTGAATTGCAATTGAAAAAGGTTTAGGTTTTCAACTAGAAATTCTAGGAATCCACATTTTTGTATATACATATTAGGCAATATAAATACTAGATTATATTTAATGGTTGACCAGAAACCTAGCGGTATTAATTTTAGATATCTGGTGAAATCAGAAAAGCAGAAAAGACAATTAAAATAAATTTTTAGTTTTGTTAAATACTATAATAGATTCTACTCCACACCTTGAGTATTTTACGTCTCGATTCACTAGTGCTTTTTTAACTATAAATATTATTAACTAAAAATTCTAGGAAACCGGATCTACTTAGTTAAATTTTGCTTAAATCCAATTGAAATATTTTTACTGTGTTGATTTATTTTATTTCGAAAATATATTATAATTATTTTTAATTGAGATCAAAAAGATTATGTTAATTATTCAAGCATTTAAATTCGATGTAATTAAAATGTTCAAAGTATATTTCTAATTAATGACTTACCTAATGGATTCAGTAATAATTTGATTATAATTTGTAAAACTTATTTTTATGGGGTGTGCGAATATCTGAAGTGACAAAAGTATAGTAGGTAAATGTATCTTAAGGTAGGATGAGACACAGATTCTTTTATTACAATGCAGCAAAAAAGGTACTCCAACTGGAGTATTGCATAATGTGAATAGCAACAACCACACGTGCTGGTTCCATTAGTTCAACTGAAAACATTGATTCTAGGTGTTATTGAAATTGGAAGTTTTTAGTTTCAGATAAAATATCAGATTCGTACGTTATTCCAAAAATTATAATACTTCTTTTGTTAATATGTAGTTATAAAAAAAAGGAATGATAATTTACGTTTAACGGGTTTAAGTCTCCAAAAACATTTAATTGCAGATCATTCTCCTGAACAGACAACCAACGAATCGGAATTTTTAGGCTTATTGGAGGTGTCCGGTTAAAGGACTACTTGTTTATTAATTGTAAACTGAATCCGTAATTTAATTTTTCTAAAACCCAATATGTCGATTTAGGGAGAGTTTACTGTATGTTGTTACAAAATAGTTATTAAGATAAATTAAGAAAAGGCCTACAAGGTATAAACTTTTTCCTATAGAAAGATGTTTTTTAATGTGAAATGGTAAAGGAAAGTTTTCTTTAACGTTAGTTTAAAGACTTTAAAAAGAACAAAATTCTTTTCTTTTATCCAAAAAGAAGCAAATTTCTTAAATCTGAAAAGAAAATTTTAAATAATGCACTTGAAGAAGAAAGTTTAGCAAAAATTTCCACGTAAAAGGAGTTTGCGGCGGTTTTCGGATTAGGCGAGTTTAGGTAATAGCTTTTGTTAGTGGTGGTAGCTTTGTATTTTATTATGATCAGAGTTGAAATCAAACGACATTTCGTATAACTTTAGGAGGGCAAAAGTTTTTTGTTTTTCTGGTGCTCTTTGATGCTTTCATATACTTAAGGTAAAAGTTTACATATACGAAGTTAGAAGGTGGAAATGCTTCTTTTGGTATCTCCACCTAAATAGAACTATACCACGAAAATAGACTTTGCTTTAACGATTTGCGATATTATGTATAAGAATATCTGTGTATATTTCCTTTTTTCCTACATCAACGCTTGTTTCTTCATATTGAAGTTCATTTGTAAGGTTTGAAGGGATGAGATGAAGTTTGTTAGCGCTATGTGTATAAATGAAACCACTTTGATGCTAAAAGCATTTCTGCGATGGTTGGATCATATACGAAAAGTAAAGTAAATAAGTCGAGAAAAAAAAACGAGCGAAATGATGGCTGTTCGAAAATAATTTTTTTTTCTTATGATCTTTTCTTCCTTTTTTACTTTTTTTTTTTTTTTTTATAAAAAAAGGACTATACCTACATACTTATATAAAACTTTTTTTTTGTTGTTCATGAAAGCAAATTTTGAATTAAATTTAGAATCAATTTGGAAATCTTCGTCATGGCGACATTCAATTTTCGAAAATTGATTCAACTTTTTCCAAGTATACCCGAATGAAAACATCATATTTTTTCCAGTATTACTTCTTCAATGGTAATCGAAGATTTAATTGACAATTGAAAAAGAAAATACAAAATTCAATTTATATTTAAAAGTTTTTATCACAAAGAAAGATTTTTATGTGAAACTTCCAATTAATTAAAATTTAATATAAAATAGTTTGAATAGAATCGATTTTATGAATGATGATAGAGCGAACAATATAGTTTGTAATCCGATAATTAAAATCGTATTTAGATGATAATACTTGATGTCGAGAATATAAAACTATTATTTCACTGCAGTTCATGAACATTTTTCATTGGAAAAGATTTCAGAGCAGTAAATTCCTCCTATATTTCGATAAGAAATTAAAATATTTTTGTATAAATTCATTATTTTCTTCTTTTATTATTATTATGCAACAAAACTTTAACTATCATATATAAAAAATGCTTATTTGATGCGAAATAATGAGTAAAGGATATGCTATATTATTATACTAAACCTAGAGAAGACTTTTACAAAATGTTGGTACTCCTTACACATTTCTACTGTTTTAGTTTCCAAATATAGTGAACTACTATAGGACTGGACACAGAACATTATTATTACTTTCCTTGTAAATTATTTAGAGGTACTGAAAATTCTCCATGATATGGTATTAATAATTCTTTTGTGTATATATTATTTTTTGATAATATAGATTAATATTTAAAAAATTTCATGTTGATCGGTTGTGGAAGATCAACGTGGGCATTTCCGACATATTTGAAAAACTAACTAACTAATTTGTTCACTATAATAGGCAATGTAAATTATTTCCTGATTTTACTGTATTTTAGACGTTGAATTTGTAATCTCAGCGAAAATCTCAACAAATCGAATTAAAACAAAGAAATTCGAGAATTAAATTACACCGCGGGAACAGCAGTCCTGTGTATTTATATGCAAAAAGTTGAGTTCTTCAAACTCATTAAAAGTTTTGATTATATGATAAAAACTTATTTTACAGGGGATCACAGTATATTGTTGACAAGCCAATGAATTATGGGCGACGCATTTATTTATTTTGGATTACTAAATTAATTTCGCTTTAAACGACAGCAGAGTGATAAGAAAACATAGTTTTTATTAGAATTTTTTTTTATTTTACAATATCCATTTAGGTGGTTACAGTTTCAAGGCAAGGTCCTATGTGTAACATGGCCGTTGATACGAAACTGCAATATCTTAGAAATGGTGCCAATGGTAATCTAATAAGTAAATTTGAAACTTGGAATCCCCAAAAAAATGTTTCATATTGTAAGCTGTTACCCTCGGTTTTATGATACAAACACTTTTTATGGTCTATGGTAGGTACTACCTTTGCTCTTTCTGGAAGTCTTTCTGCACTGAAGAAAAACGTCCAAAAGCAAAATATCGAGAAGGCCGTTTGCTTGTTATGGAATTGGTCCACTCTAAAAATTCTTATATTCCAATCAGTAGCTTATCGAACTTTTTACTTGTTTTTGGGATCTAGAACCAATCTTCTATTTTCCATACGCAACTGCGCTTATATATTTATATGTATATATATATATATTCGCGAAGTAATTATTGGGAGAAAGAAAAAAAAGAATTAAATTTTCTGAAGTTAGGTACATTGTTGAAGAGTTTGTTTTGAAATATTCAGCCGAAATATTTCTTGCATTACTTAATAAATAAAAGCTACATAAATATTCATTTAATACCTGTTATTTGTTGTTGATAAATTTAGTATAAATATAGGAGAACGTTTTATAACTGGGTTATTTTTAAATAAAACTAGAAGCCTCTATGCCAAAATATAAAAAAGCATTTTATTAAAAAAATTATTTTTTGCTAGATAATAAATAATAAATAAATAAATACTTTCATCCAACGATCTTAATTATATCAAGGGAAAAAACATTGTCTTTAGTTTTGTACAAATATTTATTTTGACGTTCTCTATTTATATATTAGATACTTTACCCATAACTACATTCATGTTCAGATTATACTTTACCTTTTATCTTTTATCTTTTATCTGATAAATATATTTGTTTTTATTGCTTCCGAAACACAACAATATTCCATTGTAGCAATGAATTTTAGGACTTTTTTCAAAATTATGTCCGAATTTATAGTCTTTCAATTTACCCTTTTTTATACACAAAAAAAGTCAGAAGAAAGTTTTGAGAATATTTTTATTTTATCGCTTTTAATTGCAGTGATTGAGTTTTCTTTTTATTTATTTACTTTTCTTTATTCAACTTTGAGAGAAGCATTTTAATCTTTATTAATTACAAACCACTGGCAAAATGATATTTTATTTTAATTTTTTTTCTTTCCTCTTACTTCAATTAATTAAAATAACAAAGCGATGATATTAAATATTTAAGAATATCTCAAAAAAAAAACGTTTTTACATTAATGATTAATTAATATAGTTAAAAATGCCATGTCGGAATCATAAATTATACTTTTAGAAATTATTTTCATATTTTTTGAATAAAATTCGAGAATATTTTCATAACATTTCAAACTGTAGAAGAAGCTTATCTAGTTTTAATATTAGGAATATAAAAAAATGCTAAAACCTAAAAGAGAAATATAATTTTAAATTTAATATGAAATTTTCCAAGATATGTATATCTACTGTTCTATATCGAACCTATTGAAATGAAAAAACATCTCTTTTCCTTTTTAAGTCCTTTTATTTCAATCTTTTTGCAGTCCCAGTTAAATCCCACAGAAAAGGGATTACTTTTTCTGCAAATATAAACTGACGCATTTACACAAAACCAATTGATTTCGGTAATCTCAGTGTTTTACGTTAGCTTTGTTCTTTAAAAAGAAATAATAAAAAATCCTAGAAGCAAAAACCACTTAAAATAAAAGCTGTACACCAACAACAAGGTTCTGTGATCTAGGTTCGCAAATGTTCAAAAAATATTTTCTTTCCATTTTTGTAATATTCGTGTAAAATTCCAAAATGTAATTTATTTTATCAAATAAAATATTATAAATAGTGTAGGCCTCTGGTCACTGCCACTCACCCAATATCGTTTCAGGTCATTAAAATAAAACATATCTTTTAATAATCAGTACTGCTAATCAAAATAGCTGCTATGACAAATCAAGATATGCTCTTAAACATAAGAGATTTAGGAAACTTTTATAACAGACTGACTACATGTTAATCGACATGTATAAGAACATCATTTTAGAAAAATCAGCAGTGCGACCAAGTGCTCTGTTGATGATTTTTCAGACTTAATTTTGTTTGAATCACTCAAACTTTATATGGATGTGAACACTGTCTTTCACAATGATGTTTGCTGAAAACCGACATACGGACGTTAAATATGCCGACAGAATGGAAGCCACACCATTAATATCGAAAAAATTTAAAACGAATATCAAAAATATTTAACATGAAGATCGAATAAATTTAACATGAAGATCGCATAAAGTTAACATGTATATCAAATAAATTTAACATGAAGATCGAATAAAGTTAACATTGGTGCCGTAGCAAATCATCCGGTTTGCGTAGTGTCGTGTGCAAAAATTAATTAAAGCTCTGTCTTTCACAATGATGTTTGCTGAAAACTGACATACGGACGTTAAACATGTCGACAGACTGGAAGCCACACCATTAATATCGAATAAATTTGAAACGAATATCAAAAATATTTAACATGAAGATCGAATAAATTGAACATACATTTTATATGAAGATCGAATAAATTTAACATGAAGATCGCATAAAGTTAACATGTATACCAAATAAATTTAACATGAAGATCGAATAAATTGAACATTGGTGCCGTGTGCAAATCATCCGGTTTGCGTGCTGTCGTGTGCAAAAATTAATTAACTACGCGGTTCTTAACCAGTTTGGAAAACGAAACGTACTGGGTTTTTAGGAATAATTTTTTAAATGTTAACAAATTCATGGTTTAATATAAAAATATGGTAAAGTCGTAAATGCATTGAATAAAAAGTACAAGTTTGGAAACCGATATGGGAAACTGAAGTAATTTTGAAATATACTTACATTTCTATTGCTTATTGTTTGTGGCATAGTGGCGGCGTTGAAAACATGAATTCAGAGCCACAACATTGTAAAGGAGTTGAATGTTCATGTATTGTAGTACCTTCGAACTCAAAAAAATGTTTGGCTTATTTATTTTAGAAACCAAATTTCTTTTTGAATTGGATACAAGTAGAGTTTTAGCTTTGGTTCCTCTCCATTGAAGTGTAACCAAAAAATTACTGTGTGAAAAGTCACAGTATGGAAAGTTTATTTAAATAAACACTATAAAAACTTTTCTTTTATGCGGCAATAATGAAAATTCGCCCATTTTAATATAAAATGTATCATACTTAAATTTTTGCTTCATTTTACAAATTTTTAAAGTTTAATTACTTTTTTCAAATGAATTTTATTTCGAAAAATTGAAAATTTATAACATGCAAATTATTCCCCTCTAAAAAGAAACTGATTTTTTAAATAAATTATATTATTTAGTGAAAAGTAATGTCTTTCTCAAAAACAACATAGCCAATGTTCCCTAGACTAAATAATTTTGTTGAAATCATACATAAACCATACAAGAAACCTTTTATAGCCGTTAGAGATAAGCTTTTAAATTTATGATACATCTTGGCATAAGGTTCGTTATTGAAATTCCATAATAATAATAATAATTATACTACCTAAGCAAAATTTCATAAATGTTAGCCTATGACTTCCCTGATTTTACCTGTTGAAATTATTCCTACACTACAAACGAGAATAGGTCTTAGTTGAAAAACCTTTGCGTGTACTTAGTTGGATATGATATTGTAAACACCGAATTAATTTCACCATATATCTTTACTCCTATGATGATAAAGTCAACTTGTTGATTTGCGTGTCCTCCGCGTCACAAACAAAAACCACCTACAAGGAGAACTGTCGGAAAGACAACCCGTGTTGACATGTGACAGTAATGAAATTCGGATAAATGATTGACGTTAAGAGGAAAATAAGGAAAATTTGCAAGAACTATAGTTATACAGAAATGCTTGTTATTTTTATTGTTTTTTTTTTAATTTTTCTTTTTTTTTGAAATTTATATCATTTAAAATTTGTAGATTCTTTTCTTCTTAACTGTTTAACAACACTCGGGCTCGGACATTACATAAATTTTAAATTTTTTATTGTAAATAGTAAGTAAACATATACTTAAACTTAAAAACTTTTTTCCTTCTTTTCGAATTTGCGTTATTTTACAGATAGCTATGTTATGTCGCTAATAGTATAAACCGATTGTGTAAATTTTATTCAAATCACTACATCAGTTTTTAAAGTCTATCTGACAAAATAATCAAAATAACGGAAAATGTTTATGGACATGTTCATTTTTTGCTACAAATATATCTTTCTGGTGCTGTTGCACTTCAGTAGATTTTACGGAAATTATATATAGTATCAACCATTCATGTATGCAATGTATGTAATTATAATAATTTAAACTGTATTCTTGGACAAATTTTATAAATATAATATAATTTTATAAAAATACGACAAAACTTTATGGTCAGCTCGGTTTTTGCTTCATAAGTTCGTTACCCCTCGCCCTACTTTATTGAAGTTGAGGAAGTTACGGAAGAATCACATTGCAAATTTCATTAAAATCGGATAACGCGGTTTTGAAATATATTTTATCAGGCATAAATAGACATAACTTTCGATTTTCTACACATCTAACATATAGACTTGAAATGCTTCTAGGATTCTAGGATAATCCTTTCTATGCCTGAAAAATGTAGTGGCAAAACTAGTATGCTCTCTGGTAGTATCTACCATAGGACATGAAATGATAATAGACAACAAAATTTATAAAATTGGAATTCGAATTTTGAGTAAACGAAATTTTCATATCTAGTTTTGGTTTTAGTTCCGATAATAAT
The DNA here is from genome assembly GCA_963422695.1 of Xylophagus ater. Classification (NCBI taxonomy): domain Eukaryota; kingdom Metazoa; phylum Arthropoda; class Insecta; order Diptera; family Xylophagidae; genus Xylophagus; species Xylophagus ater. Next base: position 47,347,131 of record OY730484.1, read on the forward strand.
CGCATGAATATGTTCGCTGTTAAATTGTAACGTTTCTATCTAATTAAAAATGTTTTTATATTTCTTGAATGCCGTGATTTGAAATAAATGAGGGGTTTGCATAAAGATAGTATTGTATCATTATAATAAATAGAAACAATGGGTCTCTTTCAAATATTTACACATATAAGGTCTGTTTTATTTGCCACTTGCTCTGGGGTAGAGCAAACTTTTACATTGAAAAAAAAAATAACAAAAGTGCAAATCCTACACTACTTTCAGACCAGGGGCAGCTCTCACACCGAAATTAGTTCAGTTTTCGACCATAAAAAGTGTATTAGCTAAAAATTTCCCATTTAATTACAATATGGTTGCTAAGCAGCGCTACAAACATTTGAATTAAAGCTTTTTTCTACTCCTGCTCGTTTTATTTACCGCTTACCCTGCTCCGGTGTAGGATATGGCAAATAAAACAGACCTATAATTACTAATCCAGACGTACATAAAATGTTTATTGTGTATGTGCTTGGATATTCAAAATTTACATTTAAACAAACTTTAAAAAATTTCAAATTATGTAAATCAAATAAATTTAATTCAAATTCTTTGCTTTAAATTATGTAGATATAATTTAATTTATTACGATTTACAATATATCAAATTACTTAACGTTTAAACAATATTTATTTTGTCTAAATGTAAAACTTTAAATGCCCAGGGACACACACAATAAAAAATGATGTACGTCTGGATTTGTTAATATTTCTTTTCCAGAATTCCACAAGCATCATTTATTAAAGCTCCAACCCCTTTTAGCAGATTTTCCGTTTTCCATTCCTTAATAAATTGATTAGTTCAATAATATTTTTTATTATATCCACCCCATATTATTTTAAAGCAGTTAGTTAATCCTGAATGGAACTGAAAATCGAAAATACTACCTTTTGGATGAACTTCTTCCTCTTATTTTTGTCGTAATAAGTATTATTATTTAATTAATACACAGATTAGTGTCAATCATTAATAATTTCAATCAGTAAAATAATGAAGTTTTGCAATATAACTTCATACATAGTACTCTCTTCGAATCAGTGTTGAACTCATTTTTAACCCGAAACGTAATCAAAAAGATAATTAAAATAAAAGTCGGAACAGAAACGGAACCCGTTACTTAGAAACAAAAATACAATATTTCAGTTTGACTCTCTGTTTTTAAGTAAACTCAATTTTATTTCGAATGTTGCATAAATTTACAATTCATTATTTTTCAAAAGAAATCAATATTTTTCGTTAAACGAAATTAATGGAATTAAAAAGTAATAAAGTTCTTCTGAATTCAGTAATAATTAAAATTTGCTATTTTAAATTTCACATAAAGGAAAAATATAGAAACTTTTGAATTCAGAATGTTTTTTTAATTAGTCTTTGCTATATTTTTACTTTCCCGACAACATGAATGTTTTTACGTAGTGATCAACAAGTTTTTGTTTAAAAATGTATTTTAATATTTAATAATTATTTCTTTGAACAGTAAATAATAAAAAAAAATTAAATTTTTTAATGTACTTACTTTTATTTTCATGAATTTTATTCAATTATATTATAAATTTTTGCCTAGAAACGCTTAATTATATTATTAAACGATAAAGGAACTAAACACCACAATCACTGATTTGAATAAATGAATTCCCATAAATTAATTTAATATTTATTAATTTTAAGGATCGTAATAGATAATGAATTATAAATTCATTGTACGAAATTGAAAGACGGAATATAAAATTATTAAAATCCATTTGCAAGTTTAGTTTAGACAAGATTCAATTTATTTAAGTTAGTAATATTATTAGAAAATCAGGGTGGGTTATCTCAAACTGAATCAACTCGTATTCGCAAATATGCAAAATTATGTGAGTTTCATTAAATCAGTCTTCTCAATTTTCGGATGTGAGTTCGGTCATATCGATACTATACGAAAAGCACTCGAATGATTTTGGCTAATCGAAAATATTGTATATTCTCGACTACCTGAAAGTGTTTTCTAAAAATTTTAAAAGTTTATATTTCTTAGTGAATTTATAATATTTCTTGAAAACAGCTAATTATAAATTCTCAGAAAAAGTAGGAAAATTCGGAAAATTAATAAAATTTAGAGTTTGGTTTTAAATATGTACGTATCATAGGAATTTTTCCATATGTACTTAATAAACCCAACTAAATTTTAACAAATATTTTGTTGGCATCATATCTTGTCCGATTAAGATGAACCTTACTAAAAATAGATGGCTCGACGGAAAACGTCAAATTGCATACGAGGTGTCTTACTTTTGTCACATGTAACTTGTGTTTCGTTCCCAATTTGTTGTATTCTTAATTATTATTTCTACTATTCAGAAAATATTATTTTTAAAAATTTTTGACCTTAGTAATTTTATTGTAATATGCTTGCGAAGCAGCATTACTAACTTTTGAATAGAAACCTGATCCGTTTTATTTGACACATGATCTGCTCCGCAGCAGAACATGGCAAATAAAACAAACCTAATAAATTTTCTGCATCTATTACAATTTATGAGTAAATTAAACGTGAATTATTTCTCCTAAGAAAATTGAGATGGTTTACCATAGCGGCCACTTTTATATTTTATTGCAAAAAGGCAGGCACTGCAGCATGCTGTGTGCTTTGTAAATTTACTACACGTTAACTGGATATTAAAAATGATTGATTTCTTTTTCATATAATTTTATTAACATCATATTTAGTTTATGTTTTGTTAATTGGCAATGTATATAAGAAACTATTTAATCAGAAACTGTGTCAAAAAATGTATTAATTCATATTGAACACAAAAATTCCAAGTTTTCTAATAACAGTGGAAAATTTTGAATGATAGATACATATTTTGATTGGCATTTTTTATCATTGTATATGTATGTGTGTGTTGTTTATTATGTATGATTGGTGATAATTGTGAAGAAAACGATTTTCAACCAAATACAATCTTTAATGGCCTTCATTCAATCATTAGAACCATGCACACCTGAACTGTATTTATTTCAGTGAAATATGTTTACATGAATCCATTCCAAAGAATTCCATGTACATACAATATAGTTATATGTCCTTCTCTGTTACTCTTTTATCATAAAATTTCATTTATTTGATTCTTCTTATTATATATCAACATCCAACGATAACAACAGCCGCTCAGAAAACCTCCTTAATATCCCAACGAAATTGGTGGATCATTCATTTTCGGATATTATTTTCCACTTCAACAGTTTGATCCCTTAAGACCTTTTCTCTGTTGTTGTTGTTTTATTTTTGATATATCAAAAAAAATGTTTTCGTTATTTTGGAAAAAAAACGTAATATTTTTATGGGCTAACTCAAAATATGAAAAAGTGGCCATTGAAATCATACAAGAGCAATAATTGGTAAAAATTGTACAAGTACAAACAGTTAAAACTATTTCAAAATAATTTTTCATTTAAAAGGAAAGAAATTAATAATAAAAATTATTTCTTATCTTGAAAACCTTTCAAATTTTCTTTGAAATGATGGAAAAAGCAAAAATATGTATATCGAATAGAAAATACAATTTTATTTTCTAATTTTTGGGAGATGAAAAAAAGATATTTTTTTCTATCGAAAATGAATAAGTGTGAGAAATATGAAATTCAAATCTTTAAAGGATATTCAGAGGGTATATGGTCAAAATGGGAATAAATTAAAAAAAGAAAAAGTTAATAAAAAAATTGAATCAAAGTGAAAATAATAAAAATACTAACAACAAACCACACCATTGATATTAACCTAAAAACTGAACGAACCCCAAAAGAAACGAAAAAATAAAACTGAGAATAAAATGAACGAAACAAAAACAAGCAGAAGGAAATAGAATTTTTCCTTGAAGTGTGTACATTCCCTGGATTCTTGAAAGGAGAATTCTTCATCCCTGGGAAATTTATAGTTAGTTCGAATGTATAATATCATGAAAAATTACTCCATCCTTGTTAATTTTTACCCATCTTCATTTAGGTTAGAAAAGATGTACAGGATTTTTGTATATGTGTGTGCGTTCAAAAATATTTTCCTTTTGAAATGTATATGTAAAAAGTTTCTCCAAGCTTTTATGAGTATAAAAATTTATTTTTAGCAATGTTTGTCAAATTTTTGGATCTTATGGAATAATATTCCTTTTTTATTTGAATACCCGGACGAAAAATCCTTTCTGGACCTTTCTGGAATATTTTCTTTTTTTTTTGTTTTAAACCAACATTTTGTATATACCATATGTATTTTGGTATAAGCATTATTAAAAGAAAACCGAAAATTTTTCTATATTTCAATGATGCATATATATTTTCCATATATAGAACAAAGGATGAAATTTTCAAGAGAGAAGATGTAGTTTACTTTTTTTGACTACGAACGGAAACGCACGCATGCGTAATATTTCAATGTACCACAGAATTTTCCAAGAAAAAGCTTTTCTTGTTAATTTCCTTTGTATTTTATTCATCCTCAGATTTCCATCTCATATAAAACACTTTTTTTTTTGCTTCCCAGAAAATCGGGACATGTGTTGCTTAAAGGGATTCAAGACGCAAACTTTTTTTGTATTCATATATCTGTTTTGTATATAAAAGCTTTTATCCATATTATTACAAGGATTTATATCCTTGTATACGTTGATTTGAGTATTTCTGTGAATTTTCCAAATATCAATGATGACGATTTCTATCAGAATCTGTGCTAAAGTACAGTTGGGCGCGACACGTGGTACAGAGAAGACCCGCTTCTCTATAATTGTGTAAAAAAATTAATATATATATATATATATATGTATATATATATACCTATATATGTAGGTACATATACAACCATATTTCTGTATATATAAATAAATAATATAAAAAATTTTTATGTTTTATTAACTTACATGTGTGGCACAATAATGCTTAAAAGTTTTACTAAATAGACGACGAGGACGATAGGAAAAAAAAGTACTGAATCTCCAACCTAACGAAAAAAGAAATAAGAAAATATAAAATGTTTTTTAACAATGTTATACATACACCGACATTTTTTATTTTCTATATTTTCCTTTTTTCTGTGTTTTTTAATATAACATCATAGATTATTTTCAATCAAAGAACTTTTCCAGGACAGTGTTTTATCAACCTTCGCGTCTTTGATATCATTTTTTTATAATTTAAAATTAATAAAATACTAAAAGAAAATTTTATAATTAGAAAAAATATTTTTAAATAAATTAAAAAAGAAAACATGAAATTAAAATAATTAAATTAATCAAATAAAAGCGAAAGAAAAACCTCGTTAAACTCGGCTCAAAAACCCATTTTTTATGAGTTTCTCCTTTAAAAAAAAATAATTAAATGAAAATTGAAAAATTTAAAAAAGAAAAACAAAAAATATCCTTGTAGTTTTAGAAAAAAGCGAGACAACAAAGAAAATTTATTACTAAATTTTAAAACAAGTGAAAAGCTATAAATTACAAAACAAAAAAACGAATGAGCTTTTTCGTGTTTGTAACATACTCGAATATATGTGAATAAAATTATACTTTTGTGATGATACTAAATTATTCCAGTTTTATAAAAAAATATTTGTGTCTCCGATTGTGTTCGATAAATCAATTTTACAACAACCCATAAATAAGGAATCTGAAAAAAAATATTGGAATTACTTGTCTACTTTCTTCAAAAATGTTATTGGTAATTATTTGAATTTTCCCGCCACGGAAGGAACGGGATGGTAAAATATTTCTCTAACAATTAAAGATAAAATTATTAAGTGTCCGCAAAAAAAAATTTTTTTTTCATTTTCCACAAAAGTGTTCTTGTTTTATTTTGAATTCTGGGGAAAAAATTATTTTCAACTAGTAAAACTATTCTAAGTTCAAATTCTGTGAATTTCTATGATTTGTGATAAAGTTTTTTTTTTACAATTTACTTAGATCTAATTTTCGTGTCGAAAAAAATTAAATTAAAATTAATTTAAAATCAAAAAAATCTTTGTGTTAATTTTTAACAATATAATAATGTGTTTGTTGGCTCAGTGTGAACACAAATGTGAAATAGTAAAAAAATAAATAAAATTTAAATAGTTGTGAAAACCAAAAAATATATTTTTAAATAGAAAAAAAAAGAAAATTAAATTAATTATTAAAAATAGGAGAAAAAATAATATAAAATGAAATGGAAACCCATATAAAAATTGAATAGGAAATAAATTTGGAAAATTATGAAAATTAAGTGAACTTAAATGTTAATTTAAATTCAATACGTTTTTTAGGATAAAAAATTTTTAGAATAAATGTAAGTGATACATTGTTTTTAATTTATAAAAAAAAAATGTTTTGTTTCTTGATGAATAAATTTTTAACCGACGGAATTTATGCACGGACCGAAATTTTTTATTAAACTTTCTTGATAAAGTGAGTTTTATGTTTGAATTGAATTACTTCGGAGTTATGAGTCTTTAGAGTTTTTTTTAAGAACTAAAACCTAATCAGAATAGAATGTTTTAATAAAAGTTTTTAGAGAACTTTTATTTTAAGCATTTATACCGTAAAAGTTCTTTGAGAATTTGTAGGGAAAAAGTTTTAATAAGAAAATTTGACATCGGAGCATTGCTTCTACAGTCTCCCCAACTACTACCTCTTGTTAAAAACCTTACCTTCTTTAAACAATTTTGAGTATGTACCTATAAAAAAAGATTTTTTTGGTATAGATTTCGCAATCCTGCAAAAATTTTTCTATTTGTCTATTAAAGAAAATTGAACATTAACTGATTTCCAGAGTATAAAAATACCAAACAGAAATAATTTATCAGAATTTAGAAAATTTACTGAGAAATGAAAAATATAATCGGGAAAAATAAATTTCAATTTGGTTTCTAGCCAAATTTTCATTTAAATCGTAACGAAATAGAAAGTACGATTTTTTATTATAATTTATTTATTTATAATATTCTTAGTGAATGGATGACACCCTAAAACAAAACTAACCAAATGCTTAGTATTTTAATGCGAGAAACATGTTACAAATGCCAAATATCAGTCCCAGTTTTGACATTAGCACATGTACTATATTTATTGTAAATAGTTAATTCATATTCAGTTACTATACAATTTTGTTTTCGCACGAATCAAATACTTTATCATATGGCAAAGTCGAAATACATAAATATTTATTTTCACAATAAAAGCAATAGAAATTAAATAATATATATATTTTTACACAAAAAGATTTTTTGTAGGAGTGATTTTATCATTTATTCTTCACTAATTCAAATTTTTTTAAAAATTTTATGCTTTCCTTGGTCTGAACGTTTATTGCATTATCTTATTGTGAAATTTTATTACATTTTATATGCTCTAATTACTATCTGGATTCATATACACCTAACTGTATGTCCACACGAAAGATACGTACCCAATGAATATACGTGTAAAAAACACTCGTGTAAAAACAGATTTGGATGCACCTATATGGATAATTAAAAGATTGTTTCCAGACCTAAATAAATACAATAAACTATATGAAAAAAATTGTATCTGTCGTTAAATCAAAATAAATCGTGTAAAAAGCTAATGAAATTCTTTTCTAATTTGTGTTGAATTAAAATCGTGTATAAACAGAACTGAGTATATTTAGAAATCCTGCTACAAATAACAAAATTGGATCCAAAATTTTGAATTTTGAATTTGCTACTTTTATCAAAACTTGCAATTTTTAATGTCATTAACAAAACTACCTATTTTTTAATTAAATCCAACTAAATAAACTGCTCAAATAAACAAACAAGTTACCATTTTCAACAATCTTTGCAACAAAAGTTGCAATTTCAATTTTATGTTATCAAAACTATTTTTTTCAAATATTCGTTATTAATATATATAATATATATATTTTATATAAATATATATTCTTACATTATAATAAATAAATTTCTAGTTTCTTAGGATATAGTTTAAAGAATTACTTAGTTTTGATGAATTGTACAAAAAATAAAATTACGGCATACATCAAATCTCACTCTGCATTAACAATAATTGTAAAAATGACATTCTAAAAAGAATATCCTTGACTATTTTACAATGCTAACACTTAATAATAACAAAGATGGATTTTGGACTTAAGTTATGTACTTGTATATTTGAGTTTTTGTGGCAATTCGCAGTAAGACGAAAATTAAATTTAAATAGTTTTAATAATTTGAATATTTATTCAATTGTGAATAATTTATTCAAAATATCAAAGGGAAACGTTTTTTTCTAACAATTTCAGTAATTATTTCTTAAAAAAATTAAATCTAACTTTTAGAATGGTTTGAAGCCTTTTGAAGTTAAAATTAATCCAAAATTTAACACAAACATTTCATAATATTGTATTTGGGCTGTAAATTGTGATCGTTGGAAACTTAAGATTTACTTAAGCCCTGATTGTGAAATTCGTCTTGTAACTTAAGCTCAACTCACTGTAAAATTGGGCACTAAGCTCACATAAAATAGTACACTCAAATTTAATTTACAGAAGTTTTAGACATTTATTTACTAACTTAAATATTTCATTGAATGGTTTACTATATTATTATTACAAATAACAGTTGCATTGTTTAAATAGTATTCAATTTATGCAATGATGACTTGATTAATTACCGTGCCTGATGGTATACGAAGTTCCATACATACCGACTCTCACCTCTTCACAATTTTTTATTTTTCTTTTGCTCGGCTTTCTCCCTATAAATATGTTTTCTGTTGAAAATTCGCGATCAAACAGTTTCATGATAAAAATACATTCATTAACAAAGTTCTCATATGTAAGCAAAATTTGTTGTACATATTTAAGTATGTAGTTGAAATAATTAAATTCGTGCCAGCAACTTTGAAATAAAAAATTCAATTTAAATATGAAAATGTAATAATACGTAGAAATTAATATTATTTTATCCGCGAAAATAGCAATTTAATACTTTGATATTTAATAAAATAAAAATTCTTTTGATGAAATGATCAAAATACGAAACATTTAATTCAATATTACAAAATATCATATTTTCATAATTCACATGATTTTCTCTTTTTTCTTGCATCAAATATTTGCAAATATTTTCGTATTATGAAACATGAATATTTTTTTGTAAAGTTTTTCTGGAATTTCGTAGAAATCTGTTAACAAAAATTTAATATTTAAAATGGCTTAGGTTTATTATGAAAAATGCTGTAAAAGAATTAATATAAATGTTACAGAAATTAATTGGATTGCATACATGTAATTTTTCAGGAATTTCATGAAAATATAAAATGGAATTCAATAAACCATGAAATACTCTTCAAATCAAATATAATTTGAAGTGTAATCTGCTTAAGTCTGGCTGCCAATCCATCCTTTCACGTACACGGTAACTGAAAAACCTATTGCCTGATTTTAATACACAATTTGGAATATCCACTGATCATAATTTATATTGCTATAACAGGGGGAATGGTGTCGTAAACAAAAACAGCATGACTAGTTTTGTTGTTTTTCGGGCATACATATAATGAATGGTCGGAACTTAAGTCTAATTTAAGTTAAAATAGATTTTCAACTTAAATTCTACTTGCGCTTTTTTTTTCATTTTGCAAACACTGTCTGATATAACACTACATATATTTATAGTCGTTGCAGGCCTGCAATGGTGCTAAAAATACCTATATATACGAAGAAATCTCTGTTCTTTTCCACTATGACTTTATTTTACCTGTAGGTAAATCCGAATACAAAGAATGAATGTATTAATTTCTTTACATGAACGATTAAAATTTTTTCGTAATTCAATTACAATAGAAATCCTATGCTAATGCTTCTTATTTAGTAATAAGTAAGTCCTTTTCATATTATTTCCCCTATTCTAACTCGCCAAACGAGCCTTAAATAAATCTACATATTTAATTATTATTAAATACCTGACTCAATTATACTTCTTCAAAATGCTTTACTTTCTTGTATACAATTAACATAAATATATCGTTTCCTGTAATCTTATAAAATTGGTCAAAACTATACAGAACTAAATATTAGTTAGCTGAATATATGAGATTTATTTATACTATTTATATTACGTGTTTTTACATTAAATTTAAAAATATTAACAAATTTTGATTTTCTATTTTGTCGGTTCAGAATAAAACCAAATAAACAAAAATTGAACTGCCTCGAGGACAAAGCATAACTAACCGAAAACAAAAATGTTACATTATATTTCCGTTGAAAAGTTTGATTTTTCTATTATTTTATATCCTGTAGACCCTATAGTAGTAGCTACAAAGGATGTATTTATTTTGCATGTGTGCTTTGGAATCTCCTTCAGAGCAACAGTGATGGAATTCTGTAAGGCAACTGGCGACAATCTATTCGCGCTTTCATAAAGAAAACAAGAAAATTTGTCACCTGAAAGTGAGAAATTTAAGGCTGCAGTATTTTCTACTAATGTCTTCTAACAAATAGTCTTACTTCATAGCCTTCGATTTTAAAACTAACTAAAATTATAATCAATGTGGTTTCACCGAATTTTAGTGCAGACAAGGACTAGATGTGTTTTTAGAGAGTCAAAAGTAATACTAGTAATCTAATAAAATTTGACAAATATGACAATTTGAGCAGGCAAGATTAGAAGTCATAGCAAAAAGACTCCTTAATATTTACTGTGATTTTCTTTTCTTATATTTTTTAACACCAGTTATAAGCGTTGAGGTAATAATTAGCATTTGTATGGTTTAGTTAAAAATTCGACTTAAATTGTGTGAAAAAAAAGTTATATTCTCATCAGCTCAGTCTCGATGCCTATTTAAATTTGCTTATACATACTACTGATTTAATTAAAATTTGGAATATAAATTTGTAATATAAAATTCCGATACAGTATTTATACTTGCTGTTTTCTGGGACATATTTTCTACTGAAAATTATTTTGACCAATTTAGTTTAAATTTGAAAAAGACATTAGTAAGCATATAAAATTTCACATTAAATTGAAGACGAATCGATCCGAGAAAATATTCACAACACTGCGAAACCCATGTATGTATATAGTTGCTATTATTTGATTGACAGGAATTTAGGGCAATATGCATCGTACTACAGGATAAAAAAATTGCTATAGGCTGATTTTAGTTTTCCATCAATTTTTTTTTTATATTCGTTTTCATAAAATATTTTGTGTTGAATTAAAACGTTACGGAATAAAGTGGCTTGAGGTGGATTGAATGGATTGAGTAGAAAGTATGTATGAACATAAAAATATCATTGTGCTGTCAAATTACACCCCCATAACAAGAAGTGATGTGTTTTTGCATGTTAACTTGTCATTCCCACAGGTAAATATTCATAAATAAAATATTCACTAAAACAATGTTTTTTTATATGAATATGAATGTTGTTTTACCCCCCATTCATAAATTTTCTGATTTTCGTTTATTTTGTATGATTTTCAACTGAAACATATATTTTATTATATATGCCCGTGAATTTATTCTATGAATGGACAAAAAATATAAATATAGTCGAAATGAAATGTAAAATGAATAAATAAAAAGCATCATTCAAATTATGAGCTTTCTGGAGTTGTTAAAGATCAATGTCAAACGATACTACAAGAAAATTTCAAGCAGCTATTAATAATTTAGTTGTAAAAACGATACCAAAGTAGTTTCTATACAATACTTGTTCACATTAATCAAATTCCTTAAAATATGAAATCAGTATTTCGTTCAGGAAACACCATAAAATCTTAATGGTCACTGTATAAGTTCAATATTTTATTCACACGCTCTTGTTCTGTAATCCATATGTAGTGCTTTTATGCGAATGAACAAATGATTACGTGTGGTAGCATACCGAAAATCATTGTCTGTAAACATTAATATTGTAGGCACTGTGCAATATAACTACAAAATAACATTTATAGTATATCACGGAGTTGAGCTAGTTTGAAGTAAATTTTTTATCTTAATAATGTAGTGTTTTGCAAGTAATTGATTCCGGCTGCATGCCATTTCATTTCTAACTTCATTATTCATTTAAAATTATTTAAACGGAATAGAATTAATCAAATATTAAATGATTTTTTATAAAAATTAAAAATACGTTCTTTAAAATAAAAGTTTAAAAAAATTGGAAATTTACCAAACATATTTTTAATTTATTAACGAAACATCATAATAATATTTGTATGTCATTTTCCTCATATGAAAAAGTATAATCGTATTTATTTATATTTTATTGTCATTCAAAACACATATTATATTTATTTAACAAGATTTGCTTCATATTTATATTAGCAATGTAACATTTTAGTTCAAAATTACACTCAGAAAATATGTTTCTTTGAAATTATCATATTTAAATTTAAATGATCAGGAATTTAAAAAATTAGTATCCCAAGTTAGATTGATATGAGAGATATTAAAATTGATTTAAATTAAAATGTATATTATTTGAATTATTCATATAAACGACGGAAATGAAATTTATATACCCAGATGACTTCAACCAACATGATTTATATTATATTAAATGTGTAGTATAGTTGTCGAATTCTTTCAAAGAAATTACTTATTTTAAATTTTAAAAGAATGCATTTATTCTTCTAAAGTGATTCTAAAATATTGCATAATCGACAAAGACCTTTCAAAGTTTTAAAGAAGGATCCGTTTTTAAAATGGATGAAAATGGTCGCATTTTATTTTACCTTTTTTTTGCAAAACCTAAAAATAAATTGAAAATAAATTTATTTTGCTTAATATTCAATAAATAAGAAACTATTTAATTGAAGTTTACGAGAAATTTGTTATATAATTTTTTGATTGTTAAATCCTTAGTTTTAAAGACCTCTGAATATGACATTAAAAATTAGTCGATAAAGTTTTATTCGCATACAAAATTTAGCATTGCTTTAACCTATGAAAAAGAGATTAAGTTCTTATTTTCCTATAAAAATGTTATTATTTATTTGTTATTGTTTATTGCATTAAGACAAGTTCACATTTTAAAAAAATATAGTCATTTGAATAAAATATCGGGAAAGATTCCATTCCGGAAAAATTCCATTCATAACATTCCATTCAAAAAATTATGTGATCAGTGCTTTAAAAAATTGAAGTTTTTTTGTAAATAGTGTAGCATTCTGCATAATGTAGCGTGTTACAATATTGACGTTTTATACATTTAACTCCTGCATATCGAGATTATATTATGTACACTATTGCTTCAGATAATACCAAACATGGTATTTAGAAATCTTGTAATTGCTATCAAGGGATGGATATACTACAGTGAACTCTCGCCTAATAAACATTTCCATTAAGGGGACAGCTTTTTCAGACAGTGTGGTTGTGTGGATCAGCGAATTTTTCCGCCTACAAAATTTTTAATTTTTTGTTTCCCTTTAGTTATAAATAAGGCTTGCATTTCTATAGGCCCTAATAATTGGTTACACAACTCACCGAAAGTGTTTTCTGGTTTTGATGTAAACACTATTTATATTATAGTATTTCTTTGTTTTTGGATTGAAACTTTATTTTCTTTACTTATGTATTATAATTAATTGGACTAAATAAATAATATAATAATCATTTACTCCTTTAACCTCCAACAAGAACACACATTTTCCATTATGAGTGTTTACTGTATACTAGTATATTCTACGACCAGAAAAAACCATTCTTTGGTCTGTATAGGAATAACAATTTGGTATCTGTAAGTATAATAATTAATTACTATTTTATATTCCTCATAAAATATTCCCATTAATTTCCACCATCCACATTTCCTGATTTATATGCTAAAATATTCACTATACATTTAACGTATGTTGTTTTATAGCGGGAAAATCGTATGACCTGTATATTTTAGAAAGAATTAATTTTTCTTAATATCTGACAAAGTCGCGAAATATTAGCTTGAGAAAATTAATTACTTTTCGACAGGCGAATTTTATATTTTATTTTTAAGGACAAAAAGCGACTTAAAGTGTAAGTGCTACAATGAAAGTCCAAGCGCACAGGTGCTTTAGTGCTTACTTTTGAACAACTTTATGTTAATTTGAAGAGCTTAAAAATATTATAAAAATCTGTAGGTATACGAAAAATATACATAAATAAAAATAATACATAAAATATCGTCACCAAGGAAGACGTACACTTAATTATCATCTACCATGTTTGGTTGAAATATGCTTTTCCACTTTTTTTCTGTTTGTGCTCTCCTACTTAATTCCAATCTATTATAACAACGAATCCTATTCCTAACCTCCTAGATTCTTGAGATTCCATATACTCTATAAGCATTCTCATGAATTTTTATTATACAATAACAAAATTTCTTTATTTGTTTGAGTACAGTTTCGACTCGTAATTGTGGGTGAAAATTTCTTAGACTATACTATGCGGTAATAACATTTTTCTTTTTTTCGCCAAATATAATAAGAAAAAGTTTTCGTTAATATCAAAGAAAATTATTTAATATTATGTGATGATGAAAATTAGGGACGTTGGTTGTAAAAAAATAAAATGAAGAAAAAAACAATTTTTTTGTATTTAAAACTTGGGGAAAATTTAAAAAAATTGTTAAAAAATTTTATAATAAAAATTTAAATTTTCTTTTTTTTATTATAAAATAAAAGCAAATTAAATTCCGTCATTAATATTTAATTAATTCCTTGAAATCAGTCAAAGCAGTTTTCATTATCCTTTTTACAGTTTTCGTGTTGTTTTTTTTTAATTATTCACGAAAATTTCGCTTTATAAAAATTTAATACATTTCTTTAGAAAAGTTTAAAAGATTTTCTTAAAGTTTTCAGTAATTTTATAAGTAAATATTTAAGAAAAGTATGACAAATTAATCTTCAGATTTAGTATTTTGACATATTTCGAAGGTCTCATGCTTTTCTTATAATAAACTGATTACTTTTGTTGGCGGATAAAAATATTATAATATGTATTTAATATAATCGCAAAAATAGACCTTTCTTATTTCTATTTTATTGAATATTTGATAATGTCCAAGAAGTTTAGTTTTCAAAACTTAATAAATATGAATACAGTAATCTGCTTGACCTTTTTGGACTTAAAAATTATATTTATTCGTTTCTTATACGTTATTAAAGTTTATGATAAGCTAGTGTGTAGGCGGAGTGAAATTCGAATTCAAAATTTTGCTAATGATGTATATGGTTACTTCGGAATTTCTGCGACCAAAGTAACATTTTCCCATATTTTTAGCATTGAAGACAAAACGGCTGTTTGCAATGAAATATTTTACGGTGTCTGTTCATCTGTGGTCACTTTTTTGCAGCAGAATAAGTTGAGCACATGTGGTGTACCACGCATATATGCTGATGAAACGATGATACATATAGTTTATGTTTAAAATGCTTGTCTATCACAAAATATGATTTCAGCCTTTAGTTCCTTTTTTTTTATATTGTTTCTACTAACAAAGCTTGCTTTATCGGGAAATTTGACTTGAATATTGTGTATAAGAAAATTAAAAGATTTCCCATATCAGACATTAAAATTTAATAGACACTTTAAAGCCGCATGGATAATATAAAATGTCTAATGAAAATTTAAAATTCGAACATAAACTGACACTCGAAAGGACAGTTTCCAAAAGTAAGTTTCTGTTTTGTTTTTCATGGAATGGGAAGAAACTTTTGTGATGCTAAAAATATTGCAACAAGGAGGTTTTGATGGATCTACACTTTTTCAGGTCCCCTGAGTTCACAAAAACAAAAAATGGTATCTTAACACTTCAATTTGTAATACATTATTTAAATGGAACTAACTGTATTTCCAATGTATGCGCACTGGTAGTATATTTTGTAGTCAAGTACCCTAAAATTGTGATGACATATCTAAATTATGGAGTTTGCAATTTTTTATGATACAGAATGAATTCACATCTCATGAACGAAGAGGATAGAATCTATAAAAAGAAGTATACGTACGACTTTTCTTTTTAAACTCAGGTTTTGACATTTGTCAGCACGAAACATCCTTGTTAAGAATAATTTAACATTCAGAGGAAGTGCCAGCTTTTATACGTCATCGCTGATAGGTTTTCCATTTACATATATCCGAGGTCATTAAATCGTCGTTCTATCAAGTGAATTAAACTTTATTATAAAGTCAGACTAAATCACTTATTTCTGAAATGCCAATATTATATCATATACATATATTAAAAATGTTTTTCAGGCAAAAAAAAATCATTTCATTGGTTTGTTATTTTCTTTTTGAGCTATCGAAAACGAAAAATAAGAAAAAGAAAATTTTCATATTTTTTGTGTTTATTTCATAAGAAAACTTTCGAAAATCTCCTTAAATCTGATGTGCAATAGTAGAGTATAGAAGAATAATTCATTTTGCGTTGTAGAATCGTTTCTCCTTTTCAAGCCCATATATCCTGATTATATGAGCTAAATGTGACACTAAAATTTTGGTCTGCATGTGGCAGCGGCTCATAGAAGATTGTCGGATTAGTTCTGAGTAAACAACGACAGGATTTAAGAAAATATCCATCAGTGCCCCTTGTATAGAAAAATTTCTTTTACAAAAAAAAAAAAGCTTATAAGTCAGTTACTATGAAGACATTTTTGAAGTTTTATATAAATAGCAACAAAATATTAAGAATGAGATTTTTTTGTATACCCTTATGTAAGAAGAGATTTACTAAAGAACCCAAAAACAAAAACAAAACACAACAGAACCTTAAAGCTAAAATATTGCTCGAACATATTTCATAAATAATATTTTAAGAAAATATTATGTCGAGAATTTTGCCTAGTAGAAAAAAAATTCTGATGCTTTCTTTTTTCGTATGATTTTCTAATTTAAATTGAAGTGTAGATATGGTAATAATTTCGAAAATATTCCTCCTTAACTTCACTTCTATTTTCACAAAACATATCCTTCTGTGGAATCATTTATTTTTAAATTAAATTTCATATTTCATTTTAATTACTTTCAAGTTTCTCTTTATTCAAATTGATAAAAGCTTTATTTTTCCTTTTCCTCCCTTCTTCACAAACAACGTCTTTATTCGAAATGATCAACACAGTAAAATGGAAAATATTTTCGAACATTCTATTTTATGACATTCTTGAGATAGAATTTTTTTTCGCTTTTTTATCAAAATTTGATAAGCTTTTATGTTATATCTTTTTTTAAATTTGCGACAAAAAAAGTTATTACCATAATAATTTAAATCTCATAAGAGGCTGTACCTACTTATTTTTTAATATTGTATACCTTTTAGCTCGTTTTTCATGAACCTTTTTATACAAACAATTTTATCATAAAATATTTCAAGATTTTTGTTTTATGTTATCGTATCTAATCAATAAGATACAAATTTTATATATATAAAAATAAAAAATAAAATTTCTAAAGATTTTCTCTGTTTATTTATATGAATTTACATATTCGACAATTTTATAAGTAGAAGAAAACAATCCCAAAATATATTCTGCTAAAATTTTGTCTTGTTCTTTAAAAACAACAAAGTACAAAAATAAAATCGGCATATAGCCATTTTATAGCCAATACTAGCAATGGCAAATTATCTCATTTAACCAAGGCTTTAGCAGTTATTCGTTTATAACTGAGACCCTTTTCGCCAGCTTGTTCACTTTAAATACAAGCTACAACCAGGAAGAAACTTTCCTCAAAATTGTTCAAAAAATAACAATGTTCGTAATCAATTCTAATCGTTAGCCTTCCTTGTAAGTTGAAAAAATATACGTTTACTTACACAATATGCTCACATTGTACTAGGTTTTGTACTTAATGTGTATATCTAGCTTAGAGTCATCTATATCTCCTCAGATGGCTTCGATATATTTTTTTATTTAGAAATGTAATATGTAATTTCACCAGAAATTCAATCTCGTTTTTCACTGATTGGTCTTTCCGCTGCATACAAGTAACTCAGAGCCAATTTACAGAATTCTCTGACATACAACATTTATTGTGTATGCATATGGACTACAAATTTCAATCAAACTAGTTAAAGCATCTTTGGAATAACGTGTGAATCAACGGACACCCCATACATCTGGTACCTTGAGTCCCAATTTTTCATTCAATATATCAACTTGTAACATGGATTTTACCAAACTTACTAGAGCCTTGTTTTTCCACTATAGGATATATAAATTTGTTTGTTGAACGAACAAAGACTTCATTAGAGCTTTTCGTCAACTGGAATTAAATGAAAATCTCCCCAACAAATCTCTCTGAATGTAATTTGCGTAAATTAACTTAAGTTGACCTTCGAAATGTCAATGATAAAATCAAATAGAAGAAAACGAAGAAAAAATTGGTCCACCCCCATCGGATAATCTTTTAGTCCTTAGAATTTTCTATTACTGGGACTAGACGGCATTGTCTTGATTCTTTTTATCTATTTTCTTTTTTTCGTATCCTTTTCAAGTATTAAATTCTAGTTTCAATTTCGGAATAAAATTTCATAATGGCGGAATCTGTAACCTACTACATTGTCTATTTTTCGACTGAAATACATTCAATTTCCATCAACTCATTTTCATTAAATTTTAAATCGGTAATTTGAAATAAAAAAGAAGCTGATAGAAAAAATTAATGAAAATTAAGTTAATTGAAACCTTCGATAGGGATTAGCAATGAAGATATTCCTCAATTTCCACTGGTCTAAGAAAATTGGAAACATTTAAAATTCCTCTGATCAAATTTATTCCAAGCCAAATTTTACTTATGTGATCCTTTTAGAAAATTTGTGGTATTAGATTTGGTTACAAATTGTACAATCAAGTCTTTTATTGATTGTTCGGCCATGCATGCTAACACCTTAGGAGAGAAAGAAAAAATTGAGACCTTATTCTTAAACTAATGACTTAAAAATTTTCTTTAAAACCTTCAAATTTGTAATCCTTAAGCGATAAGAATTGTATTCCAAAAATGGTATTCACAAAGATGGGAAATTTGAAATTATAGAATGATGTGGTTAGTTTGTATGATTTGTAATTAAGAAATGTCAAAAAATGAATTCAGTTTTATGTAAGGAAGTTTTTTTAGAATGTAATATTTTTCGTTTCGAAAAATTATTCAATAATTCAGGGACGGTTATAAAGACGATGACAACAAATTTCAATAACTATCAAATGAAAGTACAAATTTGAAAAAAAAAAATTTAGGTTTATGTTAAATATAATAATTACAGTTGCATAATTCAATTATGTCAAACTGGGCAATCATATTCATGCATGACTAGTGAAGCCCAGGACTTTTATAATAGTCACTTTGTTTGCAATATTTTGGATGAAACACCAAAAGCAATACGTCATATTAACTACATATAGTATTTGTACGACAACAGATTATGCAAAATAATCAACTTTCAAATTTTTTCCTCGATTTTCATAACTAATATCTAATTCCAATCCTGAATCAAAATTAAACTAATTTAAAGATAAAGATAAAGTATAATAAATATTTTAAATGATACTCGAAGAATACTCACCTAACTAAAAGCTTTCATTTATCAAATTCCAATAAAATCCCCCTATGACAATCTTCATCGCATGTCTCGTTTTAATAAATTAAAACAAAATTGTTGGTGGCGAAAACAGAAAAAAACGAGAAAAAACGAGACAAAGGGAGAGAAAGCCCAGTTTTTGAGTACCTTTAAAAAATTTTTTTTATCCACAATTAAATAAATTATATCGCAGGAAAAATGATTATTTTTATTAACAAAAAAAAAGAGTAAAATAGGTACATTGCTAGGGATTTAAATGAATCGATACATTCGAGAAACTGTGAAGGTTTTCCGAAGCGCATGTGTATATTTATCCATCATTTTGTGCGTATAAAATGAATCATTTTCATATAGCATAAATGTTATATAAATTTCATGGAGTTACGTAGGACAACCAAACATTTTTGCATACAAATAATATCACATACGACGAGAAATAAGCGTTTCTATAACATTTTGTGTGGATAGCTGGAAAAGCAATTAATCCGATTGAAATTTATTTAGAGCATGGAATTTCCTCACAAATGGATGAATGCATGCAGTGAAGCAATAATATAAGCACCTAATAGTGAAAAAATCAAAATAGCATGATTTAATTTCTAAATTCAATAGAAACAAGCAAAATCACAATTGGAACTTCTGCATTCAACATTTCTCTTAATTTAATTATTTCATTTATAAAAAATGTGTTCTACAACTAAACTAACCTACTTCAAAAAAATGGAAACTTTGATTTAGGTCATCTTTTACTCAAATAGGAGATTTAGTATCGTGCCAAATTTCATTCAAACTGTAATCTCCAGCTTTAGGGCGTTTTACCAAATTACAATTTTAGAAAAATATATTTTTTATTTTTATACTTATAAACTGATCATTTAAGATAACTTTTAGAATAGTAGATAGAAAAATCTAGGCCCTCACCGCAGCATTTTATGTGACAAATCAAACTTTAAACATGAATTTTATTTCATAAATTAAGTCAAACTTTCTATATAGATCTAATTATAGAAAATTCCAAGTGAATAAAGCTTGAAACTAGTAATTACTTTAATGTGAGAAAATGTATTTACCTGAGGTACTTTGCAGAAAGATTTCTCAAACTTTTTACTTTTCAATTTTTTATTCAGATGCAAGTCTGAAGTCTGTGAGGTTTGAGGAGTCTCTACTACACGAAGTTGTTTTACTGAAAAAAGAAAAAAACCAAAAGCAGTTGAACAGTTGAGGTAAACCAAGAGCTTCTCAACTGCTAGCAATATCTGTTACTAAACAAATTGTATGAAACATCCTCATTGTTATATTTACTTCTACTTTTCGTCATAAAACTTGTCTATGTAAACAATAGGATTCCTATTTTGTAGTTGTAAGGACACATTCAATGCTAATCATTTACTTAATTAAAACCCTTACGGACCAACAATCCAGAAAACGCAGCCTTCAACGACGTCACAGAATAGTACGGTACAATCAAGATACTTACTTTACACCATAACGGCTTCTAAATCCTTCTTCCTTTTCGTCTCAAAATGGGTATTGAAAAGAATTTGGGAAATTCAATTTGGCATTAACTTTTATCAAATTCGCAAAAAGTATTACAAGCAAAACCGCGCGAGTTATTGCTAAAAAAGTGTTTTTTTCAATTGTTTTTATTTCTTCACAAATGTGAATCTATTTCTAAAATGAAATTGGAGATCTCCATATAAACAGCAATATAATTTATCAGAATGTAATAAAATGGCATCATTTCAATAATTTCTTTCAAAGAAAAAATTTAGATTAAATTCATTTACAGTACATATTTAATACTTAATTTAGACTCTTTGTCTCAGATTTAAAAATTGTATATTCTTCAAATAAATAAGAAAAATGAAATTGAAATTAAGTAACTTTTTATTCTAAAATTAAAACTAATTAACTCACATTAAATCCATTTTTCTCGAAAGCTTTAAATAATTTTTTTAACTTAAAATTATTAATCATTTAAAAACTACTGTATTACGAGTAGTCATTTACAAATCTAAGATTTATTCCTTTAATATAAATGCATGTATGTCCCTAAAGTTTTCTCAAACTTTTAAATTTATTTTGTTTTTAATATTGATAATTACATTTTCTATAAGTTGTTATAAAAGTTATTGCAAAAAAAAAATATGAAACTTTTCTTACGAAAGTTTTATTTGACTTAAAACTTATAAATCCAATTAAAATAATATATTGCGATCTTTTTTTAAATATTGACTATTAAGAAAACTTTTAAATATAATTAAATCAAATATTGTACAATAGTTAGTTTCTGATTCTGTTCTGAAATAAATTATAATACAAAAACTTTGAACTCTAAAATACTGCTACATACCTGTATGTACTCAATTTAATTTCTAGAGCTTATGCAAGATTTCATCAATTTTTTTAATATTGTAAAATAACTATAAATTCTGAGCCAGTTCAACTTGAATTGATAGTAATTAATTATAAAATTTTTTATTTATTTTTTGCTGGTACGTAAGCCTGACGTACGGCTTCCTTTTATGTTTAATGAACTATTGTGGAATGTTTTTGCAAATTAAAAATACACCCAAAAATAGCTATGATATTATAAACTAATTATATTTACTAATTTTCTATATGAATAAAATGAATCAATTTTTAGCATATTAATACGTATTTATTTTTCGTATTTATTTCAATATAAGACTAACTACTCTATCGCGTTTCAAATAAAAAGTTAAAAGAAAGGGACATACTTTTACTGGTTGAGTTTGAATGAATTTAAAGGTTTTTCTATTTGTTTCTTGGGGTTTTAATAATTCCAATTCTATGATATATGCCAATAAAATTTAATGGACTAATTTCCAAAAAAAAAACCCTAAAAGGAAACAACACGCCTTAAAAACAAAAGTGATTTACTAATTACTTTTTAAATTATTTTTTTTTTCTATTTTAATAAATAAGTTTCAAATGACTGAAATTTAAATTAAATTATTTTTCATTCAATAAATATGCAGTAAAATAAATTTAGTTATGATTCATTTTTGCGGTTTTACAAATAAAATCAAAAGGAAAATGCATATAGGTACATATTAACAATAATGAAGTCTTCTATTTGGAATCGGGTGTAATCGATTTGATTTCCAGTTAAAGTTGCAATTCAAGAATTTTTCAAATTATTTTAATTTTTAAAGTTAAAGTGATAGTTATCGTTATTTTAACAAATAATTTCTAATTGAAATATTTTTAGCAAATCTTAAACTATACGATTAGTTTTATGTTAATATTATATACTAATCAAATTAATCCACAAAACATTGTGATTACTATTAATGTGTCAAAATGGATTTATTTGGGCGAACTAGAAAATCAGCAATTCCAAATTTATAATTTATATTTATAGCTCTGTTTTATTAGATTTCCTATTTCTAATTTTTATCGTAAATAAGTTTTTAACCAATTTTTAAGAAATTTTGTAGCTGGATTCAAGTTACGAAGGCCAATTAAAGGATATTCCGAGAAAAATAAGTCCAATTTTTATGAAATTCAAAATGAGATACCCCGCTGAAACCTAACTAAAAATGTATAAATAAATACGTTAAAATCAGTTTTAAAAAGATTTAACTTAACATTAAAGGATAAAAAATAAATTTTATGAAATCACATAAAAGAAGTGGACAATGCATATTTGTTGTTTATGAAATATTGTGAAATTAAACATTTCTTTTCAAAACAACACGCTTGTTATGCGTAGGTTTACGTTTAGGTGTGTTTTTACATATCAGGTACCCTAGTTCCGTTAGACTGTAAGTGTTGATACCATTTTTTAAAATGTTAACAAGAAATCTACTATTTTTTAAAAATTTGTATTTAACTTTTTTTTTATTTTCGTTAAATTTCTAACTTAAAAAAAAAATTAGAAATATATAAAACATTGACACATTGGCCAAGCAACATTGTGTAATGTCGAAAAATTGCTCTTTCTACACTTTCAAGATTAATGCGCCAAACGTGACCAAGGCTTTGTCACTTTATTTCAACTAACACATTTATTATTATTTCGTTTTCTGCTTTTATCAAGCACAAAAAAAGTGAATAACATTTGTCCAATAAATTATTAAGCGATTTATTTGATTTATCCCGAGAAATTCTTGGAAATAATCCTGTAAAAATGTTCACCACAAAAATATATAATTTTTATTACTTATTCTCGTTGCTGTTGAAATTAAATTAATATTAGATAAATGAAATTTTGTTATAAAATAAATGATGAAACGGAAGTTTAATCTGAAATGAAAACTGTAGTGTCACAGCGTCCTAACCATGGTTCTCCCAATTTACATTTCTCTTTGTTAACCTTGGAAAAACATAACTTAAGGTACTTACAAGTTAACGAAACATGTTAACATGCACAGACAAAATTCAAGTGGTTTGGGTTTTTCTAAAAAAGAAAGAAAGGACGGCTTTTAGCGAACATCTTTAACTATGTGAGTAGTTGCATCTAATAATGCATCTACTGATACCGATTTTGATCAAATTTACAATATGAATTGGTTCTTCCTTAACTTAACTGCTCCATTTTAGACCAGAAAGTTTTGCCACTTTTTTGTGAAGCGATTATGTTTAATTATTGTAAAGTTTTTTTTCGATGTATTTTAAAAACTAAGATACCGCTTTAAACAGAATTTATAGAAGATATTTATGCTATTAGGCACTAGCCTACCTATGATTTTGAAGAAGAGGATTCAAAGTTATGGAGAAAAAGCTATTATATTATTCGTTTTGGTTGTTTTCGTTTCAGAGTTGATTCATTAAACTGTATATTTGTTAACTACGAGTGTTCCCAAGTTAGTACGTCAATTTTTATTTTCCAACTTGTTATCTTCACATTTAGTTGAAGTTTAAAACCCTGCATATATACATGCATGAGCAGTAGTGTAACAAGAATACATCAATTTGTTGTTAGGAACACTTAGGTACATATTCCAAACTTTTCAATTTTTGCGTGGGACCGTTGTGGCACTAAGCCCTTTAAATGACCCAGTACATTTTGTAAACCCGATGAATGGCATGAAATCTGATCAGACATACAAAAATCTTATGAAAAATCATAGACGGCCACTGTTTGAGATAAAATGAGATAAAGTTACACACGTATTTTAATAGAATTTGAAGTACTATTCTTATAACAGTACTCCCATTTAACTTCTGTATCATGTAGTATGTTTTTTCTTTCGCAAAAGGTTTTTACATTTTCTCTGCCAAAATGTATGTTTGTTAGTCAAATCATACGATTGTAACATGATATAACATGTTCATATTTTAAATATTTCTATCCGAAATAATATTATATAATAGCAAAAAGCATACAATAGACAAAATTTATAACTTGAATTCTGATTTGGTCACATTTGCAGTCTGCAAACTATGCCACCCCATTAATACTATTTCTATAACTTTGTGATAACACATAATTAAAAAAAAACCTAAAAACATTATACTGCCAAAAATTCATATGCTAGATTTATAGGAGATATGCTGCTGATTCTTAGTATGTGCTGCAAAAGACATGTTAAAAGTTAAAATGTACACCATGATCTTTCGCGCAACAATATAATTGATTTTTCTGCTCTTCCCTCCTGCAATACAGAGTTGAAACTTTTTTAACTTTGCGCATCACATTTCAGCTGCATTTATGTAACTCTTAATGCATGTATGTTAGACATCAACTTCTTCCATTTTTAGAACGTAGCTCGTCAGAAGGTTCGTCACAGAAGGTTCAATAGTGATTTTGTACTATCGCTTGTTTTCGTTTTTGTTTTGGATATGAATGCAATCTGCGTGCGGTGAGCATGAGTGACTTTCTAGTGATTTTTTCTATGTTTTTCTTTATAATAATTCTTCTTTTTTTGTGCTATACATTTAATATTTGTTTCTCTGCTTGTTTCATTATTTTTATTATTGCTGTTCTTTTGTTATACATACTAAATATCATACTGTTAGGAACTGTTCACACATATACAAGTGGATAGCATATAGTATTATTATTTTTTCGTCATTCATTGTTCATATTATTATAGAGTTTGGTTGAACAAGTTGGCATACATATTGCACACAATTGTGTTACATTGCATATCCTTGATAATCCAGGCATGGTAAAAAAAAGACATTGCAAAAGGAAATGAAAAATTTTTCTTGCTCTTAATCGAAGACAACGACCGCATAAAATATATTCTCGTCTATATAGTATAATAATATTGTGATATGGTATCACAAAAAGACTGTGAATAGAAATATAATATACTGAGAAAATCGTATAATATTGTATATAAAATTCGTACACATATCTCTACAAGTTTATGCACTCTTTCGATCGATACGTGTCGAGAATTATGAATTTGCCAAAAGGAAAAATCTATCATGTATGTCTGAAGTAAGATTATTATGCTATGTAATGTACATATGTATAAAACTAGGCATATATATATAAAACAGAAAACATACTATAGGTGCGTTTTTTTCACAAATTGCTCCAGAGCAGAGCTAAATTTTATATTGAATGCAACAACGGCTCACACCACCTTTTACTTGGACCAGAAAATTCCTAGTTCATTTTTTTCAATAGATGGCTCTGATTTGTGTTTTTGATACTTGAATGTTGTCCTCCTGATGATTATGACTGCTTTTGTATGAACATATGAAAAGTATAAATTTACAAACCTTTCATATCGATTTAACTTTACTTTTTAAAAGCATTTTCTTAAATTGTTTTTTCTACTTTCAACTATTTTCTACACAATTTATTTACAAATTGTGATTTTGCTTTGCTTTCGACGTAGAATTTCCATGGGCTTTGAATATATGCTACCGATATTTAAGCCATTTGTTGCTCTTGCTCCTTGTCGTGTTTTTCACATCTTGCTTTGATCTTGAATGTGAAAAAACGCACCTTATATTATTCATTTTTTTGAAGAAAATAAGAATATGATAGATACATTTCTATAATATTTCCATTAGAATTCATCAGGTCCAGAATGTTTCGTTGATTTTCTCCCTAAACCAATTATCTAATGAATTCCCTTAGGGACAATTCGAAATGAAGTTTCTGATCTGAAATCGTACAGTATGTATGCAGCTCTCTTGTGTAACTATGTCTATACAAATATGTGTCCATATAAAATATTTACGAAAGTCATGGAACTAATGTAATACAATTTCCTGTAAAAATATGAGTTTCGTTTTCATATATACATATATACTGACGAGGGTTTTGACAAGTTTTTCATAAAATTGATATCATACAAGGGAATGGACATGAACTTTTTCGCTTTTGCTCCTATTTGGGGAGGTGTATAAAAGACTAAATTTCACCCATCCAATTATTATAAATCCTATTTTTGGAGATATTGAATTTTAGATATGTATATTAAAAGTTTTCATGTTCGTATTATATAATTTTTATAAAATGCACGTTATTCATTCAGCTACAAAACAATACATGTCAGTTTTTTTTTTTTTTTGAAATATTTACATTCTATTCAAAAGGAGAAAAAAGCTTTACTAGAAACCAATCATTTATAAAATACAGGCGAACCTAGCAGGTTCGAAGAGAATACGACGTTAAGGGATATAGATTTGTAATTTAAAATGTATACAAATTCATTCTCACAAGTCAAATTTAACTTTTGCAAACCTATTTCAACGTTTGTAAATCAAATTCAACGTTTGTAAATCAAATTCAACGTTCTACAAACCAGCAAATACACAATCAAACATTATTGAAAATTAAAATTACTATTAAATGATTAAATGAGCTATTCCGATTAAGTCCATTTTAGAAACCGTCAACTTCGAAGCCGCGTAAATTTATGAGCAGTACAATGCAGGACGACGCAAATTAAAGTTTTAGTTGTTTTTAGAGGAAAAAAATTCTAATATTATTTAATAACAAGCGCTTCATCAACAGAAATGTGCTTTTTGACGTGTAATTTCGCGAAATGTTGATGTTATTGACCTCCTGGATCATTCAATTTATTACCGTTGGTCATCCTTTCCCCGGGTAAGAGAACAGAAATCTTCCGAACTATTTGCGTTTTATTAAAAAACAATATCCCAAAATTCATTTTGTATAACCAAATATAAGTGGTCATTTTGCCATTATTCTTTTATAAAGTCTAGGAGTTTAATTAACTTCTTTAAACTGTCTCATTTTAAATATACCTATATATAAATGAATTCAAACCATATTTTTTTTTACACGAAAAAAATGCTTTTACTCATAATGGCAATTCGAATAAAAGAGTTTTGTTGAATACTGAAGTTATACAATTGTAAAATAAGGTAATAAATTAAGAAAAGAATTTTATCTTGTATTGCAAAAAAATAATCTTAAAAAACAATGCCGGGATAAATACTTGTTCTAAAATGAAATACCATCGTTGGAAAATACTAAAGTAACTGCAGATCACTTGACAAAGGACCACATTCTGAGGTTACTTTTGCAGACATTTTTTATAAAAATCACCGAAAAAGATCAGAACTACAAGTAGGATTCTACATTATCGTTACATAATGCAGTGAAGTATGTATTTGAAATAATGGAAACTTGTGTTCTATTTTCATTCGGTTTTTATTTGCTTTTTTTCTAAAAGTGTCGACGGGAAATATTTCATTTGAGCAATAATAAACACTATTGTAATAACTAAAAATATAGGGATCGTTTTCATCGACATTTTAGATAAATGTCATAATTTTGTTAGGATTTACATAACCGGGGTAAACAAAGCGACTGGGTTTTCCATATCTACTTTATATCGTTTTATAATATAGGAACATATAGTATTTTTACTATTCTAAATATTCCTTCCTTTTCTGTACTTTGTCGTTTAGGTATTTCCATAATTTGCGATTCCTGTGAAGTTTGTCTAAACTTCTAACTCTGCATATTAGTGACAGTAGCTCAAAATAAAACCGCACTTTATGAATACGTATTCAATTCCTGAATCCTTATATTCTACAATAATTATGTAACTATATCTATAACTACCGGGAATTATTGTGGTGAGACAGTACTTTTTATAGAGTGTCGAAAAATAGTAATGGTATATTTGGTGCGGATGCCTTGAACGATGTAGAAACCTTTAACCAACAAATAAACATATTTTCAGTTTCATTGATATAGAGATGCGAGAATTTAAATAAACTTCTTATCCACAGCGTACATTCTAAGTTTCATAAAAATTCGCTTACTATTGACCGTACTATAGACGTTTACCTATTTTTGGCCTTACACAACATCCTGTCGATTACATAGGTAATTTATTGACTAAGTGGGAAGGATGGGTACAAATGCAACAATTTTTTTTTTAAATTGAGTCCGCCGTCTTCGAGTTTTTCAAGGACAAACAAATTAACAGATTGATTATATTTATCTTAAGAGTATTATGGCCAGTTTTTCAGTTGACTTCTAAAATCTGACTTTAATAGTTTCTAATAATTGTAGACCAGGAATGTCAAACTGTTAAAGAAAACCCATCAAAGGAAAATATTCTGATAAACGTCACAATTTTCAATCACAGTTGTTAAGCAAAGGTAAATCAATCACAATCACTTGCAATGCATATATCATATGTATATTTTATACGTATATTATATACTATACTAAAAGAACTAAACTTATTCTAACAAATAATTTTCTAATATACATAACTCCATATTTATTAAATTAATATTCTCCTTGAAGAATTTCTTTTAAAGTCCCTTTACCTAAAATTCAAATTATGATTCCTTCATTAATATTCCCTTTAAGTGGTATACAAACGTTAAATGTTTGATCGTTTTATGAAGAACCCTTCTTTAGATAGAATATAACCTTAATCCGGGTATATCACGTTATTTTTCTTTTCTTACTTTTTTTTCGTTAAAACACCCAATTTGTATTTTTACCCAAATGCCGTATAAAATAAAATGAAACCATGTTATCCTTTCCAAACAAAAATACACGCACACATAAACATACAACTGAAGCTTCTGCTATACAATTTTTGGCATATCTGCATAATAATGAATTTTTGTCACCGGATATAGCTAATAAACGGCCACACCCAAAAATTACGCTGTTCATTTCTTTCATGTTCATATTGATCTTTGAATCCCTCACACAGATTTGGGCTGTAACTTGAGTAATTGCTTTAGTAAATTGATAACAATTGGTATAACTATACGACATAACTCCGGCAATTACCCTAACAATTCTGATTTGTATAAAATTATTCATTAAAATGGAAAACCTACTTTAAACCTGATAAATTTATAAGAAACAGCATTAATTAGCGGTAATTAATAACTTCGGATTTGGAAAATCATCATTCTCTTATTTTATTCCATTTTCAAGTCGATAATCTT
The DNA here is from genome assembly GCA_963422695.1 of Xylophagus ater. Taxonomy (NCBI): domain Eukaryota; kingdom Metazoa; phylum Arthropoda; class Insecta; order Diptera; family Xylophagidae; genus Xylophagus; species Xylophagus ater. The sequence goes on from OY730484.1 coordinate 47,377,089, forward strand.
AGTCGATCCTTCAATTGTTTTGAATTATTAATTTCGTCGGGATTTTAATTGAGGTTTTCAAAATTACCAATTTATTTATGAATTAATTCGAATCGGAAAATTTATTTCAAAATTTTTAGCAAGAAATTGAAAATTTTCTGTTTTATAAATAGCTTTTTGAACACATTATATAGTTTTGTCATTAGATTTGTAACGCAGAGAAAGAATCATCATAGAACAAAGCCATAGATGTGTGGAGAATCAAAAGTTATATCGATTAATGTATGTCCGTCCGTTTGTATATAAGATAACTCAAAAATACATTACCCGATCCCGATTTTGATGAGTTGGTTATTCCTTAATTCGATTTGGTATTGCATTTCAGAAAAATTGGCTAGGTGAGAGCAAAGTTATAAAGCAAAAACCAGGCTAATCAGAAAGAGTTTGCAGCAATTTTGTTTAAATTATTTACATGAAAACTAATAAATAAATTAAATCAACTTTTTAGAATAGATTTATGTTATTAGGAGGGCACAGGGTATCTATAAATTACAGCAAATTTGAAAAGAAGGAAAATTATGAAATGTTTTTAGTTTTGGTGGTTTTTTTTTAACTACGAGCCTCATTTCTACCATAGGGAATCAAAAAATGTTTGTTAGGTTTTTTTATTGATTTTTGATATTTTTTTCAATAAAATTATTAGTATGCCGAAAACAGAACTATAAAGCTTCTAAATAATTACTTTGTTTTTTTATTAAAAACCACTCAAAACATTGAAACTTCTTGCAAAAAGGAAATATATTTTTATTTCTTGCTTAACTCTTGTAAAACTTCGTTGATCCCAAAATTTCAAAATCCGATCATGTTTACATAGTCTATTTGGCACGTGAATATAGGATTATTCGTAAAATAGTTCCAGGTAACCCTTGAACGTGATAAGAAATCCATATGTGGAGTCGTCATCGAATTATATGAACCCCGTTCACAGTCCAGTTATTCTTTTAGGTTTATATTATAAAGAGCTTTCCATAAATATTTTCAAGTCCATTTAAAGCAGATATTTTACAGTTATTTCGATTCTAATTTTTGATATAGAACATTTTCAATTTTCGTATTCAATAAATAATTACTGCTACTATTGTTGAATAAAATAAACTAATAGAAAAGTCAATAAAATGTGATTTAAATCTGAGCTCTGTCAACAATCAGTGTAAATATCATCAAAATCACTAAGAATGTTATGTGACTCTTCTACATAATCAAAATAAAAATTTCTGAAGTCATAATGGTTTCCACCATTGTTTGTTAGTTGTCGTGAACCACTCCAAAGAATTTACTATATATTCTGTTGTTCTAAAAAATCGATATTTACGTTTCAGTACTCTGTGCTGTTTAGCTACCAAAAAGTCTGTGAGTATCCAATAATTTTTTGTGGTACTCAATTTTTGCCCATAACTAATCATGAAAGGTTTACAATATTTAAAAGATTTGGCTATTGAGAAGGCAGAGATTCTTTTTTTGTTATTTCTATAAAAAGTTCTTTAAATTGTGAAGAAATATGCAGCTTACAACTGCAGGAACACCCAAAAGTAGTTAAGAGTTTGCTGTCTCAATAACTGTAATATTAAGTAGAAACAACACGCTATTCCCATATCCGCATCTACATGAAGTTAGTGTCCTTAATATCTGGTATGAAATCAAAATCTCTACTAACTAAATTATGCAATTGTTCACTTTTAATTAATCTAGGATTTAAATACATAAAATTTGACTACATTTTATATGAACAGGATACAGGAAAAAGGAAACAAATTTTTTGTGAAATTAATGTATAATGCAATATTCTTTTACAAGGGTAATTTCATCGATTTTCTTGTGCTTTTCAAGTACTATCTGCTTTTTTATGGCGCTAAAACCTAAATTATAATCCATATACTATCAAAATTTCGTCTCATTTCATCTCAAGAATTTCAGTCCATTAGGTAATAAAAACTATATAGCTGCAAGGAATTTACTGACATAGTTTTTTGACTTTCTAGATTCAATTTCAAATTTCTATAATTACCTTAGTCCTATAGAGTTTCCTGCTTTATAGTGATTTTAAAATAGCGTGACTTCAAATGGAGTAAGTTCAATATCTTCAAAATACCCAATGTACCTAATTACATTTACCGACCACGCAATATTTTAATAATATAAAATGTTAGTGCTTATAAATGATGTTCGTACTTCATGTGCATTGAAAAGCTGTAGAAAGCATGCATCATTTTGTGGGTTCTATCTCGAAATAATTGGATTTCACAGGCTAACCGCAACAGTTCAAATTAAGATCTGTCAAAATTATTAATTATAAAACCCCAGGGGAAGAGAAAACGACAGAAGAATGAAGTAAATGTTATTCTTATCGTACAGAGAGATTATATCTATGCATATAAAATGTACTCCTATAATATTGTTCCAAATATAAATTGCTTTTTAGAATGAAGTTTATGAAAACCGACGAGGTCAGTAAATAGACCTTCGAAAAAACGGAAATACCTAACATTTCTTCTCCATTATTTATATACATAAATATATATACATATATAATTCTACATTATAATTCTGGCCCTTCAAGTCTACAATATTATAGTTAAATTGTTATTTAAGGATTCTCTCTCGCATAAACATTGTAGCACATGAGTATAGAAGCAGGGGTTAATACTCTTTGGAGCTTTTAATGGGTAACAATTTTTTGTTTATTCATGTTACCATGTAACCATAGAAATTTTATTATATAGTATAGCATATAATTTTTACCCTTGGCTTACGTTCAAGATTGCAATTAAGTTATAATCATTTTTAAAGTGTTGATGAGTTTTCCAACGAAAAATTTACATTAGGTATATATTTTCATCTATTTTTGGGTTCTTTAAATGTAAATTAAGTCCCTTCTCCATGATTTTATTAATATTATTTTATTTATTTTTTTTGTCGAAAGGATATATTTTACTTTTATTGAATTCAAAACAATGAAAACTTAGGGATAGAAATTTGATGGTTGAGTAAATTAAAATGCTGGTGAAATATTTATGAAAATGTATATCCTTTTTTAGATTGCATGTCGTTTACATATTTCTGATTGAATGTGTCTCGTTATACGCAATACACATCCATCAGGGTTTAGGTCTGATTATAATAGAACGAAATGGATCCAACCAATCAGTAGTTCACTGCACCATGAAGGAATCTATTGCGTCAGGGGGAGGTCAGGAGTATTAACCAATGATTTTCAAAAAATTGTCTCAGAATTTTTTGAGGATTAAAATTTCGCTTTTCCTTAGGTGTTTGGAAGGGAAAGGAAGTTTTTGCTCTGTCGTTTCAGCAACTCGATAATCACGCTTTTTATTTTTCATAACCATCAAATTTATGGTAAAATGCAAGCTTTTAATTATTTATGTTTTACGAATAGTTGTTTTTTTTTTTCATTATTCAAAAATAAATTTGATTCTGTTCTCAATTTTCTGATGATAACGATATTTTTCTCACAAACATACATGTAGGAAAAATGCGTACTAGATCAAGTCATTCCTTAAACTCTTGCGCCAAAGGCTAAGTTCTAGAAAAAGCTTTAGAAAAAGTCAGTCGTAGTAAGAAAGTCAAAAGATAAAGATGTAAGATAAAGTTGCACATTATATTTCATTTTAATAAACTAGAATCCATCAAGATTCTATACCTTTTTATAGTTTGTAATATTTTAATAAACCAGAATCCACCAAGATTCTAGTGCTTTTCATAGTTTGTAATATTTTAATTGTCAAGAATCAATTAAGAACTTGTCATTTAATAAACAAATTTAATAATAATAAAGTAGTGATTGATTGTTATTTATTTTTAACAACCTGGGGATCTTTAAATCTCCAGAAAATCCTACATTTTGGGGGCTGAAACCGAAATAGATGAAATTGATCCAATAAAGATTGAAGCCTACGATAAAAGATAAGAAAAGTGCAAAGATTAAAGACAACAGATAAAGATAAATTGCAAATTTTAAGGGCAATAAAGACAACAAAGAAGAGAATTGGAGAAATTCAACGCATAATTCAAAAGGACGCCAAGCCAGCGTCATAAAGCAGTATAAAGTCAACTTGAAAGCTTTCGTTAAAGCTTTAAAGCTGTGTAACAGAAGCCAGCAAACAACTAAAAGAGGGGAAATAGTAAAGTACACTACCAGTAAAGATTACAGAAGTCATCAAGTTCGAACAAGTATTTTTATAAGATAAAAGATATTTTTTGAAGTAAATTTTTCTTTTTTTTAAGTTGTTTTAGAATTAAATTAAGACTTTCTTTTGCTTTTGTATGAGTTTTCTTTTTTTTTGGATTGTAAAATTGTAAAGAACTTTAGCCATGGACAGAGATACGGTAATGAAAATGACAATGAGAGATTTGAAAACTGCATTAGATGAGCGATTTTTGCCGAAAACCGGTAAAAAACATGAGCTACAACGGCGACTACTGGAACATTTGAGAGAAAATGCTCTTAATGAAGCACAGAATCATAGCTCAGTTAGTGAAATTTTTAGTTTCGAAACTCCACAACCCGAAATAAGTGAACCCAGAGAAAAAGCAATGTTATTTCGTGACGTTGAAGACAAGAAATGGATACAAGAATTCGAGGACACTAGTTCATTGGTCGGTTGGGGTAACCTTCACAAATTTATTTATTCGAAAAAACTTTTAAAAGGTACAGCGAAGTTGTTCGTCAACAGCGAACATAATATCTCTGATTGGAACACGCTGAAGCAGCGTTTAATTAAAGAATTTGAATGCAAACCAATTAGTGCAGAAGTGCACAAAGTATTGAGAAATAGGAAAAAACAACCGAATGAGAATTTAAAAGAATATCTATATAAAATGATCGAGATCGGTAATCAAATTAATCTTGATGAAGAATCAGTGATATCCTATGTGATAGATGGTATTAGGGACGACAAGGTTAATAAAGTAGTTCTTTTTGAAGCCACGACTATCGAAGATTTTAAAATTCGACTGAAGGTATATGAAAAAATAAAGAATCAAGCTTGGGAAAAACTAACTAAAGTTGAACCAGAGAAAACTAAGCGTTGTGTAATTTGTGGTGAATCCAAACACAAGGCACAGGAATGTCCAAACAAAAGTAAGGGTTTTAAATGCTTTAAATGCAATACATTTGGACATCGATCGTTTGAATGCGACAAGAGAAATGAGAAAACTACAGTCAAGATAAAGCCTGAAACTAACTTAATACTCGCTAAAAGAATGACAAAAGAAATAATAGTATTTGACACACCAGCTATAGCCTTAATAGATACAGGATGTGACATAACGATATGCAGAACAGATTTTGTTGAAACATTAAACATAAAGATAATAGAACAAAATATAACATTAAATGGTCTAGGAAATGCCAAGATTAAGACACTCGGATTTTTCAAAGCCAATATAGTAATAGACAACATATGCTTTACAATTAACTGTTATGTAGTACCAAACGAAGCGATATCATATAAAATTATCATTGGAAATGATTTACTGAATCAAGCAACTTTAATAATCAATAAAAACGGAATACAATTGTATGATCAAACTAAAGTTGCCGGAACAACAGATGATATTGAAAATGAACAATTTAGCTGTCTGTACACTGAAGAGCGATCCGAAAACTCAGAATTAGTTAACATGGACCATGTGTCACTTGAAATGAAACACAAACTTAGCAATATGATCAATAACTATAATCCACGTCAGAAGGTTAAACCATTAGTAGAAATGCGAATCATTCTGTCAGATGAAATTCCAATTTTTGAGAGACCACATCGAACGTCATACAATGACCAAAAAGAAATAGAGCGTCAAGTAAACGAATGGTTAGAGCAAGGCATAATCCGTCCAAGCATATCAGAATTCACCAGTCCAGTAATTCTTATTGCCAAGAAAGATGGTACTAAAAGGCTATGTTGCGATTTTCGAAAAATTAATAAGAAAATAATCAAAGATCACTTTCCACTACCATTGATAGATGATTTGTTGGACAAGCTAAAGGATTCGAAAATATTTACAACACTTGATTTGGCCAATGGATTTTTTCATGTTCCTATCGCCGAAGAATCGCGAAAGTATACATCATTTATAGTTCACAATGGGCAATATGAATTTTTAAAAGTGCCATTTGGACTATGTAATTCACCGTCGGTATTTACAAGATTCATTACAAATGCTTTTAAAGAATTGGTTAAGGAAGGTATTTTATTAACATACGTAGATGACTTAGTCATACCAGCTAAAGATGAACAACAGGCAATAGAAAGACTTGAAAGGGTATTACAAGTTGCATCAGAGAATGGTTTAAAAATTAAATGGAATAAGACACAAATCATGAAGTCAGAAATCGATTTTCTGGGATATATCATCAAAGATGGAACAATTAAACCATCTCCGAGTAAAACGAAGGCAGTAAAGAATTTTCCAGAGGTAACCACTGTAAAAATGGTGCAGAGTTTCTTAGGTTTAACTTCATATTTCAGAAGATTTATTCATAATTACGCCATAATAGCAAAGCCATTAAGTGACCTATTAAGAAAAGGTGTCAAGTTTGAAATAACCAAAGAACATAGAGAAGCTGAAGCAAGATTAAAACAAATTCTTTCAGATGGTCCGGTACTAAAATTATTCGAGCAAAATGCGTATACAGAAATACACACAGATGCTAGCAAAATAGGTACAGGTGCTATATTAATGCAAAAAGAAAATGAAGACCAGCAGCTACACCCAGTACAATACATGAGTAGAAGAAATAACCCAGCAGAAGAAAAATACCACTCGTATGAGCAAGAAGTATTAGCATTATTAATGCTTTAAAGAAATGGAGAATATACTGTTTGGGAAAGCAAATCAAAATAGTGACAGATTGTAACGCATTTGCAAAGACAATCAACAAAAAAGATATTCCATTAAGAGTCTCAAGATGGGCAATGTATTTGCAAGATTTTGATTACGTTATCGAACATCGTTCAGGATCAAAAATGCGCCATGTGGACGCACTCAGTCGTCACATAATGATAATCAATGACACTATGACTCATCGCATACGTGAAGCCCAAGAGGAAGATAATCTTCTTAACGCTATTAAAGTAATTTTAAGAGAGAAAGAATACAAAGACTATTTCTTGAAAAACGATATTATTTACAAAGATCAGACAAACGAACTACTAGTTATCCCTACTAGTTTGGAGAATGAAATCATGAAAAGCGCACATGAACAAGGACACTTTTCGGTTAATAAAACCCAAGAGCTGATAAACAGAAAATATTTTATACCAGATTTAAACACCAAGATAACTCAGATTATCCGAAGTTGTATACCATGCATACTTGCGGAACGAAAAACTGGAAAGCAAGAGGGGTTCTTGCAAGCTATTGATAAAGAAAGCTATCCTCTGCAGACGTACCACATTGATCATCTAGGACCAATGGAACAAACCCGAAAGAAATACAATCACCTCCTAGTAGTAGTAGATGCATTTTCTAAGTTCGTCTGGATGTATCCAACAAAGAGTACATCAAGTGAAGAAGTAGTAGATAGACTACGGAGACAAGCTGCCATATTTGGAAATCCCAAAAGAATTATTTCCGATAAAGGAACCGCTTTCACAGCAAAAGTATTTCGAGAATATTGTGAGCAAGAGCGTATAGTACACTTACAAATAACCACAGGAGTACCCCGTGGCAATGGTCAGGTAGAACGCATCAACAGGATAATCATACCATTGATCACGAAAATGTCAATTCAAAATCCTCAAGATTGGTACAAACATGTTGAACGTGCCCAGCAATTCTTAAATTCGACAGCGACTAGAAGCACTAAATTCTCGCCGTTTAAAGTTTTAATGGGAATGGAAATGAACATTGCTCCTTTGCCAGATTTATCAGAAATTCTGGATGACGAAAATGTCTTAGAATTAAATGAAAGTAGAGATCAAATACGCCATCAAGCTAAAGAAAACATTCTAAGAATTCAACAAGAAAACTACAAAGGATTTAACCGACATCGAAGGAAACCAACTAAATATCAGTTGAACGAATTAGTTGCCATAAGACGAACTCAGTTTGGGTCAGGCTTAAAGATTCGTCCTAAATATCTAGGACCCTACAAGATTATCAAAGTACAAAGGCATGATAGATACCAAGTTGAAAAAGTGGGTGATCATGAAGGGCCAGGAGTAACGACTTCCTCAGCAGATTACATGAAGAGATGGAATCCATCATTCGGGGCGAATGAAGAGTCAGGAAAGCCGATTGTAGGAAAAATGCGTACTAGATCAAGTCATTCCTTAAACTCTTGCGCCAAAGGCTAAGTTCTAGAAAAAGCTTTAGAAAAAGTCAGTCGTAGTAAGAAAGTCAAAAGATAAAGATGTAAGATAAAGTTGCACATTATATTTCATTTTAATAAACTAGAATCCATCAAGATTCTATACCTTTTTATAGTTTGTAATATTTTAATAAACCAGAATCCACCAAGATTCTAGTGCTTTTCATAGTTTGTAATATTTTAATTGTCAAGAATCAATTAAGAACTTGTCATTTAATAAACAAATTTAATAATAATAAAGTAGTGATTGATTGTTATTTATTTTTAACAACCTGGGGATCTTTAAATCTCCAGAAAATCCTACATACATATTTTAAATTTATTCTAGTTTTCATTTATTTGCTCACATTATAAAACTATAGAATTGCATCATAGAATTTCTATGGTTTTGAATTATAGAATATAATTTGAATTTGCAACAAAATTATGAAAAAGTTTCCGCAATCTGTTGTGAAAGGAATAATAAATTTTCGGTTTTAAACGAAATTTTAACATGCTGTCCAAAATTTCACATTAAAAACTCAAGCGCAGTATTAATACAGTAGACCTCTTACTCTATGTGCCATTACCAAATTTTTCTTGTCTGATATTTTTATTGCACCACATCATCTAATTTTAAGTTTTTGTGCAGGGCATTACATAGCATGTAGTATAAATTACGAAAATGCCTTTCGAAAATCAACAACCACTGATAAGTATTCGTTTGCTTTTAGTATTTATATAATTAGATTGGCTTGAAATGTAGGAAAATAAAAAAAGGAGAAATAAACATATATATTGAATTATTTTACTACTTGTTATCCACAAAACCCTTTTTTCGCTAAAAATCTTTATTAATCCACTTGTTCTTTCGTCCACCAAATTTATTTACTAATAGAGCTGGAATCGTTTATCTCTTTGAAATAAGAAAAGAACGGAAAAATTCAAATATCTTTTTTTCTACTTATGTTTGTATAGTCCATTTGCTATTGCTGTTTTTTTATTACTAATATATGATACAATATTAATTAGATCCACCTACAATAAAATAACATATATGTATATTGTAATATTTATAGTGTATATATATATATTTTATTTTAATAGCATGAAAGTCTTAAAAACCGCTTGCCATCTAATTTATTTTCGTCATAGATGTAGTTCGAACAAGGGAATAGTTTTTCTAGGAAAAATTTTTAAGAAATCATATCAAAAATTTTGCTTGTAGGGTGAAAATGCAAATTTCCACACGGGCTTCTTGTTAATTTATATAACTTTGATAACTGACGTCAATCTTTAATGGCTTTAGAAATCAAATTATTAATCATGTAAGCTAGTATATACAGTGTTGATATGATTTGAGAAATTTATGTTCGTGGAATAAGTAATTTTTTATTAACAAATTCATAGTTATGATGACAGAATTGATTTATTTTGAAATAATTCTTATTAAGCGAAAACAACTAGTGTGAAAAATGTTGTAGCACATAATTCGTTATTATAACATTAGTTAAACATTTATAAATTTTTAGATTTCATCCAGCATACTGTTAACATCCGTATGTTAACGTTACTAGCTTTTATAATTTGTCTACTCTTTAATTCGATACTACACTTTCACTTTATTGTTGGCGACCAACTCACCGCCGGGCCCCACGTAGAATTACACCCGGTCTTTCTCCAGCGTAACGCACTTGCTGGAACAGTCGTAATATCCATTGCGCGCGACCAAACCCTTCGACTATTACTGAACGACTGACTGACTAGCAAGCGCAAGGACATACCAACTAACCAGCTTCTGCGTTACTTTTTATAACAGAGTGTATCCTACCTCGACGGTGAGCTGCCTTAAAGCAGAAGTGTCTACATTTACAACAGTCAGGGCTTTCGACTGTTCTTATTTTTTTTTCGCCGTTAACAATACAACTTTTTATAAAAATCCTTTTTTCAAAACGAACTGAGAAAACAGGCAATTAAGGCAGCTACAAAAGTCGATTCGCTTATTTTTACGCTCCGATGGCACAGCGACTGTAAGAATGGTAAAGCCAATACATTTTTGAATTCTAGAACAATTTTTATGCTACGTACTTCGAAAGGTGTATATCTAGATTTTGGTGCACTCATTCTTAAACTTGCAAAACTGAAATGTGAAAATATGACTTCAATATGATTTGAACTCAACATCCCTCTAACAAGAACGAGACTCTACAATCGAGCCAATGTCCGCGCTTCCTTAAACAATTCAGTTTCGTCGCCAAACATTAATATTAAATTATGTATGAAAATTATTAGCTTTTTTAATCGTTTTAAATAGAAAATATTTTATTATTTTATTTATATTTTTCAACCGTTTTTACTTTAAATTTTACTATGGGTTTTTCCCCTAAGCGTGCCTTATAAGTATAATTAGAAATTAGACGACAACAATGACCAAATGGGATTTTTTCAGTTTTTATATATACGTAATACATAATATGTATATAATATATTAATTTATATTGATATTGAAACATTTGTTAAACAAACTGCGTCATTTCCGGATTTGCAAATTCAAAAATATTCAGCAGAAGCTAAATGACATAATCTGACGATATTCAGCAAACACCTCATGACAACAATTTTATACAGATTTTAATAACTTTTGTCGTCTGGACATATTTTTATTTTTTATATTAAAATGAGTACGTGACTGGATACATATATTACGGATTCCAATGCATCTGCTGACATACAATGAAATCATGAAAGCATTTCTACATGCGACAAATGATAAACAGAATACTTTTAGTAATATCACAACTATTGTTAAATACTATCTAGCTAGAATTTCCACTGTCTATGAGTAAATGTCCTATGCAGTAAATGTCTTCTATTTTTTTTTATAAATTGTTCTATATAGAACCTATAATTTTCCAAACGTATACTCGTATGTACTCTATATGTATGTACATCATCAATAATTATCAATAAATAACTCATTCTACTCCATTCAAATACGTATGATATAATATTTCCGATGGGATAAATTCGCGTAGACAACAGAAAACGGGATTTAGTTTCCATTAATTGAACAATGTTTCGTGTAAACAGTTTTTGAGTGATATATGAAATCATAATGAAGTAGAAGAAGTTTATTGTTATTGCTTAGGCCCAAATTGTTTATGGTTGTATTTACTCTATATTTTTCATTTGCACGATATCCATATGTTATACTGCTGATGGTTTATTACCATTGACGTCAGTTGATGCTGCGCTGAAGGAATTCTTTTGTTGGTGGTGAACTTTTTTCTGTTTTTTTCATGATATAAATTGACGAGGACAATATAAAACATCCATTCATTGTTAACACGCGTTTATTAGGATGACCACGTGAACAATAGCAAAATGTATCGCTTAATTTTCCCCTCCAAAGGGAATTCATGTCGTTCATAGAATTTAATAACTCTATATTGAAATAATAGGCATATAGTTATGCATACGTGAACAAGGATATTTTGTGTGTATTGAAGAATTAAGGTTTCGTTTTAGAATTCCCGTCGACTTTGGAAACTTAAAACTATCATTTTAATCGTAAATGCAATGATTAAACATAAAGTTGTCAATCGTAACCAATTGTCTAATTTCAGACACCAAAATAAATTCTCTCCAACATTTGTTATAATGGATTTAATCGGGCTCTGAATGGCTCATATGATCTACTGTGTTGGCTCATATTAACACTACTGCGAAGATTGTGAATTTCTTCTAATTATAATAATATGATAAAATATAAAAATTGATAGTCGAAACTCTATCTGTAATCAAAAAAGAGAATTCAAAAATTATTTCATTTAAAATTTGAACGTCAAAAAAAATCTTTTTAAATTAATAAGAAAAGACAGAAAAAAATGTTTGAAAATTGAAATGCAATGTGCTCGTATAGTTAAAATCATTTTGGCATTTTCCTGATTAAATTATGTTCTCTTTTAAAGTTGATGAGCTTTTCACATAATTTGATTTCCAATAAAGAAATGTTGGTTCATTTTGCAAAAAGCAGAACGAAAATGTACAAGTACTAAATTGAATCAGAGATATAGAACTTCAATTCAACGTCCATCAATTCCTTTATGATAAAGTTGAAGAGGCGTCAAATCCGATGACACATAACTTGGGGACTATTTATATGGGAAAATATGTATTAAATGAAAACAAAGAAATATCATTTTCCTATAAGCCGTAGTAAAAATTTTCCATTTTTTTTTTAAATATGTTAGTCTATAGTGAATAGAATATTTTCTACATTTTCCCAAACCAAGATCATTTACACTATACTATTGCTATACAACCTTCTAATAGTACATTTTTCATTTTATGTCTAAACCCATAAAATTTTCATTTTGAAATTGTCCACTATGGCAGAGAGTATACGTATATAGACACTATCCATTGAATCTATATGCAACACCGGGAATTCCCTGTTTCTATTCTCAATGGTCTTTCGAGAATCTGTTCTATGACAAACAAACAAACAAAAATCACTGACAAACAAGCAACTTTTCAATTTTAAAATTTTTAGATATTGCAGCATATACTTATGTATATTGTATTAGAGTGTGGTAAATCAATAGAATGATTTGGTAATGTGGGATGGGGCATCAGAACAAATCAAATGTTCTTCGAAATGGGTTTAGATATACTTTGGAAAGGTTTTGCGATTTTAAAGTAAAATTGTATGAATTGATTGGATTGCTATATTCTATTAGAGCAAAAAAAGAAAATCTTGATAAATTAAAACAGTATAAAATTGGAACATGAATTTGTCATTTTCCAATCGTACTTTGTCTCATAAAAAATCACATTATTTTTTTATAATTCCATTTGTGTTCCGGCGAAAAATTGAAATTTTTTTCTAATTTGTTTTAGTAATTTAATCAACGAATTGCATATTGACAATTCCCTGGCCTATATTAAAACAAATCCATATTGTATTATTTGAACTAAATAACAAGTTGTCTCTTTTTAGTACGTTGGATTAACACAAATCGTTGTAAATATAGGACCAATTAAGTATTAGAACAATAACAACAATGTCATCTACTATTGTCATATATATAAAGATAATCCGGTCATAAGCTCAACTATAAAAACCATTAGACTAGATATACATATGTAATTCATTTCTTATGTTTGTACTCGTGCATATTTATGAAAGTATGTAGTTTATATGGAAAATTATGTTCCAGAATGTTTCCTTCAATTAATATAATTGATTGTTGGATAACTATACTTTCGACAGATTCTATTAAACGCAGTCTTGACAGTGATTTTCATTAAATAGTAGTGACTTTTTTCTTTATCGTTTTTATTTTTCGTTTCAAATAAACTCTTCACCACAACCATTTCAAAAGAGCTATTTTAACTGAAATGCTGTCTTTAAGTGGTTCGTGATTTGTGATAATAGCATAAGAATTTTTATTCATTTCTTTTAGCTTAGAATTTCGTACATTATAGAAGATCATGGGCTTGAATAAGTTTAATGTCTATCTGCATAATATATTTTTGTGTCAAATCAGTTTTTCTGTTTGGTGCTTTTTTCATCAACAGTAAAGTGAATTTCGAAATTCAACAAATATTTGATTAAAAACGATTAATCATATAATTTTTATCAATAAATCATATTTTTCGGATAAATATTGAAACTGAAGAAGAAATGTTTTTCTTTAAATGGTATATACCGAGTGTATCATATGGTTCATTCTTTTATGAAATGTATAAAAAATTCGTCCAAATTAATATCCCAGCGAAATAAATATCTTGTCCTTTGGTGTGCAGTATTCTGAGTTTGTTCAAGTTATTTAGGCAGCACACTATATAATCAAACTTAAATTCCAAACGAAGAATATGATTGAATTTTGACCCAATAGATAGCACAAATTGTAATGTTGAATAAATTAGAGAAACCCTTAGCGGCACAATAGTACAGTACAACAGTACAGAGTAATGTATGATAAACGAAATGGGAATATCTCACTTTGTGAAATGTTTTGATTGCCACATTTTTTGAATTGATGGAAAATAATCGGCGTCATATTTCTTATGTGATGTAATAAATATTTTTACAATGTGCAGGATAACCGTTTGACCAGTGAATAGTGTTGCAATTTTGGTGTTTCAACTTTTGTTTTATCCACAATAGGGTACAGCCGTTTTGGAGAATTGTACACTAACCTAAAGTAAACCGCCGGAAACATTAGAGGGAACAAACGATGCAATCAAACGTGCAAAATTCTGTCGTCGTTTTAGTTTTATTGGGTGCGATTTTGGTAAAATCTTCAGCTTTGTATGGAAAATCTTCATTTGGACAATTAAGACCATGCATACAGTCTTGACTGTGTCGTATATTTTCTAAATAATCCAAGGATCTATTTCATCTTTTTCATAGATCCAAAAAAGTTCAGAAATTATTAAGTATTTTATTCCCAATATCCGGCAACATCCAGTTTCGATAACTTTTATATATATAATAAATTTATTTCTTAAATTGAATAAAAGGACAAAAAAAGTTTAAAATTTATCCAGAAAATAAAATAAAAATAATTGATTTTATTGCAATTCAAAAAATACCAAATTATCCCAAAAAAAACAAAAAAGAAAAAAGTTTTAAATGATCCTAATGTTTTATATCAATTTCGTTTAATTAATAAAAAAAGTTCGACAAAAATTTCCAGTTCTGCAGAGACAAAGTTTTAGAATGCTTTTTGGGAAAAGGTTTTAAAACAATTCTGTTTTTTTATTATTCTTGAAATTTTTCTTTTTCTAATTAGAAACCAATTCCTAGAATTTTTTATTCTTCGAAGATAAACTTTAAATTGATGACGTACGTTCAGCAAACGTTTACTACATGTTTTCAAAATTAAATTCGTTACATTAGCAAAATATGAAATATTTTATATTTTTAGATTTTCCACAATCGAAATACTAACACAAACATTTTCATATCGTTCTTGTCCGATAATTAAATTCAAATTAGGTGCCTACAAATGCCTATGGGTTAAAACCTTAATTTTAGGTTTACCACAAACCCTTTAAAAAAAAAACTTTAACTATTCAAGTTGATTGCTACAATCATGACGTTTGAATAACTACTTGTATATAATAATTCTAACATTGGTTTCGAAAACTTTAAAAAAAGTTTAATTTTGTGCTTAACTCTTTTGATTAATAAAAATTTATTAAAATCACGCACTTTGTTATATGTATTTAGAAAATGAATTATTAAGTTAAACAAATTTTAATTAAATACGTAACTTATTCGTTTTATGAATTAAATATTAATATAAAATTTTTAGAATCCATATTCTATGACAAAAATGCGGCAGGAAAACATTCAAAACTAATAATATTTCAACGTTTTTTCTGCACAACTTTGTTTCTTCTTTCTCAAAATTGTTCTAATGCACAAATAACATAAAACTATGCAAATTTTATTTAAATTGGTATATTAGTTTTAAAAGGACTTTAAGAACGGACTTATTTTTTCCTACAGCTATTTCTTTCTACACTATACTTGGCCGATTTTATTGAAATTTAACATGATATTGTGTATCTATATAGTGAAGCCATGTAAATAATTCAAATAAAATTACTATACAAATTTTGCAATTAAATCGGAAAACGGTAAAAAATTAACGACAAACTTTCTGGTTGCCCTGTTTTTGCTTTATAATTTATCTTCCAACGAGCCGATTTTGCTGAAATACAATACAAAATCAAGTTAAGGACGAACAAACTCATATTTTAAATTTCATCCAAATCTTTTGGAATTATTTTGTAAAAATCGATATAGCTTTTGACAACTATACCCTTGAAACCTTTTCATGATGATTATTTTCTATAAGTTACAAATGTACTATAGTGGCAAAACTAATTAACCCGTTGGTAGTACCTACCGTAGGCTATAAGTATACATATGTATGTTAAAGGAGCAGTAATGATCATACACAGAATATCTTCAAGGGTAAGCTTCATTTTCTAAGAGTACTTAATAGTTAAACTATCAATTTTAAATCAAATCAAATCAAATTATTACCCAATGCCAATATGTGAGGTATTTCATTTCGCATTTTGACTCCTTATTTTTTCAAGAGTTAATTGAAAATTTCAAGCTAGATGCGATTTCTTTTATAATACATTATTATTATTTCATTGGGATGACACAAAATGTTACATATTATAAGTTTTCATTATATAAACTATAGAAATAAAAACTACTGCAAATCATTCCCGAAAGCTTCGCCTGAAGACGAATTTCTTGGTGACAAAAGCAATTCCATTTTCACTATTTTCTAAAAACATGCAATCTATTCATTCATATAGCCAGTATAATTATGGTTCCATGAAACTGTATCGCTGGGCAAGAATTCCAGTTAGTTTCATGAAAAATCCGTTTTTTTGTTGAGAAACATCTGAGACTATGTTTCCTGAAATTTTTTATGCCTCAAATGGTTTTGTTCCCATGAAAAAGATAAATGAGGATTCCTTTTGAAACTGCTGTCAAGAATTAACTATCTTTTTTTGTCGTCTTTAGTACAATTCTGTCATCACTTTACTTTTTTTTCGCTTCGGTTTCATTGTGTTCAGTTGTATAAGTGAGAAACCTAAATCATGCAATAGTATACATACTATTCTGGTATGCACTTAGTCGAAGTGACAAAGACATGTAATAATAATTATAATAAAAAAAATAATAGGAAAAAGTTATGTGATATAAACAAAATACCGTGTTGATCGTAATATTTTTTTTTGTTTGTAAAAAAATGTTTCTATCAATTTTTATTTATCGTAGCGGCATCTTGGTAAACAGAAATTCAGACTTGAATCACTTCAATCACACCAAAGCTCCTTTATTATTATTTAGTTGTGATTTAATAGCTTAATAGCTTAAATTATATTTGAATTTTGAGTACCATAATTTTTTAGTTATTAATTGTTTTCTTACCTATTTGAGAAAAACACCCCTAACTTTTGTGGTGATATAATTGTATTAAAAAATTGTTATGTTTTTCCATATACAACATTATGATTTTATATTCGGCACTCTACAGTACATCCAGCTTTTATGTGTTTCGAAATTATAACAAAATATGGTTCATACTGAAAAAATAAGTTTTCAAAAAAAAAGCGTCACGGAGGTTACCCTCTATCTACACCGATACTTTAAACTTTAAAGTTTCGTAACTTATAATTAAATTTCTTTATGCCTAACAAATAATCATCATTTTGTCGTTAAATTAATTCCATATAATTTCCATTTCTCTTTTTTCTGTCGTTTCAGGTAAGCCGCAATGAGATGATAATTAATGTGTGAGCTAAAAGGACGTCGGGACAATAACCGTTCTGTGACAGCCGAAAAAGCGACTCTAATTAGATGGATTTCAAACATAAAGAGAAAAAATAAACCATTTTTTTTTACTTTTCATTTTTGCGTATATAAAAAGTGTGTTCAAATTTGAATAATTATTAAGAATAAAAATAGGAAATACGAGAAACGAATTCTTTCTACTAACACAAAAATAATCGCATATCGGAGTGTTTTTCTTCTGTTAATTTGGGACGGTGTGTTTTGAAAAAAAAAAATAGATTTTTTAAAAAAATTAACAAATCCTACGATTCTCGAAAACAATTATAATTATATTAATTTTTAAAGTGCACGGTTGGTTTTCGAATGGCCTCGAAGCATAATATCGATTTATGTCTTCGTTGTCTTTTTCGAAAGCGCTAGCAGTCATGAGGATCACTGCCCCTCTTCGGGCTCTTGTGGTAGCCCATCTATTTTCTTTTGTCGCACCTGCTGGAGGTAAGTACACTTTTTGACTAAAATAATTTTTCGAATCATATAATTTAAATATAGTAAATTCTACGAACGTGTGAAAATTTGTAAAACATTTAGAAACCAAAAAAAAAAATAACTTAACCTTTTTTCGGGCTCTTCTTTTCACCAAAGACTCAACACAACTTTTATACAATAATAAAAAACTTAAGATTTATTTTCTGTTTTTGATATCAAACATATTCTTTTGTTCATTTTGATTCATTTTAGGAATTTCTTCTCCATTAATTCATCTTTCTATTGAAAGCATTTATCTTGGTTCTAATCATAAAAAAAAGATTTGGTCGTAAGCTATTTTAGCTTATTAAAGAGCCCATCCAGGCCATGTACATATATACACTTTTAACATATACAGTAGAATATATTTTCCCATATATGTATATTTACAGGAATTTTCTAAAAACATCCCTTATCAGTAATTAACTTGAAACGCTTTTGTTATGCGGTCATAAATTTATCACGACAACCATCTTAATTACATCAGCCCTTAAGTTTTTGATAAGGGTTAAGTGGCACATTTAATCATTTTGGGAGTTCATGGTCAGTGCCCATTAAATAATTCATCGATGGTTAATAATGTACGAAAACTTTCACACTGAACTTTAGAATACATAATAAAATAAAAATATCAAAAATAATGATTTTCTACCAAAAACAAAGCCAGGAAATTGAAAATTTGGTTTAAGTGTTTTAATGTGAAATGTAAAACGAATACACTTTAATGGAGGAATTTCTTTCAGTTTGCTTCTGTTTTTCACAAAAATTTATTATGACAAAATTTCTTTCATAAAGAACATTTTCAATTTTCTTTGATAAATTTAACTCTTTTCATATATCTGTGTCAAGTATTATTTTTCTTCTTCCTAAAGTTTATATATATAATATGTTTAGATGTGTATATACATAAGTATATAGAATTCTTTTATAGCGACTTTATATATATATATATAATATGCATAAAAATAGGATAATGAAAATAGGATGGAATGAAAACCATTTTAGAAAAATTTTTAAACCTGTCTCAAATTTTTTAATTGTGATAAAATACGAATGCAACAAACAAGTTCTACTTTTCAAAATACAAGAAGTTCTATGCGAGTGCAACTACCATTCTAGATTTTCATCATCTCTTTACTTAAGTAGGATTTCTGGTTCTCTTTAAGTTATCCAAATTTGTATGGACGTAGTAAATACTTTGGTAGTCATGAAAGTTTCGAGTAAAAGCCAATAAAATTTTAAAAAGATAACTTTTCAGAATTATACATTTAATGCAATCGTCTTTCTTTAAAAAAGCGAAAGAAATGTTTCCTTTTGAAACAATATACTGTAGCATGATAGCAAAGATAATGCATCTTGGATTATAAATGATGATAGTATATTAAAAAATTTTCAAAGATTTTCTACTTCATCTATGATCATCATTAATACGGCATTACGTACTTCTTAGTTATGTCATAAATTACCGATGATTAATCATACCAAATTGTGCTGTCTTGAGTATATTTCTAGTCGCATGATGAAACCTAATTTGTGGGTATTTCACTATTAGCTGGCTATTTACGCTAGACTTTCACTATATCATCTAGTTAGATATGAAACTAGAAGTCTGAAACTTAGGGAATCAAACTTTGGAATTTAGCCGATTTTTATTTAAGAGTATAGACTTTTAAGTACATTTGGAAGATATACTATTCACTTGACGAAAAATGATTTTTAACATTTAATGCCTTCATTTTATAATATAGTATAAATTACTGATATATTATGTGCAAAAATCGGCCTATTTTAAATTAAATACCATCTTACTGGGGTTCAGTTCGTCCAAATCTTACGCTTTGAATAAATTTTATAGGTTTTCATATTCAACAAAAATGTTTTTCATTATTTTGTTTCCTTCAAGTATCACGTGCTTCGTTTCTTATTATATTATATCCCTAGTAACATTTTTAGTAACCGCTACGTGCCAGCTACTTGTTCACATAGCGCCACTAGTGGCAGAAACGTGCCAGCGACCAAAAATGCTAGTTGGAATATTTATATTTATGTTATTATATTGAAGTTGAACAAAATTGATGCAAGAGTAGTGATATATTGTAGTTATAGAGCTATACATTTTGTCGTTTCATGCTTTGTTGTTTACCATAGTTTTAATTTAAAAATTAATTGCCTCATTTTAATAAATAAAATGTGATATACATATTTATGTCATCGTTTACCGTTTGCAAAAATTATTGGTTAATTAAAAGCTCTTAACCGATTTCTTGCGAACAAACTATTTCAACACAAACTTTTCTATTTCTAACATTTGAATTCAAAAATGAATTATGTGATCCAGAAGAAAAGGGAATTAAATAAAGAAAAATCGCAAAACACCCCAACGGGCATGAAAAATGAAATACAAAAAAATATAACAGATTTTCTAGAGAAAAATCCGACTTTCAGCACCTTTATTGCATAAAATTCCAATAAGCTGAATAAATGTGATCCAATAATATTTACGAGGAGCAGTAATAAAATTCGGAAACTGTAGGCAATCAAAAAAAGGGAAAACTTGAATTGAAATCGATGTCAGAGAAGTACGGTGACATGCTGGAAATTTATGTATTATGAGTCGAATGTGTTTATGATTTATGTCCCCAATCAGTTTTGTCATTGCCTGAAGGTTCGAATAGCTTTAAAGATATGTACGTACTTTTTTTATGGAAAACCCTCGAACAACTATGAACTGAAAGTAGAACGTAAAAAATATTATGGCATTTTATATTATATTTTCGAGACTCCTTTTCATTTCGATATCGTTCAAATGCAATGACATCCAATTAAAAAGCTCAACCCATTGAATGCTTTCTGTAAAAGAAACGATTGATTTAAAATCGATGAACAGTGAATTTTTATAGTTAAGGATTTGTGACTTTATTGATCCACATTAAAAATTCAAGCAAAAAAGGTCAATTTCAATAAGTTGTACGTGTATTTTCATGTATACATATTAATGTCTACATAAAAAGAACGTAAATGCAAACATAAATTGAAGTCCAGCTACATCAGATGCAATTCTTTTTAATTTCTGTATATTACTCGAAAGGTCAAGTAGATCTCTCTTTTATATATGTACATATTATACAATATTATTGGATAGCAAACGAAAAATTTGTGATAACTTGACATTTTGATTACTGGATACATGGCTAGGAACGGTTTGAAGTCCTAAAAGTTCTTTTATGGTAATGCATTTATGGAGAATAATTCTTCAAAATAAATAAATATATTTGTGAACAACATAAAGTTCTTGCATATTAATAGAAATGCTGAAATAAATTCGTATTAATGTAGTTTTTTTTACAGCAATAAAAGAATACATTTACTACCTCATGCTTCAATAAAGAGAAAATATTTTGTTATTTTGTGAAATAATATACTTTCATATGCTTTCTTAATTTTGTTATCTAATGGATTACATTGAATTGTTTGGCTACTCCAAGCTGGGACAATTCCATCAATGCCAACATTTTTTTATCACATTTATAGTCATATGTACATTACGGTGATCTTAGCTGTATGTAGAAACTTTATTTTAATTTAATCTTTACCGACACCTCTGTAATTGGTTCCATTTGATGAAAAATAATCTGATAGCATTTCTGGCCTAAGTTATACTGGACGTCCCGCATTCAGATAACAATCTCGAAAGAGCTGATATTTGCATCATTTTAAGCTAAAGTTTTGTAGTTTCCGTTTAGGTTTTCCAGATATAAGGCTATGTTTACTAATATAGATTACAGATATTTATTGAAACCATGATAGTAGAGTAACCTATATTAGGAATTTGCAGATATTAGACTTTTATTAAATTCTATTATAGATGAGGAGTTCAACATCATACTTGGTTCCACTATACTATAGTAATTGAATAGGCAAGTTTTGATGTATACTGTACCATCTCAAATATTATTTCCAAGATGTGCAGTTTCCCGAAACATATTTTAAATTGTTCGTCATTAAGTTCTTCATAAATGCAGGCATAGTTGACCTCAACCTGGAAAATTAAAAACCATATTTTATAATGAAATATATATATATACAGATTTTTGCATAAATATTGTTTGAGTAAACCGTAAAATCTGAAGTGGCTGAACTGACTCTTAAATGTTGGCGAGTGTTCAAACAAATTTTTTCCCCCTTCAAACTCTGTTTATATTCCAGAATTTCTGGAAATTATAAAAAAAACTGTATTAAGAGAAATGAAAAAGAAAAATTTTGACAACAATTTTATTATGAAAATCGACTGAAATTTCCAGTAAAAATAAATGAGATAGCAATATTTTATATAGTTTTTGATTCTGTCCTTATTGCTGACTACAGAATTTTCCAACATTGTTGCAAAACATAGTATTTCCTTAATATCCTGTTTAAACCTTTACATTCCTTTTATAAATTCCTACATCACTCAAACTTAAGACAGAATATTTCAAAAATTGCTTTAAAACCGAGTTTTTAACTTGATGTCCTGTTTTATCTTATCCTCCTTTTTAATACTGTGGAGTGAATGGCCCCCATCACATGAACCTTAATACCTAATTTTTTAATTGTTTTTAGCATTTTGGTTGTTGTTTATACTATATGTAGTCTGTAGAGGATAAAGCAATTTTATTAGGGACCGATACACATTTTATATTTTCCCCAATGATTCGAGTTTATTTTGAATTTTTGTCACGGATCAATATTGTTATATGTATATCAGAAAATCCTAATTATTACCTTACAGTAAAAGAAGAAAAAGCAAAAATTATGAATTATAGTTTATTTGACAACAGTAAAAAGAAATTTTTTGTAATATTTGGCATTTTGTGATATACATATAAATGTTAAATTTATTCCTTCTTCAAGTTAAATTTATTCGATATTCATGTAAAATGAAATTATGCAAGGGAGAACATTTCCATGAACAAAAGCAGAGGATTAGGGGTAGTGTAATGAAACTGAATAAATAAATAAGTACGTTCTAGTTTAGTTATAGCCAAAATCTGTGATGAAAAGTTTTATCGTGTGTTGTGACTTTTAAACCTACCTGCCTACCTACCACTCGAAGTTTTAGGCCGATCGAAGCCAATTTTTGATAGAATGGTTATTATGTAGAAAAAATTCCTAACAATTTTCATTCAAATTGCTTCCAAAATATATCCGCAATTTTGCATACACAGAGATGGATATAGATTGCATAACATTACTTGGAAACAGCTTCGAATTTTTTGAAACAACGACATTGCAAGAACACTAACTTATATATTCTGTATAGAAATTAAAAATAAGGTATTTTTATAGTAGTAAAAACATGGACAGAAAGCATTCCTGGATAAACAGACTCTTGTTACGATTTTCTATATTTTTTTCTCATTTTTAGGGCCTGCAGCTGGGTTCGATTGAGCATATATGCAGGTCTCTTATAACATGACAGATTGATGGAAAGCAGAAAACTTTTTTTATACGAAAGGTTTCTTTTCTAGCGGTACTCTCAATTTAAATCAGCGACAAAGTTTCTTCAGTGATCAATGTTGAAATTGGTTAAGAATGAACTTACTCCAGCTTGGAACATTTTATTGAAAGCAAAGAATTTTAAAGTCTTTGGTGAAACCTTAAAATCAATACAAATTTTATGTTCCTTCAAATCAAAGTCAAATTAGTCTCCCACTGGTATTTTAATTATGCATAAGTATGGTACCTATAATAGAGAACTTTTAATTTATTATTGTCATACTTTTTATTTATGGGTTTCACGATTACAACATCTGTATGTATATAATTTCATATTATGCAGAAGACAGTATATGGAGCATTTTTCAATACTTCCTTAAAAGCTAACCCGCAATTTACTGTCAAATATTCCTCTCAAGCTGCTTTGGTAATATTTAACTAAAGTTTGTGAAACTGGTCTATAAACCAAAGTAATAGTTCAACAAAAGAAAGGGTACTAAAACCTGTGTGTCATTTTTTTTTGTTACTCACAATTTCATGTGGAAACAAAAGGATTTTGGGATATAAAATTTCCCCATACAATTTTTATGGAGCCTATTTTGTATAAAATGAAATATTGTTATACAAAATCTTTTCGTACATTTTTTTTTTCTTTACTGAAACTGTATAGTTTAGGGATAAATATATTTTATCATAATATTTCCACTTAAATAGGGAAATAAAGGAAAAGTGAAAATCCTTAATATAAAATTTGCTATCATCCGGAATTTTCGATCTTATATAGAGTTTCTTCTGTTTTCACACAAATATGAGTTTTATAATCTGTTTACGGTTATTTTAATAAGAATATAAGGCGAAAACTTTTCCCAAAACTTTTCTAAGCGAAAGTTTCAATGTTAAAAGACGCAATATTTAAATTTACACAAAAAGTAACTTATTAAAATAATGTTTTATGGATTTTAATGATATTAAATACATTTTCATTGATTAGATTATATATATTATAGGTATATAATACAAAGAAGATATAGTAAAAGATGAGGGTTGGGTTTGAATTTAAATTATACATTTTTTTTGCCTATGCTTAATTTAATGAAAGATTTTCGAGAATATTTTATGGAAAACTTAATTAAATTCAAAAATATTTTAATTCAAATCAAAAGTAAATATTTTCATCTAACATATACGAGTATAAACTATAAATTACGTAAATACAATATAACAAATAGCATATTTAACATTAATATGAATTTAAAGCTTGTCGGTTTACACCAACTATATCTCCGAAAGCAAGATAGTTTTGAAACAAGGTCTCTACGGATTTCAAAGAAATACGTGTACACTTTGTTAACTGTAGATTTTATTTTCATTTTAATTATTGTAATTTGTTTTGGGTGATGGTGTAACTTTTTCGAAGGTTTTCATAAACCGTAAGATATTTGTAAGAAAATTCATTATGTGTGTGAAATGTTATAATAGAAACAGCCGCAATCAGTGGAATCAACACGATTTAGCCGTGTAAATCGATACTATAATGTAATAAAAATCTTACCCGATAAAGCAAATAATTAAAGGCCATTGGATGTAAATGAGCTTTAATTATCCTTTAATTTTTAAATGGTTAAGAATGTTATTTTCCTTTAAATATGTGGATTTAAGGTTATGATATATCCTCCCCAGTGAACCAATAAAATTGACACAGTGGCATGATCCAAATATGATGTTTCGGTACAGAAATTGACAGCCCTTATGCTTGCTTTGTAAGTATAGTTAGAAAAGTAAGAAGTTAAAATATATGGAATAGTTTTCATAAGAAAAGTAAGGAAAATATAAAAACTTAAAATTTTTTTAACTTTCTACCGAAATCCTTATTACGAAATGACATTTAAATTGTCAAAATAAAACTTTACATCCAGGTTGAAATACGAAAAAACATCAGGATAGATAGATAGTAGAAATTCTGCAAAGAACGAAGTAACATCAATAATGAAATTCAATTTAAAAATAAAGAATATGTTTCGAAGAAAAAAGCATTTTAAATGTTCAACTTTCATGTCTTGCATATGTGCTACTGAAATGTAGATATGTATTGGAAATGAAGTACTTTTCTGAAGGTTTTGTTCAGATCTTTGAAGAATTTCCTTATTCTTTAACATCACCATCATCATATCCGTCGTTGAGTTCCACTCCACCCAATTGAATTAGAAGATAATATTCGTCGCATTTAATTTGAATAAAAAAAAAATGTTTTATGAGTTAAAGTAACTCTGGCTGAGACACTTAACATTTAAATAATATTATATTTTTGCAGGTAAAACACTTACTATTTAATTTTCTTTATTCGCTCGACTTTCTTAAATGATGAATGCAGTGTAAAAGTCAAAAAGGTTATGAAAGACATAAATTCAATCCATCCCAATACCACCCTGTTATTATAAAATAAATCATTGCAAGTGAATAAAGTAGAATACAGTAGTTGTATGTGTTTCGGTAGCACAATCACTGTCTTACATGCAATTTAGTTTGATAAATGTTCATTTTATAGCCAAGATATAAATTGTACTAGAAAGAAAAAATAAACTCTAACTTTTCTTTCTGTATTCTTTTCTTCAGATAAATACATACATATACGAGTTTCACCCAGTTTTGTTTTTATTAGATTATTTATTAAAAGGACTTGGCTTGCGTCTATTTCAAAATGTCGCTTTTATATGCTTCCTGAAAATGTTCTGATTACGAAAAGAGAACATTAAACTATCTTTTCATTCATAATTCATGGAAATGCCATTTAAAGAAAATGTACCCTTTTTATTCGCTATAAACGGTTTATAGTGATTTTCATACTGTTTTTTTTTTTTTTTTGAAGTACTATATTAAATTTCCATTTATAATAACAGTATGGTTCAATTTACTTTGGTAGTAATTGAATAACTGAAGCTCACTTTATTATATTTTAATATGAACTATGAACTTCATATATATATATTTTGTCAGATTGTCATTTAAGAAATGTTCATTCATGAATCTGCTCTTTCTTTTCAAATACGTCTTTTAAACAAACATTTCACGGGATCCTAATCAACATAATATACAAAAAGCTTATTTATCATTGTCTCACACTCTCCAATTATAGTATAGCCTATTTGGGCTTATGTGTTAATCACTATTTTTATAGAAAGATTTTGGATCCAAAATTGAAGTAAATATATCAAATTAAATACAATTCCAATCCATACACTGAAAGAATGCTTTCTTGCATTAACATTAGAAAAAGGGATCCTTGTTATCATTTTTGTATAATTTGTTTTTGTAATACAAGCATAAATGTATAAAATAAACACTGACTACTTCAGTTAAATGAGATATTTTTTAGTCATCACGGTTTCCTTTGCCGTGGAAATTTTTCAATGACAATGTTAAAGATTTGTTGTTAAAGGCTTTTATACCATTTATTTAAGAATGAATGAAATTTTAAGGCGAATTTTAGCATTTTACCCAAAGAACAACATGTGAATTTTTCAGTTCGATAGGAAATACCATATTTTAAGAATGTGAACAAGTACATGAAATACTATACTATCTTCAGAAAACAGCAATGCAAATGGAAGCTGGAAATGATACAGTAGCATTAGAATTCCCTTCTCAAACAATCTAAGATTACGTCAATTTAATGTAATATATCGTATTTCAACAGTTTAGTCTCGTAGGAAGGTAAACTCATAAAAATTATTAGTAATATCTTATAAGACCTTCGAATCGCCGCAATTATTCAGCTTAAGATTTATCGAGTCGCGAAATGCTTTCCTACAACCAGTTGTTTTAAGCAATTAAGCTATCACTGTAATATGTTTTTGTGAAGTACAATGAAAGTGACTAAAATAGTTAGATTAAAATGTTATTGAAACTTGAATTAATATGATTACGAGTTTACATTTTAAAAGATATTTTTCCACAATCAAGAAGTATCACTTAAATTATAATTTGAAAAGGAGTACAATTGAATACATTTCTAATACCACGAACAAACTTGCCTTTTATAACTTTAATTATTTTGTTTGTCTTTTCTATTAGCTCGATTCAATGCGTCTTTTTTTGTGCCTATGTATAATGTAAGCAAGAGGTAACCAACTTCAAAGCAACATTCAACATAGTAAAATAATTAACCAGCGAGAAAGATAATACACACACACACACACACGTACTATATAACTTAATAAAACTTAATAAATTTATGATTCCTCGTATATAAAGCAGATTACGGAATAGATTTCTGTACTAAAAGGATAAGATTTCCCGATAAGTAATATCTAAGAAAGTTCGTGTATCAATGTTTTTATTCGTCCCTTATGTTACGTTTCTGTTTTGCAAGAATTATACTTTTAGAGAAACTATCTACAGATACAAAATGAACACTAATATTTTATACGAAAATAAATGTTTAAAATAGAAAAATTGAAATTATTTTGCATTTAACACTACAAATGAAGTTTCTATTTTATAAAACGCCAGTTCAGAGAATGAACTTCTAACTACTGCTCTTTAAGACAATAATAAGATTTGAAGATTATAACATAGTATGCAGTAGCTTGTAAAATCCTATTTCGGGTAATATTTTCGGGAAAAGAGTCCCTTTCAAATTAAATTAGGAATCTTAGGTTCGCTTTATGTAAAAGAATTACGGACGATATTGGTAAAAGCGTAACTGCTTTTTTATTAGTGCCATAATTTTTTACTTGGATGTTTTTTGCTCTTAACATATAACATATAAGTTATCGAAATCGAAAAGTAACAAAGTTATAAATCACAAACTTATGTGATTATTTCATATATTAATTTTAAACCACTGCCAATTTATGTATAAGCCATTTTAATTAATAACCAATCCTTTTGCAACACTGTGCATATATGTACACTTTTAAAAGATGATTCAAATGTAAATTTTAGTTACAATATACTACATCATATCCGTTTTATAGTCTTACTTCCTGTAAAGTAATTTCATTTCTTAACTTCGTTAGTAAACACTTTTCTTTTTTTGCAAAATAATTCAGTTCTATTTTCATTGCTAAGATGAATTGTGTTGTTTTATTTAACGAAGTATTTCTCAAATAATCTATTACTGTATATGGAAGCGAGCACCTTAATGGAAGAAGTTAATTTTACTTTTCTTTTAAGTAGCATTGAATACTTTAACTTTTTAAAGGCATGGAAACTAGTGAATTAAATACAAATATATAGGCAAATATTGTATTAATAAAGATAATGAAAAATGAAATGAAAACTATAAAAACCGAAACTTTTGCAATTTTTAGTTTCAATTAGTTCACAAAATGTTACAATTATTACGAATTTTTTTTGTCCATCAATTTAATTCTATTATGTTTAATTAAGTACATACACACAAATTCTTAAAATTTTACAGGGAAATAGAAATATTTATAATTTTAATTTTATAAACCCAAGTTATGCAAATTTATTTCTGATGTAGAAATCTATCATTCTATCATTCTATCATTCTATTCCATGTTGTAGGTAAAAAATTTCCATATTGTCATCAACTTTCAATACTTGCTATAATTTTTCCTTTAAATAATATAAAGTGTTGAAATTCTCTGACTAAACCACAACAACATCTATTCTATTCGTTCAAATACAAACGGATCGAAGTTTTATTCGCGGTTGATAGACGAATCAATTAAAATGTCATTATTGTTTTGGTGAAATGTTAGAATCCTACTGGATATGTACTAATCAAATCTTTTAATTAAATACCATTTTAGTTTGCGTGACAATACTGAAAAGAAAAATCATTGTCGTACTGATCCTATAAAATAGATAAACGAGAAACAGTCAACATGAAAAAGTTATCATTTAGTTGATGTTCAATCGTATTTGATAAAATATCATAGTGTAAAACTTGATATTTACCTAATTACAAATTCAACCGCAAAAGCTTATTATAAATGGAAATTAAGGTGATTAGTAATAGTTTGAATCGGATTCAAACTAATTTTAATCAATCAATCAATTTAATTGGAAAATGAAATTTATTTGCTTGTTAATGCAAACAATTTATAAAATCTACACAAATTTGTTTACTATTAAGTTACTTTAATTTCATATCGTTCGATTTCTTATTGATTATAGCAACTACATATTTGTCACAGTTAAGTGTAAGATTATTATTGAAACAGCACGTAGAAAAATTCTTTAAATTCTCCTTAAGATACCGAGTGTAATTAAATTTAGTTAGCTTTCTTTTAGAAATGGTCGTATCATTGGTAAAATTAGAAATTTTAGATTACTTGGCCATAAAGGCAACATCGTTAACAGATAGGGCAAATAAGATTGGTTCCAAAGGACTACTTCATGCATGCCAGATGTTGCTATGTGCAATAATAGTGAGATTTGGCAGATCCGAATAATACCTGACAAACCCTACGTAAAAAAAAGACCGGATCCAATCAATGAAGAGATCAGTAGCACCGAAGGCACTAAGCTTGAGCATGATTTCACGGTAGGATAATTTATTAAAACCTTTACGGAATTCAGCAGTAATATAATTCACACTGTTACTCGTTTCTTAGGATAAGTTGAAAATGACGCAAGTTGAAGTAAACTACACACAGAAAATCATAAAGCTTTTGGCTAGTTTTGACAACTGAATTCAACTTGTGACAACTGAATTTATGTAGAATAAATAAAGAATTTGTATTACTAGTAAACTAGTAAACTGCTGTCCTAACTAAAAAGTTTATTTAATGCGATTTCCATTCAAAGTTATATTAAAATATACATATAAATTGTAGCTGTTTTAACTGCAATTTATTTCTCGTAACTGAACCATTATTTATCACAAAGCTTCATTTTTTGTAGTTATAACAAAAGAAGTGTTGAGCTGTTCGGTTGGGACAACCCAAACGCTTATTGTCATAAACAAATTTAATGTTTCGAAACCTGATGTAATCAGTTGAGGTCTACGAAAATGTACAGAAAAAAGCTTTAAAAGTTTAATAAACATGCATATTGGAAACATAATGGAACTGCAACGAAAATTATAGCAATTTATTTTGATTGTTTTTCTAAGAACATAATATTAAATCATACTTAATATTTAATAAATAATTTATTTAATAAGGGTTTTTTCAAATATTTACTTGTCATGACTATGAATTTGGGGCTACTGAGTTAAATTTAATGTATTATTTGGGAACAACAATCTAGTCTAGATTTTTGTGTGAATGCTAAACCGGAAGTTTAGCACCCAATTTAGCTGTATTCTAACAACTAACTTCTTATTATAATGCACCAACATGGATGGTTATACAAGACCAATTAATGAATTCAGTGGAAATGACAAACCGGAAGTGGGTCATTTAACGTTTGTGTTTGCCCTTATGTATGGACGATAACTTGATGATCACTAACTCAATTTTACTCGAATTTGGTATAAATTTACCTGGTATTAAGACTATGATGTTGACCGGAATAATTTATCTACTATACTACAATCCTTTTTAATTCTCTTTTAATATAATATCCTTAGTGGAGCTCAAATTCGCCTAAAATATTTAGTTGATCGAACAATTATTTTACCTTTGAACCCTAATTGGGTTATAAAAATGAGCTGTCTTTCATGAAAGAGTTTGAATCTTTTTGCCAGAAAGAAAAACGTATCCAAAAACATAATTAGTATCTCTTCGGGGCACTAATCATGAAATAGTAATTATGTTTTATTTTTACATATCAACAACCATAAAAAAAGGCAAAATAATTTTTAATTAACGTAAATAACATAGGAAATTGTTTTCTAATGAAATTTTCACATTTTGAGCAAATTCATATTACAATACATTCCAAAAAATATTAATGATGAAAATTCAGGAAAATCGAATGATTTGGTTTTTCTTTTTTTATATATAATTCGGATGTGCATGTGTGTATGTTTGGTTTGTTTCGATTTTATCACAATGTAATCATGCTCTTGGAATTGCCAGAAGTGCCAACATTGGTCAATTAACAGCATGGCTCAATGATTTTTCGATTTATTTTAATCCCATTTTTAATCCTACGAGGTGGAAAATAATATTAAAAGTTCGCGGATACTTTTTGTTTTAGTACGGTGTGGTTCGAATAGTAAAATGGTTGAAGCAAATTCATTTCAAATATGATATAATATTTTTATTTGTTTCTGAATGTAAAATGAAAAGTTTGCTTTACAGTTTTCTACAAAATTTTGTTTTTTACGCTCGTTTCTTCTTTATTATTTGATTTGATATTATAGTACTTTATTGTTATGGACAATATTGTATTAAATTGAAAATTTTGGAAATGCTTTTTTGTGAGGAAGATTTTTTCGGTTTGGCTTTTCATTAATTGGACCCTATTTCGCAGGATATCTAATTTTAATTATACAACAAATGAAAAATTTTATTTTGGATATTGGAGCAAATCGTGTTGGAAAGTAATTATCAGCTTACCAATAACTTTTGGAAACATGGTCATACTATATACGCCAAAAGTAATCAAATTAGAGGTGACCATGACAATCAAGAAATTTTCATACAAAAGTTATATTAGTTTGGTTTGTAATGCATCAAAATAATTAGAGAGGAGTTTGAAGATACTAAATGTCTAAAGAATCCAAACCTATTTTTTTACATTTCTATCCGTTCATCCACGGTTTCTCATCAAATAATAGACATTTTGAGGACCATGGAATCTATGTACATTATGGGTCTTGAAATATATCCAAATCTAAGCAGAAACGTATAACTAATATCAAACAGCATACAATAAAGAGAGTTTCCAACTTGGATTTTCATTTGGTCACGTCTGCACACGCAATCTCATTAATAGAATTTGTTAAAATTACTCTATATGAGATAAAAATCTATATATTTACAGTTTTTGTTACAAAAACTATTAAAAAGTAACCGCGCTTTCCAGTGCTGCAATCGTCCTAAAAATTTATACCCAAAAATTACCGACGATTTCGATTCCAACAACAGAATAGTTGTTAGATTCAAAATTGTAGAATCTCGTATTATTTTTCTAAATTTTCTAGATATTGAATGATATGTTTGTTTGTTTGACAAGTGTTCAAAATATCTTATATCATAATATACTAATGTGACCTATTTTTTACATCGAGCACATTATTTGACAAGACATTTTCATTATATTATGAAGACAAACAATTTCGAAATGCGCAAAGTTTTTTAAAGAAACTCTTAAATAAAACTAAAATCGAACTAACAAACAAATCATTGCTTTTTTTCTCTTGTATTTTGTTTGAAGAATAAAATAAATTGTTTCGTTTGAAAATGGCCGTAAATTTTAGTCACGAGACAAGACTTTTAAGAAAATGGGAATACACACACAACAAGTAATAAAATGAATAAAAAGGATAAAATTGATTGCTCTATCTATCCTTTTAAAGAAAATATCTAAGAACAACATTATTATTTATTAGTTTCTTCTCTTGTTTTCCAAAATTTCTCTCTTCTCTTAGGAAAAATTTAAAGTTTTTCGCGGAATTTGCGCACTTTTTCATCCTGGCAAGAAGAAGCAAAATGAAAACAATGGAGATTGAAGGAGTAGAGTAGGTAGAAGCAAAAAAATCAATATCAAGTTAAAATTTGTGTTGGCTAAAAATTTATTCTTTTTCACGTCTCTTATTTTCAACAATGTATTTTTCAGTTTCAAAATTTTTCCCTAGATCTGTCTTTTTCCCACCATTAAAATTTTATATTACTTTTAGTAGAAATTTCATTTTGACGCCAGTTTTTCTTGTACCAATTTCCGTAAAAAAAGAAACCAAAACAAAAAAACTGCTAAACAAAACAACATATATAATATATAAGTTTCAAACGAAAAACATCGTTATATTTTCCAAATACTTATAATATAAATTTATACATTAGAGAAACGTATGTGGTTTTTAGGTTATAATGTGGGAGTATCAGTTTTGTTATCTGCAAATGGCTGCTGAAAGCCATCAAACATTAACGTGAAATGAGCTCACGTTTTAAGAACTTTATTGTGCCTTTACTTTATTATATACATATACGAACATTATTATATTGGCCCAATATAGGATAGAAGTATATTAAAGGTGCAATAATAACAACAAACTAGAGTTTTTACGAATAATATTATTTCGTGTGACACGAGTATTAACTTAATGTGTTTCGCTTTTAATATTATATGAAAAACATTTTTCTAAAAGCAGTAATTAGGCATTACGATGGCTTTATACGGTTTGGGGTTACCAATATGGTTACTTCCATATTACTTGTTTTAATTCACCAAAGAATTTTTTAGAAATTATTAAGTTTGATTTGTAACTAAATCTTTCCAATACAGTAAAATTTAGATACTTGATTATTACCTTATTCCAATACACATTGCTTTAACTATCGCTACAATGATTGTCACTGATATATAATACATTTGAAAGTATACGCAAAGTATAGGAAAATGTTCATATTTTGGTTTTTTAAGATATGGCAATTTTGAGTTATTTCTTCTGACTTCCAAATTCCAAAAACTGAATTCGAGCAAGACAGCAAAAGTTCACAAAAATATTTGCATTTGAGAACAATAATATTAAAAACAAAAAGTATATAGTGTTCATTTTCATAGAGCAGTTCATTTAAAAAAAATTATTTTGCAAAAGATCACCGACTGTGAGTAAAAACAGACTGTAAAACAGAACAGGTAAGAATCACGGTAGTTTTGAAAGAACAGTCTTCTCGTGTTCTTGAAAAATCACATAAACATGTGTGCCTTTTTGGACAAATTCATAATTCTATTTGGTATCCAGTCAATCTAATTCATTTTCTGAGAAAATATAAATAAATAACTAAATATGCATATTTCTAAGAAAAGCCATATATGAATACCAAATATCTTTTAAATTAATTCGAAATATCTTATAGTGGAAATAACCTGTGTTATGGTGAGGAAAGGACTATATTTTACAAACCTTGCTACACTTGTTTGAGTATGATAAATATGCCTCATTATACGAGGGCTACCTGTATACATTTTCTTTCTTCTTTATGTTGACTGATCGAAAAGATCCTGTATTTGTAGAATATTGTGCAATTTTCCATTTTGGTGGTTGTTATGCATTAATTCAGTGCAACCGAATGCTAACGTACCCATCGAAACACAAGGGAGACTGAAATCACAAATTCAAACTAAACAGGTGAAAAGTTATTGTCTTTCTTTCAAACCCGACTGCGATTCTAACCTGTATACCGTTTTTAGTAGTAATTATTTTGGGTTGGTTTAGAATAGCATTGTTTCTATAGACAATAGAAGGTTCCTGGGGTGAACTGAAAACAGAACAGATAAAAGTATTTTTTATTTATTGCTGGATCACCTTGTCTTTTCTGTGCCTTTCGCATGCACCACTGATAAAATCAAACCCTAAAACTTAACACACTCTCTCCATTATAATTAACAAAAATTCAAAACTTTACATAAGGAAAACTCGTCTGTTTGTAATTTTAGATATAAATTCATACACTCTATATTAATAAAACATATTATTGATTTTTCCAAATACCTATTTTAAATTATCAAATATTGAAATATTACAACAAAAGATAATTTCTTCATCTATCATGAAAAAATTGTACCATAATGATAGTGATATTGGATATTCTAACAATTCGAAATATTATATCTGACACTTATGCCTTTAACATTATCTGCAAAGTGAAGCAATACCAAATAAGAAAAAAATATATGTAGTAAACATACATTCAATATTAGTAAAGAAGTAAATTTACTGAAAATGGAAACCCGACGGAATGAAACCTTTTATCATCATTCAAAAAAATTGTTCAACATGATGGATATATTCTGACAGGCTGCTCCATTTATCTCTGTTTTCAAGAATAACAACTTTTTGGAGAAACAAAATCGATATAACGTACAGCGTATATAAGGGCATACCTGGTTTTTCTGTATTCATATCACGAAACACTTATATACTTCAATAAAAAAGTGAAATATTTCATCTTGTCAGTCATGCTTTTCTGTGTGGTCGTTTAAGATAAAAATATCAAATATAACAAAAAGAACCATAAATGATAATAACAAAAATCTAACCTATAAAACATATTAATATGATATTTATCGTATGTTCATGTGTTTTAATGAATAAGTTTGCCAAGTAAATCCTTAATTCATACAGAAAATTAAATGCGAAACTGTATAATAATTGTAGTTAACCAGATTAATATAATAACATTACTTATATGAATTGTCCATTTATAACCAGATTTATATTAATGACCATTAAAATATCAGTGCATCACAAAAACAATGCATTAGGGTAGTTATTATTGTATTAAGTCCAGTTAAAGTACAACTGTAATTATGATACCTTTAGCTTTTCACGTAATCTTTGTATTAGATTACCGTGTTCGTCATAAGAACAAACGATCTCTACTAATTTCTCTTTTAATTAGCTATGGGAAAAATTCACATTACCTCGTGATTTATTTAACTACGTATAGGTAGATATTGTTACGAATAGATTCCACTAGAAAATAATTTAGCTTACATATAGTAGAATATATATATATATATATATATGGCCTTTATTAAAAAAAAAAATCACTGCTCTAGATTCTAGAATGTAAAATATTTTAGTTACCAGTCTTCAGAATAAATTCAGCAAGAGTAAAAAGTTAGTTACTACAATAAAAATTATCGGGTTTCATTTAGTCCTTTTAATGCATATTTACTTTTTTTACTGCTCACAATAAAAACGCATTTTCTTTTCTACATTTGGCATTATACTGGTCCCCGCTTTAATTCAAATACTACTGAAATGTGGAATTATAATCATTGTGGATAATTATGGAAGCGGACGTTTTGATTAACTGAGTTTCTAGTGCGATAAATGAAAATAAAATATGTTCGTTTGATTTGATTTAGAATTCCTACGCTTTACCGTGATAAATAATTGGCAAAGCGTTTGGATTCTGAAACAAATTGAATGTAGTTTGTATCTTCAATCAAATGGCAATGCTATCATCGTATTATCTAATTATTACATATAAATATGCAAATTTATTTTGAATTTACATTATTACATTATTTCTAGCCGTATGTTAAAAACACAAGATTTGCTGCCTTTAGACTTTTCCATGTTACTTTTTTCATTGGGGCGACATTCCTTTCGACCACTAAATGTAACGGAAATGAAATAACCGATAGTAAAATTCTACAATTTTCCTCAACACTTTGAAGTAACAGAAACAAAATGTTTGAAATTCGTTCGAAGAATAATCAAAATAAAGTGATACCCAGAAGAACTAAAGGGAATCTATCAGTATTTGGTGCCTTTGGGGATTTGTTTGAGTACAGCATGTGTAAAAAATTGCTAACCGTGAATTCTTAATACACTTCACTAAAAGTGATATTGAAGTTTTCTCGTTGTTTTTTTTTAGTGTTATGAAGTTTCAAACATTTCGAAAGTCACTGGGAATTTCTCCTGGAAAATTATTCAGGCATACCTAATGGGATTATCTCAGTCATGAATTCAAGTAAATAGCTGCAAAAATATCTTTCATGTGTGTACCTTTGAAACGAGAGGGTAACACGAACGAGCTGATTATAACTTCCTAAAGGCACATTCAGATGGTGTTGATTTTGATTTTAAATTTTAATATCATTTTCCTTTTTACCTTTTTTTTGCTTTCTATAGTATATACGAGTAGGTATCTAAATAAATCACGAGAGTTTACGTTATCTAATGGTGAATATTCTACCAAGGTATTGTACTTAACCCATATACCTGTAAACGCATGAGTTAAGAAAAAATCAAACAACCTTTTGCTATGAAGATATTAATCTTAAACATCTAAATATATATTCCGAAAATTGTATAATGTGTTTCACTTCTTGAGAGTAGATCATATAGAAAATGAAGAAACTTTTATATTTTAATGGAAAAAGAGTTATTGTGGTTAAAGGAAAATACAATACTTTGTAAAGTGAAAAACATCAACAAGATGGGGGTACGAATATAATCTAGCTACAAAGCTTACGAAAAGTGGAATCAAATATAAGTCGAAGTTAAGAAGTTAAGTACATATGAAATCTGATTAATTAAATTAATTTTTTGTTATTCTACGGCTTCCCTCTAATTTTAGAAATTGTCTGAACATATGAGCGATTTCTTTTCTCAATACATACATATGGAATGAATGTATGTTTTTAGAATTATTCAATGATGTTTCCTATTTATATGTATAAATAATATCTTAAGGTCTGTCTGATATTATATTTGTCGAATTTTTCAAGCGCCTGAAAACGGGCAATTTATAATTTTTCAGTGCAGCGAGCTGTATTTTGAGTGGAACAGAATCGGAAAGCGAAAGTGAGTTATGTGGGCCTGGTGAGGGTATCAAAAAGTCAGAAGGGCATAAGGCATTATTTTTAGCTTCTCTGTAGGATAAATTCGCTCAAATGAAACTTCTTCACCAGCATGATGGGACATTTGTTAAGACCTTAGACTAGGAAGTTATTTTAGATTAAGTCCAGGGAGAAACAAACATTTGATTTTCCAATTTCTATTTTCTTTTTATACCATTTTTAAATATAGCAATTGCACTGGGTCGTATTTTATTAATGAAAAAACTCTGCTTATTTGATTGTAGTTTACATAAGGAGTTACAATGAAATAGTAAACAGGGAAGGAATTGTCATGAACATGATAGTTTGTTCATGTTCATGACAATTTGAAAGCAAATTTCAATATAAGTCGCGACTCTTGCATAAAATATGCTATTATTAAACAATGGACAATGTATGTATGAAATGAACATAGTTAGTACCGAACTAATAGCAAAATATGAGTTTTATTAATTAGATAACTGAATAATTTCTCTTATAGTATAGGGAATATTCAATTTAGTTTAATAACTCTCATTATCTTTATATTCACCTGAATATTTAACTCGCATTTTGCCCAAAATCCTTAGCACGTGGTAGAAATTATGTGTTGAAGAATTTATCGCTGACATGAACAAGAACAATCTAAAAACAACACAACAAAATTAATTTTGTTTTTTCTTTTTATATAAAATTATGTGGACACAGTTTTTCTGTACTTTACAAAAAGGACATCATAATAAACTTAAAGTAGAATCGCGTACTTTATTGTTCATGATCTGACTTTTTACAGGTCGTAAATCATTTTTATTAAGCCGTAAACATTTTATAGTAATATGGGAAGAAAATCAGTCTTCGAGAATTTTTGTAAACAAAGAAATGTTGTATAAATAGAGTGAATTTGGTTAATTTGGACTAACAATTTAGTTTTCGATTAGAATTAATTGTTTCTTTTCTGGCACATGAATAGAAATTAAAATTCTCGTGCAAATCACAAATTAATTTTCAATACGTTCATTTATGGTACACTAATTGCTATTCTGGCAGAAGGGAACTTTTACAAAACCATTATTTGGATAAACTCTCTGGCAACAATTTGGAAATATACGATATTATTAAACCAAAAAATGACCTTTATTTTGTGTCATTTTATGCCTGATTCCTGGTTTTGTTTAAAACAATACGACACCATTTTATTTTGACAGTTAAGGGTGAAAATTTATAGATAATTTCTGTATCGAAAGACTTCAATAATTTCTAATAAAATTCCTAGACGAAGCATACACTACGATATTATTTTTTTTATTTGTTTATTAATTTATTTATTCTATTCTTTTTTTTCAAATTCATCATTAAACATTTATTTCATATTGCTGAGATGCACAAATTCTCCAAAAATATATCCACGGGATAATGAATTTTAAAACTATTATAGAAGAAGTACACACTTTTTCAAAGGTATGAATTTTATGAAAAACTAGAAACGAAAAATGGAATTTTAAGAAAAAGTTAGTATCAACTGTTCTGAAGCACAGCTACCTTCGCAATTCTGTTTTTGAAGCCATTTGTAATGTGTAAAACTTTTCAGAATAAATTTTAGAACATTTTCACGACGTAAATTTATCGAATTTCTAAGTTAATTCTGATGTTATTTAGGTAAGTTTTGCTTTTGTTGGCATTTGGCCAACCTCAGAGGACCATATAGTACCCACTAACCAACCTGGTGAGTAGTTTTTTTCTCTTCTGATTTTATTCAATATAGATTCTTAAACAACTACGTACCAAAGCAATAATCATTTTGTTAGGAAATTTTTTCGAAAAAACCAATAAATTTTATTTCAGTTAAAGTTTTGAAGTTTTATTTTGCTCTTTTTTCTGTTGGCTGTTGAAAGATTGGCAAATGAGATTGTAACAACTTTGCGTAGATAAATTGATGAAGTGGATGAAAACTTTGTAAATCACAATACCCACTTTTTTGGCTTTTCATTTCTGCTAAAAACATGGTCTTTGAACTTGCGGGTTAATAAGACCAGTTTCTTTTTTTGCAAAGAATTTAATTCTATGTCAGGATTTATAAAAAAGAACTATGTGTAATACATTTATTTAGAGTATTTCTTACAAATATTATTAAAGAGAAAAAACTGTACCGAAAAGAATACAAGTTGACGACTTTCTATCGCATAATTTTTAATAAGACTTATAGTTGCGACAGATTAGTAGCAAACTAATAAAAAAGAAATTAGTTTGAAACACCTGGGGATTTCAAACCATGATTTGTTGACTAGACTAGATTTCAGACTTTTTTTCTGTTGGCCAAAACGTTAAATGGACAACATTTTTATTATAGAAATTCAGTGCTGAGCATATTATGGTCTAACATTTCATTTGGAAAGATTTCGTTTCGCCAAAAAAGAAAAACAAGCAATTTATTTAAAATATGCTGCAAGAGGCTTAAAATTTTTCCAAATTAAAAAAAACTAGTTAAACTAGCTAAATAAGTTTGGTCTGAGCAATTTTAAGAAATTCATTGAATTTTAGCATTTTCCCTAGATATACGAAAAAGTTTGGGACACAAACATATATTTAATTAAATTCTATTATATTGGCAATTTTCGAAAATAAAAAGTTAAGATTTCAGTTTAAATTTCTGCAAAACTGTTTCTTTAAAAAATTAAAATAATAGGTTGGAAAAACAAGTCGTGCTACTCTTGATTAATGGATTGCATAAGCATAAGAAAGTTGTAGGCTCTGAAGAGAACCACAGAGTAAAAGTGACATATTTCGAAGTTTCGTTTTTGGTGTGGTTGGCCGACTATTTGATAGTTGATTTCGGAATCGTCTGATTGTATGGGCAGTTCATGCAATTTAGTATTGCAAAATAGACGGAGACGAAGCGAAGTCACTTAGCGAAGGCTAGGATGACCACAAAGTTTTCACTTTTTTCGTCTTTCTTTCGAACTTTAGGATTTAATTGGAAAATTTTTGCAGCAATTTTGTTAAATTATTTACATGCATTGCATTCATAAATAGAGGTTAGTATAATCGGTCCAGGTATAATTGAGAAAAGAATAGATTTATGATAAATAATCTGTTCACCAAGCTTTTTGATTTGATAAAAATTTGCAGAATATGTTGCTATTAGGAACCATGCTACCTGTGAATTAGAGTGAATTTGCAGAATAAAACTTGGAATATTATTAGTTTTGCTTGTTTTTTCTCAGAGTTTATTCATTGA
This sequence comes from Xylophagus ater, assembly GCA_963422695.1. NCBI lineage: Eukaryota > Metazoa > Arthropoda > Insecta > Diptera > Xylophagidae > Xylophagus > Xylophagus ater. The sequence goes on from OY730484.1 coordinate 47,418,429, forward strand.
ACTATAGATTTGTTAAATACGAGTCCCATTCCTACATCAAAAAATCGGATAGAAGCCGATTTTAGATACTATATGTTTTTTTTCTATAGCATTTGGAGAATAAATTCTTCTCACAGGTGATAAGAAAATTTAAGTTGAAATACTATGAGTGTGTATGTTTGGTTGAATATTCTACATAAACGCGATTTTTCTAAAATCAGAAGTTATCAAAAATCTTTAATATATATGTAACATATGTTACTATAGTATTATTTTGTTCGTGAAATTTTCAATTATGAAAATGTATATGAAAGAAAAATAAAAATTCATTTCTTTTGACAATTTACGTATAATGTCAAAAAGTTTATGAACAAACAGGCGAACTCTACTATCGCTTCTACCTTTCAATTACACTCTCTGCTTTAATTAATAATGTGAATTGCAATTTTTAATCAAGTTAAAATGAATATTAAAATATATAGCGAAAGCAAAAGCAATTTGAATTAATTAGTTCACATGCTTGAGTCAAAGCGGATTTCACAAATGAATAAATATTTGTTGTTTTTTCTTCCAAATGTTTACAAACGTATAAAACTGTTTTATTGATAAAATTCTTGGAAATTATTTCCATCTTCAAAAATGAAGTTCTCATCCAAATATCTAAAAAAAAAGAAAGATTTACTTATAGTTACTTATCATTAAATTGATATTCTTAAACTATCTTCTTGGTATATCTTTTCAAATTATTATACTCCCAAAAGGAAGCCTACCTTATAGTAAAAGATTTATTCAATAGTTCACGCATTTGCTTAAGGTCATTCCACACTACGATAGTTGTGTATACAAAATTGTTAACAACTTAGTTAATGCAAAGAGGTAAAAAAGAAGACTTATGTTAGACTAGTTAATCGTGTCAATGCGTAATTGAATTCACATCAGGCCAACATGATAATGATGACATTTGAAAAACTAGAATGTGAGAATGGAAGATTAAATGAGAGAGACACTTTTCTAAATATAATTGAGATTAAAAACATGTACCTATCTCTATTTTAATTTTATCGTTTTATAGTTATTTTCTTTTTTGACACACAGCCAAATAGAACTAGTCTGATAACCATTTATAGCTTACAAGTGTGTACATATCCGAACTGTTTCGCATTCACTCCGTAGGATTCAAATATTATCTAACTCGCTCATCATCCGCTATGCGGTGCGATGATAGTGTGGAACGAATTTTGCATTTCGTTTTTCAAACTTTCTATATAAAAGCGCCAGCTACCCAATTTTTCCATCACATACTCATAGTTTTTAGTTAGACTTTTCAAAAAGAAAAGCTTGTCATACAAAATTTTCTATTTCAAAGAAAAATCATTTAAATGCGATGAAATTCTGTGAACTTTACAGGTGGAATCTACCAGTACATTAAGTGTTCATTCATTTATTTATTCAATGGTGAAACGGTCCGGAAATATTAAATTCAATTTTTTTCCTTTTATAGAATACCAGGTTGATCCATAACAACGGTCTTTTGTGAACTTTGATGAGTGAAAATTATATTTTGTGATAAAATAAAGTAAAATGAGAAATTATAAATCAGAAATAAGTACTTTGGTGGACTTTTGAATTTGAATATCATTTCGGTATTCAAGCATAGTGAATAATTCAATTTCTAAAATGATTTTTCTTTTTTAATGATAAGGTATATAAATATATAAATTAATTATTTTTACAGCTTGGTAATGAATCTCATTTTGGTTGTCCTTTAATTAAGAGGACTAAAATACGAAAAGGAAATCATTTTTATTTTTTCCATAAGTCTATTTATTGAATTTAAACTTTTTTAGATCTTCTTTGACAGAGTTACCATGGTAATATTTGAATTCAATTCTAAACAATTTGACTCCATAATTTACAATCAGTCTCTTGCAAAAACTCAAATTTAAAATTGAATTTTGAAAATAAATAATTAGTAATATAATCCTCAAAGTTTATATTCTTCTTGTTCTTCTTTCTATAGCGCTACAGCCCACAGTCGGGTTTGAGTTGCGTTCGAATCGAGCTAGTTATCTAACATTCTATGGATTGGAGGAGAATAGTCACATGACTGCCAATTTTGAAACTTAAATTGAGTTGCATAAATTGAGTCAATATTTAAGTAAAACAAATAGATTAAGAGATTAGTTATACCAATTATTTTTATGTTAATTTGATTGTTTTCTTAAATAAAAATATATTTTTCTTTCGAATTTGCAAGTTTCAATTTTGAAAAACGGAAATCCACGTAACTTCTAAATCATCCGGAGAATAAGATGTACGAGTTGACAAGGATTATCCAATTTTCTTTTGTAGATATATAGTAACAGTTTACAACAAAAAAAAAATAGTCTATACAAAAATATTATAATCTAGTGCACGAAAATTCCAATCTAACATTCTTTTTTCTTCGACAAATACTTTTTCATAAAAATGTGAATTTTTCGACTAATTTTTTCTTTAAAAAAAAAAAACGTTTTTCAAATTGTCTGATTGATCTGAGTTTTAATGGGGTTCGATTCTGATAAAAGGCAAAGTGGAATTTAAAAAAATTAAGTCGATTCAGTACAATTTGCGAACTGTAGAGTTTACAAAATCTATGAAAATTTTACCAGATTAATTTCTTTGTCGACCCGAAGTTGAAACCCAGTCGGCAATAAACTTGATACATACATAGATCATAGTTTTTTTCTTTCCAAAAAGTCCAATTTTATATGGCTGGCCAAATAAATTTAAGAAGTAAACCCTTTTTATCAAGTTATGTCGGTTTTAAAAATGGATTGAAACCAGAACACAAACTATGCGTAGCTAGGGTGTGTAATAAAACTCACTGGTATACTATATTAAAGTCATAGACTTTTTTGCGTAGATATGAATTTAGTGAACCAAAATCCGTATAAAATGCTTTTTATTGACTTCACTCGAAAAAAAATGTAAACCAATGTAATTTAAATGCATAGTTTTTGCTTAGGCGGTTTGAATTTTAATTCTAATGGAATCTCATGATGACATTTTAATTGGATGTAATTTTAATTAAAGCATTTTCTACAGAAGTTTTAAAAAAAACTTCTTTTCAATATTTTCTTTTTAAAAGGATTTACATGAAAACCAAATTAAAGCCCTTAATGATTGTTAATAAAATATGAGTGAAGAAGCGCTAGAACTCATCACTAAATGAATTTGTTTACAAAATGCCGTTACTAATTCAGTATCACATTATTCGATTAGCTTCATCGGGAACTTCGGTGAATGATTTATGAAATTGGGCTTTTCCTAAGCAAATATAAATCCGAATTAGAAAACAACTCGGGTAAGTTTCATAAATCCGGTTCTATTTAATTATTTATATATGTATATGATACCTTTTTGATAAATTGGAAGAAAAGAATTATCGAATTAAATTTTTGAAGAATGAGGTTGGACCTTAATTGTACAAATTTTAATTCAAACGAAAATTTTTGTTGGGTTTTTTAAATTACGAACAATTTATGCTAATATATTTATAGATTTTCGGTTAACTTCTTAAAAAAAATAATTTAATTTTAATTTGTATAAATTTCAATATAACCAATCTCATTTCAGAAGAACACATGCGAGACCAAGAATTCCTGTTATTGATCGAATATTCCTAATCACAATTTGGAAAAAAGGTTTAACCCATATCACAAAACTGTTCAAATTGGAATGGTTTTCCTTTTTCTCATTTGGCTAAATTGCAGAAAGAATTTTCACAAACTTTCTGCAGTAAACCCTTTTTACTCATTGACTTTGTTTATTTCTACATGACATTGGAAGGATTTATGGAAATTTGATTTGGTTTCGTTTTCTTAAATTTTTCGGATCATTGAAACTGGACTTAATAATTTCAGGTTTTTCTTGGTTTCCTACAAATCAAAAGTCAAAATCAGATTGAATTAATATCAAAAATTGTCTATAATAGATCCGTTTGAAATCTTTGTCAAGGTCTACCTACTTTATGCTTATAGCGGTTATAATGAAACGAATTTAAAGCGATTTCAGGATTCTTCCTTTATCAAATATGTACTTATGGTAAAACATTTTAAACTTATTATCTCTTTAATTCAAAACTTAACAAAAATAAGGCCGGTTTATGTTTTCGAATATATACAAGTACTTATATCGATGTGAAATGCATTTAAAATATTTTAAACTATGTAATTGTACGTTTAATTAAAAACCTAAAAATAATGATATCAAATAATCCAAATTTTTTTACTAATTTCTAATATGGCAGTGTTGTTTTCTAATATGCTTTTTGTTGACCAAAATTTATAATTGAGAGATTAAAAACAATTTCAATTGCTTTCTTTGTTTCATTCCTTCTTTATTCAAAATTTTTATGGTTTCGCTTGTTAGAAATATTTTGTAGAAAGAATATACTTGGTTTCTAGCTTACTTCTTTCCTTTTATTGAAAAATATTATTTTTCTTTTACCATTTCGTTTCAGTTCCCAGAAACAATCTTATACTGAACCTATATTTAGCATTACACCAAAGTCGAGATTATTGACCTTGTTTACACCATTGTCCACTTTAAAGCGTAGTCAACTGAAGTCTATGCGTAGAGAAATAATATTCGTTAAAAATTACGAATCTATTATTTAGCTGATTTATCGCCACATTAGTACAATATAAACTGTTAGAGTAGCCATTTCGAAATAAATATTGATAACAGAGAAAATTGAGAAAAGGACAAACAACCAATTTTTGAAGAAATCACTGATGGTTAGCCTCTGTTTTTTTTATGCCCTTAAAAAAATATGTCTCAGATCCCGACGAATTATACCGAGGGGGAATTTAATTTTGAATCAGAATTTGTTATCCTTTTTCGAAAAAATCTATTTCTTATAGAAAAAGGGGGTAGTTTGATATTTAGTTTATTTAAAGATGGCAGCAGGGCAGAATTTTGCCTCTGTTTTTTTATACCCTTAAAAAAAATATGTCTCAAATCCTGACAATTATAGCTCATTCGACGGGGAATTTAATTCTGAATCAGAATCTGTTATCGCTTTTCGAAAAGATTCACTTTTCGAAGAGAAAAGCACAAAAAACCAATTTTTGAAGAAATTACTAATGGTTAGCCCCTGTTTTTTTATGCCCTTAAAAAATATGTCACAGATCCCGATGAATTATACCTCATTCGACGGGGAATTTAATTCTTCGAAAAGATTCCTTTTTGGCTTTAGCTAGCCCTATTTAAGGATTATATCTCAGGTACTAGGGGCCCTAGAGCAGTGAGAATAAGTGTCCGGTGACCAACTTGAGGGGATATGTTGGTTACCAGTATGTGACATATTTTATTTTTGGATTTATTAAGTACAATTAATGTTTGAAAAAAATCAGTCGAATTTTATTAGCTAAAATATATTTTATCTTCAAAAATAATATTTATTATATTTCAGATAAAACTTGGCATTTCATTATTATTTCTTCCGGTCGAAGTGTAAAAATAGGGTAGTTGAATCGAATTTCCGCGAAAATAAAATTACATCGGACACAATTTATGCAAAACGTATAAATTTATGCGGATAACAAATTCCAATTAATTGAAATAATCTTTCGTAAAATATTGACTAATAAATGCAAATACAATATTTCAATAAAAGTTTTGTATTCAATTATTATTAACATATCCTTTTTAATTTTCTTTCAGAGGCCGATTATACTTTGGACGACTCATTTTGGAATGAAGAGAGTCCAGTTGGTAAGTGTTATTTATATGTTTAATAAATAAAGTGTTACGCAATTTCAATATTGGACACATTTCATATTAAGTAAGTCATATAACGTAGAAGCACTAATTTGAACAATAGTAAGTGTACGTGACGAAAATAAACTAACGGCCACTTATCGTCCTTTTGTATATAGAAGTGTTTTTCACTTCATATAGTTTTCGCGATGAGTTCATATATTATATAAATAATTTCCAATGGTGCAAGTATAAGAAGGCACTATAAAAGTAGGATTTTTTACAAAAGGGTTGACAGCATGTATTATTCTAAAATAAAATAAAATAATATAACAAAAACAATATGAATTGAGTTAAAAGACACTATAATTTCTTGTCTTTTTTTGCTCGCTTACACGAACTCCGTCACAACTGTTTCGTATTTTTTCTTGATTGGACTTTTTAAGCCGACGAATTTAAAATAAAATAAAAATAAAAAATTTCTATCGGCTTTAAGTTTATGTAGAACGTGTTACTTGGTTTAGTTTTTCTTTTTTTGTAAATTATTTATATATGTGACGTGACTGAAATATAAAAATGATACCAAATTAGAACAAGAGTTTCATATTGAAATAGAAAGTTATATAATGCAATTTACCTATTCTTAGTCGCTTCCATTCTTTATTGCCTAAGAAAAATTCATGAATACATTCTTGAAAAATTCGCAATACAAAATCTTCTTTAGGAGCTCTTAAATTCAAGAACCCTTTGTTCGGGTATAAGACTGCAATAGTTCCGGAAATGTTTTTACTGTACCAGATACTTTCTATGTATATAATCATGTATACTTTCATAAACTAATCCAATAATGCAAATTTTTAAACATTTTTTTTTCTCTATAGGTGTAAAATAATTTGAGTGTTTAAAAAAATGGTGCAAATTATTCCATATTTATTAATTGAATCACTCAGAGAACACATATAAAATTCCGTTATGATGTAAAATATTGTCGGTCGGAACCTATGATATTTTTTCTGACAGTTATTAGTTATGACGGGTTCAGAATACCAAATAGTCATAAAAAAAGTTATGACAATGACGTTATGTTATATGACAGTCAGAACTTCTTATGAAACTTTTTGTTTAAAAGAGTATTTTGGGTGGAAAAGAAATTCTTGTTGTACACCCAAAGAAAAGTCTTGGTAATACAATCCGTATTTTTAGGGAACTTACCCCCTTATTCTGAACGCAGTCATAACAAGTTCTGACTGGCATAAAATGACGTCATTGTCATAACTTTTTTTTTAATACTATTTGGTATTCTGGCGCGCTCATAACTAACAACTGTCATAAAAAAATATCATAAGTTCTGACCGACAATATTTTACATCACAACGGAATTTATATGGGTTCTCTGAGTGATTCAATTGATAAATATGGAATAATTTCCACCATTCTTTTCAACACACAAATAATTTTACACCGACAGAAAAATTTCAAACCCATACAAACATTTTTGAGACTATTTCTCAAATAACCACGAAAGCTCGCTCAAATTATACCAGTTTTAAAGTGTTATAAATTCATATTTTGGACATATTATGACCCGTTCGCCAGAATACGAATTTTCGTAGCAGTCATAATTTCAGTCAGAATACCAAATAGTATTAAAAAAAAGTTATGACAATGACGTCATGTTATATGACAGTCAGAACTTCTTATGAAACTTTTTGTTTAAAAGAGTATTTTGGGTGGAAAAGAAATTCTTGTTGTACACCCAAAGAAAAGTCTTGGTAATACAATCCGTATTTTTAGGGAACTTACCCCCTTATTCTGAACGCAGTCATAACAAGTTCTGACTGGCATAAAATGACGTCATTGTCATAACTTTTTTTTTAATACTATTTGGTATTCTGGCGCGCTCATAACTAACAACTGTCATAAAAAAATATCATAAGTTCTGACCGACAATATTTTACATCACAACGGAATTTATATGGGTTCTCTGAGTGATTCAATTGATAAATATGGAATAATTTCCACCATTCTTTTCAACACACAAATAATTTTACACCGACAGAAAAATTTCAAACCCATACAAACATTTTTGAGACTATTTCTCAAATAACCACGAAAGCTCGCTCAAATTATACCAGTTTTAAAGTGTTATAAATTCATATTTTGGACATATTATGACCCGTTCGCCAGAATACGAATTTTCGTAGCAGTCATAATTTCAGTCAGAATACCAAATAGTATTAAAAAAAAGTTATGACAATGACGTCATGTTATATGACAGTCAGAACTTCTTATGAAACTTTTTGTTTAAAAGAGTATTTTGGGTGGAAAAAAAATTCTTGTTGTACACCCAAAGAAAAGTCTTGGTAATACAATCCGTATTTTTAGGGAACTTAGTTCTATCCACACTCTTTCTAAGTCTCATAAAATTTTGTATCTAAATTTGAAGTGCCATGATGTCTATTGAATATACGTAACTACCAATGTGAAACTTGTTACGAGTTCCAAATTTTATACGTATTGAAACCTATTTGAACTAGCGATGATTAAATGACTTCCAAGTACTTATTTTCTATAGTGTATGCAATCTATTCTTTCTGATTTATATTGTGGTTTTTGTCGTCTTTATGAAAAAAATCAATATGTATGCATACATGGTAAGTGCTTTGATTATTTGAAACTAGTTCAAATTTTGAGAAAAAACTTTAAAAAGTTTTAACAATTATAACTGCGGTTATATTTCTGTTTCAATTTGGTTACTTTATTTTGTCTATATTTTACCATTATTAAATCTTCAGTTAATTCCATTACGTTGCTTCAAAACTTCTGTAAAATTTATTTGAAATAAATATAGGGCAATCTGCACGATTTCTTCCAATTCCAAGAATGTAACTTCCATCGTGTATTACAATCATTTATATAAAATAGTTTAACATTATTTTTAAATATACTAACGAAAACGCAACATTAGAAAATTATATTGATATATAATATTAATGATATATTATATTATATTAATCGTTCCACTTTCACATAACAATATTATCGCTGTAATCAGTTCCTTTGACAAAATAAAACCAAATACAAAATAAATGACCAATCAGTGATTATGGCATGTGAGTTAGAGTAGTAATAAAGGTTTTTTATTGAAAATAATAAAAATCTCTTCCTTTTTTTGTGGGGAATTTAAAGAATCTCTTGTTTCGCTGGGTCCGCTACTAAAAATCTTTTAACTAAAATCATTTCATTAAATAATTCATATTTTCATTCCCAAAATGTCATATAAATAAATATTTAATAAATTACTTTCTCTTCCTATTATACTTTCATAGCCGCATATAATAAGTTTTTATAACAAAATAATTAAAATGTGATGATATAGCAACAAAAAGAAGAAAGTATACTTTTCTTATGAATAATGTTAATCATGCTTTTATAATTATTTTGAATTTAAACTTTTATACTCATTTACTGCTATACTATATAATGCGACATATATTAAATGTTTACCTCAAAACGACATACAATTTATCTTTGATCGCATACCGCTGAGACCTATAAACAACATAGAAAATAACCGACTGGCAGCACATTTCACCACGGATCTCATCTTTAAATCGTTATCATATAACAAAAGATAACAACGTAAAAACCAGCAAAACAAAAAAAAAATATATAACCTCCCCCGTTAAAAGTAACTTTTTTAGGGGAAATGAGTAAAGCCGCAACCATTTCATTTGCGTATAAGGCGTAAAACTTTACTACAAGGATATAATGTTTGCTCAACTATATACGCATAACTATATCACACAAACATGATTATATCTTGACATATACATATATTCGTATATACATTTTCTTAATCTTATCAACCTCACATCTTTTATAACATGATAAAACGGTAAAATAACATTGATGGAATCCTTCATCATACTGACTATACCTGCATTACCGTATAACAACATATGATGGGAATGTTACTTTGACAAGAATGGGATATGAACTTCTATTTATAATGAGAAATTTTCTTTAGTAAAATTCGGTAATTGCTTGGAAAGCATAATTGTTTTAGCTTATAGAACGAAATCTCGCGTACAAGAAAAATAATAAAAAAATGAGATGAGTAAAACATTTATAAGGTTGTTTTTTGTCTTAAAGAATAAATTTCCATTAGTTAAAGAACCGTACGTATTATATAGGTATGTATATTATCTTTTAAGTTTTTTTTGCATTGAATTTTTTTTGGAACTATTTGAGTGTCGACGTGATAATAAAACTGGATTTAGTTTATCTGACAAAAGGGTATTATATGATTTCATATCACGTTTCGGTAAACTTAATGATGAAATGAGAATCTCTTGAGCGTGTTATATAAACGGATATCATCGCTTATTAGTTTTGAATATATAGTATCTAACTATTAGTATTAGTATTATTAAAAAAATATGAATAGAAATGAAAGTTAATACTGCAAACATAATTTGTATTTATTAACAAATCGCAAATGTATTAACCAGGTTATAATTTGGAGACTAGCATATTAATTTTATGCCATTTTTTAATTACAATATTTTTTTTTCTTCAGAACTAGTTAAGATAAAATATTTTACAGTTTAAATGGATAAACTATTGGAATAATTCGTTCGGAATATTTCCACACAAGATGAAAACACTTCATAAGTCATATCATACTCATTCCAAATTATAATTAACACTAATTAAAGCTTACCGCTGTGAATATAGTACATGTATTCTCAGCGCTTTTACATTTCTCAAGAATATTTATGACACAACTGCCCTAGAGGCAAACAACTTTCGATGACATTATCACTATCAGTTGATATTAGGTATACTCACGTTGTCTATTATATGGTTTTTATTAGACGGCTTGTCGAAATACAGGATCACATATATACGCATTAGCGTAACTCGAACCAGGGGCTTCTTTAATATTTCTTAGACCAGTAATATCTACATAGGATAGAAAATGTGAATGCTAATAATAAGAACATATTTACTATGTAGTATATTAAACAATTATACGTTAAAATCAAAATGTTGTATAAATTCGCAGTTAATTCGACTCTGAATTCAATTAACTATTCTCTAACTAATAATGTAATTATTAAAAATGTTTAGTATAAATAAATGAAATCTCATTCATTTATCCCCGAATTCTAACATGTTTTTAATAAACATTCTATTCCATTATCGATAGATAGGATTCTAACCTTTGAATGATATTCAATTTTTTCTCGTTTGGTAATCATTCTGTTAATTATATTGAAACTTTCAAAAAATTGGTTTCATCATAGCTGCCTACATATAATACATTCGAATTTTTTGTAGATTATATAAATTCGTTTTCTTGAGTTTCTATTCATTTCTATGCGTATTCGAGTTTAATTTAACATGCTAACAATTAAAAAAAAAGTTCAATTATTTTGGATAATATGATCTTTTCTTAAATAAAAGTTGATATTAGCACATGTAATCATTTCTATATAATTTGATGAGATTTTTGCAGCGCTGCAAAGCTCTCCTCATTTTTAATAGCATTTGTAAAAAAGACTGTAAATACATGAAATTTTATACCACACAGAGTCATTTTAACAAATACTATGAATAATGAGGGGCTTGCAGCCATGCCCAAATTGGAAACTATCATTATTGTATGCTTTTTGATATTAGTCAACAAAAGGGGAATTCTATACAAATGTATACAGTTAGGTAAAATATTTGTCTTTCTACCAAAACGTATCACTGGTCAATTTCAAATGAAATAAACCATCCTTTCAACACCAAGCGTAGCAAGCATTTAAGCATCTTAAAAGCACGTTATAGTGCGTAATAGCACAAATTTTGTATACGCAATAATAAAAACCGTATCGCCTATTTATATTGTCAACCCGAATAGATAATTTAAACGAATTTGTTACTTGGGTAGCTTAGGATTGTAAAATCGTTAGTGTTATATTACCTAAAACAGCTACTCAAAAAATTCTTGTAAAATTTCGCAGTTTTATTAATTTTATTTAATTGAAAATACAGAATTTTTCATATACATATACATATTAGTTTTTCTTCATTTTATAAATTGCAAATACGCATTCGTATTTTTTTAAAAAATAGTTCACATAAATTACTCACAACACATAATATGCTATGATTTTCCACCTACTTTTTATTCAGTACAATTCTAGAGTACATAAACATAACTATTTATTCAACCCGAAAGCTTTGTATTTCACGAGACATGCAATCACAATATCTAAACTAACTCCGTAGAGAAAACCAGCCTCCATATATGCTAAAATAACACAGTATCGACCGACAATTTTCTATTATAATAAACCATTCATATAAAGAACACCTATATGCATACAAATATACTCTATATACAATTATATTGTATATATATATATATAATTAGAAAGTTTTGAAAGCTTTCCCTTTTTATGCATGAGTGTGGTTGGATTTTATGATATAAATGCTTCCATATCACTTATGTGAATTGAATTACAATGAAATGTAATTAAAATTTTCTGAAAGGACCACATCACGTCCTGTAAATTAGGGTCGCCATATTCTGCACATGTTTATAAGGAAGTCTGATATGCATATAAGCGGTATTCTACAAATAATAAATATATGTATATAAATATATATGCGGATGTGTATACTAACATAGAATGCTATAAGTTAGTAAATTTCATATATTATTTTCATTCTGTATATTTTTTCCTTCTCCTTGAATTTGTTAGGGACCTTCAATTGCATAACCATCTAGTTTTCATATAGTTCTATAACTCTTCAAAAATGAAAATTCCGAGAAATAAAAGGTGGATTATGTTTGGTGGAATGAAACCAGATGTGTTGTTCATGTTCGTTTACTTTACAGTTTGGCATATTGCTGGGAAATTCAAGATAGTTTTTTTTATTTTTCGTTTTTATTCATATGAATGGCATCCTATTAAATACATTCTAAAAATATAAAATACGTTGAATATGAATATACCGGGTATCCCATTTGAATTTTCTTTGTGGTTCTATTTATTCATATTTTGGGAAATTTTTAAATAATGAATTTTACTTAAAAGCAAATTTAAAAACGCCAGTTTAAGGTAATTCTATGAAAAAAAAGAGCTAAAACTAATACAATTTTTATATTTTTCCGGTATAACTTTGTTTTGTTATATTAGAATTTAGAAGTAATCTGACTTCTGACAACGATAATATATTTTGCATAGTTTATTCAAATCAGTCAACTACTTCTGACATTAAATTCGAATAACTAAACGTTTTTACTGTCATTCATGCATTTATATATCAAATGTGTGTATAAACAAATTTTCCTAATAAAATTTAGAATGCACTTGGTAATAACTATACTTCAAGCGAATCAATATTTCCCATACAAAATTTACGTTAGAGAATCCAAAGCAAAAAGTTTCACTAATGATATCGTTTCCTCAGTACGCACTGCACCAGCGTAATAGATGTTTGATGGCGCAAAAATAATGGCATGATCAAAGCTGCCACACTTTTTTTCTCAAATAAATGTTTTCTTCAATTAATTTCGATGGAGAAAATTACATTCCTTTCTAATTTAAAAAATTTAGAAACTTTAGTATATAAATGGAATTTTTGTTTGTGGTCCCGTAAAAAAAAGTTATTGGCATTTTATTCACTATTTCTTCTGCAACAGAACACAGTTTTAGGATTCAAAAGATCAACAATTCGAAACACAACCCTGCATTAATTTCAAAAGCTAGTGGAAATATACTTGTTTCTTTTTCTCGCACGTATAGTGTGCTTGTTTTTGTTTTTATTTGTTACACATGGCAAATAAAGCAGAAAAGTTAATTTTCTCAAATATAACAAATTTAGAGATACTCACTTTTAATTTTTAACGTAGCATAACTCCTTCATATATAACTTTTGATTATTTCTTTGTAACTAATAACTAAGTAAGAACTATACTATTATTTCCTTCCATATCCAATGTTAACATAATAGAAAGCTATAATATCCTCTGATATGATTAACTATATTTAAATTTGGATTTAGAGAAATCACGATTCAAATGAGCTACCCGGTGCATAAAATTTATATCGAGCTAGTATACTGTGAAATATTTAAAATAGGACGCAAAGCACTCCCATATAATGCTGTGATTTAATTGAAAAATGTAAAATTGTATTAATTTGTATTTAAAAGAAGAAAAATATCATAAAAAATCCACCCATATTCCAATCGTGATGTTCTGCCTACAAGCTTGTATATAAAGTCAATATATCCTTGTTCTAATGATATTATAGTCATATAATTAATATAATATTAAAGCAAAAGGTATATTACAAAAGATACCAATTAATTCGATAATTTCTGGAAAAATTATATGAAAATATTAGAATACAGTACGGTAGTTTGGGTTGTGGATATATTTATTCATATATATGTACATATAATGCTTCCAAAAAGCTACAAAAATTGATAGAAAAATTCTGCAAAGTACATACAGACAACATTTTCAATTCTCATAATCAGCATGTAAAAACGATCTGACAGACATTTTCAGCTGTGTAAAGAACCTTTTTCAAACATGCATGCCAGGGAGCATATTGTAAGGATCCTAATAATTCCTTATTATTCAAAAGTCTACATAAAATAGAATAGTTGTTCGGAAAAATTTAGCAAAGCTTGAGAGCGTTTCTTTCTTTTTCAAATCAATTGTGTGTAAAAAAAAGTGAAAATTGAACTCGTTTTTCTCCGATTGTACCCATTGTATTGCGTATTATATTGTAGTTTATTGAAGGGGCCTTAGCACGTACCTCCTCCTAAAAGTTTGGTTAAGAAGCTAGGTTGTACCCATTACTGTGCCCGATCTTCGTGCAACATTAATTTGATTACGCTTCTTGGCTATGCCTCCTCTTACTACGTCCATTTTGGTCACGCCCAAAGACTTTTCCTGAGCTGCTCATGTTCTTCCAGGGATCTCAAGCTCTAATTCAGGGCTTCGCAGACTTTTTACAGCGCGACTCTTTTCAAAAAAAAAAATGCCGTTCTGTCATACGAAAATCCCCGTAAGGAAAGTGTTACTTGAAAAATTATTTCCTACCCAGTCAAGAATTATTTCAATGAGTCTTGTTGCTCAGAGTTGTCGTTGTAACATTTTTCCGACGTGATTACAGATTTTATGATTGTTGCGTTTAAAAAAACTTCTTAAAATTACTACACATTTTTGAAACTTTCACAGATTTTACGCGACCCAATTTTAAATCTAGGCGACCCAACTTAGAGTCGCGGCCCCCTGTTTGGGAAGCCATGCTCTAATTGGATCGTCCCGTTTGCTCTTCGTTCACACGGACATCAGTTTGTCCGTTTTATATAATAATGTATTAAAAAATCAAATTAATATTTTAATAGAATACCATCGGTTACTATGCCATATATATATGCATATATACTTATATGTACAAAAAACTACGCGCTTGTAAGAAAGACACAGACAAAAAATATTTAGTTGTAAAAATTGGAAAAAAGTGAGAAATGTCCCTATATTTTTTTTGGTTGCAATATATTATTTATACATCATTTCTTGAGACAGCCTAAGGTCGGATCTAAGACTAGTATTATTTGCTTGATATTACGGAATTTACAAATGAACTAGGGACGAAAGGTTCATATATTTAGAGGAATGAGTGCTTTCGGTGAAAAATTCAACTAGAAAATTAAAGTTTAATTTATTTTTTCATTTAGATTCATTAACTAATCCCATTCTCAATATTTTTCTAACAATTAAAAATTATGAACAAATTGAGGATGACACTGTGAACTTGTGAAAAAATTCTAATAAATAATGAATAGGCATCAGATATTATGTACATATAGTACTTGCTATTTCTTCTTATTCCCATCCAACCAATACAAAACAGGCTGTCTTGTCAAACGTGAAATTTTTTTTCTGGAGGGAAGAGAAAGTATTAAAAATACTTATACATACAAAGTGAGAAAATTGTATAAAAAAATACCATTGGAGTTACATCAAAAAGAAGTTACTATAGACTATTTTTATAAGCCCTTTTAAAACAAATAACAATTTAATAAAATTGTTAACTTTACGTATATTTGCGAACTAAAATCAGAATTTCAATATTTATTATTCTTAAATTTAAAAATTGAAGAAAAAATATTGTTCCTAAAATAATAATTTAATTTCGAGAAATATCTGAAAATATTAAATAGATTTTATCTTTCTCTTGTAATTTAAAAATTGAAATAAATAAAGTTTTTCTCTGTGCATATAGATTTCATCAATGATTATGCAAACTTAAGGTTGAATTAAATAGACATAATGGCTAAAATGCCTTAGTATACTTCAAAATCGAAAAATTTTTTTTAGGTCGACCATCGAATTTCCGTCATATTTTCTATGATAAAAATAATTTATGAGAATTATTTAGAATTTTAAAATAAGGCTCTAAAACAAAAATCGGATTAAAAATGCGCAAATTTATATAAAATAGTATTTTCTTTCATTCCAGGTCGAAAATAAGAAATTTGTTTTCAAAATTTAATTAAAAGTTTTTTAAATAATGAATAATTTAAAGGGGGAATGTTATTTCTCTAAACATAAAGAAAAGTTTATTATAGTATTTTAATAAGTCTTCGTTTTAAAATAAAATACGAACACTTATAAAATAATAATAATGCATAAGAGTAAATAAACATATCATGCAGATTTATAAATGTGCGTATAAAAGAATACACAAAATCTTTGTATGATTCCATTTTTGGTGTAACACTTTAATCTAAACTTGGCCTGTTTTTACCTGTATTTTACGTAGAATTCATCAACAGTTAAATTCAACAGTAAAATAAAATTTAAGGCAAGGAATTACTTCATATTATTGAAATTTCGACTTACCATAAATGCTAACAAAATTTCAAAACTTAAAAAAGTTCAATTTCATTACAAATATAAAATATTTTAAAAAGTATAAATTCCAAATGCAATTTGAAGGATATGGTATTATAATAATGTGATAAAAATTCATAGAAAATTCAAATTGCTACAACATATCATATCAAATACAAATGAATGCTATATATATATATATTAAAATATGCATATAAGAGTACACAGTATGCAAACTTCAAAGCGTACAGCAATGATAGCTGAAAGTTACACATATGATAACCATACAATTATGTTATCTGAAATGCATTTTACGAGTGCATATATTAATAATGTTACGTTATTCGAAAAGAAAGCTTACTATAGCATCTCTGTACAACATTTCACTCAATTTGAATATCGTCGTGTATAATATATCAATACAAACTACTTTTCTTCTATCTTAAGTTTAAAATATTTATAGCAGTTAAATGTTTTCATATCTAAATATGGAACGCGCTATCAAATTATAAATTGTTTTCGCCACTTTCCTAAGTTGATGCAAGAAATCAGAACATAAAATAAAAGGTTATATTTTTACATCCTTGGAATATCACTTTTTTGCAAACCAAAAAAAAAATGAAAAAATGTTGAACTATGGAATTGCCTGATCATATACTACTATGTAGTTTTATTTCTCTTGAGTGAGCATATACTATGTAAGAATGTTATCCATGCAAAAAAGGTATCCTGGCGCAAATCTAATAACATTCTTTAGCATAAAACTATCCTTTAAGCTCAATAGTTTCAATATTAATATAATATGGACTTTTTTCTAGTTTTTGTAGTATTGTACAAAAAAAACATTATTCGTAAACATGCACACCAATGTAAACATACAACTCGTATACGATATATATTCATGGTGATAATTTGCATTATATAGTATCAGATACGACCTCTTGATGGGAAATATTTAATCCTTAAGAGTATACTATTATGTAGGTCTTCATTACGATTTTATTTGGGATTATGCCCTACAAGATATTTATACATTTTGACTCTTTAAAATATTTTGCATTTGAACCCTAAAATTTCAAAATTTCTTCAATTTTGGTGCCTTCAAGGCTTATAAATCTATACATATCTGGATCAGCAAAAATGATGTGATACATTATAAGATCGGTAAATGCTGGTAGGTCACAATTACAGCAATTACATCCGCTTCAATTTGATAGAGAATTATAAAAGTTCA
This sequence comes from Xylophagus ater, assembly GCA_963422695.1. Classification (NCBI taxonomy): domain Eukaryota; kingdom Metazoa; phylum Arthropoda; class Insecta; order Diptera; family Xylophagidae; genus Xylophagus; species Xylophagus ater. The sequence continues at coordinate 47,436,305 of OY730484.1, forward strand.
TAAATTCCAATAACATTAGCAGTAAACATTTTGCAATATTCTCCATTTTATACCATATGATCGCAACTAAAAATAACCTTGCTTCTTGGAAATTTGATAGATATTGGTTATACAATTAACTTAAAAAACAAAAAAAGTGGGAGTCACAAAGAATGAGGTAGCATATATGTATATTTTAGTTCAAGAACACTTTCGTAAATATATTTAAATCAAAAGCTAATTCTAGAAAGTTTTATTTGTCCTTACAGCCAATAAAACTTCAGCATCATGGGTTAATAATAGTAATCTCGACAGAAAGTTTTCGCGTACGTGAGAACATTTGAGGATACTCTTTTATGTTATATAACGAGCACAATTACCTTTTTTTTGTTGTATTTCGTATAATCGTGGGGTTAAAACCGAAATATTATGATGATGATGAGAAACATGAAGATGAAAATTACTTAGAAAATATTGGGTTTTCAGATGAGGAATTTTAACTAAAGAACGACAGCGATTTGTACCATTTATGTGGATAAAACAACTATAAACTTTGTACCACATATGTTGTGGTCCATCCATATACCATATTCTTTAGTTATATCATATTAAAGGAAATAATTGGTGGAAGAGATATAAATTTGGGATGAGATTTCTTGAATAAAACGTTCAAAATAATAGTATTAGAGAAAACCAAAAACTTGAACGTGACTTTTCGGGACTTATTGCTCTGGAAAATCGCTTTATTAAGTTTTGTCTTATGTGTATATGACATCGTATAGAAAAAGTTTTCTTCTGGAACATTAACTTTTTCTTGCTTTTTTTTGGGTTTACAAGGAGCGAAATTTTTGAATTTTAAATTGATTTATTGTGCAGTAATTTGTATGGTTTACGATAAAATGTCTCACGTACTTCCAGGTAATATTTCTTTTATGTTAAAGTTTATCAGATAATACAGACCATAAATAGGTTAAAAATCATATGTGCTTTTGACATATTTTTTTTGTTCTTAATAACACTATAAACAGAAATATCTTCCATATTTTTAAGATCTATGCTTTTATATATGGTATATTGTATTGTATATAAATTGTTTTCATATTTGATAAATGTTCATTGCCACATGTATCGTAAATTAAAAATTTAATTCTAAATTTATTATGACATATTGGATCTGTTCGAAATATATACGATAGTTACTGAAGATTGTTATTGATTAAGGGATTTGGAACGTAACTAAGGGAAGCTAACAAATGTACAACTTTGAAATAATTACAAATTCACATGACCATACCATTTCTATTGTGTATTTGCAGTATATTTAAGTCAAACATTAATTTTTCTTTTCTTCCTCAAACCTTTCATAAAAAATAATAAAGAGTACTATTCAATTTAAATAAGAATCAATTTCGGTATTTAGGAATTTTCATCTTCCTAAAATAAAATCTGACCACAATTTTATTTTCTTTCAATAATCCCGAAAGCAAAAATATATATTAACTAAAGCAAAAGAAAATATTCTGAAACTAAATCTCTCTCAAAATTAAATATTTAATTAAATTTTGAGGTCCATCGTCTGTCTTATAAAATTCCAGTTTTACTCAATTATAATTTATCAGACAATTACTTTAATTTCCTCAAAATTTTCAGAATAAATGAAAATTTCTTTCCCCATTTTACCAAAATTAGTATCTTGGCGACACATTCTTTCAAGTTTTTATATTTTGGCAATATTTGTATTTTATTCTGTTATATTCTAGCATTATTTTTGTCTAGCTAGAACTTTCTGTCTTATCACTAAAGTTTTCTCTTACGTCATATTACAGGGAACAAAAAAAACGTTAAAGGACGATGACATAAATTAAGTGACAGTGGCGACATAATCTCAATTTGGCATACATTTACCACCTTAGAAATGGATTCTATAATATAAAGAATACTGTCGACTTCTATTATACTTACTACAGTTTTTTTTCTGTTTCTTGTAGGAAATGTTCTTTCTTTTTGTTCATTGCAATAATGAACAAAAACTATTACAAGTTACATTCAACATTGTTTTCCTTTTGACATTGTTGGAGGCGAAATATTATTGTATTTCCTTGTTGCCGTCAGAAGCATTATGCTCTAGATTGCTGTATTATATGAAAATATCATCTTAAATTAAACTGACTATATAACTGCTCATCAAATCAAGAACTATTCATTCAGTTCTTACTTTTAGTTTTTGAAATTTTATTTTTGTTTCCCATTTTATCATCGGAAACAATGAAAAATATTCGATGCTCTTATATTCGCTTATATGGTCAACAAAAGCAGATCATCACAAGAAACCCTATATCATTATAACTGGCATTTTAAATTTCTGTACTAATCCTATTAAGCTAGGATTTTTGACTCGTAGGCAAGATTTAACTCTCTGCTCGTTATGTAGGGTTCAAGTAAAAGTCAAGGAAACATTTTATTTAAATGCAATGCTTAGAAAAATCAAAAACTTTTATAGAGATAAAATGTTGCTTATGTAAATTACATCCATACATATGCATATATATATCCTAAATATAAAACTATAACGGAAGAAAATGTTTGGGTTTTAAAGTTGAAAATACAAATTACAAATTGGTTGTACAAATACGAGAAAGGGTGCTAAATTCCAGCAAAATCAATCAAAGGATAGTAAAGATACTGAAAGAGATAGTTGTAGATTAAAACTGGCCTGCTGTAAAGTTTTACCTTTTTTTGTATTGTATTGTGTTGGTTGTTTTCCTAAAGTTAATTTATTACAGCATTATGTATAAAAAAATCCAATTTAGGCCGATTTTAAGTAATATGTTTTCATATTCATTTTCTTACGGCTTTTATATTGCACAATATTTCTGGGAAAAATTCCACTTTTCTTTTATCAAGAAAAGTCGGGAACTTTCCTTAAAAACAGCACACAAAATGGTCACTGATATGTCGTTTCGACGTTTCCGGCAAATTCTAAGTATAAATTTGTTGACGTTGCTAGAATTACATTTCTCGAGGAAACACAGCTAGAACAGACACAGTTCAATTTCAGAACTTTACCAGTGATGATCAGACAGATTTCGGACAGTGAAATATTAAAGTGATTTGAAATTAATAGTTTTTTCCATTGTAAATAAATTGCAGATAAATTAATTTTGTATAAATTAATAATAATTGATAAACAAATATTTTTAAGACTAATTGTTAATGCAGAAATAATTGTAAATAAAGTTTATATACCGATTTCACATAAATAAAAAGTGTTATCATTTTATAACATTCGAACCAGAGAGGGATAGCACGCAACAATATTATATCATATTTTTCTGTTCGCAACACGTTTATTTTATATACTTGAAAGAAAAAAGAAAATGATGTCCAATGCTTAAGGTACCTATACCATATAAATTGTAAAGAAGTTGCTAGGGGACTGTGGGATATAATATTCTTTAACTGTGTTAAGTATTAAAGGTGTATCCCTGTCCTATTGAGTGCTGTTTGTATTCCCTTGAATTCATATATATGGTTTCCGAAGACTAAATAATAAAAAATAAAATGTATGAAGACCGAAGAAAAATTTTTGATAGTGGCTTCCAACAATTCCAAAAATATATAACAAATATTTGATAGAATCAACAAAAGCTATTTGTATGCATTTCAAAAGAAAGAAAATCGGCAATGTGAATTTACGACCTGGGTAATCGTCTCGATGTAGTCAAATAGGTCTACTTATTTTGCTTCTTAGAGATATTTTACACAGTTGATCTTTATTCGTTATTTTTGTTTTGAAAATTTTCACCCTTTTTACCAGTTCAACGGGTTATTGGATGACAATTTTTACCTTACGTTCTAGGATTAGGTACATGCTAGGAAGCAGTATATTGTGTAGTATATCCGATTTATATCCCATCGATTGAATTAGAAGTGGTTTCATTCTATAATATATTTTTCTAACTTAACATTTTTCCCTGTTCGTACATACAAAATGGATGATGATGAAAAAACAAAACATAATACTAGAAATAAATTCGTGATTTCGTTTCATAAATCGAAATAATGTGATATTACGAATCGAAATTACAAAATGAAATTAATTTATTTTATATTTGAAAAAAATTATAACTGATTTCTGGCACAAAGAAGAAAATACATATATCTTCTGAATTAATATTTACTCACTTATTTAATTAAATAGATATTTGACTTGCATAAATAATATAGCAACATGTATTTCTTGTCCATTACGAAAAAATATTGCTTTTGGATTAGGATTTTAATTTTAACGATGTTAGAGCGAAAATCGAATTTCATGTCAGTGAAAATTTAAATTTTTTTACTTTGAAACTAATTTTCGTTTTGGTATAAATAGAGTAATGTCAGTGAAAAAAACAAAACTACATTCTCAAAAACATATTCATCTGTTACTTTCCCTACCTCTATTCGGAATCTGTTCATATGATTTTCAAGAAAATTGGTTAATTTATTAGATTTGAATTAACGCCAATTTACATCCCCAGAGTATAACATACTTCCTAGTTTTATGAGTTTCTAGCGTGTCGAAGAATATTCATGCTAAAGTTGATGCGGATACATTGAACGGAATAGAAGCCTTTACAACACATCTGTGTAGATTCATACATACATTTTGTGATTTTTGTAGATATACCATACACAATATTACTACAAAACTTATTTCAATATAACATAATGTCGATTACAATAATTTGCCGAAAAAAATTCGAACTGATTTCGATAAAATTTTGTATTTTGATATAATATACGAATATTTTGCCTACAATTTATCATCTTTAGTGAAAATATGTAGATAACTGAACGTAAATATTTTTAAAAAATTAAAGATAAGACAATTTTTTTGACTGACCATAACTACATTACTGACTGGAAATTAATTTGGAATCAACTCCAGCTACCAGCGGATAAGATAATAGAATGTGTTTTTTAAGTTTTTCCAGTAATAATAAAATCATTTTAAAGTAGGCATCTTTAAAGAAGAAAATTAAAAGTTAAAAAAATAATAATATCCGTAAATGGAAAAATCTATATGAAAATCACAATACAGTTTTCAGTTTAAAAATGGTTTTGTTGAAAATAAATTTAAAAATTTTATCTTTGCCTACAAAAGTTTATAAGAATAGCTAGTTACTTTTTCTTTTCTAATATCTGGTAGGAAAATTTAGAGGTGGTAAAATTTTATTTCATTCATGTATAAAATTTCAAGTTGTAGAATATAATTTAATATATAAAATTTCAATTTGCGGATAAAAAATTTGTATTCTTTCTGTAAACGTATGTGTAGATTGAATCGCATTTTTAAGTTGTATTTAGGTTAACTTAATTATAATTAAGTTAGTACCCAATAAAGTCTGTTATGTTCGTAACATTAGAGTTTGAAGTCGACTTTTTCCTCAAAATATTTTATTTTGTAACTGCAAAAAATAATGACTTGTTTGATGATTTGGAAATTGTGAGTTTTTCAAACAATTTCTAGGAGATTATAAGTTTGTACAATGGGTAGTTGTGATATAGTTAGTTTTGATAGTTGCCATGAAATCTAAACCCTAATTAATCGAAAAGAAGACGAAAACATTTATTTTACGTAATTTTGCTGCCAATTGCTCTGTAAATTGGCAAATTGCATCATCCTCCACATCAGAACTTTTTGAGATGGGTTTTGCGTCAACCATGTTTTGATAAAACTTCAACTGTTGAAGTATATTACAATCTGGTCGACAATGTTTACAAAATATCGGTGAAACATGTCCTTGTTTTTGTCTTTTGACCTTATTTTAAATTTGGATGATATCTGGTACGACAGTTTTTATATAGTTTCGCCTAGTCTCAGAATACTATTTGGCACACCTTGCCATTTATTGTGTCGCTATACAACGTGCTTTGTATATGTTTTCACACATGTGTTTACATTTGGGACAATTTTTTATATTCACAAGTTAATTTTTAACACACAACACATATGTGGTATTGTAGACTTTAATCTAAAAAAGTAGATATAATTTTGAATTCAAAATTTTTTAAGGATTGAAGCAAAAAACACTAAAGAAAAATGGAATTAAAGCAAAACATTAATATTATGTATGAATTTTCACTATGAATTTTTCAATATCGAAGACCGGAACACAGGCAAAAACAAATATATTTCAGATGATGTCTGATTTATATTTAATTACATATGTAAGTAATAAAAAATTTGTAGTTTTTGTCCTATTAAAGCATATGTGAAAAACTACTTGTTAAGTTAAGTTTTATCACTATCTTCTAAATATTACGCTATTTCGTTTTTTGGATTAGTTTTTCGTGTCAAAGACTTGTTAGGGCAAAAAGGAATGAAAAAATGAAGAAATAACAGCATATAATAGGTTCATCTTATCATCGAACATATTCAGCAATTTCTTACTTTCATTCGTTTTTAAGGTTGTTTCCATTACATTGAAGTAATCTTGAATTAGGTCATTGAGACGATATCTAATACTCTGTTTTCAGTTGATTTGATTTCTTTTCATGTGAAAGTGCTGAGATACTTTTCAGAATATGACGACAAAAAAATGAAAAAAGCGGAAGATTTACAGAGGTTAGCAAAATTTTTAGTGAACCAGGTATGAACATAAACCTGATACGGCTCAATTCTTACTTAGTATTTGAACACAAGGCATGTGGTTTTTTTTCTTATTATTTTCTTTTTTTTTGTATCAGAGAACGTTACTTTTAGCTTGAATCGCTAATGGACCATAAGAACCTTTATATAGATTTGTTATAAGAATTTTGTTATCTAGAGGATATTTTCCAATTTAATAAATTTGTTTTTTTTTTCTAGTTTTTCCTTTATAGAATTTCGCAATTTAAAATCGAACAAAATCATCAAAATTTTCATTCTATCAAATACTTACGTATAGAATATCAGAAAAAATCGATAATAGTAGTTTGCACGAAATCAATAAATATATTCTATATCTAGTAAATAACACCAGTATTATACGAAATATTTTATTAAATAAAAGTGAACGATTTTAGATATATCAAGTTTTTAGTTCGCGTTTATTGCATATGAAAATACAGATTGAAGAAAAATGCGTTTCCAATACACCCGCTTGAGATGCCTTTTCCAATAAACATTGTAGTTTTGTATTTCTCTTATTACTATTTTTGAATAAAGTTTTATAGCACTATAGAAATGTATTAGATAACCCCAGAAGAAGAATTGCAGTTTCTTTTTTTGACTACTTTATTTTCCCTATATGCTATAATTTATTTTTTTTCCTTAAAACTAAAAAGTATAAAAAGTTTTTATTAAAACTGTAAATGAAAAACTAGACTAAAGGCTAACTAAAGCTACTGTGTATAAAATTAAATTCATTTTTCTTATTTTTAACTTTGTTTTTTTAATATTTTTAATAATATAAGTTTTAAACTATTTTTGTTTTTATGGAGGAAAAGGGATGAAAAACCTTGCACTAATTAACGCTTCTCTTGGTCACTTAAATTATTTATAAATAACAAACAAGACAAGACAACATTTACACGAGCACACTGAGTATCACACGTCTCGATGACATCTTCAGGAATTTAGCATCCCTGTAAGGGATAAGGGAGGGGTTGGAAATTAGAAATTGATCTATATTAAATCACAGTTCGGACCTCTATTAAGATCGGTTCTAGAGCCGGTGAATGACGATAAATATGATATATCGACGGGATATTATTTCTGTCTTGGATATATCCCTTCTTATCGAGACAAATAAAGCCTTGCAGTTAAGTTATCATTATGAGCTTTATGATCCTTATTACGACATCGATTATAGATTCGGACCATAGAAACTAAATTTTGACACAGACATGCAGACAGACGGGCAGGCGAATAGAAATTTTCCAAAAATAAATATTTTCAAATTAAGGGACCTCAAAACATCAACATCCACGAAAATCTGGAGATCACAATTTTTTACCATCATACAGCTTTATTGAGGAAACCAATACGTTCCTATTTCCAAACTTTATATAGAAAATATTTTCTTTATCAAACCTTTTAATCTTTTATCTAAGTCCATCGTTCAAAAGGGATACGACACACATTATTAAATTACAGCAAAAAAAAAAAAAAATAAGGAATATGAAGTAAAAGGTTTTAAAAGGCAATTTGTCCCATGAATCCTCCTTTTTTTCTTGGATATACCTATATATCTATTTATTTTTTTCTAAATATACATAGAGTATTCAAGGATACGTAACATTATATATATATGTATAGTAACAAAAAAAGTTTCTGGTACCAAGCAAAATTGATTGAAATGCTGTCAATTCTTCTCAGAGTCATCAATCCCAGGTTCGCATATTTACGCCCGATACACCAATGCTCATTCCAAATCCATGAAGTGCAAAAAAAACTTTCAAAAAATTTTTGTTCACTTGTTGCGATAGGATATATCCTCATTACCGTAATTGTATCCAGAAAATATTAAATCAGACCATCCAAAGTAGAAGAAGAAGGAGTTAAATATATATTGTACAAAAGAAATGCAAACACCCAAAAGAAAAAGAAAATTTTTAACAAAAGAGGAAATATTTTGTATGGCGATTGAAAAGAAACTTTTTTTTCAACAATTTTTAGAATGGTTTTGGAAAGAAGACGCAACCGCATCTCATCAAAAAAGTTCCATTTTTCTATTTCTTTTCTTTAGTATTATTATTACATTTCATTGTAAATTGTGGGAAACAACTCAGCAAAATAAATCGATCGAAGGGATAACTGAGTTTCCGTAAGTTTCTTTTTCGTATTGTGTAGTTTTCTTCAAAAGAATTTAAAAAAAAATTATCTTAAGCTCAACGATTTTAAACAATTTCCTTTTCTTGTTCAATGTAAAGTAGTTTTACTTTTTTCATAATAAATAAAATTAAGTCATTTTTTGATTATCCAAAATAAAGTTCTGATTAATTATTTAAATGATTATATTTAAATATTTAAGCTTGTTTAACCTGAATAATTGAATTCACCTTCTAAAACGGTCTATTATCTGACTAACATATTAATTTTAAATTTGAATAATTGTGAAGATTTACTGGAAATGTATTTTAAATCTTGTTCAAGTTTTCACGAGACAGATTTAAAACTCTTTACCTAAAACTTCCTGATCAATAAGAAAATGTTTTGGTGTCCACATCAAATCGTTTTAATTGTAATTCTGGAACTGTTTTTATTGTTTTTCCTTACCAAGAAAGAATGGTAAGCAAACAAGAAAATATGAGCATTGTCCAAGCCGGGTTGAACTGCAGAGCTTTCAAGTAAATTGCTGCTTTGTATTTTTATAAACCATATTTGTAATAACTATATTAAACGAAGGCCTAAAACTATCTTACACAGCTATTACTATGGAATTTTCCGACACTTTAAAAAATGGAGTAATTGTTTTTCAATTTGAATTACTAAAAGTATTTAGTTCGTGGGTATTCGATAAAATATTCAGACTATGATACAACTTGATATAACTTTGGTTGAAATTTGAACTCAATGCAGAGTTGAAACAAGTTGCAATATTTGTTTGAAAGAATTCTCAATAGCAAATTGTTTAAGACAATAGCAAAAATAATTAGGATAGATTATCCAAACGACAAATTCATTAAACGACTGGTATCCGCGGCTATGCTCGCGTTATTTCTACAAAACTATTGGCAAATTATTTCAAATTCCTATATTTTACTTCTTCCCTAATTCGTTTTTACCAATAATTGATTTTCTCATTTAATAAGAACAATGCACCATTGAAAATATTGAATTGGTGGGCGAAAATTCATAGTTCATGGCGAATTGATTGAATTCAACGTTTAACGATATGAGAGACTATTCGAAATCTTAACATACCGAAATCGATCGTAGAAAATCCTCAAATGATCAAATCGAAACGTATAGAATTGGTGAATCGCTAAACTGTTATTATTTTATCGCGATAACGTTAGACCGCATACAAGTTTGTTCACTCATCAAAAGTGGAGCTTGGCATAGAATCGTACGATCCTGATCTTGCATAATCAGATTATCATTTATTTTCGTTTTGTATCTGCAAAACTCGTTTATTAGTGTAAATATGAGTTCGCACGGAAAAGTCAGATCCAATGATAATGAAATAAAAGGGTAATGCTTCCACTAGGAAAATGGCAAAGCTCAGGAGCCAAAAATGGACAACATTTAGTTGCATAAAATTTTTATGCTCCATGAAGAATTCGCCTTTCAGGGAAAAAAAATGCTACGAGGTTTTGACCAATCGAGTATAATAAGCAATAAGTTCATTTCTATCCATTCTTTCTTATTAAGAGCATTCACCTTCTTTTGATTTATATCATTTTAAAAATAATATTCATTACCAAGATTTATATTGTTTCGTCTTAGTTCTTGTTTTTTTTTTGCTGTAAGTAGATTCAAGTTCCCTAAAGTACATATAATCATCGAGACAAGAAGAAAAAAAAGCAGGTAACAACAAAAATCATACCTTAATACTATATAGTATGTATAATGTATGAAAATAGCAGAAAAATAATGACTTTTCTCTTCTAAGAGAGCGCATAAACCGGTATATTGTATTCCACGCGTACTTTTAACTCTTAACGAGACCGGATGATGATTAAAATATTTTCTTTAAAATTAATTCCATCCAAGGAGAACTAAAGTTATACTGTAAAGTAAAGGATAATCATTATATATGCAATATAACAACAAATAACAAGAAAAAATGACAACCTGATGATGGTAGAATCATTTATATGGCAAATGTTTGTTTGCTTTTACCTTAACTATATATTCGTCTAAAAAGTCAAGGCTCATATTGTACTTCTTTTGTATACTCGTACTCAGATCCTTCTAAGTAAACATCTTAATACCAAAAAGGTACATATGAGTTGCATAGAACAATAAATTTTCTCATATATCACATTATATATATACAGGCATATTTAATATATTTACATACATATATGCTTTGTATATAGTATAATCCTACTATATGCAATATATAAGTATATATGTTATATATATATATTAAACGAAATATCAATGTATGCAATAATGAACGTTCTAAGATGATGCTCACACTACAAAAACGATTCTAAAGAAAACAACTGCAAGGAAGGAAAAACGTATCACGCCCTACCTTAAATGTCAAGAAAATACTGAAAATGTAAAGTATAGAGTAGACCGAATATATATGTTTGTATATCCTTTCGTTCTATTTATCCTCCTGATGCTGTATAGTGCAGAGGATAATTACATTCTATATGTATGCATAGATGTTGTACACAACTATTTTTTATTTTCCATAATATTTTTCATGTATATTTCGACTGTTTCACAAGAATAACAAAAATCTGATTTTGGCTCTACAATGTATACAAACATATACTAAAATGTAAGTGATGAAGCCTTTCTTGGAATTACATCCTTCATGTTGTATGAGCATTATTTTATGTTTTTACAAAAACATTATACATGGATACATTCGGTGTCATCATAAATTTATTTTCGGATGACATCCCACCATCCAAGATAAACTTTCAGCACAAGCTGTTCAAATGCAGGTACCCACGACTACAAATCCTTTTGAATTTCTCATGTGTCAAAATATTATTTCATAAAATAAGGCAATTCACACTTTTACCATTTCCTCGATACTTTTCATCATTTATAATATAGCATAGGAAAATACATTAAAATGTTGTTATCAGATTTTCGGGAGGTATAGGAACATTCTGATTTTTTAAATTTCCAAATAGAATTCCATTGAAGTTTTCTATGGTTGCAAATTTCTCGAACCTTGGTTATGACTTGCAGAATGACTCAAATATAGTACGGCCCATAGGCACAATTGAAGACGTCAAATTTTTTCTCTTTTAAAGACTGCACAACTGAAGGTTTAATTTTTGAGAATGTTTTTTATTTTCGAATAACTTTTATAGAATTCCGATATAAAAATACTCATGACATACAGCGCGTGAAACAATAGATATGGAGAGGAATCAATTCGGTTAGCAGCTGATTTCATGTTTTGGATTGGTGAATTGGCCATCTAGATCGTGTGATATCATATCTCTAGATTATTTTGTTTGAGGTTACGTGAAGTTTAAAGTCTACGCGTATAAGCAAGCTACGATTGATGGCTTGGAAGCAAATATTACTCGCCCTATTGGCCCGATTCCAGTCGTAATGCTCGAACAAGTAATTCAAAACTGGACCTATAGAATGTACCGCCTAAAGCGTAAACACGACCAAAATTTGAATGACATAATCTTCAAAAAATAATTGGTATTGATTGTTCTCTCGGTTCTTAGCTAAATTTCCAGCATCACATTCTGTTTTATGTGTTTTATTTCGAAATATTTTCCTGAACCTCACGATGAATCACTCGTTACTAACAAATTCACTTAAATTTATTAATGTCTGTAATTTGTCAGAGTACTGTCACATGATTTTCAATTTTCGAAGAATTTGAGATTTTTCGAACATGATAGTGGGAATTTAACTTATCAACTTCGAAACCGTAGAAATTTTGGGTCTTTTAAAGGGAAAATATTTACCGTCTTTAGTCATGCGTTTTAAAATTATTCTTTTATTTAAGAAATTCCAAAAGATTTTTACATCTTTCTAGCAATTCGTTTGTTTGATAAAACATTTTAAATTCATTGAATTTGTCCGATAGAATACTCCAACGTAAACCGATTCCGAGGTTTATTTCCCATTTGAAAGGTTTTCAATTGAATTTTCGTTAAGGGACATTCAAAGTTGTTGTTACATCATGCAAGCCGTTGCACTGAAATCTCCAGTTAATGAATCTCTATGGTGCAACTAGAATCATATGCTGCAATGTGACATGTACTATTTTACACAAAACCATTCACACCAAAAAAATATAGATATGGTAAATATGATACTAATGGATCATAATATACGATATAACAGGAATGAGGCGTACATAAATTGAAGTGGATGAGTGGGTCCGTAAAATAATTCAGATATGAAAATTTTAATTGCAATTTACAGTAAATTTCCAGACCTACAAACTGATTGGTTTCAAAATTGCTTTAAATACAAGATTAATTTTGGTACCCGAAATGCAGAGAGCGAACTCATTTGATATTCAAGAGTAACTCACAAGATTATTTAAAATGAGAGAACTTCTTGTGTCTATTGAATTGAACTCTTCACAGTTATAATGAGTGAAGAGAAATCATTAGATTGATCATCAAAAATAATTTTAATTTCATTTACAAAATTTTAAAATGACTCGGGATTGAGAAAAGCGACAGATACCAATAATCCTAATCTAATCCTAAAACTCTATGCTAATTATGTTGAGCAAAATTTTGTGGTTTGATTATTATGTAAAAGCAAATAATTGTCATAGAAACACATAAATACAAACATGCGAATATATGACTCTGTTATATAGTAGCATCCTCATTTTTCACATAACAAGAAATGAAATCTGATTGTAAAGAAGAACTTTTATTTATGATAATGAAGTGTCACAAATCTATATCCCTTTTTGCATTTCCTAATTGGCCACAAAAAGTTGCTTCGATTCAAAAATATATTATTATGCTGATGAAATCTTTAGTGTTTTACGGTTCAACACACACCCCACAACCAAATTTGTGGATCAATGATTATATTCATTCTCACTCAACTTTTTGGGGGGTTACAAAATATTTGAAATTAATTCATATTTCAGTACATAAAACTTTTCAAAATTTAACTATTTATTAAATTTTCTGGTAGAAATTAATACAATAATATTTATTGTACACTCCGCAGTACTTGAATAGCCTTATTAATATTTTTAATTGAAAACTTGTGAATTTAAGATATAAAAGCTTAAAAGTTATTTTTCAACATTATGCTAAGACGAAAATATGAATAGTACTTCTGGTTTTAGTTTTAATTGGAAAAGAAAATTGATTTACCATAACAAAGTTATATTATAATGAATCATGAATTACAGAATTTACTTACTTATTGGTAAACCTATATTTTATAATTATATGATATATAGTCACAAGATAAAGCTAGCTATCATAGAGGGCGCTAGAAGACCATTTGGTTAAATATTGAACTAGAAATTTAGTTAAATATTCTTAGATTTTAAGTAAACTTTATATAGGACCTATCTTCTAGTTGTTCAATCTAGGTAGGTTTAATAACAATCTATTTTTGGTTTAGAGCGATACACCAATTTTCATTCGTTTCGGGGAAGTATATTCAGAAATATGCTGCACGAGATAAATTTGTTGGTAACAAATATTGTCTCGTTCATTTAAACCTAGATAAATTACTTTAACCATTAAATAGAACTAGTAAAACGCAAACAATAAAATTATGTAGTCAAAGCAGTTCAGGTTTTACTATTTCGAGATACACTACAAAATAAAGCTAATTAGGTAAGTGCTTTTGCCTAATGAAAATCTTCAATCTGTCACTGCTTTAAGCTTTACTATTTTTGTGACTTAAAAACTTTTCGGAAATTCGTCAAAAATAAATGTCCTTACTCTAGTTTTATTCAAATTTATATGAATGTATTTTATGTCTTGACGTCATTCCTCTTAACAGAAACTAAAATCCTTGAGACAATAAATATGTATGCATTGCTCAAATTACACTTATACATTATATACAATATATACACCAAATTTATCATGCCTGCCAGCTGTTTTCAGACTATAAAGCAAATCAGATGAGGCACCTATAAGAGACATGTAAAATTATTTGATCAATACAATTCTTAATCATTTTATCTAATTTAACTGAGCCTTACTATGGGAAATAATAAAAAGTGAAGTGAGGGCTCATATCAGGTCAATTTAAAATGGGCGAAAAAGATATCTCAGGAATTTAATGTATAGAATAATTTAAATGGAAAAAACCAATTTTTACAGTGTGTTCATTTGGCACGATATGTTCAATACTATAAACTCCTAAAACTAATTTTTGACCTCAAAACTATTACTAGTTATTATGTAATTGCCATTCATTCAAATGTGGTGATTAGTTCAAATTCAAGAAATTTCCTTATGTTCTAATTCGTGATGTTGGCCACAATGACAAAATTAGAATTAATTAAATGAACATTTCTGGTTTTATATCAAGTTTGTTAAGTTTAATATTAAACAATATACATTACAATATTATTATTATTATTATATATATTATTACAATATTTTCATACACAAAATTAAAAAATAGAATTTCTCGAAAAATAAAATACATAAACCATAAAATAAATGAAACCACAAAAAAATTAAATTACTTTTAGATGCTTCCATGTATATGTTATAATGTAGGGAATTTGTTTGACTGTTTTTAAGACCAAATTTATTTTTGTAGACTATGAAACCGGAACTTCCTTATATAAACCGTATATACGTAAATTATACAGTATTCTGCAATAATATTATAATATTAAATTGTATACAAAATTTTGGTGGCAAAGTAAAGTACTTAATATCTAAACATCTACTGACCATTGTATAGAGCTAACAAATTAAGATGTGGAAGTAACATCATTAACACTTACTTGTAATGAGGATTCTTAAACAAACACAAACCCATTTGACATTTTGCGAAATAGAAATGAGGGGAAAAATTTTATTATATATTACGCAAAAAAGAAACGTTTACATTTTATGACACATTTAGTGACCTTATAATGCGAAAACCATTTAAAGTATTAAACAACATCATAACACTGCCGCAGATATAGAGGCTCTATCGCAGAAGAAAAAACCAATTACATATATGGTAAACAAATTTAATTATTATAATACAATTCATTATTTTTAATTTCTTGCCACAAAAGTGATTTCATAAACAAACCATAACTTTTATATAACCTGATTTTGTTTCCTGTTTTGTATTTTTATAACATCGCCTTTTATGTTTTTGTATTTTATTAAAATTATGTTAAATAAATAGAAATTGATTAAGCAATAATTGTTATATCTAATTAATTAATTACTGGATAGACAGAAAGTGTTTTCGGCTTTTATCAACCAAAGTAATTCTTTGTGTGCACATACCAGAATTCGTTTGTAAAATTTCATTCTGGAAAATTCTCGGTTGAAATTCACCGCACCCTAGTAGGCCAAGAAAGGACTTGATTGAAACTGATCGATACATATCAGTTTGCCAGACTGCTCATTCAAAACAACTGTTGATGACCACGAGAATTGTTTCCTCTTTTCAAAATTTCCTCTAATTTGCAGGTAACCTAGACTTTAATAGCATAAAACTAATTTGAAAATTTTATACAAATCGGTGTATTAGTTTCTAAAGTGCATCAACAGGCTTATTTTCTTTTAGGATTATTCCTTTCTCCACTATCTTTGGACCAATTTAGCTGAAATTTAACATGTTATCGTCTATTTATGTATTTAACCAATATAATTTAAATAAAATTTCTTCACAAATTTTCCAATTAAATCTGAAAAATCATTAAAAAAACGGGAAAACTTTCTGGTCGCCGAGTTTTTTGTTTAATAATTTCGCTCCCCTTTGGTCGATTTTGCTGAAATGTAATACTAAATCCAATTAACCAACTCACCTTCTAACATTCCAACAAAATAGAATAAGGTGTTTTTGAGTTATCTTGTACATGGACGGACTGACAGACGGACGGACAGACGGACGGACAGACGGACGGACATGCATAAATCGATATAACTTTTGATTCCCTACACAATCATACCCTTGAAACTTTTCTACGATAATTATCTCGATGTGTTACACATTTAGTAACAAAACTAATATACCTTGTGGTGGCACCTACCATAGAGCATCCAAATCCTTCCTTCAAATATTATAAATTATCATTTTCGATTGACAATTCCGTTATATTTACAGTAGAACAGTTCTTAAATAAGTTCCTGTCAAAGAAAAAATTGTCATGGACTAAAAGTTATTAGCGACAAAAAAAGTTCGATGGAGATGTCCTGTAGATGCTCCCGAGAAGATTTTATACATATCAACCTACGTTAAAGAAAATAGATATCTTGAATATTGCAAATTAATTATTCAACTCAATCTTGGGAACATAAATTCGTCGCATAAAGTTTTCTACAAAATAGATTCAATTTCAGTAACCTTTAAACCAACACAAGCAAATCAAACTTAGTCATTACGAATTAATTAAAAATGTAAATGGATGTAAAATGTAAGTAATAATTGAATTTCTTTATTTCCTTATTTCTTATTGTTATCTATTTTAGTTCTTAAATTAATAGAAAGGGGAAAAAATTACTATAATAGTACCTTATATACGTGTACATAAAGTTTCCCAAGAATGAAATCAAAAATATGCAATTGGGTTGAAAAACTCAAAAATTAATTAGAAATCAATTTTTAACTTAGGGAAATTGCTATCACATTTTAGTTTCTAAAGTTTAGTTCGCTTTCGGTTTTTAAGTCGATCAGAAGTTTTTTGATCGACTCGAGTCAAGTCTGTTTGAAGTCGATTCATGTATACATGGGCTTCAAGTCCTCATATATACTGGGTATATTAAAATTGCATAATTCAAGATAAATGAAAAATAAAAAATATGTATGTCACTTTATTTATTATATTTTTTTTTTTTTGACAAAACATTTTCCATCACATTTTTAATATACCAACAGTCATATGAAAACCAAACGAATATGTGTATAATAATTCAAAATAAATAATGACACATTTAGGAGAAAATCTTTGGAAAAACGCACATAGAAAATATATTAGGAAAAACATTATAAATACTGTACACCTTTCTTTTTTTCGAGAAACAAAAAAAGAAGGTAAAATTTTATTCTAGAAAAGAAAAAACATTTCGCACGTGCTTAGAATATCTTTGCTGCATTTTTCATATATGTACAAGTACTTTAGATATATAGCTTTTAACTTTCACAAAACTTGTTCTACTTTTTCTATTTTTCACTGAAAATGTAACGATTTTTTTTATATAGAAAAAAAAGTACACGAGCGATCATAAACAACCACTAACGTGTACATGTGTAAGAGGCAATCAAACTTTTATAAACCATCCATCCTTGAGGATACAGCAAAAATTTTCTCTTTCCTACAGTATAAGAAAACTTCTATTAATTCATTCCTTGTTTATGGCTGTAGTTGAGAAAATTCTTTTCTATATACTTTTATTTTACTGGACCGACTTTATAGCATACTCATGTGCGGAGATCTAGAACAAGTATTATGATAGACGTGGATGCATTGTTTTCGAAATGAAAACTACTTTCTATGTTTAATTTAAAACCCACTTAAGATTTTATTTTTGAGAAAACACACTGCCAATGACATACACTAGAAAAGTGCTACTCCTTTTTTCAAATATTTTTAATTATCCTTTTCGAGGCGGAATTTACAATTATTGGAAAAATACTATATATTTAGTACTATAAGTTGAAGTTTTTTCAATGCATTATCCTTATAAAAAAAAAAAAATGTATAAAAACCGCTTGAAAACTCAGATCTCTAACATATCATTTTTCGATTGCAGGACCTCTATATCTATGGAGATTCTGTGTAAAAAATGAGTAGGTATGTAATTTTAATGATGTTTCGCTGGTTATGACGATATAATTTAAAATTATGCAGATATTTAGACCTTGTTTAAAGGCTTTATCATGGCTAACCAGCAAAACCTCATTAAAATCTCAAATTCACATCGAGGGCAATACACAATATGTAAAATAATAGGGACATATTCTTATATGCAACAAATGAACTCACTAAATTTTGTAGATACCATATAATTCATGAATGAGTTACCATGGCATAGATAGAATAAAAATCAGGCAGATACCAAAGAATTTCTATGGGTCTCAAATTTACACTTATACAATAAAATCAAATGAAATGATAAAATTAACATAAATACCAAGTTTTCTTTTTAATTTTTTGGAATTACAGTAGTTTTTCAAATCAATTTCATTGAAATTTTGTACATACGTTGGTTGTTTAGGGTTAGAAGTAAGGCTTTTTCAATAAGAACTCTTTTTTCTAATAGGGTTGTATTTGCCTACGTCATTCAGTTTTTAGACATAATTGTAGTAGAAAGCCGACATTTTATTATAATGAATTCAATCTCGCTCGAAAACAGCTTGTCCGCAAGTATCTAAACTATCTAAAGCCTTATAAGGTCCAATTGCAAGAATTAAAGCCGGTAGCTAATTTCCAACGTCGACAATTTACTGATTGAATTATTGAATATGGTGCTAGATTGTAGTGGACATTTACCAGATATTGTTTTCCATTCATAAATTGTAGTCTCTACAACATTCAATAAAGATACTCATTTCATACAAAATGCGTATTTAATTTAAAGTTAATTAAAAAAGGTGTTATTGAAAAGCCCTGTACAAGAGAACAATTTAGAGGATCCAATGAAAGTGCAGAAAAAGGTAGATATACAGCAGATTTAAATACAATTTTCAGAATCGATAATAATAACAGTGTCTCATATTATTAGGTATCTAGCAATCGCAGTTTAGTACTGTACGAAAAGAAAAATAAATTGTTGTGAAGAGATCCATATTTGAGCCAGTCTGATCAGTTACTAGCAACGACGTAAAACCATAGTTATTTTTAATGATTTTAGACCATTCAATGCCGATTATTTCCTGCATTCTATTTACCTATTTATTATATACAATTAATTATGTATGTATATATATATTATGTATATTATTATATTATGTACATATATATATATAATTAATAAATAGGTAAATAGACTGCAATTATCAAAAGCAATTCTTTTAAAGAGAAATACTTTTTTTCTTATTTTATAACTGAATGGCTAAACAAGAAAAAATTGCAAAAATGCGTGTAAAAATAATTCACCTCTCTCCAAATATCTATCTTAAGATTGTTCAAAGTGTTGTAACCATCAGATTTCTAATGTCGGCGCAAATTCTTGTGCGAAAATCCGATTATATAAAAGTTAGAAAAGGGTTAAAAGAAGAAAAATGTTTATTTTCTTGTACTATATAATAGTATACTATTCTCACCGTTTCTTTTTTTTTGTCATGCACCATAACAAGAAAATTTTAGTAAATATATTCACAAAATAAACGGACAGTTTCACAATGATGTGGTCCTAAGAGACCTTCAATATAAGACAAAGCAAAATAAAAAAGCTAAAAAAAGGGATTTCTTTGTTCTCTGAATATATCATTATTCACGCGCAACCGATTCTTAACGTTATCCTTGGATAAAAAGCCAATAGCCGAGTTGATTTCAATTTAAGTACTGACTAATGGATTCGACCTCGATAAGATGAGAAGAAAATGGATGACATATAATCGATTTTGAATATTCTAAAATGGAGTGGTGTTCTGTTTTATTTTTCTTTATGTATTAAAGATACAAATAAAGCAGGGAAACATTGAAGCGCTTCGGTTACAACATTTATATACAGGATTAACCCCAATAAAAAAAGAAATAAAATAATGAACTGATTTCGATGCCAATCTTATTTTTTTGGTTTTAGATCTTATGTAATTCATTATTTTGTGATTGATAATCTTGATATGTAGTCATTTTAAAATAATAATAATATTATATATGTATGTAATAAAATAATATTACTGAAGATCTTCTGTCTGTTACTACCGAAATTTACTATTCTTATGATAGAACATAACTTTACTCAGATCAAGATTGGTGAATCTATCTTTATTTGGAGTGCTCGCACCAAATGTAGCAACTCTGGTTCTTAACAAGGCTGCCCATTCACCCAGGCAAACTCCACACATTGGAGATTCTACCACCTCTATTTTGTAATAATGTCCCGTCATCATACACACAATGGTTTTGTTGTTTAAGGACCGACTGTTAGGATCATTCAACAGCATTTTAAGTTGCGTATTCAGAAAGTGTGCCAATTATAAGTTCCCCAATCGAAAACCCCAATATTAACTAACAAAATTTTGTATTTTACCGTTATTGTAGCAAAAAAGTAAAAGTATTGATCAGACATTTTTGTTTCAGTAAAATGTATATTTCGTCAAATAAAAACGACACCAGAAGATTACTAAAAATTTCCCAGATATTCCCACATAAATAATCTCGAATTTCAATATATGTAAGCATCATTGATAAAATTTCACTTGGCTAGAGATTACGAAAAATAATTTTTGGGTGGAATAATTACAACTTGTCTTTACATATGTATATGCATGTGTAATCTTTAACATGCTTTAGATCAAATTCATAGGCAATATCCGCAAACATGGATGTATAAACATATTATGATTAATGAGACATCGAGGACTTGAGAAAATGTAATTAATTTTAATCACACTTCAGTTACCGTATATTTGAATTATATTCTTTATCATTTATCATTTGGTTTCGAAAATACGTTATCAAAACCGTTTCGAATAAAGGTGTTTTGCATTGCTAGCGTATAGGCCTAATATATTTATAAGAAAACACAAAAAAAAATAATACCTCATGATATCAGAGTTTTATTAAAGTGTTCCAAAAGCAAAATATTTTAATAATAGAAATAATACTATTGAATACAAGTTTCTATAATCTTATACAAGAAATAGGAATTTATCTATGATTTAAAGAAATCGAAAGGCGTTCATGTGGAATATTCGTGATAGAATCAAGTACTTACTGATATATACAAAAGGATTTTGTATACATTTTGTACATGCATTATTTTATACAGAGTGTACCATCAGGAGATAAGTATCTACGTACAATAATATATATTTAATACATACTTCTATTATTTCAATTTATTCCATAGAACACAGTATTTCTTCGAGGTAATTACATTTTTATTTCTTCATATTGGCATTTTATTTGCATTTGTAGACGCTTTCAGACAGTTAGTTTAGCAATACAAGGAATTATCATTGAATGGTTAGAATTATTTCAAATAACTTGTATTGTTTGAATAATAATTATTGGAAAGGCAAATGAATAACTTAATCACCGTGGCAGAGTGGCCAAGTGACCTTCAAATCTAAATTTCAGTACTTCACAATTTTTTTTTTTTTTGAATATATACCAATCCTCAATTTATTTATAATAATTCAAATGAGCTGTAATGGTCTGTTCAGTACAGGTCAATGCGAGTGTTTAAGTTTAAAACGAAATAAATAATAAAAATATAGTAACTTAAAATCGACATATAGCCTATTTTTTAATGCCCTATGGTAGAAATGGGGCAGAAAAACTGTCAAAACTAGCATTATTTTAAGGTTTTTTCTTTATAACTTTGATCCTTCTTATCAAAATTTCTTCCAATTCGCAGATAACCTAGACCCTGCTAGCATGAGACCAATCTGTAAATTTTCAAATCGATGAATTAGTTTTTAAATTAGATCAAAAAAACCTTGTAAGGAGGGTTATGTTCTCCTAGGATTAATTCTTTCTCTTTTGTCGTTGGACCGATTTTATTGAAATTTAACGTGATATCGTCTATTTATGTAGTTAACCTATGTAATTAATTTAAACAAAATTGATTCACAAATTTTCCAATTAAACCCGAAAAACCATAAACAAAAAACGACAACACTTTCTGGTCACCCTAGTTTTTCCTTTATAACTTTGCTCCCCCTGGATCCATATTGCTCAAATGCAATACCAAACCAAGCTAAGGAATAAGCAACTCACATTGTAAATTTCATCAAAATCCAATAACGCGTTTTTGAGTTATCTTGTATACGGACGGACATGCATAAATCGATATAACTTTTGATTCCTGATACAACCATACCATTAAAACCTTTCTACGACCATTATTTCGATGTGTTACAAATGGAGTGACAAAACTAATATACCCTCTGGTAGTACCTACCATAGGACATAAAAATATATAAGCTAGATAAAGGGCAAAATTAAATTATTGAAAAACTAAGGGCCCTTCTACAGCTCGCTTCAACTTTTGACATCGACAAAATAGCTGTTTCTTTTTCCAATAACCTGGAACTAAATATACAAACGTAAAATGAAAACATATAGTAATTGAAAATCGGCCTATAGCAGATTTTATTTTTTCTATTTTAACCATTTGTAGGATTTATTCCTAAACTTTTGAAGTACTCTGTATATTTTGAGTAATATTTTTAATCCCAAAATAAATTCACACAAAATTAAATATATTTTTAATGAAAAAAAGGAAAATATTGGAATATAAATAATTTATTATATTATATACATACATACATATATATATGTTAATATTATCACCACTGAATAAAAAAAAAATAAATTAGTAGATAATATGACTCAAAAGAACTTAAGTTTCACCCAATATGAGAGAATAAAGAAAATACTTACTAAAAGAATTTACGTTCTTAACAAAATCCTCAATATCCTTAATTCGGATGCTAATTAGATAGAAAGAAAGAGGCGAAAAAAGAACTCAACTTTAAAAGCTTTAGCATAGTACTATTTGGATTTACTTTTATTGCATGAAACGAAATTTCAGCGGACATAATCATAATAAGCTAACTATGTAATTTTCATTTTCGTATTTTATAAGTTGAATATGGACCCAAAAATAATCAGAACCCGGAATTTTGTAAATCCCAGTTTTCATTCAAATCAGCTAACGAAAAAAAAGATGTGTTTTTTGTGTCTAAAATACCGTAAAAAAGGAACTCTGACACACAAGTAAATATATACAAAAAATCTTGATAAAGACCAATTGCTTCAACGTAAGCTGAAGGTATGTAAGACACTGCCAAAATAAATTGTGGGGAGAATAAAACCAAATTAAAAGCACTTAACGCGGTAAATATTCATTAAATTTTCGAGGCTCGCAAATTGTTAGCCGTTGAGTGAAATTAAACGATTTACTGTGCAAAAAAAAATATTCCAAGCATCTATCCGCAACAGGACTACATTATAATAATAGATTGCCTTGGGCAAGAGTTGAGCAGAAAATTAAAAAAAAGAACTAGTTAGAAAATTATCCTATTTATTTCATAACATACACATAAAACATATTTTAGATAATTCTTTCGGTTGCATTGCTGATTTCGGGCCGAATATGAAGATAACTTTAACAAATTAAACTTCCGCCTATTGTAAAGAAAAAGTATAAAACTGTCCCTAACTCGGTGAATAGTGGGTGAATTTTGATGAAACTTGAAGTATATCTATATTCTGGATACGCTAATGTAAAAAATAGACTCGTTACGTAGGTCGCGGACGATGGAAAAAAAAAGAAATTGAAAACAATTTTTTTATAAGTAACTGCGGTTGACCACACAATTCTTCGCAGACAACGGTTTTATAGAGTTGTGGCTCGTCAAAAAAACGTTGTCTTGCCTTTAGTTTTTTCAATATATATACGTTGACATTGTCTATTATAATGTGAGATCACTGACTGTGACAATTATCGAAAGTGATTCAATTTTCGTGACATTGAAATCAAAGAATTACTTATGGAATGTGACAATTATTGTGTGCGCTATTTGTTCAATTTTTAACTTCTTTTTTAATCCTAAGATTCAAAGGAAGGCATTGCGTCATACAGCTGAAGAATTTGTTAATGTTAGTTCATTTTTATAGGATAGATGGCGAGCTGATGAGGTGTTATTTAACCTATATTTGTATGTTCTGGAGAAATAATTAACACTTCGCGATTAAAAATAGTCACAATTTTTATAAACCTTGAACAGTCAAGATTTGGTTCAAGCATTTATGCGGGATCTATGTACGTATATTTGGTATAGTGAGAAAAATTAAAATGAATTATATAAAAAAAATATACAAACATATATAAATTATCGATTCCAATTTACATCTAAGTTCAACCGCAAAATTTTTCGGAAACTCGTTTATTCTAAAAAAAGATGTTATTTATCAGAAGCTCTTTCACAGCAATACAAAATCAATTATAAAACCCAAATTGAAAATGAAAATACTTAATGATTTTAATCCTTTACAAAAAAAGGAAAGAAAAAGGGTTTCTTACGTAAGGAAAACTTTTGGAAACCCATCAGAAAAATATCAGAAACAGAAAGTTATTTATTTCCGTTTTTTTTCTTTATTAATTATTTCGGAATCACAACCAAATTATTTTTTTTACCGTGTTGATTGAAATTGAAAAATAATTAAACAAGAGTTACTTATTCGTAAAAAAAATCAACACATAACGAACAAAGATATTTTCGTAAAAACAAAATCGACGCTCTTCGCATACCCAATCCAATTGCCCTCAATAGAACCGCAAAATCCCATTTTACATAAAAATTTATCTTAAGAATAAATTTGAAAATTCATTTCAAAATTAAGGCATTCATGTTTGTTTTTACAAAATTTTTCTTTTTAGGTTTTCTTTGCCACATGATTTTTGAACACCGTTTTACGGAAATTATGTGTTATTTATGTCAATCTTATTTTCAATCAATCAATTTCTTATTTATCAAACAAACATCAAAACATTTTATGCTTTAAAAAATAATTAAAATATAGTAATATAAGAAATATTGGACATAAAATTGAAATTAGTCGTAAGTACTTGCAATGGTTCCAAAATGTAGTATTATGTATTCTTCAAAATTTCTATATTAAATATGGAATAGAAAGTACTTGAAATTCCATGTTGACTTCTATTTGTGAATTCGTTTTTTTAATTTTATATTGATTTAGCCCTTTGTTCACCGTCAATTAGAACTTACAAAATAACTGTCAAGTACAGTATTTGATACACTGTTTTTAAATCATTTAAAACATTTCACGTTTTATTTCCAGTTTTATTTTTAACCAGTGCTCCTCTTGTAAGAACAAAAATCAATATCTATATTTAAATCCTTTATGAAACCATTTATTCAAAAAATCTCTATCAAACCCCACTTTGATTTTAAATAAACAGCGTGTCCTTTTTAATACTGTTGGGTCATCATCATTTGAATCCTGAAGCCAGATTTAATAAAAATTGCTTGAAAATGTACCTGTCGAGAATAACAGATATCAATGCCTACGTACATACATCCAACGAACTAGCCAAGTTTCACTGAAATCGGGTAACACGTTTGTCACTTATCCTTAATACAAATTATGACGTATGAGTAAAGTTCAGAAAACATCTCATTTCAATTAAAAAAAGCCATATTTAGTTCGGCAGCTAGCCTAAGTTGTAATTGGATTCAATTGATTTTTGACCACAATTGTGCTTTCATGGATAAAGTATCCTATACCAAATTTCATTGAAATCGCTCTATAAATAATGTTACCCTGTATTTTAAAACACAAAAAATGAACTTTTGTTCGAAGTTTTAGGCCGATCAAAACCAACTTCTGACAGAAAGGTTCTCATGTGGAAAAAACTACTCCCTCTAATTTTAGTTCAAATTGCTTCAAAAATACGGTTCGAATTTTGCATACACACAGCCAGACAGGTGGGGATTGCATTAGAGTGCTTGGAAACGATTTAGAATTTCCTGAAACGTGGAGAAAAATAAACATTTTTTTTTTCGATCATAATTCCAGAACTCATATACTTTGTATAGAAGTTAAAAATTTGGAGGAAAATACACTCAACATATCTGTGTTCCAAAAAAGATTTGATTTCTGAAATAAAACTTATACGTGGTATAAAATTAGCCCAGGCTGTATTCCATTGTTTTATTATTTTTGTAAAAATTTCTAATTTTGCTTTTTAAATAATTTACTTCTACATTATTGATGTAAAAATATTATGCCGTTAAGAATATTTTATTTGTATAATATAAAATGAAAAAAGGGAAAATAATTGAATACTATATTTTACAATTTTGCTCGGGCGTTTTGATTGGTATTTCTGTCAATAATTTCCTTTTCATTTGTATACACACACTCACACATACGCTAGAAATATCTTTATGCCTTGATTTTCATCCTGTTCGTTATCCCGAATATTGAGAAAATTCTGTTTTCATAAAAAAAAGTTACGAATAATAAAAGCAAATCATTATGCTTTTGAGTTTTCCTAAGCCAAACTCCCGCAGTTTTATGATTTCAATCAGGATAATCTCCAACCGATTCGTTTTTCTCGAGAATTTTCTTCTTCGCGTGTATTTTGTGTTATTATTATTTTTTGTTATTATTGTTATTTGGTGCTTATATTTAGTGTAGATGGTTTCAACTAGTCTAGTAACTTTCGATAACACCAAAGAAAAAGTAAACAGAAAAATCGAACAAACTATACTTAGAAGGTAAGCGAAAGATTTCCATTACATATTATCATTGATTAGAATGGAAAAAAACTCATCTTAACTCTTCGACAGAAAATTAAAAATGGTAGTTGCGAGAATTCAGCGACATCTTTTCATCTTATATATAATCAAAAAGTATGTATATGTAAAGGCAAACAAGCAAGCAATCACATCCTGTATCCTTTAATAGCTTTATTTAATTCCTTTAAAAAACATCACTTACACTACTGAATATTGCATTTGTATTTCGTTATTGAATTGAAAATAGGATTTTCACTAAGTAAGTAAAAATGCACAATCGAGTCAAAGCGCTTTAACTATAGAAGGTGATATATTCCGTTTTATATTTGTACACATTATTTAGATATGTGTGTTATTTTTTTTTTTTTTTTAAATCAAGCGTTTGAAATATATTTATTATTATTATTATTCTTTAAATTGATTTTACTAAGACAGAAATCGAAACTACAACCGTTTATATTAACTGCATGTAGCATTCGAGAAACTGGTTCGTTTTTCCCGTAATATATTCTGTGGTACAAAATTTTAAATAAGTCCACTGACCTCAAGGAACGTACATTAATATTTAGCGGCATCTTTTTTAATAGTAAAAGAGCATCAATAGAGCCATTTTGACGATTTGATGGACAAAAACAATATCAGCCCCCTGACGACGCTTTTCTAAGGATTGCAGGTCAATCAATTTTACCCTATCACAGTACGGGGCCAGTAGGAAGGGGTCCTTCCAAGATTTAAATGTGTGTGTTATGTTAACGTCATTGACGCATCGCATTCCAGCTGCCAAATAAACAAAAATTGTTTGGCTTGATTTGTGTTTCTTTTTAAACGAAAATTGTGAGTTTTGTGATTCAATGACTGAAAAAAATGGGTAATAGAAATTGTAGTGTTCCAAATTGCTCGAATGTGAGAAAAAAAGTGAAAGAGTTGACAATAATATCTCATATCATCGATTTTCCAAAGACGAAACAACAACGAAAAATTGCTTGAAATTTTGTAAGATTTCAAAAGATTATTGCCTCGGCATGGTAATAAGTTCAATTCATTTTGAAGAAAAATGTTTTAAAAGGGATCTAAAAGCTGAGTTAAAGCGAAAGTCATCAACGCATTATTTCATTGTAGTGGACCTAATTTAAGAACAGAAAACTATTATTTAAAAAATGTTTTATTCTAATATAAATAAAATTTCAACAATAGCAGCTACTTGACAAAGTCATTTAAGCTTAATATTCTTTTCATTGTGAAATGCAACGAAAGCTTTATTACAACCAAATTCGAGAATCTGGCTTACTTTAAGTTAGGCCTAAGTTCTCACTGTAATACACCCATACCTCGCTTTACGGCCTAGATACGTTACGGAAAAGTTGGCCGTGAAGCGAAGAGCCGTATAACGAATCAATCATTTTTTGTAGTAGTGCTGCCTAAAGGGAGAAGCTGAAACTTAACATAAGGTCGTTAACAGTATGTACAGCAATTTTTTGGCCATATAACGAAAAATTTGGCACTGTAAATCGAAAAACTGTGATAATTAAAAAAGGCCGTTATAGCGAAATGCCGTATAAAGAGCGGCCGTATAGCGAGGTGTAGGTGTACTTGGCGTAAATTACTGAGAATAGAACGGAATGGTTATCTGGATGGGTTTAACAAATACAGAATTACACCGATGCTAAGTGTGAATATGAAAACCAGAGAAACGTGACAAATATTTCTTCAATTGTCAGAATAACGACTTCAACAATATTTTAATATGTACCTGTATTTTTGTAAGCGAAAGTTTAAAACACTAGAATCACTTTGTGAGCATTTCATATTAATTTAATTTCAATAATTTAATAAAAAAATATTCTTATAATAATCATAAATGTGAAACTTCAAAAGAAAACTTTCCAAGAACAATCGTATGTAATATTGTAAATCAAACCCCAAGTGAAATGATTACACACATTTTGTTATCATAAGACATAACTTGGATCATGATTTTACTGCCGGCAATTGGTTTAATATGAACACACTTAGGCAATTCGTTATCTAGAAAATCCACTTATATCTTCATATACATGATATGATCTAGATTCTAGAAGCTCGCATGGCCTGGACACACACACATATATTTTCTAAAATCACAATCAACTCACAATTTGATATTACATCTTTTTCTAGCCGCTCATTTTACAATATATGTATATCTTTTTCTATGTATACTACTCGCATTTTCCTTCATCAATTTTCTGTAATTTCTTTTTTGTGTCAGTTCCATTTCGTCTAACCATTATGACCCTGGACATTCGTTTTCCTTGTTGCCATTCTACATCAAAAAGTCCTTCATATCGCCAGAAAGAAGAAAAATTCGTAGTGTTAAATGAGAAATGCTTTACTCTATGCTATTCCTCCCACAGAAAAAAGCGGAAGTCCTTAGAATAAAATAGTGAAAGGAAAGAAAGCAAAAGGTAGAATGCCTTATTATGTATATATTTTATATGAAAGATTATAGAATAGTAGTAAAAAGAATTTTTGTTCTTATGAAAATACAATGACACAAAAATGGACCAGCAACGAAACAAATCGATTCTAATTTCGAGAGATTGTAAATGTTGTTATTTATTTCTTATGTTCTACGAAGTCTATACTATATTCATTCTTCCTGGAAACTCATCCTTCCAAATTTCTTGTCATGGACCAAAAAAAAAAGAAAAAGGAAATGTTTGAGTTAAATGGTTGACATCTCGCTCCACTAAATTTTATTATAATACAATTTTAATTGGGTTATACGCCTTCTCCTTGTAAGGGACCTTCCTCCTTTTCTATTGGCCGAAAATAAAAAGAAATTACTATGGTCCCATAGGAGTTTGTTGTTTTCATAATAATGTAATAATTTTTCATCGTTACATTTAGCTTATATATTTAAAATACATCCTAACCCAAGTTATAAGATTTTCTTCCCTTATATCCGCAGGATTTTTATTTTATTTTTTAAGTAATGTATAAAAAAAATGTTTCTTGTTTAGATCTTTTATGATTTGGGCAAACCTAAAATATTCCGATGAATTTTCATATGTTAAATGTAATGTAAATAAATTTATTTCAGCTTTCTAATGATCCCATGAGGCTTGTTAGTTCTATTTGTATTTGTTTATTAAAATTAATAATAATCATAACAATTTTGATATCAAAAGAAAAGATACTATATATATACTATATAAATTTGATTTGGTTGGAATTAGGACCTCATCATATCAATTAAAACACCTCTTCAATTACTGCAGTAATAAGTAAAACGTATATAAAATTGTTTAAAAGACATAAAATTATTTAAATTAAAAATATTTATATACCTTTTCCTATTATTTATGAAAATAAAAGTATGATATCTACATTATTTAGTTAGATTTTATATGTATTTGGAGACTTTGTGTGGACAAAAGGAAAATTTCATTGCGAGCTATACACGTGCATCCTGACAGATATTCTATAGCTTTCATTACAGATTTTTTCTAAATTTAATCAATTATACAATTTTCTGGAAGTTAGATTTATTTAAAGCATTTCATCAAATAATTTTTTTTACAGAAAAACTTTTTTTTTCGGAAAACTTTTTTATTATATATGATAAAATGAGAATACAAGTTATGTTTTGAACTAAAAATGATTGTATGATTTTATTATATGAAGAATAGTAATTGAATACAATGAATCGGTTTTAAAGATCGATATGAACCATAAAGTTCTAGAAAATTGCAAACAAACGTAAAATTGAAAAGAATATTAATTAGATTGCAACGGCTACTATATTTTTCAACAATATATAAAAACGTTTATATTAATGATGTTGGAATTGCTTCACGGTTAGAAGAAGAAAGTCTTAAACATTTAAAAACAATTTTTGATAAATTCAAAGAATATTGAATTTATAATAGTGGTAAATCTCTATTTTCAGTACATGAAATAGGCTTTCTTAAATTTAGAATTGATTTTTCTGGTATAAGTTCTATGACAAAAATGGTCGAAGATATTTGAAACTTCGTAGAGCCAACCATTATTCAAGATATCTGAAGATTCTTAGCGATGTAGATGCATCGTATTTTATGATGGGTGCAGCATTAGAACCATGAGATGAGGGTATCAACCATTGGCATTTTTCTCAAAAAATCAAGTCCAACTCAAAAATATATTCAACATATGCTTTAAAGGCGTCAACTTGCTCTTTATACCGACAGAGAGATTTTGTAGGACAATTTACAAGGGCTATTATATATACAATAATTCAAGATTCATGTTCAAGTCTTCAAATGAAACCTCTTCAAATGCCAGAATCCCAAGTGCAAGTGTATTGCGATATATTTCAGACGAGAGCAATGCCATATATTTCAATTTCATTTAGTCATACGATTCTTAATCAACTTCAGGGTCTTTCTCACTGTGGAATTACAGTAAGAATAAAATTCATACGATTGTTTATTTTGAGTTAAAATTTTTCAGTCATGTCAAGCTTGAAAGGTTACCAGACATGTAAGAAAATTACCACTTCTTCCTAGGAGATTTCCTCAATAAAAGTGATCTTCGTTTGGATTCTATAAATTTGCATAATCAAGCATTCCAATCATTCAAATCAAAAAATGTTTGTTCATAAAGATATAGAAAATTGTTCTCATGTTTGGATAAGATTCAAAGCACTGAAGATACTTTTGCAACCGAAATATAATGGTCGGCATTTTGTTCTGGAAAGACAAACCCAATTTTTCAAAATATTGTACAATTCAATAACAGAAAAGCTTTCATCGAAAGAATTAAATCTAAATGCAATAAATCATCAGAAACCAGTATTATATTATATTACAAAATCCGGAAGGAAGTGCTCTCGTTTGCTCTTGAAAATGAATAATGTAGTGATTACTTAAATTCACTAGACTATTATAATATACTTTTAATTTTATTTTAATCAAAATTTATTATTTATAATTTATTTATTTATAAACTATTCATAAACGTTCATTTGTATATTATAATTAGTTTCGTTCTTAGACTCAATGAAAAACGTCTCTAATTCGGTGAATAGTAATCGGCTTTGAAACTTTGAATGTTAATTTTGGATAAGCAGGGTCATAGAATAGGTAATGTTTCCAGTCGGTAGAGGGTCGACAGGGATAGCGGGGTCTCTAAAACGAAAGCAATGCTGCGTGTACCAGTTAGCTGTTAGCATGAAATTAATACGATAACAATAAAACAAAGAGTTTTGCTTTTTCAAAGATATGGAAAATAAATTTCACCGTAAAAATCAATCGAAATAAATTTTCACTTCGGCTTTTAGTTTACAAGAATTCTTCTGGGTATAAAATCGTGATATTTTTTTTAAATAATTTTAATTACTTAAACATATTATTTAAAAACATACCCAGATGTTTATATTTCTGATTTAAAATCACAAATATGGTATACTCAATCCAGCTGATAATGAAATTTCTCCATCACAAAAATATTTTTTTATTTTTTCTCATTCTAATAAAACTCATATCCTTCGGACTTCATACTGTAAGCATAATGCTATGGTAACTTTGGCGTCCTTTTTTCAACTGCGTCAAAGTAAAATACAATACAAAATGCAAAATGAAAAGAATGTAACACAAAAGAAAAAACGGAAAAACCTTAGAATCCGTTTTTTATCATTTCTGAAGCCTCATTCGAATTTTTATTTTCGTTGTAAAGCATTCAGAGTTTTCTTAACCTCTATTCAGGTTCCCTTTTGTCCGAAAAGTATTATTTTTCTTAAAATAACATTTAAATATAAATTGTATTGTTGTCAAAAATGAAGAAGTATTTGTAAAAAAAAAAAAAACATTATAAACCCAAAGAATAAAAACCCTCATTTAGCCCAGGAACAAAAAAGTCGTAATTAAAGGAAATTGTTCTAATAAAAATGGCAGCAAATATTTTCTATTTCAAAAATTATACCAGCTATTCCAAAACTTTCACAAAACTTCCGATTATAACTATTATTGCAAAAAAGTTAATAATCTATCCTTTACAATCTGGGTTTATCTTTCGCGCTTACTGTTAACCATTGTTTACTAAAATTTAATAAAGATAAAACATTTTGCTTGAAAAGAATAACAAAAAGTGTATAGTACTCATAAACGCTTTCGACCATGTTGACAAAAATACTACTTGAAATTTATCGGTATTATTATTACGATTCTCATAGACATAATGAGAATTTTCTTTTCATTTCCTTATTCACCAATGTTTTTCCGAAAATTACAATGATAACATTGACTGGGCAAGTACATACGACAATTTGTTATCCGTCTTCCAACGTTACTAAACTCGAATCAAAATAAATCCCGAAAATTGAGAATATCGTTTAAGCTATTTTAATATTTTATGGAAACATGTTATTGAATTGTGATTATGGAGAAAAAAACAGTATTAAAAATGAAAATAAAGTAAACACTAACTGTTCTCTATCCAAAATCTTTCAAACACTCAAATAAAGCGAACACCCTATATAGAATTTATTTAAGAGCCTAATAAAATATTTTTAAATACAATTTTGTACTTCCCATAAAGTTCAAAATAAATGTAACGAGTGCAAGAGTCGGAAATTGAACGGAGAAAGTCCTTAGAAACCTTATTTCTCTACAATTGCCATCTTTTCCGGCTTCCAATGACAAAATTCGGTTAAATTATATGTATGTATATGCAAGTTCAATTAATCAGAAATATGCATGTAAACATAATTAAAACTTTGGAATTTCCGCACAACATTTTATTGTATTAAAAAAAAATTGGAAAATTGTTTCTTGAAAATGAAAGTTTTAAAAAATAATTTTTTCAATTTTTTATTACATAATTAAAATAATGTTTCTTTAACGTAAAATTAGCTGAAAAGAGAAACTTCATTAAAAAATATTGTCTATGAGAAAAGGTAAAATTTTCGTACGGACTGTAAGTAAAAACACTATTACCATATTTTTCACGAAAAATTTTCATAAAGATGAAATTTTCCTTGCGGAAATATTCTTAATTGCATTTAATTACATTAAATTCATCTTTAATAATTCAACCGAATAAAATTTAAAATAGAATATATTTTCGAGTTGGAAAAATGGAAAATTCGAAAATATCAGGAAAACATGGTTTGCAAGAAAATTTAAAGCCATCTGTTAGCACAGTTCATAAGACAGTTAAGTATAATGACACAAAATAATATTGCGAAAAATTCCATAAATATTTTTTTTATTAAAAAGGAAAAAAGCTTTCTTCTTTTAACACAAACAAGAAAACATTCTTACATAAAAGCTATTATCGTAACAGTAACGATTACTGATTATCACATTCCATTTTCTTATTGACTTTTTTCTCATAACTTACTCCAAAAATTACTTAGGTTCTTGGCTTAGTAATATTGAAATTAATGAATATTAATTTGAAAATGGTTTAGAGGTGGATAAAGGGTGTTTAAATAAGAATTTTTTTATTCAATAGGGTTATTAGTATTATTACTCGTATTTCCTTTTGGGCCATACAGTTTTTTGACTTAATTTTAGTAGAAGGTCTAGACTTTATTATATTGAATTCAAATTCGCTTGAAAATCGTATATAAATAATTCAAATTTATTATGAAAATGCTCAATCTGTGAAAACCACATTTCGTAAAATCGTGGATATTTTCGGTCGTTGTAATCATGTGAAAGGATTTGGCTTTAACCTTATAACGTCCAATTGGTGCAAGAATTAAAGCCATCAGATCATTTTCAACGTCCACAATTTTGGATGATTGAACATACTACTGGATTTTCAGAAAAATCATCTTTTGTAATGTAGCTCATTTTCATTTAAATGGCTATGTTAATAAACAAAATTGTCGCATTTGGGCTTCTCAAAATATGAGAGTAATTGTTGTATTCATCTCATGTCACTATTTGGTGTGGTTTATGGGGCGGCTTCATCAGTCTTAGGTATTTTTTTCGAAAATGAGAGGGTGTTGCTGTTACTGTTAGTGGAGTGTAATACAGAAACATGATAATCAATTTTATATGACCGCTTTTTGATGATATGGATGTCGATGACTTGTGGTTTCAACAAGATGGCGCAGCGTGCAACACAGCGTCAGAAATAAACGATAGGTGTCCAATTTCGCGTAGAGGTGAGGTCAATTGGTCACCAAGATTTTGCGAATTAATACCGTTGGATTTTTTTTATGGGGTTGCGTGCAATTGCAGAACTCAAAAGAAATTCAGAACTTCATGTAAAATGCGTGTTAAATTTATATTTACAAAAAAAAAAGTTCGTATAGAAAAACCCTGCATTATTAAATACGCACTGCTTTAAACACCAAATGCAGATACCCAACATGAAGGCTAATCTTAGTCCCTAGATTAGAGAGGATTCTAACGAAGAAATAAAGGATAGGAAATTCTTTTCAGGAAAACTTGTATAGTTTTTGTTTGATGTAATGCCGAATCTTGTTGGAACCACTAGATATGTTATAAATTGAGTAAGAAAATAAGATCGGCTTTTACTGATTGAGAAAAAAGAATTTCATTTTAAGCTCAATAATTACCAAAAATAGTAGTTAGAATAGAAAAATTAAAAAAATCTTTTCTATTTGTTAAAGTTTAGTAGGGGAGAGGGGGGATATTGAACAACACTGGCTGATTCAAATATAATCGAGTTCCTCTAATTACTTTTCCAAAATTCATCGAAAGATACACTATTATACACTTTAGATCGGTTCGTTCAGTTGATAAATAATGCTTATCAAAAATTGTTCAAATATTTTTCGCGATATAAAATGTATTACAGTAACGTGCAATTTTCAGGATGAATTCTTAAAACTGACAGATTTTGGAAAGTGTACAAATATATTGCAAAAACAGTTTTTTTTTCTAAGTAGATGTTGCTTTTTTTAGCTACTGATTTTCACAAAAGGTCAAAGGTAGAGCAAATTGATACAAAACTACTAAATTGATATACTCATCTACAATGTTCAAATAGTGCTTATATAAACACAAATTGAGCATTGAAAATGATGTGGTGAAGCAAAAAAATGTTTATTTTCATTTTGAAAACAAAATTATTTATAGCAATTTTATTTTACTACATTATTTAGTATACAAGATGCCTCTCCGCATATTTTATAATAAAGTAAAACTTTTTGATATATTAGAAAAGCTACAATAAAAGATTTAAAATAATTTTGCAATTAAACAGAAAGATTGTCTTTTTTAATTAAAATATGTACACTAGAACTAGGGAATAATTTAAAACAAAACTATGGAATCGTTTCAATGTAACCTGATCTTCCCTATATTATGCAAGCTCCATATATTCTTCCATTTTATTTTCACTTTTTTTTTTAAGAAAATATGCAAGAATAGCCACAGAAAAGAAATAAATTTTCATAGATCCAAGATATTGTAACCGAAGTATGGATATTTCAGAAGAAGTGCAAATATGGATTCATGCTGGTTGATTATATTATATGTTCTTCCACATCCTCATCCGACTACCGTTTATCGAATGAATAATAAAAATGTCCCTTTTACTATCTTTATTTTATCAAAAGCGTGCATGCCCGCAATTCCAACATAATACTTTCAAATTCGAAAGAATAAAGAAGAAATTCCGTTTCTTTAGGTTTCTATGGAATTCTTCTCGATTTTTGTATGAAAAAGATAATTCTATTTTAAGTTCAAAGATAGTCCATTTTTCAAAAGTTTACGTTCAGAAAATAATTCAATATTAAAGAAAGCATGTTATTTTGTAGAAAGCAAATATAATTTTTAAATATGTGCTTTTTTCCATTAAAAATGGTACTATATTTAGAGAATATTTAATTATACATATAATAATTTTCTTTATTGACCATTCCCAGGTGAATAAATAATTGTGGTATGTGAATATTGAAATGGCAATTCAATAAAATGTGATTCCTACGTTAAAATGTTCACTTTCAACCATTTTCTTTTTTGTATAAAAATTGCAATATAATGCAAACATTTAACAAAACATTGTATATTGTATTTCATTTTTGATTAATGCGCTTTCTGAGAAGATCATCAAGAACTTTTAAGAAAGAGAATAATATTGAATACGTAGGTTGCTATTTTCCCGGTTTCAGCTATAGGTTTTGGCAAACAATTTGTTATACCACTTGGAATTAACTGTTTTTCACAGTATCAACATGATCTGCAATACTAAAGAATGAAGTAATCATTTTGTTGAAACACTTCAAGAATGGACTATTTTTGTTGGTTTCAGCTTAGTTACGAAGACCCAAACAGCCGTATGTTTTTGTTTGATGTCAATGCCAACGGATGTCTATTTCACAGTATAGTTTGACTCATCATTCAGGTCATGCACACAATTTTTTGTCTTCTGAAACAATACGAGTTTGCGAACGACCTACATAAAATCCATAACTGAGACCCCCACGTCCAATTTGACTTTGAAACGCTATGAAAAAGAATCAATTGACATTTCATTGTTCTGATGTAAAAAAAATCAAATTTTATTAAAATAATACTGAACTTATATTCCTGAAACTTTTGCAGCAATCAACATATTTAGAATGTTCCAATAATTCTTCATTTTGACTAAATGTGTTTGTTGCGGGTCTGCAAACCGGACAGTAACAGTTGCCAGTCCACAATGAGTTCACAGCACTTCAAGTTCTAATAATGCAATATTATTGTGTCGTTTTATAATACTATATGTTTAGCACTTCCGTAAGCCTTTTTATCTGCATGTATCCGATCAATACAATTCAATTATCTGTTTAAAATGAAGCACTTAATTCGAAAGTCCTATAATAAAATATTACTTTCTTCTTAAACTTTCAAGCTTGCAATTTCCAAGAAATGTATTTTTTTTCAATATTCCATTTGGATAAAAAACCATTTACCTTATTAAAAAGCTGTATTTAAAAATATTACTGTTTTACTCACGATATTGAAAGAAAAATTTAATCGTTTGATTTTACTGCAGCACTTAACTGAAACCTCGTTTTGCTCTTCACTTTGAATATTTCAAGGATATTATTATCTTAAAAATCTTTCATCTCTAAAGTTTATTTTCTAAGTGCATATAAATATATTTTTAAAAATGAAATAAAAATTTTTATAGAAGTTTTCATATTTACTCCTTTTATTTAATAATAATAATATCAAATGCTACGTATCTCCTACAAGGACACGTACTCCTTGAAGTCCTCATAATAACGAACAAAAGCAAACAAACAGCCTACACTTGCAATGTCACGCTTCATTTATTTTGATGCATTCATAATTAGTCAAAGATTCATGCAAATTTGATGCATTTTCTTTAATTTCTTGTTCATGTTTTATTTGATAAAAGTTGTTATGCAATTATTATTATTGCTGGGCGCATTACTTTAAATCCATTTTTCGTCTTGAATAAATTTAGATGTCATGATTTAAGAAAAGTTTTATAGAAATGAAATATTTTGTTTTCGTATTAGCAAAAAAAAATTGAATTTTCAATGTTCTGGACAAAATACTTTTTTTTAAAATTTTAAAATGTTCTATTCGATTTGAAATTGCAAACTGTATTTCAAAAATAAATGCATTTGCCTTTGGTAACAATTTAACCCAAAAAAACTCAAAATCACTTTGCGTAAAAATACTATAATACTATGCCGTTCAATTAAATTTTCATAATAATACGGTTTTGTCAAAATCCATTGGACATTTTATCCACAAATAACAATAAGTGTGTTTTTTCCATCTGGGTCGCATACAGAATCTAAAAGCGCACAAACAATGAAAAACTCGTCCTGAGTACAGTTACAGTTTAATCAACTTTTTTTGTTGACATGTGTTTTTGGTTTAATGCAAAAATAGGAATTATATATGCGGGCTTAGCATTATGAAAGTGAAGTTTATTCTTAAAATTTTGGACACGCAGTAAGCTCTTGAAGAAAGTGTCAAACAGAAAGCACCCCCTTTTTTTAGCTTCTTAAAATAGAACGTTTAAGAAAGTTAGAATTTATTATTATATGCAGTGGTCGAAGTGGCAGGTTAAAAGTGGTGGGATGGTTTCCATTTTAAATTTTTTTTTTTTTTGAATTCCAGTTTTCATAATTGTAAACGTCAAACGAAATCTCGCTGCCAGATCGAAACACTTAAAAATCTCTTTCTCGAAATCACGAGATTTAGAATTTAAAAAAATATGTTCCGGGATGCAATATATATTCCCCAAGAGGTGGTTGGATGAATTTACAATTATTTAGAAGTGGCGGAATAACATCCCACCTCATCCCTCCTCACTTCGAGCACTGATTATATGTAATTCTATTGAATTGAATAAATCCCAATAAATATAACTATGACGTTATTTGTGTATCAATTGAGCCCCACATATGTGTATGCTCAGATCCAGGTTCCACAGATATTTTGGTTAATATACAATTTCATTAATTTTGAAAATATGATATTTTATCATTCGAAGATTTCTTCAAATAAAATTGTGATAGTTAGATTTTCGTAAGTCTTCAAATTTTCTAGGAAATTTAAATAATTGTATACAGACATTTTTATAAACTTAAAATACATTTTTATTGGTAATTTCTCAAATAATAATTTTTTCCTTTTTAAAATTTTCAGGTGAAGTAGAACGTTTACTCAAGGAATACCGACAAAATCAGGAACTTGTAAGAAGGATCGGTGGACATTATTATCAAATCATATATCCAGTACAGTTGCGACATCACGAAAAGATGGGTATATCAACACGTGAAGTGAGCGCTGCTAAGGTACGAAATCGTTTACGAAAACGAAATACTAACCCTTACACGGTATGTTCTAACATGAGAAAACTAAACACACACATTTCCTATAACCGACAGTAATTTCCTTAAATAAAATTAGTTTATATTCATATATATTTATATATCTATGCTTAAAGGTGTTAAATTTTGATTAAAATTAAAGTTTCTATCGTATTATTATTATTTTCCTTACGTTTTGTTTGGGAAAATACTTAAATCGACAATTCTCTGGGCATTTAAGAAGATATTGTACAAAATGAGTTTTTTGTGTATATTTATATCAATATAAATATGTCTTCGCCGCACGGGTATAATATCAATTTTGAACCCGCACAATAATGTTTGATGGTATCAGAACAAATTACTAGAAGTACTACATTTACTCAATATATTATAATACATTGAACGTGGTAAATTGGAAATCAACCCATATCAATCCAAAAAATAAAAAAATGCTTAGCCGAATTCATTCTACAACAAAAATTCATTTTACATAGTAGTAGTTTCCAGAAAGTACCTAACTCTTCCAAATAAACATAAAATATACTTTTATCTACGTATGTACAAACCTATTTAACTTATATTTTTTATTTCCTCCCAATAGAGTCCCCTTTCCCATTAAATAATGGTAAAGTAAATTTCGTGTGCGTATATCATTACAACAGCCTCCAATTTTCGATACTAACGTGATGGGTTTGGCAACGCATTTATTTGCATGATACTTCTCCCACCTTTATTTTTAAATTCCCTTTTGTTAGTTATTTTATTGGGAGTACAAAAAGAA
The DNA here is from genome assembly GCA_963422695.1 of Xylophagus ater. Lineage (NCBI taxonomy): Eukaryota > Metazoa > Arthropoda > Insecta > Diptera > Xylophagidae > Xylophagus > Xylophagus ater. The sequence goes on from OY730484.1 coordinate 47,477,102, forward strand.
CGTTTTGGGAGCGCATTCATCTTTTTCGGCACAGTTATATAGTAGTTTGGGACAAATTGAACCACTTGAGGTTTATCCTTTCTGATAAAAATCTAGTCAGTTCTTCTTTTTTGGCCAGAATAAGCGTGTATCTTATGAAGTGTTTTCAGCAATTTCAACAGCGTCGACAAGTTCAAAAGGTGTGTTTCATCCAAAAAGAATAGCTTCCGATGGCGTAGTCAACGTCAAGATCTAATCAGTTCATTCCTATATCACTATATAGCCTATTTTGTATTTAATTTAAGAATATAGAATATAGTAAACTGTTATCGAGTTATCATGGATACAACCGGTAGTCACATAATTGCGAAAATGAGTCAATTTGGATTCTGGAGACTCAAAATATGTATTTCCATTCCAGTTTTTGCACGATTACATCATTTAATTATACTTTATTAAGGTCTAAAAAGAAAATAAAACTATATATTGATATTATATATACAATGTACTAAACTAAGCAATAGATCTAATTTACCCTTTCAGCACTGAATTAGAAATACCAATTATGCCGGCTTAAACTAGGTATTACATATTAAATCTTAAATTATCAATAAAAAGTTGGCTTTGATAAACGATATCAATTAAAGAATTTTAATATTGTATTTAAAGTTCATCAATATCAATTGAAAAATTTTAATATTGTATTTAAAGTTCATCAATTCAAGATTTGATGTGTGGTGATGGCCGATGAAGAGAAAGGTTATTTTTTCTTTAGTAGCCATTAATTAAATTTAAGCTGTGTATATTGTACAAATCCAGTCTTTAAAGCAATTTTTGTCATTTAAAAAAAATAATAATTTTTACTTTGAAGACAGTTCGGTATTCTGAATAGCTTTTTCAGTTTCCTTTTTGGACATATGTAGGTGTTTGTATATATACTTTTTATTACAAAACTAGTCTTGCTGACTGAACTAATTGGGGAATTTGGGGAAAATTCAAATCAAGCTGTAAGTAACTAGGTACCCACCGTCGACTTCTCCCAACGAATTACTAGTTCTGAGTGTTAATTTTATTCTAAATGATAAATAGCTTGTACTTACCAGGTAATACAACCTTCAATTTCATCAAAACGGAAATCAATAATATTTCTTTTACATATTGTCAAAGTTACCTAAATTCAGTTATCTGTACAAATTTAAATTGACTTGTTACTTATCTACCTGAAGTAATTTAATATTTCAAAACAAAAAGAAATGACATTTTCGCACTTTTCAAAGTACATTATTTACATTACATCACATTACATTACATTACATTATCTTTATTATATTTGAAATACTTCCGCCTATCCAATAATGCCTGTATACCTTGCTCTCCTTATTTAAAATGCATGTCAAGACCGAACCGAAGCCAGGTTTCCTCTCAAAGTTTTTTTTAGGTTAATACCATAGTTTACGATTCCGTAATTTGGTTTCCCTTTTCTCATGCATTTTTAACTTCTATACGAAGTATATAAGTTACTGGAATCATGATCGACACGTTTTATAAGATTCTAAATCGTTTGCAATCAATTTTATCCAATGTTTGTCTGTCTGTCTGTCTGTCTGTCTGTCTGTCTGTCTGTCTGTCGGTCTGTCTGTCGTGTACAAGATTGCGGCCGTATTTTTGAAGCAATTTCCATTAGAATTGGTAATAGCGGCTTTTTCCTCATGAGAACCATTCTATCAGAAGTTGGGTTTGATCTGACTAAAACTTCGTGTAGCAGTCGAACAAAAGTTCGGTTTTTTGTGTTTTTACATTACAGGCTATTGTAACGTTATTTATGGACCGATTTCAATGAAATTTGTCATGAAAGATGAAAGAACAGTTGTGTCCAAAAATCAATTGAATCAGATTACAACTTCGGGTAACTGCCGAACAAAATTCGGATTTTTTGTATGAAATTTCGAGCATTACTTTGGGTGCTCGGACAAAACTTCGAAATTTTTGTACAAAATAAATCATAAATTATTGCATGAAATAATTTGATCGATATGTATATGTTAGAAGTTCCCATAGTGGTTTGCGCACTATAGCTTGTTTGTTTGGTTTTGTTGATACAATTGTACCATTATATACCCTTCGGTTTGATACTTCTTCAATTATTTTGAGCACTAAAAATATACACTTTTCAATCACTAACTCCTGGATTTTGCTTATTTTTCCTATCATCCTATTTTGGTTTTATACATTTTCCTTTACTTAACAATATTCCTATTTAGTGTTTTTTTTTTTGGTTAGTTTCCTTTAAGGAAATTCGTAGCAAAACCATCACAATCAGGATGACGACACCAGGTACAACAAATGGTGAACACTTTTTGCGGAACGTCTCTGTAAAATAAGAGGAAAGCATGAACCATTTTTTATTTCTATTCTCTATGTATTGGTTACATGACGCTTTTTACATCGTCATCATTTTCTTACCATAAGAATCTTATTGGTTACAAAAAAAATTGTTTTGGATTTCATCATAGGATATGATGAAAGTTTTCTTTATGTTTATAAATTTTAATTTTATATCTTGCCATCATGAATTTTCACCTTTAAAGATTTTTCTCTATAGATTTCTATTAAAATTTTTTATTTTAAGGAGACAATTGTTTTTGTTCCATTTCTTTTTCTAACTTCTTTCCCTCGATTTTCAAGTTGTTATATTTTATAGATGAATTATATCGATTAGGCGAAAAAAATACTAACAACTACAAGTATGGTATGTATTTACCTTTTAAAAATAAGTTCTACTGAAAATAAGAAATATAGTACGACCAGAGCAACAAAAGATTTCAAGTAATTTAAATATACAAAGTAAAATAGAATATTTTGCTTAAATAAACTTGAGATAAAACGGCAAAAGATTACTATTTTCTTTCTTTTGTATAAAGTTTCCACGTAATCTGTTTTTACGAAATAAAATACTTTCCCCTTTTTCCCGAGGAATACTTTCTGCACTCATTAGAATTTTTTCATTAAGATATAAAGAACATAATGTACAATAGTATATGCAGGAAAAGTAAGAGGTAATGTACTTTTTTCAACGTATGCATAGTAGATTAAAATTACAAAACGGGTCTCATTAATGAGAAAAGTGCGATTTTCATACTAACACTCACTATAATTCTAAGCCAAATTTAAATAATGTTCAAAAAATGTGTGTAATAAATAGAAAGCAGTGTAATAAATTGAAAAAAGAAGCAAAGCAAACTATAGCAATGAATTTACGCTTTTCTCTATTCCAGCCTGACCGCTATGGTACTTTGCTGATAATTTCACTAAATATTTTACTACGCTCTCGTTTCAAAGCTATGCTTCCCCACTTCTCAAGTTCACTCCTCTCATCCCGAAACCATCGTATCTCCATCAGAATTCGGTGCAAAATTTCCCAGACCTGCTTTAAGTCCATTTACTTCAATTGTGTGAATTTCGTTAAATTTAAATAGAAAAAATAGTCTTGTCATAATTTTGGCGAAACATCCAATTGGGTTTGAAAATACCCAAACTGTCAGAATTTCATTAAATTCGGACAACAAATTTTGCATACACAAATGTTTTTACAAACAATTTTGCAAATTTTTGTTGTCATAGGTAAATTTCAATGCAAATTAAATCCGATCTGGGTTCGACCATAAACTGTGCAAATTTCATCAAAATTGAACGTGTAGTTTCAGCTGTACAATGAGTTCAAATATAGGCTATATTTGTTCTAAGGTCGGGTGAATTTTGTCGAAATGGGCCCAGCGGTTAGAAAATAGTATTGCCATATATTGAGTTTATCAAATGGTAGTCGATGAAATGACAGTTTGTTGTATTTTTCTTCAAATAAACGCCTTTTATTTTCAATTAAGGTGTGCACGCATACTATGTATACTCTTTTGCCATTTCAGCGGTAGTTCATTTATTCCTCTGCCGTAGAAACCAGGCTCACGCGAATCGATGAAGTCCTGCAAGGCACTTTTTGCAGCCTCTTGGGGGGTAAAATTGTTTTCCTATGAAGTATTTGTCCAAATTTCGAAAGAAGATGTATTCATTTGGTGCAAGGTCTGGTAAATATGGTGCGCGACGGAGAGTTTCAAAGTCCAACTCCTGTAGATTTACCACGGTGTTTCATGCGTTGTGTGGCAGAGCGTTGTCATGCATGAGGTCGCAGTCGATTGCCCAATCTTTGGTGTTTAACTGCAGGATTTCACATCATTTCATCCAGTTGCATGCAGTAGGCATCCGCTGTAATCCTTGTGTCCGGTTACATGATGTTGTGGTGGACGACATCGCCGCTGGAGCACCACTATTCATGTTTTTCTTATGAATGTTCTATTTTACGCAATGTTTCGATGCTTCATATCGGTCCAACCATTGCGATAACCTCTTACGATTATCATACGGAATCCACGTAACAATTAGATTCACAAATAGTTCGGTTTTGTTGCGATTTGAGCCAAATGAGTCAATATTGCTTTTTTGTTAATACCGAACATCAACAATATTTTACATGCACTTTGGGCATCCATATAAATTTCATTTTGGGAAAGAGATAATTCTCTGCCAGTCAACGGTGTTAACTAATGGAACCATGAGAGGTCAAGAATAACATACATTTCTAATTTTCTAAAAGCAGTTAGGAATTATGAAATTTCTCGTTCTCTAAGCATGATTTTTTTTTTAATACATACATATTTTGTTAATTGATTTTGATTTAAGCGTTATTTTCTTATCCAATTATTTCTTACATTCTCTAAAAATTTATATATTAATTTTAATTTGCGACTTGGTGAAACACATTACGCTAGTTTCCACAAAAAAACTTTAACAAAATTATTACAACATGAACATCTTTTTTGACGGAAAAATAGATAGAAAGAGAAACGAAAACAAGCAAACTTATTGTCTTCCCAAAAAAATATTCTGAATTTAATATATTTTGCTCAATCAAAACTAACATTTAAATTTTTATTTCAAATTTTCGATTTTAGTCAGGTCAACGCCAGGGAAGACCTCATGACAGCACTGACCCTTATAAAACCCGTTCAAGGGTAAGTAATTAATACGCATAAATACATATTGTAATTTTATGACCAAAATATGTTTAAGCCTTACTACTATATTAATGTTAGGATTTGATCACAATTAGAAACTGTTTCAAAATTATGTAGACCGTACCGTAATTTTGATAAAATTTACTACAGAAATGGTCCTACCCTAACCTCCTACAAATTTTGATTCCTATAAGTACATACGATAAATATAGTTTTAATTAATATTCAACTTGGATACATAACCCTAAACGTAATAATGTTGTTTTTCTATAATTGGACAGTATTCGTATCTTATTACATATGATTATGAATTCAACTAAAATCCTCATTATTATAGTTTATCCTTTATTGAACTCGATAAACGCATATGTTTATAAAAGGTTGAATTTTCGAGTAAAAGAATTCAAACGACTAACAGAAATTGTAGTTATTATTTCTGAGGAAATTTTCTAACCCGAAAAAATTCAGTAATATGTAAACAAGAGTCTAATGTCGACAGAATTTACAGTCCATATACATACAAATAGATAATATAAATTAAAATCATCTTTTTCATTATGAAACTAGATTTTATTAAATGGAAACCCTATGTACATATTTATATAGTTCAATTACAATTTCAGAAACTTTCATCGATGTCAATTGCAAAATATCACATTACCTGCCGGGTATAACATGTGATTTGAAAATTTATTAATTGCTCTAAAATGAAAGTAATTCCCAACCATATATTCAACGACATTACATAATCGCTTCTATACATATTATTCTAGTCAGCTCACTCTGTCTAATGATTTCATCTGTTTTCAAGTATATTTTGTTGTAATGTTATACTTACATCATCAAAAGTTCTTTCGATAATTTAATTAAAATCAGCTCTTATTTTATCCTCAAAATGTAATGAAACAAATTTAAAACTCAGACAGCCAGTAAAATCAAAAACCATGGTATATAGCATGTTATAAGAATATATTATATTAAGATATTGTAGGTAACACCAAGTACAGGGGAGTAAGTAGCAACTACTGTAAGTCTCAAATAGGTTCCATACTTTCCTTTAAGTCACGAAACTAATTTATAAAATGTTGTTTTCAATACGTCAGAATATTGTACAAAGAACTAGTATTACTTTTTCTCTGAGGTAACTAAGTGTTTATACCATACATACCAGCTAGCATTTTGGTAGGTTTCTGCCGCTAGGGGCGATATGTGAATAAGCAGCTGGCACTTAGCGGATATTGAAAATGTTACTTGGGATTACATATGTATGCATATAAGTATAAGATATATGCACAGATTACTAAGTGCACTCAGTTTACGTAACTAGTAATTACGTTTTTTTTGTATAAATGGAAAAGCGAACTTTAAATGTGTTATTACATGTTACCTCGGTTTGAGGTTAAAATAAAAATAATGTACGTTCTATTTACGATATAGTAGATCAGGCGTAGAAACTTCATTTGCAATATTTTTGCAATTACAATTACTCTTCAAATATTTGTTTATCAATAATAATTTCTACGAAATTATTTCAATCGGAATTTAATACAATAGAAAACACTATTTCTAATAATTACTAATAAAAGCGTGTCAAGGCTTACTGTACGAATATATGTTGTCCTTTAGGATTCTTCAAACAAAATAATGCAACAAAATAACAAATGATTTATGTATTTATTTGTATGTTTTATTTCATATATAATACCTGCGGTCGTGAAAAATCTAATGATGAAAGATGTAATGAAAAAAGTTTAAGAAGCTTTGATGTATAGAGTGAAGTTTTACACATAATCAGATTTGGTAATTTCTAAAAAATGCACTGCCAATGCATGTATCATTTTATTCCGATTTTTACCAAATTAAATCTGCTTCAACGAAAATATCCAATATCGACTAAGAAGATTCCAAGATAATATTAAGTCCCATCATATTTAACCCTTTTTAAATCGATATAAAATTAATAGACAACTAGTCCCCATAATAACCGAACAGTTGCATAAATTTCAATTATATCGAATAATGCTCTCCAGAGATATTGTGTAAGGCCTGAGTTAGCACTATCATTAGAATGAAGAAAATAATTTTACAAAGGAAAATTAACCTATTTCAAAGATTATCTATCTATCTATCATATAAATAAGTTTTCTCCGCAAATCATTCATAATTGTGTGCATACTGATAGGCGAATCCCTTTATGTAATAAAATAGTTTTTAATTAAAGTATGCATACTTTTAGGTGAATGTATTCAAGGAAGTACTTTTACAAATGAATTTAAATATAACTCACAAATTCAAAACCGCAGAATAGAAAATTTAGCATCTTGAAAAATTTAAACGGAGAGAAGAAGAAAAAGAGAATCTTATTCTGCCGCTAAAGAAAAAAAAAACACGAAACAAAGGAATAGTGTCCTTGATAAATTTTTTTAATTGATTATTTTTTTGGTTGTATACACACGGGGGTTGGTGAGCGAAGCGAATAGGGGGCGGAGCCTCCTATGTTTATTAAAAAAGAATACAAAACATGGGAAATAGTTTAAAATAGATTTCAGATAAGAATTCCCACATATATCACGTATTATGATTTAATAATTGTTTTATAATTGCAATGATAAAAAATTATTTTTCTCGATCAGCTGTTTTTATAACAGTGTTTCAATTTCCATTCGTTCTAATAAAGAGCTGTCTATTTGTTTCTTTCATTAAACATTTTTCCTTCGTTTTTAACTTCAAAGTTGACAACTAGCATTAAATTTCACTGACATTCGTATAACTGCCTTTCATGCAAAATCAGGAAAAACGGTCAGTTTCCACTTATTCTACAATTTTCTTCATTATAATAATCGAGCTAAAAACGTGAAGATCCCAATTTTTTAACATCACAAAACTTTATCCATTCTATGGCAAGAATGCAAATAAAAAATTTCCTGATGTTCTTATTGTAATATTCCAAAAGAAAAAAATTCAATAAATGTACTGAACATTTAATGAACACAAATAAAACACAAACTTTCAAAAAAAAAAAAAAAAAACTTAAAAAAAATGTTATATAAATGTCTAGAAACAACATCAAAAGTTTTTAACAACATCAAAATAAATTTACCACTCATATCCTTTTAACTCGTCAAAAGTCAGATATAATATTATCATACGCTATCATATAGTTTAGATGACATGGAGTCATGGTGTACAATGGCAGAAACCTTGTCACCTAAAATATATTCCATTTTCTTATTTAGTTGATCGCTGTTAGCACTTTCGAAGCAAGAGTGAATTGACTTCACAAAGGGACCTTTAAACATCCTTGATAAGAAATTCCGTTTTTTTTATTCCTTAAATGACATTAACTCCTGCGAAAAGTCTATTATAGAGAATGTGAGCATAAGTTACCCTATGGAAAACCGATTTTTTGTCTCCTTGTTTGCCTTATTTTATATTTTTTTATTCTTTTTTTTTGTGCAGACATTATCTGTATATTCGAATTGTGTATAAAATCGTCTTCTGCGTGCCCCTTTTTTTAATATTTTCTCGATCATTTAGGGATTCCCTTACACGTGTAGAACATTGATTGCTTTGTATTACTACTAGCAACTAAAAGTGAGGAACCATTTAGAGCCAAAATAACAAGAACAACAACAATAGCGGAAGCAATAAATTTTGATAGAAAGATATTTCTGGCAAAAATGAAAAACAGGGTTTCAGCCAAAGAAAAAAAAGGGAAAATAACGTAAAGTTTTTCATTCCTAATTTTCGTTAAACAAGAAGAAAATAACTCACCCATATAAAAGAAAAAAAGACGCATTCCGTACAATATAATACATTTTTTCGTTTTATCTTGAAGGGAGGAACAGATTCAAAAGATTTAAGTTTGGTTGAGATTCATATAATTTTATATGAGGGCGTATAATGGACCAAGTATAATGATGTACAAGAGCAAGAATTAAGCAACGAATGAAGGTTGTTGACTATAGCGTGTCCATGTTGGGTTAAGGAGCATGTTAGAGGGGTCATCAAAATTTTTCGACAAACAAGAAATGTTTATTCTGATGTTCTTATATATTGAAAGTTAGGTTTACCACTCGTAATAAATTTTAATAGAGATAACCGAAGACATTAACCAGTACATTAAAAGTGGATCTTGCCCAAAATAAAACAAAATGTTAATAATTGAAATAAAACAAGGATTCATCACGCTGAATAGTTAAAGTTCATACACGATTTTATCGTAGTACAAATTCTAAAAGAAATATGTTATTAGACAAATGAGCACGCAACATTTGAATCCCTGCATTGACTACTTTCGTTTCTTCTAAAGTAAAATATGATTAGTTCTGATTTTATAGTACTGTACGCCAAAAATTAAAACAGATAAAATCAATTAGCATTGCATCCACAATTTGCTTTAATCAAAAATTATTTTGCTGTATTTGCAAGTAAAAATACAGTGAGACCCCTTATAACGCGAAAGATACGTCCTCCCTTACAGGGATTTTGCGTTATACGAAATCAAGAACGCAAAAAGTTTGAGATAAATAAATAGTTTATTTAATAAAACAAAAAATAATGTGCATTTTACCTAATTCGAAAATAACATATTTTTTCACAGGTGAGTGTTTTTCATCAATTTTTGAATCGCGTTATACAGTGGCAGTGGCGCAATTTACATTTAAGGAGTACCGCATTATAGGTGGTCCTACAGTATTATATACAAAATTCACTGGAAGCTTTTAGTTAAAACTTATTCATAATATTGCCTTCTGAAATTTATTCCTATTACTAATATATCTATAAAGTAGGGCCAAAAGTGGAAGCGATTAAAATTTCTGTTCGAGTTATATCAATATTTTATGTAAAACTGTAGGAGTAATTGGTATGGTATGAAAGAATTTTGTATCTATGACAGATGTAAAATGACAAAACCATTATCAATATTATTATCATTATTATTATTATTATTATAAAATGTGTAAATATATAGTACCTGGATTGATAAGAAATGAAACAAATAATAATTCTAGTTAACTCAAATTAAATAATTAATAGTTAAAAGTTAATTTAAATTTAATATATTCAATAATGCAATAAATCATTATAATATCAAAATTTGTTCATTGTTTGCATATATTTATGTATATGGAAAAGACTGAAAGATCTGAATAACTGAAAAAATTTTATATCGCTGCGATTTAAACTGCAAATAACTGAATACTGAGTACTAAACCAAAAGCAGACTAGCAAACACACATATAGTGTTCAATTAATTCAGTTTTTTCGCCATATATACTAATTTTTTTCGTTATCCATTTAAAAATGTATTGCTGGCTTTGATAAAATATATATCTTTCTCAGATATATTAGGTGAACTCGCTTACCATTGTAATTCGTTGTGCATCGTTTTATGGCGGTATGATAGGGTTTTTCCATTATAGAAAAATACCGAATCATACAATAATATAACGATACATCACGGATTACAATGGTAGGGAAATATCTATATTATCTATAAGTCAAAACAACCCTGGTCTGAATTTTAAATTTAGATAAATCATACATGTTAATGCAAAAAGCATTGAGGAATGTGGAACAGAAAAACTGTCAAAACTAACAATATTTCAAGGTTTTTTCGTCAAAACTTTGTTTCCTCTTTTCAAAATTAACTTACACCCTAATAGCATAAATCTAATCTGCAAATATTCAAACCGGTATATTAGTTTTTAAAGTACCAAAAAAAACTTTATGAACAGGCCTATTTTCTCCTAGGATTATTTCTTTCTCCATTATCCTTAGACCGAAATTTACCATGGTATCGTCTATTTATGTAGTCAACCAATATAATTAATTTAAACAAAATTGATTCACAAATTTTCCAATTAAATCCGAAAAACCGATTATTTCGATGTGTTACAAATGGAGTGACAAAACTAATGTACCCTCTGGTAGTAGCTACCATAGGACATAAACATCAGATATGCACTTATCCAATCTATTTTCCAAGTTGTAAAAAATTTAGGTGTAAGTAAATTTTTTATATTTTGCTACTAAATAATTGAATTTTCCCTACATTCCTTTAATTTCAATTATACATTATGAATTACTGTGACTTATACACAAAATAAGTGACAATTAGTACGATGAAGAAAACACACTTGGTGTGAAAAATTAACCTATTCTAACTATTTCTTAAAAAAAGTAATACAAAACATGGAAAATATAGCTCTAAGAAAATATAGTTCTTAGGAAAACAATTTTACATAATTGTATTTTTTTATAACTGTTATTTAATTTCCGTGATGAAACATTTATTTGTCTGATCAGTTGTTTCTTGAAGGCGTTTCAATTGCCGTTTATTTTCGTGAGAGTTGTGTTCTTGTTCTCTTCAGTAACAATTGGACAATTTTTAACCTCAAAATGTTAAATTAGTTTGTATTAAGTTTCCTCTGGCATTAGTATAACCACCTTTCAGGTAAAATCAGAAAACGATTAATTTTTACTTGTTCCACTACTTTCTTCAGGCTATAATTAGATACTAACGGAATGACCTCGCAAGTGCGTGTAAAGATCTTTTTTAATGAAAAAAATTTATTCTCAGTTTAATGTAGTTACAAAACACATTTTCAGTAGATAAAACTGTTTTTCAAAGTTTTTTTTAAAGTAACCTAAAGTTCAACCTTATTTATAAAAAAATGTGAAATACTTTCCCTTATTTCGATAGAAAGCCTGTATATAAAAGACTACAAGCAAAATTTTACTCTACGAACCTTAATTAAAAATTTCTTTTGTAATATTCCAGCTGACAACGAAAGTTTATCTAAAATTGATCAAAAGCTCAAATTAGTTCTTTGTATAGGGAATAGTATTTATGATATCGGGTATAAAACCAACGAAAATAACACATATACTATAGTCATGTACTATATATGTAGATGTGTGCATGGTAAATCCTTTATTGGTTTGTTTGAAATTCAACCGGCCGTAACATACCTACTATACACATTTGTTGCTACTTAGATTTTGTCTAACTATATTAAAAAGTAACTTTATGGGGAAGAAGTTTAATTGAGTTTCAGCTCCCATGGGAACTTATGGAATCATTTGATAAATATTTTACGAGCACTTGAGAGAATCGACCATAACGTTGAAAATATTTTTCTCAAGTTTTAAATATGGTAGAATAAGAAATTCTGTACCATCATTGTCCTTATAAAATATTATTATATACTAGCAATTATATTTGTACACATATTTTTTATATATAATATAATATTTTGTTGGAAATGTAAATAGAAATATGGTAATGAAACTTTATTTAGCAGGTTATTAGGGCGTTTGTGGAATTTAAAAAAAAAAACTTAAATTGAACCGACGTTTCGCTTTTATTTTAAAGCTTTTTCAAGGCTGTACTTTTTGTTTTATATAAAAATACCACTAACAGCTTTCATTTTAAAATTAATGTTAAAGCACATTTACACAAAATTAAAAATTTCTTAAAAAACAGACAACGAAATTTGTTAATGTATATAATAATTATTTATTTTTCTTTTCCATCAAAACACATAATCACTTACTCATTTAGCAAGTGTGTGTTAATACTGGAATACAAAGTATTTGTTAATAGAAGAAACTCTCAAATTCTGGAACGGGTATTTTGAAAAGGCAAAAGGCTAAAGCAGACCTTAAAAGATTTGTCGTTTTTTTACGAATTTAATTTGAAAAGCAGTTCTATTCTTACATGGATAGACACCATGGATAGATTGTACTATGTTAAATTTCAGTAAAATGGGTCCAAGGATAATGGAGAAAGAAATAGTTGTAGGAAAAAAAGCCTGCTTATAAAGTTTTTTCGATGTACTTTAAAAACGAATATATCAATTCATTAGATATTTATGGTATTAGACCCAAGCTACCTGCAAATTAGAACGAATTTGAAGAAGAGGAAACAAAGTTATGAAAAAAACCTGCAAATATTATTACCTTTAGTTGCTTATTCTCAGAGTTAATACATTGAACTATAGATTTATTAACTACGAGTTCCACCATGGATCATCAGAAATATTGCTACAGGTCGATTTTAAGTTACCATTCTATGTTTTTAATTAGGCTATACTTTCTTCCATCAAACCAACAGGCAAATTGAATACCACCCGATGATTACTTTAAGATTAAATTTTGATGACTGCCTACATCATAAGAAAAGTTATTCAATTTACTGAAAAAACTAATTATAACCCAATATGAGTATATATTGTATATGAAGATATATAATAATATAATAAAAATATAGTATTGGATTGCATTTTTGTTATTCAAGGTGAAATACATTTAGGTACCATGTAGAAAGCGTTTTAAATTGCATTTGATATAACTTCTGTAATTAAAATACCACATACAAAATTAGCCTTGTTCATGAAATGTCTATGACAATCATGCGAGGCACTATATCAAACAAACAAAATATGTTCAAGTTATACATAATTCACCCAAAAGATTATAATATAAATCGGGTTAGGTTGCTAGAAGGATCCAAAACATCGCGTGTTTCATTGTAATAAAAATAATATTTACAATAATTTCACTTTGAATAATTTCCCACATACTATTAATGTTGTTTAGTTTTAAAAATAAATACCAGAATATTAACCACGAAAAAAAAAATCTCTGAGTAAATTGAAACGTTTTCTAATCTTAAAACATTTTAGTGTAGAAATAAACAAATGGATTCCGGCAATTTAAATACATTTATAGCGGTAATAACATCGTAAAGCAGGCTTTAGATATTGAATGTGTATCTTTCAGCAGTTTGCCGGAATATATGATATAATATATAAGATGAAATGTTTATAAAAGAAAACATTAATTCTATACATTTCAGGCATACAGAAGAAAATCCAAGTTCTTGGTTCTATAAGTATTATATTGTAGTGGAAAAATAAGATGGGTATTCTTTTTGCATTATAAGATTGCAAAATTGTGTAAATGTAAATCAAGTTACAACTGGGAACGCGCCTGGAAAATGTGTGGTATTTAGTTTCGCATTTTGTTAATGATTCTTAGTAAACGATGTGCACTAAAGTCACTAAGCTAGATTTTCTTAATAAAAGAAAATTCTAGAACACATTACACAAATTAAAACAAACAACAACAAAACCCACAGATATTTCTCACAAATTCCTAGAAAGTACATTTCCATGTGTACAAGAATATTCTGGAGTTTGAACGATGAGTACATAAGGTGGAAACATCGTAGGAATCGACACAGTTGAAATCAAACAGCGAAAGTGATTATATTAGTGAAATATTAAAGTGAATTGATAAATTAGTAAATAAATTAACTCTCTATAAATTAGTAATAATTGATAAACCAATATTTTTAAGGTACCAGATACCAGATTTCAAATAAATAAAAAGTGTTATCATTTTATAACATTCGAACCCTAGGGGTAGCACGCAATAGATGAAGGAAATCAAAATAATTATTTTTCTAAATTGAAATTAATTAAATTAAATTAATTAATTAAATTATTACCAATAATATCCAATAATTAATATATATAAGTACATACCATTTCCGAAATCATTTCATTCGCCATTCTTCTGTAAAACTTGGGTTACAGCATACAAAATTTTTTTCTCCAGTATAATAATTTCAAAATGGGCCTATTTTCAAAGTGCCAGTATCATCTACTTAAGAATATATGTTTTTCGCCATCTTATTCCTTTCGTGTACTTTGATTAAAAATTATCGGGAAAAGACTAACATTTATTTATTATTTGAAAATTATTTTGACACCGTCTGATAATCTTTTTAGTCAGAAAAAGGTAACTATGCAAGGCAATTTGTGGTGCCGACCATAGCAGACTACAAAAAGGTGTTCACGGAATTGTAAGTTTACTTTACTAAAAATAAAAGGGTGGAATGATTCTAGTTGAGTCTTTTGCTAAAAGTTACCATTAAGCATAATACCTTTTGATCAGAGTAGAGTAAGTTCATTGCATCCTGATTCAATTTGGCAAAATCGATAAATAGCGAATTTTTAAATACTAATGTAATGAAGAGTTTTATCGTTTCCTTAAAAAATCGTCTGTACGTTGATTTTAAAATTCTACGTATATGTTTTTGTTGCTGTGTAGAACATGAAACATAACATGGGTATTCCCTAAGCGTCGTAAAACGTGGTGTATCGTTGCATCGTTGTATGATTTGATATTCTGCTATACAAGAAAACATGAATCATATGACGATACACCGTGAATTACAGCGGTAAAGGAAGACACATAATAATTCTATTTTGATTATTATTGCGTATAATCGAAAAGCATACAATAATGAGGGTTCCCAATTTGTGCACGGCTGCAAGCGTCATCTTATAAATAGTATTTGTTAAAATGACTCTGTGTGATATAAAATTTCATGTATTTACAGTCTTTTTTTACAAATACTATTAAAAACGAGGCACGCTTTGCAAACGTCTCATCAATTTATATAGAAATGATTACATGTGGTATAATCTTGTATAAACATAAAATTTTGCATTAAATATCAAGGGCTTCTCCTTCTCTTCAAATCGATAATATTATACAATGTACGTTTACAGAATTAGGTTTCAGTATTTAGTTTATAAGTTTCTTTTGCACAAATAACACTTTCTTTGTTTATATACATACCTTTACTTGTTCAAAAATGCAATATACTTGTGCGTTTCATTTGCTCATTTGTGCAAGGATAGACTAAATGTACCGCACTTTCGCAAAAGGAATAGAAAATATGAAAGAAGTTAGTCAAAAGTTTTGCTGGTAATTTTGAAAGTATAAACCATTTTTTAAGGTTTATTTACAAAGCTGAATATCAAAAACTGATGCGGAGCCATTATTTTATAAATAGGCATCATCTTTTAAAACCCCAAAAAGATCAAATAAAAAGCTAAAATATATTCGAAGTTTTTCAAATATTCTTTTTTCTCATACGCAAATCCAAACCGAACATTTTTTTAAATAATTTTTCACAAAATCATAAGAAATTTGATGTGTTTAAAATTTACCAACCTATCGTAAAAAAGAAGAAAATATATAATACAATGTATTGTACATAGCTATATGTATGTATGAACGGGTATTTCTGCTGTAGAAGCAGTTTTCTTAAGCCATAAATTTTATAAGACATTGAACGCACCTGAGCCCACCCAATAAAGTATACAATTAAACGATCTGTTTGAAAAGGGTGGTACGAAAGGATTTAGAATTCGAGAACTGGATATTTATGGAATCATTTATAATTAGCCTTGTCCTTTACTTATTATATTTCCCTGTTAGAGGCAAAAGTTTACCCCAAAAAGGTTAGTGTTCTTAAATAGATATTATATATACATACTTTAAGTTGTACCTAAATAAGGCTCCCTCCTCGATGGGTAAATTTAATAAATTTATTTACTAGTTCGAATTTATTTCACGAAAAGTTAAGTTCTTATTGTGTCCGTGAGGAAAATATAAATTTGTTTGGAGGAAACTGCATGTTAAAAGCGAACACAAATTTGTGTTTGGAAAAACAAATAATTAATAATTGATATAATTCAACGCAATACATTATTAAAATCCATAACACTTAAATCAATTTAATCAACTGTTAATCTTCATTTCCCTTAAACTATATTTTTATCAGCACTATAATTTAGCTTCTTAATTTCAGGATTAAAAACCTTAAACGAAAATATATAATGAGAAAATCTACGGGCGGTTTCTATATACGATAAGGCTTGTAATAGTACATGGTAATTCAATAGGAATTTTTTTTAAAAACATTAAATTAATTTTGGATGAAAGTTCTGAATTTCTTTATTGAAATATGTTGTAGAGACTCTACAATTTTTGATAAATATCTACCACGACTACGTTTGAAGACATCGATTGTTTTGACAAAAGTTTCAATCGCATTAATGCATAAGTGTTGGTCTATCCCACGAATTAAACGTTCGATATTGGTTTCGAGTTTACTACTTGTTCTTGCATTATTCTTAAACTATAAACCTCATCCTTCACGTAGCCTCACAAAAAAAATTCAATGGTGTTAAAATTCAAGATCTGGGTGACCAATTGTCATTACCTCTCTATGATTTTTTCTGAAAATGCAGCAGCGTATTAAATGATCCAATCAGCAAATTCCGCACATTGAAAATGATCTGGTAGCTTAAATTTTTGTACAAATCGGGCCTTATAAGGCTTCAAACCAAATCATTTCGCAAAATACGCCATGTGGTGGAATAGATAAATTTGGGTATTCTTCAACATTTACACTCAAAACAGCAATATTTTCAGTTGAACAGCCGGAACGAGCATTTGTTGTTGTTGCTATGTCATGTGCTGAACCAGTAGATTCAACATTTTCCACTAAATTCTTTTCAGGCTTTGCTGGACGATTATAACGACCGAAAATATCCACGATTTTGGGGAATATGGTTTTCACAGATTACGCATTTTAATAATGAATTTGAATTGCTTTAATGCGATTTCCCTCGAAATTTAATTGACTACAATAAAGTGTAGATGCTCTACTATAATTAAGACGAAAAACTGAATGACACAACTTTCATCATAAGCAAATACAATGCTATTGAAAAAAAAATCTCTTACTAAAAAACCCTTTATATTATAAATATAATACTATTCGCATAATCTTTACGGATATAATAAAAAACGTCCTGTAATGTTGTTGTATAGATATACGCTTAGATTATAGGCTAACAACACTTGAAAAGGTTTTCTGGGATATTATAGTATTCGTTAATTGTTCTTATAATTATATACCTGGAATTTTCTGGGAAAAGGGAACAAATATTATGAGAATTTGTGATTTTGTCTTTCACCCGATTATATTATATTTTATTTGACAATTTTATGGGAAATCATATACACCGGTAAATACATTTAATGATAGCGATTTGACAACAAGTTTTTTTGATTTAATTAATCTGTTGTCACACAAGCATATGAATTTCTAAAAGTAAAAAAATAACAATATTAAACAAATACAGAACTTAATATTTGTAATAAATGTAATCTTCAGTCCGAACGTGAAATGATATCACAGTTGACCCGACATCTTTTACAATCAAATGTGTAATAATGTCTATCCTGAAAGGATGTTGATTTTCATATTTACATGGGTTAGATGTAAATGGGGAATTGTAAAATTAACTATGTACTATTGTCATGAATCCTATTTTGAAAACTGTCATTCAATGCGGAAAGGTCTTGAAGCTAAAGTAAATTAAGGGTAAAGGAAAAATTATCAAAACTTGGACCTATGTAAATTGAAATTTATTATATAGTTTCGAATTGGATTCGATTTTTAAAATTCGTTACAAAGTTGTAATGCCGCACTGATGAATTGATGGAAACTTCACATTAGGTGAGCATATTTAAACAAATTTTGCATTATACTGTAACCGAATTAAATTGATTTTCCCACATATTGGTCTCATCATTGCAAAAATTCCTTCTACAAACTTTTATTGAAATATACATAATATATAAATAACATTGCAGTAGTTTCTCGACAAACTATTTTAGAAAGTTAATTTCGAAGAAATGACGTACCAATCATCTATAATTTATTATCTATATTGTATGAATGGGTATTAATTAAAGCTTGGACTATAATTATTATTATTATTTATGGTAAACATAAAACCTTCTAATTTAATTTGATATTTAATAATAAGGGCACATGGTATTTTCTAAAAAAATTTGTTTAGAATGATTTTTGGCAAACATTAAATCCAAAGTGTTAAGTTTTTTGAAATCCCAAAACATTTTGATTTCATTTGTCACATATAGAATTTTAGGTGCTGTAACCAATTTAGATGTTGATAAAATAAGTGAGATTCTAATGCTTAAACTCTTAATGACCGTTTACGGAATTCTTTTAAAGAATTGACCTGGACATTTTTTTTTAATTTTCAGTTTAGAGAATTTCCATTTAAACACGTATTATTTTCAAAAAATATGTTTGAGAAAAATAAAATAAACAATGGATATCCTTTTTAAATTTTAAAACTCCTAAAATCTAATTGGTAAAATGCTGTTACAAATAATAGCGGAAAACACTTTAAAGTCGTGGATATAGATTTTGACTATTAAATTTTTAATGATTTTTAATTTGTAATGCTATTTATGTTAGTTATTGACAAAAGAAATGAACTAGAATATATGCTAGAACCCCTGAACAGAGCTTTTATTTCCAAAAGATCTTATACCTGGTTAATTCATAGGTAACCTGAGCCCTAATAGCATAAATACATATATTCTTGAAATCAGTATATTAATTTTTGAACTCCATAAAAAAACTGTATGAACAAGCTTTCTTCTCCTACAACTATTTTTTCTCCACTATCTTTGAATCGATTGTGCTAAAATTTAAGAAATTATCGCTTATTTATGTAAATGATGTGTGTAAAAAATTTGAACAAAATTGCGATATAGTACAAACCTTCCAATTAAATTTGAAAAACAATAAAAAAAAAACTTTTTAGTTACCCTGTTTTTTTCTTTATATTTGCGCGCCAATTTTCCTGAAATGTAAAACCAAACCAAGTTAACGAAAAACAAACTCACATTGTGAATTTCATCAAAATCGAATAACGCGTTTTAGAGTGATCTTATATTAAACCTGGTTGAAAATACAAAACTGCAAATTGATCACTTTCAACCGCCATCCTTTGAACATTGGAAACACTTAATTATATTTGTAAGTTATATTGTACTTAAAAAGTATTTGTTCCATTAAACGGTTGGTTTTAGTATTCAAGTACTTGAGGTGCACGTAATCTGGTGATTTGTTTAAAGTCAAATAACATTCATACAAATTTTATATATACTAGAGTTCCTTTGCTTGGCAAGAGTATATTAAAAAGCTGAAGAACTATCAACAAACCATCAAAAACCGAATTAAATATAACAGAATTTAGTTACTGTACTTAACTAGGTGTATATATTGTAATTTGTGCTTTAAGTCGACAATTCATTACGGACGGTAGAAAACTTTTCACAAGAAAAAAATTTACTCTATAGAAAAAAAACTGAAAGCAAGAAACTACTTTGCCTCCGCTGTGTATGTATTGCCCCTTAAAAAGTATCCGATGCGAAAAAAAATCGGCAAATTCATTACGCAAATAGAGTTTCATACCCTAAAAAACCATAGAAAGGTAGAAAAATATTAGGAAGAAAATGGTAACAGAAGTGGGATTAAAACATTACGTTGTTAAAATATTTAAGTTCATATATCCATAATGGATATATGAACTTTTTAGACAACCCTCATAATAACCACTTATATAATATAAGTTGTTATTATGAGGGTTGTCTAAAAAATTCATTCCTATTTTTTGAAGGCTCAGCATTTGTTCAAATGGTTGAAGAAGCTCTCCTTAGAGCTTCTTATGACAAATATAGTAACGTGTTTTTAGCCAATGTATTGCAATTGGTCAATCTTTAATCGCTGTTGAGACGCGAGACGGTGGTAATAATTGAGCACTAAATAGGGAATAAGATGGATATGACGGCAAAAATTTTCGTTAAAAATTAAAACCTCAATAATGATAATTCGTTGCGAAGTATCAATATCTTCAAATGACAAAAAAGCACCGAATGAATATAAGGTAAGAATGTCAAGACTTGTTCAGGGCTCCATTGTTTCGGTATGCGTATCTTTATAGCAGATACATAACAGAACGAAATTCCTATAATTTTTTGAACATCTCTCATATAAATATAATATGAGATTTTTTAGTCGAAATAAAATCATCATTAGGAAAATACATTTTAAGGTTTTTTTTTGTGAACCATATCAATTCTTAAATTATTTAAAGTTTTTACCAGAATTACTTGCATTTCTTTTTATTCTAGTAAAACGAGTACGTTATAAATAGTACATATAATCTATATATATATATGTTTATGTACATTGTATATATGTATATATATATATATGTTTATGTACATTGTATATATGTATATATATATATATGAAATAACTTAGTTTAGTAATCAACTAACTAAAGTGAGCACTGAGTTATTTGAAAAAATATGCTCAAAATCTTCCCCTTCCTTTAAACGAAGCTAGAGACCTAGGACAAGAAAGAAGATTAGAATGATATAGAGTGGAATGTTGTATTTTCTTTGCGTTGAGATAAAATAATGTGGTTCAATACGGCATTTTCAGGAAATTCCTTCAAAACCGTGTTTTTAACTTGATACCCTTTTTCAATTCTATATCCTGCTTTATTCCTTTCGTCCATTTTCGTAATGTACTTGATTCAGTCCTTATCATGTCAACTAATAATCAATACTCTGTTAATTTCTTCAAAACATCCTTTTAATACTGTTGGGTGATATGTCCTCATCATTTAAATCCTTGTATAAGGCTTAATAAAATTTGTTTGAAAAGTTACTTCAGCCAAAAGTATTTCCTTCTGCAAGAATGCCCGTAACTTTTCTTGAATCCTGGCGAGAAACAACAGATACCTATGGCAAC
Organism: Xylophagus ater; assembly: GCA_963422695.1. Taxonomy (NCBI): domain Eukaryota; kingdom Metazoa; phylum Arthropoda; class Insecta; order Diptera; family Xylophagidae; genus Xylophagus; species Xylophagus ater. The sequence continues at coordinate 47,498,666 of OY730484.1, forward strand.
GTACAATCAACGAATTACCCGAAGTTCACTAAAATCGGGTAACATGTTTGTGAGTTAACCTGACTGCAAATTATGAAGATAATACTATATGGAAGGAAACTTCGGAAATATCATTTAATTTCATACAAAAAAATTTCTGCAGCTACCCGAAATTTTAGTCCAATCGAACCCAACGTCTAATGGGATGGATCTCATGTGAAAAAACTCGGTCAAACCAACTTTTCGTTCAAATTGCTTCAAAAATACGGCCGCAATTTTGCATGCCACAAACGGACAGACAAACAGATATTGGATAAAAGTGTTTGCAGACGATTTTTTGATCATGATTCTATTACTTTACTTGTACTACTGTGTATATTTATACATAGAAGTTAGAAATTGTTATTTATATTTTTGTTGAACAAAAGAAGATATCCCGAAGAAACTCATACTAGCTGAAAATCAACCACTTCGGAGTTCATTTACGGATCTCAAAAACACCAATTAAGTAACTACAGGCATCATTCAAAATAATTTTTCTTATTCCTTGGACAACAAAATATGTATTTACGTTGAATATCGATTTTCGGATTATTACTTGATTACAGTATTTACGCATATTTTACATTTCGAAGCAAATGGTTTTTCGTTCTTTTACCTGTCTATTTCAGAACTATGTATGATGATTGGGATGTATTAAAGAGTATATAATAGTAATAATAGACTTTATCTAAATGGAGTAGAAAGGGGCACTTTTTTGAAAAATAATCTTAGATCTATAATGTGTCATTTATAGTCTGATGTCTGCTTTTAAATATTTTGTATAGCGAAAACTAAACAATGTATTCTGTCGTTTGCGAATAAAATATGTACTAGGATTACTTGATATAAATGAATAAGGAACAGAATTTTGGATTGCTGAAGTCCTGACACACCAGAAGTCAGTCATTTTTATATCGAATATAGTACATACTTGTAGTGTTAGCACCATTTTAATATATTCTTTTCGACCTGTGAGATTAAAAATATGGAGAAGGTGTTATTTTCATACACAAGAGTATATAGTATATTCCATAGCCATATTCTTAATAAAACAAAAATAGAGATTGTAATAAAGTATGTATATGTTAGCTCCACAAAGTATTTGAGTTGTATTTCATTCTCATTTTTTAGATTCGAATTATTTGATCAAATTAAAATTTTTGTAGGCACTGAATTGAACAAAATTTAAATCTGGAAAAAATCAATTGTTATATGCATTTAAAAGGGTACATCGTTAAGTCTTTGTTTCGTATTTCTATAAAAGAACAAAAAAAATCTCCTCGTTTGTTCAAGTTTGTTATATTTCCTTTTTTTCAAAAAGGACTGTCATTATCCGGAAATCTTTATAAGAATATTTCATTTGATTTTTTAATGCTATTATTTTCATTAAAACAAAAATTTGATTAGAACTGGCAAAAGCCTCTAAAAGAAAATTCTTAAAATTTTTGAAGGTTTTACTTTAATGGACAGACATGAATTTTGACAACATTTTCTAATTGATATTTCGTTCTTTTCAAACGAAATGGATTTAAAAAAATTATAATTCTAATAAAATACAAAAGAAAAAGCTTTTAATTAATTAAAAAAGAAGTTCTGTACTTATTAGAATTTACTATGATTTACATCAGAAAATCGGGCATCTGTTCAAATAATTATGATAGTTATCATTTCTTACAATTGGTAACAAATGTATGTTCGCGATAGGCATTTATAACATTTCGATTGGGTCCATTGCGTATTCAAAAACCAAAAATAGTTACTTGATTTGTTACAAATTGTTAAAAAGAGTCAATATTGCGCTTTTGAAAACTTACTGATGAATCCACATGTTTGTGTTCCGTGCAAACTAATCATATTAAAAGTAAAATGTCAAAAAAATATACAATATATTAGAAAGTCTAACTAATCATAACTAGTTGATACTAGCAGAATAACCGACGTTGTTCGGGCTGAAAATGAATTGTAATCATCAAAAAAAGTTGCTGTGCTCGTTCTTCAGGAGTTTGTTGAGAATGCGTTGCAGTTACGTAGTTCAACATTTCTTGATTACTTTGCAAACGTTGCTCCGTCGTTAAATTTACATAAGCCTCTCCGACAATTCGGACATATTGAGTATTTTTACCAATGTTTTCTCCTCTCAAACGTCTCGGCATTTTTTCTATTAACAAAAATAAGAAAAATTGAAATTTCTTGACTGCAGCGCCACCTACCGGTATAACACTTAAAACAAACCTAGCTCGGCCTGGAAACAACATATGGTCCAAATTGGTGTCAATACGTCCAACCATTCTTGAGTTTTAGGATCAGATACACCCTACACAACATTTTTATAAATTAAGATATGTTATCTTCCGAATGTACATATGTGCGAAACTTCTCGAAAATCCGATTAGGGTTTTTCCATATTGGCCCCCTCAACCCCACACCCAGTGGAGACATACCTTATTTTGTCAGTTCGCCTATTCCAAATGTACATTCAATGTTTCAAGAAAATCGACTACTATTGTTGAAGTTTTTATATTTTTCCCCTCTTGGAACCTCCCCATCAAAAATCAAAGTAGCATATAATAAGCGCCCTGTAACTAAGAATCGTTTGAGACATGTTTCATCAAAATCGGTCCATCCGTTTAGGAGCCTACTCGGTACATACATACAGACAAAATTCGACAAATATTATATAGATATTTTTAGGAGTTTCAGCTGCTTCATTTGTGGAAATATATACTTTACATGTTCTAAAGACTGACCAAACTAGTTAACATTATTATATTGAATTTGTTAGTTTTATTAGTTTTTTTTTAACTAACTTGAATGAATTACCAAGTAATTTAATTAGTTCAATTTTTCTACTGTCAGAAAAGAGCTTTCAAAGTTCAAAAGAAACGTCCATATTATTTTTTTCCTCAAAAATTGTTTTTGCTTTTAGAGCGCACAGTTTCCTTTCAATGTGTTATTGAAAATTACTCAATAAAATATTTTGTAAAGCATTTCTTTGCATACCGACTTTATTGGGTTGTAATTAGAATTTAAAAAATGTTTGTATTAAATATAAATAAAAGACATTTAAGGCCTATAAAAATTTCCGATTAGACCTTTTATAAGCGTTTCATCTTAGCAATTACGCTTAATGAACCTAAATTCGTTTGCTATTATATAATTTAAAGTCTTATCTGAGATAGGTTTTACTTTGATTTTCACAAAAATGTGCAATGCGATGCATACCACAAAGGTACGGGTATATGTATACATTTTCATATATCCAGACTCAGCAGAATACGACCCGTGCGTAGCGATGGTGTGCAAATTGATTCTAATAAAATCGATATCGATTAAAAATTATGCAACATTTTGCTATTAGCCCAGTCAATAGAGCGTAAAAAATGGCTCCAGCTTGCAAAAAGTATAGGAAACTTTATATTTGGTACGATTGTTCAACTAGGTAAGTTATTTAAAATTCCAAATTTTCGACCTTGGGGGGTGGCGCTCGCACCCCCATACTGGTTTAAAAGGGTGGAAAATCGAATTCAGTATACGCTTTTTTTTTTAAGTGAAAGCTTCTTTAGCGTGTTGGAAACTTTGCTAAAGTACACACCTGAAATTTCGCGTATTCTTAAAAAGATTACGATAAAATTCCGATGATTTTAAGTGGTGATTTTAATGTTAATTTTGCATTGGATACATCGCTCCCTTTGATTTAGTTCCTCAACCCCATATTCAATTTAAAAAAGTGCAGTAGTCGCATTGATTCGACAACAAGATCGAAAACAGTAATTGACGCTGAATTTCAAAGATATATTGATCAAATCCAAACCAAATCATTCATTTCACAATTTAGTTATCATAAGCCACTCGTGTCATTTATTGAAATTCAAAACAGAGAGTGTGAATAATAAAATGTAAAATAACTTTTAAACTTGGTACCAATATTTTAATAAATAAACCCTATAACTATCCCACCTCTGAGACTCGTCTCAATTTCCGAAGGTTTCACTTCTACCGCGTGTGCACAGCACACATGATTTTCTTTTTAAAGTACATCAAAAAAACTTTATGAACAGCCTTATTTTCTTCTAGGATTATTTCTTTCTCCACTATCCTTAGACCGATTTTACTGAAATCTAACATAGTGTCGTCCATTTATGCAGACAACAAATATAATTAATTTAATCAAAATTGGTTCACAAATTTTCAAAATAAATCCGAAAAACCATATGCTATTTTGTAGGAGTATCTTCGAAATTTAGTGTTCAGAACTTGTCTTTAAGTTGTGTTTAGTCGAGAATGAGTGCCAAACCTATATTGTAAGTTTCATTAAAGTTGGACCACGCATTTCTAAGTTATCTTGTAAACGAAGGAACGAACAGGCATGCAAAAATCCATATAATAACTTTTGATTTTCTACACATCTAGTGCCCTGAGACTAGCGCATCTTACCCGGAAAATTCCTAAATTTCTTCAATCCTGACTCCCGGGAGCAAAAAAATATTGATTCAAATTGTATTTTGTTACCGCTGGCAAACCTTTATTATTTTTGTCTCGGCAACAGCGCTGTACCACACCGTAAAAAAATGAGTAAATTGACTTGGACACCCAATTTTGGAGGACTACAAAATAATCATTACTACCCAATGGATTTCTATGAAGAAATAAAACTTAGTTTAAAGCAAATTAATATTTACATCAATTTTTAGTTTTCTACCTTTTTTCGGTTTGAAGATCATCAGTTTGATTAAAAAAAAAACGGTTTCTATCCCTCCTCATAAAGCTTTAGAGACATTTACCAGACCCGAAACCTCTGGGTAGCTAAAACAAATAATATAGAATAGAAACGCGTCTCTAATTCAGTCAATAGTGAGCGAATTTTCATAAGAATTGGAATGCATATTTTGGAGAGGCCAACTGAAAAGATACGATATGTCTCCATTCAGTGGGTGTGATTGCGACTAGTGTATCTACTCTCGAGTAGCTAATACCAGGGTATTCGGAAATTTTATTGATTTTTCGATTACTCGATTACCTGGGTAATAGCATAACTACTTGATTACATTTGAATTGTTTTGTAACATAACAAATTGATTTCATAAGGCTAGGTCCAAGGAAAATTTCAAAAGTAGTGTGGAATCATTTCAAAAGGAATGAAACCTGTAAAAAAACGTTTGGCAAATACTGTTCTGCAAGTATTGGATACAAAAGATCTTCAAGAAGTGGAGTAATACGCCATATTTACTCAGTTCATCTAGAAAAGGCTAATAAAAAGAAGGAAATGTAAAACATCTCGACTCCCGGGATTGAAAATACTTTGGAGATTAAGATTCACCTTTTGGGGTCATTCTCCGATGATTATTTTAATGAATCAGAAATGCAGTGACAAAACTGATATACCCTCTGAGAAGTTGCTACCATTAGTGCAGTTTAGTTTGAACAGAAATGCTCTATTAAAATCTGTACCAAGAAATGTAATACCAAGATCAGAAGCGGTTACTTACCTAAAAGGAAATCTTTAGTTATTTTCCGCAGGCGGAAAACAAATTAAATATTTTCCAATATTTTCAACCATTTTTAATTCTTTATACCCGATCGATAGCCTAGCAATCGCAATTCATTGACAATTCCACTCCAGAATTCTTTGTTTAAAAAAAAAAATTCATAAGAAACTAACTCAAAAAATTATTTCGAATAAAGAAAAATTGCTCAAAAATCACTCATAAAAAAACTCACTTAAAAAAAACTCCCTTAAAAAACGACACATCTACCCCCAACGATAGTTAACTCGCGACTATTATAAGGGTGAGATGTGTTCAATATTGTTTTGGAGATATTTTTTTTAAATTTTTTTTTTTTTTTAAATAATTTTTCACAAAGAAATAAAAAAAGACCAAATTTTTTCAAAATAAAATTTAAAACCGAATCTTGATTATTTGCGTTCGTTCGAGTTATTACATCCACCAAAAATAGAAAATGTTTTGATTTGAAATACTTTCGAAAACTCGCCCTAAATTGGGCTCTGAAAATTTATTAAATTTTATTAAATCCTTAACAATAAATAAATTTACATAGATCTCTTTCCCTCCTAAAAGCGATGCTGCACAATATCATTCTTTACGGACCTACCATCAAGTTCAATTATCGTACAACAAATATAAGAATGCGGCTGATTGGGGATGGAAAAGTAGTAAATTTGGCCGTACTCCAATACTTATGATGAACAATTCTGCACCCGAAGTTTTATTAAAAGGCATTTCATATAAATGTAAAAAAGGAAATGGGACAATATGTTGTTGTAGAAACGCAGGCTTGAAACGTTCGATTATATGCACCACTTACACAGGAATTTAGTGTAATAATATCCCGGAAATAATACCCGATTGCGGGGGTGAACCACCTGAAATCAATCAATTTTTGACTTTACAAATGCGATGATTATGGTTATGATCCTGAAGAGCAGGAGGAAAATTCTCAGGGAGAGTCCACAATCTCTGACGAGCAATATTCTTCAACATTAGCTGTTCCAGAACTTCAATGGATACAAGAAGCTTGAGGTAGTTAAATCATTAATTATCTTCATCAAGATGATGAATCTTTCGTGGATTATGCCTACTGGGGATACAGCGGTGAAAAAACGCGCCCTATTACTCTACTTCTACGGTGGTGTGCGAAGGGGTAAAATATAAGGGTAAAAAATTAAAAATTTCGTTCAGAAATAAAATTTTCCAAGAAATTGATGAAAGTTCTCACTTTCTACGCGCTGTAGCTTCAAAACTATAATCTTTAGAAAAAAAAAGTTTTAAGTAAAAAATGTGGAGAATCGTACGCTCTATATTTTTTGTATGGACCTCAATCAACGTATCTCGTACAGGTAACGAGATAATCGCGAAAAGGCGATTTTCCACCCCTTTAAACCAGTATGGAGGTGCGAGCGGCACCCCCCCCCCCCAAAGTCGAAAACTTGGAATTTTAAATAACTTATCTAGTTGAACAATCGTACCAAATATGAAGTTTCCTATACCTTTTGCAAGGTAAAATTACCCATTGACTGGGCTATATTAAGAAATTCATTAAATTTTATAAAAGTCAATTTAAAAAAGAGTGTAAAATTTTACCAAATGGTAGTGTGCTATAAGACAGATCTCCGATTTTAATTACAATAATTATTTTTTAATGATACTTCTGGATGACCCATGACACATCTTCTTTTTTCACAATGATCATTATTCTTGTCATTCCGAAAGGTTCAAAATATGGGATTAATTCTTCGAACAGAAAATTAACGAGAAAGTGGGACTTTTTAAAAATAATATGACATAATGTTTCTCTTTCACCCACACGTGCAATTTGTTGCTCTAGCTATGGCAGCAGTGGATAGAAAATTGTTTGAAAAATTATAGTTAGAATCTGAAAAACGTCGACACGGTAAGGATAGGAACTTTCCGTACTTTAACATTACTTAGTCTTTGCTTCTTATCCAATAGCTCATTTGAAAATGAAAGAAATGAAAAATACGGGAAGAAAGTTAATATTTTTCATTAAAAGGAAAGAAATCAAGTATATTCTATTTCAAAACGTACTCGTGTGGTATAATTCTAAAAAAAATCAAGGCCACTCGTCAGTTTTCAGAACTTTTAAGAAAATGACTTTACTGTATACTATACTGTGATTATGCGATCCTAAAAGCATCTACCAAGAGAATGCGAAGAAGCTTTTCACTTACCCAGGTATATGTATTTTTTTCTTTTGCATTAATTCAATCAACTTCCACATTTTGGTAGTCGATAACACAAATTAAGAGAATATTGTTCATGCATTTATAAGTACATATGTATGTCTAAAAATTCAATTCGATTCGGATCCCAATTAGTTTAGGATTCAATAGTATAGTAACTTGTAATATTTTTCTTTTTGTTTTCTTTAACATAAAGTGAATTTACAATCCTTATGTTCATGCTTTGACATTCATCGACTAATTACATTTTAAGCTGCAAATTTCCAATTAGTACTTACCCAGTGTTAAAATAATTTAATTAATATTCAAGAAACGGGTAACACAATTGGTAACACAATCGATGGGTGGTGGAAATTTACACGACTTTTTTTTTCTTGCTAGGGATTTTTTTGGCATACTAACTTTTTTTTATACACTATATTCTTTTACGTTGATTTTTGTCGGCAAATATTTTCTTTTCTTCGATATTTTTTTTTTAGAGAGAAGAAAATTGATTAAAATCAAGCGAACTTTTTACTGGGATTATGGGCCTTGCCTTAATATTTATTCTTTTTTATTTTATATTTCATCTTCTTCATATATAAGAAAAGGTTTTTTTAAATATTTTTTTCATTTTCTACATATATTCGTTTTTTTTTGTTTACATTTTTTGTAAAGTAAAGGAATCCTTAAGTGATGGGGATCTTGTTTGTCAGTTGATGGTCCCCATAGGAGCTGTCAACATGGGCTGAAAAGTTTGCTCATGTCTCCTTCAAGTCTTCCATTTTTCTATAAATTTGCTCCATCTATCCGAACAAGAGAGGAACGAGATTACATATTATATATATATTATATATTGTATAAATACATTAAATTGTTAATATAACTTTTTACATATCTTTTTTCTCTGCCCTCTATTCACTCTTTTTTCAGTCAATTTCTATTACAATCCTTCATACATTTTACATATATATATATATGGTATATATTTTCTCATATATGTTGTAATTTACCTCGAATTCTATTTCTATTTTTCTAAGTATGCCTTCGAAATAAGATGAAAAAAAACTACATTATATCTACTAGAATTTATAATACTTCGTAAGCATATATGTATATATTTATGTTAATATATATATACAGGATTGATCTTTTCTTGATAAATGTATTCTTTTCATCGAATGTAAACCGGATGCGAGAACAAATGTTATTTTAAGGTTGTTAAGTCAGTATCTTCTTCACATTTTCTCAATGGGGTATCTACTTGAATAGCATAATTTCTACATGGTATACTATCTACGTAAAAGACATTCAATTTTTTCTTGATGGAATCAATCCTATACAGCCGGATATTAATTTTTTACATCATGTTGCTGTTAGTTACATACGTAAATTGCATATGAATGAGAGTGTTATTTTATAGGTATACAAATCGATATACTTTATGTGCTAGGTTGTTGTGTTTTTTTTTTTTAAGAAGATTTTCTTTTTTTTTCGTAAAATGAAATACGATGTGCGTATTTTTTTCCTCTATATGAACGTATTGTATATTGAATATGCTTTGAAGATCGGAAACAAACATTTGTCATTTCAAAAGGGAGGAGTTATTTCTCTATTTCTTTTTTATTTGCATAATTTTTTTTTACATATAAAAAGTAAACTATTTTAAATTTGAATAGAAAATCGAATATACTATAAATAATAAAACTAGCATATTGTAATATTTGATGAGAAAATTTTAAGAAAAGCTATGTGTTTTTATTATTTGCTATAATAAATATAATAAAGAAACTACAGGGCAATTAGCGGCAAGGCTAGGAGTTATGCAACGAACTTAGCGTTTTAGTCCAATTAGTAAGCTGAAAAAACTGGATCAATAAGTACCTTTCGAATTAACCTAAATCACCATTATAAACTGCTATGATAGTATACTCGTAACTTAAAAAAATTAAAATAGAACTATGTTAATCTTCAACTTGATTATTAATGTAATGAGAAATAAGTTCTTTATGTTAATCTAAAAAGGTTTGGGTCTGTAATTACTGAAAAGGCCTCGCTTTCGTTGCATAACAATAGCAGACCGTAAATTTCACCAAATCACTTGCCGTAAAGTGAACGAACTGGGAATTATTAGCGAAATTAAACTGTCTGATTCAGTCTGGATTCAGCCTTACCGGTTCGTAGTTTTTTCACTTCAGGAAATGTTTTTTTTTCTTTTTCAAATCAAATTTGCCTAAGATATTATGTGACAAACTAAAGTGTAACTACCCTGAAGATGCTTATTCACCAAACACGCAACACGTATTCAGAACGCGCCGGACCGTCCACACCGAAAAAGCAGCGCACAATTTGTACGCAAGCAAATTTTGCGTGTTTTTTATTACTACTTTTTGCTTTCCATCATCGATAGATCAAAAATGTCTATTTTTTATACGAAATATTGAATTTTTTCGGGTAACCGACATTTAGAAATTTTTGTATATTTTCTTGTCTCTTTTTAGATAACGTTAAATTTTGAACAAATTAAAAAAAACATGATCCACCGATATTTATGGTCTTTGATATAACGCCTATTTTTGGGATCAGAATTTTCGGAGCAATGTAGAGTTTACCATAAACAAATAAATCATTAATTAGTTTAATTAAAATTTAGAAACATTTTACATTATATACTATTTAAATTTTATATTAGCGTGGAATGAATTTTTATAGGGAGAGGACAACTTAAAATCCTTTGAATTTGGACCCAGAATTGAATTGAATTTTGTTTTAAAGAATATCTTTCATTTTTTTTCTAAAAAATCTATATTTCAAATATTCATAAATTATGATTCGGATTTCTACGAATTCAAGAACTAAACTAATGGATTATAGGAATTTCCCGAAACATTAAACCATGTTTCAAAAAAGCGTTTTATTTTCAAATTTTTTCATATTAATCAAATGAATTTAGATATATACCACAATTATTGTATTTTTTTCCATTCTAGCACATCGTTTTATTTTAGGAAGGCTAAATACCTAACATTTTTTCATCTTTAATACGGAAAATATTGAAATTTGTTTGCGAGTTTTTTCTTAGTATTTGGAATATATTTATTGAAACCTTTTCTCTAGATAGACATACAATTTTTTTTTTCATATGTAATTTGGTTGCAATTTAATTTTTTTATTGAATTGTAATAAAGTAATACAGCCAGCAAAAATTTTTCTACACAATATCTTTTTCAATTTCTTAATATAATGGAATTTTGATTTTTGTTAATTGCATTTGGTACCTATTTATTTTAGGTTCATATTGAGGCTATCGAATGGGATAGTTATCACGTTAAATTTCATTTTAATCATCTATTTATTCATATGTTTTGATTTTCGTTGTGGAAATAATTTTTACCTAGATATCAGTTTTAAAAATAAAAATTTCATATTTTCCATATATGTTTCGGTACAATAATAATTAATGTAATGAACAATTTTAAATCTTTAATTTTAAATAATAACTTTTTTCTAACATTAACATATTTGGTCTGTTTTATTTGCCATACCCTACCCTGATGCAGAGAGTTTTAATTCAAATGTTTGTAGCGCTGCTTAGCAATCATATTGTAATGAAATGAGAAACGTTTAGCTAATACACTTTTTATGGAAGAAAACTGAACTAATTTCGGGTGTGATAGTTACACCTGATCTAAAAGTAGTGTAGGATTTGCTCTTTTGTTGCTTTTGTTTTCAATGTAAAAATTTGCTCTACCCCAGAGCAAGTGACAAATAAAACAGACCTAATAATTACACGATAAAAAGAACTTTTTATATACCACTTTTTTAAAGTATTAAAAAGTATATACTTTTTCCCAAATAACTTTCCAAACAAAACAAAATTTACTGAAAATGCATTCAATTTTGCTTAAAGATGGTAAAAATTAATTATTACAAGAATGCATGGTCATCGTGTTCTGATATTATTATTTTGATAAAACTTTTTAGAAATTTATAGAGTTGATTTCAGTTAGATTAGATTAGATTAGATTAGACATTTTCTAGACGATACTCTGTTATTCTTGATACTTTTTCATGGTCTGCTTTTCCCAATTCTTCTAAATTTCATTAAAATTAGGTAAAATGTTTCTGAGATAACATTAAGCTTCTGCTTTCATAAATTGTTTTCATAAAATCAATAGTATCAGATAAGGCGTCCGAAGGATGTAGTGTAAAGCAAATTTTGACAAAAGGTGTGTTTCTTTCATCGGGGTCAGGGTCTATTTTGAGTCTTGGAAATAGAAAATTTGTTTGAAAAAAATTCAACTATTCGATCATTTTTTAAATAAATTATGCGTAAATCAGATAAATACTAGCAAATTCTCAAAAATCTTTATTGAATGATATTAAAAAATAATTTTTTTCACGAATTTATGAAGTTGATAATGAAATTTTTATTACGATATCCACATTTATATGGAAAACGATGGCAATTTTACGTAACTCAAATCTATCGGGGTCTATCCGGGTCTGACCCGGATAAATATTTGGGTTATGTTGCTGTTGCTTTCACATGTTATGAAGCGACCTAGACCCTGACCTCGATGAAAAAACGTAACTAATGGCATACAGACAGAAAGGCGAAGTGCCATTTTTTAAAAATAGTTTTTTTGAATTCAGCTCAACCCAATACGTGAACATCCATTAAAATCTGCTGGGTCGCAAATTTTAGCACCACAAAGCTTTATTGTCATTATGTTGAAAGGAAGCAATATGTTATAATAGTATATACATATGTGCATCGTTTTTTTTTTTTTGCTATTCAGATATCTGTCTTTTTTCGCTCTTTATGAAAATGTGCCAAACTGTCTAGTGGGTATATGTACATTCATAAGTTTGTGAGACTAAGAAAGGATGCACATGCAAAATGGGAAACATTAATGTAAGCCTTTTGTTTATATTGAGTAAACATAGCAGTTGGGGAGAAGGAGAATATATGTGTAAATAGAGGCATACATGCCTTATAAGTATAGCTATAATATTTTCATGATAGACATGTACGATTTATACAGAATTCATAGTCATTTTCAGATAACATATCATATTGGAGTGTAAATATTTACGAAAATTCTATTCGGAAATATTGTTGAACGGAAAATATCATTTCATATCGATTTAATCTGAAGTTTTCGTGTATATGTAGTTCTTCTATTCCTATGGGAAGTTCATTAAAAGCCTTTTACCAATAAGTTTATATCAGTTTTTATCTTACGGGTTGAGATAGAATTATTTGTTTGTTTAAAATGCAAGTAATAGAATAAAAGTTCATACATTGAAAATTCCATTTCATGGAAACACAAAATAAGTTATTAATATCGTATGTATAGTAAGATACGAACTATGACCATTTATAATAAAATTTCTGTTGCAAATTTAGAATCAATTGAATACGAAATATTTTCATATAAGAAAGGCTTTGCGTTCAATTTTAGTTTGAGTTAAAAACCCTTATATTAGGAAACAACGAACGATCCTAATCAATCATCTCTAAAATATATGCCTTGTCATAGCGCCATTTTTAAATCTCAAGAAATAAATATTTATGTTTTGAAAATTCCTATGGGAACTACATACATTTATGCGTCCATATTTAAGCTAGTAAGGCATGTTATTCTGATAAAAACACATGGTTCTTGTAAAACCAATTCTGGGGAACCGCTAATCTGTGAAATGATGGAAGAGGCCCTAAATCCTTAATCACTTATATATAAGAATTTCTATATATGATAAACACACTTTATCTGAATAGAACAGAAAAGAAAAAAGGTTAATAAACATAAAAAAAAACCCTTCAGAAAATTATAATATCAAATTATGGTAAGTTTGATTTATTTTACAATTTGAAAAGTTTATAATTTTAATGACAAAATATTTTTATGCATTAAATGTGATCAAAACCAGTTTACTTTTAAAAATGGAAAAACTTTCAATTCACATGTTGGTAACTACTAATGTTGGAGCTGCAGTTAGTTTTTTTATAATAGCTAAAAATGGTTAGATCATATGATAAATGCAACAAATTTCAATCTATTTTTTAAAAAATGTTGCATATAAAGAAAATATTACAATTTGTGGATACGCATTCTTATTATTTTAGTGATGTTCACTACCCCTTGCACTTTTATTTACAGCGGCAATATTAGCTTAACCTCGGGCATTTCTCTGACTTCCGGCATCCCCATATCATGTAAAGAACGAATAGGTTGATCAGATAAACGATTATGTCGACCATAAATTTCCTAAAGTGGAGGTTGAGTTTGGGGAATGGAAGACTGATTTTGAAAATAATCAAAATACCAAATCGACGGCCAACGAGTTTTTGAGATATCGTGCAAATAGACAAAATTTTTGATTCTCTACACATCTAGAGCCTTGGAATTGTTCTTCCATAATTATTTACACACGTTAAAAATGTAGTCAAAATGTAGTGTAAAATAAGACATATATAGATTCCCTATGGTAGAAATGGGAGTCATAGTTAACAAATCTATAGTTCAAAGAACTAACTCTAAAAAGGACACAAACTAATAATAATTGCATTTTTTTCATAACTTTCTGCACAATTTATTTAAATCGGTATATCATTTTGCAAAGCACATTTGTATCGATTTGGTTCAACTCTTTCCTTGGTTCCATCCTGCCAGACTTGTTAAAAGTTCTCTCACTTTCAGCGAAAATAACTAACGTTTAAGTTATGTTTTATGAAATTGAATGCTGTGAACAAAGTCATATAAAATATGGTCAGTTTAAGGAGGAAAATTTTGAATTAGGTAATAATTCGAAGCCAGAAAATTCTGTATAGGTTATATATAAATGATTTTCATTTAATTTTCATAGTATGTACTGAAGAATATAATAAATTTATGTAGCATTTATATTTAAGTATACCTTTATGTGCTTTTAAAAGTCAATTACTAACTTCTACAAATTTTTTGTTTTACTATTACAGACTGGAGGAAAACATTTTCACCGAACCTCACTCTTAATTAAGGCCTTTAATCATAAATTTCGCTTAGACTTGGAATTAAATTCGTAAGTACAAAAAAAAATTTTTCTTTACTTTTTTATATAACAAAATTGGAAAATATTTAAAAATCTTAATTTTTCATCCTCTATTAAATATTCATTAGTTGAAGGCACATTAAAAGCATGAAAAATATAAAACCTTTTTTTTATTTTCAATACAAGCTATTTTTCCTTTATTTGTATTAATTTAAGTACAATTAGTTTGGTTGAAGGACGAAAAAATAACCAAAAAAAGATTAGTTTTTATCAGAAATATATCAAAAATTAATATGAAATTAGTTCTTTCTTGCAGCTTTATAACTCACGTCCATTAAATGAAAACAATTTGCATGAAAAGCAACGAAAATATTTGTAAAAATGTATTTTCTAAAAGTCTGATAGTAAAATCGAAACAACATTAGAAAAAGAAAAACTATTTTCGACATTTAACCAATTTCGGAAATTTTTTTATTCATTATCACATAGGGCAAAATAGGCGATAAATGGTCCACCCTGATAACTGTATCTGAAAATTGATATCACTGCTAGTGTTGGCATTTAGTTTTTTTTAAAATATAGAACTATCATATGAATACGTTGCAAAGTTCCACATGGATCTGTTTACTTTTGACAAGAATTCAAAGTGAAAACTTTTGCTATTTATCAAATATGAAAAAGTTATACTCTGCTTATGGGGACCCTGCACCTTCGACAACAACCAACAAATATTGATTTACTAAAGTCAAACGTGGTCACATAAGCGTTTATAATGAAGAACGCCCAAGTCGACCAATTGAGGTGACTACTGAAGAAATTATTGAAATAAGCGGTCGAAAAGTGAAAGTGCGCAAGATAGCCGATATTGTGGCCATCTCATATGAATGTACTCTGAATAACTTACCTATTTGTAGGTAAACAAAGTATTTGCAGGACAGGCGCCGAAATTTTTTTGATAAAAAATGCAATCGTATGACCACTTAAAAACAATAGCAAAATTGTATAAATTACGCGACGAACACGTTAATTAGTACCGTTATTAAATAATCGAAACTAGACTCAGTGATTGATATTAACTAAAAATTTGCCCAGCCATCAAATACAAGTCAATAAATTTATTTCATGAATCTTTTTAGTTTACGTATGTTCGAACACAAAATTTTAGCGTAATACGGTAATACTTAATAGAAATATTAACTTATAGTATAAAATATCCAGCTTTAAAATAAAATAAATCCTTAACAAAATTTTTACACTATACGGATTTTAATCGCTTTGTATCACACGAATCTTCTTTATTATAACGGATTTTTGGAATTAGGCAATTTCGAGTCACCCGCCCACCGCCGCTCTATTTCATGGCTGGCTTAATATTGAAAATGTTTTTGGGGACATAACCTGCACAAAGCAGATAAAGGAGAGGAAAGTATTTGTGAAACAGAGACAAAATTTATTATTTTTAGGCTATTTATAATTCAATTTATTTGAACCGTGTAAGTATGTTACATACATGACTTTTCGAATGAAAAGAAAGTACACAAGTTATTTGAAAAATACATACATACTAGACTAGTCAAAAAGTTATCGGTCTCGGCAAGAAAAACACAATGGTTCCAAATATACTTTATTATTCAATATGGTCTCCCTGAACATCAATGCACTTGCTCCAACGGTTTTCTAATCGGTTGATTCCATTCCTGACGTGAGAATCTGGAAGTTCTGCAAAATACCCGTCTACGGTAGCTATCACCTCTTCGTTTGACGAAAAACGCCTTCCACCCATGAATTTTTTCAGGTTTGGAAATAGATGGAAGTCACTAGGAGCAAAATCTGGCGAATACGGTGGATATTCTAACAATTCGTACTTTAATTCCGTGATTTTTGCAACGGTTTTTTTGACTTTTGTGCGCTGGTGCATTGTCTTGGTGAAAAATGATTTTTTTTTCTTTAAACCGGGCCTTTTTCATGAATTTTTATTTCCAGCTGGTCCAGTAAGTTCGATTAATATTCAGAATTAATTGTTTTATCGGTTTGGAGATAACTCACCAACAAAATCCCTTTCGCATCCCAAAAAATGGATTTCATAACCTTCTTCGCTGATCTTTGGACCTTAACCCGTTTTGAAGCCGAATTATCGGTTTCACACCACTCTTTTGATTCTGCTTTCGACTCAGAATCATAGTGATAGACCCAAGTCTCATCCATAGTGATGAATCGATGCGCAAAATCCCCGTTATCTTTTCGGAAACGCTCTAAATGTTGTTGAGAAAGTCACATTCGCATGTATTTTTGTTCCATTGTTAGGAAATGTTGCCCCCACATAGCTTTTTGAAACCTAAAACTTAATGTAAAATCTGATATCTTAATCCATGCGAGATTCCTATAGCCTCAGCTGTCCCATCCACAGTCAATCCTCTATATGCCAAAACCATATCCTGTATTTTTTGTATGTTTTCTGTTGTTGATACACTTTTTGGACGTTCTTGACGTGGATCGTCTTCAAGGCTTGTACGACCACGCTTAAATTCAGCAGCCCATTTTTTTAAGGTGGCCTTCGAAGGCGAAGAGTCCTTATACACTTTTAATAATCGTTCATAAATTTGCTTTGCTTTTAAACCTTCCAAAACAAAGAATTTAATCACTGCACGATATTCAATTTTTTCCATTTTAAAAAATACTGTGACACATCCACTCTAAAACGGTTGTAAACAAGGAATGAATTCACAGATCGAAATGACTCTTCACACACGTTCTTATGAAGGATATACCAACATAACAAAAAATTGGGGCTACTAGCAGCGCATTCTATTATCAAGGCCAATAACTTT
This sequence comes from Xylophagus ater, assembly GCA_963422695.1. Taxonomy (NCBI): domain Eukaryota; kingdom Metazoa; phylum Arthropoda; class Insecta; order Diptera; family Xylophagidae; genus Xylophagus; species Xylophagus ater. The sequence goes on from OY730484.1 coordinate 47,516,252, forward strand.
TGACTAACAGGTCAATTGAAAAGTCCCCGGGCTACCGTAGTAAAACACATTTTTTTGGCAAAATTCGTTTTTTTTATTCAACATAATTCCCTTCAAGGGTGATACACTGATTATAGCGACCCTCCAACTTTTCGATACCATTTTTGTCCTTTGCTTCAAAATAGGCCTCAGTTTCGGCGATCACCTCTTCATTCGACGAAAATTTCTTCCCAGCAAGCATTCTTTTGAGATCTGAGAACAGGAAATAGTCGCTGGGGGCCAGATCTGGAGAATACGGTGGATGCGGAAGCAATTCGAAGCCCAATTCATGCAATTTTGCCATCGTTTTTATCGACTTGTGACACGGTGCATTGTCTTAGTGAAAAATGAGTTTTTCTTCATTAAACCAGGTCTTTTCTCACGAATTTTTACATCCAATTGGTCCAAAAGGTTGCAATAAGAATCTGAGTTTATTGTTTTATCAGTTTGGAGGTAATCCACCAACAAAATTCCTTTTGCATCCCAAAAAACTGATGCCATAACATTCTTCACTGATCTTTGGGCCTTAACCCGTTTTGGAGCCGAATTATCGGTTTTTTGATTTTGCTTTCGACTCAGGATCATAGTGATAGACCCAAGTCTCATCCATAGTGATGAATCCGCGCACAAAATCCACTTTATCCTTTCGAAAATGCTCCAAATGTTCTTGAGAAAGTCGCATTTGTTCCATTTTTCGGAAATGCGGCAGCCACTTTGAACAGAGCTTCCGCATACCCAAACATTCATGAACGACATGTCCAACACGTTCCTTTGATATCTTTAGAGTGTCAGCTATCTCGATCAGCTTCACTTTACGGTCATCTAAAATTATTTTGTGGATTTTTTTAATGTTTTCGTCCGTAACACCCTCCTTTGGAGGTCCGCTGCCTTCATCATCTTCGGTGCTCATATGACCTGTACGGAACTTAACAATCCACTTACGAATGGTTGCTTCGCCTGGGCCAGAGTCCAGATAACACTCACGAAGCCACTTTTTGGTATCAGCAGCATTTTTTTTCATCAAAAAACAGTGTTTCATTAACATACAAAATTCCTTTTTATCCATTTTCTTCAAAATAACAAAAGTTGCTTCACTCAAAATGCTATAATTCACAAACTAATGATCCGACAGCTGTAAAATTTATACACGCGTCTTTTGAAGGTTAGGGCTAACTAAAAATCATATGGATTTAATTCTAGTACCGCCATCTATGTGTCAGCCCGGGGACTTGTCAATTGGCCTGTTATGAACTTTGAAAACAATGTGAAAAGTAAGTCAAAATAATAAATTGAAATCCTTCTATTTTATTTATTGATTTCCTGTGGAAAATGATCTCTTCTATTGTTTAAGTGGAATTTAATAAGTCCACATTGTAGCAGAAATACAATTTTCTTGTTGCCAGGATATTGATTTAAATATATAAATACAATTTATAAAACATATATATAGTTGTAGTTTATTGAAAAATATATTTTTCACATCATATGGTATTTATTCTATTTAAAAAAAGGTCCATTTTTGTTCTAGAATTTAAGCAAGACAACATACGCAGAAGGTTTTCAATCATATATTTACGAATACTTATGTAGACGTGTAGGAGAAATATTAGAAATCTCAAGATTTACTGTACAAACCTAAATTATAGAGAAAATGAAAGGGACTCTTACCCATTTCAAAATAATATCAAATAAAACCAATATTTTATAATATGATATATTTTTATAGAGTATCCGTTAATAATATGAAAAGCTCGTATAGGGAACTGCCTATTCTATAAAGCGCCAAATAAAAATATCATATTAACATTGAAGGGAAACCATATGTGATTTCCAAACATTCAAAATACAATATCCTTTCAAGAAAAATTCAATGGATTTTCTCAACTTTTAAGTACGATGGATTCTCGGTTAATGCTGTAATTTTGTTAATATGAACCAATACATCTTAGTTTTTCATTCGGGCACCATATGCTCTTGGTTTAAATTTTGTTTTTATTATTTTCGTTTGTAACCTGAAAGCATCTTTTTTTTTTTCTTTTTTGATAAATGGACTTGGGTCTCAGCAAACAAAAAAAAATTTATTGAATTCTTATTCTCAAGAGAATAATATTGCATACATGATTTTTCTTTTTAAACATATATCACAACATTTCTAATATTCTCGAAGGGTATGGACTCATTCTCCGAAAAAGCAGAGACATTCACAAAACCATAACTTCTTTTTGTCAGGTAAAACTTTTCTATACAAATCCCAATTTTATGAGCCCTTTTTTGTCTGTTATTTAAAATTTAGTTTCTAATATTAAAACGAGAAAAATATCAAATTCTTGTTTCCAGTCAATGCTGCTATTCTAGTATCCATAGGTACAACCATCGGCATTACATATTGGTTATAAATAACTAGGTATGTCATAAGTAAAAGTTCATTTCATAGGCATAACTAGGATGCAGACAGGTTCTGTCACTCCAGATCTGTTGATAAGAGAAAACGAACGAATGGTTGAAATTAGTCTGGTAGAATGTTCGATCCTAATCATTTATACAGGCACCTGTGCTGGTTAGTCTAGTAGTCTAAGTTTTATACGAAGTTTTATATTCAACTGGTCTTTGGATAGTAGCCTACTTTCAATGCATTCCATCGCGATTCACTGGAAACTGTTAATAACTTTTTAATACCATATTGTATCAAAACGTATTACACTTAGCATGAACATGCTACTCAACTTTATAAATAAATTTGACAGTTTGAAGCAAACGATTATAGAAATATGCTGGCCTAACCATACTTTATACAAAGCAATTCAAACAGCAGTTTCGAATTGATTTATTTGGAAACTATGTTAAAGTTATGGTCATATCTAGATATATAGTGTTTAAGTAGCTACACTCGAATAATTTTATGATGAAGCAGGAGCTGAAAATAAAAAATTGATATGTTTCTGTAAAATTCGTTGACTATATCTAACGCCGCCAATTGAAAATCGTATAAAACTTTGCAAGTCGTTGAACATTTACACATATTTTCTATCGTTAAAAATGTGTCCAAAGGTAATCGAAAATGCTCTTAACGATGATTCCTCAGAATTGTAGTTGATGTTTTTCCATATTAAAAAAGCCATTTTTGAAAACACAGTAAAATGCACGAGGATGCCTCTGCCACATTCACTCCAAAAAATTCTGATCCTAGAACAGTATCGTTTCATTGAAAACGCCAGAAACCAAACTATTATTTGACAGAAGAATATTAGCATATTTCTTTTCTCTTATAATGGTCCCAAGGAATCGTGATTAACTTTTCTTTTGGCTGTTTTATTAGAAAATGGTAGACTATTTTTCTAAATTCTAGAAATAACTCAATATATAGCTAAATACAATATTACAATATATTATAACAAAAGTTTCTATACAAAATTTCCTGTGAACAAAAGGTGTAAAATATTAAAATAGAGAGTATAAAAACCCAATAACAGTTTTCAAGATCAGATGTCGCTGAAAAGGTTTTTGTTCGTTAAATGGTCAAAATATTATCCTTCCACATGAAGTAGTTAAAAGCTGAAGGTAAAATATATTGAATACAGCAGAAAAATGTGACACTCTCAGGTGTTTTTTATGCCTTCCTTTGTTGGTCAAGTGTTTTTCTGCAAAAATTTCATCATCTTTTGTATTTTTTTTTGTTATTATATAAATATTACAATACAATTTTTAGAACTTCAACGAAGAGAAAAAAATAAATAAATAAATAAAAATATTTGCAGTATAAAAAAAGAAAAAAAAGTCTTACTTTGATGTTCCCGAAATATGTTCAAGAGAAAGTTATTCTTTGTTGCAAAACAACAAAAATTAGAAAGGAGAAAAACCATTTTTTATCAATACTATATATTTTGTTGTGATGAAGAATGTGTCTTTTACTGCAATCTTGTGATGGTATTACTAAAAAGGGTTTTATTTTTAACAAATATCTTGCAGAATTTTCTCTTAGAAACAATAAACACTTGAAATTGAAGATCATTTTATTATAAATATTGTGACGTGTTAGTCTTTCGGCTCGATGTTATTAGAATGATAACACTTTTTATTTATGTGAATTTAGTGTATAAACTTTATTTGTACTTATTTCTGCTTAACAATTAGTCTTAAAAATATTTGTCTTTCAATAATTTAATTATTACAATTATTTATCACAGTTTTAGAGCTTCACTATTTTAATTACTTTTAAGATCAAAGCTTTAGTTTTACTCCGAATGTTTCAAGTTCACTGTTTGAAGTTCTGATCTGAATTGATTCTCTACTTGAATCCCGGCGGCTATTTATATAAAATTGATGTGTCTCGGAATATTCTCGAATATTCTCGTTTGGCTTTCTAAAACTAGGTGGCAACGTTTACACAAAGAAGATCTAGAATATTCCTATTTAATACACAAACAATAGTTCTAGAAAGCTCTAACCATTGTTTAGGTTTGTGCCAATGATCTATTATTATTTCCTCCTAAAAAAAATATCTTTTGTATGTGCTATGAGTCATTGCTATTGTTATTGAGAAGTGTATTGTATTCTATCGATTGTGTAAACAATTGCATTTTGGAGTTTTCTGGAATAGATCTTTTGTACATTAGATGGCGGTATTTCCCGAATAGTCTATAAATATTGCGTTTGACATTTCGCGGAAATCGTTTTGTTTGTTTATAAATAAATTATTCTCGTGTTTTCTGGGTTTTTCTTTTATTAAGAAAAACTCAGAAAAGTAATTAATTTGTGTTAGTGATTTTTATAGTGCACTACCCCCTCCTTAAATCTGTTCGTCCCGAACAGAATCTTCTGAAGCCGTCCCGTGATACTTTGCTAGCCGATTTAGATGAACAACTTTCATTTTTGCCCTTGGAGATCTTCGTATGCGATATACGACGTCATTTATCCTTTTTATGACGGTATATGGACCCTCCCATTTTGGCATAAACTTAGGTGACATTCCCTTTTTCCGTTGTGGATTGTAAAGCCATACCAAGTCACCATCCTGGAATCCACAGCTGTTTGTAGCAATGTCGTACCTTATTTTCATTCGGTCGCTAGCAATTTTTATCCGATCCCTTGTTATGTGATGTATCTCGTCTAGACGATCCCTCAGTTTATCGGTGTAGTCACTAACTTCCATTTTGTCACATTCTGGTCTTCCAAACATTATATCCACAGGAAGCCGTATATTGCGTCCAAACAATATTTCCGATGGAGTATGTTTTGTGCTGTCGTGGTCTGCAGTTCTATATGCCATTAGGAACAATGGAATGTGTTTGTCCCATTCACTTTGGTCTGATGTTACCACCTTTGATAAATGTTCCTCCAGGGTTCGGTTGAAACGTTCCACCATACCGTCAGATTGCGGGTGCAGGGGTGTTATTCTGGTTTTATGTATTCCCAGCAATTGGCATACTTCCTGGAATACCGCTGACTCGAAGTTCCGCCCTTGGTCCGAGTGTAGTTCTAGTGGAACCCCGTATCGACTTATCCAGTTTTCAATTATCACTCCTGCCACTGTGGTAGCTTCTTGATTCGGAATGGCGTACACTTCCGGCCATTTGCTGAAATAGTCGATGACAACCAACACGTATCGGTTCCCTCGTTTAGACTGAGGAAATGGTCCAGCTACATCAATTGCGATTCGTTCAAATGGAGCGCCAACGTTATATTGCTTCATTGCTGCCCTAGTTCGTCTCTGTGGTCCTTTGCTCGCTGCACATGTGTCACATTTTCGACACCAACTTTCAACATCAGCTCGGCAATTTATCCAATAGAATCGTTCTCGTACTTTTTCTAATGTTTTGTTGACTCCCAGATGTCCCCCTGAAGTCCCACCATGTACTTCACCAAGTACCTCATGTACTTTGGACTTGGGCACAATCAACTGCATTAGTGTATCTCTACCATCAGAAGATTCCCATCTTCTACTGAGAACGCCATTTTCTATTTCCAGGGAGTCCCACTGAGCCCAATAACTCTTTGTTGTACTACTGAAAGCCGCAATATCGCTCCGTCCCGGACGTTGACCGTGTTCTTTCCATTCAAGGATTGGTCCAATATCTTTGTCCTTTAGCTGTTCATTTCCGATACTAGTCTCGTCATCATTACCTATTCTTGTTGTCTTGACCATGACTATTTCTTTCTCATCTAGCCTACCACAGTGCTTACAATTCTCACCACATGGTCTTCTAGATAAAGCGTCAGCATTACCATGCGATGTCCCCTTTCGATGTTCTGTCTTGAAGTGGTACCCTTGTAGTCGCTCAATCCATCTTGCCACTTGACCTTCTGGATTCTTAAATTGTAGCAACCATTTAAGTGCCGCATGGTCGGTTCGAAGTAGGAACTCCTGCCCGTAGAGGTATATGTTGAAATGCCTAACAGTTTCAACTACTGCCAAGAGTTCTTTCCGGGTGACGCAGTAGTTTACCTCTTGTTTGGAAAGTTTCCTACTGAAGTATGCGATCACTTTTTCTTCACCTTCGATCTGTTGAGAGAGTACCCCTCCAATTCCGATATTGCTGGCATCCGTATCCACTATAAATCTTTCTCCAAATTTTGGATACGCCAATATCGGAGCAGAACATAGTCGATGTTTCAACTCCTCGAAAGCTGACTGGCATTCTTCGGTCCACTCGTATAGTTTTCCCTTATCCGTTAGCTTGTGTAAACAACCGGCTATATTAGCAAAATTCTTTATGAAACGTCGGTAATAAGTACACAAGCCTAAGTATGACCGGATTTCATGCTTATCTTTTGGTACTGGCCATTGTTGAACTGCTTTTATCTTGTCTTCATCGGTGGCAATTCCTTCTGCAGACACAACATGTCCTAAGTATTTCACCTCATGTTGAAATAGTTCGCACTTCTTCGGACTTAACTTCAAATTAGCTGCACGAAGACGTCCAAATACTTCTCGTAATCGCTGGAGATGTTCATCAAAAGTTTTTCCGATTACGATGATATCGTCCAGGTACACAAGGCACGTCTTCCATGTTAAGCCCCGTAGAACATGTTCCATCAGTCGTTCGAATGTTGCCGGTGCATTACATAATCCAAATGGCATCACTGTGAATTGCCATAAGCCTGTTCCTACTGTGAACGCTGTCTTTTCTCTGTCTTCCGGTTCAATTCCAACTTGCCAATAGCCACTTTTTAGATCAAGTGTTGAAAACCAAGTTGCTCCTGAGAGTGTATCTAATGTGTCGTCTATGCGGGGAAGAGGGTAACTGTCCTTCTTAGTTACGTCATTCAGTCTTCGGTAATCTACGCAAAATCTTGTAGTCCCATCCTTTTTCCGTACTAGGACTACCGGAGATGCCCATGGACTGTTTGATGGTTCAATTACTCCCTCTTGATGCATATCCTCGATCATGTCAGCAACCTCTGTTTGTTTAGCTAATGGTAGTCTCCTTGGTGGTTGACGAATAGGATCTGCATTGCCGGTATTAATTCTATGTTTCACTTGGTCCGTTCGTCCAAAGTCCCCCTTACTGCATACAAAGACATCTTCAAACTCCTTCAATAAACCTGTAGCCTTAACTGCTTCCGACTCTGATACTCTTTTAGTGATATCAGAGACAAGTCGTTTCAAGGCTTCCGGAAGAACCCGTTCCTCCCGTTGAGTTTCTTTGTATCTGCAGTCCTCGTTTGTTATTGACGAAACCCCTTCAGCACTGCCGACAATGGTTCCCTTTTTCAATTTCTTGTTAATTTTTGAAAAGTTCGCCACTCTGACTGGAATTGTCCCTTTTTCGTTCACTTTTACTATTGTTCGCGCTATCATTAGTCCATCCTTTAAGTTTTGTCTGTCAGGTTCAATAATTTGTATTGCTGGCCTCCCAGTACCATCGACCAGTCTCGCCTCTACAACAGCTTCAGTATTTGCCGCAATTGTTTGGTCTTGTAGAATTTCTACTTTGGCACTGGAACCTGCTTCCTCCAACGTTAGCGAGAAATCAATATTTCCACATCGCAGAACTTCTTCTTCAACATTTACACTCACTCCATTCTTTTTCATGAAGTCCAGGCCCATGATACAATCGTCCATTATATCAGCCACCAAAAATGTATGTCGGAACACATACCCATCTAGCTCCAATGCTAGATCGACTTCCCCAAGAATCGGAGATGATTCACCCGTAACGGTTTGAAGCACCCTGTTACTGCTTTCACTGATGTGTTTATGATTGATTAGTCTCTTGTTAATGATGGATTTACTTGCGCCTGTATCTATGATAATTCTGCACTGATGACCAGCAATTACACCCTGTACCGTTAGACTGTTGTTGTTGTGTTGCATAAGCGAGACAGATACAACGATGCTGGGGGCATTATTCTTTTGAGCTAACTTGTCCCCCTTTAAGTTAGCTCCGTTTCGTTTCCCGAACCTTTTTGTCTTGTTGTTTGGTTCGGGCACTTATGTTGCACATGCCCCTCTTTTCCGCAGCCCCAGCATGTGATTTTCCTGCGCGTGTTTCTGTCCCCTTCTTTCTGGATTGACCGCAGTACTTCTTTTATTTGCTGCCTGAGGTCTTTGATATCCAGTTGCGGTGACCCTTCAGCAACTGTTGCAGTCCTGATCCGTGGGACTGATCTCGTAGCTTTCTTCGCACCTTCTAATGTCAAAGCAAACGCCAATACTTCTTGAAGCGTTCGCTTTCCGCTAACCCGGACGCTATTTTGTATGTCCGTATCCCGTATGGCGCTAACGAATCTTTCTCCCGCCATCTCGCACCGCATCTCCACAGGGTAATCGGGATAGGACATGTATACTAGACGTTCGATTTCCGCCGCTAATTCTTGAAGCGTTTCCGCAGATTTCTGCGTCCTGTTGATGAGTTCGATCCGGTATACATCCTTCATGTGGTTGTCCCCAAACCGATTATCCAATTGCATTACAATGTAATTGTAATTTTTCTCATTTTCCGGTGAGATTGTCCGCAATAAATCGGCTGAGTTACCCCGTAGAGCCAGAATTAATGCTGTGGCTTTTTCTTTATCGGACCAGTCGTTCGCACCAGCAGCCGCTTCAAACTGTCGTTTATATACAGGCCATGAAGTTTTGCCGTCAAATATTGGTGGCTTCATCCTTTTACCTGATGACTCAATATTTGGTTTATTTTCTTTGATGTCAGCCATTTTTGCTTCTATTTCTGCTACTTTTTGTTCAAATTTCTGGTCCAATTTTTGTTCTACGTTGCTTACTTCCGCGCGAACTGTTGTAACTTCTGTAGTTATTTTGTCTTCCAATTTCTGTTCAACTTTACTTACTTCTGTGCGAACTGTAGAGACTTCTGTAGTAATTTTGTCTTCTAAGTTCGCAACACTGGATTCAACTTGAGATTTTAATTCATCCATACTAGACTCCATTTTGGTTTCTAGTCCAGAAACGCTCGACTTGATTTTACTTTCAAGACTTGCAGAAGTCGAATCTATTTTATTCTGTAAGCTCGAAGCAGTTGAATCCATTTTGGTTTGAAGACTAGAAGCATTTGTTTTCATTTCGCCTTGTAAACTGGAAGCATTTGTTTTCATTTCTTCTTGCAGACTAGAAGCAGTTGAGTCCATTTTAGTCTGAAGACCGATCATCATGGTCATAAGCGTCTTTAAATTATCTTGAACACTTGCTGTTGTTTTTGCACCCTCTTCACTGAAATCGGACTTGTCATTGTCCTCGTTCGTGTTTTCTTCTTGGTTTCCCTCTTTCAGAATTTCACTAAAGTCGAATGTGCTACTGTCTAGTCCTCTTATTGCACATTCAGCGATTACTCTTTTCTTCTTTTCTGGTTTAGTTCCCGTGGAAACTGACTTCCACACACGCAGAACTGTGGATAGTTCTAATGTACTCAAACTATCTAATAATTTACTTTCCATCGTTCAAATATTTTTAATTGTTCACGAAATTCTATTGTTCTATCGAAACTTCTCGCACAGTATCTAAATACCACGAATTTTCCCAGTATAATCTTAATTTCTACGAAATTTCTCGTACAATCGAAATTTTCACACGACGTATAACCTCAAATTTCGCACAATCGAAATTTTCATACAACTCATACAAAATTTCTTGTACGCCCCTGAAACTTCTCACACAGTCGAAATTACTATACTCAAATTTCTTAATAACGAATTTCTTCGAAATTTTCCCCACAGAAGTTTCTAGTTTAATTTCGAATTTTCTTGCAGAAATTTTTAGCACAATTGTCTTTCCTGCACTGATTCACGATAAATAATCCCACTTCTGACACCAATGTGACGTGTTAGTCTTTCGGCTCGATGTTATTAGAATGATAACACTTTTTATTTATGTGAATTTAGTGTATAAACTTTATTTGTACTTATTTCTGCTTAACAATTAGTCTTAAAAATATTTGTCTTTCAATAATTTAATTATTACAATTATTTATCACAGTTTTAGAGCTTCACTATTTTAATTACTTTTAAGATCAAAGCTTTAGTTTTACTCCGAATGTTTCAAGTTCACTGTTTGAAGTTCTGATCTGAATTGATTCTCTACTTGAATCCCGGCGGCTATTTATATAAAATTGATGTGTCTCGGAATATTCTCGAATATTCTCGTTTGGCTTTCTAAAACTAGGTGGCAACGTTTACACAAAGAAGATCTAGAATATTCCTATTTAATACACAAACAATAGTTCTAGAAAGCTCTAACCATTGTTTAGGTTTGTGCCAATGATCTATTATTATTTCCTCCTAAAAAAAATATCTTTTGTATGTGCTATGAGTCATTGCTATTGTTATTGAGAAGTGTATTGTATTCTATCGATTGTGTAAACAATTGCATTTTGGAGTTTTCTGGAATAGATCTTTTGTACATTAGATGGCGGTATTTCCCGAATAGTCTATAAATATTGCGTTTGACATTTCGCGGAAATCGTTTTGTTTGTTTATAAATAAATTATTCTCGTGTTTTCTGGGTTTTTCTTTTATTAAGAAAAACTCAGAAAAGTAATTAATTTGTGTTAGTGATTTTTATAGTGCACTACCCCCTCCTTAAATCTGTTCGTCCCGAACAGAATCTTCTGAAGCCGTCCCGTGATACTTTGCTAGCCGATTTAGATGAACAACTTTCATTTTTGCCCTTGGAGATCTTCGTATGCGATATACGACGTCATTTATCCTTTTTATGACGGTATATGGACCCTCCCATTTTGGCATAAACTTAGGTGACATTCCCTTTTTCCGTTGTGGATTGTAAAGCCATACCAAGTCACCATCCTGGAATCCACAGCTGTTTGTAGCAATGTCGTACCTTATTTTCATTCGGTCGCTAGCAATTTTTATCCGATCCCTTGTTATGTGATGTATCTCGTCTAGACGATCCCTCAGTTTATCGGTGTAGTCACTAACTTCCATTTTGTCACATTCTGGTCTTCCAAACATTATATCCACAGGAAGCCGTATATTGCGTCCAAACAATATTTCCGATGGAGTATGTTTTGTGCTGTCGTGGTCTGCAGTTCTATATGCCATTAGGAACAATGGAATGTGTTTGTCCCATTCACTTTGGTCTGATGTTACCACCTTTGATAAATGTTCCTCCAGGGTTCGGTTGAAACGTTCCACCATACCGTCAGATTGCGGGTGCAGGGGTGTTATTCTGGTTTTATGTATTCCCAGCAATTGGCATACTTCCTGGAATACCGCTGACTCGAAGTTCCGCCCTTGGTCCGAGTGTAGTTCTAGTGGAACCCCGTATCGACTTATCCAGTTTTCAATTATCACTCCTGCCACTGTGGTAGCTTCTTGATTCGGAATGGCGTACACTTCCGGCCATTTGCTGAAATAGTCGATGACAACCAACACGTATCGGTTCCCTCGTTTAGACTGAGGAAATGGTCCAGCTACATCAATTGCGATTCGTTCAAATGGAGCGCCAACGTTATATTGCTTCATTGCTGCCCTAGTTCGTCTCTGTGGTCCTTTGCTCGCTGCACATGTGTCACATTTTCGACACCAACTTTCAACATCAGCTCGGCAATTTATCCAATAGAATCGTTCTCGTACTTTTTCTAATGTTTTGTTGACTCCCAGATGTCCCCCTGAAGTCCCACCATGTACTTCACCAAGTACCTCATGTACTTTGGACTTGGGCACAATCAACTGCATTAGTGTATCTCTACCATCAGAAGATTCCCATCTTCTACTGAGAACGCCATTTTCTATTTCCAGGGAGTCCCACTGAGCCCAATAACTCTTTGTTGTACTACTGAAAGCCGCAATATCGCTCCGTCCCGGACGTTGACCGTGTTCTTTCCATTCAAGGATTGGTCCAATATCTTTGTCCTTTAGCTGTTCATTTCCGATACTAGTCTCGTCATCATTACCTATTCTTGTTGTCTTGACCATGACTATTTCTTTCTCATCTAGCCTACCACAGTGCTTACAATTCTCACCACATGGTCTTCTAGATAAAGCGTCAGCATTACCATGCGATGTCCCCTTTCGATGTTCTGTCTTGAAGTGGTACCCTTGTAGTCGCTCAATCCATCTTGCCACTTGACCTTCTGGATTCTTAAATTGTAGCAACCATTTAAGTGCCGCATGGTCGGTTCGAAGTAGGAACTCCTGCCCGTAGAGGTATATGTTGAAATGCCTAACAGTTTCAACTACTGCCAAGAGTTCTTTCCGGGTGACGCAGTAGTTTACCTCTTGTTTGGAAAGTTTCCTACTGAAGTATGCGATCACTTTTTCTTCACCTTCGATCTGTTGAGAGAGTACCCCTCCAATTCCGATATTGCTGGCATCCGTATCCACTATAAATCTTTCTCCAAATTTTGGATACGCCAATATCGGAGCAGAACATAGTCGATGTTTCAACTCCTCGAAAGCTGACTGGCATTCTTCGGTCCACTCGTATAGTTTTCCCTTATCCGTTAGCTTGTGTAAACAACCGGCTATATTAGCAAAATTCTTTATGAAACGTCGGTAATAAGTACACAAGCCTAAGTATGACCGGATTTCATGCTTATCTTTTGGTACTGGCCATTGTTGAACTGCTTTTATCTTGTCTTCATCGGTGGCAATTCCTTCTGCAGACACAACATGTCCTAAGTATTTCACCTCATGTTGAAATAGTTCGCACTTCTTCGGACTTAACTTCAAATTAGCTGCACGAAGACGTCCAAATACTTCTCGTAATCGCTGGAGATGTTCATCAAAAGTTTTTCCGATTACGATGATATCGTCCAGGTACACAAGGCACGTCTTCCATGTTAAGCCCCGTAGAACATGTTCCATCAGTCGTTCGAATGTTGCCGGTGCATTACATAATCCAAATGGCATCACTGTGAATTGCCATAAGCCTGTTCCTACTGTGAACGCTGTCTTTTCTCTGTCTTCCGGTTCAATTCCAACTTGCCAATAGCCACTTTTTAGATCAAGTGTTGAAAACCAAGTTGCTCCTGAGAGTGTATCTAATGTGTCGTCTATGCGGGGAAGAGGGTAACTGTCCTTCTTAGTTACGTCATTCAGTCTTCGGTAATCTACGCAAAATCTTGTAGTCCCATCCTTTTTCCGTACTAGGACTACCGGAGATGCCCATGGACTGTTTGATGGTTCAATTACTCCCTCTTGATGCATATCCTCGATCATGTCAGCAACCTCTGTTTGTTTAGCTAATGGTAGTCTCCTTGGTGGTTGACGAATAGGATCTGCATTGCCGGTATTAATTCTATGTTTCACTTGGTCCGTTCGTCCAAAGTCCCCCTTACTGCATACAAAGACATCTTCAAACTCCTTCAATAAACCTGTAGCCTTAACTGCTTCCGACTCTGATACTCTTTTAGTGATATCAGAGACAAGTCGTTTCAAGGCTTCCGGAAGAACCCGTTCCTCCCGTTGAGTTTCTTTGTATCTGCAGTCCTCGTTTGTTATTGACGAAACCCCTTCAGCACTGCCGACAATGGTTCCCTTTTTCAATTTCTTGTTAATTTTTGAAAAGTTCGCCACTCTGACTGGAATTGTCCCTTTTTCGTTCACTTTTACTATTGTTCGCGCTATCATTAGTCCATCCTTTAAGTTTTGTCTGTCAGGTTCAATAATTTGTATTGCTGGCCTCCCAGTACCATCGACCAGTCTCGCCTCTACAACAGCTTCAGTATTTGCCGCAATTGTTTGGTCTTGTAGAATTTCTACTTTGGCACTGGAACCTGCTTCCTCCAACGTTAGCGAGAAATCAATATTTCCACATCGCAGAACTTCTTCTTCAACATTTACACTCACTCCATTCTTTTTCATGAAGTCCAGGCCCATGATACAATCGTCCATTATATCAGCCACCAAAAATGTATGTCGGAACACATACCCATCTAGCTCCAATGCTAGATCGACTTCCCCAAGAATCGGAGATGATTCACCCGTAACGGTTTGAAGCACCCTGTTACTGCTTTCACTGATGTGTTTATGATTGATTAGTCTCTTGTTAATGATGGATTTACTTGCGCCTGTATCTATGATAATTCTGCACTGATGACCAGCAATTACACCCTGTACCGTTAGACTGTTGTTGTTGTGTTGCATAAGCGAGACAGATACAACGATGCTGGGGGCATTATTCTTTTGAGCTAACTTGTCCCCCTTTAAGTTAGCTCCGTTTCGTTTCCCGAACCTTTTTGTCTTGTTGTTTGGTTCGGGCACTTATGTTGCACATGCCCCTCTTTTCCGCAGCCCCAGCATGTGATTTTCCTGCGCGTGTTTCTGTCCCCTTCTTTCTGGATTGACCGCAGTACTTCTTTTATTTGCTGCCTGAGGTCTTTGATATCCAGTTGCGGTGACCCTTCAGCAACTGTTGCAGTCCTGATCCGTGGGACTGATCTCGTAGCTTTCTTCGCACCTTCTAATGTCAAAGCAAACGCCAATACTTCTTGAAGCGTTCGCTTTCCGCTAACCCGGACGCTATTTTGTATGTCCGTATCCCGTATGGCGCTAACGAATCTTTCTCCCGCCATCTCGCACCGCATCTCCACAGGGTAATCGGGATAGGACATGTATACTAGACGTTCGATTTCCGCCGCTAATTCTTGAAGCGTTTCCGCAGATTTCTGCGTCCTGTTGATGAGTTCGATCCGGTATACATCCTTCATGTGGTTGTCCCCAAACCGATTATCCAATTGCATTACAATGTAATTGTAATTTTTCTCATTTTCCGGTGAGATTGTCCGCAATAAATCGGCTGAGTTACCCCGTAGAGCCAGAATTAATGCTGTGGCTTTTTCTTTATCGGACCAGTCGTTCGCACCAGCAGCCGCTTCAAACTGTCGTTTATATACAGGCCATGAAGTTTTGCCGTCAAATATTGGTGGCTTCATCCTTTTACCTGATGACTCAATATTTGGTTTATTTTCTTTGATGTCAGCCATTTTTGCTTCTATTTCTGCTACTTTTTGTTCAAATTTCTGGTCCAATTTTTGTTCTACGTTGCTTACTTCCGCGCGAACTGTTGTAACTTCTGTAGTTATTTTGTCTTCCAATTTCTGTTCAACTTTACTTACTTCTGTGCGAACTGTAGAGACTTCTGTAGTAATTTTGTCTTCTAAGTTCGCAACACTGGATTCAACTTGAGATTTTAATTCATCCATACTAGACTCCATTTTGGTTTCTAGTCCAGAAACGCTCGACTTGATTTTACTTTCAAGACTTGCAGAAGTCGAATCTATTTTATTCTGTAAGCTCGAAGCAGTTGAATCCATTTTGGTTTGAAGACTAGAAGCATTTGTTTTCATTTCGCCTTGTAAACTGGAAGCATTTGTTTTCATTTCTTCTTGCAGACTAGAAGCAGTTGAGTCCATTTTAGTCTGAAGACCGATCATCATGGTCATAAGCGTCTTTAAATTATCTTGAACACTTGCTGTTGTTTTTGCACCCTCTTCTGAAATCGGACTTGTCATTGTCCTCGTTCGTGTTTTCTTCTTGGTTTCCCTCTTTCAGAATTTCACTAAAGTCGAATGTGCTACTGTCTAGTCCTCTTATTGCACATTCAGCGATTACTCTTTTCTTCTTTTCTGGTTTAGTTCCCGTGGAAACTGACTTCCACACACGCAGAACTGTGGATAGTTCTAATGTACTCAAACTATCTAATAATTTACTTTCCATCGTTCAAATATTTTTAATTGTTCACGAAATTCTATTGTTCTATCGAAACTTCTCGCACAGTATCTAAATACCACGAATTTTCCCAGTATAATCTTAATTTCTACGAAATTTCTCGTACAATCGAAATTTTCACACGACGTATAACCTCAAATTTCGCACAATCGAAATTTTCATACAACTCATACAAAATTTCTTGTACGCCCCTGAAACTTCTCACACAGTCGAAATTACTATACTCAAATTTCTTAATAACGAATTTCTTCGAAATTTTCCCCACAGAAGTTTCTAGTTTAATTTCGAATTTTCTTGCAGAAATTTTTAGCACAATTGTCTTTCCTGCACTGATTCACGATAAATAATCCCACTTCTGACACCAATGTGACGTGTTAGTCTTTCGGCTCGATGTTATTAGAATGATAACACTTTTTATTTATGTGAATTTAGTGTATAAACTTTATTTGTACTTATTTCTGCTTAACAATTAGTCTTAAAAATATTTGTCTTTCAATAATTTAATTATTACAATTATTTATCACAGTTTTAGAGCTTCACTATTTTAATTACTTTTAAGATCAAAGCTTTAGTTTTACTCCGAATGTTTCAAGTTCACTGTTTGAAGTTCTGATCTGAATTGATTCTCTACTTGAATCCCGGCGGCTATTTATATAAAATTGATGTGTCTCGGAATATTCTCGAATATTCTCGTTTGGCTTTCTAAAACTAGGTGGCAACGTTTACACAAAGAAGATCTAGAATATTCCTATTTAATACACAAACAATAGTTCTAGAAAGCTCTAACCATTGTTTAGGTTTGTGCCAATGATCTATTATTATTTCCTCCTAAAAAAAATATCTTTTGTATGTGCTATGAGTCATTGCTATTGTTATTGAGAAGTGTATTGTATTCTATCGATTGTGTAAACAATTGCATTTTGGAGTTTTCTGGAATAGATCTTTTGTACATTAGATGGCGGTATTTCCCGAATAGTCTATAAATATTGCGTTTGACATTTCGCGGAAATCGTTTTGTTTGTTTATAAATAAATTATTCTCGTGTTTTCTGGGTTTTTCTTTTATTAAGAAAAACTCAGAAAAGTAATTAATTTGTGTTAGTGATTTTTATAGTGCAATATAAATAGTTAAATATCTCTAATTCGGTCAATATTGCACAGTAGAAAAATATAACTTGGATAATTCTTTCCCAATTTCTATAAAATTATTGATTATCCAACTAACCCAAAGCATTGGAGAAGGAGCCCTGAAAAGCAGGAAATATACATTTTGTAGCGGTTTTTGGTGTATCTGTTAAATTTTATGGGTATGTTAAAATACAATTTCTGTTTAGGACTACTGCTTAATATCTAAAAGATTTCCTACAATATTTACATTCGACCAAATGTGCTTAATATTTCACATTGGTGCACCAATTTATATAAAAGATATAACCTTTTATACATTTATATTAATTCGGAGTAGTATATAACACAATAGCCATTAGTACATTTTCACATATATTGGGCGATCCCCCATAAAAATGTAAATATATTTAATTTAGTTATTAACTGTCAATCAGTACATTAATGGGGTGGGAAATTAATAAAAAGTTAAGGTGATAATGGAATATATTTTCAACTAAATTATTTAAAAAACTAACCAATATGCAATTCCTAATCTTCCTTGATGTCAGGATGAAAGTATGACAATAAATTGGTCAAATGACCTAATTTATCGGACAACTTTCCATCATTTTGCATCATAGATCATGGGAAATGGTACTAAATTTCCAGCAAATGAATATTGTAAATATAGTTATCACATTTCTTGCATAGTCTGATCGTTTTTCTTTCAATGCTGACTTCAAATTGATTAATTGTTGTTTGTGTTGCGTATTTTCACTTAAATTTCTATTATTGAATATATCTTCAATAGTCCTTCCAGTCTGAAATAGGGCCTTCATTTCTATTGAACATCTTTATACTTGTGTATGTGAGAATTATTTACAGATTGTAAATTTTTTGATTTTGTATACTCTTTCTTTGCCGTCCGTATTATTAATGTTAACCTTCTTATGAATAACTAATCATCGAATAATTCAGCCATTTTATTTTTAAGTTTTAACTGCAAAACCTCTTAAAGAGAAATACTTTCAAGAAAACATATATGATATCCTCATACTTTTCAATAAATGAGTTCAGCTAATATTAAAATATAAAAAAATCATGTCATATTGTATAAACATATAGTCTATATTAGTAAGTAACATATGGCTGAAAGGATTTTTTGACAAACAATACCTTTATTTTTAATGAAAATTGTTTTTTATTTTAATGAAAATATTTTCCATCATTAGCTATGACTTTTGTCCATCTTTTAAAAATAATTGACTCTTCACTTATATACTGAAAATAATGAAAATAAAGCTGGGGGGGGGGGTACCAGCCAAGATTTTGTGATTTACTTAAATTTGGTTATAACATATATAAAAGTTCTCAATGACAAAATTGACGACAAAAAGTATATTATGTATGGCATATACTTCCACTTAACAGATATAATCAATTAGATATGTTTCTCTGACACAGCCAATATATGTATGCTCCATGATAGGTACTACCAGAGGGTATATTAGTTTTGTTACTAAATGCGTAACATATCAAAATAATTATCGTAAAAAAGAAAGGTTTCAAGGGTATGTTTGTGAAGATAATCAAAAGTTATATCGATTTATGCATATCTGTCCGTGTGCAAGATAACTCAAAAACACGTTATCCGATTTTGATGAAATTTACAATGTGAGTTGGCTATTCCTTATATCGATTTAGTATTGTATTTCAGCTAAATCGACAGAGGGGAGCGAAGTTAATAAGCAAAAATCAGGATGCCCAGTCGTTTTTTTTAATGTTTTTCACATTTAATCGGAAAATTTGTGAAGCAATTTTGTTTAAATTATTTACATACGTTGACTATATAAGTAGGCGATAATAAATTAAATTTCAATTATGGTATATTGATTCGAGGATAATGCAGAAAGAAATAGTCGTAGGGTATTATAGGTAGGTATTATAATTAGATTAGATTAGATTGGATTAGATGGTGTTTTTGTACTACGACCTTTGAGATCCATTGTACCCCTTTTCTTCAGTGCAGTAATTTGGATAAATTGCAATTCTAGAGTACCTCCTTCAGACCTATTTCGCTGAGGAATTTTAGTATCCGGAGTAGATCAAAATGTTATATCTCGTTTGGGGAGATACAGTATGCCGCCAGCTGTTTTCTTGGTCTACGAAATAATGCTTCGCATTCAGAAATAATGTATATTGGGGTCCTTTCGTCTCGCCTACCAGAATCTGCAGTTGCTATCTAGTGCAAGTCTTAGTATTTTAAGATGTGAATCTATTATAATGCTGATTTGAATAAAATTTGCAGAATTGTTTTATGCTACTAAAACCTAGGTTACCTGCGAATTAGAGCAAATTTAAAAAAGAAGAAACAAAGGTATGCACAACATAACTGGAAATATTATTAGTTTTGACTGTTGTTCTGTTTTTTTTGTACTATCTCAGCCAATCGGCTATAAACCGATTTTCAGTTACTATAGGCGCGTTTTTTTCACAATGTTCTGCTTTGGATCAAACCAGAATGTAAAAAAAGAACAAAAGCAACCAAAAACTTAGGATATTAGTAGCATATATTATATTGAAACCACATGGTAATTAAACATCGAACGCAAAAAATCACAATTTGTAAATAAATTGTCTAGAACAAACAGCTTAAGAAAATATGAATTTATAAAAAGTATGACTGGATTTGAAAGGTTCTGTAATTTACACTTTTCGTATGTTCAAACCAAAACTGTCATAATCATCAAGAGAACAACAATCAAGTATCAAAAGCACAAAACATAACCATTTTTTGAAAAGAAAAATGAAGTAAGATTTTTCTGGTCCAAGTAAAAGGTGTGGTGTATGTCGTTGTTTGATTCAATGTAAAATTTTGCTCTGGTCTGGAGCAACTTGTGAAAAAAACGCATCCTTTATGTTCATATATAATTTTGTAAAATATCTGAAGCTTTCACATTTTACAATCAATATCGAAAATAACCTGCTTTATATACGAAAGCAAAAAATAATCATTGAGATAGAAACAGCAGAAGGCAGAAGGAAACAAGCAAGAACTCATCACCATCATTCATACACTCCTTGAATTCGAGAAATGGGACTTTAATTTAAATGTTTTGTAAACAAGGATAATATCTTGTCACATACACTCCACTTAAGCATTTTTCGGTTTCACTCTAGTTATAATTTTTATTTATA
This sequence comes from Xylophagus ater, assembly GCA_963422695.1. Taxonomy (NCBI): domain Eukaryota; kingdom Metazoa; phylum Arthropoda; class Insecta; order Diptera; family Xylophagidae; genus Xylophagus; species Xylophagus ater. The sequence continues at coordinate 47,536,714 of OY730484.1, forward strand.
CTATATATATAAATGTTATATGTACATTGCTATAAACTACTGTGCTAGACATCATACCATATAAAATTAAAACTATATAAATATACGGGACTTTATAATAAAAAATTACGGTATGAGAAAAATCATGAATCTATTTTGATTAGGTTCCATAAATTCCATGAAAAACACGCACTTCTTGTGAAGGAGTGTGCGCGCACATAAATTGATAGATTCCCTTAGCGCAATACCACAAATCAAAGACTAAAAGTAAATATCAAAGATAGAATAAGTAAATATCAGAATTCGAAGTAACAAAAAATGTATAGAAGATGTTCTAATAATGATTTAGAAATGAATATTGGATGGTAGAAAAATTGTTTTTGTAGTTGAGAAATAGAATGCAATGTAAAAGCTTAACGAAAAAAATAAGTCCTTATTTATACACTCCCCTTATTTTGTTTTTCGGAAATGAAACAAACGAAAACACATTAAGGGGATTTGTTTCATTTCAAGCTAAAGGCTTTTCTATTATTTTCATTTTTTCTACTACTTCGTACAAGGTGATTCAAACAGCACCAACATAATTTTGCAAGATGATTTAGGGGCTTACTTGTAGCAATAAGTATTCTATGAACAACGACGCCCCTAAATTTTATGGGATATGTGCTGCTATTAATAGAGTGTGGGTAAAATTGTTAAATTAAAAAATTTCAAAAATTAACAAACATATTTATTATAATAACTTATACAAGGTGGCGTCCAAAGTAATCAGGACTTTTTGAATCTAGCGCCCCTAGTGGCGCCATCTATATGTCGACTGGTGCGTTAGAATCTGCTATCCTTTATCGACTTTCTGTGAGAATTTCATGACATTTCATCTATTGAAAGTGAAGTTATTGCGTTTTAAGTGCAGTATGTTTGTGTCATCGGTGCGAAAATGAGCTTCGACGACCAAAAATTGCTCAGAATTCAACATTCGAAGGACATCATTAAAGAGGTCAAAAAGGACAAAAACTTCCTTTATAACATTGTGACTGGTGACGAAACGTGGTGTTTTCAATATGATCCCGAAACGAAACGCCAGAGTGCTGAATGGAAGGCGCCGGACGAGCCGAAACCCAAAAAATCGCGCCTGGAGAAGTCAAAAGTGAAGACAATGCTGATTTGTTTTTATGATTCCAAGGGTATTGTCCACAAAGAATTTGTTCCACCCGGTCAAAACGTTAATGCGGTATTCTACCTAGGAGTTTTGAAGCGTTTGGTGCGCCGTATTCGACGTGTTCGGCCCGAATATCGCGAAGATGGAAGTTGGCGTTTGTTGCACGATAATGCGCCGTCTCATCGATCGACGCTTGTGACCGATTATCTCACCAAAAATCACATTTTAACCATCAACCACTCCCCGTATTCACCGGATATGGCACCGTGCGACTTCTACCTTTTCGGAAAAATGCATTTGCCGATGAAAGGAAAGCGTTATGCAGACGTAGAGGCCATTCAAAAGGCTTGCACCGGCATACTGGCGGCCATACAGGCCAACGAGCTAAAACACTCGTTCGACATGCTTTTGGACCGTGTAAAAGCTGTATTGAAGCAGAAGGAGACTATTTTGAATAAAATCAATTGATTTTGCCGAAAAAACCATTTGTTCTGTTTTTTTTTTAAAGTCCTGATTACTTTGGACTCCACCTTGTAAGTAACTTAATAAAATATAGTAAACTCCTTTTTAAATAAATAAAACATTTCATTGCTTGTTTAACAAATATAATTTTTCTTCTGTATGTTTCATGGTTGTAGAAGCCATGATCACAAATTTAATCCTAGTTATACAACAATAACCAATATGCTGCTATTATTATTATTATAATTATTATTATTATTATTATTATTATTATTATTATTATTATTATTATTATTATTATTTTTATTATTTGACCAGTAACGTTTATTCCGGGTGGTCTAGTTGTTCGACGAACGTATGCCATTAATTGGGATTCACTCTGTTGGATAATTTCATAAAGTGGAAAATGTTTTTATACATATGCCATTTTGTTTTTTTCACAAAGAGAATAAAGCTCTGGGATGGTAAAAAATTACCATCTCCATATTTTGATGAAATTTTATGTTATGAGGTCCTCTGTGTTAAAAACCCAATTTCAGAAAATGTCCGTTTATCTGCCTTCTTATCTGTCTGTGCCAAAATTTAATGGTAATATCCCTCAATTGAATCGAAATTTGTGGAACTAATCGGTTATAACTATATGAGGAATTGTTTTTCATAGCAATCCGAGAAGGTTGATTGGAAAATACGTCCTTTCAATTTTTTTCATTCATCAAGGGATTATAATGGAATTTAGAGCACTCAGATAATTTTGTTGAATCAGACTTGGTGAAAATCGGGAAAAGGACCAAAAACGACATAATTGTATTTAAAAATGTCCAAACCAATTGAAATTGTTCTATGGATTTGTTTTATATAATTAGTGGTTGTCCCCGGCATTACTCCAGGTCTTCGAATTTTGTATGCCTCTTGGTGAACTTTGGGAGAGTCTAACTTTTTCAGAAAATCGTGATTAGTTATATAATTAGTAAAAAATTTAGATTTAATGTAAAGCAGAATTATTCAGTATATAAAATATTTCAAATTTTAAATGACTGATTGCAAAGTCATCGAGTAAACAACATGTTTGGTGTTGTTTTGCTTTTTTTTTCAATAATATTTTCGAAAAAAAACTCAACGATATAAGAATATACACAATTTAGGACAATGAGTTTGACAGTTACATATAAAAACTGCGCATTTGAAAACACTTTCAAGGTATATTTTCACAAATGCATACTTTTAATCAAATAATACGAGCATCGTCAAGAAATTCGTACGACGTGAACCGCTATGTGGAAACAAACAAACATAATTTTAGTTTTATAGCTATAGAATAAGAAGATGGATTAGTACAAAATTTTATCCAAAAAGGAGATATTTATTTTATTTTATTTATTTTTCAAACTGAACGCTCTAGGAATCCCATTATAAAATGTCAATCGCTAGTGTGACCATTTATGTACTTAGATTTAATATAAAAATACTGCAACTCGGTTTTACGTCCTATAATCACGTTTCAAAAATCTTGTCAGTTTTGAAACTGAGACTGGTCGGGACAAGACATGAATCTCTAATATCGAATAATTTTAATATAAAATAACGACAATTTAAATTTAACGAAATTAAATTAAATTAAATATCTTCATCTCTTCATTTTCTTTTATGTTTATATGACTTTCAAAAGGAATGTTTAATTTATTTCTCCAATGAAAATAGGGTGACGACTATGAAAAACTAATATAATTTAATATTATACATAAATCATTGTATTATATGTGTACGTCTTTCTATAGATTATGTATATTTAGATTTATACGAAATTACTTTATATTGAATATATGAATATTTTATATATTGTGGGATCCTGGAAAATCAGACTTTTTTAATTAACCCTGCAAATATTTATTTATTGACCGGAAACCCAGTTGGTAATCTTTTCTACTCTTATTCAAAATTAAGCTCCTCGTTCCGATATTACTGCCTTTTCTTTTTCGTTTTCTATTAACTATACGTAAATACCAACATTATACATAAGTATATATATATACACATCCTACAATATCTTAAGTTAGATTATATAAATTATATCTTGATATATTCTATCAAATAGACACAACTCGATATCTTCGTAACGTCCACCCATTTATGTATATGCGAGCCAGCAAGAACAAAACACATTCTCTGCGTATACACAGTTACCGAGAGTGAGCAAAACGAGCACTATGGCTCAGTGGGCGCAGTGATAACAGGCTTTTTGTGATACGCAAGCTCAAAAGTTGGCTTAGAACTAATTAAAATTTTTTTTTTTTTTGAATTTTGGATTATTGCCGTTAGAGTTTCCATTTCCCGACACTTTTTAATTTCCCGGGATACGGGAAATTTTGAATTACATATTCCGGGAAATCCCGGAATCCCGGGATTTTCCTAAAAATATTAAAGGGAAGTATAAACGATAACATTAAGAATAATATTTTATTATAAAAACATATAGTAATTTTAAATCGGCCTGTAGCTGAATGTTTGATGTCCTATGGTAGGGATGGGACAGAAAAACTGTGAAAACTAATATTATTTCAAGGTTTTTTCTTCATAACTTCATTTCTTCTTTTCAAAATTTCTTCTAATATGCAGGTAACCTAGACCCTATGCTAGGTGCTACCAGAGGATATATTAGTTTTGTCACTCCAATTGTAACACATCGAAATAATCGTCGTAGAAAAGTTTTAAGGGTATGGTTTTGGAGGAAATCAAAACTTATAACGATTTATGCATGTCCGTCCATCCGTCCGTCCGTAGACAAGATAAATCAAAAACGCGCTATCCGATTTTTATGAAATTTGCAATGTGAGTTACTTATTCCTTAATTTGGTTTGGTATTGTATTTCAGCAAAATCGATGCAGGGGGAGCAAAGATATAATGGAAAAACCAGGGTGGTGACTGGAAAGTTTTGTTGTTTTTTTTTTATGGTTTTTAGGATTCAATTGGAAAATTTGTGAAGCAATTGTTTAAATTAATTGTATAGGTTAAGTGTACAAATAGACGATACTGTAAGAAAAGTAGAGAAAAAGTAAAGAACCGAGACCTGGATTTGAACCAGGGTCTCATCAGTCTCATGAAGCGAGATCGAGGTCTTAACCAACTAGATCATTCTACACTGTCTCTACTAGTCTGCTCATTTGCTTTTTCCTCTACGACAATATTATCAAATCATTACAACTATTTTGTCTTAACCTCTCAATTGTTTTTACCAAATTCAGTTGTATCCTATTTTTAACTCTTACAATACCATGTTCAATTTCATTCAAACCGATCCAAAGATAGTGGAGAAATAAATAAACTTAGGAGAAAATAACTCTCTTCATATAGTTTTTTTTGATATATTTTAAAAACTAATACACCGCTTTGGACAAAATTTGGATATTACATTTATGCTATCAGGGTCTGGGTTTCCTGCAAATTGGAAGATATTTTGAAAAGAGAAACAAAGTTATTAAGAAAAAACCTTGAAATAATGTTAGTTTTGACAGTTTTTCTGTCCCATTTCTACCATAGGGCATCACAAAATCGGCTATAGGCCGATTTTAAGTTACTATATGTTTTATATTTAATAAAATAATTTTTTAGGAAACATAATGCATTCAGTGAATTGTCGCTTAATAATGCCCTTTTTTTGGTTAACAATATAGAAGCTATTGAGAAGACTCTTTCACTCCCAGTTGAAGTAGGCCTTATTGTTTTTAAACAATTAAATAATTTTTTTAAATTTTCAGTTCTTTCATCAGTTAATTCAAACATTTTTATTTCTTTTTGAAGATTACTGCCATAATCTAAAGTAATCGGCATTTTTTTTGAAGCAATCATTAACTGCAGTTTGCAAGCTCTTCTTTAGTTTCAATTCACTGAAAAAAATTTTGGAAATCATAATTTTTCATAGAATTTTATTAAGTTTAATTTCCCGGGAAATGAAAAAAAAATCCCGGGATTCGGGAATGAAATCCATCCCGGGAAACCCCGGGATGGAAACTCTACTTGCCGTCAAATGTCAGTTTCTGTACGTGAGTTCGCTTGCACTTTTTTAAGTTGATTAGAAAAAGTTTTTGATCGACTTGAATGAAGTCGGCTTAAAGTCGATTCGGGTGTATATAAGAGCTTGAATCTGGCTTAGAAAATAGTCTCTAAAAATCTATGTGCAGCGGAATAATACCGGGTAAAGTAAATAATCAATAACAAAGGACGGAAGGGATAGTGTGTGAATAATTATTAGTTTTTCTTGTATATTTCATAATAGGAATAACGCCTAAAATTCGTTTTTACATTATTATCTTAAATTTTGATGTTCGTTTAAATAATTCTTAATTAAAAATGTTCAAGCTCTTAAGTTAATATTATCTTTTTGAGTAAGTACACAGAAAAAAGAAAGGTCACAAAGCGTAAATAATTGTAAGTTTAATTATCAGCTATTATAGTATAAAATTATATGAACAAGAACCTAATCAATTGTTTGGTTCCTTTATGCTTAAGCATACTGTTTCAAAATATATATTCTATGATTCAAATTATATCTTATTTTCAAAAAAAAAAAAAAAAAACGAAACAAAAATAACGCGGTTTGTTTTAATGTTTGCGAACTTATCAAAAAGTTTATCCAATTATTATGTAACAATAGGTAACACAACTTTTTAATTAAGCTTTTTATTCTTTACGACCAAAAAACTTTTGAGTTTTTTGGAGCTTTATTGCAAAATATTATATAGTGAGAAAATTATCATTATCAAAAATATTTTGTACATCACTTATTCGTCGCCTTATTCAATGCGTATTTTATTTGTTTTTACTTTGAAAATTAATCAGGATTAATTAGACCTTAGAAGATTGCTTTATAAAGTGTTATAATTTAATTAAAGTAGAAGTGGTTAAATAATTTTCTAAAAATCATTCAGTGAATAAAATTTTACATTCAAGTGCATGCTTCGCCTGAAACTACCAGTTTAAAATTAATCGTTAAATTCTCAAAATTTGTAATCCTTAAGAAGTAACGATTGTATTGGTATTGGTATGGTATGGTATTCGCAAACGTGGTGAATTTAAAATCGTAGAATGCTGTGGTGAGTTTTAATTTTCTAATTAAGGAACGTCAAGTAATTCAATGTTGTAAATACAATAGAAAATTTTTTTGGTAAATAATATAAAATTGAATCGTTTTTTGTACACAGCGGAGGTACTCAATGCGAATCGTTTTAGTTCTCTTTCGTGTCCGGATTGTGTTCCCTGGAAACATCCATCTTCCGATTTACATGGTAAAGTGGTTCTAGAAAATTGGTATACCATTAAAAAAAGCTAAAATAGTATGGTATCCGTTAATACGTAGCATAAAAAGAACTTTTACCTAGCTGACCAAGAACTTTTATCTGACTGATCACACATAGACTACTTCCCAACCATGCCTTCACCACACTCTTTACCACATGCTTTTTCTCTTTTTTTACCGCTTAATGCAAGCGTCAGTAAACTAAAAACATTATTCATGAAAGAAATGTATAATTACAAATATAACGATTTTTTTTAAACTCGCTTTACTAAGATTGAAATCAAAATCTTTAGCGTTGTCATTCACCGCCCGCAATATTCGGGAAATCGGCCAGTTTTTCCCATAGTCAGTCCTGTGATACATTATTTTGAATATATTTACAGACCTCAGAGAACATGTGCCTACTTTTAGTTCCATCTTTTCTAAAAGAAAGGGAGCGTCTATAAAGCCATTAATAGTTTGGTGGACAAAAACCACATTAGGCAAATGTCGCATTTTTTCCAGAGAATGAGGATCAATAAATTTTAATCTATTCTCATATGGAGGCAGCTGGAAGGGGTCTTCCCATAGAAGGTTTTTTAGGGCAAACCGTAAGAATCTACGCTGAACAGATTCCAGTCTATTGATTTGGATTTTGTATTAGGGAGGCCACACTTGGCTAGCATACTCCAGAATGGGCCTAACCAGGGCAGTAAAAAGAGCTTTAGTAATGTAAGGATCATCAAATTCCTTTGGCCAACGTTTCATGAAGCCAAGAGTCGAATTGGCTTTACGGACAAGAGACTTAATATATAGGTGGAAATCCAGTTTGCTGTCACAGATCACGCCCAGGTTAGTAATATTACTTACCCTACGGACTGGCGCACATCTCATACCATACATGTATGGGGAAATATTACGTTTCCTGCCAAAAGTAATAACCTGATATTTATCACAATTAGGCTCCAGATTATTGTTGTCACACCAATTAGCAAAGTTAATTAAGTCCTCCTGTAGATGCTGAGAATCCTTGAAGTTGGTTATTGAACTGCCCTCTTTGCAACCTTTTGACCACTCCTTAACTTGACAACTTGCTTGACCGCTCTTGACCACCTTCTATAGTGCCCTGGACCGTACCTTAAAGACACCTTTACCTCTTTTTTGACCAGCACCTTATTCACCTCTCTCTCTACTACTTGATAGTCTACTTGACAGTTCACTCTCTGGCAACCCACTAACCAATCCATGTAAAAGAGAAATCGATGTGAAGAAAGATTGTGTAGAATCAGTTATGTTACAGGTTCACTTCCATAAACTCTTTAGAACTTTTCTTCACAAATTCTCAAATATTCGAAACTTGGATACGAGGATAGATAATATGATTTGTAAATTAAAACGATTTAAGAATTGCTTTAACGATTAAACGATCAGGTTAAGATTTTCGGAATGGCTATTAAAACTTTTAACGATTCAAGGTAGAATTTTGAGAATTTAAAGGCTCAACGATTTCATTTCAGAATAAGGTCCATAATGTCATTTGATCGTTTCAAGGTTTGTGAAATTTAATGGCAACGCCGTCTCTCTATTTGTGGTACTTTCTTCCGACATAATATTCCAGAGGTCTTTAATAGATATTATACGGTATTTTACATCAAAAATAATTTAATACTTATTTAAATGTTCATAAGAATTAAAAGAAAGGGAATACTATTTGTTTTTTAATTAAAAATCCGTTCGAACGTAAATTTGTTGTTAATAAAACAATAATAATTGATTATGCTATTAATAGGTTCAATTAAAAGCCATTTAAAAAATGGTAAATCGAAATGATCGTTCATACGCATTTCTGATATTCATTCTTTTGATATTTATTATATTACATTGTATAAGAGAAATCTTTTCCTACAAAGAAAAGAAAAGAAAAACAAGAGTGGTAGAGAAATACTATGGTATTGAAAATTCTTGCAAAATATTCGATATACCATTTTAAAATATCTAGTCTTTCATAATACTCTCCATGTTGATGATTGCAAATTAAAATTTGGTTTGGTCAAATTATATAGCGAAGATGCTATGACGCCTGAGAGGGGGTATGTCCTCTATATCTAATCTATATATTCAAAAATATTGATATATATAGTACATAATAAAATAGAAGGAAAAAAACCATTTTACATCAATTGACCACCCTTATACCTGTAATAGCTTAGAAACATGTACAATAAATTATTTTTGATATGAATTTTCATCCAGAAAACGAAAGGTATTATACAATTTATTATACAATACATAAATGGCCTCAACAGATGGTTATTTGGTAAATAGCAGTAACAACTCATTCATGTCGATTTTATAATTTAGGACGCGACTAATGAGTTTTTGTATAATATAATAAAAAAAAATAATGTGTTTAAGAAAAGATTCATCCCCAAAATATATAGATATATATATATTACATGTATTTTCTTTAATTTCTAGACAACTTCTTTCACCAAATATTCAACAGAAGCATTATCATGCTGGAGGATATCTTGTGGATGGAAATCGGCATGTAAGTATACTTGATATATATATTTTGTTATATAATGTAATATGTTAATTGCTTTCATGTTAAACGTCTAATTAAGGTTGTATACTATACCTTAAAATGTGGTCATGTTAAATGCCACAAAAGCTATTATTATTTTCAATTAAAGCAATTTAATCGGAATTATTGCAATTATATATTTATTTTAAATTGAGAAATACGTATATACGTACGTAAAATCGAAAGCTTTTGGAAAAATCTACTAAATGGAACGATTGCATTCAAGCATTGCTGGTAATTGGAAGGAATAATGTATTATAATAAAGATCCAGACTTTTTAGCGAGAACTACTTTATTTCCTGTTGGGTTTAGCATAGTATTACGTGTTACCCTGGTTCACTATTAAAAATAATAATACTTTTTATTTATAGTGGATTAGTTATATAGTATATGAAAAATTGCACAAAAGATTATTTCAAAAATATTATTTTGTATTTTAGAATTAATACCACAATTTCAAAATTTACTTTGAAGTAAGCCTATGAACACTAATTTTCTAATTAAAAAAGTTGCATGCCTCCTTTTATTCGGCTATGTTGGAAAAGATAAATACAACATTATTTTTCAAGTTTCTTCAAATATGTGCGACAGAGACAAATATAGTATGTAAGAAATAAGACAAGACCTTTTTCTGCATACTCTATTCTAAGAACAAACCGAACAAAACTTAGTGTATTTTTTTTAAAGAACTGGCCTTATTGCTACAATTCACCTGAAATAAAGTTTATAGGGAATTTTCTCCAGTATCAGTTTCCTCAAGCTTTTAGTTTTACCTACGCACAAATAAATATTTTTTTTGGTTTTTCTTGCATTACAAATTGTCATCAAAATTTACATATTACCATAGATTCCATATGATAAAACATTAATAATGTAAAGCAAAGATAATATACTAAAATACTTGAATAAACAATCTCCGAAAATATAGAATGGATAGAAATTTAATTCCCAGTAGTAATATAGAACATTATAAGCTTCTAATATTTGTTAAAAATTACAAATCTCCCTAGGCAACAGATAAATCTACAACAAAGAGGTTGTATCTAACAAATAAAACATAACTATATACTATACAATATAATATAATTTTATTCGATATGTGATTTTCTATCTTGAGAATACCTATTTAGAAATTCAAATTCTGGTTCAGAATATTTTTGATATTAAAATTTGTATTTTTTTTTAATTACGGAATTCGACAAGAGATAGAACAAAGTAATAAAACTATTTCAAACTGAAACTTAAAAAGGGGCAATTTAGAAATGACATATGGAAATTATCTAAAATAAATTGGACAATAGGGATCATAATGATCAGCATAGGCTAATAAAGATTCAAATAAACGTGCATTAAACCGTTCCTTTCAGTGTACTAATATCCCTACACATTATAGATTCTTCTCTTTCTTTCACACTAAGGCTAGGTTGGAGCCTTCTTCAATTTTACCTACAAGAACAACACTGACATTACGTTGGTCGTAGCACTTGGACATCTAGGTATTCTAGTCTACGTCTATATTAAATTTCTATATTCATTGTGACTGGTAAAGGTTAAAACCAGCCGCATGCTGGTTTTCCATATATTATACAGACCCATACCATAGTTTTTTTAGTGCGGAAATTCAAATTTTATTTTGTTTAATTAATATGATAACACATTATACTATACATGTCTCAACTGATATGTAAAGTATGCATATGTAAATGAGCAAATATAAGACAAAGAAAGTACAAAATAATTAAATTACTTTGTATATTTTGTTTTCGCATATACTATATATGTACTAATATACATAAAGTTTCTTCCTATTTCTAGATTCATATGAATATTTTTTCTTTCTAAATTCGCCTACAAAATTTTTAGGCAATTAATATGTGTTTTATATGAGATTTGTATATAAAATCTAACCTAATATTATAAAGAGGAAAGAATTGTCTTTTTGTATGTACTATATGTTTGTAACGAATAAACTCAAAAACTACTGGACCGATTTCAAAAATTCTTTCACCATTAGAATGCTACATTATCCCTGAGTAACATAGGCTATATTTATTACTAGAAACAATTAGGGATCCCTACTGAAACTTAAATAATGTAATATTTTTGTATATCTGTAACGAATAAACTCAAAAACTACTGGACCGATTTCAAAAATTCTTTCGCCATTAGAATGCTACATTATTTAAAAATTTTTAAATCTTGCATAAATTTTCTCATGGGGATTCATCTGAAATTGATACAATTAGTGTCGACTTCTCATTTCCCAAGTATTTCTTATCTGATAAACCTGCCGGATAGATGAAGTTAATAGAAATTTAGGAGGGCTCAGGATTAAAGATGCATCATAAATCAATTTGGAATAGAATTTTATAAGTTTGTTGCTGAATCAAAATATCCTCTTTTGAAGAATGCAGCGTGTGAATAGACTTCAATATTTGAATACAACGTACTGGTGTGAATTTTTGCATTCAAAAATGAAATTTATTAAATTGAAGCACCGTTTCCAACTAACAAATGAACATTTAATTGAGCTTATTCGTACGACACTAACGAGCTATGAGCCAGATTTTCAACGATTCGCGGCCAGGATACAAACATACAAAAACTGCATCCACCAGTGAAGAATAAAAGTTTTCTATAGCTATTTTTAATGTATATAAATGTATTTTTTTAAATATATTACAAATAAAAATAAATACCGTGAAATTTAAATATTACATAATTAAACATTTGCCTAATTGCGGCTCTCGAAATTCTGACTTTAGGATTTTCGGCTTTTGTCGGGATAAAATCTGGCAACCGGACAAGCCGTTTAGATTTTATTAAGAGTTTAAAGAAGCAGAAAAACGAACGGACATGAAGCTATTTAGATTTGATGAAACCAATTTTACATATATTCCCATTTTTAATAAAGCTTCAGATATCGCTTAATTACAAGCATCAAATATGTAAATAAATAGAACAGCTGGTAAGTCCCAGATGACTGCTCTGGGCGACGCCAAAATTCACAACAAACTGGTTCGATAACGATTTACGTAGTATTTTCTGTCGATGACATAAGATTCAATCCACTCACTAAAGGAGGAGCTAAATTGCAACATGTTCAGTTTAAAAAATGTTATTTTGTGAGACAAGTTGTCGAAAGCTTTTGAGAAATCTGTGTAAGCACAATCGACTTACCATATACACCGCCTTCAATTGCATTTGAGATCTCAAAAATAAATTCAATTCAGTTTATAACAATGAATATCCTTTCACAAACCCATGTTGATTACAGGATATGAGACTCTACTGTGAAAGTACTGATATTCACACAAGATGGATTTAAATAACTTTGGAATAGAAGACAGTTTAGCTAGAGATCTATAATTTGATATATAATATCAAATATATATGTATAATAAAAAATATATATAATAAACAAGCTATAGTTCGAAACCTCTATTAAAACCTCTAGACATACATATGTCCAAAACATTTTACTTTCCAAAAATCGATCTATAAAGAACTCTAAAATTATGGGAATTCAACTCCAGTCCTTTCGTTCCCTTAATATAATATTGTTCAATTTTGTATACGATACGGTATTTTCATAAAATTGAATGCAAAACGGAGTTTTTATCTTGGTATTCTGTTTTGTCCTTTTCGACCTTTTCGATACAGTCGGAAAGGTGATCCTCATCATTTAAATCCTGATGCAAAGATTTAATAAAAATTGCTTGAAAATGTACCGCAGCAAAAAACAAACTCCTTCTGGAAGACCCGTATCATCTCTTAGATCCTGATGAGAAGGAATAGATATCTATGCCTATGTACAACCAATGAACTAGCTAAATTTCACTAAAGCCAGGTAAGACGTTTGTCAGTTATCCTAACTACAATTTATAAAGATAATATGGAAGGAAACTTCGGAAATCGTTTCATTTCACACAAAAAATCCGAATTTTGTTCGGCACCCACCCGAAGTTGTAATCGGATTCAATTGATTTTCGATTAGAATACAATTGTTCTTTCATTGAAAAAGTATCCTGTACAAAATTACATTAAAATCGGTTCATAAATCACATTACAATACCCTGTTATTAAAAAACACGAAAACCGAACTTTTGTTCGGCAGCTTCCCGAACTTTTAATCCGATCGAATCCAACTTCTGATGGAATAGTTCTCTGATTAAATGTATGCATATTCTATCAGTACTTAAATGTGGCAAAAATATCTAGAATTATGGAGAAAAAATATAGAGAAATAATATATACGAGAAAGAAACACTAAATCTAAAAACAGACAATGAAAACTTAAAAGATATCTAAAAATACTTTTATCTCTATTTTTACAGGATATTGAACATTGTTATTATCACGGTACTGTAAAGGATTATCCGGGAGCAAGCGCAGCTTTTCACACGTGCAATGGAGTTAGCGGTGTTATACATGTTGGCAACGAAACTTTTGTTATCCATCCATTTTATGGTGGTGATCTTTCGGTGAGAGTTTTATTAATAGCTAATAATTTATATTTAAACAAAAAAAAACAGCATAAAAACTATGCAAATAAGTTTTCAAAAATCTAATATTTAAGTCGCTGAAATAATAAAAATTTATATTCATATAATAATATTTTAGTTGCTCTATTTATAAATTGATACTTCAAACATGTTCTTTTATTATTTGACTTATTTGCCTTCAATAAGAGAACAGGTAGAAAGTAATTTACCTATATTCTGACAGAATTCTTCTTGAAAAGCAATTTACATAGTTCAACTCAATTTTTTTTATTCACCTGTTTGAAAAGAAAAATATTATATTTTGTAGTTGAATAAAAATAAAAGGAAATTCCTATAAAATTGCTTAAAGGGAAATGTGAATTAAGCACCAGTTTATATATATTTTTACAAAATACTGTACAATTTAAATAGAATACTGCATCGAAACACTTTTCAAATATGTGCCATATTTCTTTCATACTATGTACATAATTTTTTATTCAGAGCTCTCTATATTGAGTATAACATCGCAACATAATATACATATAAGCAAATTTCCTATATCCTCATGAATACATAACAACGCACATAAAGTCTAATAAACTGATCAAAAAGAAACAAATATGGAGAAATTTTCTTTCAATATAAGCACTTCCTGCAAACGAACGAAACCAAAGAAATGTAAGTAAGTAAAGAATCTGAAGATGAAAATCGACGTTAAATTTATGGTAAAGAATGATATAAGGAAATTATTCATAAGTAAGATGCTACAGGAAGTTTTATATCAGTAAAAAATTTTGTACAAATTCTTTTTGGTGTACATTATTATTTTGTAAAGAAAACAATATTGTGTATGCTTAACAATTTCTTTTCAAAAATAAAAATATTCCGAAAAAAAGGAACAAATTCATAAAATTATGGCAAAAAAAAGAAATAAATAAATAGAATGTTCATATGTAAATTTGTATACAAAAGCCTAGAAGTATTCAATTATTTTTACATGAAATATTTTTTTTTTTGTTTCGGTAAAGAGCATTATCTTTTACAATCTAGTCAATGTTTTCAAAATTAAATAAAATTTTTCAACGATACCGATCTCTTGAGACTACTTTTCGATAATGCCATTAGCCATAAGGAGGTAATTAGCACTAGTTAGACTTTTAAGCACATCGGGTTAATCTATATTGGTGTCATTGTTACTTTTAGGGTGTAAACTCTTAGCTTGGTAATATATTCACAAGTTAAAAATGTTGAAATGTAATATTTGGCGTGTATTAAATAATGCAATCAAAAAAAAACAACTTTCTACACGAAATTTTTCAAGATAATTTACTCGTATAAATAAAATTTCATTTTCGCATTCTTCCTCTTGAAACTAAAGAAGTTACGCCTAACAATTGCCTGAGTTCTATTTAATCGACATAAATCAAATTAGTTGCGCTCATTAAAAGTAAATATATGCGCTAATCCAGACATGTAATATTACCTTCTTGCACTTCTAAGCTTATCTTGAGTTTATTTATTTTGTTTGCCTTTGCTTTCTGCAATTATAACCGCCATATATGTTACATATAGTTTTCGATATTTTCTGCTATTTTATTTTTATTCTAGTGGAAAATCCCATTTAGAATTCCCAAAATGCTGAATGATTTTTTAAATAAATTCTTTTTCTAATTCGAAACATAAAAGTACAATATTTCTCATTAAAGTCGCAAATCATATTCCTTAAGTGACGCAGCATTTATAAAATGTGATTAGAATACATGGTCGATACTATTACCGCCATAATATAACTTCATTTTATTCATCGGTTATCTATCCCACCGTTTTCGTATAGTCTTCCTATATTTGAATTGTAGGTAGTATCATTTTTACGCTCTATGATATGTACTACCAGACGGCATATTAGGTTTGTCACTACATTTGTAATGCATAGAAATGTCAAAAAATAATTGAGAATGAATTTTAATCCAGAAAAACAGTATGTGTCGCATAATTTAGATTATAAATAATCGACTGGATTAAAGCGTGTAGTATGTCTACGGTATTACGCTTTTTGATGTAAAAAGATACAATTTTACAGCGATACAACACCAGGTACAACGGTTGTAGAAATAAGACACTTAAAAAATTAGATGTAACATATTTCCTAATAGTATTTTTCGTTTGGAGTTGTGTTGGGTAAATATTCCACACTTTCAAAATATTTAATATTGTATTTTGGAATATATAGTATTCACAGCGAATTTTCAAGTAACTTGCATACGAAATTGAATTTTTTGCTTTCATTTCAATATGAATTTGAAAGAAAGAGAACAAGTCCACTTCAAATTAAATTTTACATTAAATCCATCACACGAAAGCCATCATTTATTTTACTTAAATAAAATTTCACACTACGGAAAAGTAAAAAATTCTCATATTAAAAAGTTTGTTAAAACAATAACGTAATTCCGAAAAAACAAGTTTAATCAAAAATTGTAAATGATGTTTATTCCTTGCAGAAGTTTTCATGTATCAAATTTTTATTTATATCAGGAATTTTTAAGATTAGCTTTAAAGGCGCCACGCACTTGACGATTTATCAGCCAACTCAGTTATCCAATTGGTTTGCCGATAAATTGTGTTGTGTATTGCCAGATGTTGGGCATACAAGAAATTGATTTATTTCTAAGAAAACCAAACCAACTAGAGCTGCGTTTTTTTCACAAGTTGGATATTATTTTTTTTATTGGAAAACCTTTTAAAAAGTAAATGAATGTATAATATATATGTCAGCAGTCAGTACAAAGACTTAAGTAGCGAGCATGCATGAAGTAATTTTATTTTTTTTTTAATTCTGGCAATTATCATAATGCCAGAACGTGTTTTGACCAAAATCGATATTTGGGAAACAGATAATGTAAATACAAAGTTCTGGCACAGACAGACAGACTGACAGACAGATGAACTAACATTTTTTAAAAACCTGTTTAATGGACTCAATAATTCCTCTAAACTTTTGACCTATTTTACATAAACCAGTATTTTGTTCCAAATGTTTCAATTTTGTCTCTTGAGGTATACTCTCTGAAAACCACAAATATTTCTTAAAAACGATTGCATTCAGCAATAAAAATTCCAGTTTTCATTTTATAGCGAAACTCTAAAAAAAAATCTACTAAAATCCAGTTAAAATTTTCGAATGGTTCAAAAGAAAGTAAGTTGGAAAAGTACAATATTTCTTTAAAAAAAGAGTACAAAAAAGGCGCTTTTAAAGCACTTTCTATAGTATAGCCAAAGCTATGTGTACGTAGGATTACATTTTGATTAGTTTTTTTTCTTAGCTTTTATTTTGACGAAATTTTATTCGCTTCCGTTTTATTTCAACCACACGTCACAGGGATACTTATTTTATTTTTCAGAGATCCCTTGATATTCCTTTTTATAGATTATATGCACTGAATCCTGATGACTTTATCCTCTTCCCCAGATATAAAAAATATGAAAGAGAAAGGATATATATAAATATATATAGGTATATATTAACCCAACCCAAAATTCAAGGTAATAATGTTGATAAAATATTGATGAAGAGAAAACCACAGAAGATTTCAACCGTGTCGTTGAATGGCACCATATAACATAAACTTTCGTTTTATTATTGATCGCTATCAATTTTAGATAAAAAGAACACAACCACACAAAAATGTTCTCCGATTCTGATATACGAATAAGTATAGATTTTATTGTTGATCCTTTTCTCCATAAAAAATAAAATATATATCTGGCTTGTTTAAGGTTATGTCGATAGCAATGATTGAGCTTAAATTAATCGCATTGGAAAAAAATTCAGCAAAAAAAATCATTATTGTAAAGCTTAAATTAAATTGCATTTATCAAAATAAATGGTAGCAAATAGAAGTAGAGACAAACATTAAGTCCGACATAATTTAGTTCAATTGACAGACAAACCGATAAATAAATAAAAACGAACCTTTACGTTCTTTATAAACTTAAATACGCGAAATGAGATTTGATGACCTTTTCAATACTTAATGTTCGCATTTGGATTATGATGACTATGAGTTAATTTATTTTAATGATCGCTATTTAAAAACAAAATTTGCCAATTTTACTACATTTTTTTAAATGAAATTCTGTAATATTTAAATGATGCAGTTGAATTTTATTCAAGGGAAAAGAAATGCGTTTAGAAAAGGTAAAAATGGGATGTTATTAATGGTTTTAATATAATTCTTCGTTTGAAAATTAACTCAAAAAAATCTATACAAGCAAAACTCTATGGAACTTTAACCCTTTCGCACCTATTGGGACATATGTGTCCCACTGAATTTTCAGGAAGCCCTAATATGTACAATTTTTACGTTAAAAGGGTAGAATATGCCCCATTTCTTTACTTAGAAGTTTAAGAACAGGTATTGAAAAAAAAATATTGCACATTAACACTTGTCGTTTAATGATGCGCAAATAGCATTTCGATCAAGTTGTCAAGGTTTTTCTTTGTACAAAAAGTTAAAAGTAATATTGAAAATTGCGACAAAGTAGCGAAAAAATATTATTGAAGTATGGGACATATGTATCCCAAAAGGGCTATAACGTTTTAAAGTAAAAATATTATTTTAGGCTAAAATGTCGAAACGGCTTTCTGATTTTGATGTCCAAAGGGTTTTCGAAGAGTCATCTAACGATGACTTTTCATTTGCGAGTGAATAATGAATTAATAACTCTGAATAAAAATAGATAAAATTTAAAATAAAAGAAATATTATTTATTTATATACTCACATGTTCAGGACTGATGGGATTTATATGTCCCACCCCTCAATCTTTACCCGGGGGAGGAGCACGCAAAAAAAGGCTATATATTATCTTAATATGCATGTCTCTATGGGATTAACCCATTATAATTGTTTGAAACTAATTAATCGTCTCCCGTACCGAAAGGGTTAAAATCCGTGTTTGATCCTTGATAAATTTGAAGCAAAATTTTGCTAAACGCTAAATATGAAATATAATAATGAAATGCTCAAACATTCTGACTTAAAAATACCCAATTCAACTGAAATTAATTCCCTGGCTTAATCTTATAAGTATTAAAAAATTTTATTTGAAAAGTTTAATAAAAAACATGAAAAATTATTTGCTGAATATAAGTATTATTGTTTTTTTTCTTTTAACTTAATTATTCTTTACAAAGGAAACTGTTTTAAAGCCAACTTAAGGTTCAGATAAGGACACATTTTAAAATGATGAAAATGTAAAATAATTTACGTGCAAGAATACGTGGTAGAATCCTTGGGTCTGGTGTACATTTCCGAACCCAACTACCACTACCAATATTTGTTATTTAGTTATAAATGCTAGCTGGCTCGACTTAAGAATTTATGCTGAGTGGTTGCAAATATATAAAAATAATTGCGATGTTCGGTACATTGTACACTAGCCCCGAATCCTGATTTACCAAAATGTAAAAAAAAACTATGTGGTTTTTCATTAATAAATCCTTTCTATGTTTAGGGCGCGTACAGTGTGAATTTTTAGGGCACGTGTCTGTCCTGTTTAAAAATCGAACATTTGCTTTTAGAAAATTACATTAGAATTTAATTAGAATATTGAAAAATCAAATCACTATTTAAACAAATTTTCATGTGCAGTTTCATTGGAATTTTTTTTTTCATGGAAATTTTTGGCACCCGAAATTTTTTTTTTTATAACTTTAGGAAGTAACGATATTACCCTTGATTTATAAGTATGATCAGCAAAGTAAGGATTTTGGTAGAAAGTTAAAATTATTTTAACTTTCTACCAAAATCGTTGGTGTTGATTGCTTTATATATGATAATACAATTTTACGCTAAATTTTTGGGGACCCAAGTGCAAAGTACTAAATATTTAATATTTTCATGATGCAAGTATTTTCTAAGGTAGTTATAATACCGTTCTATTAAAACGTATTGACATTTATCATTTATAATGATTTATGGTGCACGTAATAAATCAAGCTACCAAATTGACAACATGCTTAAAGCTATATAATGTCATCTTCTTTCGAAGCGAACGAAATATATTTCAAACATTTCTTTCTCTTTTACCCACGCGAGCAAAAACTTTTTGCGCGTTTGATGGATACGCACGTTAAGACATATTTTATCGTGTACTTACGTACAAACATGATATGATATTGTTCTTATATAGTATAAAAGAATTTTTTTAAATGGATTAATATGTGTACTTGTATTTCCCTCGTCTTTACACATTTCTTTTCTAGTTTATCACTGACATCCAAATCCCCTGTATAAATTATAAATCTATAAATTATTTTGGTTACTAGAGAGCAGTTACTCTATTCATCTAAAATCCATATGGGTCATGATCATCTAATAAAAAAAAACAATGCGAATGTTATTATTTCATAGAATAACATTAAGTAAACGTCTTCCATGATTTTGATAAATTGTTAATGAAGAATTTTACGACTTCGAGTCATGGTAATATTGACATGTAAGTATACTAATATTAGTTCTATCCATTTTTTTTAGAACTGTTTGATTTAAAGGTAAAGATGAATAACCATCACCTGTATTACTTAAAAAGGCTGTGAATAATATTTGTCAAATACATAAAGATTTCCCAAAATGTACATTCTTCATATTAATCAAAGGCACATAAAATTACAGGAATAGCTTTTACTTAATCAACTTGCTTTCTTTTTTCGGTCTTATTTCTTTTATATTCAAAAAAATTTGTATTTTTCCGCGCTCCTCGATAATTTACTATCATGTTCTATATTCTCCATAAATAATAGTAGTATTTAAATGATAAAGTAGATGATGGTGAAGTAACAACACACTTGCATGAAAAATTACCCACAGAGGCGACAGAAATTATGGCGACACTTAATAGTCCTCATTTTTGTTCCATGAACAAATATATCCAGGAACTAAACCTAAAGGAATGGACATAGAAGAGATTTACAGTTCCACATTCATTGTTTATCATTTCGGTCTAATGCCTTAATATAAAAGACAACCGTTCAAACAGATAAAAAATCCATACAGAAAAAATGTATAGTATAAAAAATGAATATTTTCCTTCTCCTGATGGCTTTGTTTGCCAAAATTAATTTACCAAAAAAGATAAAATGTTAAAGTTCAGCTTTTTTTAGGCAAATTAATTTTCTTGTTTTACCATTAGACTAATTGGATTACAAAAACAATTAGGCTTGATGAGTTTAACGCATAATCATAACAATAATAATGTTCATTATAATCTTATGGAAACTGATTTTGTGTTTTTTCACTGTTTCTTTTTCTTTTCTTTAAAACATTTATCGAATTGCTGGACTACTCTTAAAATTAAAATTTTTTAGGTAAATTCTAAATATATATTCCTTCCTCTGTGGATTTTCAAATCTTGACTAATCCAAGGAAGGAAGGGAAGGCAATCAATCAATTCTTTTCCCAAATTTTATAATGATCAACTTTAGCATATCGCAATCAATATTTTGTCCAGGACTGTACTAGATTCTACTGCCCTAGTTCATTGCATTTTTATATTAACCCCCATGAGGCCTTATTCATTCTTTATTCTTAGTTGTATTAGCAGTATTTTCACACCTCGAAAACTCCTGCCTAAGGGTTTTATTGTCTTTCGTTTCATTTTCGTACAACTGCTTTGATTGCTTTACAAATCTAATCCTTCAGCGTAAATAACGTATTTTCCTTTGCGAGTTATCTCTCAAATAGTTTGTGAATTTGCGAATTATTGGATTAGAAACTGAACTGGTTTAGTATGATAGATGAAACTAGATCAGTGCATATTTGTATACCGTTTGCTTCAGTTTGTTTACCTTTCGCAGCTATCTCCTTCTTTCGATTCTCATTTTTCGTATCGCTTGTAGTCATTTGGAAAGTTAATGAAACAGTCGCGTTCACTGCAACTCCTATACCCTAAATGACTCTTTTAGCGGAAATACCAAACATGCTTCCTTCGATAAATAATTCTAAATTCACCCAAGGTTAAGTTACTAGAAGCGACTTAATCGAATACCACTTTAAAAAAAAAAGCATTTTCGAATATGTTGAAATTAGAAACCGTAATACGTATATACCCAACATTTTCTCCTCTTTTCGTATTAAAAGTACTATTCACTGCTTAGTGAATTAAATTAGCAATTATTAGAAGGTAATATACGGCTTAAAGGATTTCTAAGAGATGCCGCTATTCATAAGTAATAATATTTTTTTAAATGACAGCTATTGTGTTTGATAGCTAAAATAATCAGTAAATCATTTGACATTCAAGTGTAAACAACATTTCTTTTTATTCGATTGAAAATGGAAAATTACATGCCAAAAAACAGCATTCATGGAAAGTTTTACTATTTTGGTTTAACTTGAAGTAAAATGCAGCTGGAGCGCATCGTTGGATGGAAAAAGGTTATGGTGAACATTCTCCATCAAGTTCAACATGTGAATTTTGGTTTAGACGATTTAAAAATAACAATTTTGATGTGGTCGACAAAGAGCATGGGAAACCGCCAAAGAATTTTAAAGCTATGAGTTAATTGCGGTAGTTATTGGACGAAGATTCATGGCAAGCTCAAGAAGAGCTCGCTAGGGAATTAAACATTAGTCAACAGGAAGGAAAGTGGATGCCATATGAACTGAAAGTAAGAAATATTGTAAGGCGTTTGGCCGTATGTAAAATCTTGCTGAAATGTTCCAAATAAAATCATTTTTGCAGCGGATTATTACTGGTGATAAGAAATGGATTGTTTATAACAATCCCAAATACACAAAGCCTTGGTGCGATTCCAGCCAGACATCAAATCGACAG
Organism: Xylophagus ater; assembly: GCA_963422695.1. Lineage (NCBI taxonomy): Eukaryota > Metazoa > Arthropoda > Insecta > Diptera > Xylophagidae > Xylophagus > Xylophagus ater. Next base: position 47,559,495 of record OY730484.1, read on the forward strand.
CAAAGCCGAATATATTGTACATGGATACAAGATATTTGGAGAGACCAGTAAGTTGTGGTCTAGCTTGAAGGTTTGCAAACGGGTGAAACAATCACCGCTGATCGTTACCGAAAAGAACTGATCGAATCGTGGGAAAACAACCGTGTCTCGTAGACACGGTAAAGTGATTTTGCAGCATGATAACGCCAGGCCATATGTTGCTAAACCGGTTCAGGGAAAATTGGGAGCGCTTGGCTGGGAAGTGCTACTCTACCCACTGCATTCACCAAATATTGCCCCCTCCGATTACCATTTGTTTCGGTCGATGCAACATGGCATTGCTGATGCATACATGATCAATTTTAAAGAAGTGCGAAAATGACTCGATGACTTGATTGCCTCGAAGGACGAAAAATTCTTTCAGCGTGGAATCTGTGCCCTGCCTGAAAGTCATAGCCAGTGAAGGCAAATATTTTGATTAAAATAAAACCAAGTTTTCATTTAAGAGAAACGTGTTGGTTTGATGAAAAATTCTTTAAGTCGTATGTTAACTCCTAATATTTACTATTAATGCATCTAAGCATTTCAATACCATTTGAGTATGAGTTTAGTGCGCGATCCTCTACTATAGTACTGTATTTAAATTTTGTATCAAACTAGATATAACTTCATCATAAAGAAAATATACTATGTAATCACAAAACTTTTCAAAAAACCTATTGTTTCTATTAGAAAATAAAGAAAATTTTCTAATTTTGATATTTTCTGCTGGGTTAGAGAGATAATTTAACACACTTTTCTGGTTTCATTCGTAGTTCTCTACCAAAAATGTATTCAATTTCTTTACAAGACTCCGTTGCTAAATAAATGCGAAATTTTTGTTTAGTCAGCATAAAAAAGATAACTCTTTCATCAGCATTACAAAATAACTTCATACAAACATTTTCAAAATTCCTAGAAACTCTTATCAAGGAATTTCTTGTTTTCTTTACATCTTCTTCAATTTTCTCTTACTTTATAGAAAACCTCATTTTACATTAAAAATTTTGTACAACTTTTAAACTGGATTTTTCTTTTTAAATTTATCTTTCCTTGCTTTAAAATTTTTTTTTTAATATTATAAATTGGATATTAGATTAATTCTGATGAAGTAAAATAACTGTAAAAAAATTTCGATTCCATAGAAATTTCCTTAATATTGCAAATAATTCTTTTTTAAATAAATAATTTCAGATTTTCTGAAAGAAAATTTTTTCGATGTTTACTAATAGGAAAAAATATTGTAATAATGTTTTCCATTATTATTTAGAATGTATTTGAAATATACATACAAAAATAAAAAGCATTTTCCGAAGTAATGTTATGATAAGAATAATTTATCAACATTTCTCATTTTTTATTTTCACTTGTAACTTACCAAAAAGGGTGGAATCCAAATCAAATATTTCTAGTTTAGTTCATCATTTCAAAGGTTATTGAATTGATTAAGATTGCACTGCATGATCTGAAAAAAGAATACCAAAGTCTTAACCGAAACAAACTAAATATTTGTAAAATTTTGGAAAAATCAGCTTTTAAAATAATATTTAAATGCTTTTATTAATAATTATAAAAAAAAGAGGACAATGGCGATCCTGAGCACACTTTCTATGTTATAGTTGCTATATAATTCACAATCTTTGTAAAACTGTCAGCCCAATTTGTGCGAAGGAAATTGTGAGGATTTTCTAGAATGGAACACAAAGCAGTAGAACTGTAATGTGAATATAGGCGAAGGAATACAAATTAGCCCTATGATGCTGTAGGAAACTGCGAATTTAAAAATCATTAAAACGAGCAACATAGAGGTGTTGCTGGAAATGTTTAAACAAATTCTACCCACTATGATAGTATATCAAAAGGATATTTTATTGGTGTTACTACAATTATCGTGAGGGAGCAGTTTCAAACCGGGAAGCATACATTTTTTTGACTTACACTATAAATCAAACATGTATGATTTTAATGGAATTTAAATTAAAAATTGACTACGCTTTAAATAGATTCTGTATTTTAGCGAAGCTGATATAGGAAAAAGTTAGTCGCGTCATAAAGTTTTCATGCTGAGGGTTACAGTTTTAATTCAAAAACATTTTTACGGATTTAAATAACACTTTCGATATTAAATTAATGGTATTATGCCACAGATTACCCCTAAAGGGAAACAACAACTAAGTACGAATCCCACTTCCTCCATAGGGTATTACAATTTTAAGTTTCGAAATACAACAAATACTTAAATTTTTTTTATTTGTAAGCACATACCCATATTATATTCCACTTTCTTTTAGAATCACCCTATACAGAACAAAAAAAATATATCTTACAGTATCATAAAATCTATTCTTATCCAGATTTCCATTTACAATAGATATATACGTACAATATACGAAATAAATTAAACTATTGTATATTTAGTCGGTAGACTACCAAACGGAATATACATTTTTATATCAGAAGACAAATCCACATTTGATACAAACCTCCCAAAAAAGGGTGGCTTTACAAGAAAGGACAATATAGTAAAGTAAATATAGTTTGAAAGGGGAGCAAAATCAATCCTTATACATACTAAACCAACCCAATTTTCAGATTGATAGTGGAAAAAAATGACCGTAAAAATATATTGCAGACAAGAAGAAACAAAAACCCTGATGACATGAACCAACCAACATAGAACAAGAAAGTTTTCCTAATCCATTTTCTTTGTGTATCATTCAACTCCTTACCCTTGACCATATTTTTTCTTGTTTTTATTTATTGCTTCTATCTGAAAAAAATTTCCATTTTAGCTTTTTCCTTTTGAAGATGTATATATGTGTTTCGTTCTCTAAATAAGGGAAAGATTTCTATTTTGATCACAATGATACCCCGAGGGAAAATGAATACTATGCTTTTCATAAAACAAAAAAAAACAAAAAAGAAAAATGAAAGAGACAAAAATAAAACATGTCAGGAAATAATGAAAGTTATTTGAAAATTATGATTCGGCTAATCATAATAAAAGTTTGGTCTAAGTTAACTTGATGGACGAGAAATTGATTCCTTGATGATAAAAACTGTCGAGGCACATCCCAACTTCTAGATTCTTTTTATTTTATGATGAAAAACAAAAGAAGAAGTTCTTGAGAGTTTCATGATATATAAATTCTTGTGCATTAAATTAACAGCATTAAAAATAATATTTTAGTTTGCTCCGCTTTTATGAGCCATTTTTACATTTGTATAGTATTTGTATATAGCATGTTCATCTACCATGGCAAATAACTACACTACCTTTAGAATATAATATATAGCATAGTAACAATTTTTCTTATAATAATGTTGCAATTTTGAATTATTTTATTTATATAAAAACTTGAATGTGAATTAGTATAAACTTTATGGTCAGGCAAGATATTAAATTATTTTTATTGTATTGTATTTGAATTGAAATATTTTTATTCCCACGATATTAGAATACTACATGGGGAAGGCAAACAGGATTCGACTAAATTGTCTAAAGAAAATATATAGTATTGCAAACTGCTCAACTTTCTGAGCCAAAATATTCCTGTCAAGTTCGAAACAGTTCATCACGTACTTATTACGTAAGGTATTTTCATTAGTGCATGGTTGCTTGCCTGACAAATGATAAACTTGCGATCGGATTGCAGTCAGCAAATTAATGTTAATTTGTATTTCCACTAGCTTTTTTGAACAAAATCTCGCATTTGAACAATAGCTGCCACATTTGTACTGTGAAAGTAATAAGAATCATCACCAAAAATATCAACTCTTAATTCTTCAATTTGACAACTATAAACGAAAAGAATTCCTCTTCTGCAACACTTTCGCCAGATGAATATGACCACGAAAAATCAATGAATGTTTATTTTTATTATAAACTAGCTGATACCCTCCATTTCGCTGAGGTTATTCTAATACGAAAAGTTGTGTTGCTTTACTGATTCGGCTAGTTTCATCTATTAATTCCATTATCTTTGTTACGTACTTTCATCTTTCTAGCGCGAGCATACTCCAGACGATTCAAAAATGGCAATTTTGATGTGGACGATACAGAGTATGGCAAACCGCCAAAGAAGTTTAAAGACGCAGAATTGCAGGAATTATCGGATGAAGATTCATGTCAAACGCAATAACAACTCGCAGTAGCATTAAACGTTAGTCGCATTACGATTTTCAGACGTTTGAATCCCACGGAAAAAATTCAAAAGGAAAAAAGTGGGTGCCATATGAACTGAAAGTAAGAAACATTGTAATGCGTTTGGCCGTATGTAAAATTTTGCTAGAGAGTTCCAAAGAAAATCATTTTTGCAGCGAATTGTTACTGGTGATAAGAAATTGATTGTTTATGACAATCCTAAATACAAAAAGCCTTGGTGCGATCCGGGCCAGACATCAAATCGACAGCAAAGCCGAATATACTGTACATGGAAACAAGATATTTCGAGAGACCAGAAAGTAGTAGTCTAGCTTGAAGTTTTGAAAACGGGTGAAACGGACACTGTTAGTCAGAACTGATCGAATTGAATCGCGCTTTGGAGGAAAAGTAACCAGAATAATTTCATAGACACGGTAAAGTGAATTTGCAGCATGATAACGCCAGGCCCCATGTTGCTAAACCAGGTCAGGGAAAGTTGGAAGAACTTGACTGGGAAGTGCTTCCCCACACACTGTATTCACCAGATATTGCTCCCTCCGATTACAATTTGCTTCGGTCGATGCAACGTGGACTTGCTGATACATACATCTTCAATTTTGAATAACTGCAAAAATAGTTCCATTCAACGCGGGATCCGTGCCCTGTCTGAAAGATGAACAAAAGTCATAGCTAATGATGGAAAATATTTTGATTAAAATAAGTTTTCACTTAAAATAAATGTGTTGCTTTTTGATGCAAAATTCTTTAAATCATATGTTACCTCCTAATATAGTACTAGGTAGATCCCGACACATTTTTTAAGAAAAATAGTCGATCTTATATAAATGAAGTTGGCCACCTCTGCTCTGGACAACAATCATAATATGGTAGATACTACCAGAGAGTAGATTAGTTTTGTACTACATTTGTAACGCACAGAAATAATCATCGTAGAAAGGTTTCAAGTTTATAATTTTGTAGACAATCAAAAGTTATATCATTTTTTGCATGTCCATCCGCCGGTCAGTGTACAAAATAACTCAAAAACGTGTTATCCTGTTTTGATGAAATATAATATTTGAGTTGGTCATTCTTTAACCGAATTTAGAATTGCATTGTATCAGGAAAATCGAAAAGGGTCAGCGAAATTATTAAGCAAAAACGAGGGTGACCAAAAAGTTTGATATCTTTTTTATGGTTTTTCTGAGTTAATTGGGAAATTTTTGAAGCAATTTTGTTAATTACTTATATGGGTTGACAACATTAATATATCATACTCTGTCTTTTTAGTAAAAAACAGAGTTGTGCAGAAAAAACTTTGTTTGTTAGTTTTTACCGTTTTTTTTGTCCCATTTCTGCCATAGGGCATCAAAAATCAGCTATACGCCGATTTTGAATTACCATGTGTTTTGAGATGTACAATAGTTCATTGTTTGAATAGTAAAAAGGCAAATGTTCTAAGCAATTAGAAAAGAATTCCTATATTATCAAACACTTAACGGGAAGTAAATGTGCAAGCAAGTCTACATTTAAAATATTGTAAATTTCAAAAGAAAAAATGTGATTATTACTCCAAATCGCAATAACTTCTAATACACGTAACATATTACATCTTGCGGAAAAAGAAATGTAGGTATTTGGTTCACAGAAAAAAAAATTCGTTAGCAATTAGCTTGTAGCTATTATCAAGTACACCTGTAACTGACAGCTTCATTAAATTCTCCAAATGTTTTTCAGCTCTTGTCTTCAAAGCAATTATTAACATGATTATTTCACAGTGAAAGTGAATTTCAATAAGGAAAACCGAAGGAGAAATAATTTGTAAAATATTATGTAAACATTAATTTTTATGTGTTTTTCAATAAACTTTTTACATCCAAAACAAAAACTTAACAAAACCATATGTATATCTGATATAAATTATGTGGAATATGAAAAATAGTTAATTTAGTCAGTTTAAAAAGAAAATGCCTTTTTGTACTAGGCTAGTCAAAAAATTATAGGCCTCGGTAAGAAAAACACAATTTTATGGTTCGAAATATACTTTATTATTCAATATAGTCTCCCTGAACCTCAATGAACTTGTTCCAACGATTCTCTAGTTTAAGGATTCCATCCCTAAATTGAAAATCCCGTAGGCCTCTACAGCTACTATGACCTCTTCATTTGATGAAAATTGTTGTCCGCGCATGAATTTTTTCAGGTTTGGGAATAGATGGAAGTCACTAGGAGCCAAATCTGGTAAATACGGTGGATGTTCTAACAATTCGTATTTTAATTCCGTGATTTTTACAATGGTTTTTTGACCTTTGTGAGCTGGTGCATTGTCTTGTCTCACGAATTTTTACATCCAATTGGTCCAAAAGGTTACAATAATAATCCGAGCTTATTGTTTTACCCGTTTGAAGTTAATCCAACAACTATATTCATTTTGCATCCCAAAAAACTAATGCCATAAAGTTGTTCACTAATCTTTGGGCCTTAACCCATTTTGGAGCCAAATTATCGGTTTTTTGATTCTGTTTCCGACTGAGGATCATAGTGATAGACCCAAGTCTCATCCATAGTTATGAATCGGCGCACAAAACCCACTTCATCCTCTCGAAAACGCTCCAAATGTTGTTAAAAAAGTCGCATTTGCATGTGTTTTTGTTCCATTTTTAGGAAATGCAGCCTATTTTTCAACGGTGGATTTCGAAGGTGAAGAGTCCTTGTACACATTTAATAATCGTTTATAAATTTCCTTTGCCTTTAAACCTTCCAAATCAAATAATTTAATCACTGCACGATATTCAATTTAACAAAAATTGGGCTACTAGCAAGCATTCTGTTATCGAAGCCGATAAGTTTTTGACTAGCCTAGTATATAAGGAAAAATATAAACTATCAACCAAATAAACCCATTCTATACGAAATATAAAATGTTATAATAGCACAACTCAAAAATGCAATTTTTCCTTATAGGCAGTAAAATGTTCATCAAATTTTCAAGTATTGTATTTAACTCAACATTTGTGCAGAAAAGAAAAAAAGGAAATATTATGTAGTACAAAGTTATAAACTACCAATATAAACTTTTCAAAGTTTTTTTGAATATTTTGTAGGCCGAATCGTAAAGGAAAAGATTCTCGACTTGGTCCAAATTCAATTTAATAGAACACGTAAAATTTGATTTTTATTTCAATAATATTATATTTTGATGTTAACCATATTCGCATTTTTCCATTTAAATGATATTTTCAAAAGTTACGAGACTAAGCAAGAACTTTTATTTATTTGAAGAAAATTTGTTCATAATATATTTCTAAATATATTGCCAATGCATATTTTACGCCCCGAAGCGAAGGCAGCCACAACGCATTATGGACATTCGTAAGCGACGAAAGGCCGATGAATGATATTTGTATGCCCTATGGTAGGTCCTACCAGAGGTTATATTACCATAGTTTTATCACTAAATGCATAACACATTGAAATAATCATAGGAGAAATTTTTTAAGGGTATAATTTTGCAGTGAATCAAAAGTTACTATATATCGATTTATGCATATCCATCCGTCTGTCCGTGTACGACATAACCCAAAAACGCGTTATCCAATTTTGATGAAACTTACAATGTGAGTTGTTCATTCCTTAGCTGGATTTGGTATTGTATCAAAGTCGTAGCAAAATTGTAGCAAAATCGAAAGACGAGGAGCGAGGTTATTAAGTAAAGACCAGGGTGACCAGAAAGTTTTGTCGTCTTTTTACATGGTATTTCAAATTTAATTGGAAAATTGGAAACCTTATGCAGAAAAAACCTTGAATTATTATTAGTTTCGACCGTTTTTCTATCCCATTTCTGTCATAAGGCAACAAAAAGTCGGCTATATGCCGATCGTTAGTTTCACTGGTGAAAAAAGTATTTATTGCACATTTACTTACTTAGGTGGCAATTTAAAGTACTGTACATATTTTGCCTTCATTTTTTTAATGCACATTTATTTTTTGCTTATTTTATTTTATATTGTATTCAGAATTCGGTCAAGAGTTGGCAGATTTTCATGAAAGGTGCACCTCTCCGTAGAGTGAGCAGCATTACAATCTGGGCGTGGTCTGTGATAGCAAACTTGATTTCAGCCAACATATTGACCCACTCGTCCATAGGGCCAATTCAACTCTTGGCTTTATAAAGCGTTGGTCAAAGGAGTTTTGTGACCCTCACATTACAAAAGCGCTTTTTATTACCTTGGTTAGACCTTTACTGGAGTATGCTAGCCAAGTGTGGTCTCGCGATCACAAGATCCAAATTGCTAGACTGGAATCTTTTCAACGTAAATTCGTAAGATTTGCATTAAAACGCCTTCCGTGGGAAGATCCCCTCCTATTGCCGCCTTATGAGAACCTTATGAGAAAGGCGGCGCGAGCTGGCTGGTTTTGGTCCATCAAACCTTTAATAATTTTGTTGACGCTCCCCCTCTGTTAGAAAATATGCATCTAAACGTCAATTCGCACTACCTTAGGTACGTGGATATATTTAAAATAATGTATCACAGGGCTGACTATTGAAGAAACGAGCCGATTGCCCGAATGTTGCGGGCGGTAAACGTTAACGCTAATAATTTCGATTTCGGTGAGAGTAATAATAATAGTATTCAAAATTATAATAGTTATTACCATATATATCGTATAAACCTAACTGACGCTTGTATTAAGTAAAGAATGCAAAAAAAAGAAACTTGGATATATTTTCTGGATATATGTATATACTAAAATATATCTACCCTTCGCAGGAGTTTTCAAGGTTAAAAATGGAAAACACTTCTAATTGAATAATAAGCGAATTTTCATGAAACTTGGGACTCACATTCTGAATAGCACAACCTAGTAATGTAAGCTTAAAGCCCGAATAACGCCGGGCAAACGCAGCTAGTATGAAATACAATCATAGTGGCAATGACAGCTCAATCTTGCAAACATTAGAGGGCTCCAAAAGTTTATTTTTAAATTTTAAAAAGTTTGTCGTTGAAATTTCATATATATATACTTGTATATATCAAATATATTCTATTACTTTTGCTTAAAGAAATTGTAAACGCTTTCAGCAATCATTGTAGTTGCCTAGAAAGGAAATAGGTCAAGAAGTGAAAACGTTAGTAGTTACTAATTACTCGTTTAAAGTGTTAAAATTAACAGCATTAGACAAAAACTGCGTAAGAACGGAGAAAAAACAAATTGGTAAGGAAATAATTTAATATGTTCAAGCATTAAAACTGTACAACTCAATGCAAAATGAATACAAAGAATTAACGAAAAACCTGCGAAATTCAAGTCAGTAGCAATGTAGGCCAAAAAATGTTATTTTTACAGGGTGATGATATTACATACTAGTTTTGTAATTTATAAAGAGACTGCGCCAACGACTACTCTACTAGAAAAAATACTTGGTCTGTCTCAAAGATTTGCTTAACTGTAACCTAAGCTGAGATTCTTCGAAAACTTGCTAAGGAAAATCAAATTTATTGGCAGATATTTTTTTTTCCATACCATTTTGTTTTAATGAACGAACTTCCAAAATATTTGTTCCATTTAAATAGTATATAAAAGAAAAATATTGTAGATAAATGAAATTCTCGTAATTCTATTGACTAAAAAGTTAATTTAACTCAAAAAGAAAGGAATGTGTAATAAATTTTTACATCACCTTGGAATAAAAAATTTGGGACACCAAAAAGAAAGTACATTTTTTTTTATATATGTTTCCTCTAGAGGCAGATTCATATGTTGTGCTTCGAAAAAAATTTTCACCGTTTAATTTCAACTTTTTATGCCCTATGGTACCAGAGGGTATATTAGTTTCGTCACTAAGTGTGTAACGCATAGAAAAAATCATCTTAGAAAAATTTCAAGGGTATGGTTGTGCAGGGAATCAAAAGTTATATCGATTTATGCATGCCCGTCCGTCCGTCCGTCCGTCTGTGGACAAGATAACTCAAAAACACGTTATCCGATTTTGTTGAAATTTAGAATGTGAGTTGGATATTCCTTAACTGGGTTTGGCAATCAATTTTGTTTAAATTATTTATGTTGGTTAAATATATAAATAGACGATACCATATTAAATTTGAGTAAAATCGGTCAAAGCATAGTGTAGAACTACGTCCGGTACACTTTATATGTGTATCGCAGTTCTACATTAAACACTGATTTGAAGAGTTAACAACTTGGGCTAACTAGCCTGGCGCCCTTACAAACGATAAGGTTCGAACGTCGTCTTCGAATGCTCAAGTGAGACTGCTCTCCACTACATATTCGACCCCCGTTATCACCAGAGCTAACTGCCCTCTCTTCTTTTAGAGGCAGAACACACGTGCGATCCTGGCTATATGTATGAGAAGAAATAATCCTAGGAGAAAATAAGTCTGTCCATAAAGTAATTTTGATGTACTTTAAAAACTAATTCACCGAGTTGGATAAAATTTGCATATTAGATTTATGCTAGTAGGGTCTCAGTTACCTAGTTAGAGGAAATTTTGAAAAGAAGAAACAAAGTTATGAAGAAAAAACCTTGAAATATTGTTAGTTTTGGCTGTTTTTCTGTCCATTTCTACCATAGGGCATCAAAAAATCGGCTATAGGCCGATTTTAAGTTACTATATGTTTTTTTTTCTCAAAAGAAACCTCTTTTTTGCAAATTAGATTTTATGTGTGTGTATTTGCTGCAATTCATATTGAAAATTTTCACAATGTTTTCCATTTCTCTAGGGTATAAAATATTTCTCAAATATTTTAAATTAATAACAAATAAAAGTTTGGAAAAGTTTTATTTCCATTGCCGTTTCTTACTTTTACAAAAGAAAAAAGTTTTATTCGAAAACCAAGAAAGCATAAAAAGGTAGCCAAAAAAAATTGGTAACCAGATTTAAAGAAAGGAAATAAAACTGAAACCAAAGGAGGGCATTTTAAAATGAATTATAGCCGTTGGGAGCAACTTTTTGTTATGCCGCCACAGAAGAAGTTTCAATAATTTATATGTTCGACTCTAAACAGCACATTAGGGACAATTTCTAAATAAGAGATCAAGTAAAATAAAAATGCACAAGAAAAATGAATACGTATTGAAAAATTCCATGTCCCTCTGAACACCAAATGCCATTTTATTTAAATCTGACGCGTTAATTTCAATACAGTCAAATAAATATAATAAAATGGAATCATGCAAAAAAATGTTTCTAAACTTATTAAGGATGAACCACAATCAAAAACAATGTGGAAAAAGTGAAAAATATGTTTGTGTTTTTTTACCACTTCAATATCTGCTATCATGTGGTTTCATTTTTCAAAAGCATAAATTCTGAAAGTGGAAACAGTTTTAACTTTCACTTAGTAAAACTGAATGCGCCACAGTTTTGGAATAAATTGATGGAAAATTCATATCTATTACCTATTCCTATCATACCAATTTCTATATATAATATTAGCTGGCTTTTCATCGGTCTGGAAGCAATTTAAATGAATTCAGTATTAGACTGAATTAAATCAAAACCTTATGTTTCTATCAATAACATTAGAATATATATTAGTTTAAGTTCCTTTAAAATGGTGACTTTCACAAATTATGAATTGTTTCAGCAGAAACACCCGCATGTAATATTCGAGGCTCGCACTAAAGCAAATAAGGGTTGCGCAAATTCTGGTAATCTTGAATGGAGAATGACACGCCGGCAAAAGCATTTATCTGGAGTCGTAAATGAACAACATTCGAATGGTGCTGGACGATATAGAAGAGATGTCCGGGAGGCTACCAAATATATCGAAACAGCTATAATCGTTGATAAAGCAATGTTCGAAAAACGTAACGGCAGTACAAGAGCAGAAGTGATACACGATGCTATACAAGTAGCAAACATTGCAGATTTGGTAAGTTTATGAAATATGTATATTCTGTAGATTTTGTTTTTTCTTCTGGTTTGCATTTATTATTTATTGCCATTTTAGAAAATATTACATACTTATGTTTTATGAACAAATTGATTTATATTTATTATTTGATGATGTGTTTAACCGTAGATAAAACAATATATGAGATAATGCTTTTCTCATTAGCATTTGGGACACCGAAGCCGGAGAGACTTTATTGGTATTGGCTGGTAGAAAATAATATTCTGTGTGTAATTTATCACATATTGCGATCTCTTTGCGTTGTAAGATAGAATTTTCTAAAACCGAAAGAATGGGGCGGACTTTAAATTTGGTTCCCTGTGCAAATGATTCAAAATAAAGTCGATTCACTGGGGAAAATATAAAATATGTATTAGTTTTTAATAAAAACATTGCATTGTCCTCTACCGACTACATATAGTATAAAACAACACCAAAAAAACAATAAAGAACAAATATAAAATTTGAATTTAATTTTGTGCAAAATAATATTAGAGCTCAGGAATTTGAAGGATTTCATATTTTCCGATTTATTCGTTCTAGGTGAAAATTTCTTATAGATGTAGGAATTGTTTTTGCTTATGTTTTAATAACAGATTTACTTTAATTATGAGGAATATTTTATTTTTCACTATATAATGCTTCCATCACTTAGACAACCGGGTAGGTTGGATGACCCCTGAGAAGTGGTGTTAGTGGAGCAGGCATTAAGTAATATATCCGCTTTCTCGCTCAGGGTTTTTCGCCTGAAGAGGCGACAAAGAAGGCGAAGGATAGAAGGGATGTAAACCATCTAGTCACTATCCAGAAAAGAGAAAAAGGGGAATTCTCTTCAACCATGCTTCTGGATAATAGGTGCGCCGACAAGGCGAAACATAACACGCCTCCTACGAAAGGCACTGAATTGCCAAGTAGCCAAAGAGAAAAGGTAGTCCCAGGCTCCAGCTATGTCGGGGTGATGACAGCCGTGGCGGTAGCGGTTTTCCCGGATAATTATCCGCATGAAGGCCTCAGAACAGAAGAATGGTTCTAATAGAGTGTGAGAACATCAAAACAGCTGGATGTCTCAGGGAGAGGGATCCGGAGCTTCCCAGCTGCAAATGTGCTAAACTTTGCACCAAGGTAGAAGATGATATTCCGAGACTTCACATGCTGACTATCTACCTGTTCAGAAGCCAAGAGCCCGGTAAACTGGTGGCCTGTTAGATGCGTAGAATCCCGGGATAAAGACGAAGAAATGGAAGAGCTAAGTGCATCTTCGAAAACAAAAGTTTCCTTTCTTGAACCGATGATACTAACACGAACATGTTGATTTCAATAAAGACTGAGGTCGATAAACTCCACAAATTTTTTTCAGAAACTACCTAGGTTTCAATCCTGCACGAAGGTGGTAAAGAAAAATATGCCGTAAATGCACTGGGTTTTCACTACTTTTCCAGTTATCGCCAAAAATGATTATGATGAGTAATTCACTTGGTTTTTTTAACACGATCTTTAATACTACAAGTATATGTCAGCGTTAATGCTAGATAAAACGCCGGAAAAGGAAGAATTATCACTTTGTCCGAAAACTTTTTCGAGTAAATAATATTACTACAAAATAATAAGGAGATAAAATTAATAAGGACATAAACAATTATTTCATCAATCTAACTCTTTATAATTTTTCCTAATATAAATTGGACAAAGCATTCTTCACGTATATACTTTGGTGTGTTTATAAAAGTCACATTACCTTCAGAGCAGATATATTACTATACAATACTGTGGGAAGTATAAAATTGTATCTTCAAAATTGGAAAATTTTTGCAAATTATAAGGATTAATTCTTTGCTAAGACTTCTCGATTTTAATTTTCATAATTTACATCTTACTATCTTACTCGTAAAAGAGAAATGGTTTTTATGAAAACAATATTTTTATATTACCTCTGAAATTTCCAATTTACCAAAGAATAAAGGAACAGCTGTTCGATTTAGGCTGCAGATTGAAGAAAATAAAAGTTACTGTCCAAACATTATGGATCCTTTATTTTGGGGGTAGAATAATGCAGAATTTGAATACTTATTACGATGATATTTCAATACACATTTGAAATGAACCAAAAAGGAAAATATTTTCATGTGTCATATATTTCTTTTTATATTTCCATAAGATAATCCCTTTTTAGCAGCCGCAATTTATGTTTATATCTAGGAGACTCATTTTATATTTGCAAATTATTAATAAGAAGGTTCAAAAACACTTTTAAAATAAATAACTTTTATCAATAAAATGCACTAAAAAAGTAAAAAAATAATTTTTCTTTTAATATTAAGGTGTAAATTTACAGCTTTTCAAGTGTTTTAAAAAAAGTTTTTTTCGAACCTTCTTATTTTATACTGTTTAGTCATAATTATTTATAAAGAAGCTTGATGAATGTGTGGTAAAGTGAGGAGTTAGCTATCAAGGGACATCTGGTTCGACTCCTCGTGATTTCAAAATTTAAATCGTTTATTTCAGTTGCCATGGGTCGGAGGGTTACCAAAAGGGGGCTTGAGCATTTATTTCGGAAATCGTCATATAGAATATAAAATATGCAACGAGTACGCTTATGACCTGAAACAAAATAATAGTAATTTTCATCGCCGACATTTTGACGCACGCGACAAAGTACCATCTCGAACAAGTCGAGTCAAGTCGATCCAATTGTTTGAACTCTTTATATAAGTCGGTAATGACTGCAATGTTCACCATAATTGTAGAGATTTTCATGGGATTTTTTCTCTCGAAGACTAAGTAGTCCTCTCTCCCACCGCTTCAGCGCTGGAGTCAAAACAAATGCTTGAACTTTTTATATACAAGTCCGACATGATTGCAATGTTCACCAAAGTCATAGAGGCTTTTATGGGGATTATTCCTGTCGAAGACTAAATAGCAGTCACTCAAACCACTTTGGCGATGGACTCCACACACGCTAATGTTCATGAAATTTACACTTTGAACCGACTTAAGGCATGAAATATATCTTAGGTGTGGTCATGGCGTCAATAAAGTATAAAAACCAAAGTGGTAGGTTATTGTATAATATGATACTTTAGTATTTCAGAAAATTTAATTAGTTTAGAAATTCATGAATATATGAAGTAAGCAAACATCTAGTGTAGGAATAACACATTGATGATATAGAGGAAAATAGGAGAAGTTATAAAGAAACGTTTTCATTAAATTGGAAAGAAAAACAAAAATGTTGGAGTCATGGAAAACGCACATCCTTTTTGTGACAAATTAATAATTAAAACTTCGAAATTTTTGTAGTGCTAAACCATCTTTAACTTTTTGCACTCCAAGCTTTATTCCTATAAGGTTACCAACAACTCCGGACTATTTGCAAAGAAAAAATAAAATAAGATAAAATAAGTTATTTAAATTGAAAATAATTTTTTTATTTGAATGTTTTACCACTTATTTCATCGCTATGTTAACTATTACAATCCTGATGACTATCATGTTTATTTATATCTCCCATAATGCTATCGATATTTCCTCTACTAAAGAATATGAAATCAAATTCATATTCGCTGTTATGAATATCTTCATTTGTATCTATTTTTTTTGGGTACAAAATAGAAAACTTTTTAAAAAATCTTCATTGCAAAACCTCAGCTCAACGTACTTTTTTCTTTGAAAATAACATATAGTAACTAAAAATCGGCCTATAGCCGATTTTTTGACATCCTTTGCAGAAGTGGGATCCCATGTAGATAATTTAAACCAATTTTCCAATTAAATCTAAAAAACTATAAAAAAAAAAACTAATAAACTTTCTGGCCACTCTGGTTATTTGTTTAAAACTTCGTTCCCCCTCGGACCATTTTGTTAAAATGCAATACCGAACCAAGGCGTGATATAGGTATATTATTTATTTATTATATAATACAATATTTCAATCAATATACTCAATTGTTTCCATGAACTTTTGGAATTATTTATTTATTTTCCTTGTTATAAGGTACGGATGGATTAACGTTTATTAGGCAGTTTCAAAAATTTAATTTTCGCTTGTCCATAGCTGAAGAATCTACTGACC
This sequence comes from Xylophagus ater, assembly GCA_963422695.1. Classification (NCBI taxonomy): domain Eukaryota; kingdom Metazoa; phylum Arthropoda; class Insecta; order Diptera; family Xylophagidae; genus Xylophagus; species Xylophagus ater. The sequence goes on from OY730484.1 coordinate 47,575,646, forward strand.
CCATTCTTTTTTTACGGAACACACTTTTATGGTAATATCTTTTTCGTTCACAGTTTCTGTAGGCAGGCGTAAAATAAACTCGTAAAATCTTTTTGGTCGGTTTTGATCCACTTTTCTCAATATGATTTGATATTTTAATCCAAACAACTTTTGTTAAACGCTGATAATAGATAAACATTTTAAATTCACTCTAACTTTAAAATTAGATACTTGAGGTTATGATACAGGTTGTATCGTGTATTTCAAAGTAAAAATACATTTATTTGGATATACAAATAGTGTATTAAATAATTATTATTTTGGTTAAAAAATAATTTATATTTTATGTATCTGAGTTATTGGTTGAATGACGAGTTATTAACTCCGAAACCTGCAAAACTTAGGCTTGATTCGTTTGTAGTAAGCGACCGAAAAGTTGAAAAAGTAACCTTTTCTCCTGCATAGTTCTGTATGGAATCGAGGAAAACGAAATCTTCAGTTAATATACCTCTATGATTATTTTTATACTATCATGGTTTTATAGTTAGCCTAGTTTCCTCTACTTATTTATTATTGTACTGAAAAATTTCGTGTCGCACTTTGTTTGTACATTTCATAGCATAACCAAAGTATAGGTAATGATCATCAATACTTACACTTTGATATAATATTCACACTCTAGTTGACTCATATTACTACTACTTCATCACATTTCGCCCTGTGTTAAAACACACATTTTACGATGGAATAGAGAATAGAACATATCTATTTGCTGAATAACAATTTACATTATATTTTCTTGAATACGTGCTTAAAATAAATCAAATAAATATTTTGAATAATAATACAAAAATAATATTTATTTTTAAAATTGGATAAGATAAATTTTAATTAATTTATTTATGGCATCATCGTAATTCCTTGTACAACACTTACAACTTTTCGCATCATACAATATTTTTATATTGTACCGCATTAATATCAAAAACGGATGTCCTAAATTTTAAAGCTCGACAGCTAACAAATATCAATATTTATTACTACACAGCATAAATTCCAGTTTATGTAATATTTATACTTCAATGAATTGTTCTTGCATAAAACAAAAACCAAACTCAAATAATTTCATATTCCAAAATTAATACTACATTTAGTAAGAATTTCTCACACCCACAAAATTGAAAGAAAAAAAATACAAATTTCCATAAAAAAATAATAAATAAAATTAAACAAGTCTAATGATTTATATCTTATGATCAGAAAACATTGTTTATATAGTATTAGAAAATTTTCATTAAAGCAAAAAAAAACCACCACTAAATAAATTTAAAAAATCATTTAAGGGAATATAATATCATTTTGCTGATCCAAAATTTTATTTTTTTTTTTGTTTTGTAATATATTTAAATGCATGATTTTCTATTTGCTTCCATTTTTGTTATTAGAAAAAAGAAACGTGTAAGAAGTCATCAAAATGTATTTACAATTTGATATTTAAGCTTTGGCATAGATAGAGCATCGGTTCTTAAACTTTTTTCATCCAGGACCCCATTGATTTCCGTTTTCAGAAACTTCGCAAGGTAGTCTGTCGCTTCAAAATCAAAAATTTGAGCTTAGAACTATTGGGTTGTCACTTCAAAATAATATTTAGGCCAAGGCTGTCCAACCCGCGGCCCGAAAATATTAAAAGTTACTGAAGCATGTCCATTTTTCTGAGGAAATATTTGTGTGTTTGCGCTCTCGTGCTAAAGCTGCCAAGTGACAAACAACAGAAACAGGACCAGAACAGAAAGCTCTTTCATTATGTAGTAAATTCTCTTTCTGTTTGCGTTGCTCGCTCAGCTACACTGTTCTGTTGTTTGTCACCTGGTGGCTTAAGTGAAGAATGAAACATACTAAGTGTAAAATTAGAACCAACATGTTGAATGAATACCTTGAGAACTGCCTGAGAATTGCAACCACGTCAATCGAACCAGATATTGCTAAGTATCACATTCATTTTATGATATGGATTTATACATAGAAATATACTTGCGGCCCAAAAGACCATGTCTTCTTCCAATGCGGCACAGGGAAACAAAAAGGTTGGACACCCTTGATTTAGGCCATTAATCCTGCTTTTGAAAATGACCAAAGTAATAATCACAGACTAGTTACGTTTAACTAGTTTAATACAGAATATCAAATTTTGAAACATTTACTCTATGCTCTAGAGATGTATTCGTAGCAGTTGGAGTGGACTATATGTGAATAATTGTTAATTGGAGGTTTACACTCTCCATTATATGTGGCCTTGTATAGTTGCTAGATTGTTTAAATTCTATTATATGCAATTTTTACAACACAACAAGAAAATGTACCATTGCCATTTTTGCTACACCGTTACACTTTAGCAATTTCTCTTAACAATATTCAATATAAACAAAAATCAGGTGATTTTGACTTAAGTGCAACTACAATTACGAAAGACTGAGTTCATTTTGTGGTGTAAAAAAATAGAATTTTACAACAATACCAATGGCCTAATTCACAGTAACAGCTTCATTTTAAATTAAGTTCCTCTTAGGCTTTTCTCGCATTTCACTAGAAGAAGATAGTTAAGCTCAAATAATTTTGACAAACAGGTGATTTTGTTCTTTTTTTTTGAAAATTTTGCAATTGTGAATGATTTGTTGAAAATATTAAAATAAAACATTTCTTTAATACAAATTTTCGTAATTACCTTTTAGACAAAATCAAAAATAATAAAGTTTTAAAATTATTGGAATATAGAGAAACATTTTCAATTAAAATAAATAAATAAATAAAATTAATACAAACATTTCACAATATTCTATTTAACAAATTGAGTTAACACAAACTTATGTTGTCAAGTTTTACTTATGCTTTGATTTAGCCCCATAACCAGAACTAAATATCAGGGTGGGCACATATTATAAATATACTACATATATATGCACATATATGCACATCCAGATATGAATATTAGTGCGCAAAATGTTACTAAACATAGTGTTAAGCTTTGTAAATGCATCCATACATAAAATATACGTATATTCGCACTTTATATTCAGTAATACCGAATGTAGATTTGTTGAAAAATTTTCTGTGAAATCGGACGTAACTGCATATAACCTAATATAAAAATTTTTGAATTTAAACTTTTTAGTTCTTAATCAAAATAATTTTTTTCCGATTTTAGTATTTTCGAACACTAAATACCAGGGTATCTGTTGTTTACATCGAAACATGGGGTAAAAATCAAGTTCTAATAGATGGGGGTAAGGATATTGGTAAAGCTATTTCCAATTTCAACGATTACACATCAAGGAATCTCTTTAAGATTGATAAGGACACCACCCAACTTCTGACGTAAGTATTTACATAAATTAACCAGAGAAAAATGCCAGTCAAAAATTTGCTAACTTTATGGGTTTGCCCGAATAGAATCATCAGAAGCATACTATAGTCTACTAGTTAGTTAGGTTTGGGTGATATTTTTCCTCAATTTATTTTAACTTAATGCTAGAAGATAAAATATATAATAATATTAAAATGAACTATACCAGTAGAAGTCTAGCAAACTGGCAATAAAAAGTCATTTTTCCTTAGAAGCACGGAAAAACGTACAACCGTGGTAGTCTGTGGGGGTAATTTCTATTTGGTGGAAGCGCGATTAATTTAATATTTTAAAGATGTTGACAAGATGAAATTTCATGACATAATGATATTCTATTGAACTAAATGTGTTCTTATTGTTGGTGATGTTTGTTGCGCCAGTTTTTTCTCTTTTTAAATTATAAAACTGACAGGTTTATTAATATAAATATGATGAAAATGATCACCATAAGAATAATTTTAAACATGTATTTTTGTACAATATTTAAAAAAAAAAGTTACATATAAATATTAGGACGGGCCAGGCGAATGTTATTTTGCCAACAGGGGATTTCGAAGGGCTCATAATAGAACCAGAGAGTTTCAGCATTTTGGAGAATTTATTAAATCGGTTAGAATCATGGAAAGCTTTTTCCAAAACTTCTATTACATTACTTGAGGAGTCAAATATTTATTTTTCACTGCCACCATTTTTCAGATAACTCTATTTGAAATCTGACAATTTGACTCGAGGAATACTTTTGAGAAAGTTTCCATATGACATAAAAAATGGCTCTTTATGATTAATTGTTTCAATATTAGAGAACGAAAATTAAAACACTCATCTCACTAAAAGGTTAGGCATAGTAATTTTAAAACATTATTGAAGCTGATAAACCGACAGGCGCATACACTGTCATTCAAAAGTTTAAGACTACGAGCCATTAAATTCGGGTTTCAGTCAAATACATGGTTATAGTGGCGGCCGTTTAGCCTCACATAGACCGTATTGGATCCATAGCGATTTAGTTATTATTTATTTTTATTTAATATATTTGATATTTATATAAATGATAGAAATCTTAAAAATATCTTAAACTAGCTTTTCTCCAAAAAATCGTCGTTTGCTTTATAAACCTGCATTAACTACTTGAGACATTCTCTCTATTACATTCTTACCTTCTTGAAAGGGAGGCTATTCCAACACTCTTAAATTATTTCCAAGAAATGTTTTTCAGACGTTATAGCAATGGTTTAAGGGCAGCATCAGGACAATAAATTTGTTTCTCAAAGACACCTAGATACTGTAGAAATAGAAATAGTGTTTTGAAGAGTTTATTTTTCACATGCGCTCGTATTTGAAGTGCCGTTAATCTTCGGCTTGCTTTACTCTTCAAGACAATGCAGTGTTTTTCAGCTTTGGCCTTCCAGTAGGAGATTTCTCATGACATTTCTGTGTTTCCTCAAATCGGTTAATTTTTCCATCAGCTCCACTTTCAGAAATTTTCAAATGAACAGCTATTTCTCTTTCAGACTTCCCTTTTTTCCCTTTTTTTTGTTTAAAATGTAAATAGCGCTACGTGTTTTCGTTGAGAAATCCTCTTGTTTACCAATCCAATAACTTAAAGTTGTTAAGGCATAAATACGCTACATGGCTTTAACAATACCTTAATTGCATACTTGATCAGTTAACTAAACCAATATTGCAATAGAATCTGAAACTATTTAGCTAGCCAAACTAAAATATTATTTCTGTGACTTAGAATGCAGAAAAAGGCACCAACATAGTAATTTTTGATAATCCAAAAATACAGTAGAAAAGCAAAAATTCGCAAATTTAAAACAATCTTGAGTTCTAGGGTATACTGCGACTGTGCGATGGTGAGGATTCAAATTAAAGGAATTTGTAGCAGAATTGTAAATGATTCAATAATTTTCAACCAAAATTGAGATTTTTTCAAATTATGGCAAGTGGTCTTAAACTTTTGAACGGCAGAGTATACTAGGATATTTCAAATATAATCTATATATTTCGTTATAGGATTTTCCTACTCGCAACTTACATACATAATAATACAAAATGTAAAATTACTTATATACTTTTTATATACGACAATTTCACTATAAAATTACAGGAGGTACTTATTTGAAATCCTTTTAAAAACAATCTAGAAAAGTAAAGCAAAATAAATTTATTAAGCATTAATAAAATTTAATCATTTCATTTATTCACAAATTATAAAACGGATAACAAATTCTATTAAATCGGATTATTAAAATTTTAAGCACTTTTTGGAAGACTTTTCGTTCAAAAAATATAAAAATTAAAAAAGCTATAGTAGAAAAAAATACAACAATCCTTTTAATACAAATATCAAACAAAATCGTGAAACGTTTATTGATCCCTTGGGAAATATAAGAAACCTCAGCAATAGTATAGTAAAAAAAGGCTCTGAAACTAACGAGATAATAACCTCAGCAAATTCATGATAATCCCAATCGTTTACCGGAGACAAACTTAGTATTGGCGGCAGCTACTATACAAGTATGCCCAAACTTATAATATCAGTGACCGAAATATCAATATTTCCATTTTTGCTAGATCTTCAGTTTTTCACTTCAAGGGATAATTCTCCTATTTGATTTTATTATTATTAATATTATAACATATAGTAATAACAGTAAAAGGGAAAAGCTAATATTAACTTTCACTTTGAACCTCTGTATATTTTCTTAACAAAAAAAATTTCATTCATTTTATATTTTCTTATTTCACCCAGAGGCGAAACATTTGCTGGAGGAGAAGCTGGAATGGCGGTACCCGAAACTGTTTGTACCCCAAAAGCAGTTGGCATTAGTGTTGATATCAATGTTTATGAACCTCATCTACTAGCTGGAACTATGGCTCATATGATTGGTCATAATATTGGTATGGGTCATGATGATGGAAGTAAGTATAATATATTTTGCTGTTGTTTTTTTTTAATTGAAATAATTAAAAATCGAAATGTTTCATTTTGTAAACATTAATAAATCGGAAACTTCTATTTATTAAAATTAATATGATTTTCAATTCAAGTCTATTCAAATATATTAAGGTCTTACTTAGGTGTGTTTCTTTGAGAAAAATTAGGATGGTTACCATACATTTTATACTCACTTGTTAATTATCGCTGTTAATTTTTAACATAATTATTTAGTACAATATTGAACATATAGATAACACAAATAGACATTTTTATATGTTTTATTGTACTATGTATTTGAAATTAGCAGAAAATTGATTTGAATTTTGAATCTTACAAGATTTTGGTAATATTTTTTATTTTATTTTTATTGTTTTCAGATTTATTTGCGTTAAAGCAATACTTCAAATGGCCATGCTTAATTTTACTATTTGTTTAAACGTCAAAAGACAAAACTGAAGTTCGTTGCAGGTTCTTGCAAATTTCAGTAGTGTCAATATCAGAAATAAAAATATATACTAAAGTGTAAAAATTATACAAAATCGTTTTTTTGAGAAAGTTAAATAATAGTCGTTAAAACTTTTCAAAAAATCAATAGAGTACAAACATTTATTTTTGTATTTTTAGCTAGAAATAATATATTAGAAAATGGGTCTTATTTTTTTTTAAAACTTTTATTAAAATATAACAAAAAAATAAAAAACTTTGATTCCAAATCTCCTATTTAAAAATAAACAAAACAAAGTATTAATCCAAAAGTAAAAATTAGCCTCAAACATATAATGGAACACGTCATTAAAGTCGCGGGATTGTTAAGTTGAATTACAGTTAGTTTGACTGATCTCAATGAAATATTCAGGACTTTACTTTTTTATAACTTTAGCATTATTTGTTGGATTCTGGAGTGAGCGGTTACCACAAAGCTGCACTATGGCGCTAAAAAGTTTTCAAACCACGGTTGACTGAAGAGAATTAATAGTTCGTTATTCGAAAAGTGGTAAAACAACTCGGGAAAGTATTAAACATAATAAAACGATACGAAAACACCACCGACTATCAAAATAAGGCCAAGCTTAGTAAAGGAAAATGTTCACGGACGCAGACGAACGATTGATAATTCAGCAACCCAGGCAGAATCCCCACCTTAGTGCACCGAAACTTGTAGAAGAAGTAGAAAAATAGAAAATAGTTAATCCCGAAACTGTGAGAATTATTCTAAGGAAGCACCAGTACAATGCCAGGGCAGTCAGGAGAAAGCTCTTTATCATCAAAGTGAATTCAAAAGAAGGGTTGATTTTGGTGAGAAATATAGCGACAAGGACTTATCGTTCTGAGAACGAGCCATGTTCACAGATGACAGCAAATGTAATGATTTCAGATCAGATGGACGTTCCTATGTGTGTAGAAAGAGAAATGAGGAGCTTAAGGAAAAAAACTTAAACCCAAGCGTTAAACACAGTGGAGGTTCAGATATGGTTTCGGGTGCTATGCCTGCAACGGGTCCTGGAAATCTCTTCATAATAGATGGCATAATGAATAAGATGCAGTATATAGAAATTTTGAAATCCAATGTGAAACGAGAGTGCCGCAAAATTGGGAATAAACAATAATTTTCTTTTTTACCAAGTCAAGGATCCGAAACACAAGGCCTATAAATTCAGAAATTGGCTTTTATATAATTGCCAGCATGTTTTGGAGACACCACCCAGTCTCGGGATCTAAATGCTATTGGGCACTTATGGAGGCATTTGGAAGAAAAATTAAAAAGCTTTCTATCTCTAACAAAAATCAACTTAAAGTAATTTCAAAGACGAATGGGATAAAATTGAACCTTCCGTCTGCAGCATGCTGATCGAGTCTATGCCAAGTCGTAAAAGAGAAAAATACATATAAATTTATTAAAAAATCTTATTATTATTATTAAGTTAAAAAAAAGTTAATTTATGATTATGTTCCATTATACATATCTTTGAGGCTAATTTTTACTTTTACATTGATATTTTGTTTTATTTTTTTTAAATTGCAGATTTTGAATTTAATTTTTATTTTTTTTATTATATATTAATAAAAGTTTAAAAGAAAAATAAGACCGATTTTCTAATACATTATTTCTGGCTAAAAATACTTTGAATATTATTAATTTAAGCTTGTTCCATTATTACTTTGAGACATTGTATATATTTTTCGATTTTAAATTATTATAGAAAAATATTGGAATACACACTTTTTTCCTATTTCCCTATTAATTTATATTTAACACACACTCAAAAATTGGGGATTCCTAGTACACCAGCATGTCTTTCAATGGAGTTCATCCGTTTTCGAGATGTATTTACTAGAGTTTTATTTATTATCCATTGAAATCATTGGCTGAAACAATAATTTTGATGTTTTATTAAATTTTTCGAAAATTTTAAAAAAGTTCTTTTAAACAACTTAAAAAAAAGCTAATAATATAAAAAAACAAAAATATAATTGAAATACAAAATTCATAGGGAACAATTTTCCCGCGAATCAAAAAAAAAATATATATACAAGCTTCAAGGACAATTGCAAAACAGCGAAGGAATTGTGAGATCGAAGAAGTCTTTTTCAAAGTGATTAAATTAATTCAGATTAGCTACAATATTAGTATTAGAAACCGTTAGTTGAACGTATTACCCGAATGAAAGAATTTAATCAAATTCTACAACACTGCAACGAGTGCAAAATATTTATTATACAATATAAAAACTTTCTTTTTGATTATTTTGCTCTGAAAAACCAATAAAACGTATTCTTTCTTGCAATAAAAACCAAAATATGCATTTTAAATCGAGTGTTTCCTGTTTGCATACATTTTATTGATCTATCTTCTGCATTTTTTTATTCTTAATGTATTTCAATAAATTGCTTTCATTTTTCAGGAATCCATGTTCTCGTGAAATGTACAATATATTTTTATTTATTTACTTATTTGTTTATTTTATTTGTGTACTAGGAGAAGAATGCTTTTGCCGGGACTGGCATGGATGCATAATGGCACAATCCATAGTTGGATTAGAGAATGTTCAACCATACAAATTTTCCGAATGCAGCAAAAAAGACTATATTGATGCCCTTCGTACTGGCCATGGTCTTTGTTTACTCAACAAACCGAATGAGGTTAGTATTTGGTAGAGTAAATTGTTACAAGTTTATTTGATTTTAAAAAATTTTAGTGAACAAATTTTACAAAAGTTTTTTATCAAAGATATTGATAAAAAAAGACAAAAATAAATCTAAATAAAATGCCTACATAGATTTATGAATTCAATTTACTTACGTTTTGTTTTAATATATTTTGTAATATTCTGGACAAACAAATATGTAATAAATTCCCATTATCCAAAATTATGTTCATTTTATAATACTAACGGCTATGCAAGAAAGCATGGTTTTAATTTTGTAGGTTTCTGGTTTGATTGATAGTAGACGCTTAAAGCTTGACAGCTGTCATAATACACATCGCAATTATTCATCATAAAACGGTACACAAATGTGTAAAACGTGTGAAAACTTTTTTCGGAAACAGTACTCAAATTAGATTCAATTTTTGTCGTCATAATGCGTTACATCCAACCGTACTTCACACATTAATCGACAACTAGATTTTGGACGTAAAAACACCACCACGTCACGTTATGGCAAACATTGGGGCAGTGACTGAAAGTGCTGTGAAGGATGAGAAATCTCATTTCGTCACAGTTCACACTAATTTGTTCAGTATAACGAGCCTCATGAAAGCTCCCTGCCATGCTTACAAGTTTCTATTGGCCCAAGAACTAAAGCCAAAAAAATGAAATTGTGCATTCTTATTGGATCACCCCTTTATTGTACGTACCTACAACCGTCGAAATAATTATAGGTTCATATAAAATAAATTCCTTTTTTCAACAAGAATTCGATGCAAAAATTCCTTTCGTTTCTGTCTTCGAAACAGCAATGGTTCTTTCTGTCAATTAATGTTGTACTCAGTTTCCTTGCTTTTGAATCATTTCCATTACATGTAGACGTTCACTACTAGTAGATATATCAACATTTAATATTCTTTTTCAAGAGTTTGACTTGGATCTTCATTCAGTATTGCTTCCAACTCTTGATCGTAAATTTTTTTTTGACTGCCCTAGTAACCAGTCCTTTTCATCCCTTTATATAATGTTGTTTAATCATGATACGGTATTTTCATAGAACTCCTTCAAAACGGAATTTTTAACTTGATATCCTATTTTACTTAATTTTATATCCTGCGTTATTCTTTTCGTTTTTCGTAATATCCTTGATTCGAAATTACTCGAAATAGTAATCGGATCCAATTGATTTTCGAACACAATTGTTCTTTCATTGAAAAGTATCCTGTACCAAATTTTATTGAAATCGAACTGTAAATAACGTTACTATACCCTGCAATTTAAAAACACCATGATTCCAGTAACTTATTTCAAAAAGCATACAATAAAGAGAGTTCCCACGTCACTAAATATTTATGAACACTTGATAGAACTTCGCATTAAATTTGTTGCCGTTTTAACTTCATGCAAAAAGTATTAATCTATTAGAAAACTATGACTTTTAATTCTCATACCCAATATAAAGTTTTGAAAAAATAACTAGTGCCTTCGCCCCCTGCGGTACTTCGCACCACCAACGCCCATCGAAACAAGTAATAAAACTTTCATCTAATTATTTTTTTTATATTGTAGGCTCATGACCACATCGAAGTAGTTTCTGACTTGATATAAATAAAAAGTAGTACATAGATTAATAGAAATTGCAAATTAAATAGAAACTAATTCAATGTATGAATCTAAAGAAATCGTTGATTTACGCTGCTAAATCTTCTTTTGATTTGTTTTAGCTGAACATCTGGAGAAATTCTCATACTTACCATTCTTATTCAACAAGAAATAAAACTCAAAATGGAAATAGAAAAAAAATTGTATTTTGAAACAAAACTTTGTTTTTCTCTAAAGAGTCTCCCTTTATACTAGGAAATATATTTCATTGAATTTATTAATTTCATTTAAAGAAAACACGTATATACATATAAATAAATTTACATTCAGGTTGAAATGCATCGAAATTGTGGAAATAAAATCGTCGAAGAAGATGAAGAGTGTGATTGTGGTACATTTGAAGAATGCGCCAAAGATCCATGCTGCGATGGTATAACATGCAAATTGAAAACAGAAGCAGAATGTGCTACTGGAATGTGCTGTGAAAACTGTAGGGTGTGTGACTTTATCAAAATTTTAAATATTCCAATCGATAGTCATAATATATAATTTTTATTAATTTCATTTTCTTCTGTAGCTACGTCAGAGAGGTGTCATATGCAGAGATGCAGGAACTGAATGTGATCTGCCAGAATATTGTGATGGTGAAAATGGTTATTGTCCACCCGATATTTATAAAAAAAATGGTTCACCATGTGGCACATCGAAAGCTGGGATTTCTGGTAATATTCAATAAGATTAACATTAAAATATAAAATTAAGTTGTAGATATAATTCTTATTCGTAATGTGTGTGTAAATAGTAATTAATACAAATTGATAAAAGTGCTGACATAAACTAACATACGTAGATGGCCAACGTATGAAGATAGACTCATTTTTGTGTTTTCAAAACTTTGCTATAATATGCCGACATAAATATTTTTGTGTTGGTATAATATGCGCCCTCTGATTTCAGCGACATCTTACGGGTTTGCACACCTATTGTAGTTAAAAAATTCATAATAAAACCGAAAATATAATAGGCAGAGCAAAACCATTGAGTAAATAGTAATTAAAGTGAAAAAGTAGAATTATATTTTTTAAAGATTTTTGTCATTTCTAAGTGAAAAATACTACGAAAACATTATTCAGCAGTTTTTTGTGGTTAGATTTCTTAAATATATTTTTTTTGTTTTCATGAAATTTCGAATGGTGTGTACGTGTAGAATATTTTTAGATTATTATTAAGACGATTTTGAGCTGGTTGGTAATTGCATCTACAACATGTTTTTGTCAAAACGATTCGTTAAGTCGGTTACGAGGAAAAATGAATGCCGAGAATTTGTATGTCCTTTTATACACCTTGTCTCGTGAATTTTCAGATCTCATATTTTAGGCCTTTGTGCGCGCTATTAACTTAGATAAAAATTTCAGCGCAATAGCTGCAGGGCAGATTTGACATGGAAACCGGTCTACCGCTATCGAAACATTCCACGATTTTCTACTAAAAGAATAATCGGGAAACGATGTGATGAACAGTAACAAACAAACTGACAAGATGTTTATAGACGTTTCTAGAAGTACTGCCAGCACTATAAAAAGCCGTCCGAAAATTCTGCCGAGACAGTTTCAATCAAATATTTGAAAAGTCAATAATAAACCTAGTACAGGACAGTAACTTTTTAAGCCGTTTCTTCTAAAACTAGAAATTGTTTAATAATAATTAGAAATAGTCCTTTTCCATTGGAAATAAATTTTCTATGAATTAATTATTGATAGTCAAATAGTCAATAGTAATTGATATCGCAGAAATATTGTAAATAAAGTTCATACACCTAATTCACATAAATAAAAAGTGTTATTATTTTAATATTTGAATCGGGATAACACGAAACAACATGTTTTCAAATTTTAATAAGAATTTATTTTAAAAAAACTATAGATGTACAAAACATAAAACCAAAACTCTATTTCCAACAATTGCAAGCGGACGCAACATCAAATACAGAAGTAAACGCATCTAAGGACATGTTCAAAAAGTTTTTTTTCATTTCGTCTATTTGGGAAATTCTTTTTTTTTTACTTTTTGGAACTAAGTTTTTTATTATACAGTCTTAGAATATAACAGAAAATAATGAATGACGTGTTTCATCAGTAAAAAATTTTCTATTTGCACTTTTAAACTAATTTCGCAGCTTAGGTAATAAAACCAAAAACAGAATAAATGGATAAAAAAAAAAGTTTGCTCATTCCAGAAACATATTCTAATCGAGTTACTTTTATAAAAGATATGTATTAGACAACAGTATCTAGATACACTTATCGTCTATGCAAACATTCATTCAAGTTGTAAGGTTTTCGTATCTACAAATGAAATCCTTTTTCACTTGCCTATTTTTTCTACCCAATTTAGTTTGTCTTTTCTTTCAAACTTACTTTCCATTGAAATATTCAAACATGAGAAAATTGTTCACGAACAATCGAGATACGAAAATTATTTCAGGATTTTTTCCATTTTTATTTTTTATTATCCTTAAAAAGAAAGTTTAATAAAAACGTTAGCACAGTTCTCAAAGCTCTCAAAGTTTTCAATTTTTTCCCTTTTGTTATAATTTTGTTGCCGTTTATCGTGCTTCAACTTTAAGAATGACCAAAGATCCTATAGTCATATGTATACGATTTTTCATTCAATACTGTATGACCTATCTTCATATGTATACGATTTTTGGTTTAACTCTTTATATACCCATCATGGAAGAAATGTGGAATATTTGAGATACATATATTTCATACTTGTATTTAAAACGAGCAACACTTCCAGAATTGTCATGAATGTTAAACAAACCAAAATGTGAAATGATTGTTATCAATTTAAAATTACACTAATGACATTGATTTTATTAAAATATAAATGAAAATATTAACTAGGCTTCAACTGAACAGAAAATTTTCATTACAGGTTATTGCTTTCAGGGTGATTGCCCAACATTATCATTGCAATGTGAAGATATTTGGGGTTATGGTGGTACAGCAGCCGACAGACAATGCTATGAACAATTTAATTCAAAAGGATCACTAAACGGTCATTGCGGTCGTGATATAAATGGGCACTATATTAAATGTGAACCCGAGTAAGATATTAAAATTTATTAAGTGTAGAAAATAAATGTATTGTGTATTAAATTAAATTTGAACGCACGATATATACATAAATACACAATATGTCTTTTTTTGTCTTATAAATTTTCATAGAAATGTACAATGCGGTTCATTACAATGTAAGGAAGGTGAAAAACAACCAGTTGGCGATGAAATTGATCAGCTTTATTCCAGGACAATAATTTCAATTAAAGGAATTGAATATGAATGCAAGTAAGCAATGAAATATGTGAATATGTAGATGAAAAGCGGAAAATGTATACATATTTTTCATTCTTATTTTAGGGCTACAAGTGGCCAAACTGGGCAAAGTGAATATCCAGAACATGGTTTAGTTAAAGATGGTACACCATGTGGAAATGATTTAATATGTGTAAATCAAACTTGTGTTAGTTTATTCCCATACATTGATCAAACTAAATGCCCTGGGAATAAAGATCAAGAATGTCATGGTCAAGGCGTAAGTAGTCAAGTAGTATAAAGTAGTTCAAATACGTAGTAGAACAAAGTTTCTAGTAATCTTTATTCAACTTCTCTAATTTTAAAAATGTGTATCAAAAGCAGACACAATACCAAATTTCTTATACACAACTCAATATTTTAAAAACAAAGTTTTGTATCGCATTTTATGATTTGTCCTTAATTTATAATTAATATTTGGCACAACTTATTTTTAATTTTTTAATTGGCTTTTACTTAGTCAGACCTTAATAATACCTTCCCATTTCCACACTTCAAGTACTTAAATATGTCGCAAAATAACCGGCAAATTAAACAAAAAGTTTTACAGGAATAGTAAGTTTGTAATTTACTCGATTTCTCAAATTTTTAATTACAAAAAAATAAAAAAATACCTAAGCATGTTGCAGTTTTTAATTTTTTAATATAAAACACGAATTTTGATTTAATTTACATTTCTACGTTTAACGATAACTTACTATAGAAAATAACCAAACCATATACAAAATTCGTCTAACATAAAAACAGCGTAATTTACTACTGACTACGTTTAAAAATTAGCTACCTTTTAAGCAATTACTACTTAAACCATACAAATGCAAAGTATATAATAAAGTACAAGGATAAATGAACACTATATATCCCGAATTCAAATGGGCTGTCAATGCATTATTGCCATCTTATCAAGCCAATATGTAGATGATGGTGGCGTTCTAAATCCCAGTGCGTGAAAAAGTAAAATAACGGTTAAACGAAAAAATTAGAAGAGAGAAACATATTTCTAATTTCAATGAAAAGTGGAACAAGGGGTAGTCTCCATATCCGCAGCATAAACCAAAGGCGGGAGAAGTCCCCAACCAAATTGGACATCAGCAGTTTTTATTCAAAACAGAATGGAGAGGAGCACCCCCTTGAAGCAAAATCAAACGTCGGGTTTCTTAATCTATGAATTTTTCTTACTTTGGTTTGTTAACCAGGGTAATATTCTGCCGTATAGTAATAGTTTCATCAAGTTCTAGAAGTTGGTAATAGATTCTTCTTTCCATATTCTGCGAAACACAGAGCATTATTTTATGACCACGAATTATTCGTTTTGCAGCGGATGCTGATTGTTGTTCGGGATCAAACCACGCTTTTTTACTTTCCCGACAAAGCGAATGTTTTAAGGGTAAAATATTATAACACATTCGTGCAAAGAACTAACTTTTTTATAAGGGGTAGAATGGTGAAAATAAGTCCAAAATCCATTTCATCAAACATAATTAGCTCCATGTTCGTTCTTTCGTCCGTCGGCTTCTTTAAATCATTAATAAAATCTAAACAGTTAGTCGGATTTTCATGAAACCTTCACAGTTTGCGTGTTGCACCGAATGCTAGAGGATTTTTTTTTTATATATATGCCGATACTATTTTGTAACCATTTTTTACTCAAAAAGCGATAAAATTTTATAACTGCCGTGTAGAACAAACCGCTGGGCGGATTTCGACAAATTTATACAGTTTATGTTAAAAAAAAGAATGAATAGAAAGTTCCATTACTTGTCTCGATTAGAGTTGGTGACGAAGCCCCTATTTAAAAAATCTTATTTATGCCATGAAATAATAGATTTTTGTTCGAAATCTGATTTTAAAATTGCAAAAAATTCCCATCAACTATTTTTATTATAGAAAATATGGCGAAATTTTAGTTTTCCACCTAAAAGTAAATTTTTCCAAAAATTTCGACTTTTGACGTATATTAAGGCATTTTTCCCATTATGTCTATTTAATTCGTACTTTGGTTTCCACAACCATGGGCGAAATCTCGATACACACAGAAAAATCTTTACTTATTTTAATTTTTAAATTACAAGAGGAAAACAAAATCTATTTTATATTTCCAGATATTTTTCAAACTTAAATTATTATTTTAGAAATAATATTTTTTTTTTTTCAAATTTTTTGTTGGCCCAAGTTGCATCAAAATGTTGAGTTCACTCCTTTTTCTATCGCAAAACTTTAAACCCATTCCATAGGAATTTCATGTCTAATTCTATGAATAACAAAGTACAAAATACAATATTGTACATATATAGGTAGCAGTACACTTCAGATTGGGCCGCGTGTTGAACATCGTTAGACCAGTAACATTTTCAACAACAGGCAGTAAGGTTTTCCCTGAACTGATACTATATCTATAGACTATACTATATAAAAAAACAAAAAATTATTCATTGAAAACAAAAAAGAAAAACAAACTAAACATGAATTGTACATGAGATGAAGCAAATATTCATCAACGGCTAAATTTTAACATAGTCAGCTTGATAATTTGGTATATGATAAATGATTTCCTCTTTATTTATGCTTAAGATCAAAGTATGAATATAAAACTTGATATTCCAAATACGAAGAAAAAAATAATTTCCGTTTTAATATTGTAAAACAGCGATGCAAAAAATTGTTATACTAAATTAACTTCATGCCAAAACTTGAATCTGCAAAAGAAAAATATAGGAGGAGTGATAAATTGGGTAATATCTTCCATGTAATATGAATTGTAGTCACTTTATTTGAAATGTCATTTAATTCGGAATATAATTTTTTTCGTATTTTTCCACTTTATATGTTGGAAATAGTATGATGTTGACGGGTGGTACATTCTAACACGGTAATGGTAGATGCATGTAGACAAGTAATTTTACAGATTATCTTTTTATTTTCAGTACTGGCGAAAAGGCATACACCGCTCGTTTTTTTTAGTCCGGAACAGGAGGAAATTATTTTAAAATTTCACAGCCTGATATTTTATAAGCCCGCATCTCATTTTTATATTATCCTTTGCCTAAAATTTCATTGTATATTTCTACATATATTGTTATTTACCTCACCATAAACGTTTTTCTATATTCTTGTTGCCTCAAAAAAAAAAATAATGAAATATGAAATATACACTATATATGTACATATGTGGGAAATGGAAACAACTAAGGCTGACACAGTATACGACAGAAAGCTTTCAACATTTTTTATTGTTCGGATAAGGCTGGTTCCATATTCCTTTTTTTCACGATTATGTTTTTTCTTCAGTGTTTTGTACGAATAAATAAAAAAACATCCTCGCAAAGAACAAATGTCGCAATAAAATATTTAATTTTGCTCATCTACACAAACGAAGTACGAATAGTTCAGAATATGGCAAAAAGGAAGCATTTATACCACATAAACTTGTACAAAACGTTGATATGTTTTATTTAATATTTTACTGTGTATAAAAAAAAATTTTTTTTTGCTTAGAATTGGCATCATCAAGTTTTCTTATTTGTCCGGAACTCAAAATAATATATTTTTATATATGTATGTACAATATATATAAAAACATCAACTGTTTTTCTTAATATCAAATTTAAGCCATTCTCATATAATGTGCTGATTGTACAAATTAAAGAGGCTCTTCACGTTCACCCAAAATGTCACATAGCATTGCTTTATACATATATATATATACGGCGTTTTTTTATAAGAATTACTTTATTGAATTGTTAAATTAAACAAACATTTTCGATGAAAGTCCTGTATTTCTTTATTGCAATATGTTGTAGAAACTCTACAATTTGTGAATCGAAAACAAGATCTAGTTAATATCCACCACAACAACGTTTGCATCCAACGAATCTTTTGACATTTTGGATCATATCTCTACATAATTGTTGCTCTATCTCACGAATTAGGCGTTCCATATTGGCTTTGACTTCTGAAATTGTTCTTGGATTATTCTTATAAACCTCATCTTTCAGATACCCCCCAAAACAAAGTCCAACGGAGTTAAATCGCAAGATCTTTGTAGCCAATTGACATCTGACAACTGTTATCATAAGCAAATACAATGCTATTGAAAAAAAATTCTTATTGAAAAACCCTTTTTACAATAATATATATGTATACGTATACTAGCCCAGTCAATAGAGCGTAAAAAATGGCTCCAGCTTGCAAAAGGTATAGGAAACTTTATATTTGGTACGATTGTTCAACTAGGTAAGTTATTTAAAATTCCAAGTTTTCGACCTTGGAGGGGTGCCGCTCGCACCCCTATACTGGCTTAAAGGGATGGAAAATCGCCTTTTCGCGATTATCTCATTACCTGTACGAGATACGTTGATTGAGGTCCATACGAAAAATATAGAGCGTACGATTCTCCATATTTTTTACTTAAAACTAAAGATTATAGTTTTGAAGCTACAGCCCGTGGAAAGTGAGCACTTTCATCAATTTCTTGGAAAATTTTATTTCTGAACGAAATTTCCCACAGTTTATTAATTTTTTACCCTTATATTTTAACCCTTCGCACACCACCATAGAGGTAGAGTAATAGGGCGCATTTTCTCACCGCGGTATCCCCAGTAAGCATAATCCACGAATCATTCATCATCTTGTTGAAGATAATTACTGATTTAACTACTTCAAGCTTCTGTATCCATTGAAGTTCAGGAACAGCTAATGTTGAAGAATTTTGCTCGTCAGAGATTGTGGACTCTCCATTAGAATTTTTCTCTTGCTCTTCAGGATCATAACCATAATCATCTGGCATTTGTATGTTAAAGTCAAAAATTCATTGATTTCAGGTGGTTCACCCCCGCAATCGGGTATTATTTCCGGAATATTATTACACTAAATTCTTGTGCAAGTGGCACATATAATTGAACATTTTAAGCCTGCCTTTCTACAACATGTCCAACATCGTTTTTTACACTTACATGAAATAACTTTTAATAGAACTTCGGGTGCAGGATCGTTCATCATAAGTATTGGAGTAAGGCCAAATTTACTACTTGTCATCCCCAATCAGCCGCATTCTTATATTTGTTGTACGATAATTGAACTTGATGGTAGATCCGTAAAGAATAATATCGTGCAGCATCGCTTTCAGGAGGGAAAGAGATCTATGTAAATTTATTTATTGTTAAGGATTTAATAAAATTTAATAAATTTTCAGAGCCCAATTTAGGGCGAGTTTTCGAAAGTATTTCAAATCAAAACATTTTCCATTTTTGGTGCATGTAATAACTCGAACGAACGCAAATAATCAAGATTCGGTTTCAAATTCTATTTTGAAAAAATTTGGTTTTTTTTTATTTCTTTGTGAAAAATTATTTGAAAAAAAAAATCAAATTTTATTTTGAAAAAATTTGTTTTTTTTTATTTCTTTGTGAAAAATTATTTGAAAAAAAAAAAAAATTTTTTAAAAAAATATCTCGAAAACAATATTGAACACATCTCAATCTTACACCAGTCGCAAGTTAACTATCGTTTGGGGTAGATGTGTCGATTTTAAAGGGAGTTTTTTTTAAGTGAGTTTTTTTATGAGTGGTTTTTGAGTAATTTTTCTTTATTCGAAATAATTTTTTTGAGTGAGTTTTTATGAGTTTTTTTTTTTTTAAACAAAGAATTCTGGAGTGGAATTGTTAATGCATTGCGATTGCTAGGCTATCGATCGGGTATAAAGAATTAAAAATGGTTGAAAATATTGAAAAATATTTAATTTGTTTTCCGCCTACAGAAAATAAATAAAGATTTCCTTTTAGGTAAGTAACTGCTTCTGAAATTGGTATTACATTTCTTGGTACAGATTTTAATAGAGTAATGATATTTCTGTTCAAACTAAACTGCAATTATGGCAGCAACTTCTCAGAGGGTATATTAGTTTTGTCACTGCATTTCTGATTCATATAAATAATCATCGGAGAATGACCCCAAAAGGTGAATCTTAATCTCCAAAGTTTTTTCAATCCTGGGAGTCGAGATGTTTTTCATTTCCTTTTTTATTAGCCTTTTCTAGATGAACTGAGTAAATATGGCGTATTACCCCACTTCTTGAAGATCTTTTGTATCCAATAGTTGCAGAATAGTATTTGCCAAACGCTTTTTTACAGGTTTCATTCCTTTTGAAATGATTCCACACTACCGGCGAAATTTTCTTTTGACCTAGCCTTTGAAATCAATTTGTTATGTTACAAAACAATTCAAATGTAATCAAGTAGTTATGCTATTATCCGGGTAATCGAGTAATCGAAAAATCAATAAAATTTCCGAATACCCGGGTATTAGATAGTCGAGAGTAGAAACACTAGTCGCAATCACACCCACTGAATGGAGACATATCGTATATTTTCAGTTGGCCTCTCCAAAATATGCATTCCAATTCTTATGAAAGTTCGCTCTCTATTGGCTGAATTAGAGACGCGTTTCTATTCTACATTATTTGTTTTAGCTACCCAGAGGTCTCGGGTCTGGTAAATGTCTCTAAAGCTTTATGAGGAGGAATAGAAACATTTTATTATTCACACTCTCTGTTTTCAATTTCAATAAATGACTAAATTGTGAAATGAATGATTTGGTTTGGATTTGATCAATATGTTATATCTTTGAAATACAGCGTCAATTACTGTTTTCGATCTTGTTGTCGAATCAATGCGACTACTGCACTTTTTTAAATTGAATATGGTGTTGAGGAACTCAATCAAAGGGAGCGCTGTATCCAATGCAAAATTAACATTAAAATCACCACTTAAAATCATCGGAATTTTATCGTAATCTTTTTAAGAATACGCGAAATTTTTGGTGTGTATTTTAGCAAATTCTTGTGGATGAATTCAATAATTGTATTTATCGATTGCTTGGGAGAAATGTAAATTGCCACAATTATAACTGATTTATTATGGTACAATCTGTTTTTACAAGCTGATATTTCTCCCACTTTAGAAAGCTGAACAGACAATGATTGTAGTTGTTGTGCATTGAGATCTATTTGTGAAGTAACAACACGGGCTCCGTCATTTATATTATTATGGTATATTGCAACTCCGCCTGCCCTCGTATATTTTCTTTAATATTGAACAACAATATTAAAATTTGAAATGTCTACAATAATTTCACTATTCATCCCGAATTAGAAAAGTTGACGACCATGCTATTCTGTCTAAGTTCTCACTTTCTACGCGCTGTAGCTTCAAAACTATAATCTTTAGAAAAAAATGTTTTAAGTAAAAAATGTGGAGAATCGTACGCTCTATATTTTTTGTATGGACCTCAATCAACGTATCTCGTACAGGTAACGAGATAATCGCGAAAAAGCGATTTTCCACCTCTTTAAACCAATATGGGGATGCGAGCGGCACCCCCCCAAGGTTGAAAACTTGGAATTTTAAATCACTTACCTAGTTGAACAATCGTACCAAATATAAAGTTTCCTATACCTTTTGCAAGGTAAAAGTACCCATTGACTGGGCTATACATATATCCTTTTCCTTTTTATTATCCTTTTAGTTACAAATAATTTAGTTCTTTAATCCTGAAAGGTACAAGAAAGTAACTGGAATTTCAAACAGTCATTTTACCATAATTATTTTAAATTATTATTTTATTAATTATTTATTTATTTAAATTTATTCATTGCACTTTAAGATATTCTAATGCAATGTTCCCCAACCCGTGTGTCGCGAGACGATAATAACTGAGCCGCGAATTTTTCGAGCTACTGATGATTTCAACCACATATTTATGCGAGCTAAGGTTTTTAGCTTTAGTATTAATTAAAAATGATAAGAGATCATGCCTGAAAGGTCTTAACCAAATATAAAACACTTGTGTTCATTGAAGCAAGCACAAATATCACATTAGTTATAATCCAAAATTTTGTCGTGATTTTGTAAAAATTACATAAATGAAATTAAATATCTTCATAATTATTCTAATATCGTATTTATCAACAATTTTATGTGTATGATGTTCGATTGGCTTGTAGTGTGCCAAAGAATTTTGGAAGTAAATTTGGTGTGTCGTAGGAAAGGAAAAGTTGTGGAACACTGTATCTAATCAATAAAATAATAACAAATAAAACATACTATAATGCAAAACCACGATGGGAACTTCTATGCATATCGATCAAATAGTTTCATAAACAATAATGTATTTTATTTTGTATGGAAATTCAGAGCTTGTGCAAATATCCAAAATCATATTATGTTCAAGTTAACCTTTTTTTGAAATTTCCTTAATTGCTCTTTTCTGTTAAAAATTGTATTGATCACAAAATTGAGAATAAATTACTCGTAAGTTAATGAAGTTTTTTGTGACATCCTATTTCATTCTTTGCGTTCGTTTGGTTCTTTTTAATACTGTCGAATAATGAGCGCCATGGAGCTGCACGAAACCTGAGCTGGTTTTGATACGAGGTAGGAGTGAGGTATTCATTGCCATTATCGGAAAGTTCTATGGGTCAGAATAGAGTAAAGTTTGAATTCACTGTTATGGGGTATTTTGCTAATTTTTTATTCTTAGATACAATTAGGAAACTCCCCAAATTCCATTACAATCAGATGACGCATTCGCGACTTATCGTGAAAAAAATTCTGATATTATGGTATTTCAATTCGGTTCATGAACAGCATTATAGTACTCATTAGAAACTAAAAATCTGAACGTTTGTTCTGCAACTACAGACAGATTGACAGATATTATATACATATACAATATTTACATGTAATCGACTTAAAGCCTTCTAAAACGCGGAAATTTGCATTTTGAGATTACAGCAACTTATTTACTTTACAGTATTGAAGTTAGAACCAAATTGTATGGTATATTAATTAAAATATTTAGAAATATACTCGTATTTTAGTCAAAATAAAAATTCTTATATATTTATTTTGACTCAGCATTGGCTAACATTCTAAAGAAGATTTTACTATGCAAAATTGAGATATTTTCAAACGTCTCTTTATTGCAATTTAAAAACAGTTGTATATTATGCCTAAATCAAAATTTTAATGCTTTTTATTTGATTCTTTAATTCTCCGAAAAATATAAGATATTTTAATTGAAACTACGTACTTAACTGCAAATCTCATAATTTGAAAATATCTCAAAACTAGGACAGCCACATGTATGTGATGAAAGTGATATACAATAACGCTTTTTTAGGTATGATCCATTTTCACTATATCTTAGGTGTACATATTATTTAAAGACAACTGATATATGTATTTCTTACAAATACCTAATTTTTTACTTATAATATTGCGAAATATCGGTAAGATCGCGATTAATAACCATAATTCATTTTATGCCTGTCAAAATATTGACATCGAATCATTTCCAATAATTTTAAAATTTCTCATTGAATGATTTACGGTAAATAATCAAAAATCGATCCATCAACATACAATATTGATAAATTTCTTAAAAAGTATTCCTTTCAGCCAATATCCATAAATGGATATGTAATTTAGAATAGGATCAAAATATTTTCTATATGGGTTTGATAATTGCATGAAAGAAAAGAAAATCAAATACAAAGATTTATAAAAGTCAGGGGAATTGAAAAACCAATATACGAAAGCAAAATAAAATAGCGCATAACTTCGATTTTGGGCCTATAAATTTATCATTCCATACGATAGCTAACGATGAGCGATTCGAAATTTATGAATACTTACAATTATTTTACAACTTAGCAAATATTATCGGTTATTTATTCAAATTCCGTAATATTAATATCAATGTAAATTTTGTTTTTAGACATTTTAATATCCTTTGAGATATCTTAAATTTTTGCTTATAACCTTTTAAAGATGTATCTTATATTTATGGTAATACTATATTTATCCTTATGATTCTAGTGACTAAATTATCAAGCAAGTTGTTGAAATCTAAACATTTACACATGAAGAGTCGAAAGATCAAAAAGTAGAGGTTGGGTCCAAATTTGTAGTCACGTGTATGGAAACACGGAGTTAATAATTGAGTAAAGATATATACAATTCTAAAAACCTTTTATTTGGCATGATTAAATTGTATTAGATCTTATGGCAAGAGCTTTAAGCTGTGGGCATAAGATTTAATTTACGTTCTTATTCTCCAACCGCTTAGACTTTACATCGTTAGAGTTTTTTTTCATTCTTACGATATATGTAAAACCAAAAATGGGTATTGTCGTAGAAAAATTTACTTTCGTAAAATTCTTTAAGATTTTAAATTTAAAGAAAAATGTAATAAAGTAAAGCTCATACCATATATATGTTGCACAGGAGTTGTACTACAGAATCTACCTATATCTATATCAGAATAAGGGGATGTTAATTAATTTACTTATCTCAAATAAAGTCCTTACCCAACTAAAAGCTATATTTGCAAGCTGATTAAAAAATTTGAAGAGACTGGTAGTGTTTTGAATCGCAATGGAGTCCGCTATAGGCAAATGATAATTGACTTTTTGTGACCGGAATTGAAATATTTTGATTTGGAAGGTCTTGCATTATTATTTTTTGTTTTGCTATGTTCACATGGCATTCATATACTACAGAAGATTCTATTTCTTTCTTTTAGAAGGAATATAAAAAGTGTAAATAAATTTTTTTTATAATTTGAAAATTATGTATATTTAGATCGAATCGACGGTTAAAGCATGGCTAAAGCGTAACGATATAGCAAAAATTACAGCAGCATATTTTGTTGTTGCGTAGTAAAAATTGTACACAGCTTGACAATACCGACAAACCAGATATCCAAAGTCAATAGTAAAAAAAGAGGAAGAACTTTCTTTATCTCTTTTTCCGCCTCCAACACCCGTCGACTATTTTTTTGACAGTACATTTATATGAATTCATAATTCAAGTTATTCAAAAAAATTATTTTTCTCTATATTTTTTTAATAGCTGCTACTTATAACAAAATATAATTATTACCTTGAAATTTCCATTTGTATGTTGATTTCCGATTAAATTATCAGCGAAAAAGAAAAATCGAATAGATGCGTATATACAGTATGTATGCATATGAAATTTGGCACGTTCGTATATCAAAGTACATTCGTTTAATAACTACAAGCAAGTACAAATACAAGTTCATTCACAGAACAAAAAAAATTTTGTTTATGTCTTTCTTACTTTTTTTATTTACTTAAAAAATCACCATGAAATTATGAATAGAGTAAAAGCGGAGGGCCAGGACACACTTTATTTATCAAAACCATATTCCAATTTAAATAGCACAAAAAAAACATTTTTTTTTGTCCTTAAATTTTGTTTATTACATTTTCCACAGAAAAAAAGTTCACCCACCACAATCTCCCACCCACCGCGTAAAGAAAACGAGATTTTATATATCGTATTTTTATATGATGACAAAAATAGATTTTAATATTTCGATTTCATGTTTCACTTCCAATGAACTGCTCCAAAATAATGCCGTGTTCAAAATGGCAAATAATGTATTCATTATTTTGCTGTTATTTGTATTTCGCGCCTCGATAATTGTTTTGTTTTTCCTTTACTTTGGTAAAGAAATGGGAATGTGGCATAGGGAAAAGTACATGATTTCATGCTAAATTGTATTTATTATATAAGTATATATATTGTGTATATATGTATGTACAATTTTGTACAATATATCTTAGTATTTTCCTTTAATTTATTATATTTATAATTTTTTGATACACTAAAAAAAAATTATTTTTCCATTGAAGGTTTGCACAAACATGAATCGATGTTCTTGTGATGTGGGATGGGGTGGAATTGATTGCTCTGAAGTAATTGCTATGACAACAGCACTGCCAACACCATCTACTTCAACAGAAGGAAGTAAAATCAAAATGGAAAAAAAAGAAACACCTTACGGTAAGATTTGTCTTTTTAACAAATTTTTATTTTTAACAAAATTTAATTGTGCTATTTTTCTTTTATACAATTTATTAAAATTTCTTCATTTTCTTATGCTACATGTACACGTTAGAGTTAAATCGAACATAATTTTATTATATTTATAATAGTTACTCGAACTAAAGTTCTCTAGGTATATTCACTGTTAATCTTCAGTAGATTTCTTTAAGGCGACAATAAATATCTTCTTGCCGATGGACTCCAAATGAGGCGATTACACTTGAATTTTAAGCATTATTTAAAAGTGACATATCAGTAGATCGTGCTAACTTATCAT
Organism: Xylophagus ater; assembly: GCA_963422695.1. NCBI lineage: Eukaryota > Metazoa > Arthropoda > Insecta > Diptera > Xylophagidae > Xylophagus > Xylophagus ater. Next base: position 47,602,292 of record OY730484.1, read on the forward strand.
TTCGAAGCGACAATTTGTCTTAGGTTATGTATGAAAGTGATAATGGTTATGTATGTATGAAAATTACCGACGCGGCTTCTTCTAAGCGTTACGTCGTAGGAACTTCACATAATGAACCCAAATCCTTTTGGTATTATGTAATTTAGGTTCTGATATCTAAGAAATAGCATTAACTCAATTTTGCCAAAAATGTGAGTTACGATCGTTTACCACGGGAATAGATATTTTTAATGGAGTTTTTCAATCTGTATCCTGAAGTTCTCTTTATAATTACCTATTTGAAATATCCTGAACTTTTTTCTGGAACATTTTGTATGCTTGAAAAATTGAATGCTTCAAAAAATATTTCGAATGAACTACAACAGTTATAACTATTGTTTGCTAAGTTTTCTAAGTTTGCCAGCCCTCGCAAAATACTATGAAAGAATACTATGTAGTATATCACATGTGTGTCACAAAATACTACAATAGCTTTATACCATTTTAAGTGCATAAACAGGACTTTGAAAATAGCGAACAAATAATATCCAATTTTTACGTACTTTTTTTACTCTGCCATATTCGAATGCTTCATTTCATCTGTTCCTTATAGTGATTTTCTGAAGACGACTCTTGGCAATAATATTATTAATGACTTAAGACATGATTATTCTACCGATTTATAAAAAGGGTAATAGAGGCGACATTTGTAATTATAGACCAATTGCAAAATTCCTGTTTTTCCAAGCTATTTGAATGTCACTTTTGTTACAATATTATAATATACCAGTCAGCTGTCGTCACCACTCCACAAAATTCATCTCAATATCCGTTAAACGTAGATTTTCACATTTTGCGCTACGCAACCTTCCCTGGAATGACCCTTCCATGTTGCTTTCTTACAACGATAGACTAAAATTATTAGATTTGCATTCCTTAGAAAAGCGGCGGGATGTTGCTGGATGTCGTTTTCGTAATTCAAACATACTATATAATCACTGAGATTTGTGGAGCTATTTAAAACTAATTTTCACAGATCTGAATAGATAAACTCGAATTTATAAGTTTTTGACTTTTATCTAAGGAAGTACAAATTAAAATAATTTTTATACAACCATTAGTTTCCTTTTTTTTCAACTAACTTCAGAAATTACATCGTCAATTATATTTTAGTTTTGTTTTCGTTAGTGCTGGATTGGGTATTTTTTACTAACTTTATTTATATACTAATACCTTCCTTTTCCCTCCTTCCCCAACACTGATAATACCACTTTATACTATATTCAATGCTTCTTTTATTCGTTGTATTGCGAATGATAATGTGTAATGCTTGTTTTAAGCATACCATATCTCTGAAGTGTTCTAGATACCTACCATGTACATGTGGCACTACTATAACAAAGTTTTTATTCGAATCTATTTTTATTAGACCAACTAATATTTTTGGAAAATAAATTATACTATTTCACTCTATTTTAAAATTTTAATTTTTCTATTTCACTGCAATTATTCCTTTTTTCTCTTTAATGAAAAACAAAAGGAGTACCTTAAAAATTTTTTTTTATAAATTAAATATTTCATTTAATTATCTAATGAATTTCAAAATATATAGAAATGTTTAAAAGAATTTAATAAACTTAAATATATGACAATGGTAATCATTTTATAGAAAAATTATAACAAAAATAATGAAGTTTAGTATTTTATTTTCTTCTTTTAATTTCATATTTTTTATTTTCTATCAACAAAGCAGTGTTTAGTTACTTCTTCGTATTTTTTTAAATTTTTGTAGAACAAAAAAAATAGCAAAAAGTATATAAATGCAGATTAACGATAATAAAAAATGTTGATTGCAGTTTTTTCAGTCGTTAAGGAATTTTTAAATAAACTATCAATAATTCAATAAAAAACACATATTTTACACTTTTCCTCCCTCAAAATTTTGTTGAACTGTTTTACTTTACAATTGGATTTATTCAACCGAAATATTTATTTTAAAAACAACCAAAATCATTTTACAAAATATCAAAAACAAAAAGATATATTTTATTTTATACAAAATCAAAATTTTCATATTTCATAAAAAATCTGTGTTAAACGATAATATATAAAACTTTTGCTGTTCCATAATAATATTTTGGGACTTACAAGAAATACTTCGGTGCTCTATCAAAAAAAACTTAATACGGGTAATTTTATAAGGAAACTCACCCTGCTCTGCAGTATTGTTTTACACAAACCTATAGCCGGTTCCATGCGACATTTGCTGTACCAACCTTCGCATCTTTAAAATACATTGTTACAATAATAATACTTGGTCCATCATTCGTTTTAACTGATCTTCATAAACTTATGGACAGTTTACTGAAACACCTAACTGACGTAAGAAACCTTTATTGGGTGTAATCGTACCAAAAATTTATACGTAAAAAATTACATGTTCTACTAGCAAAGGGATGGCATCAGTCTTATAAGTTGGTGTATGTATAATAAACATTCCTAGTTTTGCGGAAATCCGCGCAGAAATTAAACCATGTCCGTAACATAACAACAGCTGATAAGATTCTTTTAATTATAATCAAAGGAAATTTATGATGACAAATTTGAAGAAAAATACTTAGGGTATGTATTATCTTTCGTGAAACCGTCGTATTCATCGTAAACTTCGTATTTCTCATACAAAATACGACATTTACGATAAATACGAGAGTTTTATGAAATGCAATTAATACCCTATACTCTACTATTTTATGTGGAGTTATGCTTTGTGCCTAAGCAGCACAATTTACGCATATATTTTACAGAACTACTAATATACTTTGCAACTATATATTGTACTACGATAAAACAAAAAGTCGCTAATTCTGTAGACATACTACATGCTTTAATCCATTCGAAAAATTTTAAATCTATATTAACAGTAGACACATTCTATTTTTCTGGATTAGAATTCATTCTCAATTATTTTTTGAAATTTCTCAAAACTGTCTATAACACTTTTTGTGGTTACAAAATTTTGGAAGCATAAAAAATTGTAGCCGCTAAATTCAAAATTGTTATTTTGTTCTAGTTCTTTTTCTTAGTTCTTGTTTTTGAAGGTTTAGATCGTGAAGGTGAATCGTGAGATAATGTACATTATTGCTGCTTATAACATATGTATTTAGTATAAGTCCTATAGCTAACAAATAGCTACTACACTTTACATGGATTATTGCATTTATTATTCTCATTTCCTCGAATATTCCTGGTTAGCACAGTTCTCTACACAGACAAGTCGACAAATTTACATATGTAGCTGAATAGTTGACTGCCCATAATAATCTTTAAGATAACCATATAGTTATTGTTGACAGTTAAGAAAATAATCCCAACACAATTTCTTACTATCATTTTAATGTACTGTCTTTTTTGCTAGTGGAATAAACGGTATAACAAATTTCAATAATTTAAGATAACCAAACGCGATTATAGTTATAAAATAGCTGCATTAAATACCATTGGCTATACAATCCGTCTTCCCAACGCATCTTGATCGTGGGTCAACTATGACTTTGAATTCGATATACTAAATAAAATTTAAAATAATTTATTACGAAAAAAATGCATACTTGATGTTATAATCTATAATGGTATTTCGAAAAAAGCTTAAAATACCAATTATATTGAACATTAAATTCTAAAATTATTGGTATTATCAGCATTTATAGCATTTATCGCAGTTCTTAGTTAATTTATTTATTCTTGGATTTATTTATTTTTGAGTTTTTATTACTATGACAGTATATGCAAATCTTTCGTAATATGTGTATATGTATGTCATCAGCTTAGAAGAAAAACATACTATACTAACAAGGATATATTACAATACATTACGAAATGGACCTCGATTTGTCAAATCTGCCTTGACTGGATGAAAGTTTCTCTAAAATAAGGATATTTATCGCTGTGTTTGTATTAATGAGTCTTAGTTTAAAACAATGTGTTTGCTAAATAAAATGATTGCTAAAATACAAAATTATCAATAATGTAAGTTATTAATTATGCCGTGGCATATGCGCTCAGTCATTCGTTAGTCAATTTATAGTTTTCGCTAAAACGCGGATGAGTCATTAATGTGCAACTTACTGTATGATTTGAAAATAAGTGTACATCATTAGATACAGGTATTTAATTAAGTCGCGTGCTGCGTCCCTTAATAGCATGCTTATAGCTAACTGGTATGATGATTTCTTTGTACTGGCTGAAAAAACATAGAAATTCCCCGATCATTTCGATATAAAATACTTGGACGTTTTTTGATTGTTTATATTTTTAAACAAATTTTAAAGTTTACCTTAGTATCTTCGCAACAAAAGAAAATGTGCGGTTTAACTTGAAATTATATTCGTTTGTATCTTTTGAAAATTATTAGGAGAATGAAACGAAATAAAAAATAAAAAAGGGAGAAATTACACTCAAAGAGAAAACTTAGTGCCGGATCCATTTTCCAAAAAAATGAAGTTTTCAGTTTTTAACTTTGGGTAGGTATATATATTAAAATTATTTCTCGAGAATATAGGAGCTATCGCTTTCAACTTTTATTTCTTATAAAGTGATGTTTGTTACCGTCTTGATTTTATTCAAGTCCAATACAAACTGAGTAAAGTGACTCTGGGGCAGAAAGTTTTTTACAGCCAATATTTTTTATTAAAAAATAATACTCACACGTAACTAAGCAAAAATGTAACTCGATAGTTCCAATATTTGTAGTAGGAGAAAATGGTCCCTAAGCACTGAAAGTGAAAAACTTCGAATTTTAAATAAAATGTTATAAATTAAAATTTCCTTGTTTTTAATTTCAAATAATTTACAGTGAATTTAAACAATTGTATTTTCCAAATATGGTATATTGCACTAAACGTTTTCTTTACGCACTAAAATTATAGAAATAGAAATGTCCCAACCGCAAGTTTTATTTAGCCGAATTTATGCAGGATTTATATCACCGAAATATAAACATTTGCAAACAGACTGAGTATTATCAAAAAGCATACAATAATGAGAGTTTCCAATTTGGGCACGTCTGCAAGCGTCATCTTATTAATAGTATTTGTTAAAATGATTCTGTGTGATATAAAATTTCATGTATTTATAGTCTTTTTTACAAATACTATTAAAAACAAAGCGCGCTTTGCAGCGCTGCAAACGTCTCATCAATTTATATAGAAATGATTACATGTGGTATTATATAGTAGCAATAAACATACAATTTTAGAAGCATTTCGGACACTCAAAAAATGTATGAAGCAGATTGTTAATTCTTATATTTCCAGACTTTTAGCTCAAACTGAACTTTACATAAGTAATTAATCATCACTCCAAAAGCAAACAAATTGTGCTCCAATGATGTAAATCCAGCGTTCCACTTATTGTAGCTCCGATAGTTTTGTTATTAAATAAATGTTCATAAATATGATAGGTTACAGAAAGTATATAGTCAGCCATAAGGTGAAGTGAAATTAGAATGTTGGTATTCTCATATACGATCCAAATCACATTTGTTCGAAAATATTGCATCGTAAAACTCATTCACAGACCCAATAATAAGAAAATTAGCTTTAAAATGTTCCTTAAAAAGGTTTGAAATTAATTCCATTTATTTTCTACTGTCTCAATTTTTCATATTTTTTCCATACATTTTAAAGGATTTTTCAATAAGAACTGTATTTCCATTATTTTGTATTTGCTTCCGATAAGAGTAGCGTCATTCTGCTTTTGATATAATTAAAGTAGAAGGTCTACATTTTATTATAATGAATTCAATTTCCCGCGAAAATTGCATAAAAATAATTGAAATAAATTATGAAAATGGGTATTCTGTGAAAGCTATATTTCGTAAAATCGTGAATATTTTCGGTCGTTTTAATCGTTCATCAGAACCTACAATTAAGAATTTAGTGAAAAAATTTGAGTCTACTGGTGCAGAGCGACAACAATAAGTGCTCGTTCCGGTCGTTCAACTAAAAACTTTGCTGCTGTGAGTGAATATGCTGAAGAATAGTCAAATTTATCGATTCTAGGACGTTCCCAACAATTACGCTTCTCTACAACCACTACATGGTATATTATGCGAAAGGATTTAGACTCTGAAGCCTTATAATTGGTGCATAAATTAAAGCAATCAGTTAATTTTCAAAGTCGACAAATTGCTGATTGGATTATTGGACATGGTACTGGATTTTCAGAAGAATTATATTTTCTGGCGCAGTTCATTTACATTTGAACGGCTTGTGATAATGAACAAAATTGTCGCATTTGGGCTTTCGAAAATCCTAGAGCAATTGTTGAACATTCATTAAGTCCATCTCGTCTCACTGTTTGGTGTGCTGGTGTTGCTGTTAATGTCAATGCGAATGTAGTGCACTACAGTGACATCATAATCAATTTTGTATGGGCCTTTTATGATGATATTGATGTCGACGACTTGTAGTTTAACAAAACGGCACAACGTACCACACAGCTCAAGAAATAATCGATTTATTGAAAACCAAATTTAGTGGACGTCTAATTTCGCGTAGAGGCGATATCAATTGGCCACCAAGACTTGCGATTTAACTCCGTTAGACTTTGTTTGGTGCGGCTATGTAAAAGATGAGATTTATAAGAAGAATCCAAAAACAATTACAGAAGTCAAAACCAATATCGAACGCGTAATTCCTGAGTTAGAGTCATAGTTATACAGAGATGTGATCCAAAATGTTGTCAAAAGAATCGATGTCTGCAAACGTAGTCGTGGTGAACATTTACTAGATATTGTTTTCCATTTATAAATTGTAGTCTCTACAACATATTTCATTTTAATAGATTGGAGCCTCTTCAACGTAGATTCTTATATTTTGCATTAAGACATCTTCCTTGCAATGACCCTTTCCTCCTACCCCCGTACTGTGATACGTTAAAGTTGGTTGACCTGTAATCCTTAGAAAAGTGTCGTCAGGTGGCTGATATTGCTTTTGTCCATCAATTTTTCAATTAGGTTGTTGATGCTCCTTTACTGTTAGAAAGGATGCCGCTGAATATTAATATACGTTCCTTGAGGTCAGTGGACTTATTTAAAATTTTGTACCACAGAACGAATTACGGGAAAAATGAACCAGTCTGTCGAATGCTACATGCAGTTAGTACAAATTCTCGTAGTTTTGATCTCTCTTAGCGAAATCAACTTAAGGAAGTTCTTATATAATTATAACGCTGGAATAAAGCCAATAAAAAAAGCATAAAGTAATTTAATTTTGATACCCTATGGTAGAAATGGGAGAGAAAAATTGTGAAAACTAATATCATGTTTCCATCTCCCTGAAATCTCGTGATTTCGACAAACAGATTTCAAAGTGTTTCCATCTCCCTACGAGATTTCATTTGACGTTTACAAAAACTAGAAAAAAAATGAATTTTGAATGGAAATATTCCAAAAAATAATTCTTTTAGAGCATATTGCAAAAATTTATATATATTTTTGTGTCAAAGGAGACAAAATGCATGTTTGTTAAAATATTACAAATGAAAGTTCTCATTGAAAAACCCTGTATTCTTAAGGCTAATGTGTCCTAAAATATATCAGTAAACGTGTATGGGCTCATAATATAATACTTTAATTTTTTGGTAATTGAATAACAATATTAAATCCAGCGGATATGATCTAGGGTGTTATTCTTGCAATAGACTTGACCTTTGTTGAAAAGGAAATTAAAATTATATTATGTACTTTATGTGATGTAGTTTTAAAAAATAACTTATCTATACAATTTAATACATAGCAAATTATGTGTAGTCTCAAAAATAGATAAAGGCAAATTTTGTCAAATGATTGGTATACAAATTTGTCCTTTATACATTACTATACAAATTTCTAATTAAATAATTATTTTTAAAAAAAATTGCATGCTCTACAATATAAATTAAAAAATAGTAATTAAAACAATTAAATAATAAAATATCGGACTGCAACACAACATTTTATATATTGCAATTAATCATATTAATACAACAAAAAGTATATGTATTACGAATAAAACTCTAGTTTGGTTGGACTATGTTGAGAAAAATCCTGGTGTAAAGTAAAACAAACAACAAAAATGACGAAAAACATGAGAAAAGACTTAATTAAGCGCAATTCTAAACAAATAAATTTTTTATTTTTTTTTATAATAAAAGAAAAATTGTTCATAAATCCAAAAAAAAAATTTCGTCGAAACAATATTACAGGAGATGGAGATCAAGATAAAATCAGCACATTGACTATGGTCATCATTTTAGTGGTAATCGTGAAAGGTGTCTTCATTTTATTTGCATCGATGGCAGTTTGTTACAGGTAGAGTAACTAACAAAATAAAAACAAAAATGAAAAGAAGTTCGGAAAATTAGTAAAACAAGAAATAAACAAAACACTTTCGGCTTTCCTTGACATGACAATTTTTATTTTGATTTTGATAATATTCTTTGGTGATATTCAAATTCGATACTTTCTAGTGATTGTGAGTACTCAATACATTTGTAACAAATAGTGATACTTTCAATTCAAGAATTATTATATACTATTATGATTTAAAGGTTTTTTTTTTGTATGTAGAGTGTTAGGGAAATTAATTTCAATGCTTCCTATAAAAATATTCAGTACTCATGATTATTCGAGAACATCGAATTTGGACTTAACTCCTAACCATTCTACACAATCGTATATTTTGTATCAAAAATACTTAAATGTTTTTCCACAATGTGGGAGACATTTTCGCAATTAAATTATTCATGTTTTATTTCATATATGGTTTTATTTTTCACATCCAAATTAAAATAAAATTATAACTTTTTCGTATATGATGTCTGTTGTATAATGTTGTATAAAATTATTATTGTGTTATCAATAAAGTTTTGTTTTAATTCAATTTATTTTGATTTCATTATTTATGAGCAAAACTAAAAAGAAACAAAAAATCTTCTTATCAATCTAAACTTTATGGATAAACATTATAATAATTTCTGGCTGTTATATGAAATATAACATCAATTGGTGTTGTTGTTTTTTTCCTTTTGAATTTGTATGATAATATTTTAATATAATTTTAACATTATTTTGTATACTGTATACATATGTGTGTTTTTTTAAAATGGTAATACATCTGTAACAAACATTTTGGAATATATTTCTTATTTATGACGTATACTGTATGAAGAATTTTTTTTTGTAATATTTTATAATCAAACTTGTAATGTACAAATCAAAATAAAGCAGCTTTCAATTTGGGCACTTCAAGCAGTTGTTACTACTGGAATTTAATTTGTTCAAGTAGCTATGTTACAAGCCGACATTGTATATTAAATATTTTTACTTTTCCAGTTACAATTACTTTATGTGTGCAAATTGAAAGTACCTATTGATCCCCAAAAGAATATATGTGGTACATATTAATATTCTTATTACTGGTGACTTACAATTTCAATAATGTTTGGTAATAATCACTATTTAATGCTTTAAGAACAAGTTAGGAATATTTTGTATTTAGTGTCACTCATGGTTCACTCTCTATATTTTCTAATTTTGAGTCGAATATGGAGTACGTATGATTATTCAAAAGTATTCACTAGAAAAATCTAAAAATATAAAACCAACTCAAAGCCAGAGATGTTTTTGTACTTTGTACCTAAAACCTAATGATATTTAAATACTTATTTTAACATGTTCAAAGTCGTCAAATTTTGCTCTAAGTTTTATTTTAAACCATTTGAAGAATTTTTTAAAAAAATCTTTGACATTTCGTCAAAAATTTCTATTTTATACCACAATTATTTTATTCATAAATGTATATTGTATAATATATGCAATTATACGATAACACTAATAATTGTATATATTTCGTTATTACTCTATTATTATTATTATTATTTTCTTTCCTTTTTAATTTTGAAACAAAAACAACAAAAAAAGTTCATTAAAAATACAAATGTAACATATTAATAAATAGTATCAAATTTGAAACACCATAAATCGGAAAATCCAAACAATTTAATTTTTTTTAAATACTTATTTTTGTTGTGTTGTGCGTCCGATATTCTATCTCAATGTTTAAAAACGTGAAATTAATTGTTTTAACCATATTTTAAAAATATAGAAAAAATTTATTTTCAGTTATGGCATAGCTACTGTAATTTTTTTTAACTCTTATATAATTCACTTTCATATAATACATATTGTACTAAGCTACTATTACACTGTCAGTGTTTTGTCAGTTTTTTTATGACTACGATATCTGCGAAATGTAAATAATCTTGTCAGCGTGTTCTAACAAATTTTGTCAGTGCACAAACGCTGACAACGAATTTTTTCATCATGTAATCATATCGTATAATCACGAATGTTTTGTGTACATTCCTCCGAAAATCCTAACTTTCTTTCTAGAGGGAGTAGAAAGATGAAAATAAGTTCAAAATTCGTTTCATCAAATATAATAAGCTCCATGACCTTCTATCCGTCCGCTTCTTTAAATCCTTAATAAATTCTAAACAGCTGGTCTGGTTGTCATGAAACTTTTACAGTTTGTGTATTACATTGAATGCTGGAGGAGGTTAGTTTTTGGCCGAAACTTATATATGGCAACCCCTTTTTGTCAAAAATCGATATTTTCTAAGTGCGGTGCAGAAAAAACCGCTGTGCGGATTTCGGCAAAGTTCATACAGTTTATGTACTTGATCACAACTTAAAACTGATTAATTTTTGGATCACATTCGAGTATGGCAACACTCTCTAAGAATATTTTTTGTCCAAATATAATCTATTTTTGCACTCGCTGTACAGCCAAACCTCCGTGTTTAATTCTAATGAAATTTCCACAGTTTGCGTAGTAAGGTGTGATTAAATTTTTAACAAAATTCACTAATGGCAACATGTCTTTTCATGCCCAATGGCAGGAATGAACTCGTAGTTAACAAATCTATATAGTAGTTCAATGAATTACCTCTGAGAACAAACAGGCGAAAGTAATAATATTTCAATGCTTTTTCTTCATAACTTTTTTTTAATATATCGCTTATTTATGTAATCCATGCATGGTAAATACTTTAAACAAAATTTCTTTACAAATTGTCAATTTAAGTTCGAAGAATTATTAAAAAAACGACAAAACTTTCTGGCCACTCTGGATTTTGCTTTATAACTTCGATTCCCCGGCCGATTTTGCTAGAATACAATACCAAACCAAGTTAAGGAAGAATCAACTCACATAGGAATCAAAGATAATGCAGGAGCGTTATACAGCGATTCTGTCTATTATTCATATGCCTTTTAACGCTCAGGTACTTTTGCATATGTAGTATTTTACTCATTTTACTAAAGACTCATAATTATTTTCAATATAAATATTTATCATTATTTTACCATATATATATAGTAAAATAAGGTCTATCGTTATTTCTACATAGCAATACACGCAGTGTTGTAAATTCAGGTATAGATTTACAACATCCCGTGATTACACTATTATATTATTTGATACTAGTTACCTAATTACTAAAAAAAGAAGAATAGAGTTCCCAAAAAATGTTTTAAAATTAAATCACATAGACCACTTATCTTGGTCCTAGTAAAGATTATGAAATATAAAAGGTACTGGATGTCATGCACACAAAATTACTACAAAGTCTACGGCTTTGCCGATTTACGTCCATATACGTGGAATGCTAACGATTGCCATTCAATACAACTTCAAAAATCGAACAGTTTGTAAGTTATTTTTTGACTGCAAGGGAATATCTTCTATATGCAATGCATAAATTCTCCACAATATATAAGTTATTAAAAGAAAGTGATGTGAAAATTCGATAGGTTGGGATAATAGAGAGTACTCAATATCTTTCTAACAACTATTGAATGTAAAGGTACCTGACTTTTCCTAATCCAATTCTTATAAAATCCGAAACAGTTCAATATAAATTCTAGTAATATAATTTTTGAGAAAGTAAAACTTCGATTTTAAAATTTGCTAAGCAAATTATGGATAATTTAAATTGTTCGTTAAATGATTATGCTGAAAGTAGCATGGAGGTGGAATATGAGCTGGGAATATGGAAAAACAGTCTTAATAACATCAGTCTTAATAAATTCAGAGAAAGACATAATACGTAAGCTAGAACAAGTAGTTACAGAAATCTTGGCTCCAATGTCTGTTAGTACAATATAGAAAAAATAACGAGCCTAAAACAAGAAGTTAATATTTATGAAACAAAAGGTAATATAACAACAAATTTTTAAAAAAATGCTTGAAAGCCTAAAAACTATTCGCCAAACATCTACTGAAAGTGAGAGAGTTTTTTACAATTGCATCAGTTTTCTCCACTGAAGTGTTCTTCAGTAAATGATCGTTCGTTAGACAATTTAGTTTTTCTTAAAAGCTTTTTTATTAATAATAAATAATACTTTGAATAGGATTATTATTATCTAACGAAGTTGCAAATACCAATAAACGAAAAATACCAAATTTTCGTTTCGAAATATAATTCGTAGCCTGAAAAGTATATTCAGAGTATAAGACTCAAAATAAAAGTCATGGAAAGGCAGTCTTTCTCACAAAGCTCGCATGATATACAAGTTGTGTAATGGTTTTTTATATGTGTGCCGCGCTATATGCTAGAACGTTTTTGTTGGACGTCACCTGTAATCTGCCATAGGTACCTATAGCATTTTGGGCCACGAGGGGCATCTGTATGGTGTCATCACTCACATAGTGTGACCCCGATATATAGTACGCCTCGGTAATGGTTCCATATTTTAGCCTTGTAGAAGGTATCTGTCCCTGATCACTTTACTGCCACGTCACCAGTACTGGCAGTACAAACCGCTTGCTGTTTACGCCACTAGTACATTCCAGAAAGACTTTCTTGATCTGATTTTGATTATTTGTAAAATAGGAAACGACTTTTTTCCATTTATCAACCCGTCCATATCCGACCCCTGGAGCCTGTGCACACACCAAGGAAACACCGTCACAACTTTTTAACATTAACATGTTACATTAACTGATAATTTTTAACATTAAAATGAATTTTTACGTTTATGTTTAATTTAGTAAAATGAATAAATTTTATTTTGTTACGTTGTGCATTTTCTGCTCTAAAGTACTTTCAGTTTTGTATTTCCCGGAATCCTGCGAAAATCCCGGGAAACTACCAAAAAACATTCCATTTCCCGGGATAATGAATATGGCCGGGAACTGGAAGCTCTAATTGAATGATTTGCATTTAGCGGCATTCATTATCAACTCATTACTTTTTTAATGTGAAAGTAATGAATGCTAATAATGACACGAAAGTATTGCACTTCACATCAATAAAGTACTATTTAAAACATTGTTAACTAAATTGTTTTATTAATGTTTTATTTTGTTTTGTTTTGTTTTAATTTTTATGAAGATACAATCATTATTTTTTTACAGTTGACTAATTTTAGTATACAAAGATTACCATTGTCATAGAAATGCAATTGGTTCCTTTCTTTATAATTTCGTTTTATAATTTTATTGATATTAAAAATATAAAATATATATTTTTTGTATATATTCAAATATAATTTAATAATTAATCTTTATATATTTTTATATTTATGTGTTAAATATATTATTCACCATTATTAATAATAATGGATAACGAATTACAAACAACTTTAAAACAACTTAATATTTAACTATTTACCCCTTATCGGACGCCGCAATATTTTCTACGAAAAAATGGGAATTATCAACCTTTAAAAAAATGTATCTAACCTAAAAACAAATTTTTTACATATAACAAAACAAAAAAATATAAACTAAAAAAACAACACAAAACCATATTATTAAAATAAAAAAAATATGTATAATTAATAACAATAATAATAATAAATTCTTTTTTAAACATATAAAGAGAATTACCATGGTTCTAACACAGTGTTTTTAGTCGGTGTACTAATGTCAGTTGTCGGGTTCGTTTTTGTAACATTCACCCTCATGGCTCTGTGCTACAGGTCAGTTGTAGTACATAGAAACTTCTCCCTGTGTCTGAGGTTAGTTGAAAGAAAATAATGAAACAGAAACAAGAAATAAAAGGTAGTTTGAATTAAAAAAACAAACAAAAAAGAAAAGAAAAACAAACAAACCCAACAGAATAACATAGAAAACAAAAAACACAGAGAACATGTTATACAAAACAACAAGAACATATCTCTAAAAAAAAGCTTCAAAAGAACACAAATTGAAATCACAAGAATATACCTAATAACAGACACACACATAATTAATTATTGTTTTGCTAATTTTAATTATTTATATTTTTATATACTATATTTTGTTTTTAATTTTTAAACATCCTCTTTTTCGCCTATTTTTTTTTGTAATTTATGATTTTTTAATAGTTGCTTTAATCTATACAAAATTAACAGAAAATAACAATTGTTTATAAGTGCATCTCGTTGATAATACAGTCAGTTCCAAAATTACAGTATTTTTTTATGATCATTCGAAAACCATTAACAAACTGGCATGAAATGATCTAATTGAAAAAGGAAAATATACTGCTGATCTAATTGCCCAGAAATTAATACGGAAAAATATAAACAATACTAAGCGTCAGGTTACAGAACTCTTAAGTGTTAACAATAATAAAGCGATGTGCATACTGCAATTTGATATTTCTACGGCCTGAACTATCCCGAGCACTGTTAATCTATTAATCTCCCAAAACCATTTTATGGACTTTTTCGAGTTTTTCGACTTGTTCGATGGTGTCTGTTTGGCCTTTTAGAACATTATTTGTCGTTCGTGTTGGTACAACCGCATTAAAACTCCGTCACGCAAAAACACTACAGTAGGAAATGAGGGCAAGAAGTCCCCAGAACATTATCCAATCGGAATTTTATTTTCGTAATTCTAATTCTAATTCTAATTTAGTAATAATTTTACTGGAAATACAGTTTGTTTAAACGAACGATCGATTATAGCAAAGTTCTGTGGAAACTTTTCAATAATAATTTTATAGATTTGTTGTTAAAAAGTTTTCTTTAATTTAATTATTTTTAATATAAAGCTTTAGGTAAACTTAATTTAATATCTCGCATATAGAAAATTTCTAAGCAACAAATAATCGTCTTGTTGCTAGAATGAGTGTGGTCGGAGTCGGGGCTTAATGGGTAAAATGGTAAAAGTACAACGACCAACCAACCTCCACTAAAGTAACATATACCATAGTAACTTAAAACTATACTATAGCCGATTTTTTAATGCCCTATGTTAGAAATAGGACTCGTAGTTAACAAATCTATGAGTTAACTCTGAGAAGAAACAACCAAAACTAATAATATTTCAGGTTTTTTCCATAACAAATGGCTGGGCCCTAATAACATAAATATATTTTGTAAATTTTATTCAAATCAACATTTTAGTTTTTAAAGAATATCGAAAAAACGTTGAAAACAGGTTTTGAGGCTTACTTTTTCTAACAACTATGTCTTTCTCCGCAGTCCTTATTTTGATTTTACTGACATTTCATATAATATAGTCTATTTATGTAGTCAAGCCATGAAAATAATTTAAGCAGAATTACTCCACAAATTTTCTAATTAAATCCGAAAAACGGTCAAAACAACGAAAAACTATCTGGTCACCAACGTTCCCTCTAATTTTTAAAATTGATGGACAGTATAAAGGACAATGTGGGCAACCGTTTTAAATTTAAAATAAGTCGGGCAAAATTTAACAAAAAAATACAATCAAAAGAAGTGGCACTTGGTATTTACTTTCAATGTTACTAACTACGGCATATAAAAGGAAACAAGCCAGCAAACATGAACATGACTTCAGTGTGAAATTCAGAAATTAGAAACTTACACCAAACGCAGGCCAGCCTACCCAAGGAAGTACGAAGTATTAATCTTAGAAAAATCTGAATTTAGTTAAACTCCGATAATTTGCTGAAATTAAGGGGTATTTCGGTAAATCATTGATGGCAGCTTATTCCTTTTACGATCTATCAATCCCTTCTATCATATAAAATGAGTATACAAAAATCTATTAAGTTTAGTAACTTACTTTCGCGCGTTTACTTGGAGAAAGTTACTTAAGAGTTATTCAGATGTATATGAATCGGTCGAGAAAATATGATAATTTTGAGATTAGACTTAAGTTCACGTTATGAAATTCAACCTAAATCGCAGAAGTAGTTTCGAACCTTTTAATTTCAAAAACAGATTCAGAACAAATGCAACGATCTAAACATCACGGAATGTTTGTCAAATATCGAATACAATAACTAGGTTTTTTATTCCAGGACTTTACTCTTGGTAGCAAATACCACTACGTGTATTTACTGCAGCCATATTTTTACAATGTATTGTCAAATTTTATTGTCAAAATAAGGGTTTAAACATAAATCCTATTTTGTATTGCATGGTGATATTTCGGACCGTAACTCCCCGGGAGAAGTCTAGATACTAGATTATTATCCAGACTTCTCCCGAGGAAACAACACTGAGACAAATATGATTTGCTACTTTTCCCGTTTTTTATAGGAGAATTACATATAGTCAAAACTACAAAAAATATTCGAAAAAAATGTCACGGAGAACCAGTAAATATGTATTATATTCATGCAACAACATATTGTATACTACATTAATTTACTGGTTTTTTCATTATGGAATTTCTGCTAAAGTTTCTGAGTGAAATTTCATTTCTTTTTATGGCGACAGGCTAATATTTAATATTTATTATATCTCCAATATGAACTATGCTCAGGTGTTGAGTAAATATTGTAATAACTAGAGTGAAAAGAGGTAGAACAACATTTTTTAAAGATTTTTGTGATTTCTAAAAAACAAAAAAATCTTAAATTTTAAACCGGAACTCGGGAACTGACTGTAACTACATTATATGTTATTCATTTATTTCTTTACACGATGCGCTAATTTAATATACACTAATAATTAATTTAATTAATCAGCTTAGATAGGAAAATTTATATATAGTAATTGCGTTAATTTTTTGTTTTTAATTCCAAATTCTTCTATTGTTTTCTATTGTTTTATTATTTTAAATTTATCTGAATATGTTTTAATTATTTTTCTATTACTGTGTCAAGATGTGCTTAGAAGTAACCCGTAAAACCGACATTAGTATGATAAAAAAATTTTAATATTTTCTTTGGTATTTTTGTACTATTTTTTTATTTACATAAATGTAACGATGTTATGCACAATACTAATAATTATTAAAACACATTTCTTAAGGGGCCCATTTTATTGTTGAATAAGCTAATTTTCATTTATACTAAAAATTGTTAATAAATAATAATGAAAACGTACCTTTAAACATGTAAATTTAATATTTTATACTAAAAGATATACTCCAAAAAAATTGCCGATCAACAAGTGAGCCTCTTATGACTTGATGTTGCCAATTTTGCCGCATAACGTAATGCTAAAAATTCTGTGCTTTTAGTCCTTGACGCTCTCGATTATATTATATACATAGTAATACACATAAAAATGTATACACATTATTTATATACAAAACGTACGCATATGCATAAGTTACGTACATGTGAAGGCATTTATGAAATAATTAATTTTCAATTGAAAATAGAAATATTATTTATATAAGCTTTAAAGTGCCTATCAGTACGAACCTATTGGAAAGTTATTTTATTTATTTGTAAGTACTTATTAATTTAATTAATATTTTTATGAAATAATATATATAAGTGTTTTAGCACTTATAAAATTATTTAAAGTTTGAAAAATATTTACTTTATTAACTATTTTGCATTTAATTTTGAGTTAAATTTGATCATAATAGAAATGGTGAGTTATGAGCTTTCCATTTACATGAACAAAGTATGTACTTTAAAAAGCTGGCAAATGTTATCTTCGTTCATCAAATTTTTAATGGGACCATTGATGCTCCCTATATTTTAAACAAAATACACCTAAAATCTATCCATCTAGCGGAAAAACTTCGCGAAACTTACATCTGACTACTGAAATGATTTTAGTTAAAATAGGTGGAATCAGATTTTTCAGCAAATATATCTACTCTTTTACTAATTAGTACTAATAAGATGCAAATGGAAATGCCATATTATAACATGAGAACTCGTTATTTATTTTCGTATAGTGTTATAAGTGTTAAACATTGAAATACAAAACGTAAAACAAACTTCAAATGTTCAAATGAATATGTTTTTCACACTAATAATCAGAAATAGACATAGTAAATCAACCAAGTGAATTGCAGTATTGTCAAAAATAATAAGTCCACAAAATCCTGCACTTATCATTAAAATTACAAATTTGTACTATTGTTGCAGTACGTATTAAACTTTATAAATTTCTATCTGTGATTCTGTGCTATGGTAAAAATGTCTGTAGACCCATTTCGCAGAGTTTTTGACCGAGTGAGAAGAAAAAAAATCAGATGATACCGTCTCTTTTTGTATAGTTCTAAGGAAAGAAAGAATTTACTGTGTCAATTTGTAACGAGCGATAGAAAGAATTTCACAATAATCCCAAATAAAAAATATCATGGGCTTATCATGGACAAACATGAATATCCGTTACAAAACCAAAAGTTTCTAGTCATACTTGGTGGGATGCAGAAGGAAGCATCTATTACGACGAAATTGTTACGGCAGAGCCTTATCCAAGTCAACCAATCAAGATAATGAACTAAGCGGAATGTACGAAGCCTTTACAGGCCCAGAAACTCTCAATAATAATACTTCTGATGTCCAACTTGTGCGAAGAACTTCTTCCACGTCCGTCTGTTTCTGTAGACATGATTAGTACTTGTTACCATCAATACAAAACCATTTGGCAGGAGAGCAATTTTCTAAAGTTCAAGACGTCCTAAAATGGCCTGAATCGCGATGGAATCCGCAAGTTACTTGATGAATGGCAAAATGTCATGGGTAATAAGCGTTGTTATTTCGAAGATTAGAGTTGTTACAAATAATTTTTAGATAAACTTGAATTTAACTAAAAATAATATGCCCAGAATTTTCTTATATACCTAATAGACTAAATTAGAAATTTGTAAGTAATAAATGTGTACTATACACTTAGCTTAATATACTAAGGCTAGGTTAGAAAATACCAGCTAATTGGAGTGGTACCCCATTTCGTTTATATTATTTATAATTGAATTTTTTTTATTATTTTATCAAGAAAATATTTTTCAAAATATATAATTACATAAATTGACTAATGCACAAATGTTGTTATATGCATATGCGTATTAGTACCAAACAAATAAAAAGCTTTAATATATTTTGCTGCATGCATATCTAAATGTTAATATTCAAAAAAGTTAACATAATTAAAATAAATATAATTAAATATAATAAAAAAGTAATTATAAGCACTGGCAATTAATTACGCTTTAATATAACGTCAACATATAATATTGTATATATGTACCTTTTTTGTGTTAAATGTGATTTAACTATCAATGTGTATTTGTTATTTTATATGGCATGAAAAATTATATAATGTTTACAAAAAAAAAAAAAATATTTATTAAAAAATTGTTCGCTTTATTAATATATAAAAATTTTGCCAAAAAGAAAAAAACAATTAAAAATATTGGCAAAATAAATATTATGTATTATGTTTTTTATGAAATTAGCATTCATTGTATAGTACTGGTATATGTGTATGTAGGTAGTATATATTTTTGTACAGCCTAAAACAAACTATTTTTATTATTTTTTTTAATTTAAAAACATACTATTATCAAAATAAAAAAAAAATTAAAGAGATCAAAAATAATACAGAAATTATCACATAATATAAAGTAAGTGAAACAATGCGCTCTCTATTTTAATGATAATATTATGAAAAAGTTGTTTTTAAGACACAAAAACTATTTTAATTAGTAAAAAAATATATAAATATGCACATTTGAAAATTATGAAAATATTTATCAAGATTTTGAAACAAAAAAAACTACAAACAACAAGAAAAAAAGCTTCTGTTTTCCTATCGAATTGCGACTGATGCTTAAATCTATATGTAATGTACTAATCTTACGTTTGTACATATATATATCTATATTCTATTTTTTTGGTAAGGTATTTTTGTATATTACATATTGAGGCTATTCACCATCTAGCTATAACGAATTGTTGAAGTTAATAGTAGCATCTGATGGTAATAGCTGGAATAAGGACTAACTATTAAACCTGCCTTATAGACAGAAAACAGACATAATTCCATATGTATTCACAAATGTGATCTATTTATACAATGCAGCAATAACACCAACAACTATAAATGCAAAATATACAATGTTTTATGAATAATATCCCAATGTTTGTCAAGTGCTTAAAAATGTGCTTTAATATTAAATATGCAGCTGTGAAAAAAGTGCTTCAGTAGAAGGCAGGTTTCGCATTTTCTTTTCCTTTCATGATAAATTGGTGTACCTTCTTTGTTTTCAAATAACTACCTCGAATCCGTCCAAGGACGGAACTTACTACTAATTTTAACTAACAACATATGACAGTAATAACTTAACTAAACCTCAATATGAATCCTCACGATCTTGAGTGCGGTCACAAATAGATGGGCACGATTACAACTATAGATGAATTGTGAATGGAAATAATGTTAAAAAGCAAACATAAATAGCTGCTATTTTATCACCTTGAAAATGAGCAACAACTAAATCTGGTAGAATCGTTGGAAAAGCTAGATTGTGAATACCCTCATTATTAATTATAATTATTTTATTTTTTTCCTTGTATTTTGGTTAAAGGCATTATTAAAACAAAACTAGTCATATTAATATGACTTTTAAAAAATACTCTCTAAGAATCCTAAAAGTTACATATTTATATTTATTTATATAAAGTTATATGTTTACAATTGTAATGTTTATCTATATGTTCCACAAATATGAAAAGCTATCACATATTTTTTTTTGGTTTTCTTAATTTTTTTAATACTAACACAAAAAAAGCTTTGGGATAAAAAAAATTTCTTAAAAATAAATGATTATAGAAATTATTCTTAAATACAAAAATAAGAATAAGAAATATGTTTAAGGATTATACACCTGAATGAACTAACTAATTTAATTCTGTGAATTCAAAGTTTAATACACAAAACACGCTTTTATTTTCAAAGATCACTACTTTTTAAAACATTTTTTAAAGAAAAATTTAATTATTAGAAGCTCTCCAAGATATTGAGTAATATAAGTTTGAGTGCTCAAAGCTTTTTTTCAAATTTTCTTTTCAAAATTACAAAAATACAAATTATTCTCGATGTTTAAACATTTCCGAATTATATTTAAAAAAAAATCATAATCGGTATTTAATTATTTCAAGCAAAGTTATTATGAAATTTAAAGAAAAAAAAACAAAGAAAAACCAAACTTTATATTTTCTAGAAATACTATTTTTTTAAATAATAATTAAAAACTGATTTTATTACCAAAAAAAAAATAATAATTTTATATAACATTTATTATGTGATTTTTTTCTAAATAATGTTTGTAAATTTTCATATCAATTCAAAACCACACAAAAAACCGCCCGCAAAACAAATACACGAAAAACTCAGACGGAAAACAACACGGTTAAAATATGATCCTCCATATACAAAAAAACCGGCCGCTAAAGCATACGGAGGTGCTGGTACCACTGCCAATCATCATTCCGTTGAGGAGGTCTCTTTGGACGGTTCAACGAAATTAATGGCATTTGGAAATCAAACTGGATTTAGGTAAAAATTTAATTTTATATAAGCACATTTAAAATAATCTGTAATTAAATTACACAAATGCTTTTTGTGCTGACTATGAACACCATTCTTATGTTCGTTACTACAATATTCCCCCACAAGAAATTTAGTAAAACTATCCTGTCACTGTCATTATGTCATGTCGCTTCTGAATTTATTCAAGGAGGTTGTCATTATAATTAAATTGCCTCCATTGTTAATTTTTCAAATCACAATTCTGATCTGGAAACTGGTAAATTTTTCTGTGCCTTTTTGGTTTAATTCTGCTCTCTTTTCAAGTGAGGAGAAAACGGAAAAAATTCAAATTTCTTTTTATGAGCACAGGTTGCATTTAGAAATGGAAAATGCCAGGTGTGCTGACACAGAGGTAGCTTGACTAGTTTGAAATAGTCTATCATTCGAAAACATAAATCAAAACTGCCTCATTGAAGTTCGCATATAGGATTGTATTTATACTTCTATTAAGCATTTCAAACCTAACGCGTGTACCTAGCCTCAAGAATTGCTAGTTAGAATGCATTAAATCTCATATATTGTACTATACCAAAGACTGTTCCATAATCTTCCTTTATAAAGAAGATTAGGAATATCCTAGAACCACAATAAATTAACAAAAAAACTTATTAATTAGAACATTTCATGATTTTTCTGTGATTGAAAAATCATGAAATAATTAACACTACAGTTACTTGACATTTTAGTTTGTTTGACATTTATGACAATTCTGGAAGTGTAGCCCGTTTTGAATACAAGTATGTTCTAGATTATTTTCATGATGGGTATAATTAGACAATGGAAACAGAACATAGCCACAATTTTAAGTGTCCGAAAAGTCAACACTAAATAAAAAGCCCAGTTCGGAACAGTAACTTTTTGATACACCTTTTCTAAAACCATTGAATTTATTAGTAACGGTCAAGAGATGGACACAACAAAATTCGGCAAATAAAAGTAGACAGGCTTAGAAGGGGAGAAGCTAGCTCAAATTAATATTTGTCCCAGCATCATCGTTTTTGTCTCACTTATGCAACACCATAAGAACGATGCAAGCAGTATTAACTGATCATGAATGCAGAATTATCTTAGATACTGGCAAAAGTAAATCCATGACTAACATGAAACTTATCAATGAAAAACACATTAGAAAAAGCAGTAGCAGGATACTTCAAACGATGGATGATTATATTATGGCCCTGGATTTAATCATGCAAAGTGGAGTGAGTGTAAAAATTTAATAGGAATATTCACGAAGTGAAAATATTTATATCGCGTATTGGAGAAAGAAGATTTCAGCGTCAAAGTAGAAATTCTCTGAGACCAGACAATTACTGGAAATAATGAAGCTGTTATAGGGGCAGGATAGGTGAATGGTACTGGGAGGTTATCCATTTAAATTATTGAATCTGACAGTCAGAAAGTAAAAGATAGACTTATGAACGCACACACCATCGTAAAAGTAAACGAAAAATTAGATTGTTAAATTTTTCAATATAATTTTTTTGAAATAGCTGTGCAAATGACTACCAAAGAACAACAATTTCAAGTGGCTGTTTTTATGAATGTCATTGGAAAACAAGCAGTACAAATATACAATTCGTTGCCACCACCAATCACTGCAGACGGAAACGAACCAAATTTAGATCGAATGAAAGGGATATTTGAAGCATATTTTATTTCTAAAACAAACATCACTTTCCAGCGCTACAAATTTCACAAATGGAAAATTAAACCATGACCAATTATTGTCAGGATGACGTTTACAAGCACAAAAATGTGATTTCCAGTACCTAGCAGATGGAATAATTAGAGATCAAGTCATTTTATGTGTAAGTAATGACAATTTACATACTAAATTACTTTCGGAAGATGTAATATTAACAAGAGTCACTCATGCCTGTTAGTTCAATGAAACCGCACAGAAACAGGTTTTTGAAATCTCCAAAGAAAATGAATGCTTAATCAATACACTAAGCAAGAATAACCAAAAGAACGTACGTTCGACTGTCGCAAGTGTGGAAAGAACCATGAAATTCGAAATTGTCCCACTTATGGACATAGTCGCAGGAAGTGAACTGAGAAAAATCACTTCGAATCAGTGTGCAAAGAATCCTCAGATGAAAAAAATAACAATTTTTCCAAACCAATAAATGCTTTGAAGCAAGAAACATGCTTCAATCAAGAACAAGAAATGTCTGTTGGGTCTGTACAAACTGGAAATTTAGAATATGACAAATGATCCGAAAGAATTTTACCCGCTTATTCTGGCATTGTGACAGTTTTGCTCTCATAAATATTTATGATAATAATATTCTGACTGAAATTATGACTGCTGCGAAAATTCGTATTTCGTAGTTTCATTTAGTAAATATCGTATGAAAGTGTTGAGTGAAGCAAAAGTTTCGTGCCATACTGCTAATGCAAAGTCGCTTATAAAGTTGTTACGACGTAGACCTAGTTCGCAATCCATGGTTTGAAATTTGTCCAGCTAGGCATATACTATTCAAAAGTATGGATGAAGTTAAAACCGAATAGCATGGTGAATCTAAACACATTCCCTAATGGTTGTGATAAGATAAAAATTTACATAGATCCAATAAATGTCAATGCTAATATTCTTCGAAAACACTACCCAATGCAAATAATTGAAACCATTTTAGCAAACACTGAAGAGTCAAAATTCTTCACCTCGTTAGACTGCAATCGTGGATTTTGGCAAATACGTTTAACTGATAGAACAAAAAATATTCTAACATTTTCAACGCCATGGGGACGATATAGCTACAAAAACCTATCCTTTGGTGTATATCAGCTCCAGAGGTTTACCAAGCGGCAATGCAATCATGGTTCTTCAAAATGCCAAAAGTTGAAGTATCAATTGATATATTACCTTGGTTCGACCTATATTGGAATACGCCAGTCAAGTATAGTCACTCTACCATAAAGTTCAAATTAACAGGTTGGAGATAGTTCAACGTAGATTCTTAAGTTATTTGAATTATTACCTAAACAAACAATTTTAACCCGATATGGGGTTAATATCGGGTTAAAATTGTTTGACTTTCACTCCTTAGAAAAGCGGCGTCTGGGGGCTGATATTATTTTTATCTACCAAATTTTTCATGGCGCTATTGACGCTCCTGTTTTAAAAAAGATGCCTCTAAATAATGATATACGTTTCTTGAGTTCAGGTGACTTATTTAAAGTAATGTACCAAAGAACAGACTACCCTAAAAATTAACGGGTTTCTCGGATGCAGCACACAGTTAATATCAATACTCTAATTTTCTATTTTAGTCTGAGCAAAATTAATTTAAAGAAACTCTTATATAAGTATGACGCTTCAAATAAATAATTTTAAAAAAAGGCAGAGAAATTGAAATCCTTTTGAGAAACCACTGATATCTCATTAATTTTTCGGATAAAGTACGAAAAATGCAAAAATCATAATACCAAAATAAAAATCTACCTACAAAAAGCTGAAAAATATTTTTTGGGTGTTATTAACTCCTCACAAATGACAATTTCTATATTTCCGTATAGCAGTTAATTCAATTATGCATTTTAACCCTATCTAATTCAAGCGTGTCTTCAAATACATAAAATTAGAAGTAACGAATAAGTACGAAGGATGGAAATACATATTTATTTACATTCGTATTGTGCCAACCTGAAATTATTTCTAAACGAACCATTTTTTTCGTAAATTTTTTTTAGAGAACACAAAATGCAACAAATTAGACGACTGACTGGATCTGGAAGCGAAGAGGATCCAACGCATTCTGGTAAGATAACTAAATAGTCAAAATAAATTGTATTTAATAATTATTATAGTAAATGCTTTAAAATAATCCGATATTAAGTAAAGGAAAGTCAATACTAAAAGAATACTAAAATTGGTTTATATATTTTTATCTGCTTTTACAAAAAAATATTTTTTACTTCAATACTATTGTACATAAATAAAATTTAGTAGTCTGAATCAAAACGTAATTGAAGACGGTTGCCATACCGCAAATATAGATTAATGATGTAGGTTGATATTAGTTTTAAAACCTATAAATACATTATAATGAAAATTTCGTGTCATAATTACCATCAAATCTGTAATGAAAATACTGACATAAAAGAAGTATAAATTTATTTTTATTTTATATTAATATACAATATATGTACACAGCTACAATAATGATTGGATCATTATTTTGAAGTTATCTTATTTTACAGGTAATCTTTAATTTAAACTGAAGAAATTTTGCACCTAAATTTATGACTTGTATGCGTTCAACATGAAAAAAATATTTAAATGTTGGCACTGAATAAACTTAAGGGGTGAGTGGCTCCTTTGGGCACTCCAGGCATTTAGACCACGATTTGGGTTTCGTGTACATGCTTCTGTTTGAGTTCCATTGATATCCATTTGGACTGATATCACCTTATTGCACAAAGCGATCATTCTTTGGATACATGCATGCAACATTCTGCTTAAAAATCGTGCCTAGATATATTCTAACTTGTTTAATTATAATAGTAACCTAACTTACTAAGCACCGCCAGGCCTTTCTACTAGTATTCGATAGTAAGCGGTAGGGATTTGATTCGCTCTATTCAGTCTTCCAGAGATGGAAAACGAAAGAGTAAAGCTTATGGAAATGTATCCGTGCAGTCAAATATTCGTAGGATATCTCAGATTCTCGACAAGCTGCCTTTGGTTTGATTCAATGTGTTGAGTGATTAAAGTAATAATTGCCGACCTCATTATAAATAATCATACGAAGACTGTCCCATTCAGATTTCTCTTTATAAAAGGATTTAGATAATATTTCCAGTTAAACTTACTGTCTAGTAGGGTATTGCTTGCTTAGCATGAACATGTTCAGATACTCTTATTTGCATTTTTTTGTGAATGCAATAAGATCGTCTGCACTAGTTTGAAGTTACACAAAGAGTTATATTTATTGGATGTCCTAGTACGCTGAAATGCCTACGAATTACTAGAATCACAGGATCGGCTTTGTACCCAATTTTATAAATACCATTTGCATTACTTACATAAAAGTGGAGACAACATCAACTTGTAATTGATGATCGCTACATTTTAAAATGGACTAATCAAGTATTCTCCTAAAATCAAAAACTGTCTTTTATAGCTTGAATAGAAGCAAACCTATAAGAAACAGTTTAAAAATTCGTATATTAGTTTCGGAGTTCTTAGAAAAAGTTAACTTGAATAAAAAGAAAGAATATCAGTAACATGTAAATCTTTCAAATAGAACTATATAATATCAAATTATTACATAAAATATTGTTAATAGTTTATGTAATAAGCTAGAATAGAAATAAAACTATTGTATTTTGTATTGGCAAAGATAATAGAACGCATAGATGAAAATCCGCCAAGCAAAGTAACCAGAGCTTATATTTCAAAAGTATGTAATATAATGTATGGTATGTAATGTCACATATATAGCTTATTATGCTTTGTTCTTTAATTGAAGATATAAAATACAATGAAAAGTCTATCTTGCAAGTTTGTTATTACCAGATGCTCGTTATTATTTAGGCCTTTGCTTAAGGCCTAATTTTGGGGCCGCATTAAGCTAATACGTGAAACTGACTACCTCGAGGGTTTGAAAGCTCCTTCTAAAGGGGCTTTCATACAGAGATCACTAAAATTTATTCTAGGATTTTCATCTATCTGTTCGAGGATCTTTAGTACTAGATTAAACGTTTTTCCTTTATAATATTATTTGTTTTTTTTCTCAATATTTCATGATTTTGTTTTTTAATCTATCTAATAGAAGCTTCAAATTTTTTTCTTCTTCAAAATTGAATTACCAAGCACATTTTCCTTTATTTGGTTTTATTTTAATTTTGCGAATTAAACACAATATTTAGTGAGCATAATTTTTTATATAAATTTTGTATAGTTTAGTTAAGTTTTAATTAAAACATTTAAATTAAATATCTTCCAACAATCAACACAATAAACTATAATGATTATATAATAATAGCAAAATGAACTAGAAAATTTTCTATAAATCTCCATACACATCCATTCCTTTTACAAAGCACACCAAAACAAAATGTTTAATTGATACACCCATTGAACAATGCAAAATATTTATATTCAAATTTTAAACTTTATAGCTGTTCATTATAAAAACTAAAGTTTCATATTTTATACAATGCTGTTATATAAAATTGTATACGTGTATACTAGTAGTTACAGTATGGTCCATAAGTGCACCCGTACATTTTTAATTGGAAGACTATTTTCGTTTATAGCATCATTCAATTTGCCGTATGCGATAATCTTGAACAATATATCGTGTCATTCTATTATTCATCAAGCGGAAACAAAAGGTTTTAAAATGTAAATTTACCTTAAAACACATTAAGAAATTATCTTTTTATCGAAGATTTGTACGGTTTAAAGTTAGTAGTTGGTAAAATTATAATTATTTAATTAACAAAGTGGACTAGATGTGTCCCTATATGAGGTGCTTTTACATATGTTTTGACACATGTATTAACAATTGGGACAATTTTTTATATCAAGACATATATTTTCACGCATGTAACCAATATTTCATCTCTATCCCAACATATAGTATATGTATATGGTATGAAAAAATGTCACTAGAGCTATTTCTCAATATTTTCACATTTGTTATTGATCGAATGTAACCTAAAAAAAGTAGATATAATTTTGAATTCAAATTTTTTTAAGGACTGAAACCAAAAACTCCTAAGAAGAAAGAAATTAAAGCGAAAATGATAACAATATATTTGAATTTTCACAAGTTATTCAAACTTGAAAATTGGAAAACATTCAAATGTTTTTCACATGACGTGTGATTACCAAATTTAATCACATATGTAATAAAAAGCATTTGTGAATTTTTGTGAAAGTTTTCTGTGTGAAAACACATGCAAAAACACGTCGTGAAGTGGGACCTTTAAACTTATTTCGTTGTAATATATTACTGATAGACGATCAATAAATTGGTTGGAATTTTGATTTGGTCCACTTTCATAATCAACACAAAAGGTTTATACAATAAAAAGTATGCGAATTATATACTTCAACAGCTCCTTGATGCATATTGTCTTTATCTCACCGAACAGGCAGAAGTCAGTAGATGATAAATTACGCCGCTTTCAATAATCTTTAGTTTGGGCTGTCGCATGAGAGCTTTGCAAAATGGCTCACTTTCCCGTTGTTTTTTCTGATTTCAGCTATGACTTCTGGCAACCGTTCTTTGATTCTCCAAAGCCACTCTAAGTACATGACCAGTGAAATCAAAGAATGAAACGGTAATTCTTTTTAAAATATTTCGAGAATGAACTACTTTTGTTGGTTTCAGCTCATTTGCAAAAACCCCAATAGTCAATTGACGTTTACTTTCAGATTTATAGTATAAAATCCAAAAAATGTGATAAAGGAAAATTATTTGGAAAATTATTTGATCGATGGAACCCTCGAAGCCTTTTTGTAACTTAATTGAACTTTACAATAGAAACTAAGGTGAAGTTATGTAGCACATAAGAATAAATTTTAAATGTCAAAAAAATGAAACGGAATGGAAGCATATTCTTCCAGTTAGTGCATTGGCTGTGCATTTAAAATAAGCACATTGTTTGTGGACCGTACTGTATATTAATTACAATGTATATTTCATGGATTTTTTTATGTGCAAACGTTTTAGCACTTTTGAAATAATAATCTTATGTACATCCAACTATAATGCTGATAATTAGATATACACACAAAGATAGTTAAATTTTTTCTGGTTCCAAAACCGGCATACAAAATTTTATTTTATTTCTCATCAAAATGATTAATGCAAATATTTTTCTTCATTAATTGTTAGAAACTTAATAAATAAGTTGCTGGCAATAAACTCATTTGAGTACTATTATAAACATTTCTTTTTTTAAATTTTGAGATAAACATTTAATACTAAAAATAAAATCTCTAACAAAGTTTTATCGAATTTATCATTAAAAATTGCTAATTAATTTGTGTGCTACTGACATTAGGTTTCGAATTTTGAATTTAAGCTACTTCTAGAATATTTTTAAATGTTTCACGAGCTCTCTATAGCGGATATAAAAATAAGTCAAAAGTAATTAATAAAGCGTTAAAACTCAAGAACATAAAAATCTATAAAAATTGTTTATTATCAAAAAATCAACCAATCAAAAAAAAAATTCTCTCCCAATATTCTAGAAAAAGGTATTCTCAAAAAGCATGGATATGGTCTAGTTCTTGGTGAACAAATCAAAGATAAATGGGGCGAAGATGGTCAATCGGATAATTTAGAATTAATAGCCCAACAAGATGGTACTATAGCATCAACGACATCAGGTGCAGCAGTATCCGAAGTTGAACGTACATTAAAAAGTTTAAATGGATATCATGAAGATATTCTAGAAGCTCTACGTAATGCAGCTTCACATCGTGGAACTGGAACCGGTAATACACCAGTCGGTAGTGGCAGTTTAAGCGAAGAAATGTTACGTAAAACATTACAAGAATGTACTACAGCCACTCTTAATTATGGCGAATATAAACGGAGTGGCTCAAAAACAAGTTCAAAAGAAAATATATGTGATGTAACACAACCACACACAGTATTAGTTGAAACTGGACAAACTGGTACAATGTTACACCATCATCGTCCACAACATGTACAGGAAGAGGAGGATGCGCCGTCAACTGGTCCGCTACGCATAAGAAATTTAGAAGATCTGATTAGACAATTAGAACACCATTCCTCTAGGCATATGAGTCCCAGTGGTTCTGAAGACATTCGAATGTCCGAAACAGAAGCTGATCGTCATTATAGATTAGATAGTTCCGCCGCTTGTAGTGAATCCTCGCAAGGGTTAGTTTTGGTTTTTTGCAGTATTTAAAATATAAAGTTCATTAAAAATTAACATAAATGAAATTCCAAATAAATATATACGTATTAATATAATTAAATATTCACAGCTCTAATCAACAATTAGCACAATCACAAAAAACAGCAACTATACATCCGTCTTATAGTAGCCGATGTCGTCCCCGTTCAGACGACGAAAGCCGTTTCGTATATGGAAGGTATAGGCAGCATCCAACAACTAGTAGACATCCGCATCAATCACATTCACCTCATGCTTTCGGTCATCATACACATCATTCACACGCGCATGGTCATGCATCGCATGGGCCGCATTCATCACATCATTCGTCACATACACATTTACATCAAGATGATGACGGCATTTACGAAAGTGCCGATCATCATGATAGGACTGTAAATGCCCGTGTTGATAGAGAAACCCCAGACAGTGAAAGGTAGGTTTTTTTGTTAATAGGCCATAACAAATGAATAAGAGATAAGGATAAAGAAAAATATTTTTTAGTACATATATGACGTAGTTTAGATTCCTATCCATAGAAATATTCTTGTTTTGACGTAGGAGGATTTCCTTTTCTAAAAATATTAGATATATACGCAGTTAAAAATCAGTTATATTCCTTTCAAGCATGAATATTATTGTCGAGGTTGGTTTTTTGCCACTTTATTATTTTCAAAAGAAGTTTGGTCAACAGGTGAGTGTCAAAATTAAATTATATCATAATAATTACTATTAAGGCTTTGTGCCATGTAGCATATAATACAATAACTTAAAATGGTCGTATAAATAGACGATTTCTTGATGTCCTGTAAAATAAATGGCACTCGTAGACTACGAGTCGTAGTTAAGAAATCTATAATTCAATGACTTAACTCTGAGAAAAAACAATCAAAACTAATAACATTTTAATGGTTTTGAATTTTTTTACACGTGCAACTATTGTAAATAACATTAGTGCAACAGATATAAATATAAATTTTGTCCTAGTAAGTCACTTATGTACCATTTTTATATTATTGACCGTGTAGAATTTATTTTTATCCGGTATTTTCAAGAAGTAAAATAAATTTGAACTTTTATGAAAAAATTGAACAAAAATGAATTTGCTAAATGCTTTCAACATTTTCTTGGTTCTACTTGACATGGTAATCCATATCATAATTTCTGAATATATTGTATTTGTCCAAAAGTAAAGTCCCGAAAGAATGCTCGAAAATTTCTTCAAGTTCGCTAATGTAATTTAACAAAAGATTGAGGTGAGGTGTTTAAATGGTTATTTTTAAATTGCTTGAAATAGGTAAATGTTAAAAATTCTTCATTTTCTGAATCATTTTACTCACATTTATGTGTTTCTTGATATTTTTTCAACAAATAACTGCAAAAATAAATAACGTCACTATTTTGGCCAAAAATCATCCTTTCATAAACCATAGAATTTTGAATATTACAGCTTTGAAGTGAAATAAGCTCAGTAAAACTAGAAAAATTTAAAAGATTAAAAATTAGTTCTCCTTTCACTTCACAGTTACCCATTCTAACAATTTTCAGGATTCTTCCTTTATTGAATATGTATTTCAAACATTTTAAACTTATTATTTCTTTAATTTAAAAACCTAAAAATAATGATATCAAATGTACGATTTTTTATAAATTTTGATTTTAAAAAGGGTATCTTTAGCATGACAATGCTATTTTCCATTATTGAAATATATATAAAAAAGTTTCTACTACTTAAAAAAAAGTCAAATGGATATCAAAAATGGTGGCGAGGCCTTTTTCATACAGGCACTAACCCTTGGTAGAAGTTCAGGAAAATTATTATTATCGCTTAAAAATTTGAGGGAACACGCGTTTTTTGGTGACCAAAATTGACATTTGAGAAACTAAAAAAATATCAATTGTTTCCTCTATTTCATTTCCTTTTAGTCCAAAATCCATAAGGATATTTACGCTTTCGCTTGCTACAATTATCTACTAGGTCTGTGAATGAGTTTTTTCGATTGTACATTAGATGTCGTAAGTTGTGCTATATGTAATATGTGTGTACCGGCATTACATGGATTTGTAAGGTCTTTTGACAATCTTCAAAACGTACTATATGATATTTCGTTAAAATGTAAACAACGTTGTTTTTATTCGATTGAAAATGGAAGGTTACGAGCCAAATAAAGAGCATTTGCGGGAAGTTTTACCTTTCTGTTTTAATCAAAAGAAAAAAGCGTAGGAAACTTATGGTTTGCTTGTAGAAATTTGCGGTGAACATGGTCCAAGGCAAAGCGTTTTTCGATTCCACATTAAAAGGAAGAAAAATCTAACGTCAAGAAACTATTTGTGAAATGCTATTGCAAACACAACAAAGAAATGGTTTTTTGCATCGAATAGTTACTGGAGATGAAAAATGGATCTACTTCGAATATCCTAAACGCAGAAAAGCAGACGAAAAGCCTGGTCAACCAGCCTCACCAACGCTAAAACGAAACATTCATTCAGATAAGGTTATACTCTATATTTTCTGCTATCAGAAAGGTGTGATCTATTATGAGTTGCTGAAACCCCCTGGGACTGTTACTGCCATTGTATATCGACGACTATTAAATGCGTTTAAAGTGGGCTATAGAGGAAATATCGAAATTCCGTTCGGCAACTAAGCAAAGTTTCAAGCCAATCGAGTCCAGCTCCTCATAGAACTATTCTCGGATGAAAAAATTTCTTTTTCTGAAAATTCTGTACCATGTTCAATAATCCTATCAGGTAATTGTCGGCATCGAAAATGATCTGGTGGCTTTAATTCTTGCACCAATTGAACCTTATAAGACTCTAGAGCCAAATCCTTTCGCAAAATACTCCATAAAATGCTTGTGAACAAGTGTCATTGTTGGGAACGTTATGGAATCGATAAATTTTGGTATTCCTCAACACTTTCACTCACAGCAGCAATATTTTCAGTTGAACGACCGCAACGATCACGTGTTGCTGTTGCAACGTTATGTGCTGAACTACAAGACTCAAATTTGTCCACTAAATATTCACGATTTTACAGAATGTGGGTTTCATAGATTGCCTATTATCATAATGGATTTGAATTGTTTTCATGTGATTCTCCAACAAAATTGATTTTACTGTAATAAAATGTAGACCTTTTACTATAATTATGTCAAAAAACTGAATGATACCACTGTCATCAAATCAAATCAATCAAATTCAAACCTACTGAAATACAAAATTCTTATTGAAAAACGTTTTATTTGTAATTGCCTTTTTATATGGAAAATGAAATATCTATCTATTACTGGATTATTGGTTATATAGATACTGTATCACACGAAAAACAAAGAACTATTAAAATAAAATGACTCGCAAAATTGAGAATTTTTAATACCAATTAAATTGACAGTCATGGCGAAAATTCTGAAAAAATTAAAGGTCTAACGGTTAAATCTAAAAAAAAAAACAATTCTAAAAACGCATTTTTCCCTTCAAATTTAAACAAAGTCATTTGGACATTTTGAACGAATTTCTTTGGAGTAACCGTTTTTTCTAATGGCGTTTTTGTTTCTCTAAAAAATCCTACATTTCAACATAAAACGTCGAATGGAAGTAAAAAGGAATAGCAGCTGATAATTGTTAACTGGGAAGAAAAAAACTAAAACGGTATTAAAATAAGATCAATAATCAATAAACTAAATCGTTTTGTCTTATTTAATTATTTTACTTCTTAAATAATTAAATTAATTTAAGTTTCTTAATCTGTTTTTTTAGTACACTTCCATAGCGAAATGGTACGTTTCTTCATAATTTGGATATAGTGATGTTCCAAAATGGACGCTCATTTGAATAGACGGCCTACTTGGCTTCTTATACTATAGTCGTACCAATGTAGCAAGCAGGCGCAATCAAACGTTTACACATATGATAGAATTAATTGTGACTAAACATTCAATCTATAATTACTAATCTGTCAAAAAATTTCACTGTCTGAGATACATTTGTCAAATGAATATTGCACTAAAGGTCGAACAGGAAGCTTAGCAATATTAGCCAATTACTCGATTGAACATCCATCATATTACAGCCATATATTTATTTTCATAATTGGAATGTATGCGAATAGGAAAACGTCTTGGCCATGTAGGATTAAAAGCTCCAATATACAAAACTGACGAAATCGTGCCTTTCAAACATGAAAAATGTATCTTCATAGCTTTTAAATATAAAAGGTTTTGGTAGAATACATATTGAACCTATGAAATTATTAATTCCAACATCAAGAGAATTATTAGATTGCAAAATTTCCCAGTTCAGTAGATATTTCTTTATCCTTTTAAAATGAATACGATCGAAAGAATCAGCTACATATTGGGGTTTATTCTGTATTCACATTTTATGTTATGCTACGTAAAATTGTACATAAAATAACACACCGAGTAAAATTAAAAGAGCCTAAATAGGTGTCGTTACAAAATTCAATCAATTTGAAAACATTTGGACGAGCATTCACTGAAAAGAGACACATTTGAAATTTTCTGTCATTTGAATTTATTTTAATTTAGTTTTACATCAAATACAACAACAACTCCTACACTAACTTTCACTTGGACCAAGATTCCAAGATGGCTCTGTTTTGTGTTTTTAATACTTGAATGTTTTCCTCCTGATGATTATGACATTTTTTGCTTCAACATATGAAAAGTATAAATTGAAAAACCTTTCGAATCGATTCATACTTTCTATAAATTTGCGTTTTCTTAAATTGTTTGTTCTACTATTTTCTACACCAATACAATTTGTAATTCTTTTTGTATTTGATGTTTAATTTTCATGTGGTTTGAATATATTCTACAAACAGTTAAGTTTTTATCGCTCTTGCTTCTTGTCGTTTTTTCCACATGCTGCTTTGATTCGAAGCAGAGCAATATGAAGAAAAACGCACCTAATATTTTTATTTAAACAAATGTAAAATCGAATATAAAAAAATTTTTTAAGCCAAGATCACTCCATAACAATTTTAAATTTTTAATCACAAATTGAAGAAATTATATTAAGTTTTCAAAACGTAAAATACACCATAAAAAGATTTTTCCAGAATACCAAATTTGGAAAAAATTGTATGGACAATTTTATAAATAATGTCAAAGTAACATAACATAAAAAAATCGTAGAATGGACCCCATTATGATGCGTGATAAGAAAAATAGGCAAGGCCATATTTTACATAAAACTATAGTAACATTTGTTTAGGCCAGAACATTTTTTTTTTCGTATCGTGTTCTCGTTATGATTATTATTTTCTAGTGATGACTTTATTCAAGCTCAACAACAGTTAGCCCGGTGGGCGAGTGAGGATGTAGTTTCCGTGGTGGTACTGGATCAAGGTACGGACAGCCAAGGCGTCGGACCATTATCAACGGGTATTATCCACGGCGAAACATCATCAATGGGAGCAGTAACAACGAATGGTTTAAATGTAGGTCCGAGGGATTATTACCCATCACCACCATCAACGGAAACGGAAAGCAGCGGAAGTGTTATACAGCCACAACAGAGACGAAGTCATATAGATACAAATCAAGGAGACGGACAATTAATGGAGAATGGTCGCTATCCGGAATATAAACACTGATAATAACTATTGGGGTAACACGTTTAGCCCCATGTGATTCTGAAAAAAAAAATATATATATATATATATATATATATATTTATATATATATATATATGTAAATAGATATAAATGTGTATTAATAAAATCAAATAAAATGAACTAGGTAAAATTATATACATATATATATTTAAAATAAATTTATATTAAATTAATAATGTTAAATAATTAATAATAAAATGAAATTAAAAACAAGACATGTATAAGAATAAAAAATTAGGTATAAAGCAAATAATTAAAAGTAATTAAATTAATTAATTAAAATCATATTAAAACAAAAATATGAAAGAATTAAAACCAAAAAAATGAAGATAAACGATATTTTTGTTTACTTTGTGAAATGTAAAGTCAATTTTATAAAAGCAACATAAACAAAGGGATTCTAAATAAATGAAAAAAAAATATTTAATTTGAAAAAGAAGAAGACAAAAAATAAATGATAAATTAATGAAAAGAAAAAAATTAACATAAAAATAAGGCAAGAATCATAGCGAATCGATCAATAAAGACTTTAAATAGTAAAAATAAAAAATATTTAAACTTTCAGTTTAATTGTCAAATTGCCATTAAAAATTTTAAAAAGAAATTTTTAGAAAAATACTAATATTAATTAAATAAATTGATATTTAATTTTATTTAATATAAATAAAAGAGAATATTATTAATGGATTAAAAAAATTTCACAAATTAAAAAACTATTAACCCACACAGTAAACAGTCAAAGTATGCAAAATTAAATTAACTTAAAAAAAATGACACCACATAAAATAGGCGATATTTTGAAATAAAAAGATTTAAATTTAAAATTCGAAACAAGTGTTATTTTTACGAAATCTGTGGAGAACGTTCTAAGACCCATTTGACATTGTGGAATATGTTTGGCTTTCAAACTAAATAAATAAATATTTAAGTATTGCAAATTTTCGAAATTATTACAATATAGAAACAACTTCTATCCAAGAACGTTCTAGAAGATTTTGTAAAATATGCTAAATTAAAATGAATTTAACCAAAATCAAAAACAGAGTAAAAATATAATTTCTTTAATTTATAGATATTAAAAAAAATTACTAAGATATATATAAATATATATATATTTTTATTTTGAATATTAAATTTAAAATTACACAAAATTAAATAGACTAAAAAGTATTTAATTCGCGGAAAAAATTGTATAAAATAAAGAGAAAGCAAAAAACGTAATTCTAAAAGTTTTATAAATAAAAAATTTTACTAAATTAACGAAAAAGAAACATAATTAAGACTAGATATTTCATAACAAAATAAAATATACAAAAAAGAAATAAAAATAAAAAATGCAAATAGGTTAATGTTAAATAAAACTGTCGAAATAGCCACGAGCTAACAAATTATATTCAATAAATGTTAACGGAAATAAAAAGAAAAACAATAGTCGAGAAGAAAAAAAACATAAATAAATAAAATGATCCATAATTATTTATGAAATCGATCAAAGATACACACTTAAACACACGTTTTTCTATACTTAACGACAAAAAACAAATTAAAAACAAAAAAAATCATCATTATTCGTAGATTATCCTCACGTGTAAATAAATTTCATTTAAAAATATGTTCCATTTTATATAATCGCATTTATTATAATAAAATACGTCATATTGCTATATAAAATAGTTATTTAAATCAAAAAAAAATTCACATGAATGCAGTCATATTTAACGCAACCCCTACACACACACCTTAATTAATTAAACATTCAAAATAATTTACAAAAAGATTTTCATTTTAATTTTTCTTACTGCCTCAAATAACTAAGAAGAAAAAAACTATTACATATTAAAATACTCTTAAAAACAATTAACAGCAAAAAAAATAATTATAATAATAATCATTAATTAATCACTACAGGAAAATATTTTTAACCTTTTCTAAATAAAATAAATAAAAACTACAAAAAAAATATGTACCACTTTTTTAAAAATATAACAATATAAAAATTTTTAATTACGAAAATCATATCAAAACCATAAATAAAATACGTTTAATTATGCGAAAACAAGAAAATATATAAATAAAATAAAAACAAATAAAAAACTAATATATTTAAAACCTATTTTTGCAGGTATTAAACACAATTTAATTGAATATCTATTCCAAAAAAACTGTTTCTGGCAAATTCAACCAACCTTTCAGACGCGGCGGCCTAATTTTTAATTATCGTCGGTTAAAATTTTAATTAAAAAAAATCAAAAACACTGTAACAAGTACTAATCTAATTTCATTTTTTCTTCTCTTTTTATTTTTTGTTTCAGATACCATCGCTAATCTGTGTCCGCTAAAAAACAAAAAGAATTTTTTTAAGTACATAATTTTAATTAAAGAATTTGTTAAAATTAAATTAAATTTACAATACAGAAACTTTATTATAAAATATTTTTACTTTTAAGATTCAATTTATTATAAATGAATTGAAAACCACAAAAAATAAAAAAAAAACAAAACCAAAAATACTAAGATTTAGTATTTCTAAATAAATCGGTAAAAAAGACTAAAACTTTAAAAATAATCAACTTTTTTAGGAAGAATAAAATTTTTTCTTTTAATTTATTGAGAATTAAGTTGTAATACCATTGAAATATGATATATATTTTCATTTTATATATTACAATTCGTGCAAGCTTAATTTATTTTTAAAATAGTTACGTAATATAATTCTTAACTTCTATGTGAAGCTTTTAAATATAGAAGAAAAACATATAGTAACTTAAAATCGGCCTATAGCCGATTTTTTAATGCCCTATGGTAGAAATGGGACATAAAAACTGTCAACTGTCAAAACTAACATTATTCCAAAGTTTTTTCTTCATAACTTTGTTTCCTCTGTTCAAAATTTCTTCTAATTTGCAGGTAACCTAGACCCTGATAGCATAAGTCAAATCTGCATTAATTTTATTCAAATCGGTGTATTTGTTTTTAAAATACATTAAAAAACTTTGTAAAGAGGGTTATTTTCTCCTATGATAATTTCTTTCTCGACTATCCTTGGACCCATTTGACTGAAATTTAGCATGGTATCATCCATTTTTGTAGTTAACCTATATAATTAATTTAAAGAAAATTGATTCACAAATTTTCTAATTAAATCCGAAAAACCGTAAACGAAAAAAACGACAAAATTTTCTGGTCCTTAAAACTCTGCTCCCCTGGATCGAATTTGCTCAAATACAATACCAAACCAAGTTAAAGAATAAGGAATTCACATTGTAAATTTCATCAAAATCGGATAAAGCATCTTTGAGTTATCTTGTATACGGACGGACAGACGGACGGTCATGCATAAATCGATATAACTTTTGATTCCCTACACAACCATACCCTTAAAACCTTTCTACGACGATATTTCGATGTGTTACAAATGGAGTGACAAAACTAATATACCCTCTGGTAGGGCATAAACAGATAGTAACTGAAAATAGCCTATAGGCAATTTTTGATGCCCTATAGCAGAAATGGGACAGAAAAACTGTCAAACTAATAATATTTGAAGATTTTTTCTTCATGACTTTGTTCCCTCTTTTCAAAATTTCGTCTAATTTACTGGTAACCCGGGCCCTAATAGCATCAGTCTAATCTTAATTTTAGTAGAATCGGTGTATTAGTTTTAAAGTACATCAAAAAAACTTTTTGAACAGGCTTATTTTCTCCTAGGATTATTTCTTTCTCCACTATCCTCGGCCCGAATTTACTGAAATTTAACATGGTATCGTCTATTTAGTTAGTAGTTAGTAGTTAACGAATAAAATTAATTTAAACAAAATTGGTTCACAAAATTTTTCAATTAAATCTGAAAAAGCATATAAAAAACGACAGAGCTTTCTGGTCATCCTGGTTTTTGCTTAATAACTTCGCTACCCCTCAATCGATTTTGCTGAACTGCAATACCAAATCCAGTTTAGGAATAACCAATTTACATTCTAAATTTCAACAAAATCGGAAACCGCATTTTAGAGTTATCTTGTATACGGACGGACGGACGGACATGCATAAATCGATATAGCTTTTGATTCCCTACACAAGCATACCGTCGAAACCTTTCTACTATGATTATTTCGATGTGTTACACAATTAGTTATAAAATCAATATACACTCTGGTAGTACCTCCCATAGGGCATACAAATTGTACCTAAACTAGGAAGTTTTCAACCTCCTGAGGATTAGAATTTATTTATTCGCCCAACTTTTTCGTTTTGTTTTGGTTTGATTGTATCTACTTTTCCATACAATTTGACATATTAAACTTTTGGGAGGCGAAGCGGATCAAAACGAAACCGAACATTCCATCTGGACTTTTATGCATCTCCGAATATGAAAAGGCATCTTCGGTATATGTGCTTATTCGGAGCCTAAGAAAG
Organism: Xylophagus ater; assembly: GCA_963422695.1. NCBI lineage: Eukaryota > Metazoa > Arthropoda > Insecta > Diptera > Xylophagidae > Xylophagus > Xylophagus ater. The sequence goes on from OY730484.1 coordinate 47,643,028, forward strand.
TATTCAGACCACTTAGGAAAATTGATGCTCACTCGAAAATTTTCAGAGTATCTGTTCATTTAAAAAGTGAAAGTTGCTACATCATTTTATTTCTCGTCTGTATATGGTATAAAAAAAATATGTTGATTGTTAAATCATAACATAATTTAAGAATGTTTGTAATATTTTTTATTTTTGTAATTCAATATTTTATAATATATTATAAAATATTTAAAATTTAATTTCTTAGTGTGAGTAAACCACCAAAGGTAATTCTAAATTTTAACAAATAAGAACATTATTAAATCTTAACACGCATGCGATATTAAAAAATAGAATTATTTAAAATTAAATTTACAATTAAGGAAAATAGAATTCGTAGCTAAAAATATTTAAAGTAAAAAAAATCTAGGAAAAAAATTTTTATTTAAAATATATATATATATTATAAAAATTTTATTTTATTCTGAATTGTTTCACAAAGCATTTTATTAAAACTTATTAAATTATTATAGTTAAAAAATGAAATTTAAAAATATTTTTTATTGTTACAATACATACATACTTTTAAACCGAGAAAATTTTAGTTTAATAGAATTCTAAACATTATATTATTTAGTTTTAAAATATAAAAATGTATGAAATTTTACGAAATATAAATAATAATGTTATCAAAAATGGATTAAAACATATTCTATCGATTGTAGGATATTTTCATAAATAACTATTTAATTTATTAATTACATTAGGAAATAAATGACATTCTGCATATAGAGTATAAAACTTAATCGATTTGAATTCAAAGAAATTTTACGTATTTATGAAAACGGTCTTCTTTTTAAAATTCAGCAATTTTAACACAACTTTGGTAAGAATAATTTATTGAAAGTGCAATCTATGCAGCAAGTTGTAAGAACAACTACAGCCCGTATCAATGAAATATCTGCATTCATGAAATGTCATCATTTTAATAAGATATTCTAATTGCGACCATAATTTCGAATTCACTCTTTTGAACCATAGGTAAGAAAACAGAAACTAAAATTATACAATAATGTTCATGTTTATAAAGCAAAGTAAAACCCTTATTACAATATTACGACAATAATATTTCTTTAAACTTTTTGTTATGTGTTTTTTTATTTTTACATCAATAATCTTTAAAATTGATTGTGTGTTTTTCCTTTCTTTTGATAAAAGACATAAAGTCTTCGTGAAAAATTCGTTTTAAATAACGGTATACTACAGAATGTTGTTTTAAATAAAAATAAAAATGAAAGAGGTTTAGTAGAACTTTTGTTTATATTCTAATTCTGTTACAGCTTTGTCAACACCATGTGATAAAAAGAAACCATCTTCTTTTTTACTATCAATTTCTTCAAGAAATAATTCTTGTTAGTCACATGCATAGAGATGTATTAGACGATGATTTAATTTCCCTCGTTTCCATACAAAACTATGAAGGAAAAATGGTTAGTATTTTATCTTACGTCTCGATTACTCCAAACAATTCAAGCCCAATTTTCTCCAGGCTTCGAAGCTAATAACTCGCCACTGAACCAAGAATATATATCAATTTAACTTGGTCTTGTCTGATTTAGTACTTAAATAATATAAAATAAATTAATTTTTTAAATTCATATCTATCAGCCCAGGTAAGACAGAAAATAACATCGCACTAATACCTCTCTAAACCAAAGTATTTTCAAAGAAAACATTTTTTTTATTTCGTCTGTGCATACGTTTTCATTGACCTCGTCTGAATCGTAAGGAATTAAAATTTTTTTCGAAAACCTAACTTTTAACCAGAAGGAGTAGAGAGGTGGAAATAAGTACAAAATTCATTTCATCTAAGATATAGTAATTAAATCCATGCTCGTCCGTCCACTCGTAAAACACAAATCCAAATGATTGGCTCCATGGTTTTTGTGTTCAACCTAGGGTTAAATATTATTATTTTTTGGGTGGAACTACCTTATGGGAAAATATTTTCGTAAAAAAACGACAAAATCTTTTACAGTACTGGTGGCGGTCAAACCGCTATGTGGATGGTGACAAATTCATATTATTTGACACTAAGTTAAAATTGATTAGTTTTCAAGCTACCTTCGGATATAACAACACATTTTGTCCAAATATAACCTGCTTTTGTAGTTATTCTGCAGCCGAAACTGCTATGCCAATTTTGGTAATTGGCACAGTTTATGTATTCCGGAATAGGGTAAATTTTAAATTCATTGCTACGCTTTGCTCATTTTTTTATGATTATAATACATATATATTCTGTGAAAATGTATAGAATTTTCTAAATAAAATAGAAATACGTCAGCAGGAGAAGATAGCAAATAAACTGTCGCTAAAAACAAAGGCCCTTTCAGACTATTTGTTTTATCATATATTTTCTAATATATTAAGGTTATTCACTCTTGTATTAAAAAAAAACATTTCAGGATATTATGATGCAGTCCAATGGTTAGCACTTTCAAAAAAAATTGTGCCCTTAAATACCATACACTGTGGCAGAAATTCAGTTTTTTGTATCTCCTGAACAATTTGAAAAAACCGATATGAGCCCTTTTTGAAATTGGTGATTCAATTATAATATTGTATATAGCGAATAATATGTAGTGAAATGAGCATGCACGAAGTTTCTATTCTTATTTATAAATTCTATTTCTTTATTTTAATTTAACTTTTTTGTATTATGTTATTGCTAGTGACTTAATGCATGCTCGCTAGCCCCACTTAAGCACTTGTACTTACATTTACCAAAGATAGTTGTGATAAATTCTTACAAACTAATCACTTTGACCTGCTTATTTGGTTAGATTTCGTTATTATTAATAATAACCAATTATAACTTGAACCGTTATGAAATTCCAAAATAGGAAAAAAATACTATAATCCAATACATAATTTTTACTTACAGTATATATAAATTTAGTTAAAAAATGAATCTCATCTTAGTTCTAACTACATAAAACTATAAAAAAGTAACCCTGTTTTATACAATATGATTTTGATGAAAAAGAAAGCCAAATTTTGAACCATCTACGGAGTCCAAATGCGATTGAAAACATTAAAAATTTAACTGTTTTACCAAATAAATGAAAACCAGAGAACAAAAAAGAATTTTTATAAGATGTTTAAAAACAGTAAAATAAATAACAAAATATGTACAACAATTGTTAACTTCATTACCCATTTTCTAAAAGTGCATATTTACGGCATTAGTTAAATTTAGCTCAGGCTCCAAAACGTTGTCAAGTCTAGTCAATTCAAATTGGACTCGACCAGCGTTTACATGCATTTTATCCCAGAATCAGTTTAATTCGGACTCTCCATGTATATGGGATACAAGTCTACAAATTTAACAATTAATCATTATAAATTATTTATCAGAGGGCCCTGTAAATACAAGTATGTATATTGTTAAAGTTTTCTGTTAATAAAGATGCCAATATTATCTTTAATTATGATTAAATATTGTAAACATATTATATTTTAAATGTTTCAATTATAAAGTCAACCTATACTAGCAACATAATTACGATTATCATTTTATCGCTTATAAATAGTTATATATATAGTAATTAAATTCGCACTTAATTATCCCAATGGAAAATAAATTGTGTTTAATCCTGCATTTCTTTTTTTCAATTTAAATTATTTTTTATTAATTTTATTGCAACGAAAATAAAAAAAAAATATTTCCAAAAGAAATTCAGACAATACTTTCAAAAAATATTTGTTTCATTCCTTATTGGAACTTTAAAAATGAGAGAAAGAAAAACAAACCGAAATAAAAAAAATTTAATCATGTATGTGTCTTATTAATTAAAAAAAATAAAAGAAAGTTCTATAAACAAAATCTAAACAAGAATTAAATTAAATTAGAAGCATTTAACTTAAATGTTCAATTATTAAAATAGGTAACAATTATAATTACTACTAATGATGTACAAATCCAATACTCTAGTAATACTCTAGTAATAACAAGTACTCAAAATCTTTTTAACAAATATTGAATCCTTTGTATTTAGTGCTTAATTTAGCGTATATTCATGGAGGAAAAATAATTTAAACAAGTGCAAATTGTATTTCAAATTTCCATATCAACCCATGTTGAGCTTATTTACAGCTTACTTTAAGCTACCCGACGCATTCTAAACCTCTGATTGTCATGAAGGGTTTGTGTGAAAACTAATGAAACTCTTCAATTAAGGAAACTGTTCTAGATGCATTTGCTTGCCTCGATTAGCTTCTTTACACAACTTTAGCTCATATTTAATATATTGAACTACATTTGCTATTTAATTGGCGAATTAATTGTCCGAAATTCTTATTTGTTTCATTATTTCCCAGAAGGATACCATTTGAGAAAAATGTTTTCACTAAGAAATATGTCTGCATTGGATATATACAATAGTATGCTTCTACGATTTCGCACTCCAACTGATATCCAAAAGAGTATCAAAGAAAAGTATCAAAATTATGCATATTATCTTAAAATGTGGATATTTGATAAGTATATTAAAAATCTTTTTATGCTATATATTACTCTCGAACTTTATTTAATTTATTCTCTTACGATAAAATGTAGAAGTTTACTTAATTTCATTATAGATTTATTACAGATAAATGGCTTCTTCATATTCCATCAGGCCAACATATAGGTGATGGTGACATCTTAAATTCCAGTGCGTAAAACGAGAAATAACGATTAGACCAGAAAATTAAGAAAGAGAAACAATGCTTGATGTAATAGTACTGAGTATTCATGAGTACTCGAAAGTATTGAATGTGTGCATCACTAATTATTATCATTAAAAAAAATATATAGCGGTTAATTTTTCATTATAGTTAATATTGTTTTTCGTTGAAAGTAAATACTCTTAAAAATAACTAAAAATTAAAGTTAAAAATGCAAAAAAGAATGTAGTAAAGGTTTCCCTATCTCTAAAATCAATATAAAACATGATTTTGTCATAAAACAAAAACATATTCAACAATAATAAACAATAAAAAATAATTAATAAAATCAATTACAAAAAACAAATTAAAAAACAGAATATCGAAAGGTCATACAGTTTTTATTAGAACAGCTATAAACGTTGGCGCAAAACCAAAACAACAACATAGAAAATTATAATTATGCATGTACTGTAATTGTAAAAAGCCACATAAAAAATGTTATTAAAAAAATATTACACCAACCGGAAAATAATTAGTACACTATAAATTAAATCCAAAATTTAAAATTTTAAGAATACATAAGATTTAAACCTAAAATTACCATTCGAAAACACGTATAAAATAAGTAATTATCATATTTTTAAAATTTGTAATAAAATGAAAATAAATTTTTAAAAAAAAACATACAATTAAAATAAAAAAAAACGTAAAATTGAGCTTAAAATACTACATTTTAAATGAAATAATAAAATAATGTTAAACTGAAACATTATTTCATTAATAAAATAGTTAGTGAGCGAACATAACATAATATTCATTTTAAGAAACGAAAAAAAACATGAAATTTTAATTAAATATTACTCGTATATTATTGTATATACAATACAATTTTTGAAATATGAATTTCAGTTTTTTTTAAGTTTTACTTTTAATATTTTTTTTAATTAAAAATAAAAATTCGTTTCCACAATTTAATAAAACCTTATAATAAATAATTTGTAAGTATGTACATACTTGAAAATGCTAAAATATCTATCGGCTAACGAAATATAGTTTTCCGAAATATGAGTAATTTTAAAGTATCCCAACTTCCTATCTCTGCCGTGATGACGTTTTTTTGATTTCGAATATAAATTTACAAACAATTTTCTATCCAATGCTGACATGAAATTATGTCTTGAAATAAGTCCAATGGAGTCGTGGGGTTAGTTACAAAAATTGTTAAACTGAAATATTAGTAATAAAATAATTTTATAATAAGGATATCAAATCGAATAAATAATTAAAAAAGTGGACTAAATTTCTGAGTAAATTCGGAGGATCCAATTGACATTTCATCATACCTTCATCACAGAATTTTTTTTTTTTTACAAATTTTCGTTACTATGGAAAAAAACACTTGAAAAAAGCGCATCAAATAAAGAAAGTCTAAGCAAATCAAAACCATATCTTTAAAACAATAGCAAAACACCAAATTTTTCTTTTTTTTCTCCTAAAATCAAAATCCCTGATGGACTTTTCAACCTTGTTAAAATTTGGGATGATCCGAAATCTTTAATCTGAGTATATGTCACCGGCAAAGTCTATAATCTGACATTCTATAGATTGCCTAGTCATTTTATGTAGTGCCGAATTTGGTAAAATATAAAAAATAATAATCTTATATACTTTATCTATCGCTTATAGTCAAAATCAACTTTTTGAGACGGTGTACCAGATGCAAATTTACGTAAAATCTCCCCTTAAATAAATAAATGTCCTATATACTTGTCACATTATCATGTCATTATAAAACGTTAAGTGGGACTAACGAGCGGAGCGTCGCACGGGCATGCATGAAATCACTAATAATATAATAATATAATACAGTACTATACTATAGGGTGTTCAAATTTGAGGTATCTTTTTAATTTTTAAATAAAAGACCTAAATTGTGTGAAATCTTTATTTATTTTTATTGGAAATTAAATTACATTGATTCCGGTTAATAATGATATATGTATATATGTTATTTCAATAATAGTACTTCAATTCAATTTTCTTTACCGAAAAATAATTTGAGGTATTGTATAAAAGGCTATGAGAATACACAAAATTAAACTTTTTATACATTCTGGCTAATAATTTTTAGGTATTATAGAGAATGCCTAGACATTTCATAAAAAACCGGATTTACACATTGCCGCTAACATATATACGGGTATCTAAGATACGAATTTTCAGATAATTCGGAGTATTTTATACCGCTGTATATGTAGTATATAACTATCAAAAAAAACATATAGTAACTTAAAATCGACCTATAGCCACCCCTTCGGTCGATTTTGCTGAAATACAATACCAAACCCAGTTAAGGAATATGGTAGTACCTACCATAGGGCATAAAAAGTTAAATGCAATTCTAAATAAAATTGAGTTGACTTTTCTAATCACCTCGCCTTGGAGGAATTTTCATAAGTGTGATACTGATACTTGTTAGTTGCTTGTAAGGAGCATTTATACGACTGTATATTTCGCCTCTTCATTTGTCTTTCCATTAGGGATGCCGATATTCACCGAAAATATTGATCTATTGGATCGTTTTCAGTCAAGATTGAGGCACTAAAAGATCAGCAAAAGAAATCGATTTAAAGAAATCGATTTATGTGAATTTTGCCTATTTATTTAACTACTATGTTAAAAAAGTAATAACTTGAGAATTAAAGAATATAACCCTAAATTCACAATGGACGAAGTAGCGTAGCATAACGCAGCACAGAAAAGTTAAAATGTATGAAAATCCTTTGGCTATTCACAACCAATATTCCATTGAAGTAGTTTAAGCATTTAACGGAAAAGGTTGTTCAACTTTTCAAGAAAAATAATCTAAAAAGTCAGTTTGTTCTGATATGGCAGTTGTTTATTTATGTTTCGTTCTCCGAAAATAAATTTTGTGAAAAATATGAATTATTTTGACGAGATATTAATTGAACAATTTCAGAAAAATGGGACTTTATACAAAAGAATCTACATAACCTTAATATTCTTAAATAAATTTATTTATTATTCGAGTTTATATAACAATTGCAACACTCATACAACATGAATAACAACAAATAATTCTATTTTGTCAAGACTTTCCATTTTTTAATTTTTATTTAATAATATTTTATATAAACAAATCTCACTTGATGCATCTATTGTGGAGTACCAAGGTAAAAACTGCGTTGCGCTCTAGTACTCTACGTTACTCTACGTTACGCTACTTTGCATTATGAATTCAGCATAAGAAAAATAAGAAAATTTTAAAGATTTATAACTAAATCTAAGAAAGTCAGTATTTAAATATCAAAATGCACTGACGTTGTACTATATAATTATCGAAAATTTAATTTTCCTTAAAAACTTTTAAAAACTCGTAATTTATATTTTCTATGATATATAAATTCAAAATGAATGTAAATGAGTGCTATTTATTTAGAATATTTTTTAAAAAAAGAGGAAGAAGTTCAGACTGAACCCATTTCTGTCACTTTATCTTAAGGATTTCTGTAGAATGTTAAGTTTTAAGCAGAATAACGCGAAAACCATTGAATTGAATTGCCAAAAATGGGATACAAGATTTAGTAAGCATAATAGCAGAACCAAGTGTAGTACAAGTTGATACGAAAACTATTTTGTGACGATTTCTTCAAAAAAGATCGATCTATTAATAAACCGGCATTTGCGAAATCGATCGAAAACGTAATATTCACTGCCTAAAAAATCGATCTAAGATCGGTACCCATACTTTCTATTCTTGCCTTTGTCTCTTCACAATAACAATATTTATTTTTCACTTGTCTACACATTTGAATTAAGTTTTTTTGAATAAATTATTCTTTTTTCAGATAAACATTTGATTTTGTGAAATGTACAATTTAAAATCTAAAATAAAAAAAAAAAACAGGTACTAGTAAAATTCATTAATATAAAATAATAATTTAACAAAATTAATTAAATAAATGAAATACACGTGGTAATAGTAACCATATTGAATATATAAATTAAATTAAATAAAATTGTCTTTTGTATTATGAAATAAATTAATAATGAAAGTATAAAAAAAATAAAAATATATCAAATATATAATATAATAAAAAAAAAATTTAAGAATGTAAAAATTGAAAACAAATATAAAAACTGTATGTAAAAATATTTATATGTAAAAGCAAAAAAAAAAGAAATAATAATTATTGTTGAAATTGATTAAATAAAAATTAAAATATTAAAAAGAATACCCATTATTAAAAATTATGTAAAAATGTTGGCGGTAGATATGAAATAAAAAACAAAGTAACGAGATATTCTAAAATGAATTTACTTAAGAAAATTACCAAAAGAATATGTAAAAAATGTTAAACATACAAAAATGTATATAGACGAAAAAGAAATTACTCAAAATATAAATAAATTATTTACCAAAATAAAGAATTATATTTTATATTTGCTCTATTATTTTTTTTAAATTACTACAAAAAACTTTATAAGTAATATAAATATGTCGATTTTAAACTGAATCTTCTTGTTAATAAAATTTCACACTACAAAAAAAAATGTATAACTATGGAATAATAACTATAATTTTATAACTATATCTACATATACTATAATCATTCTAAAATTTAAAGAAGCAGTAATCCAAAATGAATTTTTTTAAGTTTTGTATTTTAGAAAAGTCATAGAAATAAATCATAAGATTTTTTTAAAAATTTTTCAATACTGGATGTAACCATTATAGATTCATAGTGTAAAAGAAAGTATATAACGAACACTATTTTCTCCTTTTGCTTGTTAAATCGATATTAATTTGGACAGTAGTCATATATAGTATAGCGTAAAAATTAAAAACTAAATCGACTTTTTGAACATTTTCTGTCTGAGCACATTCGACTCGTATTTTCAACGGTATGAAACGGAACGGTGAAAAATTAACATAAAAAATATATTGGTTGAAAATTAAGTACGCAATCAAACCTGAACTTTAGACAAAAAAACATACTATATGAATAAGTTTTCATCAAGAAACTATAAATTTGCGTTCGAAAAATAAATACACAAAGTCTGATGAAATTATATTGCATAATATTCCTTTAACCATCTCTTTGTTTTATATTTTATAGGAAACTTAATATACCAAATTTGCTACAAAATCTTATGTGTTAAGAGTGCTGTTTACAAGATCCCAATTCATTCAGTTTTCTGAGTGTAATACTGTATATTCATGTGGTATTTGAAGTTATGGAATATACCGTGAATTTATAAAAAGCCATCCTTTTTTCATGTGATAGTTTTGGCTAATTTGCGATGTAAATTCCTATCACCAGTGATTTCCTTTTGTTAGTTCCCTTTAGTTCACGGATGGACAAAGGACAAATACAAAAATTTATCCGAAGTATGAAAAAGCATATTTCACGTTGGCACAAATGCATAGCTATTAATGGGGTTTAAATTGAAAAAAGAAACACCAGAACTCCCTTCAATCAATTATAATATTACTGTTATATAACGATTTGAGAAAATCCTGTTATTGTTCAGAACGAAAAACAAGTAACCTATTTGATTGCTCTGTTGCCATCAGTTACTCTGCTAATGTTGATCTATAACCAAATGAGTTTCTAAATGTATTGCTGATGTTATATCTAATAAAATAAAAGAATAAAAGTATGTTTTAATTATGCAAGCTGCACTGAAAGAATACAATTGGGGAAAATAATTATCCTAAAATAGATGAAATTAACTTACAAGGACAGATAGAGAGATGGATCTCTTCATTTGGTATAGGCTTTCGCCCGATGAAAGTTTTTGAAAGCAAGTAGACATGTGATTTTGTTTTTGTGTTTTTATCAATTAACTTTAGTTTAAAAGATAATTAGCTTGAAATATCCTTAAGTTATTGCAGCAAATGGAAGTTATCGCAATAAGGTTCGACCCCGACTGAGTACTAGTACAATAATTTCTTTTCTTTATTTTTCCTTTAACTTCGATTATCATAAAATGATTTTAAAAAATTCTGTATTTTCTTGTAAAAAAGTTTTTTGAGAATGTGTTGGAATAATATTTTTGATAATCTGTAATTTTTCCAAATAACAATTTGTTTCCCACTTTAACGTTAAAATTTTGTTATTATGAGAGATTATTATTATTATCTGACATTAAGTTCTTCAAAACTGTGGTTACAGCTTGCATATGTACAAGGTGAACATATTTTAATGAATTTAAATCTGTATTATGTGTATACAAAAATTTTGAGCTTTTGAATAATAATTCCTTGCATATTTCACCAAACGCAACAGCACTTTATAATCAGAAATTTTGCAGCGGATATTGATGACTGGCTACGATCAAACAATATGTTTTTTTCAAATTGGTGCAGAAAATTCTTTCTTTCTTCACAGCTTAACAAAGAAAGGTGATATCATATTGTCTGATTTTCCTTTTTCCACTCAGTATGTAAGGAATCTATCTTCTGTCCTTTTAGATTGTTCTCAATATTCGTAAATGAACTGAAATTGCTTGTCGTGTCAACCCTAGCTGCCTACACAGCTTTTCTTGAATTTGTGGGAAGTTTTATACTGCAAACTTTCATATCTTTCGTTTTTCGTCGAGCATAATTTTTCATGTACAAAAATAAAACATTGAATTTTTTTGTTATTCTGAGTAAATTTAATTAAAATTGTGCCAAACGCCGAGATTAACGTGATATCGAATAATGTGAATAATATGTTTCAAACAAATATTAATCACAAATAATTTAGAAATTAAAAAAAAAACATTTACTTCAAAATTGAAACAAAACAGAATTTTATTTCCAAAAAAAACTCTTAAATATAATAATAAAAAATTCCAAAATTCACGAATCTTAAAATAATTATAAATTAAATTTTTCAAAAACATAATAAACCATTTGAAAACGCACTCGGTTAACAAATCAAAAAAATTAATAACATAAATAAATTTATAAAATAACAAAATAATATAAAATAACGCAAAAATAAAAAATTTAGGAGTTGTGGAATTTTTACATATGTGTTTTAGAAATTAAAAAGTTTGTATATATTTATTTTATTTCGTTACTTAAACAGAGAAAAAAGAATTTTTTTATAGATAACAAATTCAATCAATGAAGCAAAATAAAAAAAACTAAACAAAACCTAAGAAATTTATGAATCAAATTCGAAAAAGAAGGCAATACAAGCTATTAAAGATTTTAAATAAAACAATGTTAACTTTGTTTTAAATTAAAAACCCTAATATGAAATTATATGAAATTAAAATGAATTAATTCCACCATCCATATTTTAAAACAAAAATAATAACATGAAAAACCATAAACGAAAACATAATGTATGCACCTGTAAAAAAAAGTTAATTATTAAAAGACACTTAAATACAAGTAAAATAAAAAAGCCAAAGGAAAAACAAATAAAAAATCGTAATTAAAAAAAAGAAATTTTTTGTATTCATTTCACAAGTTTAAAAAAATTTGTGCTGTATAAATCGTTACAAATGAAGGAAGAAAAGAAACACTTTAATTAAATATACCACTTTAGTGAAAATGAGAAAATACAATATATTCGGAGATACCATATGACTTTGAGGATTTTGCTTCAAAAACAACACGTTTATTTTAAATGAAAACTGTATCTTATTTTAATCAATATATTTTACATCATTAGCTATGACCTTTGTCCATCTTTCAGGCAGGGCAGGGATTCCGCGCTGAAAGAATTGTTCGTCCTTCGATGCAATCCAGTCATCGAGCCAGCTTCGCACTTCTTCAAGATTCAGCATGTATGTATCAGCAAAGCCATGTTGTATCGACAGAAACATGGTAATCAGAAAGAGCAATGTCTGTCGAATACATCGGGTAGAGTAGCATTTCCTAGCCAAGCGCTTCCATCGTTTCCTGAATCGATTTAGCAACATGTGGCCTGGCGTTATCATGCTGCAAAATCACTTTACCGTCTCTACGAGCCCATTCTGGTCAATTTTCCTTCAAAGCACGATTCAATTCACTCAGTTGTTATCTATAGCGATCAGCAGAGACTTTTTGACCCGTTTTCAAAAATTGATAGTAGACGACACCTAATGCCTAATCAAGTTAGGGAAGAATCAATACACATTGTAAATTTGATCAAAATCGAATAACGCGTTTTTGAGTTATCTTGTACTCGGAATGACGGGCATACAAAATCGACATAACTTTCGATTCTCTACACAACTATACCCTTGAAACATTTCTACGATGATTATTTCTATGCGTTACCTAACATAGAGCATAAAAAGGAAAACTAAGAAAGTTAAATTTGGAAAGCGAAAAAATAAATAAATTTTGTGATATAATAAATGGTGGGATTAGTTCAAATTTTGTTGGTTTTTTTTAAAGATCATTTTGACTTTATACAATATTAATTATTAAATCTTTATAACGGGTGATTATTCGTGAGGTACTTTTTCAATCGGGATTTTTTACTCATCACGCGTGAATAGTTTGTAGCTGCCATTGCAGTTTGACTAAGTAGTAAATACCATTTCAACTTCGAAAGGCTTACCACCGGCACAGAGTCTCCAAATTGTGGAGCTGTATTACGAAAATCAGCGCTCTGTGCAACAAGTTTTTCGTGCACTTACAGCAACTTACGGTCGCAATAATCGACCCAACGAACGCACTATTGCCTATATACCATCGAAAAATTTAAAACCTAATTTTCATTATTGGATGTCCAGCGACACAATAGACCCGATCCAGCATGTGGCAAAGAGAATATGACGGACGTAGTTGAGAGTGTGCGTGATGATCGTGGCCAATCGATTTGATGCCGTTCTCAACAGCTTGGTTTGTCGTATACAACAACTTTGCGTATTGTGCGGAAAGATATTGGTTTGAAAGCTTACTAAACTCAACTCGTGCAAGAATTGAAACCGCAAGACCTTAATTGGCGTTGTGTTTTCAATGAATAGGCTCTTGAACAGCTTTAAGATGATTCGCTGTTTTATCGCAGAATTTTGTTCAGTGATGAGGCACATTTCTGGCTAAATGGATTCGTCAATAAGCAAAATTGCCATATTTGATCTGATAAACAACCCGAAGGGTATCAGGAGCTACTCTGCACGGTTTGATGTGGTTTATAGGCTGACGAAATCACCGGTCCATATTTGTCCACAATGAGGATGCCCGTACCGTAACCGTCAATAGCACCCGCTATCGCGTCACGATAACAGAATATTTGCTACTTGAAATTCAAGCCCGTAATATCGGTGATATCTAGTTTCAGCTAGCCATACAGCGCGTGACATGGATATGTTGAGAAATCATTTCGGTGAGCAGGTGATTTCATGTTTTGGACCGGTGAATTGCCCGCCAAAATCGTGTGATATCACACCTCTCGATTATTTTCTTTGGAGTTACGTGAAGTCTAAAGTCTCCGCGGATAACCCAGCTACGATTGATGCCTTAGAAGCAAACATTACTCGCGCCATTGGCCAGATTCCAGTCGTTATGCTCAAACAAGTGACCTTTCCTTGTGTAAACCAATAGTCAAATTTTTAAGTTTAATTATTTAATGCAAAACAATTTTTTTTGGAATTCGAAATGCACTAAAAATGAGAAATTAAAAAATGCAATATTTTCACCTCCAAAATTGACACTACGTTTTCAAAAAAATTATCGTACACAGATATCGTAAAAACGGGTCTTAGTCTATCCAGTTCTCTATAATCAAAGGTTATATGACAAACCAACATATCGAAAGCATACATATGAAAACAGCATTAATAATATTAATAACATTTTCGAGTATCGGGTGCTTTCAACAATTCCAACTAGAGTATTGTATTGCTCAAATCCGTTGTTTCTATGTGTACAAAACGTCAAATACCGAGATGTCGTAGCGCGAATTGTTTCTTTTAAAAACAAATTTTTAACAAAATATAATGAGCGACAACACCATTAATTCACCTCGAGGTAAATATTCACTAGTTTTCAATTGAAAAATATGTGTTAAAGTAGTCTAAAATTTTAGGACAATTTGATCCCGGTTGGAATGACCCACCAAAAATGCAATATCAACCAACATCACAAACTGGTAAAACTAAATTAAATTTAAATAAACGAATTGCATTTCCACTTCACGGAGGTACACAAGTTTCGAAGCCCACTGCGATTGTACAACCAAGTCTATCCACACTTCCATTGATGGCAGTGCCCTCACAACCACCGATCGCAGTTGTTCCTCCAATGCCTCTTAATATTTCCCCCCAGCTTCAAAAAGTACCAACGTTAGAAACAACGACAACACTTTCAACTGACGAAAATTTAACGGATAATTTTCGCGAAACTACGCAGAAGAGCGAAGAAACTCGTTTGTATTGTCTGAATACTTTCGAAGGTTTTATCGCACAAATTCAAGAATCCATTAATGTTAAATCTAATGAAGTTCAACGACGAATTCATCTAATGAATCAAATGTGGCTTAGTGGCACCCTAACTTCTTCCGTTCACAAGAAATTACATAATATAGCAAAAGGTATT